>OY292408.1:16140443-17484140 GCA_958496275.1 Zele albiditarsus
AATAATTAAACCGGTTAGGGAATATAGTAGAGAATGTATAAGAAAAAGTTCAAACATTGCTACATAAAAAAATACCACCTTTTGCATATTTTTTTATGCCAAGAGTAAACGGGAAAATTTTTCTACTTCTGTTTCAAGTGTTGAGTGAAGTGTGTAGTTTTTATATCAGCAATGAAATTCAGTTTGAAATTTATTCCATTATTAATACTTATTATTTCAATTTAAGGGATAACAATAATTTGTCCTATTTGAATATAATTTTTATTATTTCCCGCCAGAAAAGAAAACTGCCAAGAATTAAATAAAATGACAAATGATAATATATATTTATTGATGGAATCGATAGAATTAAGTTTTATAGATGAAATAAAATTTATTGTTCATGATCTATGATCATTGGCTCTCTGTTAATATGTCAGTATCAATTTGTATGCTGACCCAGAAAAACAGTGATTTGTATTTTATTACTTCACATTCAATGCAAATTTTGTGCTCAAAACAAATAGAATAAATAATTATGTTTCAAATAATAAATTCGAGATTTGCGTTGACTTTAATTCAAATTACCACTTTAAATCCGGTTGTTATTAACACTCCAGGTCAATGGTGAACACACGAGGAGCCGACATTGTGAGAAAAAAAAAAATGCAAAATAAAAAAGTGAATACTCTGATAGAGAGCTTTCATTACTATAATTGAATGTAGATGCATTTCATCGGGTCATCAGTTAAGTTCAAACTGTCAATGTTCAATTTTGTTTTTGTTTCTCATGTATAAACATTGAGACACCTGCATTTCCGTGTGAAAATTCACATATCGCATTACGTGTATCAATATTCATTATTTATTCCTGTATTGATTATCAATAATTTTACTTTGTATCCATCAAAAGAATCATATTCAATTTTTTTTTTTTTCTTTGCATCTGTATGAAAATAAAAAAGATGTCGAACAATTGTTTATGACAAAATAATTTTGTGCACCACTGTGAATATTAATAATTTTACTGCGAATCGTTGTTACTCGATAAATGAATGATAAGATGATGTCGTATGGGCGTTTATTTTCAACGGTTGAATAATGTATGTCTGAAGTGTCTGACATGAGTTGGAAGATGTAAGGAAAGAAAAACAAAATGTTCGGGTCCTGCGGGAAATTATGACACCTATCTAAATATATAGTGATGCATATATCTATATTATGAACATGAGTGATTGGTTCACCTTGCTATCTATTCGCATGTGGACAAAGTGCATTGAAAGCAAATGGCATTTGTTCACATAACTAATTCATATACATACATATATTCATAAAGCTGTATATATATATTAAATAATGCATGTGACAGTAGTTGATCATTGACCGACAGTTGAACGCTGTCATAATATCTATAAATTTTCGTCGAGTTGAAATAATTATTTATTCATAATCGCAAACACTATCAGTATTTATACTTTATTACTTTTTTATTTCAAATTATTTCGCTCTTGTGTCAGGATTTGTTGTTAAATACTTCATAAATAAATTGCACGTGTTATTAAAACCATATTAATCATTTGATAACGATATTGCATAACGAGCAATGTTCATTATGAGCTTATAACAGAATTTTATAGTCACAAACAAACAATCAATTTGTAAACAAATAATGCTTCGTATATATATATATATATATGACCAATCAATCAAATAATTATCTGATATTCCCGTTTTGAAAATATTACGAAAATTCTTAATGAAAATTTTTGAATTGTTTTGTGTTGACATGAAAATAGAACCTGAAATAGTACAACTGATAGAAGAATTGTTGAATTATTTTATTATTCTATAAATAGTATTATCAAATTGATGTTTCGGTTGACAATACCACACTAGCAAGTACGATTTTTTTATCAATTTTCTTAATTTCAGTATAAAAGATAACAGATAAAAATAACAATACACCGTGAAGTGGTATCAAAAATTCCGATTATAAACCACCGAATTTTTTCTTCGATCATTATTCTTTTTTCATTATACAGAAGTATAAACAAATCATCAATACACTCATAATTTTTATATTTTATCCATAAACATTCGTTCAATTTATAAATGAATAGTTCCATGCAAGCGTACACGGTGAATTTCGTATCGAGTATAGGCGAGGCACACATAATCGCGTTCAATGTACGTTAAGTAATACGCCCTCGATCACGCCAGTTATGGGGCAAGAGAGACGCGCACGAACGATATTAAACGTAGGTGATTGTGCGCGCCTGCTATTGTTGCGAGACATCTGACGACACTTGCAATGATATTCCCTCAATAACCCATGCCTAAATATCTCTTAATCTATTGCCTGTTTTTATTTTGTCTTTTTATTCAATTGTTTTTTCTTTTCTATTTCAGAACACGACGACATTGGAATAGTCGAATTTAATTTCATAGAATTCGTAATACACCATTGAGGCATTGATAAAAATCAAGTAACGTTACATTTATACATAGTACCAAATACATTTATTCTACCTCGGCAACATGTCGATTGTAATGCAGTACGTGGACCGATTCCATGAAATATTGGATAAAAATGCTGGTAAGTATACAAATATATTGCATTATTTTACGATTTTTTTAAATAAAGTACATTGTAATAGCGTCGTACATTTATATGCAATTTATTCAATGATGACAAAGACGTGACGACGTCTTGTTACATTCAGATATAAACATGTTTGAGTACATGTATAAGTATAAAAATGTAAAAAGGATGATGAACACAAAGTTTCTGGAAATAACGTTGCAAATCGAGAATTATTTATTAAACAGTATGAATAAATTCACATGAAGAATACAGATCAGATCGTTGATATAAGAGGGAAATCCCCGTACACATCAAGGCCACAATGCCGGCAATGAGTTGATCCGTGAAAGGATTCTGTTTTTTTTTTTTACGACCCTGAAAATCATGTAGTTTTTCGTTCATTTTATTTTATTTATATATTTTTTTATTTTTTGTGTTATTCCAATCTTTTTATTTCCCTTTTCATTCGTGATCTTATAATACTTGTCACAAACCTGTCTAGATATTTTAATGAGATTCGGTGGCACATACACCTGGGGCAAATTTGCCGATTAAGATTTGTAGACGTCATAAAGATGAAGGAGAAAACGAAGAGTCAAATTGAATTAATATCAAATTAAACGATTATTTACAGTGTGTAAATTCTTGCAATAAGATAGGAAAATGTAGGAATTAATTTACAAGTTGTTGTAAGAGCAAATTTAAAGAGACAGATGAAACGAATTTTATTGAACAACTGTGTATTGTGCTTGATCGACAAGGTCTTTATTCACGCGGTATAAATATTTCGTCCTTGAGATCTTTTATCAGGACATTGTACTGTGCGTATAGTACTAAAAAAGTGGCGCTTCATGTCATTGTCATTGTGTATAAGCGCGTGTAATATTCCACCATGGTGTATCATCGGTGTGACACTTATTCTAGAATTGATTCAATTAATAAACACAGATTTTTTAATGTGTTCAAATAATAATCTCTCCATGTGTTAGTTTTGTAATGTTTTAGATAGGAAAGAGTGAATGAAGAATTTTAATTCGTCTTTCATATAATCTATGTGTATTGTAAATAAATTGTTGCACTGTTCACTATTACCATTCATTCACGATAGGAAAATCATTTCTTTCCGCTTGCTAATTTTTTTTATGTTTATAATGGAAATTTATCATGAATGGATAGAAGGCTAAAAAATATAGAGAATCGAAAATACTTCTCTTCAAGTCACCATTGTGTTTATTTTAGATTATTTTATTTGGGTATAAGTCGTAGGTATCATGCAGACAACCTTCTCGTACAAACTTTGAACAGAATCAAGATTTTAATGTTGTCAAAGTCACATTAAAAATCTCCTCGAGCAATATCTTCCAAGAAATATACACTCAAAAATTCAAGTTGTACATTATTCTCGATGAAAAAAAATGACATGAAATGTATTGTCAGAGCTATTTGATGAGGATAAACTCCCATAATGTTATGTGAGACGAGTCATCGCACACTTTTTGCTACCAGAGATGTTTAAAAAAATGTCTCGGCATCAATTAGCGATGTAATTAATTTTTTTTCTAAATTGAAAGTCCATGAAGGCCAGTAACTTTCGGTGTGAAAAAGTAACAACAATTTTAAACATTGATTCAAAAATAATAGGACAAACTATTATTGTCAAGGATGCATGAATATATATATATATATATATATCCTCGAAGATTGCAATTTTGAAACCTTGATAAATTTTTTAAAGTTCAACTGGGATATATATAAGTGTATAAATATAAAACTGCCCGACACCGGATACGAATTAATTTTCATGGATGCTAAAATGCCATTCAAATAAATTTTTTACCTTACTAAATTTCAGATGCAAGAACGACCAACTGGTTTTTAATGCAATCACCATTCCCTACGTTATTATTGTGCCTGGGCTACGTGTATTTGGTGAAGGTTTTGGGGCCCAAGGTCATGGAGAATCGCAAACCATTCCAATTGAGAAATGTTATGATTGCATACAACTTATTTCAAGTTATATTTTCAGCGTGGATATTTTATGAGGTAAAACAAAAAAAATATACACACACAATTATATTCTTCATTTTTCATTTCTCCCTTTCGTGTCAAACGCAAGTGCATTTTCATATAATTATGTTCATAATGATCCATTTTTTTTATATTTATTTTTTTAAGTCGCTAAAAATATTTGTTCTTCATGATAATTCATCTATTGTTCGACCTTTCGATGTTCTCTACCTGTCACGACAATTTTATGACGAATAATGTGTGGATGTATATACGAGTTGATTGAAACAATGTCAGACTGGAATAAAAAATGAAAATTCGTCAAATATATATGGATATATATTGAATTAATTTCGGATATATTGACATTGTCACGACAATTCAACGATATAAATTCAAAGACATATAATTTTATAAATAATGCAGAGCATGATGGGAGGCTGGTGGGGCCATTATAGTTTTCGTTGTCAACCAGTGGACTATACTGACAATCCAATCGCGATAAGGGTAAGTAGAGAGTAACTGTTTTTTCTCTTCAACAGGAATTTTTCTCCCAGCGCGAAATTTCAATACCCATAATTCTATAAATACATAATATTAATGCTCCATAGGCTTCTTTGGATCTTGATGCTGGTGGAAATCTGATGAATAAAGCCTGCCTATAAATATTTCGTAGAATATGGTGCTTTGTTAGACTGCTTTTTCTTTTCTTTTTTTTTCATCTCCAAATTTCACCGTTACTATGACCATAGAATGGTGATCTATAATTTAACAAATAACATCCAACTCAATCTTACAGCTACAAGTATAGCGTAGTTGGCATGCTACAGTCGTTGAAGTTCACGTTGCAAAAATGATATAACTGGAGTATAATTGAAGACACAAATCAAAATAACAGGGTTAAAAGAAAAGAATTGAGTTTATTGCAAGGAATTAACGTTTGTAGTCACGAGTGCTTTGAGTAAAAAGCAACGTGAACTGAGATTGTTTATAATGAGAGAACTAAATAGCTATTTTGGAATTCACACGATTATTTGTTTGGAAAAATTATTGTTTATTGAAGTTGGAGAATTATTATGTTGGAGAACAAAGCTTTTCAATTCTTCAAACAATGTGATTTCATATCAAACATGAATTAATCTTCCAAATCGTTTGATTCAGTAAATAGAAAATCAATTTTACTATCAGTGAATAAATATTATCGAATATAATAATATTGTTTTCTCATCGTACACATATGCGTGTGATCGCTGTTGTCGATTTTGAAACACCGATATGTCAACTGGGGATGTACATAATGCTGAATGCTAATGAATATTTATGTATTCCAAGGGAAAACATTATTTGTGTGGTTTGTCATAATAAAATATGTATAAATTGTAAATATTGACCAATGTATTGTGATGGGCATTTCATAAATTCAAAGCAAACGTGCCCGGAAAGAAAATTAAATTTTTTTTCGTAGTGACGGTGGGTTTTATGCCAAAAACAGAATATTATCTGATCAGAGAATGGCGTTTTGTTGGTTGTGGTTACAGATAGCAATGTCCGGATGGCTGACGGGAGAGTATTCGCTAAGGTGCCAACCTGTAGACTACAGTGACCGACCCCAAGTACTGAGGGTGGGTGTCTTGTATTAATAAAAACCAATTAGAAAATGAAAATTAAACAAGAAAATACCAGTCGAGAATAATGAGAGCAACTCGACCCTTAACTAAAAACAAATTAATACACAAATAGCGCAATTTTCTCATTAATTTGCTTCTGTAACTTGCAAAAATATTATTTTTCTAATTCTTACTCTGCAAAGAAAAAAAATAAAAATAAGGCCATTCTTAGTTTCCAATGGACTTTACATCTGCAAATTGTTTATTATCATGACATATTACATTTATTCATTTCTTCTCAGTAGGAAATTAGTTGATATATTTTAAACACTGAAAACACTTTTTGTCCCCTGCTCCAAATAACACTTGAAGTTCTATTTTTTACTTTTCCCAATTGTATTTACATGATAAAAAAGAATCCAATAATTATTTATCAATATTTATCTAAGCCTAACGTGAAATATTTGTTGATTAATATTCATAACTGAACACACAGATGGTACACGCAAGTTGGTGGTACTACTTTTCAAAATTCACGGAGTTTTTCGACACGGTGAGTAAACATATTTTACTTTAGACCAACTATGAGATGAAGTAACATCAATATGTATGGAACAAAAAATTGTGAATGTGTTTGACAGATATTTTTCGTATTGAGGAAGAAAAACAATCATGTATCAACTCTACACGTTATTCATCACGGATGTATGCCAATGTCCGTATGGTTTGGCGTTAAATTCACTCCTGGTAAGTTGACAATTACCATAAAAATTGGAAGATGAAAAAAAAAAAAAAAACGAAAACGAAAGAATAATCCAATGAAATTAAAATGAATATATGGAATGGAAAATTATGCATGATATTAATTCCAGGTGGCCACTCGACCTTCTTCGGTCTGCTCAACTCCTTCGTCCATATCGTAATGTACTCTTATTATCTACTCGCTGCCCTCGGACCACATGTTCAACCCTACTTGTGGTGGAAAAAATACCTGACGGCCTTCCAAATGGTACAATTCATAGCCATTATGATCCACGCATTTCAACTTCTCTTCATTGACTGCAATTATCCCAAGGCTTTTGTATGGTGGATTGGACTTCATGCTGTCATGTTTTTCTTCCTATTCAATGAATTTTACAAGCAAAGTTATACAGCAAAAAAACAGAGGGCACGAAACGCAGCATTAGCGGCAATGACAGCAGCAACTGGTGCATGCATGGCCAATGGACTTTCAAATGGCAAAGTGGATATTAATACCAGCAACAATGACACCACTTCACAAGTAAAAAGACGAGACGCTGCTGATTATTATGTTAAAGGTGAAACACTTGCGGCAAATGAAATGAGCTTACGCAAGCCATACACTGCCACCGATTGATCAAAAAAATTTTTTCTCCAAAATTTACTCATGACAGTTTTATTTCAAAAATAATCGAATAACCAAAAACGAAAAAAAAACAAAAATAAATATATATTTCCGAACAAACAACAAAATCATCACCAACAAACTCTCATCATATAATTTGTTGTTACGATTTGCGAATGACCGTAATAGAATCATGGTGAATGTCACTCTGGGTTATAATTAAAATAGAAATAAACAAATTTTTTTTTTTTATCATCATCATCAATCGATTGAATAAATCGAAATGAAACTTTTGTTCATCAGTGTCTTCAAGAATGAGAGCACGGCCCTTAATGATATTTCAAATCAGCGAGCACCTTGCCGTGTTTATTATTACGATAATAAATATATAATGAACATAAACCCCAAGGGGTTCTGCGGTCGATTTCATGACAATGCAAACAAAGGAGAAAATGCTCGAGGTGTATTGAGAAGGCAATAATACCGGAGATGGCAGCTAACGCTTTTGGTCTATTAATTAATACCAATCGGATATTTATATATAATTGAGAAGTGAGGATGAATAGAGTGAGAATTTAAATAATGGTGAATGTTGATTGTTATTACGCACAGCACCAAAATCACAATGGAAGACGGAATACTGTACATAGATATATTAGATAAGTTGTTCTCTTTATGTTATTGTCATACAAATGAGTGAGAAATAAGGACAATATAACACATGACTGAAACATTCGTTTCGCAGTGGCAAATAGATGAAGAAAAAAATCGGAGAAAAACGAACAAAGTAAACATATATTCGATGAACGATTCATTTCTTAATTTACATCAATGCAAATAACGAAAATAAAATTCGGAAGAACGAAAATTTAAAGGCGCGAATACATAAACAATGTTTTTTTTAATACGTGGCTATTGTACATATGTATAACGTGATGCAGTGATATAATGTCAAACGATTGTCGCATTATAGTCACATTGCTATGCCACAAAAGCGGTGGTGTAACAGAGCATTGAAATTTTTTTTTCTTCTTGATCGTTCCTCATTTTGTTTCACACACCCACACACATACAAACACGTAAACATCGAGTGAATGATGACTAATAGTGATATAAATCATCAGGCAATTTTTTTTAGTTCGATTAGTAGCCATAATTATATTATCAAAACACCCATAATATCTTGAGGTATATGTACTTTTTGAATCGTGGAGAGAAAAATATTTTGTATGTTATGTATAAGGATATATACAGAGTAGAAAAACGAAAATGTATTGAGGAAAAAATAACATTGAGAAAAAAAAAAGAGGAAAAAACATTTACGATGAACAATTGTGACAGACAAATCAGGTAGGCCTGCTTGCGCGACAGTACTTGGCGTTATTTTGTTGCAAGGATCTCAACGCGAGTAGGAATAAAATGCACACACACACACATATATATACACACATGGAAGTACATGTATAGTATATACTATACACGTTTATGTACGTATAGATGTCAAAGTCAAAATCAATCGGTGAAATTCAGTGCCTTGTATAATTCCACTTTTTCATCAAACACGTCTGTTCATGCTTTTTCTTTTAATTTTGTTACAAACAGTTATGTGTATGCCATCAATTTTATGATTAAAAAACAAAAGTTGATTTTGTATGCGGAAATTTCTTTATTACTTCGTTATAGTCGGCACGTAACTCTATCATGAATATTATTTTTGTTTTTATGTTTTTCTTCCGAATGAACAAAACATTTTGAAAATATATTTTTTAATTGTAAGGTATACACAGAAATACACACGGTGATGTGGGGTAATTGTGTGAGAAATAAAGAGAAAAAAATGTTTATCATTTTACCATTATGTGATTGTCTATTTCTCAATTATTCATTGTTGATAACTGAGATTATATCCTATCCATTGATATGAAAGTGTAGGAAATAGTATATTTTATGTATGTTCATATGAAATTGCACTGCAATAACGACACGGCGCATGTAGAATAAAATGGGAACTGCATTGCCAACTGAAGTGGTAGCGAATATATGGTAAGGATAATCTTTGCAACTTTTTATACGAGATTAAAATTCTATTTTTAACGCTTGTATGCCACAAGGGATTACTTATGGACAAGCAATTTTCCCAAGGTGAGCAGAATTTTTTTTCCTCCATATTTGATACATCTTTTCGGTGACATGAGATCATAATTTTGAATTTTACTCTCCATTATGCAATTTTACGGAATTTTTTCGCCTAAATTCACTAGTTAACGATCAATATTAATAAATTGAATTTGGATTTGTGGATGATTAAATTCTCGTTAACCTACTTCACTATAGTTCAACATTTCACTCTTCTAGTTTATCATTTTTCGTCACCATATTATTATTTTCATTGTCATCATTATTAGTATTATTATAGATGACTATTACCAATTGTCCATGCATTTTACCATCAAACTTCTCATATTTTACAATTGAAAAACCCACTAGTCAGATTCCCCAAGTATAGTGTATACTATAAATAGTCAAACTGCGAGGAAGAAGTATCCATTCGCCAAATCAATTTTTGTTTCAGAAAAGTAACCTTTTATGGATGGAATCGCACCAAAATTTTTTTGTTTTTTTTTTCACATCAATCCACTATGGACGGGAATTGTCAAAAGACGTGTTACATCACATCACAGTATGGTATTTATATATTTTTTATTTTCGGAATAACTCAAACGATGATATCGTGTTATCTTATATTTAAAGTTGAGCAAAAAAGTTTTTATTTCCAAGTCCCACCTCATCAATCTCTCACGAATTTAAAAAAAAAAAAGAACGTGTATTCCGAAGTTGAGCGTGATCAAACGATATTGCGAGGTGGCGCATAAAAGTTTATATCAATAGTTATATTGTTCGTGCCTCACAGACTTCATATTTATCCATAATATTTCCGCTAATCGCTTATATAATTTCTCATAATAAAGAAGCAATCAACGAAGCAACCACTTGAAAGATAACTATATTAAAATTTGCTCCAATAATGTTCTCAAAAGTCAATATTAGATTCTCACGAAATTAAACTCAATAAAAAACATTTAAATCAAACAAATTTTGTTTTTTTTTATCACGAATATCAATCACAGTTACTCCAATATCACCAAAGATGAATGGAAGTTAAATATCAGCTGTCAGAATAACC
This sequence comes from Zele albiditarsus, assembly GCA_958496275.1. Taxonomy (NCBI): domain Eukaryota; kingdom Metazoa; phylum Arthropoda; class Insecta; order Hymenoptera; family Braconidae; genus Zele; species Zele albiditarsus. The sequence goes on from OY292408.1 coordinate 16,151,171, forward strand.
CTTAGCTTTGAAAGAATTTCAGAACAACAATGCTGCGATCTGAGTAAAAGATTTGGGCAGCATTAGTGAAGAATCAGATAAAAATCAAGGCACTAGTCGGGCGATGTTCTGGGTTTTCGCCAACACCAGGACCTTGATCTTCCCCCCCATTTCCTTCTTACTAAAAGAGAGCCTTTTTTTTTTTTATTCAATGTTAAACTAATACTTTGACCGATGATAAAAGAAAAATACGATTCGTCCTGCGAGTCTCAAAACACCATTGGAATTTATACAAAAATTGTGCAACAAACAAAATATTGTAGAAGTACAATAAAGATGTAGTAATATCCAATGTGTACGAGTAATAGGATCTCGTGTCTTCTTATCGATAATAAATTTCTTGAGGTCATGGATTGCAACTGTATATATATACGAATAGAGACTACAGTCTTATATAAATTAACAAAAGGATATTTTTGTTTACAAATATAAAATTTTTATAATATGAATTTATGGAAAAAGTTGATATTTAAATTTTATACATTTTGATTAAGTTGAGAAGTAATACATCACTTCTAAATATTATATCATCTACTCCAAATGTAGCTTTCATTGCTTTTATAATTCTCTCAAGATTAATATATAAATACTTGTTAAAAAAAAAAAAAAAAACATAAGTTATTTTGGGATACTCTAACATAAAGTAACACTGAAATTTTTTTATATCAAGATAAAATCCTTTGACTTTTTTTACATAATTAAAAAACTAGTCAGCTCATCTCGTTTTATATTTTTTTTTTTATCTCTGATCAAAGCATGCTACGCATAATTTATATATAAATACATTATACATCAGTGTCACTAATAACTAAAATATCACACGAGATGACTTGCAAACGCGTAACTTCCTTAGGGAGTCCCGTCTCTCCCTACTTTTCTCCATGTATACGAACTCAAAGCTGGAGGGTGCGATGCACAGCGTACTCATCTCATTCGAGGATTTGCCCTGACGTAAATGTTGTTACGTCACACGATTGCATCTATGAGCAACAAAAATTCTCACACACACACACACACACACGAATGAATATAGTGGTATTATGAGTTAGTATACGTTTGACAGTGAGAAAGAAGGAGGGATAGAATAGGGCGCGCGACGATAGTGAAAACGGGTGGGAGACAGGACGTCAATAGGAGCTATTGCTGGGGGAAATTGAAGCAGGACGCTTGCAAGGGTGGTTACACAAGAGAAAGAGTGAGGTGACGCATTTGGTGGGGTGGATATACGGAATAACTGAAATTGTGTGCGCACATACGGAGCAAGAGCAACGAGAAAACGAACGGAAATATAGAGCAAAGTGTTGTGTGTGTGTGTGTTGCGTGGGATGTGCGCGCAGTTAGTGGTAAAAGACGCGCGCGCTCGGATACACTTTGGGTATACACATCAGTATAGTGCGGGGTGTAGGTGAACGATAGTAAAATATTGCGCGAGCGGTATACAGACACACTGGTACTCACGATAACGGGTGAAAAAACACCGCGCATCAAGTAAGAACAAACATTACCGTGTGTATATGTATAAAAACGAATTGTATATATGAATTTACGGGAAATGTTACAATTGAAATATCGTAACTTGAACTCGAAATAAAAATTTTAAAATGTGACTCGAGGCGTTTTAAAGTGAGAGAAACATCCCTCCCAATATATAAATATATATTCAAAAAATATATCAAAGTGCATACACAATCAACGTGCAACTCATCTTAGTTTAGAATTAGTAAAATACGTACAATTGTTATTCATATTTAATTTGTTATTATGGGGAATAAGATAAATACATTGAACGTGATCAACGTGAAAGTGAATGTTAAATAATTGATTAGGGTGAATAGATAAACATTGTAAAACATTCTAGTGGGGAGTACTGAAATATACGGTGACAAGGAAGAAGGGCGAGCAGACGAAGGAGAAATAAATTTGGTCAGATAGATGACTGTGGAATAAAAAATGATTGATGAGTGTAGGGACTGTGAATAGTTTTTTGTAAAATCCAGAGATCAATTTTGTCATTGCATTTTAGCAATAGAGGCGTCTTAATATACGTTAAATAAATAAAGGAAACATATTCAGTGTGAGAAAGATAGAGAGGGTGAAGAGAAGAAGACCGTGAGGGGGGTGCGAGAGGGATTGATTGAAGAAGATAAAAAACGATCCGCAAGCGCAAGGTTTATAAGAGGGTCATAAGGTTGAGATAAGAGAAAAAAAAAAAAAAAAAAAAAGATATACAGTTTATAACGGGAGAGGGTGAGTCTTCTCACGATTATACCAGTATCAATTTTCATATATTTATATATGGATATATTTGTTTATTGCACAAATGCACCACTGAAAATTATTTTGTTGTCATTGACATAAATAAAAATATATAACACGTTATTTGTATTGCTCGCACGTAAATATATTTCTCTATATATTGAGCCTCATTTTTTATCCGCTCACAAATTAAAATTTGTTTTTATAGTTTATCATAATTTGGATGCTATGGAAGGCTCTGCGACGCAAACTATCGACCCTCTTGCGTTTCGTACGATTGCAAGCCAAGAAAAATTAACTCGCCGCTTAGCGAGATGTAGAAAATGTTTGGAGTTTTTTGAGAAACGTACGTGTTGATTAATTGGTAGATAATTGAGTTTGCTTTATTATTATTATTTGTATTGGTTGTTTGTTGTTTATGTTTAATTAAAGGGGAGTGTAACAGGGTGGTGATTTCAAGAGTAAAACTAGTTTTTCTCTTCGTGGTAAATTTCGTTGTTTTTTTAATTGGATCGGAAGAAAGAATTCATTGAGGATTCTGAAGTTTTTGCTTGGCAATAATTTCGGTAAAATATCGATTGTTGCTATTCTTAAATTATTATAGTTATAATTAAAAAATTTCACATCCACAGCGTACTTTAAAACTAAACTAACGTAGTAGTACGTCGTTAAGCTTGATGGTTTTTTGGGTTTTCAACTTTGAAAAAAATCGTGACATTTTTAATGAAATAGTCGAGTCCTGAGATGAGTAAAATAACCGGAAAAATTTAACACTGGTTTCGAAACAAATCAATATACCTTGAACTTTATTCATAATTTTGATATGATAATTTGGAAAGAGAGAAATGTTCTCTATCCAAAATTCCACCCTGGTGTTCTCTCTTGATAACAAAAAAAAAAAAGGACTATCTTATTTATTTATTTCTTCACTGTATTTCAATAAAATTTTCACATCATTTTTCATCACTGTCATGTTATTTAAATGTATTCTTGAAAAATGTATGCTTTTTATAAACACAAATTGAGTGCATTTACGTATTCTATTATCACCGAAATTCGTAAATAATCTCAATGCATTTCCTGTAGACTCCACAAATGTAGCGCATAATTTGCGCTTGATTGAATATCCGAAGCAATTTTCTTGGTGTGAGATTGATCGGGTACACGCGTATTTATATAGTTTATATATACACGATGCATATCCATTTATATTGCAATTTGTTCGATACACTATATCAGTAAAGATATGGATCAATATACAGAGGCAGAAGTACAGCGATCGTGATCACTTTGATGAAATTTTGTACAATTTATTCGAAATTCAATCAAACCATCGTATAAAAATGAAAGATTAAAATATTTATAAACATTTCGTTTCGGTTTTTTACATTCAAATTACGGGGCATAAATGCAAAAGTGCTGAGTAAACTTTGTGCTCTTCTATATATAAAGTTAGCCCTTTACGTTTCTATATAAAAATTATAAGACTAGTGTGTCATTCTTTCAAGACAGTTGACCTTATACAACCAGATGTCATTGAATTTTCACGAGTTCCTCAGTATGCTGAAGCCCAACCCTTTCTTCAATATACATAGAAGAAATATAGACATGTACATATTACGTAAGCGATCGCATTATGTGCATCAGCACTGCGACAATTGAGTAACGCTATTGTCAATCAGGCGAAAATAATTCTTGATAAGTATTATATGCGATGGTGAAATGACGGACGAAATTGAAAGAAAATGAAAATAATGGATAAATATATGAATAAATAAATAAATAAATGAATGAATAACTCAAAATCGTTACACACCATTATCCATTGTAATGTAGAATATTCTACAGGACATTGTCCCGCCGTTTTACTAACCTAGATTCTTTTGTTCTCGCTTCGTCATGCATTCTCTGGACGCTTTCTTGGAACATGGAAAATATCGATTTTCACTGTTTAACACAACACACCTTGGATATTTCCTGGGGAGTTATTTCATCATTATCGATAATATATAATATTACACTACTCAGTGTTATCAAATATCTTAAAATAATTTGTGAATTATTATTTTTGTTTTTTATTGCAGACAAATATTATCACATTATATGATTAATATTTGCGGAGGGGACAAATCGACAGTTGCATCATGTTTTTTCTGATATGCTATTAGAGAAATTATACAATACATTTATTTGGGAATTTAGATTCGATAAATAGTTTGTTTTGAGACTGAAGGACTTCAGTCAATGGTCTTGGAAGCAATTATATAATGGTTTTCGTTGGAAATAATTTATTATTATCAGTTTGTTATGTTTTTTCATATCTAATAACAGATTATCCAAGATGTAAATATATTGTCCGCTTTTTGAACAAAAATTTTAGTCACGTGATAATTAAAATTGTCGATTTAGTCGAATTATTTTGAATTTACAAATTTGACAAATTGAATATTCATCAGCTATTACGGGAATCGAAGCACTCACTGGTTGTATCGATTACATATTCAAATGGGTACATATTTTCATGTTGAAAATATGATTTTGAATAGTGAAAGTGCATGTACAAACGTTTCAAAAAATGTGGAGCATAATAAAAAACATGGTTTCTCTATATTTTATCTCGATTTACCGTCATGACCTGTAGAATAGTAGATGACAAGCAGCATTGTTGAATTGGTGTACGGTTCAAACACACTTGTCTCCATTAAAAGAGGGTTTGCTATTGTAAGCTCAAAGAATTCTTTTCTCTTTTATAGAAAGAAAAATCACATCTTTTATTTTTTTCTTTTCGTTTATATTTATCATGGCTTAGATATATTATTAGCAAAATATGGTTAAGAAACAATTAATAATATTTGTCGAGGGTGAATATCGAGAGTATTAATTGGAAAAAAAATATTATATCTTTTTGATAATCTGGAAGAGTGTCCCTATCGCTTTTACAGAAATAATTTAAACACAACAACAACTCAAGTCCAATATCAATTTGATAAAGAAAATTACTTGATTTTTCAATACGTTTTTGGCAACTATTTACCCACTTTCTCTATTGTAAATTTCAGTAATCTCTATAAATGATATGTACCTATACAAATTAAATGACAATTTTTCGAAGTTAATTGGTGTTCAAGTTTTCGAAATATCATTTGTACAAGTTTAAAAACAGTACTCGGCAAAAAAATTTTACCAAAGTTTTGGACAGGTCCTTCACAATCTTCGTGAACTCAACACCAACTTTTGTTCACCCTCTCATGTTTACGAACTTTTTGAAAAATTGTCACGCATAACACTCTAGAATAATAATACAAAAATAAAATAAAAAAGAAAATAAACGTTGATTTTTCTCCACTTGGTAGTGCCCAACATCAACCTTGATTATATTAAAAAATATCTTATCAAATTCATTGCAACATTTCTATAATTTAATTCTCGAGCTAATCAACGTCCACTTCAAACGTACTAATCGCCTCAGTTATTTGTTAAATAAAAAAAATCACATCCTGTTGCGTTAAACCACGTGGGAATATAAGATACAAAAATCGTCACATCTATCCCAATATAATATATATTTCATCAGTATATTTCAGCAGTATATAACAGCAATATGAGGCTAGTGGATACGCTCATGTCCAGACAACAGCCTATTGTGTGATTGTATCTCATCAAGATATAGGAAATCGTTCTAGAATCCCCAAAACGAGCGAAGACTCAAAATGAACCATAACACGTTGATGTTTATACAGTCTGGACACAATTGGATTGAGAGCAAGCACATATACTGTCTCCTTCTTCTTTATAATTGCTCCGATTATTACTGATCAAATGCCTTACATTGTTGTCTTGTCATAATACCCGATAAATATATGATCGTAACGATCATATAAACTGTATACACATATTGTTATCTTTACTGCCATGTCATCACGCTTGTTGCCGATAATTATTCATAACTCTGTTACACCGTGAACGGTAGAGTTAGTAAATTTTTTTTTTATCCCTTTTTTAGTTTCGTTTTTTTTTTATCGATCAACTGCTGGTGATTGCTATCATATTCCCCGAGGTAATAGCTTACTCCAGTTATTTTTCCGTACTCACAAATTTTTCAATAACAAAATATAATTGTGCCCCGCGTTTATATTCGTTTAATTGTCGATTATCAATTCACTTTTTATTCGGAGTAGCGACGAAAAAAAGGGATTAGAATTATCGGGGATTCAGAATAGGTATTGTGAATAAATATTTGGACTTTGAAGATCATGGTGAATCTTTAGAAGAGTGAGAAGAAATGAAATATTCTTATTGATGGAATTTTTATATTGAGTAATAGACAAATCTTTGCGGTAGTATTCCTTGTAATATAATAATAGGCAGGGTTCAAATGATAATTCGTTGATTTTATTTATTGGTCATATGGTCAGCACATAAATTCAGGATCAAAGAATGGAGAGTAGTACTTTTTTTCTCTCATGTGCTAATCTTCAAGAGGTACATTACTCATTCAGTTTCCCGCGCAATAATCATTGATAACTTTCGAAAATTTTTTTAAGTCAATCATTAGTCTGCAATAGTTTGAAACAATAATTAAAAGTTAATCCCGTTAGTTTGTCTGGTGATGAGAATATGTTGAGTAGTGATTCTACTTTTGGTCAGACTGTGGGATTTGTCTACGGATAATTCGTACTACTAGATTCCGAATGTAATTCATGGGCAGACCGTATTCAATTGTCACTAGATTGAATCGCAATAATGTAGGGATAATCTCAATTGGTGTGCGGAATTAGAAGAAAAAGATATCGACAAGAAATCAGAACTATCTCGTAACAATAATTGTGACATTTAAGTTAATGTTGAAACTTGTTTCTTTCACTTAATCATTAGGTAATTAAAAATAATAGAAAAAGGAAAAAAAAATGTCAAAATTCGCCCCAATTTATACTTCCAAATGCAGAACAACTACAATTTATATTTTTTACTTTTTTTTTTTTTTTTTCATATTTTTATATTTCCGCTTGTCATCAGGTAAATGGCTTTAACGAATTCATGATAAAACGAATTGGGAATACGGGTTCCACCCGCATTACGAACATCCGTTCTATCATCAATAAATCCTAAAATAAAATTTGTTACATGGAATTCAAATCGAATTGGAATTTGATGGCGACATTGACTACCAACCTGGGTATCAGGGAGAGAAAAATGATATAAATCACAGAGCTCAAGATATTTAGATAATTTCCATTTGAACCCGTGTCGAAAAAATTTTGTTCATCAGACAGTTTTTAATAAAAATCTGTCAGGATATGCACAATCATATGAACAATATATTTCCGCTGAAAAAGAGAAAGTTGCGTGTCAAATAAGTTATCGGAATTTTTCTCCCTCGACACTACACTGGAGACAGATAGACATACAGATAGACAAACGTTTATACGTATGTTTTATTTATATTGAGGTTGTCAGAATTTTATTGCTCATGGAAATAAAAACAGTCTATTTTTCCATATGTTGTCATACTATTCACTGACATGCACAATCGTGAAGAGATAAAGGATGCATTGGCTCAGACCTGCTCAAAATATCGAAATTGATGAATTATAATTCAACAATAATAATTCAGTAAAAATAAGAATTGAAATAATTTAATATTTAATTTTCAACGATAATTGAATAATTATGGAATTATTTCTATTGAATGTAAGTTTGTGTGGGTAATATTCGATTCAATATGTCAAAATATTGTCACTCAGTGGTATTGTACAGTTTATCGATGAAATAGCTGGAAACACTTTCGATTAACTACCTATTCGGTTTGTCATCGAAGATCCGCCAAGTGAAACGCATTGTTTATTATTATTGTTGCAGCTTTAATGGATTTAAAGCTTCTCACATCGAATTTAAAATACTACAACCCGAATCATATACAGTATTTGCAATAAATTCTTCGTCCGATTCGTTAACGTCCCCATCACAATAAAAATAGTTGACCCATAATTATCAATTTTTTAAATATATATTATGAGAATTATTGGAATTGTAGGACTTTTTGTATGACGTTCACTCTGTTAAATTAAATGCTGATAAGCAAAGATCCAATTGATTATGTTACGTAGAAGAAATGGTGATATAGAATAGTTCACAAAGAACGGACAAAACGTAGAAAAAAGATCGTATAAAAATAAAATAAAATTTCGTTGGTAGTCGTTGATTTATTTTTGTCCTTTCCAACGCACTCAAAATAACCTTGTCAGTCAAGATCTCCCATATTGTATCTCTCAATTCCCTTTAGAAAGAGGACATGCAATCTTTCTCCTACGTCAAGACTGTCTATCACAATTTACTGAATTCCTCATGGACGCGAGGAAATGGAATTGCAATTGTTAGTAAATTGAGTCGCAGACACAGAAGAAAAAATAGAGGTAGATAATGAAATGAATACAATTCTTAATAAGATTGGTTCATCATTTTTTCCACTTTGTTAATTTTTTCTCAATTTTTTTTCCCATCATTAAATTTAAATTATTATGTGTGATAACTCAATTATACGAATATTTAAAAATGATAGATAAGTTGAAAAAGCCTCGATTCAATCTTTGAGCAGGAATACACAGCGTAAAAAATTAATCCAGAAAACTGTAAACTATTGTACACAATATAAGAAAGGGATGGGAAAAAATTGATATTAAAAAAAAATATAATATTTGTGTATAAATAATAAACAGATTGCAATACGCGTGGGCGTTATGTGTGAAATAGCTATTGAACAATAATATTTGAATGGATTAACGATCCATTCAATAGAATTACTGAAGTGGAAAGAAAATAAATGAAATTGAAAATTACGTAAATATGAAAATTAAAAAATATACATATATTAGTATATATGATAGATATAAAATAACGAACAATCATGAACAAAACTTCTATTCACGAGAGTTCTGCATATATGGTAGTTGATCAATCCATAAAATGGGAGAACAAACATTTTGGCTAAGAGGCAGCATTCAAGCGGTGTAGCACGTGTGCATTTGGAAGTAATTCACGCGTGGATGGAAATCATCAAACTTTGCACATAACTTGGTACGAGTGCCAACCTCATACATGGCAATAAATTTTCATACATTTACACATTTGCTCCATCTACCTACCTAAACCTTTGGAATTCCATGAATACATACATGTGCACACATGTATAAATAAAATATTCAAAAAATAATTTATATTTGTCGTTTGCCGGATCGCAATATTTTCTTTTCATCATTTTGTTTCGTATTTTATGTGAAATAAAAATAGAGACGAGTCTCTTTTTTTTTTCTTTTCAAGTCGTACGATTGATGTATTTTTGTTGACACTGGAATTTAGTAAGAGTGTTATAACAATAATCTCATCAATTAATCGGACGGTTGAACCATTTCTAAATTCAGTCGACGATTTTAACAATTGTTTCATTAATGTTGAATTACGAGAATATGATTTTCACCAATGAACAATTATTTACTCTGTCGTATTTATTTCTTGATGAGATACTATGTGAAATTCTGATCATTTTGTGGTCAATGGAACGATGGGAATTGCTTTGTGCTCATAGTTTCGTGAGAAATTTTAATTACGCTGCTGTTAGTGACGTTGGATAAATGTAAAACATTATAAAGTCAATGTTAATCATAATATTCTTAAGGGTTGTGTCATGAAAAGATGAACGCAATATCATGGCGAATTCTTTATCAACAACTTCCTTCTTTTCCACTTGAAATATTATAGTAAAAATAACAATAACTTTCATGTCAAAAAAGATACTATCTGTCGAAGAACGACGGAATTCTCGGTATTTGATCCAGAAATTTATGAAAAATGAACGAGAAAAAATAAAACGTTCGTCTCTGATGAAAATCATTATTTCATAACTCAACATTCCAAGAAAGCGTGTTGAACTATTCAAACAAATTTCAAAGCAATTTAAAAATAATACTCCCACAATATTCGTATCATAATTCCATTACTTTATGCCAACGCCAGAACAAATATATTAATCAAATGACTGAATGAAAAAAAAATACGTATTACGTTTTTTTTTATTTTTTAATACGATAAAAAATCGGCAAAAAAAGAATTGAATAACCTGACCAGAGACGAATGCAAATTTCCGGTAAAATACCCCATATATAATGTATACATATTCACATACATGGAAAATGGTCTGTACACCTAACATTCAAAACGAAATTACATGAGTTATATTTGCATTGCATTGCTGTTATATACGAAGCACCATCATTTTAATTTATTCACTCGTTAAAATTGCATATTCGGACGTATGAACGCAATCAATTGCATTTTTATTGTTTGAATTACAAATATAGTGTATTGCCTTCAAGAACTCTCACTCATTTATTTTTATCATTACATTTGAGCAAACAATTTTATAGGAAAATGCAAAAAAACAAAAAAATAAGTAAAAGAAATAAAAATTTCAACAGTTGATTGAATTGATATTGCAGAAAAATGAAACTGGAAATGATGGACCGTGATAAGGGCCTGGAGCTCTTTGGCAAGTTTATTCGAACAAAAAAAATTGAACATCTGCAGGGTGATCAGCAGAGAAGTGGACCTGAACCCGCTCATCCAAATGATTCCAAGCAGAGATTACAGGCAAGCTATATATGTATATATATATATATATGTAAAGTTAAATGATTAGTTGTAGACCTACAGGTCACACATGAAAAGCAATGTGATTATACAGATGCGTGCGCACATATAATGATCGACATGTTATTCACGATTAATTGAATACTAGTGTTTCAATTGACTTTTCAGCTTGTATAAAATGCCACCATTACATGCTCCATTAAAATATATATATATATGTAAATCAGTTTTATCACATCATATTGAACCGCTGATACGACACACGAATATACACTAATCATTTTTTAAACTCTCATTCAATCATCAAGACATTTATTCACCAATTTCACAAAACAAATTTCTTTTATTTGTCTTCAAATGAATTCAATGAATTTTATAGATTGTGGTCTTCAATTATTTAATTTCGTGCGCAATACCACACATGATTAATCTCTATTTCGCTTGGTTTCCTAAGCCAGAAAATAAAAGTAAAAAATAAAAGAAAAAAATTGAGAAGAAAAAAATCACTTGAAACTTGTTTGCCACAGATGGGGTGAAACTTTATCAATATCCGACATTGCTCTAGGGACATTGCGAATTCTTATAGATATATGTACATGTTATGTGTATGAAGTCGATGATAAATCAACACAAAGAATAAAAAATTTCGTGCGGTATTTTCCAATCAATTCTTGTCATTTTTTTTTTCTCTCTCTCGTTGTTATTACTTCAAATATTTGCGTTTGTATGATGAAAAAACCTCATGGAAATATTTTTTGACACTTTACAGAAGTGCCTGACAACTCTAGATCTCACATCACTTGGAGTTGGTTCCTGTGTTGGAACAGGAATGTACCTGGTATCAGGTATGGTGGCTCGAAGTGTGGCTGGACCAGGTGTCGTTATTTCATTTATCATAGCAGCGATTGCTTCCATTTTCTCTGGTACGTATGAATATTGCTGAGAAAGCAGTTGCAATATGTGCAATATCAGTATTGATAATTTTCTATGAATATTTATGTTAATTACCATTAACTATCTAAATGTAAGCAGAAACTGGTGAAGGTGGCCAGAATATTAGGGGACTAATAGCAGATGAATTGGAATGATAGTAGATTGGTCGATTGTGAAGGACAGTTTGGATTTCTAGCCAGTGTAAGCGCAGATTCAGTTCAGGTCATATCGCGATTATAGATGACACAATTTTCAGGGTTATGCTGGACTTAGAAACTAGTCTCTAGATTGAAGCAAGAAAACTTTGGGATTATTTCTATAATTGGGTAAATGTGTGGTTGAGGAGAAATACAAATTAAATTTAATTATATTGTTTATGTGATTTAGGAATACAAGGAAAAATAGGAATTAATTTTGAGAGTTTTATTTTTCTATGTCTCTCAAAAAAGATGAATTAGTATTGGATGATGAGTTATAATAAATATGAAGGGTGGAGACTAGTGAGAAGAAAAAAAAACTACGTTGGTAGGGTTTCTGAGACTACAGAGTGGTAACTAACGAGGGTTGGGAAATTTATTCAAATACACGATCTACCCATTGACGTTAAGTGCTGGGAGAAACTTTCATACCTAAAAGTAATGATATGAAAAAAATGTCATACGATAAAAAAAAATCTTCAAACAGTGCACAGTTATTCTACTGACTCTAGAATTCAGGAAATATGATGTAAATATTTTGGAATTGGAAACAGTAAAGCATATTACTTGAAACATATTGCTTGAAATTTTTTCACAATGAAACAAAAGTGAAATATATTCGTACCGTTCACAGATTGTCCCTCAATATCCCAATAGATGTTATATTCAAATGTACTATAGAAAGTTTTGATATGACATTCTCAGTCAACAATAAATTTCAATATCGTCTGTAGTAAAAATTCAGACGATTTCAAGTGAATATGTATTGCCAAGAAAACATTTTAATAATTCAGGAATAATTTTTCAAGGCCGAATAACTAAACTAAATTCGTTTATTCAATATGTCAATGTTATTCCGCCAATCTACATCAATACATATACACTTTGGTATGCATATTTACTAAACCTATCAACAATTCATAGTATTATTCTACTCTGTCGGTGGGTGGAAAATTGTGCATGGTCATGACAAATTTTTCTCCGTAGCTTACACGAAAGCAATTCACAACAACAATACAAGATCATTATATTGTCGTACCCAGAAGCAAATCGATTGCACTCAACCCGAGACATTTTCCATAATAGAACATCGAATGTAGTATACAGCTACACATAATTCAGTCTCAATAATATAAAGAAAAATAAATAAAAATTAAACCATTGAATAAATATTGACAAAAAATTTCCTTATCTCACTTCACAAAATTGAATACCGTAATTTACACCGGGTACATCTATCATTTACTGACAATGCGGTACGAATGATCATATCATCAAAACAAGTCCAATAACAACCAACCCATTTATATTTAATCAATATTCGCTCCTACAATCCACCATTAAATCGCAATAATAAATATATTAATTAATTACCAAGGGAATTATGATGGCTAAATGTTATTTCACATTATAAAGTATATATGTATGTGTGTCAATTGAGATTTGTTATCCACAATTTCATAATGAAAATCCATACTACCAGCAATTACGACAAATATATATTGATTTCCAATCAACGCAATAATTCAATCAACACATATTTGTGCAAATAAATGCCATTCTTCATTGTTTATATTTATAAATTTGGTATTTTCAGGTGCATGTTACGCCGAATTTGGTGTCAGAGTGCCTCACACAAGCGGCAGTGCGTACATGTACAGTTACGTTACAGTTGGCGAGTTAATAGCATTCATAATTGGATGGAACATGGTGTTGGAGTACTTAATAGGAACAAGTGCGTGTGCTTGCGCACTAAGCGCATGTTTGGACGCATTAGCGAATGGAGCATTATCCAGCGCGGTAGCCAGCAGCGTTGGGACAATATTTGGTAAGTTGACATTTTTCTTGAGATAGTAGAATAAAATAATATATAGAAACAAAAAAAAGTAATAAGAAAGAGAAGTATAAAACTGCACAACAAGCACACGATAAACTATCTGAAAATATGATCTATATCCGTGTGACGTGTTCCGAACTCATTGCAACGTAAACTTTTCATATCACTATATATATATATATAGGTATAAACCTTCCTCATTTGAAGTTTATACCATTCAGCAACCGCACTTGCAAATAAGATGACGTTCTGGATATGACACCGTATAATAACAGAAACTCTTAATGATCGTTATATGATGTTATCTTGCTATCATTTCCTACCTCAGGGTTTTTCTTTGAAAGTTCTGTCCAATGTTGACGTGAAGATGAAAAACATTGCAATGCTATAGTTTGGACGGTGAAAAACGGAGAGATGGAGTATATTAAGTCGTATCTGAATATTTAAAAAAACACTCATAAACTATGACATTACATACTCGAACTAGTTAAAATCAATATAATTCCTATTGGAAGCATGTAGTTTGAGAATATTTTAATTCATTTAAGAGAAAATTCACGGAGTAATATAGAAAATGAAACTTTGCATGATATTCACTAATGAAAACCAGGAAATTTGAATACACGTTCTGTAATCTTTCGCACCCTCTCATTGTAGTCACACTATAGTATATATTACGTATTTTTAATTCAACCATTCTGGATATTACTTTTTATATTAAAACCCTCGTTTTTTCTTGATATTCATGTGGGATTCATACCCCAAATTAAAATCATCTCCAGAAGAAAGAGAAAATCTTCTTTATATTTCACTTTATACTGTAATCATATTTTACTATGCCGGCTATTGTCGCACCCTCTAGACATTGTAGATCATTAACCGCCCTCAGTTAACCCCCACTACAGTCATTATACAATCACTTGGAAATAATATTGAAATTTGTGAATGCGAGCGAATGAAAGAAAAATAACGAAGGGGGCGTATGAAAGAATGAACATTACTGAGAGAGGTTACGAGAGAAAATGGTTTTCTATGGTTGTGATTCGGCTTCCCTGTATCGATCGCTGTGTGAACACGTTACCCGTTGCCACCACGTCGCGGCCATTCATACACGAACCACGAAGACCTCCGACGACATTATCCTAATTTTAATATCAACTTAAGGACTCTGTTTCTCTATTATTTTGCCAATTTGCTATTTCGAATAATGTGGAATAATGTGTAATTTGATATGGACAATTATTACTGTACAATCTTCTAAGTTGGTTATATATTTTATGTAAGTGCAATATAAATTGATGGGTATGAATATAAACATTAGCGGTCGAAAGAATGAAAAGTCATGATTTCTAAAATTTGTAAAGAGATGAAGTAGGAATTTAATTCTGAATTTTATTTATCCATCATTTCTAATTTGATGTAGTTATATTTATTCATTTTTTTATTATAAAACAAAAGTTATCGACGTCATTTTCAATGATTTTATTTCGTGAATTGTGAATGCATTCAAACTTTGAAATGTTTGCACTGAGAAAAATAAATTCGTTTATTCAACGATATTTAGTTGGATCGTTGGATCCTTTTTCCACTGTGTACATATACAGGTGCATATTTTAAGTTGCTGAGGTGGTTATTACGGTTCTGGGCAGTTTTTAATTACCTCATGAATAGAAATTCATTACAAGTTCTCTAAAATTCATGAACGTTGGCTTAGTAGAAATTTGTGGAGATGGTTTCTTGATTCAATCCAGGCGCTGGCTGGATTTTCATGCAACCCCTCAACTCTTTTAAGTTCCATCTCCGGATCTTGGGGCGAGGCAAACCCGGCATAGAAAATAAGTCTTAATTTTTCATATAATGTTCCTCAAACTGATATTTATTAGAAAAAGGATTTTGAGTAGTTTATTGGCGATTTTTGCAAGGAGAATCAAATAAAATATTTCCAAATATAAATACGTACAATAAAAGGGTTGTACATCTGAATTTGACTTTTACCATTTTTATGTTTCATGTGCTACGGAACGATGATTGAAACTGTTTTGTATATTACCGAAACGGTTTATCAATTATCTAAATTTCTGAATCCTGAAAATATCGCTAATAAATTTAGGTTTTGAACTATCGTTTCAGCACCGGTCATTCAATTGATGGATAAATAGTGATCAACATTTCTGTGTATCTATAATCACATAAAATATCTGCCTTGGTGAATTTAACTGAGTTTGTGCTATACGCTCATCTAATACCATTATACCTGATAGAATTCATCCTAAAGGATTAAAATGATACCGTTTATTTCGATACAATTTCCATTCAACTATTGATATACTCTAATATTTCTGCCTGAACAACTGACACAATTGAATTTCTGTTTGGTTATCTTATGGAAGCGTTTTACTTAGCAATTGATTTTGTCACAAATAAAAAATGAATCCGAATGGATTGGCGACGCGAATATACCCTAATAAAAATTATCCAGAAGTTTCCCTGATCCAATTTCGGCTCCGGTTATCGGGTCCAGAATTTTTCCACAACATCACGCCATCTGTGATAATTCCGACATAACGTAAAATAAATCTCGACACTGGTCGCATGTCCAGACAATTTCATAGAATCGTTTCACTTATCATCATTTTTTATTTAACTATTATCACCCAATATTCTGACCCTGGTCACAAACACGATTGGATTTTGAAGCGTTCATTCAGACCCAAAAACTTTCTCGTCTGTAAAATGTTTCAGAACACTCAGTTATTTTCGGGCGTAAAATTGTTTGGTTCATTGGCAGAAGAGATTTTTTTTTTTAGTTCAGCAAGTTCTTGACGCTCTTATTTTTTCTGTTTTCTCTTCTAACACCCAAGTATTCAGTTGATAAATTAAACTAATATCTATCGAAGAGTGTTTCTAGATTCTTATCCAAAATCAAAGATGTGTAGTCAACGACATGAAAGGGTTAATTTGGCCAATGAATTTTTATTAATTTACATCGAAATTATATGCGCCAAAAAATATATTCAAACCTAACATCTAAATATTATTGATTATCATCTTTCAATTGAAGTGTTTCATCTCTTACTACTGAATGTTCCAGTTCGTTGTAAATTTTTATATCGAACTTTCACCAACAGAACGATTAACATTATTTTTATCAGATCGATGAAATTTTTTTTATCAGAAATATTCAACTTATCTTCATGTAAATTGCAAAATTTATTCAGAATATATTTACGTTGTTTTTCATCAAATTATTCACACGAGACTATTTTAATGAGCTATAGTTAACGTTGAGTTGTGTCTGATTTCCGGATTTTGATATTGGAAGATGAATGTGAGAATATTTGTATTCACGAATGTTTTTCCGATGTAGCACTTATAAAAGATTTTCGTAACGGTTCGTTAACCACAGCAATTCAGAAGCATTCATGAAAGAAATTGCATTTGATACACATGCAGCATTGGAATAAAAGAGATTTTTTCGATCCTAAATAAACACGACACTGTATCATTAACAAGGAGTCATGTAATTCTATTACACCCTGTATCCATTTAATAAAACGGTCTCGGAATATTTATGTACGTCATTAGACACAAGAACATGAGTAAACACTCGACGCATATCAACGGCAACCTTCGGGTGTCGGATTATATTTTTAGCGTCGTGTTTTTCCTCCATAAAAAATTCAATATGATGAATAAGTTTGTTGCAAAATACAAATGAAGCTTCATTCTTACAAGTTCTGATGGTAAACAACTATATAAGCTCATAATGCATATACATTTCAAAAACAGTTAAGTCTCACTTAACTTCACTGTGCCACGAGTGGAGTAGATACAGTTATATTTATTTAGGTACTCAGGTGGTTCTATTTATGAATGTGAGAGTCCGCAAAACGTTATATAAGTACAGGTATAAATCTACATGAAGGTTTTAATGCATCAAGAATAAACTTTGCACGATATATGAATGTTGAATATGCATGACTTCTTTTCTATAAATTTCTACATATATTTTATCAATAATTGTATTCATTTTATATATTACCTAAATGCCAGAAATATTCATGAATAATTTCAATTTCAAATTTTTTTATTTGGGTTCAAATCATTTATATGATTTCGATTCAAATTAAATTTTTTGTTCGGTGAAAAAAGGGAAAAAGTTCATTGCAGATTTCATTTCACACGAGGCTTTTTCTAGATCACAAAAATACATGAAAAAAAATGTCTATCTATCAGTCTTGATCGGGCGTATTTATTTCTCGGTACACTCTCGACATATATATATATATATATATGAATAAAAATAATTCACAATCAAGTGTTCAACGCAACTGTGAAATAAAATGAATTTGTGACACGCATATTTAAGCGAGAGAAATTGTCTTTCATTTGAATGAAAGTGCGAGATAAAATACCGAACAAAAAATTCGTAAAATTTGAAAAAAATCCACTATTATATATACTCAGATACGAGTACTTCTGGCGGAAATGGCCGAATGAAGAGAGGCGATATGGTATGAAAGAGAAAAACTGAACTTATTCGAGAATGAGACAAGCGCTTGCGCAAACAATTTCATGTCTGGCACCTGTGGACCTCATCGATCCGGTTACGAAGGGAATAGCGAAGCGCTATATACCACGCCGACCGTTTTATCTATTCACCAACGCTCCTCACTCCCACACTATTTCTCACTGTGTCTCTCAACTATACACATTTTCATTTTCTCTATGTCATTATCATGCTTCCTGTCATATACCGGCGTATCCTTCTTCTCCAATCTTTTATTACACGCGATAGCACGTTATGATATAATTGGCAGATGCAAACGAGCCAATGTGGAGTGGTAATACCCATCCCGGCGTGAAATTAATGGCAATTAGGTGAAGCCAACACCAGGCTAAATATTATATATATATATATAGTCAGATAACGACGGGGTCAAATTTGGTGCACGGAGAGAACAGAGGGTTTTAAATATAGTAAATAGTTCCTAAATGTGTGACAAAGAAATACGATATTTGCATTATATTGTACATTCACTAAACCACATGTCGTTAAATTACAAAGCGTATACTAAATTCTCGTCAAGGTTCGTATGTTCCAGTAAAAAATCATGAGTTTTGATAATTCGAAGGAACTAGGTTACGAGATTAACAGTAATTATCGAGTTCACATCAAGAGTTCATAAAGTAATCTTGAAATTGTCATCGTCTCAATAATGTCTAGTAATTACAATTCCTGTAGTAAATTCTTGTGAACCGTAACACGTATCATAAACCTATTTTCATTGACGTAAATAATGAACCCTTACGACCACAGGATATTCGCGTAACACAACAACAAAGTAGAACTCTGGCAACTCGCCACATAAAACTATATATAGAATACATAAAATAAGTAGTTGAAATTGTCGAATGACTTGTAAATTGCAATGGCTCAGAAATCAATTCTTCATTGCTATTAGAATGTTTGAGTACAAAAATTAAGCTCATAAATTTTTTAATATATTTTATAACTATACAAATTTGGCATTCACACAGTGAGGTTCGATATTTTATTTCGAGGAGTGATATTTCAATTTATAGATATATATTTGTTTCATGCAGTATTAATTCAAATATTTATATATTTATTCAAACAGATATATATTTCCTGTATATATGTACTTGTTGCCATCCGGCGAGAACTGGGTTTGGCGTGAATAAATAATATCTATCTATCTATGTTTCTATCTACCCTTATAAATCATAAGCTGAATTGCTGGCATATCCTGAATTCGCTATCCTGGGATCCAAACATATGATAAAAAAGTCGTAGAATTAACAATCGATTAATAAAATTTCTAAATGCAAAGATGAAAATTTATCGAGCAGAGACTATAATTTACTATACTTATCCACCCAAAATTCACTGTAAGGATTGTATAACTCATTTCATTACAATATAATTCCAATTCTTTAAGCGTTCACCAAAACCTCTATTGTGATATCAATAAATTTCATAGTATTATTATAAAAATTAATATATCTGATTATTTGTATGTTTATTGTAAACAGTGTATATAAAAGTTGTTTTTTTTTTTACTACTGCTATAATTTTTGTCGAAAATTAATCAAACATCCATGCACTCATACCACTACATTAATATTATATACACTGGAGACATTGCAACACTCAAAAATGTATATAACTAATTAAACATGAATATCTCATGCGACACTTTCAGAATATTATTTTCAAAAAATGTGCAAAAACAGTTTATTTATCGATAAATCCCTTTGATTCATTGCTGCACTCCGTATTAATGGATATATGCGTTCGTGGTGCATTCCTATATATACACATGTACACATGCACGTATGTATATAAACGGCAACGAGCCAACAATTTAAATAACGGATGAGCTAAAAGCTAGCGTGTATTGTGGAAATCAAGAGTGTTTATATACGACTGAATGAGACAGAGGAATGGAAAAAGAGAGTAGAAACCACGAATGGAGCAAAGGGCACGGATGTTCGCGATAATCCATCGTGTCACGAACACACAATGCCACTGACATCATTATTATTATTATTTTTTTGTTTTTACCTAGTAGGATTGAGTTTCAACAGACGATGTCTTCAGAGTACAGTCCATTTATAAAATTGCTAAACTCTCTTTGACAATTTCATCACACTTTTATTACATTATAAGTCAATGTATTTAATTTCTTTTTTTTTTATATTATATTCCAGGTCGTCCACCGGATTTTATTGCATTTGTCATCACTGTACTGATGATGCTACTGATGGCAGCGGGTGTTCGAAAATCATTGCTATTTAATAATGTATTGAACGCAATAAATCTTGCTGTATGGGTATTTATAATGGCAGCGGGAATGTTTTACGTTGATTCAAACAATTGGTCTGAGCACAAAGGTTTTCTTCCGTACGGCTGGAGTGGGGTAAGTTTGACTCTGTATTTTCATTTATTTGTGTAATAATCAATGTCTGTGAAAATGGAAGAATAGCCTGGTACTTTATCACAATTGGTTTTGGATTTTTAATGGGAACGTCACTGTAACTAGATGGTTATATATTATCATTTTTTTCTCCTTAATTTCTCCACTGTTGAATTGGGTATAAGTTGTGTGAAATAATTATAGGCAAATGTGAGACATATTTGTGTATAATGTTTCATAAGTTATGATTGAGAAATATTAGAACGATGGAAATATTAATTGTAACAATGGTAAGAAAATGAATCACCGAGTTGATTAATGTAAAAAAAAAAAAATAGATTTGTCTGTTACTCTAGGGAGCTGAAATTTAAACTACACTTGGGGATTCTTTGTATAAACGTGATGAACTTTTGAATGTTAAAAAAAAAGTAGACAAATATAAACAAAATTGATCGTTTTTTTCTTGTCATAAAAAAAATAGGCCATGAGTAACATCACTCAATATTATGTTAAATGATTTCACAAAATTCATCCAAGTCAAATAAATAGTTCTCGAGATGTGTGTTTGATCATTTTGAGGACAAAAAAAATCAAGCATAAAACTTTGAGTAATGTTTCGACTCACGAACAATAGAGACAACAAAAAATAGATTCGAGGCTTTTGTTTTGCCCATGCGAATGTAATCGTGAAGGAATAGATATCGTACGGACGGGTCTAACCTCGTCTACCATACCTACGAATATGCATGACACATACCTTCACCGCCCAGGAATAGTGTATGAACTCTCATATAAATGCTGTGTCTATTCAAAATAGGATACATATGCCAACAAACATACCGTAAGCAAAATTTCTCATTAAAAAAATTCCGAATAAAACTTTGTGTAGGTATCCAAGACATCATGATTAGGACACATATTTTATTTCGACAAACACAAAAGTTGTAATGAAATTGAGTTAAATTGTCACGTATTCGTGAAAACTTATCCCTGAGGATAAACATAGGATATTTAATATTTATGTGAGGTTACAATTTAAACAAAAGAGTTTACCTGGGTATTCGATCTCCCTTGAGATTACCCAACTTTAGGGATGGAAACTTCTGAGAAAAAATTATTGTGAATCAAAAGATACTATATAAAAAGAATTGAATGTCTGAAACAATGATGAATACATCTGTGATCATACAATTAAATTGAATACAATTTCCATAGCTGCATTTTAAAAGCATTCGTCGCACTATTATATACATGTTTCGTCGATTTTTAATTGAATCAGAATTAATGGAAGTTACTACGAAGAATTTCAATGGAAAATAAAATTCATCCATTCGTATTTAATGCAGGTGAAGTTTGATAGAGATCACTGCTCACCAGCAAACAGATCCAATTCATGAAAATTCGGTATTATCTTCCGCTTGATATTTCTGTTTACACTTTAGACTGAAGTTTTAGAGTGCACATGTGGCCATTTTGACCCGAAAATTCTTCTCCACCTAAAATGTTTTAGAACGCTGAATAATTCTCCTTTTTTTTATGCATTGTTGTGAGTAAATATCCAAACAAAGACTGTGAAATGAGTTTGTAGTTCAAAATCGTATGAATTTAATTATGGTAGCTATTTATTATACTCAATTTGTTTATTACGCAATTGCATCCTGTTTGTGATGCATTGATTTAAAATTAGCTTGAGACTGATCAGGCTTTATTCACACCTCCAACGTGTTGTATAATTGTCGTCACTTCAATTATGTCCATTTCCTCATGCCTAATTATTCAACGATAAAATTTTCCATCAAGCATCAATGGCCAAAATAATCGCCTCATCGTGCCCGGAGAAATTTGTAGTTACATAATGTTCATTGATTGAGAACGGAACCAATCTCTATCTGCATTTGCTTCAATAATGTTATCCGCCACTTCAATTATTCTTTTTTCTTTCACTCAAACCGGATTATTCAGCAATAAAATTTAATTCATTACTTCTAGAAAAGACCTCTAAATCCATTTAACGAAATTTGTAGTTAATCCGAACTGATTCTGACAGATATCAGAATTTATCCTGGAAGAACCGATGGTCAATTAAAATTAATTCGAGAAAAGTGACAGGCAATCAGAGTTGCACTTTTCGTGACGAATTTCGGCATCACTTTTCTCTCTGTCAATCAAAGTCACTCGTCCCTGAACAAGTTTCCCTGAAGAAATACGTTTTACATTTTTAATACTGACTTGAAAATGGATCCAATACTCTACATTCTCATATACACAGCTCCAATTTTGATAATGTTTTTTATCGATTCAATGAATTTTTTTTCGTTACAAACTTTCAAATTATTCCCAAATGAATGTTCCACTTTTTCCATAAGTCCCCGAATAAAAACATCGGGACATGCCCGTTATTCTGAACACATTCGAGTCTTATAATTCGCCGCACACAGAATGAATATGATAGAAAGCCCACAATCTGTCAGCGGAATGATATATAATAGTAGCTTGCATATAAATATAAACATATATTTCTTTTTCTGAACAAGGGTGAATACATCAAATCAGAGAACAAGAAAATTCACAGAGTGGTAAATATGTGGAAGTAACGTACCCCAGTAGCAACGATGAATGGACAATGGATCAATATAGAGTGAATGTTTGGTAGATAAAGAAAATGTAAAGAGAGGAAAAAAAGTTACAACCAAGAATTGCGGCACGACTATAAGCCCACAAATTACTCTGAACAATGTGCCATTGTTACGCAAGGGATGGAATAAAATTCATTGTGATAGAATGAATGAATAGTGTGAGTGTGTGTGTACTTTAAAAATTAAAATAGTATCTGAAAAATCAACTTGGACTATCTCCTTTAAAGCATTTTTTCTTTCTATCTGGTTTATTTTCAACATTTTGTTATATTCTTATCGGAAATTCTTTTTTAAATGTATGATTGAAGATAGAAATACTTTATTTTATATAGATATGTGCTATATAATATATATATACATAAAACAACATTTCCATCTCTATGTTCTTCACATAGTGCTTAATTGTTTCCTAACACTCTGTGAAAAGTTTGGTCCAAGAAACTAATGACCGAAGACAATTGATCCATACAAAAAAAGAACACTGAGGTTCACGTTTATCAAATAATACTCAAATAAACGGAAATAAAAAATAGGAAATAGGAAAATTCATGTACACCCATTGTAATCCATCTTGACGATATAGGAGCAGAAAATTAAATGCGTGTCGCTCATCAATATAAAAAATGATTCTGCGTTTCTCATTGGTGCAATTGTTCAAGAAGAAAAAAAAAAAGAAAGCAAACAACAATAATAATAATCGTAAAAATAAATAAAAAAGTAATATTTATGTGTGGCAATTCGAACGCATACGTTGTGTTGTGTTCAATCCCCGTTTCACTATAAAATTTATGATTATCGTCAAGGGAAGCGAATGTATATATTTTTCAGCTGAAAAAAATTGCGTCCATGGTGGCGACAGAAGCACTACAGCACACGAAACAATGTTATGAATAAATAAGAGAAAAAAAAAAGTGACAAAGATAAAAAAAGAAAAAAGAAAAAGAAATGAAAGCACCCTCAGCTCAAGACGACGATCTCAAGGGTCTTCAAGTGTACCGGGCAGCTCTCTAAAATATCTCTCACCCTTAAACCTCTCGAATTCTTCAATTTGAACTTTCGATTATGTGACCTGATCTTTCTATCCGCATGACTAAAAACATTTACGTGTATATATGTAGACAGACCCCAAACCCTGTTCATAAATCGACGTCCGAACTTCCTGTGTAGACGTATCATGAGTGGATACACACGAATGGAAACCTCAAGGGTATATGACAATTATCGATTTATATATGTGTACACAGTACGTTTTATATGTATGTTGACATATTGAGGGGATATTACAATCCAGACGGCTACTTTGATCATATGTTTCCATATATTTTTGGCAATATAAGAATATAACTAAACTGCAATCCTTATATTTATCATCAGTTCGATAAATTAAAAAGTATCTCGATGCTTCGAATTTTGTGCGAGTTATTCTACACATCGTGACACTTCTCTACAACGGAATCAATTTATCGAAAGATTCTTCCCGATTTTCATAAATGGTACCAGAATAATTGTCGAAATATAGAGAATTGTTCAAATTATCAACCAATAAAGTGTAGAGCTACTTGATACTATTCATGTTGAAAAAGAGTTCTTGAAGTGCAATTTTATTAAACTACCCTCAAGCTTCTATCCCACGATACTATAACATACAAATTCACCTACTCAAGATTCTCATAATGATAATATAATTTCGTTCAATTATATGATTCAGGTGTTCACTGGTGCTGCCACATGTTTCTATGCATTTATTGGTTTCGACATAATTGCGACAACCGGCGAGGAAGCGACAAATCCAAAGAGGAGCATTCCTCTAGCTATCATGTCATCCTTGATTATCATTCTAACAGCGTATGTAACGAGCAGCATGGTTCTGACACTAATTGGTAAGTAATAGCAAATCACCGAGAATTATCGTTAAGTTATTGCTTGAAATTAGATTTTATTTATAATCAGACGGAAATGAATAAATGGATAAACAAATAATTTGATTTTCAGTTCCTTACGATGAAGTTGACCAAGATTCAGCGTTAGTAGATATGTTTGGACAAGTTGGCGCGTACAAATGCAAGTATATCGTGGCAGTGGGTGCACTTGCGGGCCTGTCAGTTTCAATGTTCGGCAGCATGTTTCCCATGCCAAGAATAGTTTATGCGATGGCTCAAGATGGCCTCATATTCCGGTAATTAATCTTGATATACTAACGAAGACACAATATACTCTGAAAGCGTGTCTATAACTTTATATACGTATATATGAAATTAAATGATTTGCAGAACCCTCAGCCAAGTTTGGCCAACAACGGGAACACCAGCAGTGGCAACCTTTACATCCGGCATAGCAGCCGCCTTCGTAGCATTACTCATTAAACTAGAAGTATTGGTTGAAATGATGTCTATTGGTACCCTGCTGGCGTATACTCTCGTATCAACTTGCGTTCTAATTCTTCGTTATCAACCTCATTCAACAAATTTAATTGAATTGCTACCACAAAGTTTACGTACACCGTGCCGATCGCCAACAAAGGAAACACAGAGCAATGGCCAACCAACTTATGGTAAAGAATTGCGACCTGATCAATTGACAACTGCACTGAATACAATTCAAACAACGCAAACTGAGTTAACAACAAATAATAATGGTCAACGAGTAACTGTACGACGTGTTAGAAGAGCAAATAGTTCATCACCAGACTCTGATGATACTTATGGTGGTGAGGAGGATGATGTTGGTTTGGGAAAGGACGATCAGTATCTCGTTAGTGATAGAACGGAAAATAAATTTTATGGCAGCGTTCATGCAGCTGCAGCGGCATCCAGTTGCGGCAGTGCTCATCAATATCCTGGAACGACTCCAATTATTGGCCCGCCACTCAACTATCTCCAACGACGGCTGCAGGTATTGTCAAAGTGAACATTCAATAGTTTTGTCACTGCAGTAGAGTAATCACAAATATTTTTATTTACGTCCGCCAAATGGTTTGAGCGTTTTTTATCAATTTTATTTGTTGAAAATAATTCTAGTTCTCCATGAGTTTGATGTTGCTTTTCAGGCAGCGCAATATCTATGTCCAGCAATATTTCCATGGGTTGATAGAGGACCCGCAACTGAAGCATCTGGACGTTATGTTATGAAAATGGTCGGGATACTGTATATACTCATTCTCATATTCGATCTTATTATTGTTTGTGGAATGGGCAACATGGGTACATTCACAACAATTTTACTGTTTGCTTTTTTGTTTGCAATCATTGGGGTATTGCTAGCAATAAGTAGAAAGCCGCAGAACAGGTAAATGTCAAAATCCAAATAGCTGAGAGTTCATTTGATGGATAAATTTGATAAAAGCACGAACTAAAATGATAAAATTCCCTATGTTATTTGTGCATTTCAGAAGTACCATGATGTTCATGACCCCGGGATTGCCATTCGTACCTGCAATAGCAGTAACAGTCAACATTTATCTAATATTTAAACTGAGCATATTAACTCTTGTGCGGTTTACAATTTGGATGACCCTAGGTGAGTTGTCATGATTTATAGATGGAATTAATTATTTGGCAACTCCAACTTACTCTGTACTTTTCATCACCGTTAGTTGATTAAGAGAACGTTTTAGTTGTATATTTTAACCATATTCCAAGTTTATACAAAGATTATATTGATTTTATAGGCCTGTAATTTTTTTCTATGCATTTTTTTCGACAATAAATTCTGTGATAAGGATTCTGTAAATTTGCTATATACGATTGGTGGAGCAAATAGTACTATTTGTGGAATTTTTCAGTCCATATGTCACGTGAAAATCATACAAATCTATAATACAGTTGAATATCACGAAAATCTGCCTCAACTCCTTTACAATGTACACCGGATTGAATTTTCTCTTTGTGACTGCGTGATGAAAAGTAATATAAATCTAAAATAAAAAATCAATAATCAACAATTAAATCTCCACTTTTAATTCAGGTTTCATCATGTACTTTTACTATGGTATAAAAAATAGCACTCTTGAGCACAAGGAATCTGATGAATCAGGTCATCATCATGAGAATATTGGTAATATTGAGCTCACAGTTACTGAACATCAAGGTGCATCACCGTCTCATCGATTTGTAAGTGGACAAGATCGTAGTATTTACGAAGGTGAACAATTGGACGCATTTGGCCAACCTGTATTTGGTAGCACTAATCCTGATAGTCTACCGGGTCATTCGAGTGTTACATCACAATCGCAGGCAACGTCTAAAAGTGGTCAGCCGCTATTTATACCACAAGACAGCTTTCCTACTTGGGATGATTGAAAGTGATGGCCGAGAATTAAATTAAAGGCACCTGAATACGCACCTACACATGCGATCACTGGCAAGAATAGAAAAGAAACAAACGAAAATATATGAAGAGAAGGAATAGGTATTTCGGTATTTCTTATAATCGAATATTCTTATTTGCAATTTGCGCTGAACATTTTTCATGAATTATCTTCCGTTAACTTCAAATTAGTATTCGCATTTCAAATTGGAATATATTTCAACTACTTAAATATCATTGCGATAATTATCTGCGGCAATGATTATTATCTTCCATGTCAGCCGGATATATATTTATCGCTAATTGAGTTTTATCTCACGTCAGTTTACCGCGAGATTTGAATTAGCATAATTGGACAGAAAAATAATCAGAGCGATCAAGAAACGTACTGCGGGCACGTGTAAGAGGGGAAAAGAGAGAAGAGGGTACAAATAAAACGAGGAGGAAGGAAATCAATTGTTGAATTGGAAAGATAAAATAAATTTTGCATAACTCTCTAGTCTTTCCGAAAATGAATCCAATATATAGAATTGTAATCCTATCATTAAGCTTTTACGATGATGTTTATCTACGTCTTTGCAATTCAAACATATAATTAATAATCATTTATTTGTACAATTCATATAAATTCCATGAGATTATGTTATTTCTCCGCTAATTCTAGCAATAATAAGTGAACATGGGAATTGAGAAAAGAATGGTTATTTATAAATTCGGCCTTATATACGAGAAAGAAAAAGGAACAATGTAATAATTCTCTTTATTTTGAGGTGAATGAAGAGAGCGATAAGATTTTTATTTCTCCATTGATTTTGGACAAATCATTGAGCGCACATGAGTGTTTTATTCCATATTATTTATTCTGGTCAAATAACTGTGTTGAAAATTCCGTACCAAATTTATTAGTATTCCAATTTAGATTCAAGACATCATACTGAACTCTTTTGAATATTCAATAATTCATGATAAATAATTTCGATAGATGATAAAATAACAGACAGCTGAAGAATGTCACGTGCTCAATCACTTTTCCAAATTTAATTGAGAAAAAAAATTCTCATTGTCTCACCGTTCACTTCCCCCAATTTCCAGCATTTCTGCCGAATACAAGTTTCTTCAATTGCTTCACTACATTTGTTCAAAGTATATTCATATATACGTGGTTAATCTGCCCCCCGCGCGTAATCTCACATCCTGTCCAATGTCGATATTTAAATTAACGAGTTATCTAAAACTTAGGAACACGCAATTTGAGAGATCTTATATCAAATACAAAGTGAATGATTACCGCCGGCAGGCACGACGGTATAATATCGTAAACGAAGTTTCAGCACTCTCTGTAAATTATTTCAAATTATATAAGTAGATATATTATATATATGAAAGCGTATATGATGCCGAAAGAAAAAAATAAGTAATAATACAAAACAACAATAAATTGTAATTGTTTTATCAGTACAATTGGATTGATATATCAAATTATGGAAATATGATATCGTTGACAAGGAAAATATATGAAACAACACAAAATACCAAATAAAGAAAAAAAAAAAAATATTATTCTGTGAATGAACAGTGCCTGTACCCCAGACGCTAGTCAAGTATTAGATGCTATCGTTTGTCAGAATTGCACTGAGTTCGGAGAGTTCTCACGTGTAATGTGAACGATAAAATAAAGATGGAAAGACAGAGAAACAAGAAAAAAAAAAAAAAACAGTAATAACTACATATTAAACATAAAATAAATGTGAATGCAAAAATTAAATAATAATGCGCCAAGATTTTCGACATTTATGACGCCGTTAGGTTCCATTTTATATATATAATCGTAAGTAAATTATTATTCATGCACGAATATTCAAGTGAATGCTTAATAATTTTCTCAGTCATAAATTCCGTGATATTGATTACTATACATTGTGTTGAACTACACTTAAAACTGTTGAAAAATGTTGACTAATGAGTTTTTACTGACATAAATACCCGATACTCAATCTATCAGTTTATCCAATATCTGCACTGTATATGCATGAAGCAATGTGTTATAACTACAAATATGTATTTATTATATGAATATGCAAAGAAATACGATAAGTGGAATATATACAGTGAACAGAATGACAATTATGAACGTATATTTGAAAAAAAAGACGATTATAATAATAACAATATAATTATGGAATCTTTAAATATTTGCTTTTTTAGTTAGAATTTCAAATTCTTAGATAGGAGGAAAAGGCCTATTTAATTGTATTTATGTGTGTACAGAGTGTTCGAACAGAGTGAATGCATAATAGAAGATTTGAGTGGAGAATATGAAGTGAAAATTATGACGCCGAAGATGATAATGATAATTTAAAAAAAAGTAAACAAAACTGTGAGCAGAAAGTTGGCTGAAGCAATAGAAGGATTACAACATGCAGATAGTTGTGGTGATACAACAATATTTCCTGATCAACCTCATAATAGTTTTTGAACATTTTATTACATCTCAATTTTTGTACTTTATCTTTATTTTTCACTCCAAACATTGTTGTAATCATTTTTGTTCTTTTTAAATGACTGATCCATTAATTCTCCCTTGCTTTTACACAATCCATATTTCCATTTCCAATATCAATATTTAATTGTGTGGATGAGTGTGAGTGTATACATGTGATTGGGTCGACGTAAATTTGTGCAATTGAATATTGCTGTAAACTCGTAATTCGAGTACTCATCTATATACTTGGATGAGGAAAAAAATTGAGAGGAGAAAAAAAAATGATGATGGAAAATTTTGAGGCGCATATTGATATATTGATTAACAGTGTTTATTCCATTCATTATTGGACCATTGTTCTCTCATCTATATGGATTTTTTGACGCACACATGCCATTTACTCGTGTCACCGAGATTGGCCAAATTATTATCGTTACTATATATATAGTTTGACGTATAGTGTATCAAAGAGATGGGTGATGATATGAATATTGTGGGAATAAAAGTGACGAAAGATATAAAAATGGATTGAAAGAAAAAAAAAAAAGTTAATAATTAGAATATATATAATTAAAAATTTTGTCTTCGTATACTGCTGTATCTGTCATTTCTGCATTATTGCAGATACAAAGAACAAACAAATTAATATTCTTCTCATCACTACGTGATGAAATTTACGTAATAAAAACTAAAAACAAAAACCAACAAAAAATAAGCATATCGTTCGAAACCAAAATAAAATAAATAAATAAATTTGATGAAGGAAAACTGGAAAATAACAAGGGAATAAATATGAAACTTTTTTCATGTCTCATTCTTGAGAATATTTTATTTCATTGTGTCAACATTTGAGAAAAATTGGTATACTTTTTTAGTAGTTAAAGCCGGCAGTGACCTGATGTACGGTTCAGTAATTTTTTGGTATGTGAAACGCGGACAAAGTGGAGATAATAATTTTTCCATGTAAAATATATACCCTCCGTATAATTACGTTATTTAATATCGATAAGGATTAAAATAAAAAATGATTATTCGAAATAAAATTGTCTAATACTTAAAATTTTATTCTATTATTATACTCATTATATGCTGGAATATTTTTTTCCATTCATTTATCAAGCTCGTAGTGTGCCACACGACACAGATTCATCCAACAATTCGTTCTGATATAATGTGAAAATATTTTGCGCGTTATTCGCTGACCCGATTAATGTCACGGCTAAACATTTTTCATGGTCTTCCGGCCAACGTGGGCAATATAGCGCTACCATAATTCATATCACAGCACAGGAGAAAAAAAAAAGGAATGAGAGGGTGAGAGAAAAGGTCAGAGAGAAATAGTGATGGACTGAAGATATATATTGCACCACGCCAAAGATTCACTTTAATACAAAATATTATGGCGAAGAATATACAAAAAAAATCCTCAACACATCTAAGTGGTTTATCAACTGACTAACAAGAATAAATACCGATATTTATCTGACGGTGTTGGGTATATTTCATTTCCTTTTTTTCTCCTTTTTCGCTATTATTCATATAAATCATTAGAACGCTGTTGATAACCCAATAGTTATCAGAATCGAATTAAAATTCTGATTCAAAATTTTCATCATCGTATTCAATTCATCGGATAAAAATTATATATATTCACAATTGAAAAATGGTAGATCATTGCTACATTCCCTTCGAAGAGAAAATTGAAATGATAAAACGACTGAAACAACGCTAGAAAAAATTAATCACCATCAGGCGTCTAGATATAGTTGCAGAAGAAACTGGATGACGCAACCGATGCAAATATATGTAAAGTCAAGGATTGTTAATAAAATTTTCCACCAGCTTCTCATATTACAATGTCCTGCAGCAACGAATATACAAAATCGTAATTTGATCGTTTCGAAGTACATCAGTATCCATAATATTAGCGTGGTAGCCAACAGCGACGTTGAACATCGACCCAACAAATATAATGACGAAAGAAAGACAAAAAGAGTAAGAGGAATATAGGAAAACAGAGTTCTCGTTTACATCCATGATCATATTTATTTTTAATTGACAACTATATCTATCACGAGGTGAAGAATAAATGGAAAATTAATGGTAAATCTCAATGATACTCAAGCGATCTTGTTACTCATCCATGAATTTTAAAATAACAAACTATCTAATAGTGGTTTTTTATTTTTCGTTTTTTTTTTGTTATGAGAACAAATAACGAAGCCATCGGACAGTCCATCGTTATCGAGCGCCAAGTTGCAGTAGAAAGCGTAAGATAAGTGCTATCGAGCAGCTGGTGTTCATATACCAGAGGGTGAAAATATATTATCGAAAAATATACAAATATTTATATATTTAGTTCTCTGTTGACAGAAATAACACTTGGTACTTTCTCAGTGTGAAAGAGCATCACAGAATGATAAACACTCATGAGTGTTATTATAAGTAATGGTGTTATGGTTAGAGATAAAAATGGAATATTTTAGTGATTCAAAGGGAAGAAAGGAAGAAAAAGTAATGATAGGTTCGGAATACGAAATATATGGGCATTTTGACACCTGCATTTTTGTGTTGAATTCACTTAGTTCATTATATAGACGTGTTTTTGTTCAGGTTCACGGTATTCATCGGAAGTTGTATTAGACATTTTAATTTAATTACCGTTCCATCGTGACAGATCCAACCGAGTTTGCAAACTGTATGGTGATAATGATATATATTACATCCGCTGTATTGATCCTTAATATAAGAGAAGACAAATTGTTTCTAATAATCGAGAGGACTTTTAATACATCCTCGACCAACACGACGAAGATGAGATAGGAGAATAAATAGATAGCAAGTTACTTAAAAAAAATGTTTCACTTTGATATTATATCCAAAGTATTGATTAAAAATAAAAAGGAGTACAAATTATTTATAGATAGTTTTCAATTTTCATAGTCAAAAAAATGAATTCCTATAACAATCTTACGAAACTCATTGGAATTCCATCAGTGCAATAATTTTTACGATATCACTGGAGCACAAGTTCGAAAAAAAAACAGAGTAATTTTACGAGGAACGCTTTCGATCATTTTCCGTCGACATTTATCGACCTTCAAGCGCTTTATTACAAACATCCATAATTTTAATGTTTTTCAACTTTCCAGGGGAAAATCTCGCGTATTTCCTCTCTACATAAATCATAAAAATGATAAAATGTGGGAATGGAAAATCAATTTCTTATTCACAATATAACCTCCTAAAATATTTTCTTTTTTCTTCTACAAAAGCAAACAAATGATGCGTAACGTCAAACTGCATACGAGCGGTACTGTATATTCATTTATCACCGATAAGAATACAATAGTAGGATTTTTTTATATATTCTACAGAGTCCACTATCATTTACGATGTCATTGACTCATAATTCCAACGTATGTGTACATAGATATCTCCATATATAACATCGTCACACCCTCACGAGTTTCAATGGATTATATACTCCTTCAATTCCACTAATCGTGTTCGATCATTAAGCCCCCTATTCTCTAGCACGTCAAGGACAAACCATTCGGTGAACCGCACAAATAGATATAGAGTCGAACGATGGTTAATGAGACAAGGTATATATTCGTATGTATATACATATGTCAGGATTGTACCACTAGTGAAAACCACATTATGCTCACTCACGTATCGTAAGATAAACCACGTATTTCACTTTTGTTTGAACAAAGTCAGACTGCTATAAAGCTCGCTTTTCGGAGCATACAAATTTAACAAGTAAATTGGAAAACGGACCAAGAAGAAAACGTGTTCGAATGTAAATCATGCCTGAAACATCCAAGACCAAGTTTCTTTCCTAATTCCCTAGAGGTTGAAACGGTAGTCTCAAATCGAAACACGCACATCTGCGAGGGTGATGTTAAAGTTTGATATCAAAAATTCTCCCCGTAGGCCTCATGCAAATCGTTTCTTCAGTGGTATATTATGGGATATAAATATACATACATTTACATTCTTTTTTATGGCACATATATATTCACCTCTCTATCGTATATCAGAGTTGTGAATTTGAATTATAGATAATATGAATATATGTTTTAATTATTTATCAATAGATTGGTGGATTTTTATTTCTTCAATGAATATATTTATCCAAGCGATTTATATATTCAAAATGAATGAGGAATTAATGTTAATTTATGAGCAAATGAGAGTTTGCAAAATTCAGAATTCAATTCGAAATGATTAACCCTCATCAACACAGAATATTTCATAACAAAAAAGCACAACAGAATCTGTTATGGAAATTCTGTACAGAATAAGTGTTTGAAAATCCCAATGACTTTGTAATTGCTCTCGGGGATTATAAGCGCAAAACTGTTTTTATATATGAAGGGGTGGTCAGAGGAGTGTCCCATAGAAGGTACAAAGAATTCTTTTCGACATCTCACTATACATTTAATGAAAATAACAGACCGAAAATCCGAGTAATAATCATAAAATTAGGGGAAAAAGCAACTTCATCATATCTGTATCATCGTAGATATTTTAGCAACTCTCGAAACACCTCAGAACGTTTTATTGCTCCATTGAAAAATTAAAATGTAGAACATGTTGGAGTGCTTTGAAAGCAATGAGAAATAGAGCTTTTGTATATGTTCGACGAATAAAAATTGTAGTATTTAATTACAGCGGACAAACTAAACATCAACTGGGAAAAGATAAATAAAAACCATCGTGTGACCCGAATTGAATGAGGTTATTCAAAATATACGTATCTTCATGATATATACACAGGAATATACAAGAATATATGTTGTAATTTTTTGTGGTTGGCAAGTTCTTTTTTCTCTATTTTCTTTTTCCTCATCCCTCTTTTTTTCACACACCCAAAGGTCCGCAAGAGCCATACTCTTATCTTGGCATCAGCGTCAGCGTTCTCATTCTCCCTTCGGTACTTCTCTCTATATTCACGTTCCATGACGAACATGCGCTCCACGAGGTTACGAAGCGTGGTCAGACTCCAGTTGCGTTCCGCCACCCGAGGAGTCCTCACCGCGATATTACTCCAATCGTACTTGGGGGGGTGGTGATTAAACTTTTCAAACATATCGAATAAAATCGTAATGATTGTCCAATTATAATTAAAAAAATCAAACGGAAACTTGAAATGATGAAAGACAAATGAAATCATTTTTTCAATGTTGATGAATATGTTTTTCGGCATCTATTAAAGATATATATTTCTGTTTGTAATCATTTTATAATAATACAAAAATGAATGATTTAAATATTTTATAAATTACTATGTAGAACTTCATTAGTAGCAAAGCAATTAATGAAATATAAATCGGATAATCATTAATTGGCATGGGGCCAAAAAAGTTGATCAGGTCAAAAAGCAATCGTCGTTAAAGAAACATGTGGACGCGGGAAATTTCGTCGTATCGATTATCCCCCTGCTAAAACTACACAAAGAAAGTTTTTTACTGCACGGTAAGTTGTCACACACATTCACATTTAATTACTCTCGCATTAAGAGAAATGAAAATAATTGACGATATGGAAAGAAGAAAAATAAACCAAAGTCTCAATAATCAAGTTCGACAATAAATTTTTGAAATACCGTTGTATATAATGCCTTATATCTTTAGTTTTTGTTATTGTGTATCCCACTAGAGTGAACATTAGCATTTCAACGTGAAATATATGTCAACGCGCTTAAAATACCGAGCAGGAATAAAAGAGGTGTAATTTAAATATTTACCAAGAAAATTAGTGGTAAAAATGGCAAAACATTTTCAATGTCTTTTGCAGTGAACTTTTGTTTACTTTTTCTCTTTTTCATTTAGCATTCTATAATTTTTTAGCGTTTTCGTACTCTATCCTTCACTATATTGTGTCAAGTGAGAACAATAGAAGTTTTAGGATACTCAATACGATAATTAACGAAATATCTCAAAAAACAATACATTGAATATTGCATGTTAATGTATTATTCTGCATGATACGTTTTGTAGATGTATATTAGTGTTTTTTTTTTTTTTATAATATGATTAATATGTTTGGTCTAATTATGAATATGAAATATATTCCGAAATATATTTCTTCAAAATGTTTGAGAGTATATCAAACAAAAAAATTGATCCGAGTACATTCAAGATAAATAGGAAATGCTTCATATCTAATTATTCCCTCAGACAAAATTATTTCTGTGTTTCCAGAAACTAAAATCCTTTGTATTCAAAAGCTGCAAAATAATATTCACTTTAACTATGAAAAAAATGGGCAAAAAGTTGCATGTGTTTGTGGAGAACGATAGAATATATATGGGTAGTATATTTTTGCTTATATTTTGTAGTGTATATTGTCGCATAAGGAAATTGAGTGATATATTAAATGATAATCAACCAATATAATTCTAATGCAGCACGATACCGAATTTTCTCAACGTTTCATAGTAACCTTTTCTGTCTAATTCACTTCGAAAACTTCACAACTTCCATAATCTCAAATATTTTCATACTAAATTTCGTGGAAAGTATTTCCGAGCAATGAGCTTTTGAGTGTTCATCAATCTTCCTAGCCCTCACCATTCCAGAAATATAGATTAGAAGAAAAAGAATCCAATGTTTCACGCCATCAATTCGATGCTCCTCCTTAACAAACCTTGTTCAATAAAGAAACAAAATTATTCTCCAATCAATATCAGACATCACCATCAACTGGATACAAGTGACATTGAAAAATTTCTAAACACTAATGACCAGGACACATCCTTTCATTAATCCCAGTATCCATCATGAATTCTCAACCGGAAACCTAATATTAATATATAATAATACCTTCAAACTGACAATAAATAAATTAATTCCGCCACAAAATTATACAACCCCCCCTATTCAAAAGTGGCAATCGCAGTTTAATTAGTGGAAAATTATAGAGCTTTGTCGCGAGAGAACTTTCATATAACCCACGCATCCAGACAAATTAGTAGTGTAAGCTTTTCAGTTGCTACAATTTCGCAGTGTACAATGTTGATGTGAAGGTATGTATAGACGTTGAGTTGGTATTCGACAAGAGAGAGGTGGTTGGTACGAGATGGAAATTTTACGCTTCGCTTAGAACCCAAGTAATTTCGTCGAAATGACTACTTCCCCTTGCTATGTGAATATTTCGTTCGCCTTCTACTCTACCACTGTTACAAATATCTGTACAACCCGTAACTATATGCAGCGTAATCACTGACAGGCAAAGACCAATACACGTATCCAACACCAATGAAATAATAATAATTCCCGCGATGAAAAAGAATAATACCCATATAGTGGAAGGCATGATGAGCGAAGGGTCGTGCACGTCCCATTCATCTGTCAAATTATTACATTGCTGTGGTCTAAAGCCATATTAAATCCACTGTGGCATGAGTATTGCCAGTGGATTATATGCGGAAATCTTGTGGAAAATCGGTTTTCACGGTTGACGCACAAAATTCACGTTGGAGCTATTAATTCTCCATCATGTATACAAATGAATCTACGTATATGATAGCTAGGTTCAACAAATACAAACATGGTCACATGCAAAGCTCTCGTGTTTATTTATATTTGGAATTGTAGTCATTGTAATTATGTAAGGGATGGAGCACAATTTCAAGTGGATATTTATAAACATGTATAGAGAAAATTCCATTGAACCATTTTGTCGTGTACGCACAATTGTACTCTGTGTATATAAATGGAAATAGATAGGTATGCTTTGAATGTGGAAGGGTTGACAAGGTATAGTATTCGAATCGATGTCAAGGACTAGATTTCATCGGTATAATAGCAGGTGGAAAATATACACTCGTGCAGTCTTGATACTCTGAATGTCATTACTATGATGTGTTTTGTAGTTATTGTGTTGTTGAATAAAATTGAATTGTATTTATTACATAATTATTCAAATTTGAGATGATATGCTCGAGTCAAAGTATCGACTGCAGTTTAAAAAGACTAAAAATAAATTCAAAATTTTTCATGGCAAGTCGACAATAATAGTGCAAGTGTTATTCCGTTGGTTAACTATTCAAGCCTTCTTGATGCTATTTTTTTTTGTCGTTGTCATCCAACTTTTTGGAGTACTTTCCATTTTTTTCCCTACAACATTATTCAATAAATTTGAAATAGCAATTTATAGTCCCCCTGGTGTCGATTAATTGTGGATAAACTTTTGAATTCTGTGATTTTCTTGATTACCACATAACGAGATTCATATTGGACACAGACCGACTGAAAACTGGTTCAACCCCATCCGAACCTGAAACTACTCACCTTCCAAAAGTGTAAATGTTCAATGGCGCTATCCCCAATTTAGTTCCTTTCGCTTATTATAGGCTCTCAATTTAGAGAAAAAATAAATGATAGTTCAGAGAACTTCATAAAAGGAAATCGAATTTTATTTCCAATTTTGCATGTGGAGATCTAACGTTTTTATACTAATTTATCATAATTCGTGCTCAAATTGCAATGATTCGCGATTATACCACAGAGATTTTCCAATCCCAGTGGCGTCACTCAGTATTAAAAGTGCATTACAATAATAGTTGAAAAAAATAGCATGTACAATATAGCGAATTGAACATAAACGAACCAGTTATATATGAAAACAAAATTGTATCTTCAATTTGAAAATTGAAAAATGTAACAAACCCAATCTCATATCCATAATCAACTCTCCTCAAAAGACAATTACGCCTCAAAGGGATCAAAGTGAATCATCCAAATGCCAAAAATTTTGAATGCTCTTCACAATATTCACTGCCACATTTCAACCCACATACCGATATTTCGTTTTAACCTA
This sequence comes from Zele albiditarsus, assembly GCA_958496275.1. Lineage (NCBI taxonomy): Eukaryota > Metazoa > Arthropoda > Insecta > Hymenoptera > Braconidae > Zele > Zele albiditarsus. The sequence continues at coordinate 16,190,275 of OY292408.1, forward strand.
TCTGCCTGCATTCATAAAAACAAATTGCAAAAAGATGTACAACAATATGTACGTACTAGTTCCCGATACTTCTATTACCCAGAATGCTAAAAGAGAAAAAAAAACCAAACAAATAAGTAAATAAATAAATAATTGAATGTAAATAATAGCGTGAGATATAAAATACACACGAAACGTACAGCACTCAGTTGCATCAAGGATAATAGTATACAAATACATACCATGTGCATGCACTGCATGTGGAACTATACTCGAGGAATACATTTATATATGTATCCACATGAATGCAATGAAGGCGCACAAAGACGATAACTAAGTATGTATATACAAATACTTATATATAAGCTGTGCGAAGAAGATAATAATGAATATAACGTGAAAATGCTTTCTCGCAAATGTCTTCCAGATGCAGACGCCGCAGTGAAGTTTTGCAGGCTGTTTGTGAATGCGGGTTACTACACACGTAAAGTGTGAGCGTGAGGTATGGATACCCTCTACACCGGTGCAATTCATGGCTTTCCTGAGCATGGTGGAGTTGCGAATGGAATGTCTTCTGGAATCGCATCAACATTGGATCAAGATGGTGTGCTCAGTCTTATTGTCGTACTTGGTGGCAGTCTATCCCTCGTTGCACTCGTATTCGCTTTTATCACTTACAGGTGAGAGAGCAATAATTGTGTGAATTTATTGATATTACCTATGTATATGTATTTTATATGTATATGTATATTTCATGCAGATATAAATTTGTGTGTGTAGAGACAATGAAATTTTCGCAAACCACCTGGTGTTTCTGTTACCATTAATTATTATATTCAACAGTGGAATTAATTCCAACAATGCAATAACGCGGGCTAATATCTACGTTCAATATCAACAGTTCAACCTATATCGCAACATTCTCACGCTGTCACGTGACTTGGCCGCGCGTCTACCCAACAATTTCACTAATGGCCAAAGTTTATCGTGGTCAATGTGGAATAGTATAGGTGGGGGAGAAGCGAGGGCGATAAATAAAATACAAAATAAAAGATTGGATATATTGTCTCGCCAACATTTGGCTGGAGATAAATCGACAGGGGGGGGGGTAACTTTTATATACTATATACATTCATCATAATCAACAATGAACATTTTTTTAGTTAGGTCTGCAGTTAGGGGAGAGTTTGGTCAGGTAAACTTATGGAGAGGTTATGGGGTATTATGAGGGATTGCAAGAAAAAAAAAATACTATGTATTTCCATTTTTTATAGAGATTAGAAATTTTGTGGTGGAATGAAAATTCAAATGTTACAAAATTCTATCTCCATTCATCTACATTTTCTTTGATTTTGAATCACCTCCTCGGAAAAAATTAATCGCTCAACGAGAAATTTCGAATATTTTAATCAATTCGAACAAGTATTTGATTTGAGAATATTTCAATCTTGAATAAAGTTTTGGAATTTATACCTCAGGGTCTTGGTATCATATCTCAAAATACCCCGATCTCGATGAAACTTTGTAGAGCTTCTAGATAAATTCGTGAATTTATCTAAAATCTTAAGCAAAAAACAGTTGAGAGCATTTCACTAAGTAGTTTAAACAAAAGTTATATTGGCATTAAATCTACATAGACTCTTATGCTCCGCTAACGACATTGCAAGTAATCGCATAGAAATAATGCCGGAAATAAACCTGAATTATCCACAATACCTAGTGATATCTTCAACACACTCAGTATCAAGTCTGAATACTATTCACTCCCACTGTTGTGGACAATAAAATAAATAGGATAGAAGAATATCGGATTCCCTGGAAATTCGATTGAAAATTATTTTGGTCGCCAATAATCTTGGGATCAAAAACAATACTTTTGATAACGAGACGTTCATCATTCACGTTATTTTCCAGTGTGGTTATGAACGCAGATCAATATCAATCAGATGAAAAAAAAGCCATAAAAAAATTCGACGTTTTTCATTTTATTTTTCAAGGTGAAAATAATCCTAGATGAATTATTAAAAGATTATTAAAAAAATACCAGGGTTTTCTTTTCTTTTTCACATTCACGCAATTCCATTTTGTTTGATATATATATGTATATATATATGAAAAGATAAAAAAATAAATGGGAGCACAATGAGTGAGGAACTCGCTTTAATAATATGTGGATGTGGTATACGAGAATTTATCGCGCACAAAAATTTTTAATTATACTTTTGATAAATGATAGACACGTGCAATCGCTTCCACGACTGCATTTTAATGAACATGACATACTGGCGAATTTATTTGACAGCACTCGAAAATTTGACCGAGCACTTGGAAAAAAAAAAGGAGAATAATGAATAAAACAATACGCAAACAATGGGAGAAATAAAACACATGATTGATGAGCTATTGCGAGCGGTTTATCTCTCTTCACATACGTATATTCCCATATATAGATGTATACGCAGAACAATTGTAATGAGCACTCCATTGTCCACACACGTTGATGAATTAAGCCGTTCTTCGTTTGCGCGCATTGCGGCGTTTTGCCTCAATTGGTACTTGGGACTACCCAACACTCAGTACCCACCCGAGTATAGTTGAAGCGTGCAACCTGATGCTAACTATAGCATGCCTTCAGCCCTTCAGAAGAGAATGATTTTCATCAAGAAGGTTGAGGTAGAACGAGAAATGCTTCGAAGGGGGACCAGTTAGCTCCTACAACTTTCGTTCAAATCATACTAATTAACTTCAATAATTTCAGGGAAGCGAAGCGACTGAATTACCAACTTCTTGATGTGAAAAGAATACTTAAGAGATCGTGGAAGTGGGCAAATTTATTCTTCAAGTGTTTCTTCTTTTCTTTTTCCACATTAGGGGTTATTTCATTTTATTCTTTTTCCCTCTATTTTTTGTTGGATAACAGGGTCACAGGTACGAATTGTTTGAGAAAGCAAATTGTGTCTCCTCAACCGCAATACGATGTCGTTTCTCTATTCGTGTCAAGTAGTAAGTGCGCTGTGTGATAATACTAGTGAATTTATTTTTATTCATTCAGGTTTGTGAAATTTATCAGATTCTTTTCAATACACATAAAGAGACGTATTGAATGTATTATATACGGAGAACAATATTCATATGTGTTCAATTGTAACTTGATTTTCCGATTTCTACGTAGGATTCTATGACCGTTTGTTTTTCAGTCCATGATAAGCAAAAAAGTGCGAGAGGGTATCGAATCAGTTAATGTTCTCAATTGTTTTGTAATGTTTGGACGATTTTAAAACACCACTATTTGTTAGAAAAAATTGCGACGAAAATTTGATTTGCAAGTATTTGAAATTGACAAAATCGTGAGGGTCCGAATATCGAACGCAAAACATAAGCAAGCATGATCATTTTTTTCGTGTTTTAAATCATGACATCAGAATAGTTGATCATAAAAAATAGAAAATATCTTCATAAACTAAGGAGAAATCAAGTTTTATCAAGTATAGTAGTTTTTCCGCCATTTCAATCTTCGAAAAACCAATAACAACTGTATCAAAATAATTGACTTCTGGTACAATAAAAATGTCTTAGTTCACTACAATAGTCAACTGGTCTCAATCCTCCTTATTGATATTGAAAATTGGAGTTCGCGTACAATCGAAAATTTCATTTATCGAATACATATGAAGCATTTACGATAGCAATTCACCAGAAAAATTTCATAAGAGAAGGTCTTCCAGAAAATATGGAACGTCTTGGTATTTTATTTTCTCCCATTGCGTTCATATGAAGAACGTGGGAAAAATGGTTTGTGGAAAGAGTGGGAAGATATATAGCAAGTAAAATATTCATCAAAATCCCGTATGAATTCTTTTTTTTTTCCCCAATATTTTTTCATTCTCGGTTTGTACCAAAAAGTTATCTTATGTCTGACAAGTCAATTTTATATATATATCATCACCACCACGGACTGCCTGTTATAGATACGATAATATTATATTCGTGGAATATTCAATTTTTGCTGACACTCGTGCACGTTATCATCAGCGATGAAAGAAAGAAAAAAGATTGAAACGCGTCGTTGTGAATTTTTTTCATTTCAGCGCGTTTTTAGTGATGAAAGAATTATTGGAATATTTGAGAGTGAAAATACCCATTATAGTGATACATGTACACAAACATGGCGAAAAAGCTGAATACAAGTTAAAGACGATTGAGTGGATGGTTATCCATATATACGGAAATTGTTAGGAAATGGAAAAGCGACAGGCCGCGACCTGATTACCACTTCCACCCTTTTTCATTACCCCATCTTGTGGTTCATATAAATCGATTTATCCTGACCGTCACCAATGACTTCAAGGTCTAAGTTCACAATATTGGAGTGCGTGATAGGGACAGTTATACTTGGTAATTTTCATCGCGTGTCGCGTTATACTAGAATTATTAGTAAAGTCCTTACGGTCTCCGTATCACTTTAGATCAGTGAGTGGACACGAATGACTATATAAGATATAGCACACATTGATCACTAATACGTTCGTTTTTTCATACCCTTGAAAGTCAATGTTTCAATTGTTGAATAAATAATTTTCCCGATGCAGATGAAATTTTTCGAATTATCACATAATTCAATTGAATTTTTTGGTGATATGATATCATAATTCGATATCACTGTTAATGAAATTGGATCACTCACCGTTTCTGCTTTGAAGTTCTCTGGTTAACAGCTATAGTCAGTCAATTAGGTTCTGCGATATACATGATGGAAGTCGTGAAGGCCAAATCTGGTACAGGATGACTTTTAAATGATCCAAACTGAAACATAACCCTTAAACATTAATATTGATCAAAATTTTTTTTATATTCACCACAATGGTAGAATAATTAATTTTAGATTTTACGAAACTGTATGATTATCCCATAATGAATAATAAATTTCTACATCAATCGATGACCCGAATATCTATACCAGTAGTTTTAACAACTATTCATTGCCATACTAAATATTATTGAATGCCGCTAGCAAGAATTAATGAACAGTAAACAATACAAAATGTCTTAGAACTACCTCAAGTTCAAATATCGATTTCGTGCAACATCTAAACACATCTGATCCGACTCCTCCTACAAAACATTTACGATACATTAAGCATCTGATCAGCGATTAATTCATAGATATTCAGAAAATGTATGCTTCAAAGAGATAAGCAGTCAATAACCCCCCCAAAATGTAGAGTGACTAAAAAAATTGACATCTAACTATGTAGTAGTAAAGGGGTACATAAATTCCTCGGGTTGACGTTGACTTTCATGTTAATCCTAGGAAATTTCAATTACATGTATATGTCCATATAAACGCATATTCGTCACTTAGGTCAATACCACATTCAATGAAATTAAAAAATGTATAATAATCAGTAACGCCATTAGAATTATGTATATATAAGTAGGTTAAATCATATATATATCTATATTTATCTCATAACATACATGGGTGTGGCTTATACGTGTAAAATGATCGCGTGTCAACAACAAATGACATAGATATTGGTTTAATACCATATTCACATACAAACACATATATAAACATATTATATGGACAAATATAATTTTTTTCTACGAAGTAAAAAAAGGTAATAAAAAAATTCCTCATTGTAAATTCTGTCACGGAATCACATCAACCCAACAACTTTCTCCACCATAGCTGTCATGAAAATAAAGAAAAAAAAAATATGATAGTAATAATAATAATAAGAAAAAAACTGAAAGCGATCCATCAATTTCTTTATTTTCGAACCAACTTGGAAATTCTGCTGAGATCATCACCAATTTTTCCCCTCAACCAAACTACATATAGATATACTTTAATACATAGTATGAACCTTTCATGATGTGCGCGAGGCTTTTTATTTATTCAATGTTGAAAATGGCAGTCTACCGGGAAATGAATGGGGAACACATATATATATTTCGATTGAAATACGCGCGTAACCCATTGAGAAAATACACCCGCGGCTGATCCATCGTAAATTGAAAAGGGCAGAGGTACACCGGCCATACATTTATATGAATTATATACTCCATACATATGTGCATGAAATCATAAAAAAGAAAACCATTTTTTCCCCGCAAAATGTTTATAAAAACTCGTGTTCACCTTATTCCCTTGACAAGTTCACATGCATATTCACGCTCAGCATATCAAGGATATATAGATCTCTGAGTATGGTAAACGGGGAAAATATAACTACGATTTCAATCTGTTAAAATATCCACTGAATTCGCCATAATTCTGATACAAGGGAATAAAAGACTCACCTAGAAAAAATAATATAATTTTGGTTCGAGTGTAAATAATACTTGAATGTGGAATTAATTAAATTAAAACTCTCAATTTTTTAATCGAAACAGATGTTTTTCGTTCAACATAAACTTTGCACTTGGCCTCAAATCATACATTAATTTGAAATCAATCCACAATAATTTTGCATCGAGATCATTTAGTTTTAGTTCGAATTTTACTTTAAATATTACAATATAAAAATTGTTTATTCGTGTTTTTATCAATGAAGCAAAATGAAAAATCACTCCCAAAACCTGGATCAAAATTACTTTCAATTCCTTTCAAGTGCCAGAATCACTTGCAATCAAATATATAAATTTCAATCTCAGCCACTTTTACTGAGTATGCATGCACTAGAACTCGATGAATTGTCGACGCACCACGGTTGTTCCTTCTACGAATCCCATATATTGAAAATAAAAGAGTACTATTTCATTACAAGTACATGAATTACTCACGCCTAGTTATTTTTCGCATATACATAGCTGTGTCATTTCAATAACACATCACAAGTATGTCAAACGAGTTTTTTATTTGATACCTTAATGAATGATATTCAATTACACGAAATGAACCACACTAATGAACGGAGAATTCAATTACGTTGATTGATAAACAAGAAAAAAAAAACGTTCAATTTGAACCAATAATATATATAGGATTTTCAGTCAATTATTTTCAGAGCTCAACGCTAGTGTACTTTGTTGTTCGCCTGTTGTTCTCGAGTCTCTGTATACGACGCGTCCTATTTCTTAGTGATGGAATATTACATTCATATAAAGGGCATCTAGTTTCGAACATCAAATAATATTTCTGATATTCGAACTATATTCAAAAGGTACTGGTTCATAACCGACTTCAAATATTCGCGTGTCAAGTCGGAATTATATTTCCTAATTTAATATACTCGGATTATCTTTTCTTTTCTCATTAAAATTTTCAACGAAACACGCATTCATAAGTTCAAGAATACCGCCACAGATACTTATTTCTAGAAAAAAGAAAAAAAAACATAATTGATACAATTGATAATTATTTTTTCAATAACATCACTCTGACGATCTCTTCCACTTCTATTTTTCCAATTCATATTTTTCTCTTCATTCATTGTATGAATATTAATAACTCGAGTATGTAAACAATTTCAATAACGCGATGGAAATAAATATGGAGACGACAGGGACTATATATTAATTTCATTGGAGGGAGAATTGAAAAAAAAAAGAAAAATATATATGCACATATTTCCTGTGCTTGTCAATGCAAAAGCTTCAAGCACGAATATATATAGTCATGGTTCTGCGACTGACAATGAGTGGACTCTATAATTGAGTCAAAAGGTCTTGTTCTCATGCACTTCACAAAATATATATATATCAACGACAGTTCTGCCAGCACATAGCTTTAACTTCATTCTCGCGTTACTCCCCATGTAATGTAATTTTAATCACTCTACGAGCGCTTCGATCATCGAGCACAATTACGTTAGACCTATATGTACATAATTTTGTACATACAATATACATATACGGCGCATCATATAACTTAGACGCTATAAAAAGTAATCGCAACTCGAATATAATTGATATATAACAGTGATGCGAGATTATATAGCCGCAGGGATTTTTATTTCAATTTTTTATTTCTCATAAAACAAAACCCCAATGCCGGTGCGATCGATTCCTATACCCTCGACCAATGGAAAGACCTTGTTCATGGCAAATCACACAAATCACGAGCCATGCTCGAACGAATTCTGGGAGTGCTTTATTAAATGTCGTGTGAGAGAAACGACGTACAATATCCGCAGATATATTTTCTGTTTTCCTTCATTTTTACATATATATATATATATATATATATATGTATACATGTCTTCCGAGAATTCCCAGTGGTCCTGTACACATCATGACATTATTACCAAGCGATTGGGTTCGGATTTTACAAGCAGTATGACCCACATAATGCTTCCACATAATAACGAGAGCAAGGCAGAAAAAAAATTCACATGAAGAATTGGAATGATTGGAATTATAAATGATATATATCCTCTGGGAATAATTTTTTTCTCCCAATTTACAATATTAGTTATTTACCATACGTCGTTCATTGTGTATGAATTGACTGTTTGCTATACCCAATAATATATACATTTAGAAAAACAAATGATTTGCATCAGAATTGTGCAATTTCTTTGTCATTAATTGGAGTGGAATAAAATTTTTCCTGTTTGACTATTGATAAAGGGCAACATTTGAAAAATTAAATTAAATTGATGGGATGGCTTTTTTCTATACACTCACTTTTGAGACATTGCATAATATATTTATAGAATTTTCATTCGAATTAAATAAGATCTCGTATAAACACTAACATCACGTATCAAAGGGTTAACGATTGCCTCATAAAACTAATAAATTGAGTGTACGGAGTATCTGATATATTAGATTGCCTCCGCGATTGCACAGGTATCCATCAACCCAGATATATATAAAGTGAAGGCAAGACAGAAAGAGGAAGAAGCAATATCTGGAAAATTAAGGTGAACTCAATATATAGAAGAATATATAGTCTCGTCTTAGTGGATACGTTCATTTCTTGCTGCAAGCTTATGGCGTGAGGTTGCAGCGTGTTCAGTAAGCTATATAACCAGTGCAAAAGGATCTGATGAAGCAGATGGGGATTACTTGAAGGTTTACTTGAAATAGAAAAAGTTATAAAGTTATAGATGTATTGCTTTTGATAGAAATTTAATATCATGATTTATTCATCAATAACTTTGCGCTCATACAAGTATATATTGAATGTGAGAGAGATGCAGATTCCGAAAATATAACCGAGAAAAATCTTTACTAAATGAATATAATCGACTGAATAATAATCAATTTTCTCTACTACAAATATCAGTCAAAAACTTCAAACTTCACGTTCTACGCGAATCGACTCCTTTCAATCTGATAAAAATGATACCTTGAAAGATGATACACCGATCAAATGTGCTCAATGTTTGCTGAGTTTCTACAAAAATTTCACAACAATCCCTACCAGAATAATGAAAGAAATACTTTAATTTATCTTTTGTTCCAACAGGTTCAAATGTCAATCCTCATGGTAGAAATCATTGCGCTACGATATTTACTGAACTGCGGTTGTTATATAAATATGAGAGTATAGATGAGAGTATCATATCAGACCAAAAGTGCAGGGAAGTGTGAGAAAGGAATGAAAAAGCAGAACAAGAGAGCGGGTAAGCGAGGCTGGGGGAGAAAACGAATGTGGAAGAGTAAAAATAGATTGCAGAAAACTTTAGCATTTTGTCTTCAAAGACAAGGAAAAATATTTGAGATAGAATGCACTTTCTTTTTCGTTGACAACAGGACTGAATCGAAAAAGAATTTCCAATTTATCGCATAAACGTTCTCATATCTATATGTCATGTATATATACAAACAATGTATGGGAAATAGCATAACTGGAATTGAATTCTAGAAAATACATACACATATGGTGCAACTTGTAGATGAAGAAGTTGGCAGACGGCATTGCACATCACAAAACGCTGTCCGAAACACAAACTTCTCTGACATGTTCATTTATTTACCAAGCATGTACATAAATATACATATATATTGTACAGCGCGTAAAAGCTGTGCCTGAGAGTCCAGAGTCGAGTAACGATTGTCGTCCGCGGTACAATGTAATTAAATTTTCACCAGAGCATTTTCCACTAGTTTTTATGTTTGCTGAATCGCTCAAGCATCCGAGTTTATTCATTTTACTGAAAGCTTAGCGTGCACCAAATCCGTTTGTTACATTCATTTTTATTCTTTTCCATTATTTCCCTTTTTCTATTTATCTTATTACGATTATTCTCCTCTCTTCTGCTACTTCTATAATGCTAAAATAATGTTCCAAATATAGAATCCTCACACGAGAAACAATGGGAAATGAACGTATATACCATTGGATTCAATGGCAAAGAAACAACAATATTTGTTGGTATCCCACGTTTAAATAAGAAGATAATCAGCACAACTATTTCGGTCAGGATAAAGTTAAGCGAAAATTTGTATCTCGAACATTCGGAAACTCTAACCAATTTCAGTTCCGGCGTCGAATCAGAATAAAATGATACAATTTCTTGTTCCTTCTTATAAAGAATAAATTTATTTCCGACGAACAACGGTTCGAGAGAGCGTTTTCCATAAAGAGCCAAGAATTTCCTCGATATTACCCATTGTCCATATATTTTTTTTTTGTTACACATTCATAGATTCTCGATCATGATAGATGCAAAGATTCGTTTCAATTTGTACTCGAAAGTTCCTGACAATTTCAACTCATAGTCTCCAATCACTAGACAATAGAATCGAATGAAAATCCAAATATTCGTATCCGATGTTTTGAAACTTTTTTCAATAGCTCGTAACGTAACGAAAAAAAAAAAAAAAAAAACACGAAAAGAATATCAGTCGAGTATCCCTGCACAATACAAATTGCCTTCACTCCATTGCAAAGTCCCAGTTGTATTGTCAGTCCGCGCCTAGGCTTTGTCACGGGAAAAAAAAAGATACTCGAACACCACTCGATGTTTCGCTTTATTTCCCGAACCCTCTTGCGCTTATAAACTGTACACGAAGTAGTGGTTAAAACCCCTATCGACGTGCAATATACATATATATTGAATCCACTATAGAAATAGATATATCAAGAAAATCTCTTTTGTAACGTAAAAGAATAACCTAAATAAGCCCCAGACCTAAAATCACCAATTGATTTATCTGATTTAAATGGAATAACGTTGTGCAAATGTATGCAGTATTTTCAGTTACGATACGTACTTCTTCAAAGCCGATTATAGCGAATAAATCTTGAACGAATATTGGGACGGGAAAATTTATTTTTTTGCACTGGCATTTTTCTATCTAGACACTGAATAATTCATGCATTGACCAAAAAAGCGCCCACAGCGCATACTGACTGAAAAGTTTGAAAAATGATGACATTCACACTATATATATATCTAGACATAAATTCGTGAAACTGAGATGTTGAAGTTTTATTCGCAAACGATTTCTAGTCGACCACAACTAAACATATATATAGATGCGGGGAACTCTTCGCACTCAATTTCAGTTCACGATCGTTGTGAACCTGCGAACTCACGAAAGCAAATAAAAGAATGATTGTGAAACTGTTTTATTCGTAGATTGAAAGATACAGATTAATATTTTTTGGAAAATTTATAAAAAGGGAAAGCCGAAACCTAAAAATACAGTAGTGCTTTTAGTTGAAGGAGTAAAAAAAAGGCAATATATATGTATATGTATGTATGTATAAACTGTCGTGTGAACGTGTAGTTTCTGAGAGAGTATATATTACCGTTGCGACGGTGGTCTCCCTCGCGGACGGCGTTAAACCCCCTCGAGTGAGTGAAGCGTCAAAAGCTTTTCGCTCCATAAAACGTGGAAACATCTAACCTGTGAAGCTATTGAAATTCATCCCGACGCAACCGAGAATCCCCTACACATATCTGGCGTTATACATCAATGCAGTAGAAAGTACATATCACCCAGCTGTAGCATTAACACCATCAGTAGTGCAGTAATATCAGTAGTCAGCCAGTCAACGCCAGCCATTTCACACTCGACGTTTAAATTTCACATGAAACTTTGGCATAAACTTCCACACCATTAATTTATTCTTGTACGCCACCATTTAATCACAAAAGAACATTCAATATTATACCACATATAATTTTTAATTCAATAGAAGAGTTTGCTGTATGCAAATGATCATTTTTGTTTTTCCGGCATTGGCAAAACTTTTGGGTGTTATTTCACGCATTTCAAACTCAGAATATTGAATAACGGCATTAATTAATTTACACGTAGAGTTGAATGATATCTATTCAAATGATGAAGTTTGGCGCAGACGAGACGCCGGAGAAAATCAGGCGTTGATAAATAGTCATATTTTGTGGCAAGCAAATACAAAATGAAATATATACCGGAACGATGCACCGATAAATGCAAGAATGTAGAACAAAGTGCGTTACGTCGAGAAAAAACTGACATATCACTTTTTATTTTCCCCAGATTTTTTCATCGTTCGTTATTCGCTTAATAAAATGCATCGTGTGCATGATCGTGCTAGGTGCAAGTATTCCGATACAAGAATATTTTTTATGCACTCGATCCAAGAATAAATTATATTCCCAATCAGATTTCACATACAATGCACATCACATGTGGAGAAGTTCGACTTATAATTTTGAAGTGGTTAATAGCAATCAAAGAATAATGTGATAAACTATATCGGATAAGCAATCAATCAAAGTTCCATTGCAACAATAAAATTCGCAAAATGAAACATTATTTACTATCATTGACGGAGTGTAATAGTGGAAAGTACAAATCACTAATCGCAACACGTAAAATATATAAATACTAATCAAATATACAAATTAAATCGCTTTTTCCAACGACTCATGATATTCTTCTGGGAGCTTCAATTTCGCCCAAGAGACTCGTCTTCACGACTCTCCCAAAGATATGTAGAGATATACTTGAAGAAAGAGTAGAAAAAAGTTTTATAAATGAATTTACCTTGACCCAGCGGTACCATTTGATGAGCACAAATTGAGAGAATGAGATTATTCCGTGAAGCGTACGTCCATGTGTATAGCATAATATTGCGTGTTGTTCCGTCGAACGCCAAGGGCAGCGTCGATAGAGAAACGTATATTGATATTTGCATGTACAAGCCCCATAGCATTCAATCTGAAATGCATACCTGATTGGTGAACCACAATATGCAATTAGTATTAATTTTCGATACATACACTCACTTTGTACGCAATGCGAAACATAGCGAGAATCTGTAAATGTCAGTACGTTTATCATTTGATTGATATCCGCATCGTCATCAAGAATGGATAATGTCCACATATATATATATACCTGGTGTTGTTACGTGACTCGAACGTTCGTATCAGCTCAAAGCTTGCAAGTGATTCGAATTTAATGGTGTACGACGTCAGTTACCGACATATATATATATATATGTCTGCACTTCCCTCCTATCTGGCAACTTTTCAGCTCTATCAGCACTGGACTGCAACAAATAACCCATCAGCAATTGATGAAATACTTCTATTACAAATATAGAGGCAGAGCGATAAAATAGTATTGATATAAGTATACTGAGATTATGGCGTTTGCAAAGTATCACTACGATAAAAGTCAGACACATAACTCAATTATTGTTGTGCGATTCGTAATCAGCCAAAAATCTCACAATATTATTGGCGATGTAAATATAAACTGTGTCAGTGGAGAGGAATTTTTCAGAAGTAATTGGGATCGGAAGATTTTTATTAATCTGACAGCTGGACGCAATTCAAATTCAAATACTACTTTGATCGGGAACGTTTCACGGTTCTATTGTTGCTTGCTGTAGGTTCCCGTTATGCCTCGAAAAAATAGAATATGGTCTTGTTTTAAAATCGTTTTAGTTTATTACTGACCTTTTTTTCAAACCACTTCAATTTTTCGCCACTCCAATTAACTTTTTTTTCAAACTAATCGTTCCATCGATAAAGTTTGATTTATTCACATGAAAAAAAAAGTCTGCGAATTTTATCTGATAAATGCGTTTTTTGTATGATATATTGATTCGAAAATAGGGCGGAGTCAATCTGACCACATGTGCACGATGAAGGTTTGGCAGGGAGGTATCCGACGGTTAGTGATTTTTTTTTCATGCGAAAACCACTATATTGGTAAAGTTTATGAACTCCATGAACAATTCTGCCCCATCGTTACACCGATGTAATGGCCGAAAACACTTATGTGGACTTAATTGTTCGCTGATGACTTACAAGTGAAGCCTAAAAATGTTTAGACTCGAATGTCTTCATTAAATTCACTCCATACGTTTGGTGTTCTCATTTTTTTCCAGTCCGATACCACCCAATCAAAATAATTGCATTGAAAAATTTGATTTAGACATGTTTTTACTTCTAAGAAAAAAAGCCAAAGTTTGATTCTTCTCATAATTAAATGAATGCGTGAGCATTCCATTGGATCAGAAATAGAATCAACAATCTATAATTTACAGAAACCCAATAACTCTGATTCACACTGTATATAAACAAGACTTACCTCTGAAGCTTCACAAATAAATTGATCTTCAATCACGTATCCAACGATTGATGGACATGTTCCAGAATGTGATCAAATATGATTTGTTGTTTTGATAAATAAAAAAGAAAATATAATTCTCCGATTATCTATCCCAAATAGAGGAATCTTTGTTGATGATTGGCGATATTCCGATGTCCCATAAGGCTTGTCGATTTCTGAAAAGTATATACTCTATTTATATTATATGTTTTCACACAACATTTACGAGTTTTCAAGGTGTGCATAAAAATATATAGAATGTATCTGCATATTTTCATTTTGCATTTTTATTTAGGAGAAAAATACGAAAGCTGAAACTGTTTCGTTATTCGGCAAAGTAGAATTAAGGGTATTGAAAATTATTCAAGTTTATGTAAATATGTATTTATAGCAGCTGTATATACACATATGTACTGTTCCATGTCTCGTTACAGTCTCTTTTCGGATCTGCGAAGCTTGGCGGGAACGACCCTTATGAATCTCCTGGCTGCACTTTTCATGGTGCAATTACTCTTTATCGTTGGAGTCGGTGGAGTTCAGGTATGACTTTCATTCTCAAACGTTATTTATATTTTTATCCATCCCGTTTCATTATTATTATTATCTTCCATCCATTTTTATGTTAGAATATACTGATATGATAATACGCGAATACATGCGAAGATGATAAAAAAAATATACGATATATATTCCGAATAGAAGTTTAAATGTTACTCATTGACTTTTTGCAGCTTTTGAAACAACCATTGCAATATGTACTTGGTAATCGGTACGCTCGAATAGACCACCAACCTTAATTAAGTCGGTCACGGCAATCGATTCGACGTTCTTAGTGGGCCACTAAAGCTCTTGGTGCATACATATAGATATAAAGTACATTCACAAAACGAATAATAGTGTGACGATAAATTAAGCCCGTTCGAGTGCACGAGGAAATGGCAAGAGAGGATATGGGTGCGAAAACATTTCTAGATAATTTATAAATGTAATAAATCTACTGGGGGCTTGTAACTATATCAGCGAACTCATTGGAGTGTAAATCCGTTGTATGTATATATGAGAATTAAATTACGTGAAAATTTAGAGACGAAAATATTCATAGGTATTTTTGAATATTGTATTGTTATATTGAATTTATGTTATCGCGCGGAATGACATCCTAAGTTGCTTCGAATTTCTGTACTAAAATATCGAATTAGAAATTTAGAAATCAGCAGAAAGTACTCTATATTTACTGTACAGTTAATGATCGTGAATAATGAAATATTTTGTTTGTCTAACCTTTCAACCTTTCTCACACATCCAAACAAAGTATGTTCTTTCGTGATAGAAAGCCGTTGAAGAAATAATATAATGATTATGTCAGTTTCCCCTCTGGCATCTGACACGTTTCAAGTTCTATCTGCATTTCCGTGATAAAGTACCCTTGTCACTTTACTGATTACTCACAAAAATTTCCAATTTCTCACGGCTTATAATTAATACTCCTTACAAACAAAATTTATTTTTTTGAGATTTTGTCCTATAAAAAAATTTAATAATGAACTTTGAAGTTGAGTCCTTATACATCGTTCCGCCTATAACGAGTGGAAATCCACTCACACATTACTTCAACGATAAAATCATGTTTTTCATTCTGGAAACATTATCTTCCCAGTTCCGCTGATATAATTTCAAAACGTTCAATTATCCATCGTTTGATATGTATCAGTATACGCCCAATGTTGTCAATATCACTTAATCAAATAATATGCTTTGGTTAGGTACCGATAGAACTTCAAGATCACACGTAAACTCTTAGTTAACTGCCTTTGGCACTAGTGATAAATTAATCCACTATGTATCCAAGAAAAACATGGAATATATTATATATCATATTCATGAGATCGCAACGAATATAAATATATCGCGGTGAGGAAAACTACCCCAAGCCAAATTACTGTACCCGCGCATGCAACGATTCATATAGTACTGAGTATCAACACGTGTAATTTATTCATTGTTTCTGGATGCTCATATTATCTTGTGTCCACGTCATTTAATATCTTTGGACTTATACAACAATTTTTTTCTTCGCATCCTCCATCATCATCATCAACGTACAGCGAATATATACATGCATACTGGTGTCTATTTACGACGTACTATCAACTTGGATGTATCGTGCTCAAGGGAAGTAGTAAGAACGAAATGAAAAAATAATGTTATTCGTGAGTGGCGTGTATAACGAAAGAAAAAAAAGGAAGAGCAGTATATGATAATACCTTTATATACGTGTAACCAGGGACAAGAATGACTGCGAGAATACACTTTATATACCGAGTGTGCGGAGCAGTGTAAAAGTGCTCGCAACTCAACTCTCACAAAGCACTCTCGAGTTTTCCTTGACTTTTCCATCACTTGACCAGACTTAATTGCAATTTCCAGTCTCGCGCAATGTACCGCACGCGCTTGACTTGTTGGCCAACTTGCGCAAAATATCTCATCTCTTATTCTGTTTGTCTTCCATTGCTACGTTTCTGGAACATGAAGAAAAGACGAAAAATTGAAAAGGAAAAGATAGAAATGAAATGACAGCGTTGAAAATTCAAAATACCATTTTCATGATGTTAAAATTATTGCATAGTAAAAAAAATAACTTGTTTTTTCTCACTACAATTTTATTTATTCATTTATTTATATTTTTTTTCTATGGTAGAATTTCATGACTTTTCAGTATGAGCACGTCATAAATGTAGATATCACATATCTTATTCTGTCTGTCTTTCATTGTTTCGTTTTTAGGACATGAAAAATAATGAATAGATGAAAATAAAATATGAAAAAGAATATGAGAAGCCAACGTCGGGAAATTCAAAATTTCTCTTTATCAAATTGAAAAATTTTCTTTCTGGTTCATCCAAAGTTTTAGCAAAATGGGATTAAATTGAATAAATTAAAAAGTAGGAAATAAATTCCCGAAATTCAAATAAAAACTTTGGATACAGTTGAAACATTTCTACAGTATTGAAAAAAACAAGTATTTTTTCCTCACTGAAATGCCTTCTATTCACATATTCATATTATCACGATAAAATTTTCCTAGATACGAGCATAACCACGTGATTTTAAATATGCGATGTCCCAAGAGCCCGCATTACGGTTCGTCCTTTATTGACGAAATGTTTGTTTTCATGTGTATATCTCTGCATGAAGACTGCAATGCACAAAACCACACTAGCGCATATGCATGCATGCACAAAAATTGTAATAACACGAGGTCAAAAAATATTCATCATTTCTCGCACTATTTGGACTTTTTTCTTTCTTTCTTGTTTTACTATCTTGTCCATATGTATACACACTTTTACAAATTTCCCGGGGGATATTACTAGCACAAGAAGCTTTTTGAAGAATACTTGGGATAAAAGTTTCAATCGAGTCGCGCGGTAACATACAAAAGACTTCTATCAAAAATTCTGTTTCTACTCATCCTCACTGTATATGTCTATACTATTTGAATGAAGTTGATGTTCTAGACACTGCACCACTCTCAAAAGCTTCGCCGTTGCCAGTCTCGACTCTGGTAGTCCATGTCAAATCTCATGCAGAAAAGCGTATTATTACCATTTTATTCTTTTTTGTTTTTCTTTATTTTCTTTTTCCATTTTCACTGGTTCTTGCTCCCCCTTGTTACTTCTTCTGCCTGTCTCTTTCTGTAGTTAAATTTGTATTACTATCGGTATTGATGTCTATTGTTCTCTCGACTATCCAGTACGATTTTCAGTTATCCATTGGAAACCCGTATCCAAACGAGCGCTTCAGAGTCGTTAAAGTCCCAGCGATAAATGGTGAATACGCATCACCCATATTTTCGCTACTATTCTATTCGTTATTACAATCGATCTATATGATGAACGAGATACTGTATCTATATTCGATACTATAATTCAAAGAATAAAAGGAGATAGCTATCTGCGGATAAATGCATAACGGAAACAAAAAAATTATGAACGCGAATAAGATAAAATATTGTGTGCGGATCTGTAGATATTTCCACTTTGCAGTAAGGCAATCAATCGAATATATCCAATCAGAATATCTAAAAATTAATAGAAACACCAAGTTTCAATCTATTTGGAACGCGCTCTTTTTATTGAATTGAGGAAACCCTGATAATAAAGATAGAATGCGACTTCTTACTTAGATTTTTTTAGTTTCCAAAATAGAATTATTTTCTAAAACTGTATCTAATTTGGATCATTTGTAGTATCAGTATATTTCTTTTTCTCAAAGGATTTGCTGGTTCCATTTCTTTATTAACTCCAATGAAAAAGAAACTTCGAAGAGTCTAAATTTTGTCTATAATTTATTTGATCAAACTTGGTTTTTCAGAAATACCAATTAAGATTCAAAAATTTCGTTACTTCTCGCTAGAAATTTCGAAAAACTATTTCAAGAGTTGAAAATTGTGGTAGAAATGTGGCTCCAATCGTGAATAGACAATAATTACAACCAACGATAGCAACAGCAATTATATATTTCCTTATATGGTGAAACAAAATTCAATTACTGTTGATGTCTACCCCGAAAGAATACAGTATATCATCGTCTAGTTTCAAAATCTCAATATGATAATTTAACCCACATGGTCGTTCACACTATGAAAATATGCCATAAATCGATTTTACAAAATTTTACTACAGCATTCTCTCCTCAATAAAACTGAACAATTATCAACGTGGTTAGAACACGTCGCTCACTCTATCGCGCGCACTCAATGAAGTTGAAACATCTATTCAATCTTCCTCCATCCATCATTCGGAATAAAATCTCAACTTACCACTCACCTCTATCTGCCTAAAGCAACCATCCCCCTCAGTCAATTTCATTCTTCAAAACATTCTCGCAAGAATTTCGAATAAAAGCTATTCACGTTCGCTCCCCTAACAAATACCCATTGGAATACGCATTTATTCAAATTGTATCACTGACGTCTTCGCAATTGTCCGTTGAAAGGAGATATCATCATACGGCAAATAAAAGAAACTTGCTATTTACATTCTTTTTTTTTTTCTTCCGTCTTCCACGATACTTCAAGAATCCTGCATTATTTAAAAGGCCAAATACTACAACATGCAGACCCATATAATTATTTATGATATTCATAACAGAAAAGAGAAAATTGAGGAAAAAAGATACGCAATGTGCGCGCTTTAATATTCGCAATCCAGAGTTTTACGGCCCGTCCCTTATAAATTTTTTAACTCTCAGCTATTTATCTTTTTATAGACGTGGTATTAAACCCTAATTTTCTCTCTGTCCTTGAATACGTTGAAAAATATACGCAGAGTTGGAAGGAATTCGTCTTCTTTACAGTAGGTCGAAATAAAGAATGAAAAAATTCATTAAAAAGTGAAGAGAAATTCATCAGAATGAGAACAACATGCTGAGTGTAATAACAATTTTTCATGAAATAATCAAGACAATATGTATATAGAATATAACTCTAACTATATGACAACTCCAAAATCATTACGATAATAAATCTCAGGTTGTATATATGTACTATGATCTAAAAAAAAAGCACCCGCACGTGTTGGAGGCACGTATGTATATATGGCACGCAATATATTATACTGAGATTAAGTTTACCAGCGTGCTTTCTACGAAGATAGGACTGTTTGATGACTGGTAACGAAATAAAAAGAAAATTTTGATAAAATAAAACGAGTTAACAAAACAAAAAAAACTACAAAATTATGAAAAAAACGGAGGATATCAGTGTAGAAGTTGAAAGATGTTAGAGACGGTGAGGTGCGCGGCCGAACGAAAGCTTTCCGCCGGACGTGATGCACAAAAGCGTCCGGAGTTTCATAATGGACCGCATAGCGCACAAAACTTTAACCGTGTGTGTGCTAAAGAAAAAAAAAAAGCAGTACGGCACTTTAGTTTCGACGAGGATAGAAGAATTAACAGAACTCACTGTACTACTTTATTTTCCCGACGGTACTTTAAACTGATCGTTACCAAGTCAACATGCCATTGGTACAGCCCATTCCCAACTTGTACTATACATGTACACGATGTTTATATAAACACGCGCCTTATCAATTCATCCGTATATTATTGTTTGAATCATTTTCTATGGAAAATTGATGAAAAAAAATTGGAGTCAGTTCAATAGATATCGGCGAATTAATTATTGAAAACTACAAGAATACATGACAGAATCACTATAATGCGGATAACAGCAGCCTCACTGTCTGCTCCATTTCGGCAATCAACTCAATATTGCAACACACTGTCATGTCACAGCATTTAAACTCATGAGGGATTATTGGTCCAGAAAAATTCGGTGTGATGAATAATTGATATTGTAAATCATTAATAATGAATAATTTAAATCACCACGCGAATGAGGATACAAACGAGCACAGGAGTGAGGATACGGATAAACAGCAGATCACCATTATTAGAATTATAATGAAGCTCGCATAAATTTCCATGATTTCCAATAATTTTTTTCCTGAATCCTACTAAAACAATCTTATTTTTACTGTTCAACTCTCCACACAAAATCGCGTCAGAAATGTGAGCCAGCGTTCTGTATACAAGAATCCAGAGACACCATGTATACCTACATATGTATGTGCGAACTTGCCCCATGAGGAAAACTGTCAATATCCTTCAGTCCATTAGAGATTATTAGTGTCAAGTGCCGTTAGGATGAATTCACGTCCCTAGATCCACATTAATATCACATTTTCGCTGACAATATTAGTTTCCTTCATTCGATATGTAAGTTTCACTTGGAAAACCCAAGAGAAATAATCTCCCAAGAACTCTTAGAGAAGTGAGTCCAGCCAGTGGGTCTCAATCTCATACACGAATAAATATATATATATATATATATATACGTGATTTATCATGTACCAACAGGACTCGGAATTGTGCATTGCACTCGGACTCAGTCTCCAATACCTGAGAATATCAGTGGTATGTTGGCTCGCTGCCATGTGCCATCATTTATATGCGACGGTTGCTTCCATACCGCGTCGAGACGACCCACCGACTTATCTCAAATACAGTATCTTCGCTTGGGGAGCACCGCTGCTAACACTCGGAGCGTCCATATTCATCCAGACACATGAAGCCAGGAATCTTTGGAACGTTGAAGATTTAACGCCTTTCAACTGTTGGTAAGTCCTATCGTCGACCTTTCCATTTCTACTCTGATATTACTATACTTCATTTCTATCACTTTTACATCTTTGCGGTCTCATTGACTCCGCACGTAAAAGAAAAAGGGTGTGAGATTGGAAAAAAAGACAATAATGAAAAAAAGAAGGAAAAAAAAAGAGAAACGGAGATTGAGGGGCAGAACGGAGAGAAAAAAAAATAATAAAAGTACGATGAGATATAAAATTTTATTCTCTGGATATATATATATATATATATACCAATGAGAAGTTCAATCGACTTGGTTGAGTTGCTTTCTACTCGCTACTTTCCATATAGACTAAATTAATTTTCGTCCCTTTTTTTTTTGCTTTTATTCTACGAAGCGCAATTTTCATGAGATGAAAAGTAAAATGAGAGTGAGTAAATGAGCAATAGCGATATGTATAGAGAGAGGAAAGAAAAGAAAACAGAAATTTATATTCAATTCACTATACTTAATACATAGCGACCAAGAGAAAGGAATGATAAATTGGGTATGGGAACAGAAGAACATGAGATTGAAGCATTTGGCTATGGACGTTAATTCCAATAGGACAAAGGGTATAAAGACACAAAAGGGCTTAGAAACTATTCTCTCTTGATTTTCCTATGTATTGCTCTTATATTGTACTGAATTCAATTGAATTATTTCGTACTCACGCGATTACTCCTGGATAGTGATGTAATTAATTACACTTTGGTATTTTCCAACATGAAAGTAAGATATCAATCTTTGTTTTTTCATTACAGGTTTCTTGGTACAAAAGCTACGGTCTATACTTATGGTCTGCCAATCGTTGTACTCCTTCTTATCTCTGGATACTATCTCTTAAAGGCAGCTATTGTTGCGAGGTAATTTGACAAATAGTAGCTTTTTCCCCAACTGAAATTGCGTGGCAAACACACACACATATGTCACAGCTTGTATCACTGATAAAATATCGATGTGAAACAGACTTACCATTTCTTCTCTTTTATCGTTCATTCATTTATTTATTCATTTGTTTCTTCTTCACTCGTTTTACTTGAATAGGTACACCTGTAGTATGCAATTGGAGGTGAAACAGCGTGAAAAAATGAAGAGAAGACGGGCACTTCAATTGATGCTCTTTCTCAAGATTTGCCTGACAGTTGGTGTCATTGCTGGATGCGGTGTTGCTGCACGAGTTTGGCGAGTGCCGGTACTTTGGGCTATTTTTTGCACCGGCCACTCTCTCCAGGTTCAAACTACAAATTAATTGCATTCATTTTTTACTCTCTATCACGCAGTGGAATCAGTGAGGATTTAAATATAAAAATTGTGGTGAATATTTTTCGTACCTCCGGATTCATAAAGTAATTATAAAAAAGGTCATACTATTGATTAAAATGTCGCATTGAATTATATGAATAAAATTGACGTTTCATGAATTCCGGCATTTTAAAAACCACGATACCAATAAATGTAGTTCTGTGCATGTAAAATATAAATATTTTCATATTCCCTGTATTTGTTACCATGAATATGACAATAATCAACGAATAATATTTATCAAAATTTCATCTCCAGATGTTATTATTCATGAGTTTTTTTTTTCTACCTTGTTGCAACATAATATATTTTGGGTTATTTATAAAATATTTCCGTTCAATTGCATTTTTGAATTAAAGATACTACTCTCAAATCATTAATACTTTTTGTCAAATTTGATGAATTTTTAGTTTTGAAGAGAGAGTGAACGTTAAATTCCTATCGACATCATATTCAAACCTCTGTTCCGACTCCGAGGAATATGAAGATTCTCGAAATTCTGGAATATTTTATCAATTGAACATTCTTCTTAACTATACCGTGATAGAATGTTCAGGATAATTCAAATTCACTACAATTTTTCATTGCTCCTGATTTCCAAACACTATTTTCCTATCACCATTTTCCCATATTAATTTGATAATTATCCTTGTGTATTTCCATGACAATATTATGCAGGGTCTCGTCGTGGCGCTATCCGTCGCGTGCAATTGCCGAGTGCTCAAAATCTACGCCGGGAAGCCAAAGCAATGTAAACAGCAGGTTGGTATACATGAGCATATATATATATATATATATATATATTGAACTGAAGCATCCAAACTATCTATCGATTCTGTATTGATGATATATACCATTGATTTATCTCCATTGCAGATCGCCAAGTCATCGAGCATGCAGCTACTCGCGCCACATCCTGACCCAGTATAAATACTTTGATAAAAATTTTCACGACGTGTCCGAAATTGGATCTCGTCCAAATCCACCACTTTCAACATTTGCACACATACATTCTGTTACATACAATCGCAAATATTCTCTTTCTCTTCTCTTTATCCTTATACATGTTTACGTCTCAATAATACGGGAATATTTTTACACGTTTATTATCTCCAACAAATTTGCATTTCTCTAAGTGAACATATACATTTCTTGACCCACTCTATATATCATATTGTCCAGGATTGTGGATTTTGAACAACACACGGATGGAAATAACTCATTACGGTATCTAGCACAGACGTAACGATAGTTATTCGACGACGGGACTCTATTTTGAATTGTTTTAACAGCACTTATCATTTGAAAAAGACTGAGTTGATGATATTGTAAAAGAAAAAGTTCAAATCGGACCAAAATAATATTTTCTGTCATCAAAAACAATGATAATGAAAAAGAACCAAAAAATTTCCTGAAGAACCTGAAAATGATTATTCTCAGATATATAGTGATTGTCATTATTCATTGAAAATATTGCGACTGAATAACTGAATTATTGCTAATGATCCTTGATAATAAAATTATTTCAAAGTTACTCATTGTGATTTTCATAATAATATCATGAAAAATTGAACTATTGTTATTATTGTTAACAATATTTTTATTATTACTTCGAGATAGGGTCTCGTTTTCGAAAAATTACCGAGACAATAATTCATCATAAAAATGTTTGGTCAGTCAAATAATGAATCAACAAAAAAATCATATTCCATTCTAGTACCTAAATTATTAATATTTACTTTTTTTCCTCTATTTATTTTCATGGCAGAATTGCATTTTTTCATGCTCGTTTTTTCCAACAATTAACAAATGTATTTTTCTGCGTGTACGTTATAGGAATATTTATTCATACAGCTCTAACGCGCAAAAACTCCATCAATACAACAGTCGTGCAAATTTTGCACAAGAATGGATGTAAATATGTGAGCCAAAAAAAAAGGCAAAAAGTATATATATATATATATATATATATATATATATATTATGTGTATAGATAACGCGTAGTTTTGCATATCAATGCTGCGGGCGAATATTGTATACTCGTTCCGTCGCGCCGCTGACAATCCTTCAATGCATAAAAAGGGTTGAGTATTATATACATATATAATAACACACCACACATCAACTATGTAGGTCCTGATGGAAGCAAGACATACCCTCAGCAATAAAGTTGTAATCAATGCGGCGAGTTAGACATGATTAGAGTCAAGATTGATGTCATAAATGCCTAGAGGAGCAACGGCAGCAGTACACAGATCCATACATACACACACACACACACACACACACACACACTGACTGCAAACACATCTCAGCATTAGTATTGAACACGTTCTAGCCGCCTACACAGACTTCAATATGAATCGCATGGTATGATCAATTCATAATGCAAATGTGCATATCCAACATCTATACCATGACAACAAGTACGTGAATAATTAATTCACCAAACTTGCGACGGTGAAATTATCTAGTGGGTCATATGTGCGACATAACCATAACCATATATGTATATGTATTTTAGTCATGTCTGTTGTCCATTAAATATTTTGAAACCAATTGAATAAATCATTATAGTAAAATCCTGGAAGTATTTTTTATGTTATGGTTAAGCATGTATTACGTGATAAGAACAATGTGCTTAAATACGTAGAGAATTCACTCTCGTGACCAACAAAGCGTACAATTTTGTCTTGATTCATTCACGCAAATTTGCATGGATATGAATAAATAAAGTGAGAACAACAAAAAGGAAATCTAAAGGCACAAGGGGGCTGATGCCTTTTGGCATTACTTTTTATGGTCAACAGAAAATTGATGTCATGATGGTTATTGGATGCGGGTATGTATGTCTACCTCAATTTTTCCCTCAATTTTTTGCAGATTGAGATAAAGAAAAAATATTGCTTTTGTATGCCCTCCCCACTGTTGCTATCAGTGACGAGGTGAAAATTGGTGCACAGGATTTTTTGATTTCATTTCACGCGATATAAAATCAATATTCAACTCGAAAAATATTCGTCAAGCCACCACAGTTGTAAACGCGATGGGAAATATTGGTGCCAGAAGGTCTGGTGCCACACGTTGTCGACGACAACAGAATCGACCCGACGCTGCCACGACCTAAAACAAGTCTCGAATTTCTCTCATTCTTTTATATATAATACAAAAAATATGCCAAGGTCACTTGGAATAGCTAACAATAAAAATGAACTCTGATGTTGATACTTATTATATATTATCTTCAATTCGGCGCATATAGTGTCATTGACTTCAACTGAAAATTCTTGACTTATTTGAAATTACAATGTTGTATATGGTAATCGAGACTACAAATTACAGACAAGTCAACGTAATATACAAGGACAGGAGGAAAATGAGACATAGATAATTGGGAGATGGGGTGAAGTGGACCTTGTGAACATCCAGAGGTAGCGACTATGTACCATCACACCCACCAACTCTCATCCCTAATCCGATTTATATCTTGCCTACAAGGCGAGAGAAGATAACACTAGGTACCTGCCAATGTCAGAATTTTTATTTTTATTTTTTTCCCCCTATGTGACTTGTTACAAAGTCACTATATATATTTATATATATCTATATATGAAGTGGTAAATGAATAATGAAAACACATGAGATTTCATGCAATGTTAGGTATAATGTATCCCATGATAATTCTACTTAACGAGGGACAGTCTCTCGAGTGTCGTTGATCCTCTCTCACTGAATTAATAACACTCGTAAATAAACTTTCGTTCTAAATTCTACATATATTAATAAATAAATAAACAAATGAAAAAATTAATGGATGAATAAAAAACTGAAGAAAAAATTTATTCATATTAATTATCTCGTTACTGTCCTAATGCATCATTGGTCTTCGTCATCCTTCATTGCAATTCGGAATATAATCAGAAATCCTATATAGTCATCCATGTAATGACTATCCAATTGTTCTCCAATAATAGGACAATCAAGTATAATTGACTATAGACAATAGTGGAAACACGACGTTGATCAATTCAATATTCAAGAGAGAACGCAAGAGAACACAAAAATTGCATCGAAAATGTATTGAAGTGTTGTACATTATCATTGATATTATCATATGGAATTAATGCAAATGCGGAGAAATATGGTGATGGGACTCTAATCAATGATTACTTGATAGTCGATGTGTATGTAGAGTAGAGTAAATCAATCGACGGCATAGGATCTTTGTGGTGTGAGCTTTGATTCTTACTCTATTATATAACATTTAATAACACTGATGAAGACTGCAACGAAACTGCGTCAATTTCTAATTTGAAACAGACTTGGTGAGTTCCTGCTGCCTATCGTTGAAGTTATGCTGAACAGTGTATGAATTAATCGTATTCCAAATTTATATTTCAAATCAAATATGGATGGACGTCCAGTTATTGATTGAAAAACTAATGTGATCAACTCTATATTTATAATCTATAATCATTTTTTTTGTTAATTATCATGTTGAGTCTTTTTCAATGTCAAGGTTGAATTAACTCATCACTGCAATTAATTACTACTCAACAAAAATGAATAATTCACTTGCCACTCATCAACAAAACATTCTGAGTCAAATTATACATAAACCTGGTTCAGATTTAATTTCATCGCTAGATTTTTTACTGATGTGTAAATTATATATACACGTATCGAATTGCGATCTAGAATAATATCGCAAAGACAATAATTACGGTTCATCAACAATTAATGAACCAGCTTGAAATAAGGTTGGAATAATGTTTTTGTTTCCATCATGCATCGCAATATTTTTCATACAGGTATCTATTTATTTTTTATTACCTCGGACTGATGTGTGTGATTCTGTTTGTACAGCCGTCTCTCGCATTATACGATATGCGAAACCAGTTGGTGATTGATTCCCTTCTGTGCTTTTACTACTCAAGAAGACATTAAATGGGAATTATATGTTGCACATGATGACTAATGATGCAAACCCATCAGGGAAATTTGTGATGCCGTAAACATTTTATGTGATTGTAGCGTGATTCACATGAAATCATGGCCGCGGGAACATCTCGTTTGGCATCATCCCGCCAAATTTCTGCCCATCACTGCGCGGGAACTTAAATTTGACCACCAGGTAGCGCCACCTCTCTGTACTGAAAAAACGTGGTGAATTCAAACTTTTGAAACATATTTCGAGGATATCACAAATCTCGTTGAACATTACTGTGATATTAATATATACTCGTCCCAAAATTCAAATAGTTTTTTTTTTCATGTGTATTAAAAAAACTGATCATAATTATATTATTAATATGTATTGGCATGTGAATGAGGCATTCGGGGATGTATCATAAATCTGCATTGCCATCTCGAAGGGTAAGACAGTTTCATGTGGAATTATTCAGCCTCACGTTCCAGAAATATGTTTAATCATATTCTACCGAGGAAGTTGAATAAACGAGGCTTATTGACGATGAAAATACTCAAAATACCATAAAGAAATTTTCGGTGCAGTTTCCTCGACCTCAAAATTCCGTGTTAATAACATCAATACGTTGAACACCAGCTAATCTTCAGTGGTCATATCAGTGGCGGCAAAAAATATTCATTATTAGCAATATTTTCATTTGGTCTCTATTCGAAACCATTAATGCATTATAAATGTTCCGAGAGTCAGTGTAAACATATCAAAATAAAATTCAGTTTATTCACTATGAGATTAGTTCACTTGAAAAATACTTCATTGTGACTGTGGACCGAAAGAATTTTATCGGATAACGCATTAACGAATGCTAACCTAACATTTCTTGGAATATAAAATCATATTTGAATTATTATTATTGTTATTATTGTCAAGATATCCTACGTCAACAATGCCATTGTGCCAGGATGGAAAAATCAGTTTAGGATGTTTTATTGTGGCTGCAGTTATCGCAGGAATTCCTGAAATATTATTGAGAATTGAATTTAGTTCTTATATGCACGTATTAAAAAATATCTGGTTCATACATGTCTTTCAACTAGCTTTTCTTAATTCATTGATTTTTCTGACTTTCAAGGGTTTTCTATATCAAGTAAGTAGAATCCAATTTATCACTGGATGTTATCTAATTTTTTTGTCGCAATTATGGTATAATAATTTGATTATTTATTTTTGTTTATTGCAGATTAGTGTGAGATCCACATTTCTTGGATATGGTTTAGGGTTGGGAATTTTAATTTCTCTTATTGCACCACCGTCATGGAGATGCTTTGGAATGTATATGGGAATATTGGCAACGTTTCATTATTCTGAATTCTTAGCTATTGCTTGGACGAATCCAAAAGCTGTTTCTGTTGATAGCTTTGTATTGAGACACAGCTTGGCTTATGGAATTGCTGCATTTTCAAGTTGGATGGAATTTTTAATGGAGAGATATTATTTTCCTGCAATGAAATATCCATATTTTATTTCCTATTGCGGTTTGGCAATATGTATTGGTGGTGAAATATTGAGGAAGTTAGCGATGTTTACTGCAAAACAGAATTTCAATCATTTGGTGCAAACAGAAAAATCGGACGGTCATGAACTTGTGACACACGGTGTATATCAATTATTCAGACATCCAAGTTATGTTGGATGGTTTTATTGGTCTATCGGTACACAGGTAATTGATAATATTTGATTTTATATAATTAATATTTATTATTTCATACATTTTGGTTGTACATATTCATTTTATGTAATTTGTTTTCAGCTTATTCTTCAAAATCCAATTTGTCTATTGGCTTATGCAGTGGCTTCCTGGCAATTTTTTCACGATCGTATAGTCTTAGAAGAGATTACGTTATTGAATTTTTTCGGTCAACAATATGTGAACTATCAGAAGAAAGTTGGAACTGGATTACCATTTATTCCTGGTTATATGTTGGACACGTAGCTAGAAGTAATGGTATGATTTTAAGATACCAAAAAGTATCGAACTCATTTGTGACTGCATATTTTTTCACTAATATTGAAACTGATATGAGAATAATAATTATGGGTAAAAATGAACACCATTTTCCAAACGATTAATGCATCTGTCAATTCAATAATAAAGAATCTATGTTGAACCATTTTTTACTAATAAAATGAATGTAAATAAAACAAATTTATCATTTGATTCAATTTCAATTTTTTTTTTATCAAAATTATATTTATTGTCATTTCATTTCACATGATTTATACATAACAATACGTTCTATACTTTCATTCTTTGCATCATATACTTTCACA
Organism: Zele albiditarsus; assembly: GCA_958496275.1. Classification (NCBI taxonomy): domain Eukaryota; kingdom Metazoa; phylum Arthropoda; class Insecta; order Hymenoptera; family Braconidae; genus Zele; species Zele albiditarsus. Next base: position 16,220,523 of record OY292408.1, read on the forward strand.
ATTTATAATTGTATTATTATTATGTGCGGTCTTGATATTGACAAATATTATCGAACTATTAAAGAAAGACTCGGCACAAAATTAAATATAATTTTCTTCCCTCCTCCAAATAACGATTAAATCGATAATGTTAATAATATTAATGAAAAAATTGAATAGCTGAAAAAAATATGAAAAAATGCAGTTTATCAATGCCACTATAAAAAATATTTTAAGTGAATTATTCAGATCAATCTGATAAACAAAAATATTAGGATCACTTCACGAAAAATGTTTAAAAAATAATTCACGTATGAATTTTCATCGAAAAATGGATGAGTGGCAGTGTAAATTATATTTTCAAACTCGACTGAATAGCACAATTACAGTCATTTAATTATAAATCAGAGGTATTTGTCTCCCATGTTATTTTTTATCTTATTAAATCTATTACTTCATAAAGCTTCAAAAATGATGGATAATCTTGTAATTTGATGCCAATATAAAATTAATATATTGGCATGGTTGATTATTTTCTTTTTGTTTTGTTTATGATATTGCTGATGCGAGAATGTATCTATGCAATTTGTAGCGTTTTTTTTTTCTCATTCTTAATATTACCCATAGTTTATGTATAAAAGTGCGTAGATGGCGTTCGCGGAGGCTTTCACTTTGCTTTTTTTTTGTGAAGTAGATTAGTTTCATACACACGCAGCCGGCATTAGTCTGGTCATACACAATTTCTTTTTGTTGCTATACTATAATTTTCACTTGTTATACGAATAGGATAAACTTTTTGTAAGCACGGCAGGATAATCATCAGGCGTATCCTCCCAACGATTTGACGCCTCCAAGGTCACCTCTTATCGGAAGATCATTCGCAGAATACGTTGAATCTCTGAAAGTTAAGTGGAAAATGTCATATCAACAAGTTGTAATTGGAGAACAGAAATTTTTTACAAATTGCACAAGATAATTTCATGATTGTGAACTGAATTATCATATCACCAACCTTTTGCGATCTGTACGACGCCATACAGTCTTTTTTTCAAGCAATAAGAGTATTATACATCTTTTTCCATTAACAATAAAATATATTATGAATCGAATTTACGAGAAAAAGAAGGGATAGAAGATATAAATGAATAGAAGTGTCGTAAATTCGAGACAAATTTCAATTCAATATTTTTTTCTATAACTCAATAAATCGGATAAACTTCAATCAAACTCAATAGGATTGAACTAAAGAATATTCGAATGATATCGCGTCGTATATTAATATTAATAGTCAAGTCACTTATCAATTGAATTAAATTCTGTACAAGAATTAGAAGATGTAGGACTTTGGAAGTGCTTGAGGCTAAATTAATTGGGGGTTTGGGATGAATTATATTGACAGGTGGCGGTGGTTCAAAGTCATCAAAACCATCAGCATCTGCGTCCGTAAATACAAGAGACGATGGATTCCATCTTACTCTAATAGCGCAGCATGAAAAATATTTAGTTTCATCAATTGAAACAATTATGTACACACATTTATAACTGGGGTATTCCAAAGACAATTTACACTCGGCTTCAGTCGAGTCGTCGAATTGTTTTTGTCATGTTTTCATCACACTCTATATATATTTAATGAGATCACAGTTCGTTATTGATTTTCAGTGCGTTGAGTTAACAAAACATAATTCATAAAAACTTTTTTGAATTTTTATCGTATGTTACTGATTAAATTCTCCAAAATGAATGGAGAATTCTATTATTATTCAAAAATTAAAACCATTTTGATGTTAATGAACAAATGCGTATTAGATATGCAGTTGTTTACGTGGTGACATTACAAGAAAAGAGTCAGACGACACAATCAGAGCCAAATGGAAATTTCCAGGAATATACAACAATAACACTCCGCATTATATCAAACTGACCTTGTACATGGTGCGACATTTTTACCCCTGATTGCCTTGTTCCCAATATCAATAGCACCTGAATCTTGTACTTCTAGTGTATAAATACATCCGGAAAATCCATCTTGAAACTTCCCATATGTCATTGCATAATCGGGCACACCGCCTAAATAAATGCTCCCGCGTGCATTCAATATCTGTTGTAAACCATAACTTTCACCGTGTTCGATGTGATCGCCATTCAATTCAATGCTTCCTTCACTTCCCTGACGTTTCAAAATTATTCGATGTCGTTCACTGTCATCAACTCGTTGCGTTGTCACACGAATGACCGCTGAACCCGACCCCAAATTGTATTGATATTCAACGTAACTGAAATACAAATCATTCATCACGTGGAGGAATTAACGTCAATTAGAAATGAAAACAAATGGGAATCTATTAATTTGTTTAATTTGAAAAGAAAAATTGCAGTACCCATCAACAATCGCTAATGCCATATAGTCATCCTGATTTAGGTCATTTGGTGTTTGTCCATGCCACATTATCAAGCCATCACTTTTATTCGTTGAAATTTCGAAACCAATCACCTCCAATCGCTCCTCATGTGGCATCACAGATCGGTCAATCTCTAACCATCCATCACCTCGAAATGCAACATCATATGCGATTTCCACCTCTGTAAAAGATCAATTGATTGATAGATTACCAATTTTACTCAATTTTTCTGTGCGTTAATTGAAAAATATTTGAGTTCATTTAACGTCGTGTACATTAGCTTACGTTTTTCACAATTTTTCCCATTGAATCCAAGTGGACAATCGCATTTATATGAACCATGTAAATCAGTGCAAGTACCAGTGTTCCGACAGGGTGTCAATAGTTCACATTGTTTCAATACATTTTCACAATTTATTCCCACATATCCGTACTCGCATGTGCACGAATACCCATAATGGTCGTTGGACTTTTGACAAACACCATGAATGCATGGTCTGTCTACACAAAAGTCATAAAAATCAGTTGATGATATCGGGGGTAGATACGTTGGTCCTGGTGTTGTTGGATGTTCATGTCGAAAAACTGGCATTGTAGCAAATGTTGTATTTGCACGCCAGGGACTGGACGAAATGTGACACTCTTCAATGTTAGACGAGTCAATAGCCGATTTGAGAAGATGTAAGTTCAATGATGAAACTTCAACCTGTTAAATGAATGTATATTCATTATGAATAGGATGAATATGTAAGATAAGAATGGGAATCAAAAATCATTTGTCGAATAAGTTTGATTTGTTTCGCGACATTCACCTCGTTGATACAACCGTGGAAACTTCGAATGACATCGACTTTTTTGTTGATAGTTATACGGCTTCGGTTAACACCACCAATATACAAAGGAGTATTCAGTGTCATACTTCTCGCTGAACCTGGCGCACGTCCCTCGACCAAAGGCTCTCCATTGACCGACAATTTCCCATCTTTGAAGTCACGGTTGAGCGTTACCCTCGTCCAAACTCCGGGTTGGATGACGTAATTGGATCTCACCACAGCCATTCCCGAACCAATATCAAAGCGAAACTCTACCAGTCGGTCCTTGATAACAAGGGCGATAAAATCGCCATGTCCTTCGTCACTTTGTGAGGAATACATCAGTATTCCATCTCCGTTGTCCGACGGATTAAAATTCATCGATATTTTAAGCCTAAATTGTATGAGAGTGCTTATTATTAGTTTGGTGTCGATTTCTTTTTTAATTATGAAAATTATTATTTAGAGTATGAGGAGATATTAATTAATTTTACGGTCAACATCGTGATTGTATCCAATTGTTCATTAGTATATTACGCAATTAAACCTTTGAGGCATGATTTTCAACTGACACTTCTTCCATTACTTAAATTTTATAATTTATTCCAATTTTTTCTTCGGAAAGAAATATTTTTGAGGATGTAGACGACAAATGCTTTTGCATATATTAGTGAATAAATTTTGGAAAAAAAAGCACAATTGTATGCCTCAAAGGATCAATATCGTCTTTTTTTTTCTGGTAGTAAACAGGTCGTATATTACCTTGTTCAACATAAATATTTACATATATCTATGTGCATATATATGTTCTATGTGATTTTTAATGGACCCGATGATGGCTGATGAATCAGTAATGGATTAAAAAAAAAAACCCAATACGCAAAACACAAAATTAAAAATAAACACTATTTGAATTAGATAACAAAAATATATATATGTATATATATACAGTACGAGCATAATGAATGAAAATAAATAATAAATAATAAAGAAAACAAAAATACAAGCCATAAGGCAATTATGTCAAACTTTATTTGCTTGTAAAATATATATAATGCCTACCTTTAAAAGTGACAAAATATTTCATTTACTTTTTTTGTTTTAATATCGATCAATTCTTATATGCCTAAGTACAAATGTGATATATATATAATTTGAATATATTGAAATATACTTTTTTTTTTTTAGTTTTTCTTTTTTTTACACGTAGAAAGTTATGATGTCAAAATAAAAATCATGATTGTTCAAATAAAAAGCGTTCAATATTATCACCACAGAATTACGAATGGCGATGGTTAAAGTACACATGGCAGTGACTCAATCGTCATTCTGATATTAAAAAAAAATGTTCTTTTGTCTATATATGATAATTAGTACGACTTGACGCATTGGAAATTATAAAATGTATATCGATTAAGAAGCTGTACAAAGGACTCTAATATAATTTATGAGTTAGTTGAACACTGCAATGATAATAATAATAATAAAAATAATATTAATAATAATAATAATAATAATATAGCACCATGAGATTTAATCGAAGCGCCTATATGGCAGCATAGAGCAAGGCAGAACGATGAACGGGATAAGTGGTAAATTTTTTTTGTTACTATTTCATAATAAAAAGAAAAAAAACGCGGACTAATCTTCTCGTTATTGACTACGTGCATCAGTGATATATATTTTTGTCATGATTAACACTATTGTTTTTTGTGGTGGTGGTTGATGTGTTTTTTATGTGACAGCCTGGAAGTTGATTTTTTATGATGTACCATATTTGATCGTTCATGCGATCGTTTCTTTTTAATGGCGTTTCTCGTTTCCGCCCTGAAAACAATTTCATTGATTAAACACGTTTGACGGGGATATGATTAATAATTCAAGCTTTTCTGCCAATTTTGAGTTTTGTCATTTTTTTCTTTTTTCTTTAATGCTGATCAAATAAAAATTGGATCGCAACTCGCCGCTCTGATAGTTTCTGCCACACTGTTTCCTTCTCCTCAATCTTTTCCGTATAAGTCTTAACATGATCTACTCAAGTATTTGTATATATATGTACATAGTAATTTAACTCAATTTTATTTAACGTGAAGAAAAAATATCGAAACAAAAACATATTAGAAAAAAAAAAACAACAGCAGGCAGATGAAGCAAATCCCGAATCAAATATGAATATAGTAATACATTTAATTTAATATATAGAATGATGAAAAAATTTTTCATGCGCATGCACACGGAAGTGTGATCTTCCCTCATCTTTTTTTTTTCTCTTCTTTCATTGATGTTTACTCACCGTCTGGCTGCTTTTGGCGTTTGATATGCTAGAAATGAACGTTGACTGCGGAATGCTGGCTGTTGAACTTCAACTGTATGTTCACAATGACGTCCAGTAGTACCGACTGGACATGAACAGACTAATCCACCATCTGATTCAGAGCAACTGCCCTGACCGCAGACACCTTACGAAATAATTTTTATTATTATATTATTAACATGGGGGTATATCATTCATACTATGTGCACGAGTTAACTCAAGATGTTGATGTAAATTCCAATATATATTTTTACTCGTCAAAGTCTTATTGTAATGAACTAATTGAAAATAAACAAATGTTTACCTGGGTAGCAAGATTCTCCAATATTGGTACAGTCCTTTCCGCTAAATCCAGCACGACACAAACAAGTATATCCTAACGTAGTTGGTGCTTCTTGACAAACACCAGAATTTCGACATGGATTTTCCGCACAAGTTTCACATGTTGTCACACCAATGCTGTCAGTTTGATCGCCTATGAGGTCAATCGTTTTATCGCCAATAACAACCTTTGAGACACATCCAACAAATCCAATACGTTTCGCAGTTGAGTGATCTTTGAATCCAACATACTCGGGAACGCCTCCAACATAAAGTGCTTCCTTCAAATCTAATCCCTGTTTTCTACCAATCGCCGTTGCTTTGTATGGTCCTTCGCCATCAACAAGCATTAACGCGTCCTTTCTGTTCCGTTGCAATTTAATTGTGTGCCATTCACCAAGTGTAACCGGCTTTTGAGATCGGATTGTCGCAGGGCCCGAACCGAGATCAAAGCTGAGTAACAAAAATAAGTAAATAAATTTTTTTATTATATAAATGTCTATCGGAATTATAAATATTTAAATATCTTTATTTATTACCTGAATTCCGGATATCCATTGACCAATGAAAGAAGAATGAAATCACCATCACCACGTAAATCTTCGGGATTGTACAGAATTATTCCGTCATAATTTTCGGGTTTGAAGGAGACTTCAATATTGAATTTCAGATAGGAATCAGGCACTGGTGGTAAAGCGATATAACTACGTGGTGCTTGACTAAAGTTGGGTATCACTCCCGTTACTACCAGAACTGTTGGAACTTCCGAACTTTCTACACCGTTTGATGCAGTACAGATGTATGTGCCCGCATCCTCTGCTTTCACTTTAACCAAAGTCATTATATTCTGTAACACGAGACGGCAATGTTTTAATTGGATATAGAGAACTTGGGTGATGATGATATCAATCCATAATAGAATAATGTACGGATGGCTAGTTTGATTGAAATACATACATCGCGCATCAGCGCAACTGGGAGCAGACCACCAAGTTTACTCCATTTGTACGTTATTGGACCATCCATGTCAACACGACAACCCATTTCAATGCTCGAATCGTATGGCACACTCTTCATTTCGATTGCTGGTTCGTCATTTTCCCCACCTTAATCATCAAATAGTATTTTTTAACATAACCACGATTATTCTCTGTTAAAATTATTTACGAGAATGTTTTATCATTTAGTTATTTATTTTATTGAGTTATACTCACAAATATTCCAAGAAGAAAAGAGCATCAGTAAAAGAAATAAAATTATGATAGTCATTCAGATTTTAATTAATAAAAAATTGTTATGGGATCCAAACACGAAATTATTTTTATTTTCAGTACCTTGAATAATGAGATGATATTCCTGAACGAATCCACCCTCGCGTGAGTCAACACGGCATCGATAAATACCACTGTCGCTCATCTGAACATTGACAATACGTAGATTATCTTCATATACTTGAGTATTTGCCGGCAGTGATTCGTGATCGGCTCTAATCCATTGATAACGTGGTCTCTCTTGTTGACGTGATGAAAGTACACAACGCAGATCAATTGTTTCGCCAATATTAACAATGTCCGATGATGGTACTATGTGGACGACTGGACCCGCAGGCGCTACAATATGAAATACTTTATTGAAATTTATTCTTTTCAATGTAACTATGAAAATGACCAGCCTCAAAGAGGAAACATGAGAAAAGTTTTGTATAAAGATAGAAGAAGAACGAATATTGAATTGTATTCAGAACATATATAAAGAGAGATAAATTGCGGCAAGTTTAAAACTTGCGCTGTACTTTCCATCACAGTAGTTGATCGAATAATTCATCAAAACTTTGGAAACACTGTAGAAATCCTACTTTTGACTAAATTGCAAATCGAATACGAATGTGATGTAGAATATTTTCGTTCACACCCGCTCGAACTAAAAACCCACAAGTAGCCGAATTTTTTGAAAGACCAACTCACGCACCAGGTTTCATGTTGTTCGAAACGCAAATAAATTTCCCAAAACAATTGATCCTTAATAGAATTCACCTTGGCAAGATAGATTTTTCGGCATTATTTTTCTCTAAAACTAACTGCTTTCCACACAAAAATATAAATAGATGACCTACATATTTTACCAATGTCTAACAACATGAAATTATTACGGCGATGAATTCTGTAAGTTCAAATATTCAAAGGATCAATTGTCTGGGGATGAATTGCCTAGATGCATATATAAAAATCAATTTCCCCAGGACCAATACATCGTCATCACAGACAGTTAAACAAAGAAAAATTCAAAGATACTGTTCTGAGATACAGGAAATCTATGAAAAGTAAAATATCTTCTTCCATGTATAACAATGTGAATTTACGGCCAATACCGATCTATCCTTTCATAATTTTTCCATGAACACAGAAGAATGAAATACGTTATCATAGACGTAAAAAATATTTTTTAACTCTCCGCAATTGTTATTACTTTTTTTTTATGCAACTACGTGATGAAAAGTAAAGAAAGAGACCAAGTAAATCGCACAATAGGACATAACTAATTAATAGAACTAAACTAAACATAAGAGTGTATCTAATCAACTAAACAAATAGGCACAGAGTATCCATATAAATGCAGCTGTATACATATATGACAAACACACACACACACGACACAAAAATCTCAAAACAAACCGCGTCGTCGGTGAAGATATTGGCGATATCGCGGGATGCGGCAGAAGCGTTCATCAGTAGCGTCGTGGCAGTGAACATAGCCGTCGCAAATGTTATCCAACGTTATGCACTCTCGACTTCTGCATAGGTACAATCCATTGGCACACTGTACCGAGGGGTACACTGGCATGCAATCCGCAAGCGAATAAACTACTAAATCATAACGCGGTATCAAAAACAATAACTCAGATAATTATAAATAAATATCTTGAGAGAGACTTTGAATGACAAAGAGAGAATTAGAGAGAAAAAAGTGAAAAGATAGAGAAATAGAGAGCGATTTTATGATTCCGTGGGATGATACGAAAATCAAATGCTTCCATCACACATTGATCCAGTTTTTCCTTATACTCACATTGCTAAAAAGCAATCACGCAATAAAAAAATTGAAAAAAAAAACCAATTAAATACAAAAACCAAAAAAGTCAACGATTATGTTTGTATATGTATGAATAAAGTTGAATTGGTGCTGTATGAAACTGACTTGTGACATTTCTGTGTTGATCATTAGAATTAGAAACGAGTAAACACATTTAATTTCTTGATACTTACGTGCAACGTGGAGATTTATGTAATCACTGGAACCCCCGTGCGCATTGCGAATTCGACAGATGTAACGGCCACTATCGTCCGGTTTAACTCTCGACAGTTCCAAAGAATTTTCACCAATTCGTGAATTCGATGGTAATTGTTGACCATCTCTTGTCCAATGTATTGAAACGCGATCATGGGTCTCACATCGAAGCGTTACCGAATTCCCAGCGAGAGTATTGACATCGCGTTCAACAGCACGCACCCCCACATTATCATAAGTGTTTTCTAATCAACAAAAATGGAGGTTGAATACAAAGAACATTTTGTTTTTTTTTTATAATTATTTCTAAAGCAGCGGTGCCACGTTTACTCACCATTGACTAACACTTCAGCAACAGCTTCAGCCATACCCGCGTCATTTGACGCTTTACAAACATACTTTCCTGCATCATCAAATGTAATTCCATGGAATCGAAGAATACCCTGATCATGACTCACAGAGTGTGGTAATGCTCGGCCAATTGCGGACCACTCAATTTTCAATGGCTGATCGCCGATTGCCGAACAATGAATGGATGGACTTTCACCTGGGGCAACTGTTTGACGATTTGGATTCAATTCAATTCTCGGTGGCGCTGCATTGACAGAATTACAGATAAATGTTATCAAATATAAGAGAATATATAAGAGACTATGGTTATCGGCATTCAACAGGGTGTTGCTATTGGCACCAAATAATTGATTCTTTTCAAATTTTTTTCACGTGAGAGAAATTAAATCTACGGGTAATTGAATCAATATAACATCGTACCAGCTATCGAAATTTCGATACGAACTTTCGATAATAAGCTGCGTAAAATCTACTCCGGACAGATGCATTCAAGTCAATACATCTTATCGTTTGATTCGAAAAGAGATGTGTGTACTTGATGTCAATAGCAATACCCAACGAGAAATAGCACTCCAATACTCACAAATAATTTGCAAATGTGAAATAGCTCTAAATAATTCTGCGCCAATATGATTCAATCCAAGACAAACATATTCTCCAGCCGCGTCTCTTGTCACATCAGGTATTGTAAGAATACCACCATGTACAGTACTACCAGAAGGTAACGGTCGCCGATCACTTCTCTTCCAATCCAAATAAATACGCGAATCATCTGGTCCAATCACTTGACATCGCATTTCAACTTTTCCACCATTTGGTATTCTTAAATAGTCTTCAGGAATACGTACACCTTCATTTGTTCTCGTTGCCGGTTCAAAACGTGATCCGGACCCAGGACGATGTCCCGGTCGATCACACGGTACATCTCCGCGACATGGTGGAAATTCATTCACATCATTGTAATCATCATCTTCAATACGAACTTGAATTCTTTCTTCAGTTATACCCGCAGCATTTGTTGCCGTACACGTATACGACCCCTCATCATCCAATGACATTGACATTATTTCATGAATCGCAGTTAATGGTGTCGCAGGCGATGATCTGACTGGTGTAAACAATTGATAAGTACCACCGTGTTTACTCCAAATAACAGTTGGTTGTGGTATACCATGAGCGCTACATGTCAATCGGACCCTACTACCCAATTTCACTTGAACAATGCCGTTATTCGGTGTTATTGTTATCACTGGGATTGATTGGGTTTCAATGTGTGCAATTGCTGACGATGTTCCGACTTCATTTGATGCTGAGCACACATAAGCACCACCGTCATTTATCGTGGTATTTGTTATCCGTAAAAGACCACCGGGATGTTGTTCAATGTTAGCAGCGAAATTACGGCCGTCCTGACGTGACCAACGTACTTCAGGAGTAGGCAAACCCGCTGTCACTCGACATTGCAAGTCTACTGATCCACCGATAGTTACTGTTTGAGTATTCCTTGGATAAAGTTCCAATGCCGGAATTTCACGAGGTTGTACTTCAATCATCGCACTCGCTTCGAATGTACCCGCAGCATTTGTTGCACGACAAATATAAACGCCACGATCGGAAACTTGTGGATGCATTATTTTCAATGTATTATTGTGTTGTTGTGCATTCGGTCCAAGTGACGATTCACCATGTTTAACCCACTTAACTACCAACCCATCACGCGCATCAATATAACACTTGATTTCGGCAACTGTACCTTGAGAAACAACCTGTCGTTCTGGTTCCACTCGAACATGCAATGGATTACGTTTTGGGTGGATTGCAATTCGTGCGCTTGTAGTTGATTCGGTACCTTGATAACTCGTTGCTATACATATATACATGCCCGAATCACTTGGGCCTGGATTATCGATGGTTAACACACCGTCACGTTGAATTGCGGATGGTGGAAGTGGTAATCCAGCTGATCGCGTCCAACTCACTTGGGAATGATATTGCGATCGAGAGCATACGAGACGTACAATATCACCGCTCGCACCAATCCACTCTTTGGGCGTGATTATTGGACCTCTATCGGGGTTAGTACTTGTCGGTGGTCTATCGGGATTGGCTGTTACATAGAGAATTGTCGTTTGTTCGCCGATACCGATAGCATTTCGTGCAATGCACTTGTATTCGGCTGCGTCGCGTTCTGTTACTGCTGGAATTCGCCATACGCCATTGTAAAATGATGATTCAGGATTCATTTCTCCTTGAACGCGAATCCACTCAAGTTCTGGTGGTGGATTTCCACTTGCTTCACATTTGAATTCTGCAGGTTCACCCTCTTTGACTTGTTGATACAATGGTGTTATCGTGGCTTTTGGCTCAACTCTGCTTGAACCTGAAACAGATTTGAAATAATATTTCTATTATTTCACTGTTGAACAATTTGTCATGAATTTCGGTTCAGTGATACCTGGGATGTCCAATAGACTCTGAGGAAATGCTGCGTCCATTGTGAATTATTGTTTGATGAGTACGCAGTTTGTTTTTTCTTATTATAAATAACTTTCCAACATTTTTTGACACGATGAATATTTATTACTCACCGCCAATAGTTAAGGTAACTTTTTCAACGGCAACATCAACACCATCAGTTACTTGACAGATGTAAACTCCACTGTCGGATACACGAACATCGTTGATGATGAGAAGACCTTTAGCATCATCCAAACTGCGATCTGGCAATCTTCCTCCTTCTTTTTCCCATCGGATATGAATTGGATTCTGTGTAAAAATTATATTCTTATATTATATAATCGATCACATACATCTAATATTGCGGAAAAAATATTTGATTGAAGGTGCACATACATGATCCAATGAACGTCCAGAGCAATGGTATCTGACTGTACTACCGATGTGCACTATCTGGAATTTCTTCTCTTGAATGGATACGATAATTTTCGGTGGCGTTAATGGTGGCGATGTTGGATACGGTTCTGTTGTTGGATAATCAACTGAGAAAAAAAAAATTTGTTGGAAATTATTGTTGTGATTTTCATGAAGGGAAAAAATAGAATAATTCATAACATTTAAAGCATTGGTGTTAGATGGATTAGAAAATATGTCTGTCTAGACTGTACTTCTCAACATGGCCATTGAATGACTCTTTTATTACAACCTTTGGAAACACAGATATCAGATAGATCGAGATGAACAGTTGGAAAAAGAACGAATGAAGAGTGCTCGAGTACGCAGAAAAACCATTGACATTGCAGAAAGATTCGAAGCTAAACCACATTTTACCTATACGAGTTAAGAAACATTAGGAACGATCGCGATGAACTGTCCGATACAGAAAAAAAAAATGAAAACAAAATGAAATCGGGGCTTTTAGACGAACACGAAAGCCGAACGGGAAGAATATCGACTCGTTCTGCCGAACCTGGTAATATCGTTGTAGAAATTGTTGCCAATTCATTTCCATATCGATCCATAATTGAACACTCAACATTACAAGGATGTTGTCCAACGTGAACGTTCCATAATCTATGTGCGCCATTATAAGTTGGAACAAGTGGCCCAGGATTCATTGCCCATGCAGTCAAAGGCAATCCATTATAAGGCAACAATTTAAAATAAATATACAATGTATATCCATGATGATATTCGCATTTAAATTCGATGGTTGAATCACGTACGGCCTCTGGTTTTATAGGCATCAATCCTACACGCAGCTCAGCTAAATACATCATGCAATACGTTAATTTTTTTCTTTAAATTATCTTATAAACTCAATTTATCCCGATGATAATAATTCGATTGAAAAAATAAAAAGGAAACTCATATTTAAAAAACCACAATTGTTAGTGCACAAATATTATAATGTAAATGAAATGCGTCTGTTATTCATCTGTTAATTCATACGGACAAATAACTTACCGGTTTCTTGACAATATTGTCCAGTGTAGCCAGAAAGACAATTACATTTTACTTGTCCACCGCGACTGATTTCACAACTTTCCTCGTGATCATTGCACGGACATGGATTACACGATCCCAGAACGCTGATTGATCTATCAGTAGTGTCACGATAATACCCACGTGCACATGATTCACATGATGTACCAATATAACCGACAGGGCAACGACATGCTTCAATAAGTGTTGCCCGTTTTTTTCCCGTAAGATTTTCAACTGCCGTGTCCAGAATAATATCACTTATATGTGATGTCACCATTCCTTCATTGTACGTTGCACGAACGAGAATAGATTCCAGATTTGACAATACAGTCATAAGATCGGTGCGTGATGCACTACGCGGACCTTCCATTGTTAATCTACGCCATTCAGATTCACGTAGTGGCACTGAGTACGTTGTTGCTCTATCATGCATCAGTTCATGTGGATTTGTCCAGAAAAGTGTTATGCCATTTCCACTCAATATCACATCTTGATCTTTAATTGGTGGTGTACCAGGATATGCATTATATCGTTGGGTTAGTGTTAAATTACCGCCGTAACTTTTGATTTTATTGCCGGTAAATGTCGGTGGTAATGACCAAAATAATCGATTATTACGATTAGCGGGTGTAAAACGGAAACCAATTTCATTCATTGCAACATTAATATCAAAACTATCGTCAATTACATTCAATCCTGCTGTATCGGTAATTGTAAATCCATGGCGTGTATCATAAACCCACATTGGTATTTCTTGAAGATTTAATGAACTCTCATGACATTGATCACTTACACCGCTACAATAACATTCTATGCAGCCATCAGGATTTTCAATTGATAAACCGAAAGTCGATGGACGACAACGATTGCAGTTTGGACCTTCAACATTTGATTTACAAATGCAACGACCATCCATACATGGAGGGTATTCAGCGCCCTCAGGACTGCAATACTCACAACTATCAGTTGGTTTGTTCGATTGCTTGCAATCATCGGGAGTACCACGAGTTGCATCACCCTCATAATTTACCTCACAAAGTTCACAACTCTCGCCTGTTGTATGATCAGCGCAATTTTCGCATATTCCAGTTTCAGAATCGCATTGACTTGAGTGGCCATTGCAATTGCATGGTTCACAAATACCAAGATAAAGACCTTCAATAGCACGAGTGTAACCAACCGCGCAATCTTCACAGGATAATCCGGAATAACCAACGGGGCAACTGCATTCCTCCACTTCAACGGCTCGTTCTTTTCCGGTATTATATTTCTCAGCAGTATCCAATGATACGAGTGAGATTGCCGCTTCGTCGGTATGCGTAGTGTACGTCGCTTTGATTCTTATTGCTTGAATGTCAGCTAATGCCATGAGAAGATGTTCTCTGTCAGCTTGAATGCCGTCAGTTCTTTGCCAAAATTGTTCCAATAATGGCACGGAGAATGATTGCTGTGTCGTTGGCTCGGGTGACTCATGCGAATAATACAAAAGTTTGATGTCATTTGAACTTATTAATTCGACGTCCGCAGCATTGTTTCTTGAACTTTGTCCGCCAGGTGAGGGTATATATCTCACGGTGTATTTTAGATTGCCACCATATGATGTGACTTGATCACCCAAGAATATACTGGGCAATTGCCAATAATATACATCACCATTACCATGATTTGGAAAATCGCGATAGCTTATTTCACGTTTAATGGAATCAAGATGTATGCCGGATACTATTACTGGTGCAGTTGGTTTTGATGAATCGACGAGTGAGAAATCGCGAATTGAATTGGTGAATGAGACGTGAATCTGGAAAAAGTATAACGTGATTTTTCTTTTTTATCGTATGCCAATTCACTCAATACTGCAATATTTAATTGCAAATTAATAATTCTTACTTCATTCCTATACCAACTTGATGCTGCACATCGATTAGTGATGCCCATACAGAAGCAGCTTATGCATCCAAATTGATTTTTGGCAGAAGGGTTGAATGTATTTGGCTTGCATTGATCGCAAATTAAACCAGTGGCGTATTGCTGGCAAACGGAGAAAAAGAAGGAAATTAAATTGAATCGGTTTATTTTTCATTGTTTGAATAGAAGAAAAAAAACTATTCTTCTTTTTATGTCTGTGTTTGCATTTCAATCCTTTGAATACTTACATTAATCGTATATGCGAATATTCCGAAATAGGTAAAAGCAATAACAATAGAAATGATAATGATACAATAATGTACACTATTATTTGTTCAGATAAATAAATATGGATGAGGGAAAAAATTTTAGATACCTTGCATCGGCATTTTCCATCTGTATCTGGAGTCGTTGTGAAACTTCCGTGAGGATCGCATTTCAGATCTCGAACACACATGTCACCGGGAATAAGCGGATTACCATGATAGCCTGGTGCACATTGTTGACAGCGTTCTCCAGTATAGCCGGGTGGACAGTCACAGACGGGTTGTTGATTTGATCCAAGGCGACATGTGCGGGCAAATCTATTATAAAAAAATTTCATTATTGAATCCACTTATTTTGTCAGTTACGTATATATGAATAAGTAGAAAAATGAATTCCGTAACAATCGACTCACTGATTAGCCGGATTCGTCAGAGGACATGCACATCTCGAGCATGGAATATTTCGTTGTGGATCGCCGTAATAACCCGGAGCACATGTTGTTGGCTCATCGCGATAACAATCACCTAACCATGATCCACCTTTTCTTCTCAAAAATCCAGGTGCACAATGCTCACAAGATAATCCAGTATATCCTGAAATATTTGAAAGAAAGGGACGGATATATATCTCTTGTTTATACATCACGGAAATTTTTAATAATCAATTAACTACGATTGAAATGCCCTTTCTGTTATTTCTTTTTGTCAGATGGCAATTCAGAGCATCAGTGAATAATGCAAAGATAGAATGAGAAAGAATGTCGTAATATATAACATAATCAATGAATATATAAATACCTGCAGGACAAGAGCATTCTTCCACATATGAAGCGCTTCCCAATCCTGAATTTCTCTCTTTAGCACTATCCATAACTATTTCAGTTATTGCAACATCTAATTGAGGTGAGTCATCGTATTTCGCTTTGATAAGTATGTTATCGACATTGGCAAGTGTCATCATAATATCCTGTCTGGTAGCCAATCTCTCACTTCCATTATCTGCTTTGTACCATTCACCATAGAAAAATCTGACCGACTCTTCAATTTCACGTTCCGGAACCATCGCTCTACCACGATGAATCAATATATTGCCATTGCCACTCAAAATAATCGATGGTGCACTGTTATTTCTACCTTCACCTCTATATCGTACTGTATACTTCAAATATCCACCGTAAGATTTCAATTGAGAACCGAGATAATCCTCAGGCAATGCAAAATACGGGATGTCTGATGAAATTAATTCATTTGAATAAGGAATGGATATATCAACACCATCGCGACCTAACGGTTGAATTTCCGCAATTTGATTTCCCAAATCACCGCGAATTCTTGGAGTAGATGTATATGGTGAATATTCAACAGCAACCACTTTATGGCGATCAAATGGTGGTAAAATTTGATAAGTGAATAAATCAGCGCTTCGACATTCATTGACAACACCAAAGCAGAAACAAGAAATACATTCTTCTCTACGTCTGGCTTCATTGTTGAATGTTCCTCTTGGGCATGGATTCCCTTCTGAACGATCTTTAACAACGAGAATAGCGTCGGGTACAGCAAAAACAAAACCACCGACATTTATAGCTTCACATGAGTATGCTCCTTGATCAGAAATAGCGATATCGGGACACGTGAGTGTTCCAGTACCATTTGTTGATATTGAATTACATTTTGATGGTACATGGCCCCAATTTAAACGCCAATTTATTTCAGGTATCGGCACCCCAATAGCTGTACAGTCCAATATCATTGTTTCACCGGGTACAAGTACCACCATTGGCACTGGCGGCTTAATAATATAAACTGGTGAACAGCCAATTTCATCGCTTCCATCTTGACAATCACGTTCCATATCGCAATGATAACTTTTTGGGATGCATTGATCATATTTTTGACATTGGAATTCATCATAACGACACGATGAACCTGGCGGTGGGGTACCACAATTTTCTTCATCACTACCATCAGCGCAATCTTTATCGCCGTCACATCGCCAAATTTTACTGACACATTGTTTTGACGCACAACGAAATTGATTAGGCTCACATCCATGTGGATTACAACGCATTTCATCCGAGCCATCAACACAATGGAATTCACCATCGCATACATGTGATTTTGGTATGCAATCGCCATTGCTACATGTTGCCTCGTCATATTTGCAAACTTGGGGTGGTCGCGTTGGTGGTGGATCGAATTTTTCCACTTCAAGATGAACAGTTATACGTTGCCCCGCTGTTGATTGTGAATATCCTACTGCCTCGCAAATATACGGCCCTGCATGATCAAGTTGAATATTTGGAATCTCCAATCTTCCATTGATGTCACGTGCGCCTGGTGGTAATGGCAAATTATTTCCACGTAACCAGCGTACTCGTGCGCGAAGAGGGCCTTCGTCACGACATTGGAACACAACCTCCCGACCTAGTGGAAATTACACGAAATACATTATTTATTGTATATGTGAAATTTATGAATAATATTTGAGTGTCGCGACCTTTCCCAAGTATATTTGGTCAACAAATAAAATTTTTTATCATGCATTATATATTGTTTCATGCGTTGCCATCATTTATTCACAACAATTGGAAGATTTTATTTGTTTTTTTTTTTTTTTCGCTTATGAAAAGTCAATGTAATATTTAATATTACAAATATAGCGCCGACATAAAAATTTAGTAATGAATATTTATATACATTATTGAAGATGTGATAAAAGAGAACAGTTATATTTGCTGGAAATTAAGACATACACGTTAATACAGAGCCGAGATTCCGTATTTTTCTTATGAATACCATTTTAATATGACTGTACACTGTGTTATACATTCTCTGGTTTTATCATTTTTTTTTATAATTTGCATTTATGTACAATATTAAAAACCCAAATGATTTATGAATGTCTGAATGTGGCATAGCCGCAAAGTGAGAATGCAGTAGAATATTAATGACGTTCAATTTTGTTTTATTAAAAAAACTATTTGCTGTGAATTTTTTTTTTTTTCGGCTACACCACTTGATACTGACACATGATTTCAGGCTTATTCCTGCGAAAAGAAATCTTACCTTGTCGCATCGGAGCTGAACCCAAGCGAGAAACAAAGAAACAATATATTTATGTTCATTAGTAGAATAATAAAAATTTTTTCTACTTCATAAATTTGCGCTTCTATTGTAATGACTCATGTCAATGAAAAATCTTTCATTAATTCTGATATTATCGTACTCAAACTTCAGATTAAAAACGAGACGAGAAAAAAAATATTAATTATAAAGAGAATGCAATGATAAGTCATACTCACTTTCTTTGATGATTTGTTCGCTTGGATACGTCTTGAGATTAAGTTCTTCTCTGCCGCCAGTATTATCTGAATTAGCAATAAAAAAAAAAATGAGTGGCAATGAATTTAATGTTAATCGGATTGAATGATGATGACTGCTGCTAAATAAATTATCATTTTACACGTACTGCATCCGTCTTCATCTGATCCGTCACGGCATTCAGGTATTCCATTGCAACGCGCTGAATAATAGACACATGATCTATCCGTAACGCAAGTAAATTGTCCCGAAGGACAATGACGTCCTTCCGGAGTTGTAGGTGTTGTCGTTATTTCTACTTCAAGAAATGAACGTACATGTAGAAAGTAAAAAAAAAACCACAATTCAAACACAAAAATGATCATGAATGCATTTACATTGATGACATTGATGTATTGATTCAATTTTTTGCTTACCACATTCTTCCTCATCTGAGCCATCATCACAATCGATCATTCGATCACACTTTTGTTCACCGGAAATGCAGTCACCGTTGTTGCATTGGAATTGACCTCTCACACATCCTGCAGATAAAAACAAAGAAAAAAAATTCGATTAAAAAAAATTATTATCAAATGGATATTGTCATCAATCACAAATACCAATTTAACAACATAACCAACATCAAAATATCAATGATCATATAGTATTTACTCTATTAATATCGAAAACTAACATTAGATGAAAAAAAATAATGAGAATACCTGTTTCAATTGACCAACTAATAATGACGAACTACCATTTAACTAAGATGAATTTATAACGCCATAGTATCATATATTAAAGAGTGATGTTTCATCATACATTTCAACGGATACATGATAGTGTTGACGGATAATTTTTTTTTTATTTGCATAGGGAAAGCCAAGAAAAGCTGCCAAAATTTGACTGTAAATTATTCCAATAATCCAAATATATGTATATTCCAATCACTTTGAATTTGTATTGAGAATATGAAAATACTGATAATGCAAACGTATATATAGAATACTAAATTACTTAATCGAATCAGTCTATCTACAATCCTCTCGCGATTACATTAATTCAAGTATTCAATGGAGATAACTGGATTAGTTGAATCACACAATACATGATTCATTCGATTACTTCGAACGTATACGAATAAATTAATTGAATTGAATTCACGGTTAATATTCATTTTTGCGAGAGGATTTCACTAAGGGACTATTTCTACAAACTCGGATATAATATCTAAGTTTAATATTTACCAGGCAAAAGATGCACTATATACAACAGAAAAATAACTCCTCAAGTAGATTGGGTACCGTGACATGAACCCGCATGGCACGATATCCTTTTGCAACTTTTTTTTTTTCCATTTATTTTCTTGAGGCAAGAAGAGCAAGTTCATTATATATGTATTAATACATATTTAGATATTCTACTCAACCGCCAATGGCCTACACATGGTCTACAATCGACCCTAACACCGAATGTACAAGTAAACGAATATACGATGAATAGTATTACAGGAGTATATGGAGGCGAACGATAATAGCAACAACAACAAAAATGAAATTCAACAAATATTGTGACAAGTCTGAATTGTCTTGTACTTTCCATCACAGTAGTTTATCGAATGTTCAATTAAATTATTCGAATACTTGTAGAAATTTCATTCATAAAATTGATTCCTTATTTTTTGTTAACTACATGGTTCCATATTTGATATGAAGATACAAAATAATTGGTAAACTGTTTGTAAATGCATTTTTAGAAACGTAGAATGTTACACTATTTTTGGATCAGCCATTTTTCAAAGCATACAAACTTTTCGATACATGATCTTATTCACCCTGATTTTTTCGGCAGTATCTCTCTGTAATTTCATGTTCACAGTATTGTCATCAGATTGGCCACAGTTTTTCGATTTGAATTTACTTGATGGCGAAAAAAATTGATCAAATAGTTTCCGAGATATCAGAGATCAAAGTCGCGAGAGCCAATTGTAGTATTGACTGACGTTTAATAGAACTCAATAGAAGTGTGACATTTGAGAATTAAATCGAAAATGTTCATGAAGAAATAAAATCCCTTCTAATTTATCCATACGACAGTTCAATCGATGCCACTGTCTTTCATTCTGTCACACCTTTACGAATTCATTGGCCACAAGAATTACACTTTTAAATTCCTAACAGTTCCAATTATTTTTTTACATACCACTACGTGATGAAAAGTAAGAAATGAACAAAAAAATCCGACTCAATCTTTAATAATAAATCGATCAAACGAATAAAATTAAAACGTTTCATCGAGTTATACTAATAATGAACTAATAAAATCAAGAGCGGAGAAAGAAAATTTGAAAAATAAAGTAAAATATAAAAGAATAAGAATAAAATTCGAGATTGTCGTGGTTGTGTATCAATTCTAACCGAGGCAGAATTGTTCGTCGGTAAAGTCTCGACAATCGTAGAAATTGTCGCATCGATGAGCCGCGGGTATGCACGTGCCATCAGCACAAACAAAATCGCCAATTGCACATATCCTTGTTGTAGTGACATTCGCGATGTTATCCTGTGACTTGGTCATAATGTCCAGACCCAAGATTCCTGAAGAACTTTTTAGCGACGACTCATCTACACCTAGAATTATACACACATCCAAGCACACGCACGACGGTGCAGGGTTATTGATCCGTAATATTGACACGATATATCTATTCGTAATCGAAAAATAATTCCAATGTGGAATTATATAATCCTGTAATCTACTAATATATAATATTATTGTATATATTTATACACATATGTTTATATTATATATGTACATATATATTTGCTAATTAAATAAATTTAGCTCTTATTCAATGACGCTACGACGTTCGCTACATGTGTCAAGTGCGGCAGGAATTTATTGAATAACATATAATTATATAATATTGTATCAGAATACTCACGTTGACAATTCGATTCATCCTCATTGGCTGCACAATCTCGTCGATTGTCACAAACAGCTGACATTGGAATACATGTGCGATCATCACACGTGTATTCATCACTTCTGCACTCGACCACGCTTGGATAAGTTGTAGTGCCCGCTGTAACATGAACATAACATTAAAATAACATAAATGACGGTGAAAAATAAATAGTCATGATAAATTGAATGAATAAAGTAGATCAATTTTTTCTCGGCGCTTTACAATTCGAAATACTTTTCTGATAACATTGTCTCCAAATTTTCTTCCAAGAAATAATAAAACTCTTGAATCTTCATTATTTTTATCTCCCACTATTTTGGAGAATAAAATTCGAGAAGAAAGTTAATTTTCTCGTGTTATTATCATGGTGTTTTCCATCAATAAATTGAATGTATGTATATGGACAGTAAAAATTCTCAAATTTAATTGGAGAACGTTTTTTTTTTTTCAATTATTGAATTCTTTAAATTAAAAAGCTTTTTGAACCAGCAACTTACGATTGATGGAATGATGAATTGATACCTACACTTCAATTATCTTCTAGTAAAAGTGATTGATTAAAAATAAATAATTTTCTCACGGCAATTATCCTCGTCACTTCCATCACGACAGTCGACATTATGATCGCAGAAGAATTTTGCAAGGATGCAAACACCATTGGCACAAGCCAATTGACCACTGGGACAGTATGGTGATTCTGAAATTAATTCATCATAACAATTAGAGTACAGTACATATTTTTTAATTCAATCATTATTGTCATCATTTTTTTAATTTTTTCAAACTTCCAGTCGAATTCTCACGACTCTGAAGAAATATTTATATATAAGTATGTACAAAAGAACGATGTGCACGCTCATCACCACAAATAAATCACGAAGAAAAAAACTTAAAATATATACATACATAAATACATACATTTATTTGATTAAATGATAAAAGAGAAGAAAATAGACAATATTATACAGACCGAAGAAAAAAAAAAAGAACAATCGTGAATAATGATAAAAATTTGAAAGATAAAAAATCAACTTCTCCATAACACGATCATAAAATTCGAGTTCTTTTGAGCTGGATATATAGAAGATAACAAAAATTGCGTGCACATTGCTGTTTGTCATGCAATCTTTGATCGCTTTACTCGAAAAAAAAAAAATACTAATAAAAAAATGAGACATGTAGAAATTTGAAAAATAGAAAAAGAATGTATTCATCGATTGGAAGCTATATGAGAGAAGATAAATATGAAATATCAAATAAGTTATTCGTTCATTATTGTAACTCAACATGAGCTGTAAAGTGAAAAGATAATAGATGTGTGCATTTAATTATAGTATAGTGTCATACGATATATATTATCGGTATAGAATCTACGAGCTACACTATGCAGTTACTTATGCTGGTAAATGTATCTATAATAATATATGTATATATATCGTGTATATAGGAAATCAGGCAACCTGTGCTGCAAAGAGACAAAGGAAAATAGTGAGAGTGAAGAAGAAGACAGTGGATGCCCGTGACAATTAAAAATGCAATAATATATACATATGTATATGTACAAATATAAATATTATTAATATAATAATATCGTTCACTAAAAATTATTCTGTGCTGAAATATGTATAAAATATAAATATATATAGAGAGAAAAAAAAAAAAGTACAAGACAATTGTGGGAGACAAGTGGTGAACACGTTACATGACTCAGTCGCGAACGATCGATTGCTAACTAAACGCCAGATCGTTAATTAGTGACAGGCATCGCGATAACGTTTATACCAAGTCGATAACAATTTTATAGTTGCGTTTTGTCATGCAGTAAATATTCGTGAGCACGAATTAAATATATGTGAATATATATAAAGTATGTACAACAAGTCGGCAGCAGTTCATGAGTGGTCAACTTTTGTGGACGTGCTGGGTGTGTTAATGCTGAAAGTCAACGATGTGTGAGAGCAAATTATTATAAATGGGTTATATATAATGAATTTAGCAAGAGCCATGAAACAACGGAGAGAAAGAGAGAGGAACAATTCGAGGGAGTATCGCAATTTAGGAGACCATTTTTGTGGTGATTAGTTTTCATTTTTAGAGAATTGAATGAAAGTATATTACTGAGATTTTACAATATATTTTTATATATTTTTTTGCGTTGGCAAAATACTTGTAGAGTACAATTTTAATGATTCTTATCAGTAGGAGCTATAGAATTTCTCATAATGAAGACTTTCGAACGGCACTTATTGTGGTTATTATTGGTACAGAAATCATAGTTGAAAACAAGTTGTAGGAGCAATAACCATTATTTTTTTTTAATCCTCCAGATCGGAAAATAAATAGAAATTCATAGCATATTAATTTGATTCTAGTACGCGCGATAGTCACACTTTTCATAATAATGAAAAGAAATTGGTCACTGATTTCGAATATATAGAAGTGCTAAAAAGTGTTTGGCAACTGGACACAATGTTTTCAGATGAAGTGCAAGTCAATCGTCTATATATTAAATAAGAGTCATTGGAATTGCATTCCACCACTTTTTTTTTTATACTGGAAAAAATATATAAATACATATGTTGGCACTTCTGTGTAATATATGATAATTCAATTCTTGAGAAAAAAATTCCAAAGAGCACCTCTACTTGACTTAGTAGACTAGGATTCTCCCTTGAGCTCAAAAAATAATCATAAAAAGCAATTTGATAATGAATAAATTCTTCGTACGGCAATTAATCTCGTCCGAGCCATCACGGCAATGTGAACGACCATCACAACGTCGTCTCTCGTCCAGGCACAATCCATCATCGCATCGGAACATTCCAGCAGGACATTCGTTCACTACAATGATTGCGACATTTTTTTTCTCCTATTTCATTTTTTACAAGCTATAAAGCTACATAAATATAACCCACCCAACCAAGACACAATCATAGCTTGTTCATAGATAAAAGATAGATAAAGAAAATAAATAAATTCCCCAAGCATGAATAATTACCACATCCAGTCTCATCAGATCCATCGCGACAATGTGATCGGCCATCGCACCTCACCCTTTCCGGTAGACACTCACCGCTATTGCATCTAATCTCGTCAATGGCACAGTTTCCTTCGCGATGTTTATACAGATCAGCGTCATTAAAGCAACCGATTAAAATTAAATGACCAGAAGAAAAATAAGATAAATAAATATTTGAATATAGGACGGAAATAAAAAGCAACCAACAAGCTGCGTTCATTTTTTTTTTTTTTCTGAAATTGCTCAGGTGAAAAATAGGAAAACACAAAACAGAAAAAGTGATGCCCAGTTGGTAACTTTGTGTATTCTGTCTACGAGTAATTTTGCTAAGGAATTTCCTTGTAAATTATCAACACGTAATTCGAGTATTTAAATTGACGAAAAAAATTCTATCATCAATTATGTTATTGAATCAGTTCGAAATTTTCAATTATTTGTACTTTTAAATGATTGCAGACTTTAGTATTGTGAAATAGTTTCGATTCCAATTATTTCGAATTGGATAAATATTTTTTTTTTTTACCCAATCTTACTTGAAAAATATTAAAATTTCTCAATTATATATCTATCTTGACATATTTGTCATCATTATTCAGAAGAATATACTATATTTGAGACTCTATCTTGAAATTACACATGTTAATACATTTTCAGTTTAACCAAAAATTCATTTGTATAGAAATTGATTTTATCAAAGATTTCCAACTGTGTATCGCAGAAGAGAAAACGAAATGGTAGAATAAGCTTCCCTTACCGCACTCTTTCTCGTCACTGTTGTCATAACAATCGGGAACACCATCACACCTGCGACGCAAAGAAACACATTGCCCATTTCCACAACGCATTTCCGTTCTTGGATCGCATTGATAAGTTCTATCCGGTACCCAATTAGACGTTGAAAAATCTACTTGCACATACACACACCCAACAATCGTGATATTTTTCTTCATAGCATATACAAACAATATAATTTACAAAATATAAAACAAGCATTTCATAAAGCAATTCAACTAACCATTCAAAACTAAAATTACCACACATAAAAATTTATGGAGAGCACTGATATTTTTACGACACAAAACCAAGACAACAAAACATTAAAAATAAACTAATCTCAATTGTCAGTGGTTGCGAAATTAAAATAATGAGTCATACGTTATTAATAGTTAAAAAATAAAAAATAATCTTAAGCAGAAAAAAAAAACATATATAGCGTATTAGCGTACTGGTATGCGAGCTGGTGCTGTGGGTGATTGTATCATTTGATGTACCGCTCACTCCGCAATCCTCATCACTTTTATCCGGACAATCAGGATAACCGTCACACTTGTAGATGTCTTCGAGGCATTTACCGCCAGTTGCGCATTTGAACTGAGTGGGCGTGCAACCCCGATCTGTTAGCGTCAGCGGACATTTACAAAAAAAAAAAAAAAAGACGGAAAAATAAGAAAAAATGAAGAAGAAAAATAAATGTTTCCAAATAAATTAAAAAAAAAAAAAGTCATCTAATTAAACTATACAAAAATACACAATGACATATGAACAAAAGGCACGCGCGCTCATAAAGCGTATTTAAGCGCCATGATATTTTTTAATAGACGAAATATTTAAATAATAAATTAAACACATAAGAGAAACTTGGAGATGTGGTTAAAAAAAAATATAATCAAAAGGAATTGGTAATTGTTTCGCTGGATATAATTTAACGTGTTTTAGTTTGCCCCGATTTTTTTTCTTTTTTTATATTGATTGAATTCTGCAGCAATAAAAATACTTATGTACATGTAAGGGAGTTGTTACTTCAACAAACATAAGAAAATAGTGAGGCATTCACAACGACTTTGTAAAGTCGTTGGTAGACGTAGTCTCAACCATTTACTATATAAACTTTTAGAATCGATGCGGAAATAGCCGTAACACAACGATTGGCTTGTACGCCCCCGCGTGCACTACCCATTATACAACTAAACTGTATATTAACAATGCAAAGAGCCGCGCTACTACGTCTCTCATTTCACCTATACTATACACGTTACACTGATGACATTATATACCAACAACTTATCTTGATTATCGTGTATTGAAGCGAGTCTGTAATACAATTGTACTATTTCATTTTTTTTTTCTTTTTTAATTAATTCACCGTTGACGCGATGCTAATCAACAATGAATGTATATGAACCAGCATATAGATGCATTTTAATCTGAAGCTATTGAATAAATTGTTGTTTTAATATTTCATCGATGAATTTGACATTCACAGTCGAGTTGAATTAAATATGAATAAACTATACAGAATGTATTACCGTTTACTAATAATCTGCAATCGCGATTAGGTAAAGCAACAGGTATGTGGCAGATATAGAAGCTGTATAAATTATGAGGTCATAGACATAAGGCCGTGTATTCATATTCAATTATAAATACGTATAATTGAATGTTTAAGCAGATAGAGAAGAATGGAATGTCAGTATTAATTCTTCGAGTGCATATAGGAATTACCGTGATGCTAAATAGTTCTTTCTACTCCACTGTGGAATTACGAAATGAAATAACGTTTCAAATACGTATTAATAGTTCATCTTTGTTAATTTTCGTAAACAATTTTAATTCCTTAATTATTAATTTTGTTTGTTTTTAATATAATTATGGAGACACAAATTGTCAACACATTTCATGTTTTTATGATATATTGTTTTGAAAATGGGATCATGTAATCCTATAAACACTGTAAAGTGGAGGAGTTATGTCAGGAGTCAGTGGGATAGAAAATTTTAATGGAGAAAATGAAAGAATGAATAAATGAGTGAAGAAATAAAACCACTGATGATAAGAAATTGTATACCGCAATTAAGCTCATCCTCTGCACGCGGACAATCGTCAAATCCATCGCAGACTGAACCGTTTGGAATACAAGAGCCATCGCCGCATGTGAAATCCATGGTGGGACAAGGCGCCAAACCTACGATGGCGCGCCCGTTATATTAAATAATATGCAGCCCCAAATTTTATTTTATATGTTCATTTCTTTTTTTTTTTGTCAACCATAATATCGCAATTCATGTGCCAAATTGTTTTCCTGACATATTAACCAATGATACATACTCGGATATGTCAATCAAAAAGTTGTAATTTCAATATGTTTAATTTTGAAGTGCACTTGAAACGATTACAAACATACGCGTTCAGGCACGTGAATTGAGACGTTGAATGGATGAATTAGACTAAGAGCACATGTATATACATTTAGAGCAGTCTATAAGAAGACATGATGAATAATAGTCATTACGAATACATTCAAAGCACCATCTAAATTACCCACAATTTACAAATCAATAAACAGAAGCTATGCTTTTTTTTTTTCAGATAATGTACAATGTTAATATTGTGTATTTATTTATGATAATGAATATTTTTATGATGATGAAATGAATGAATGTATGAACCTCAGGTGTGACGATATAAATATTCTATTTACAAACTGCTTTTGCAGTCCGTCGTCAATTTATTCCTGGAGCATAATTACAAGCTGTACAATTAATTGACTAATGTCAATTTTCATTTGCTACCTTTTTTTCATTCTGTCATCGAGCCATTATTATTTTTCCACATATAAAGCTAACAATGGAGATTGTCACTGGCATCAGAATAGCAACTGTCAATATATATACGTAAATATGTTCATTCATGTTCCCAGGCATTTTATTATTTTACAGCAGATTCTTCTCTGAATGGATCTAGCGAGAGATAATACAATAAAACGAAGATTCCCAAGAATTTATTGTTCATATTTTTTATTGTTATCTTTGTTTGTATTTCTTTTTTCTTATGATACCTCCAGAGTCATAGCGGTAATGGTCGCATTCCCAGGGAGATTCATCGGATCCATCTGGACAGTCCACGAATCCATTGCAGTAGTAATTTTTTTTTATGCATTCACCGTTGTAGCAGACAAAGTGATTCTGTGGATTACATTGGGCCATCATTGTTTGGTCAATTTTGAAAGCAATGGTTGTTGTTGTTGTTTGTGCTATTTCCGTTTTTGGTGCAAATGTTGACGTTGACAATTGTTTTAATCTTGCGTTCACGTCATTTCTCAAACTAAAAAAATATTCGCAGTCATTTTCATCAGATTCGTCGACACAATCGTGCACTCCATCGCAAACTTGTTCCCCTCCAATACACTTATCGTGATCACATTCGTGTTCATCGTCTTTACATGAATGAACAATCGGGTACGATATATTGTTCAATTCTTCAGTGGTGTCTAATTCAAGAGAGAGCCTTTCTATATCGATAATCGTTGAATTTTTCAATGATTGATTGTTGTTGAAGAATGGTTCATATGTATCCTTTGAAACGAATGCACCGTATTCAGGTGGGTTCGGGGTTGCGGATAAATTGGTTAGTGGGTACACTATTTCGTTGGTATTTATAAATAAAATTGTCGAGTTCGAATTAATTTTCGCGAAATCATCAGATTTAGTAGTATCATTTGATAATTTTATAATCGTTGAAGTTGTAAATTCGATATCGGTTTCGTTGGGAATTTTATCTGGACAATTTATTCCAAACCAAGAGCACCAAATATCAGTTGTTGAAGAAAATGTTGTGTTAGTGGATGAAGAGATATCCATAATAATATTGTCAGTGATGTTCTCTGCCGAACGATTTGATAAATTTTCCGTAAAATTATTCATTAATGTTGGCAATACAGTTTCAGATGAATTTTTAATACAAAACACACCAAACAAATCCCACCACGCACATTCTTCATTAATCACTGATGAATTATTAATAAAAAGTGTCTCATTAGTGATATTTATATTGACATTAACATCGGAAATATTGACCAAGTCACTTGAAGTTGAATTCATAAAAAACTCTTTATGAATTGGGAATGACGCAATCTCAACCGACGTAGATGAAGTGGTAGTGGTGGTGGTCGTCGTTACTTTATTCTTTTTTCGCTTTCCTCCATTACCATTTTTATTCCTTCGTCTTTTTTTACCATTTGGCTTCAATGTTGGTTTTTTGTTCGTTTTATCATTTTTATTAGACTCGAATTCATCATGCTTCTCTTCATTGTCTTGAACTTTTGTTTCAATTTTATTTTCATCTAATTTAACAGTCGATGTAACTACATCAGGCGTATTTGATCGTGAATTATTTAATTTCAATGAGTCAATTAATACATGATTGATTTTACGCAAACGCTTTTTCAATTTTGTTCTATTATATAAGTCAAAATATTTATTCCTCCAATATTCAACGAACTCGGTGTGACATTTAGATGAATCAGAATTCGACTCCGATGTATCATACGCTGTGATATTGAATACTTCGACATCGGCTGGTGGAATAATTGCTGCATTATTATCCGATTCCTTTCGAAGTGATCCCACTGTTAACAATGACAAATCTAACATAGCTTGCTTCTGTCTCTGCTTCCTCTCTTCATGAATTGATTCCGAGACACTCTCCATTCTATTTAATGTTTTCCTCTCGATATCATCATAATCCAACGATGGTCGTTGTAACATTTTCTTTTTATCATCACCATCTGATTTTGTATGAATATCACGTAATTTTTTCTCAACTATTTCTTGTGGTACTGATCTTTTGAGACGTATAGCTTTGGGATTATTAATATTCCATTTTCGCATATAATTCCTCACTGCTGTAATTCCTGGTCGTATTTTCTCATTAAATCGATTTCCTCCAGTTGAATTAAACATTCTTAATGCATACGCTCTATTTGAAGATGCGGCGGCGGCTGTCAATGGTCTTCTTTCCACTTTCTGTACAATATTAAAATTCGTGAATGAATTATATTTTTGGATTCTTTCTGCATGCATGGGTTTCAGACCTCTGTCCAATGTATACCTCTCATTATCTGGATTAATAGAAATGGATATTGATTTAGCATCAAAATCCTCAATTTTACCAGATTTATTTTGATTTCTTGTCAATGGAACGTTCCAACTTTGTCTTGGCTTAACAACATTAATTGTTGCCATTGGATGGACTTTTGTGACAAATACATTTTTAGATTTATCGTTTATTTTTCGCTGCTGCTGTAGTTCAACTTTATATTTCAACTCTGGGCGATATTTATTTAGTTTATTCTCAATATATTGGAATTTTTTCGTTTTACGAGGCATATATTTACGCCGTGATTTTTCAAACTCGTTCCAATCGTCTAGTGATTGATTACGATAATGAAGCCACTGATGGAAACTTGTCAATGATTCGGTATCAGGATAGAGAGGTGCATTTGTTGTAACCCGGAGTGATAAAGGTGGACCAATTGTGACAGGTTTATTTTGAGTTTGATGAATACTCAAATTTCTCCGTGAGGCCAATAATTTTTGCATGTATCTATATACCATACTGGTTTTATTTTTTTTATCCAATACTGCCTCAATATCATTGTCATCGATATGAATTCCATTTTTGTGAGGATTCACATGAAATATAGGCGACTTCATTATATTTTCCCAATATTTATTTCTCTTCTGGACGATTAATTTTGATGCAATAGAATCATTGAAATTAACTGTTCTCTCATCTTGATATATTTCTGGGAACGCTTCGATCATCGGCTCTTTGATAATTTGTCCGGCTTTCGACATTTCAATATTGAAGTGTGGACTTTTATTCGTCCGATGAATTATTTTGGGAGGTGTTAATGAATTTTTTAAATTCAATGATGAACCAATAAATTCCCACTCGTTTTTGTGTGAAAAAGATTTCTGTCCAATATTATTTGATGTAAATGTAGAGTTTGGTATTAACTCCGGGAACGACTCTCCAATGGGATCGACAATATTTTTTCCAGAATGTGGTAAATCCACAATTAAATTATCGCTGGTCAATGGTTCAATATATTTCATCTCTTCGTTGTTATTACTTTGCATTAATTTTTGTGATTTTGCCAGGAATAGTTGTTTCATTAATGCATCATAGCTTTTAGAATTTTTAACATTGCGCCAAGTGAATTTGTCTATATGATGAAAAATTGTGAATAATGATTGAGAAATTAAATAAAATTGAATAAAAAAAAAAGAGAGAATCAATGATTTAATGACGTATTGGAATCAGATTGTTTTGATAAATGAATTGAAGCTGCTCAATAATATAATTTATATGAATGAGAATTGCATTGAATATGATTGATATTGATTTTATATTATATTAGCATTAAGCGCATTTGAGCAATAGTTACCACAGTCACGTTCATCAGATCCATCTCGGCAATCGTTGTAACCATTGCACTGCAATTCATAGGCGATACATTGGCCATCGTTGCAATGATACTCCGTAGCTCCACAACCTGATCCACATAGCAAATAGCACCACTCATGCATAATTTTATAAACAAATAATCGTACAGCCACCACGTATTAATGTGAATATATAAACCAACACCGTGATTTTTTCTTAGTTCTTTTAATATAATAGTTAATAATTTGTATTATCATTATTATCATTACTATTTTTCTTTAGTAAAAACCATATTTTCCATCACCTGCTCTACAAGCTCGGAATGATATTGTTACGCGTATCGTATTTGATGAAAATTCTCAAGCTTAACCTATATCGATTGAAACCTATCAACGAAAAGGTCAGTCAACGTGGGGAAATTGAAGTACGAAAACTTTTTCTTTTTTTACCACTCTACATTCGCTTTCCATCATCGCCGTATTAACTTTACTTTTTTGAACGTATATTTATGTAAAATAAATTGATATATATTCAAATGTCAGTTAGGAAATTCTCTCCATGTTTTGTGTATAAAAAAAAATGTACATATGTTTAATCTGGATGTAATATTGTATCAGTAAATTATTTTTAAATTCTTTATATGAATTGGAAATAAATTGACTATTCACTCACCGCATTGACTCTCGTCTTCGCCATTCCTGCAATCATTATATCCATTGCATCGTTTGTCGATACTCACACAGGTACCGTCCGCACAGCGGAATTGATCGCTGTTGCATATTGTAACTAGAATAAAATAAGATAAAAATGAATTAGCGAAAAATTCCAAATTGATTCAATGACAACAGACAATTTTTTGTTGTATCAAATTTCTTATGGCAACAATTGTGAATGCACAACTTATCAACTAAAGATAAGGTTGATAATTGAAAATCCGAATTGAATGAAATAAAATAAAATAAAATACCAGTGCAATTCCTCTCGTCCGAGCGATCAGGACAATCACTGCGCCCATCGCATCTTGCAAATTCATTGACACATGAACCGTCATCGCATTTGAATTCATCAGACCTGCAGCGTGCTGTATATTGCATTGAAAAAGAAAAATGGAACAAAATAAAATAAAGAAATCAAATAAATTAACTGTAATGTGCTCGAAGAAATGAAATAAAATCTCAAATCAATAGCGAAAATCAATGGAAAAAAAAAAAAAAGAAAATTAATGTTATATTATTCCCTATCGTTGTTTGGATAGAAATAAATAATATGAGTTCACCATTATTGAGAAAGCATATTGAGGATGCTTGGAATATTTTAGGGGTCATTTTTTTTTTTCCTCTATTAATAGAGGAAAAATTATCCAACGTACGTTATTCCTTCCACAAAATGTGAATTAAAATCCCCATGCGATTTACATATTCCACCCCTCAAATAATGCAATTCGCCGTTTCAAATGACCAATGAAAAATTCATCATAATTGCATCAATTCTATCGACTGTGTGAAATATAATATTCACGTTGTTCAATATATTTTATTCAAATAAATAAGACCATACTGTTGTCCACGCAGCCGAGTTCATCGCGACCATTGGAACATTGATGCACTCCATCGCAGCGTTGATCCCTTGGAATGCAATACAGTGCAGCGCATTCGAATTCATCGTCTTTGCATGCTGTAAGAATCATTCCTTTTTTTTTCTTTTCTTTTTTCATTCATATTGAAGCATGTTGAGCGATAGATTTGACGACACATGGACGAAGATAACGAAGATGAAAGAGCAGTATTGGCTCTATACAAATAAGTGAGACGATATGCGATCAATCTGAAGGATCACGAGACGTCGTCTCAAAGCGTGAAAGCAAAGATGTTGATTTTTTTTCTATTTCATTGTTGAGAGAAAATAAAACGACAGACATGGAATTACGGACAGATGATATATTACAACAATTATGTGTAGAGAATTAGAAAACAAATATTTGTCACAAAAAGCAACGAGACGAAGAAGCGACTTTTCACCATCACGATGGGAATATTTTGTTCGGCGAGAATATCAATGCAGTGACAGCTCCAATCTCGATTTACTTCTTCATCTAGATTTTATAGATGATAAGCTGGAAGAGTCATAGTAATGATGTGGCTAAATTTTCTCTCCATATCTGACAAAGTCGATTTGAATACATCATAATATTCATATTTTTCTCACAAAGTTTCCAGAAATTATTTATTAAATATGTTGCAGAGTTTTACCGAAATGAGAGATAAGAATCAAACAAAAATTTAATCCATTCCTGAATTATATCTAATTACAATTATTAATGTCTGTCAATAAATACATAATATTCCCTACATATATATATATAGATATACTTGGAGGGAATATGATTTAAAACCATTTAAATCCAAATGGTCGCGTCGAGCCAGAAAAAAAAATATACCATCCGCAGCGAATATTCGATTATGGCTATTGGGAGGAAAAATGTGAAAAAAATAATAAAATTTTCCCATCGCATGTGATCCTCATTCCAGACTTTCGGGACATCGATGCATTGGAGTAGCGGCAATCTCGCCCCTGGAGATTAATGTCAGATTAAAATGCGGGTCGGTTATTAGGCCGAATAATAAATGCTACTAAAAAATCTATCCAACGAAGTGCAACTTTTCCACCCGTAATATCTAGTGGTGTTTTTTTTTATATTTTTGGTATTCCATACGACGTTGACGATGAGGTTTTGGGCACTTATTATACTAACGAACGTGAATGAAAAATAAAAATATAATATTTCACAATTTTTGACAATCATTAACACCAGAATGACCGACTTGGATTATACAAACTTTTTTGGTTTTTCACAGCGTTCAAAAGCTGATGAAATTTTTCGTGCCACAATCACTGTCAATTGAGAAAAATGTTCGAATTATTTTTCATATACAGTATTTGTCATAATATTTGTTTGTCGTTATTATTTTTTAAAATTACACATTTGACAATAATAAAGTTGCATTGGAACAAAAACGTTCTCCAACTAATTCAATTTCATTCGAGAAATTATGGTGCTATTTTTTTCTTCGCAATGTTGATTATCACTGTCAAAATTCTGACATCAGTTCTCTTTCTTTTCCTCTTTATTTTTTTCGATGGACGTCAAAGATAAACTAAATCCAATAATACAAATCTGTATACATTCCAATATTTCCTCTCAGAATACCTTCATTTGCCAAAATAGAAGTGAAAGTCCTAATTCAATAAACAAATAAACCAATTATATTCTTATAGTATCCAACCAACATGATGCACACCAGGAATACAAAATTTCCCGCCAACAATTCCATCCGAAAATCCTATTACTACGACAATTCCAAATACTTCCAAATAAAATCCTAACAAAATTTTATCGTATGAAAAAAATTCTCGAACGCAAATTCAATTTTTTATTCCTGATCAATTCAGAAATAAAAATTATACAAACTCGTCAAACATTTCGAGCCCCCACCCTCTACCACCAATTTCAAAGAGTGTATCATCCGAAAGTCATGAAAAAAAAAAAAAAAAAAATTACATATTCACAAATAAGTGGCAGAATGTTCAATACCAACCTGTAGTATAATTATACACACACTGACTATAACCATTAACTACAACGTTCAAGACTACGGTCGGTATTTGCTATGCTACCATAAATAAATAAATAAATATATATATCCATCCTATTAAACGTATATGAACCCTAGAGCTACCGATGGTCACGCTATTATTATTGTCACAGCAATTATAATTATTGAGTTGCATCGTAATGCGTTAAAACCCAACATACGATTAGTTCCGGAATTCCGTGGCATGCAAAGCTTCCCCCTCATCCATTTCGCCTTAACAGCCATGTCTTTTCATATTCGCAATACGCCAACATGACGTATGGCAATACCTTCAAGCGTAATAAATAATAGCCAGGATAAAAGGTGACATTAGTATAATATAAGGACGATTGGGTCGCCTTCATTTACTCTCTTCCTTTTGCAATAATATTGCGTGCATGTTCTCCTTCAGAGAAGGCCGCAGGGTGCAAGTGAGTTTGTATATATGTATATAATTCTCAAGTATGCGTATGAAACGTGCATTAGTTACGTTATAGAGAATAACATTCGTATGCGCACGCGTCTAACTGCCGCTAGCATACATGAACTCGAGAATATTTTAAGTACTGAGTTGAGATTCTTTTCTTAACTGTATTCAAACATTTATATGTCAATATGTTTTATGTATGTTTGAACACAAATAGGCGTCTCGTAAGATGAAAAATTGATGATTGCATTAGTAGATATGTATGGCAGTAGTTATGTTTTTTTTTTTTCTTTCTATCTTTTACTATTTTTCTCACGTTTACATTGAGAAAATAGTTGCAGCAGTTTTATTATTTAAAGGCGGAAGAGTATGAGTACAGATTCGCGTGAATTTTACCTAAAAGGTCTCAGATGAAAATATAAAATAGATAATGAAAGGGAACTAAGATGTAAGGATGATGGGTAATTATAGACCGTATGCGTGAAATTACTAAGTGTATAGAGAAGTATTTCCATTCTTATGTATACGTTATGATGAGATAATTTTCATGACTTTAATATTCATTTTTTTTTTTATTCATTGAATTTATGTGAAAATTATTTTCTCAGCATGATTATTTTACATGAAAAAGGGAGGTTTTATTTTATCTTGAGTAATTTTTTTTTTGCGGTTGGAAAACATTCAGGTATTATTTTATACTGGACTCAAGCTCTTGATATTTTCCTGGATAAATGCTGCTGGTGTATAGGGAAGAGGGTGAACAGAATGGCATAGGTTTACGAGATTTTGATCATTTGAAATAATTCCAAAAGACATTCATTTTTTGTGTGTATATTAATGAAGATGATACAAGCACTTATCTTGCGAACGTCTCAGAAGTTTTCAATTTAATTAACCTGTAGGGAAACTAATTTTTGATTCGTAAATGAAAAATTAATAATACATCTAAAGATTTGGAAAACCTTTCTACAATTATTCTACTGCTGTGTTAATAGTGACAAGTGTACAGGATATTATTGGCAGCTTCGATTTATTCCTCATACTTTTAGAATTCCCTAATCAATTCTTCATCCCTTTAATTGTTTGATATTAAACTTTTAAATCGTTTCATGAATACATTATAAAAATTTTATAAGATATTTATAGTACGTGATCCATATAAGCATTATAATTGTGATATAAAATAATTTTCATCGTATCTACATCGATATTTCAGAACACAATAGAGATTCTATTTTTGTCACAGAAAATTGTCGATTATCTTTCCTCAAAATTTTATTATAGAATGAATATTACTTCGGAGAATATTATATCAAAAATGGAAATTTATATCAAATCATTTTAATGATTGAACTATTTTAAAGTCGAATGACATTGTGACATACATATCAATATTTTCGTAGTCTTGATTGAAAAGTTCAATTGAATGACAAAATTACCAGTTTAACTGATTAATTAAATTTGTCAATTTTCATGATTATTTTGGATGAAAAATGTCAAAATTCTCTCAAAATCTGCGAAGAGTTCTCTAACATTACACAAAGATTAATACCAAACAAATATCCCCAATAAAAAAATCATAAAGAAATAAAATCATTCACATATGTTTATAAATTCAAATAATTTCTTCATAAAAAATTGTTATACCATGCCATTTTGTCCACCTCCTTCTCCAATACACCATTCTTTTTCTTCATTGTTAAGACACATATATAACACTAGAGGGAATGCTACAATGAGAGGAAGAAGCCTATGAAATTGCCTCATTGATTTGGGGTTTGTTCAAGTTAACAATAGCTGCTTGTACCATATTGAATTTCAGTATTCCATTATGTCATATCTACTCATATCTATATACATACATATGATTATGTATATGATTTGTTGCATTGAATCGATCAAGAAAAATATACAGTATATAAGCACAAAACAGATATTGTTACAAGAATAATTTCCATTTACATGAGAAAAAGTGAACGATTGAATACCAAAGATCAGAGGTGTAATGATATACTCACGACAATTGAGTTCATCTGATTTGTCTCTGCACTCAGTGACACCATTGCATCGTTGACGATTATCTATACACTGACCATTCCTGCATCGGAACTCGTTTTGCACACATGCTAAAAATAAAAAATATCATGATATGAGTTTCATAATAACAATTGCCCCAGATTCGAATTAATTTTAGGATAGAAACAAATCTTTAATGGATAGAAATTTAGCGTTTTCGTACAAAGTATAAATACATTGAGATTCTCTATTCAATTAATTGACGTAATGAAACATGTTGGTGGAATTGCAAGAAAAAAAATGTATACCTCGATGAGAATTGTTCACTTTTACCCATCAATAGTTAATCAGTAGTGATACGAATAGAAACAGCTATGTTCCATTGACAGTAACATTATCAAAGTGACACGGGTAGATAACTATTGCATAATATATATGTTCAAGTATTCGAACACTCTCAAAAAATTTAATCAGTCCATCGCGTAAAAACAATGAATGTATAAAGAAATGAAGTGAAAAAATGTGGGGATAAATCTGAACATGGTTTAAAGATGAAACCAATATGTTGTTAACCACTATTGTGATGAAAATGGATGCATAGTCAATTGGGCTTTTCAAATACAGGCTGGTATTTTCATATATGGTGCATCAGCGTTATACGTATAGTAAGGTAAAGTGGAAAGCGAGATGATCGTAGTATACAAAAGCTTTGACACGAGATAGTGGCATTCAATGACATACACTTGACACCACTGGTATGTCATTTGCCTTTATATACGATGCGACAAAACTGAGACTCAAACTGAACATCACACGATATCCACATCCTCTGACCCTCTTCATTGTACATGATTGTGAAAATCGTTTTGCAACCGAACTACATCAGTGATTTTTTTTACAGTCATAGACATACGATGGAAATAAATTAAATTGGTGAATCGAATATTCAGTCATGCAATGTACACGAAGAAAATGGAAAGCTAGAATTTATATTGAATAATGTCTGAATATATGAGTGAAGAATACTAATTTAGATGTCAAGCTGGAACCAGAATAACTATACAAAGTGTATAGTTATTTTTTTTACCGATCATATTTTTCAGAAAATTCATAGAATAACTATACAGAATAGGAATAAAATATTATGATCTCCATGGTATTATATCCTATGCTATAGTAATTTTTTAAATTACTAGTAACATAATTATTCAATTATTCTTTATTGTTGTTGTACAAAATTATATTGCGGACGTATTTTTCCCCTCATCGTTTGTATATTATTTTCTGAATAATTGTAAATTTCGCTTTACTCTAAATAGCCGTTTTCTCTATGTGACTTTTGAATAAGTGCTCTCTGTGAATAACATGACATATCCCACGTATTGGGATATGTAATCGAATTTTCTGGTGCACTGTATTTTAATTGGGAATTTTCTTCTTGAAAATTTAATTACCCCATCGGTGATTGTGCTTCCGAAAATATATGATATGTGGAGGGACTGTCATATTGACTTTGAATAGGCTTTTTCGCAGAAAAAAGAATCCGTTCAAATTCCCAGGTTTTAAACTGTATTTTTTACAAATACTTCTTCTCATGATTCTATCATGAATTCACAATCAATAATTATTATATGAAAAGCGTAATCATTCATGAAAAACATGCACTCTAAAATTCCGACATATTACAATACTTTTGTCATCACCACACAATAAAAAGTGAGAGAAAACAAAAATTTCAATTAATTATTCTGACATATTTCAATGGCAAACCAACATTGACAAAATG
Source organism: Zele albiditarsus (assembly GCA_958496275.1). Lineage (NCBI taxonomy): Eukaryota > Metazoa > Arthropoda > Insecta > Hymenoptera > Braconidae > Zele > Zele albiditarsus. Next base: position 16,260,481 of record OY292408.1, read on the forward strand.
TAATTTACATTTTTATGTCAACAAGCGACGAAAAATGCACTTTAACCAAGGATTCACTGTGAGGGGAGCCATTCAAGAGTAGACTTCAAGTGACTATGGCAAAGTTGTGGCAATTTTATTTGCAACTCACATTAATAAATCATAGGAAGCATAAAAATGTACATTAGATGCCATGCGCGAAAAAAAAGCTCTCTCGGAGACACTTTCCTAAACGTATTTATATGCATATAGCAACACGATGTCTTATACCACTTTCACCATATACATATATACAGATATACTTGTCTCTAACAGACTCACTAATAAATTTATGAAATTAACTATAACTTTGAGCGACTTAAAAATTAATTCATCATTTGCATACACATAAATTCCATATGGAAATAAAAAATGAGGACAAACACATTCCACCAAATATTCTAAGTGAAAACATTACGGCAACAAAAAGTTTAATAATAAATAAACAATTATCGTATAAATAATCATATTTCTCATAATCTTTCATTCATAAAAACAAAGCGAGGATTCCTTCATCAATTTTAATCAGGTAGATTAAAATTTCATTGGAAAATAAATATATTCACAATTTCAATCGATTAAAAACCAACATTAAAATTTCAACACCATTCCATGTACAAAAGCACGTAAATTATACAGTTGACTTTAACAAAGACACGAATTAATAAGATGAATCAATTTGTTATTTTACGAGCAATATTATTTTGGTGATATTGCTTCCGATTATATCTCTCTACTCACATTCTTTTAAATAGAGAATTGTTCGCTTCTCTCTTTCAAAAATTCTCCTCCCACTCTATTTAAAATACTAACAAGAGAGTTTTCAATGTTTCGATATGTGAATTCCCAGTGTCACATTTTCCATTAATCACAAACAAAATAGAACAATAACAATTCGTTCATGGTATTTGCAGGTGATTAAATATTCAATTAAAACTGATGAATATCTAAATATATATTACTCGATATTCATTAAATAATACAACATTCATTTTCTTCAGTTAACAAATTTCTGGTGCATTTAGCTAAGTTTACCATTTTATTTATATATATAAAACCATCTTGTGTGTTACAAAACCAATACAACTGTATGCTAATAATTCCATACATAATATAATAATGAGAAGAGAAAAAAAAATAATTGAAAAATAGATGTAACAATAATATGTTTAATATAATTGAAGATTACTGTATGCAGTAGGATGTTGCGGTTTGATCGTTGACGCGGCGTCTTTATCAAATTAGTCACGGATTAATGACTCCAGAATTACATATAATATGTTCGTATATATAAATCTACATACAAACAACTGTAGACCAAGATGTGCGCTTTAAACTTTGTAGCTTATATACAGTATACATACATTTTCTAACAACCGACTGTGGCATTAAAAGCCTGCTCGCTCGAGTTCTCATGATTGTTATCGCGTTGTAACGGCCCGAAGGATGCGGTGTGATGCGCCTTGCGATATATCCATTACACCGCTACAGTACCGCCGGTTTTACTATTAATTTTTTTATAGAGAGCAAATATGCTGAGGAGAAATAGCAATAATATATATAGTTGTTAATGGACAACTTTATACGACGTTGAATAAAGCAAAAATATTAACTATACATCGTTGGTTTTATTACTATGTTAGTTGGTTTATCGGATTTCTTTATTTTACTTTTGCCTTTTTATTATTCGATGAGTAGAGATAAAGAAATATTGGAAAGCGTCGTGAATTTGAATATACTGATTGATGGGAACAAACTGAAAATTCAATAGGAAATAAAGAAACTCATTGGGGATTAATAAAATATTTCGAGCAAGATTATTTGTTGAATATTTTTATATCAAAGTTCTTTATTTTTGGAAATATTAATGATAGGTAAATGAATGAGGTTTCAACAGTTACGTTGTCTGATGGATCAAATTTCGATTACATTTTATATTAGGGTTAGTTCGTGGTTGTACACTGTGAATTCGAGTGTTTTAAGAACGTTTTATTTTATATTTCTACCATTTTAGTCTTTGTAGTTACTTTTCACACACATCAAAACCATTTAATCCTTCAATGAGAGAACGTTTTGGACGTTTTAACAGTGAGTATGAAATAAAATTCTAGGATCCGCAGTGGAGGACAGTATTTCATTGGTATGCAAGAAGAATCCAATTATTCAGGTGAAAAAAAAATAATTCCCAGTGGGTTGGTCATAGAAATTTGGAGATTGAAATCAGAGAGCTACTTTTATCCCTATACGTTAATGTACAAGAGAACATTTTTGATTTAATATTTTACCTATAAATCATCGTTAGCCTGCGAATTTTTTTTCACTGAATATAAGTTCGAGGAATATTATACCAAACAAGAATTTCCACTCTAATCTACCGTTACGTACCTGAATCACCTGCACACTACATATTTAACAGACTACATGCGTAAATCTGTGAACAAATTTCGCTTTTCTAGTAACAATCGTTAATCAAATAAAAGGCAAATAATCAAACTTAAATTACGTCTGCCCAAAATTATCCAACATTGCTGTCACTACTTTCACACACAATCTCTTTCTGTTTTGCATTATGATAATTCCAAAAATCAATACATCCAAGACATGGATATTTAAAAAAAAAAAGAATTCTTTTCCACTCCATAAATATTCAAATTATTTTTCTCAACAATTTCCTTTATTTATCATAACATTTTTTATTTGTAACTAAAATATATTTGACACGAAAAAATTTTCAACATCACAAAATGTGTCTCACACGCGTACGCAACAATGTATATATATATATATATATATATATATATATATATGTATGTATTAGCATGACAAGCAACGAGCATCAAATTTCTGGACCTAAAAGCCGTTGTGATAAAGGAGAATGAGGAGCAATGTGCTCATCGTCCTTGCATAGATACACCCTTCTCGCTAAATCGACCGTGTGCTTCTAATGGACTTGCAACCAGTAAAATTTTTGTCCCAACCATGAAAGTGCGCGCCAACTTTCATATATGAATATAATAAATGTACCCAGTTAAAATATTAACAATTCATTCCGGTATTCATTGTTGTTTGCACATATTACTCTACACTCAATAGCTCTTTGTAAACTATCAAAGTTTTTAATTATAAAATAAGCTCATAAATCAACAATGAGAAGAAAATCCAAAAAATTATTTTGTGGAATCAATATTATGTATGAATTATATACAATCCTTTGAAAAATGCATCGAAACAGTACAATTAATTTAAATGTGCTACGGACGTCTCTATTGTTATTGTGATGATGTAAAAATTAATAATAATACTAATATGAACAATAGCGGTAATAATAATAACAATAACGATGTTTGAACGGATGGGAAAAATATTTTTCTACCTCTCTTACATTTATTCACGTTAAAATATTAAATGGACAATAGAAATTCCGCCCGGTTAAAGCCCGTTTAGTTAACATTATTGTCACATAGATGGCCGTAGTAATTGTTTTATACAAAAATTAACAACGATTTTATGAGCAAAAATATTGCATGAAAAATCTCCCATGGCGGTTATATGGTCGCAATAATAACGCGTATGAAACGTAGCGCCATTGGCTGTGACTATATATATATATACATGCAATACGGATGTTCCATATCAAAGACTGATATTAGTCCAATCAACTTGTATTGTGTGAGGGGGAAAACAAATTTCTAGAAATCTCAAACAACATTGTAAATATTGTAAGAAGTTAAAATGATCTCTTTAAATACTGCTAAGTAGAAGGAAAGAAACAACGTTCATACTAATAATGTTATATTAGGGGCTAGAGGGCTCTGGTCGATCCCTTTAAGAGCTATTTTGTAGTATTTTCGTTAAAAATGAAGTATTATTATTATGTATGAGCAGATCCGTTTCCGTTTCCCACGCAAGCATTTTTGAATTTACTGCTAAATGATTTTTAAACCAAAGTCTCAGAAGACATATTCATTCATTTTCCTCCTTTTTTTCCTTTTACGTTGTTTAAACATATATTTAACGGTTCGAACAGCCATTTTGCTTTTGACTTGTTTTGTTAGAATCAACACTGCTCGGTTGTGATTTATTGAACAATTTTGTTTTACACACCTGAAGCTTATTGTAGGGATGCTCTATATAATAGTGAAAACCGCACCAAAATCCGTCCAGTGGTTGCCGAGATTAGCCGTTCACATTAACTTGATTCTGTGTGAACGTTGACGTACAAATAATAAATATATATATATAATAACGGATTAAAATGGAGCAGTCATTTGTTACGAACAATTTTTTAATGAACCTGGTAATTGAATGTAGACAAACAAACAAATCGAAAAATATTTCATCATATCATAATTTTCACAGGCAACATTGCAAATTCTATTCTTTTATATTTTAAACGGCAGCCAAAAAAATTGCTGTCAAAAGCGAATATTTTAATTTACTGAACGATATAGAGAGAATTATAATTCGCACATTACTGAATTAAATATTACAAATATGTTTCCAATACTTGTTAAATAATATTCTTTAAATGTTGTTTATTCTTATCGGGAAAAAATTATGTCCACATTGTTTTTTTTACGCCATCGTTTGTACTATTCCGGTACCAGTATATAAACAAAATTTTAACTTTAAAACCCACATAGAATCAAGTTAATGTAAAAAATCGTGTTTCATACCATTTTTAAATATTGAATTATCCACAAATATTCTACACAGCACTAAAAGCTCTCATTTGCATCAGAACGTTGTTAATTGCAATGTGAAGTTCACTAAAAACACCATGTATATCTATATTCAATTCTGACCTCATACAGTACTAACCGATTGGACTACATAGAAAGTAACCTGGTTCACCTTACTGCGACTGTTAACCATTCTAAACGATTACACATGTTGATAAACGACTGTGGAATTTTTAATTCACTTTTACAGATAGACTAAACATAAATATATTTATGCGACAATAATAATATATTCTGATAAATAAACACGATGGGATGCTTTGAAATGTGATCATGTGCAACTACCAAGTGTGTATATCTTTTCTTCAAACGGAATTTTTATGAAAGACAAAACAGATATATAGGCGCCGGGATTCTATCAAGCAATCTCGAATAACATACCCGGGATATATCAACGATAGAATATGACTCTCGGAAGAGACAACGACCTCTCTTCCTCTGCACAAATAAATTTTTCTTTCTTCACAACTGTACTCACATCTGCGTATTATATCTGTAATAGTTGAACGAAAATCTGATCATTGCATTTTCCAATTAAAAACGCCGTCAACATTTCTCATAATCATTAATTTATTTATCGTTCAGATTTATTTTTGATGCAAAAATATATATATGTATTTGTACTTGTAAAATATATATATATATATATTTGTATATACATAGCTGTGTTTATACACGCGAATTATTTATGAGACCTGAGGGAGACGCTTCGCTGCTTATCAGCCAATCCTTGATATATTTCCGTAGAAATATGACCATATATTTCACCGCATGTGTGTGTACAATATTTGCAAGAAATATATATGCTTACAGTTGAATCAAAATTGTACTTTGGTATTGGAAAGTCTTCTTGAAAGAAGAAAAAAATTATTCTTCACTGAAGTATGATTATATTATTTTGTACATCGTATTCTTTAATTGGGAAAGAATATTCTCTCGTTTATATTAGTCGTATGCATTCGAAGTTGGAGAAACCCAATTTTCAGCAAGTGAAAAGGAAATGACCTAATTATTCCAAACTTTAATATTTATATTGTTAATGAATTGATGTAATTTTTATTGACTTTATTGGAAAAAATGTCATTTTGATGTGGGTGATGTGACATCTGTGCTGCAAATTTAATTAACATATTCCTGCTACCGAATATATCTATGACTTTCTATATTGTAATAATTGAAACTCAACAATAGAAATTTTTTTTTTCCCCGCTCATCACAAATATAATCCACAGAATTAATTTTTTTTCCACACTATTAGATTGTGCCCTATGAAAAAAGCTTCAAACATAACACTCATTTCTTATTCATTTATTTAATTTATCAAATTGAACAAACTTTCACATTAAAAATGCTTTCCTCATTACAAGTACGTTCCATTTTTATCTAACACAACCGAAGTATTTATAAAACGATACCGGCATCTTAAGCAACTAATTTTTTTATGTATTCAGAACTTGTGAATTGGCAAAATGTGTATGCAAGAATGTTTAGCTGAAATCTATTCCAAGAATTTATATTCATATATATAATAGGTATGTTGATAATTGATTAAGATTCAATCGCAGCAATATAAATGCGTCGTGCCGCGTATTTATCTATACATATGCTGTGCGCGGTAACGTCTATGTAAATTGGCAAACATAAGTTAAACTTCTAACTCGATGCAATCATTTGTTTGTGTCGTCATTTATATATAGCATTATTTATACATAATATTCTCAGAGAAATTCTTGGTCAATTTTGCGTCAACCTCTCTGTCTCTCTTTCTCTCTCTCTCAATCTCCCATCACAATTCTTCAATTGTGTCATCACACAATCGCCTTTTGCCACCGCAATTATTATGAGTTCATTTCTATATAAATAATTCACATTTCTCTCACATCTTTTATCTCTCATGACTAACCGCCGATGTATGACAATTTTTTATTTTCATTTCTTTTTTACCACTGTATAAATCTTTATGAGAATTCCAAAAGATTGTGAATCAAGTTGCAGGAACAAAAAATAATGACGAGAGAAAATAGAGAATTAAACTAATTAAATCATTGGTGGTATTTATTTTTTCTTCTTGTTGCATTATTCAGGTATTTTATTCTGCATTACGTCACTTGTGTGAGTAAACAAAAATTCATTATCCGCCCACAATTCAGTATAATATTATACGCGTATATCTGTTTCTGTATCATGATACTGAGCATTAAATATCTGGGTGCGAAGCATATATGATGACATCTCGTTGGATTGAAACATGCCAAGGTTGAATGTGACATATTGATATATACTACCCGAATATGATTATAAAATTCTTCAATACATTATTGTACAATCATTGATTGTCCGTGAATCGAATAGAAGAATGCATCGCGTGTCAACATAAAATATAAAACTACTTGATACTGGATTGCTGTAGATTTACATACGTGTTCAGATGCAAATAATTTCATTGTGTTTAATAAGACTTATTGTCTAGTGATAAATGGTTTTTTTGTTTGTGTTAAATCTGCATTTGAACGAAATGAATCATTCATTTATTATTATATCAGTTCGCTTCGAGTGTTGGAAAATACCTAGTTACATTATATACAGAATTATATTAATATTTTATTAATTGAGGTGGGTGCATTAGTCGAACTTAAGCTTTTAAGTACCTTATTATTAATAAAAATCCATTAGCAGTGGTCTAAAAATCATGATAATAATATTGATGAATTGGAAATCTGGGGATTAAAGTGGAGATAATTTAGGAAGGATCGTTAATGGGACAGGGCAGAAAAATTATTTTTTTAATTCACATATTTTTAAAGTATGTACTTTCAAAAATATGTTGACATAATGTCATAGGAAAATCGCGATGATTGATGGATTCATGTCACGAAGGTTCCAATTATGATTTGGGTCTTGACAAAATTTTCAACGAGAAAAAAACTTGAGAAATAATTCAAATAGAACAATTAAACCGAAAACTAAAATCTTGGAAAGAACGACTCGACATCTATTTATCTGATCTCAATGGCATTATGAAAGCGTTTTGGGAACGAGAGAAATTATTCGGATTTTCGGACTCAGACTATCCAAACTGGTGCTAGAGATTCCACTATGTGTATATTTTTTTTTTTTCTCTGAGAACATACAGAGAGTCCACAATAATACTGACAATTTTCTGTACATTTTTCATGAAAAACTTTTGAAAATGTTTAGTAGTATTTAAAATAATTTTTATTTGTAGCCGCATGTTCTTTTTTTTTTTGTTATTCCACATTGACAAAACTACACAATTTCATGGAAAATTCAGGGTGGTCACTACATTCGCTAAGCTCACCGCAATATTAAATTCATCTATTTCTTAATTAATTTTCGTGTAATCTGCATGGTGGATTGTCCTCAAAATTTAATCAACATTCACGTCAAAAATATTAACTTTGAATATAGTAAATTTGATAATAAACACGAAGAGTTAAAATAACCATACAACATCCTCCTATCATACCTCATCAAAATAGCTATTTTTATTTCTGACAATCAAAAAAATTATCAACGCGTCCACTTCCATTCATACATCCAGACAGTATTGTATTTCAATCTTCAAAAAGCGTGTGATTTATATAAATTCATGTTGACTTGGCTGTATTAAAAAATTCCAGTCTTCAACAAATATACTCATTATATACTCCTCATTATAGAATTAAATTATTTCTTCAGGGCACATATATATATTCATGAAGTTCGTAACCGCATTCTACTTCTCTCTATAATATCACCATGACAATGTATATAAAAATATAAGTATATAAATATATACGTTAGCATTAAGAATGTAACTATGACCTAAAATGAGTTCATCACTATAAAGACTGAGCAATAAAATAATTTTTTTCTACCATCATTTGCGTCCATTCTCACTTCATCGTAAATAATACAATTCAAAGTGACACAATATAAAATGCTCGTTTATAGTGAAGAATTTTATGTAATATATGATACAATGAATGAATGAAAGGCCTCACAAAGAAATCATGGGGGTTAAGCGGGCAATTTAAAATCACTTACTCTGCAAAAACTCATATCGTTTATATATATATATATATAGAGAAAGGGAGAGGTCGGGCGAGATGGGCCTTTCTCAGAAGAATTATCAAGAGTTGTAGATGAATTTTTTTCCTTTCTATATGCATTACTATATATTATGTGTATTCATAGTCAATCACAGTGTTATTCACTGTAATTCTCCATTTTCTATAACTAACAATTCCCCGAAGAAAAAAAAAATACTTTCTAACTGTCAGTAACAATAAAAAGTTAATTCTAAAAAAATTATAACAGCACAACTTTTGAGGGGTTCCAATTTACCAAATTTCACCCTATACACATATATAGAAATATAAAAATAGAAAGAAAATTATGGAACATAAAAAAATTGATGCAATCACAAAAGTAATCACATAATAATTGTCATTATCGATATAGATGGCCTGAAGCATCTTATTAAATGTCATAACTTTTTTCACTTATTTATCTACTTATTTATTATTTTTTTTTTTTCTCCTTCCCCGAATATATTTTTTGAAGCATCTTTTCCCCGCACTATTGATGCTACACAAGATATAAAAGTCATATGTGTGTTCGTGCCCTGTCGCGCAAAAGTATGTTTACTCCGAAAGCTAGAAAATCTAATAAATTCCCATTCTTTTATATATACGAGCAAATATCGGTTCGGATGTCGTTGTCGAGAGAACAAGCAGCCGCCAGACCACTCACACACATACAATAAGTCAAGTTCTTCCTGCGATGCTTGATGTATATGAACATGAGAAATAATAAAATAAATAAATAAATAATAAAAACAGTAAGGAAAAAAAAAAAAAATGATGAAGATGAGAAAGAAAAAAATGGACAAAATTCTCGCGAGCAACTGGCGCGATCGTCAATAATCCCTGCTGAGTATCCGGTTGCCGATTTATTATGACACCGCACAGAGTTCGCACGCGGAAGTACGAGCCGATTATGACAAAGTGCATCCTGACAATGCAATATATATATATATATATATATAAATAAATAAATATATACGTTGTATATTGTAATACATTGAAACACAGTATGAGCTTGAATGAATAGCACTTTGCTATTCGCCTCAAACATTTATTTTCCTATTTTCATAAAGATGAGTTTTATCCGAAAGAAATAAGAAATAATACACTTTTGTTTGTATAGAATAATAACAGTATGTACAAAGTAACATATACAAATGAATAATTGAATAGTGAATGAAAACGAATGGCGTAAAAGCGCGCGTTGCACTATTAGAAGTTTCCGGCAGCGCGGTAGGTATACAAACTTCCGATAACCGATTTGCAACGGCAGCTGTGTCATTAACGAGTCTCAGGAGAGAAAACCATTTAAGTTGCTCTGTTATACGCCGCGAGACGACAAAACTTGTTGTTTCACACTATGGATGTATTACAAATGCAAGACAACATATTCTTGGATATATACAAATCAATGTGGATATATAGTGAAGAAGAACACTGGATATTTATTTATGTATTCTCAATATTTGTACTTTGATTTATGATGAAGATATTATATTCAAATTATTATGCTGAAAATTAACGAAGATAAACGTATTTTATTGTAGTTAAAGTAAACTCGCTTCAGGAATAGTGAAACTTGAATCAAATCTAGACTCAAGGTGAAACATGATTTGAAATCAATTTTCATCAAATTGAAATATAGAGAATGAAATGTAATTTTATTTCCAGGAGAAATCATTTTGATGGAATATAATAATGAAAGTAATTTTGGTTTGGAATATATAGTGAGTTTTGTAGCAACTGAATATTTTCATTGGAATTTCAATTTATATTAATTAAAATGGATGAATAAAAAATTGCCCCTTTGCTCAAAATTAATATTGAATCAATAACGTCTACTTCTTTAGTCTCGTCAGAAATAGCAATTTTAAAAATAGCTGCTGCACTTGCATTACACTCTTAAAGTTCGAAAAGATATTTCAATCCACATCGGTAATTCTATTATTATAATTCACAGTATAAAAACAAAATAAATTCAAATGAAATGTTATCAAAATCATATCAGAGAAGTACGAAAATTCTCCACGAAATTTTTTATTCAAAACTTGATCCCACGGAAATTCTGAATATAAAAAGAGAGGGGACAGTGGCCAACTGTTCAGCTCATTATTTCAACATCTACTCTCACCCAATACGTTATAATTAAAAAAATATTCATATCTCAAATTTTTTGTTTGATACATTTTGAAAAAATTCGATTTGTCATTGTGTGTATACAAAATCGTGCTTGGACAACGGAAAAAAAAAAGCGTGATGCACATTCACTCTTGTACTTGTCATACAACAACCTAAATATATATATTTCCGTGTGTGTGTGTGTGTGTGTCCTATCGTGAGATGCGCTAACATACTTTTTTTCACTCCATTGATTTTTTTTTGTTTCTATCTGGTCTCGTGCACGTTGACAGATAAAATCGATTATGCCAGACTCGTTCTCACCCGATGCAATATGCATGAGTCATAGCACATAACTATATAGGTATACAAAATATTCATATATATATATACTTATATGCATTGTGGCACATTAATTCTTTTCTTCGACTCTTCGCTGAATTATCTCTGAATGATAGACGTAAAATGAAATCGTGTCTCATGTCACACGTAATAAAACTAATTTTCCATCTTGAAACAAATGAAAAATTCACATGTAAGTAAATATTTTGTTTGAAATTTTTTTTTTTCTCCTTTTTTTCTATCAAGACTTCTACCATTGTAATTCGTTGAAAAACCATTAAAAGTACATGGATGGTCAACATTATGTTTATATATTGTTGGACATGTATATTTATATATATTTATCGAGTATATTGAGCCGCTGTTGTGGTCGCGACGCATAAAAGCGACGCATCGTTAAACGTCCGTTTATGGAACTTCCGAGTTTCGAGGCCATTAGGCACTTTTCCCAGGTGCATATATATATATATATATACAATCCTGAAGGATAATTTTATGGCATTGCACACAGTTATTGTATATTAGAAAAAAATTCATGCTGAACATCTCTATTGTTTCAATTTTAGTATAGTCAGTTACTGAGAATATATATATTGAAATATATATGTAATAGAAAAATTCTTCTATCTAAAATTAATTTGTTTGCATTATCTCAGCGGAATATATTATTATAGTGGTGGAAATTAATATAACACTGAAAGTGAAGTATTTTCGTTTCAGGAATTAATTCCACACTTAGAATGGATATAAATTTTTTCCTTTAATTCAAATATCAATTTTAACGATTCATGTAAAAATTGAGAAATTTATATTTCAAATTCTCTCATAGAACAGTTATGATACGTTGTGTATATGATTAATGATAAATTCTTTATTGATACGGAGAGCAAATGTAAAAAAAAATAAAACAGGAACCAGACGTCATACATGAAAAAATAAATTTTATGGTTCTACATATTGATTTGTAGTTAAAGAATAAAATAAACTATTTAGAATATTTTTAATGTGACTAAAATGCCGACATTGGTTACAAAAAGGGAATAAAACGTTGTGAAAACACTTGGTTTAACATTGCAACTGCAAATATTTATTCGCCAGTAAATGCATGTATATATCATTTTTTCAATCCATATAATTCCACAACTGTATCACAGATGCAGTATAAAATTGTGAGAATGTAAAATTGGAAGTACAATAAAGAAATAATAATAGTACATAAAATAATTGTATGGAAAGTATTGTACGCGCAGCACGGCATGTGCGCTATATATATAATCACGATAGTCAACACGTCGGTGTCACGTGTTTTGTTAGTATCCTGACAAAATTTTAATAATTCAACATACAACTATTTATCCACAGTTTAATATCGTGAACAAATTGTTGATGAAATCCACTCAATGTTATCATTTATTTCGCTCTCTTTCATTAATTTATTTTAGTTTTAATTGTTAAATCTTTCATTACCTCGGTATCGTCCATCGTGGTGTCGTTGAGCGTGTACAATTGTCGACAATATAAGTAGAAGCAGCCAGAATGTGAATTTCACTCGTTGATTCATTTTTTTCTATTTCGATTTTCGCGCGTTTTTTTTTTTCTTCACGCTTCTTCACCACCCATTACTCTGCATTTCGTAAATAAAATTAATTCCACAATATTCATATAAATATATATTTTCTTTCAAAATTATTATCTCCTATTTTTAATGCAAAGAATTTTATAGAAGACCTCTCAACATTTAAAAAAATAGTTGACCGTGACAATATATTAATGATAAGACAATGGAGAGGGGGAAAAAAAAAAAAATAATAAACCGACAGGGGAAAAGTTTCATTTTCATTCTCGGAAATGTAAACGCATGAATGTGATGCGGATATTCTTCGTAATCCGTGATAATTTCTCGAGTTAGTTCTCGCGCTTCAGTGATATAACGCTCCTCTATTTTCTACTTCTCTTTCTCTTCCTCACTTGCATTTCCTATCTCACTAACTTGTCTCATTTTTCCCCTCTTCATAATGCTCCTCCGCAACGAGACGAAGCATTTTTATATTTTTACATACACTCTCCCTAACGCGCATAGGATTAAAAGAATTGTGTAGAGTAACAAGACAAGGGGTCACTGTGAACGAGATAAAAAGAAAGCGTAGCGAATTATTTCCTCAAAGCACAGACCGGACAATAGTATTATAACTACACTGATTTTAATTGCACATACAGTTTAATTTTTTTTCCATTTTATCTTCATCATTGTATTTATAAAAACGCCTCCATTAAGCTACACCCTAACTATATAACATTTAATTAAAACAAACAGTCATTATCGCAAACATTTCTATAGTCATTTATAATTACAAAGCAAAAAATGCATGAGTAAATACATTTCAAACAAAATTGTCAAACGAGCGCGCGAAAATTTGAACTTTATGTTATCGCCATCACGTGTTAGCTTACTCCTTTTTAGTTTTTTACAATCACACGTACAAGTGATAAATCCTCCCAACTATCAATGCTACAAGGTTTTTTATAAAACATATATAAAAAAGTACGCCATTATTTTCGTCATCCATTACGCGAAATCCTTTTTTTTTCCCCTCCAGGTTTTTTTTTTGTCTCCCCTATCGTTATGATCAAAACCACACCATTGTTCACTCAGTAAAAGTGCGAAAGGAGGAAAAAAAAAAAAAAAAGGTATATAGTGACTCAATAGAACTTGCCTGAACAAATAAATGTCGAGTAGTAACGTAAAAGAAACGAGAGGTTTGGTGCGTCTATTTTTCCCAATTCAATTTCCGCAAAATTACCAACTCGCAAAAACTTTTCTCGGAAATTTTTTCTTTCCTTTTTTTTTTTTTTTAACACCGTCAATCTGTCGTTAAGAATTGCGCTGACTTCTTAGTTATATGTTTCAAAAGTATGTATACATATGTATTTGTATGTATAAATGTATGTATATGGATGAACTAGACGAGTGTGCTAAAAGGTAACTATCGCGTTGGGTCAAACCTGGTAGACTGGCAGGCGAGAGTCGCGTGGCGAACAGCCCGACGACCTACCAACTGACGGAACGAACTAGCAAAGCCTCGCGTTCAACTAATACCCCACCAACGATACCAAAGTAAGAGCGTGGGAGGCACTAAGCTACTTTAGATTTTTTTCACTGCGCTTCTTTTTAAGGTTTATCCCGTGTTCTTCCAATCGAGATTTGTTTTTGGTTTCTTTGCTCACTCGCGCTTCTTTCGCTCTTTTTCTTGTCTTCCTCCCTTAATTTACCGCTATATAAACACTTAGATGCACGCACGTGTTTAAAGAATAAAAAAACTTTTGAGATTATCGCACGCCGATTACAATAAGCACAAATATTTACGCTCAAATTGATGGAAACAGAAAAATAAGTAAATCAAAGTTCAATTCGTATTGTCATATTTATTCAGGAGCTTTCTCATAGATTGAAAGATCTAAATTTATTCTTGGGCTTTTTTTTTCAAAGTCAATTTGATGGAGAATTTATTGGAAAATACCAAAAGCATAAAAGCTTATCGATATGATATTTTGAAAACCAATGAGTCTATCCAGCTCGGAAATTTTTTACAAGTTTTAGAATAATTATTATGAAGAATACTGATTTATTTCTTTTTACGTAATTTAAAACTTCTCGAAAATGTTTCACCTACTTTTATCATGAAATTCAAAGCAAACTCGAGAAAAAATAAAACAACGAGAATTGTATTATAATAAGAAATATATTTGAATCAAATATCTCGGAGCTATTTTTTTTTTTTTTTTTGAAAAGAAGTTTTTCAAGTCAATTCAATGAATAACAAAATATCAACAGGATCATTTTAAATATTGCATGCAGGTACAATTTTATGACACCTAATACGTATAATTACAACAATAAGTGGTAAGATATAATTGAAAAAATAAAAATGAACATAAAATGTGAACAGGATGATCAATCAAATGCTAATTTTAATACTATTGGCATTGAATAATTTTACATCCACCCGCGATAAATGTTCTGTCGTCACCCTACGTTAATTCCTCGATAATTCCCATTCATACACTCGTATTCGCACGAAGATGAATTGAACGGAATGAATGACTTTGTATCTATGAAAGGAGAACGAACTTTTGAAATAATGATTGTGATTTTTTTAGTAATATTATATTGGTGATTTTTTTTCCTGGTTATATTTTATCTATCAGGAAATCTTTATCAAATACATGAGAATATTCATTTAAACTTTGCAATTTACACGATTCAATTATATTTCCAAATGAAAAATTAAAAAAAAAAAGAAAAAGAAGAGACTTTTCAAAGAGACAAAAATTGTATCCATAAATATAATCACATTCGCTTACATCAAAAACTAATTTAAATTCACTGGATTTTTATATTTTCGTTCTTAGTTTTTCATCGACTTTCCCACTTTTTTTTTTTTTTTTTTTTCGTTTGTTATTTATTTTTCGAGACGCGCACGATGTTATTTCAACTGGATGATTTGTCGCGTCCCAAAATTAACAAATGTCGTTTGAGGATTATAACGTAAAAATAGTTTTACTCTCTTGTGGCGCTGGTTTTGTTTCCCTAAATCAATCCAATATTGAATGGAAAAAGAAAATGACAAAAGAAAACAACTTCTCCCCCCGTGCAAACTTGGACTATTCTATATAAATTTTCAAATTATATTCAATATGCGATATATCAATTGAACAAATTGACAAATTAATTTCCATTCGTAGATATATTTATTTATATTTCTATACGTGTCTGATAGCACTCAGTTGTAGAACGTAATGAACATTGCGCTGCTATATAACTTATAGTCAAGATCGCGCGAGCTCACAGCTTTCGGAGTTGGCGCTTGCCTGCGCGCGCATCACAATCCCTACTTATGTGCTATATGAATATATATAATTTGATCTCCAGTGTTATGTCTGTATTAACACCACGGAACCCCTTTTCAACTTTATTTAATTTCCACTCAACGGAAAAAAAAAAAAAGGAAAAAAAGAATTTAGTTTTCGTTTCATCTGTATCGTATGACTTGGCACGTCTTTCACCCTCATTATTCTTTTATTTATTCCACAATTGAGAGGTGTAATTAATATGCAATGGATGAAAGTAGAGCAAGATTTTTGTTTATGTATGCGAAAAAAAAAAACTATTGTCTGCAATTTGTTCAAAATTCTTGCATTGAAAAAAAAAATGAACATTATATAGTCAAGGATTAAAGATCCGTTCTACTAATCACATAACATATATTAAAATATATGCACGCAGATAGTTGAAGAAAATATATAACTACTCCCATAATCTAACGTTGTAATAAAATGTATTTTATAAAGCATTTTATGTAACACAAAATGACTAAGTGTGATGTAATCAACGAGACAAAGTGATGTTTAATAAGCGAATAAAATTGTCTCAAAGGACGTCAAATGTGGTAATGGCATCGTGTAACGCGCGAGTTAATAAATACGCATGAGTAATGCAAAGCGCATTTATTTAAACTCATCTAACATCATCACATTTTTATTCTAATAGTTCTTCAACATATTTACACACTTGGATAAAATGATTAAAGGATCAAAGATATCATTTGAAAATCTCTCTCTAAAAAATGATTTATCAATTTCAAACTAACTCAACACTTATATCGTCACTAAGTAACCCATTGTCAATCGTAGAAACTTGATTTATGTATACGGGACTCAGTACGAGATTTTATCCATTTTAAAAATTCATTCTAAACTAATATATGCACATTTTAAATTGATCCATCAGTAATCTTCGCCTAATTGACTTCTTGATAGAACTGAGAAATAATTGATTATATAGACAGACTCATGCAAACTTTTTCATCAATTCTGTAAAATATTCGACTGAAGGAAATTCAATAATGGTATTAGTGCATGTTAGCACATTTCATGGTGGAAATTTTATTGTAATTTCTACATGAGCTTATGTAATCATAGCAGATGAACAGATTTAGTTCTATAAAAATTTCCGCAACATTTTATATTGATGACAACAAGGAGTGCAACGAATGTTGAATCTCATGTAACATTAACCGAAATCAATCGAATTTTTTAAATTTATCTATATATACTGTTGTAAATACCCAGTATGATATTCATTTTACATATTGTTATTAATGTAATTTTGTCTCTTTTATTTTCACATAGAATAATGTCGCGCAACAAATTGAACAATCTAGTGAAAGCAGTATAAAATTATCTCGCAGAAAAATCCCATACATACTGCGTCATCCCAATAATTTAACTTGAAAAATAATAATAATTATTATTTCTCATCACTATAAATTAGTCTTTCACGTTGAAGAATATAGGTGAGTCAAAGCTATACAGTGCAAGCGTCAATTGGCTGGTGCTTAAAAGTGAGGTACATCAACCCTTTGATTATCTCGCGAGTTGGTCGTCTAGATATACATACACATGGAAAAAAAAAAACTACGAAGAAAATTAAAAAAAATTCGAGGTCGTGCTGAGGACGCTATAGTCATCTGATGACCTCGTCTCTCGTCAATGCATCTCTTTGTCACGTTATTCAAATTTAATGAAGAATCATATAATTAACGTTGGACACTAACATACTACATTCAAGAAACTTCACAAACACAGAAAACTTCAAGAATAATTAAATTTTTCAGTACTATTTATATCTACATATGAAGAAGAATGCACTATTAAATAATACTCTGACGTAAGTGGTCGATAAAATCTCCATATTTCTCAAATAGACATAACATACTAATGAAATTATTGAACAAAAAAAAAATGCGAGATAACGATCCTGAATATTTTACAAAAGAATATTTGCTTCATCCACTCCGATTAAATTGACCTAAATTTTTCAATTATCATATTTCACTAAATAATGAAGAAAAATTTCAATAACATCAATATCCAATTCTTCACTTATCAAATACAGTGAATATAAATCCTGTACACCTGTACCTATTGCTATTTTCATACAATGACACATGTCCAGTTGTGTCCAAAAAGAAAAAAAAAAAAAACAGTTTGCTTGCGATAAATTTAAAATAACGAATAATAAGAACTAGGAGATTGCGATGTGGTACTGTGCTCATAGCGCAGCATGCGGTCCCTATATCTGTTGATGCTAAAACATACTTCTCGAGGGCACACAAATACATATATACATATTTACATACGCCCGCACATACATATTCACAAATATATATATATATATATATATATACGTAAAATAGTACATATGTGCGTAATGTACGCTACGTCGCCTCGTCTTCAAGTGTATACGTGCGGCATTACAGGTCTCGTACCTATTGTGTTTTATAGGTTGAATGCGGGGTGTGAAAACTATTATGGTGGCAAAGCTCTCGGTGGGTTACGCCTACCAATCTGGCTGACGGTGGAAGCAGCAAGCAGTCGCTTATCACATTTATAGAGAAAGCAAGAGAGTGAGATGGCGAAAGTAGTGGAAGTGAGTGAGAGAGAATGAAAGTGAGAGAAATATGGAAAGGGAGAAAGAGGGGTGTGCGAGTTTAATTCCACGAGCTGCTCTCGTAGTCGTGGCGTGAGGGACTGCCTCGTGCCTCAAGTCCACCGAAAATGAATTCTAAAAAGCGAGAAATTCATTTCATCTCTCTTCATTCTCGTACCCCTCTCTTTCTCGACATTGCTGATGAAATCGTTCGCCCACATAACCGCCAATTCGATTAACGTTGGCGCCATGTGATATATATTTGCGTATATATGAACACTGGACAAATGACGATTAAAACTTTGATCACCCTAAAGAATTTGTTATAATTCTTGGATATATATGTTTCGGGGTGGGTTTGATCAAATGGACCACCTGTATTCTGGTAGAAAATGTCAAAATATATGACGAAATAGGAGTCAAAATAGTAGAAAATCCGATTTTATATTTATTTATTTTTCCTTTTCTTCAGAAAATCATTTTGTCAATTAATTTATTTGTCCAATCAGTGTTGATACGTTGCATTGAAATATTGAGAAAAAAAGTGAGTGCTTTATTTAAACGACATTATTTTTTATTTAAAGATTATTTTTATTCTATTTCAACG
Organism: Zele albiditarsus; assembly: GCA_958496275.1. Taxonomy (NCBI): domain Eukaryota; kingdom Metazoa; phylum Arthropoda; class Insecta; order Hymenoptera; family Braconidae; genus Zele; species Zele albiditarsus. The sequence goes on from OY292408.1 coordinate 16,279,885, forward strand.
AAGAATAAATTTTATTTCTAACTTGTGTGCAATTTTTGTGACTTCGTTCAAGATTAAAATATAAAATATTGATGTTTAGTAGTTTTATGTTGTTGGGTTATAAGATTTGGAAAATTCCATGTCTGGTTTCTATTTTAAATTCAATTTCATGTAATATATCATACGCAACTATTTCCGACATATTATTCCAAAAGTGTTTAATAGCTGTTTAATGTTACAAAAAGCAATAGGAACTATTTTTGATTATTTAGTGGACTAAGCGGTAATGAAAAATGTGAAAGACATGCCAACTATTCGGAATTTCATTGTAATAATTGAATTTGCAAAGAAATACAATTGTTTATTATTGCTAATTAAGTTTAATAATACTACATTGGGAACGTGAGTTTCAGTAATGTTGTAAATGTCATTTGTATCAACGACAAATATGTGAAATAAATTTGGAGCAACAACTTGTGATCAAAGTAAAGTTGGATGACGACTTTGACAGCCAATCAGTGTCCTGGTAAACTGCGAAAAATATAAAACTTGAAGTTCAAGATATTTCCGCCACTTTCTTTTCAAATTAGAAAAATAAAAAAATTAAGTTTTGTTTTTTCTTATCAACAATTTTTGACAATTTTTCTGCGAATTCCCATTTTGCTTTATTCTCTCCCTACACGTATATATGTATATTAAGTGTGTGTTATGAACACCAGTTTTAATGTCGTTTATGTGTGTGTGTGGGTGTATGTGTGTAGTCAACGACTGAACGAACTAAAGAAATGCGTGGGTGAAGATGATAAATTAGTCCAACCATATACATATTATATTTCTTTACGCGAGATGTAAAAGGCGCGCAGTCAATTAAACTGGCACCCGCCAGCAAGCGTATATTCTCTTGCATTGGCTTCACATGTATATGTATCAGTATAATATATGTATACCGAATAAACGCAGTTATATAAAAGCATACCGTCATTTTGCTTTTAGGTCGTTATAATCATGGCGCCATGGTCTGCGTATACGCATTTGTATACATATAATCGCAATTATGTGTGCTTATTTCATGTGAAATATTAGTCAGAACTATTTTGTTTAATCATTGTATATGTAAATCTCAAAAGGTCAACCACCAGATTCTTGAAATAGTAAGTTTTCCAAATATCAATGTATTCAAATTAATTTTGTTGACGTCATCGTATTGTACTTTGTTAATTCTTCATATTGTTTTTAACTATTCCCTTATTTTCATCATAATTGACTGAAGAAAAGGGTGTAAATGAAAATTGGTAAATTAGGTACAAACATTTTTACAATTGAAATTGATGTCACAAAAATTGATAATAGTCTAGGATATCGTTCAAACCTTAAGTTGCTTTTTGACTGGGAAAAAAGAAGAATAATAGATCTAAAGGTTAAAGAATCCCAATTGAAGTGTGACCTCAGAGGGATAGAAGAATAAACAAAATAATGAACAGTGGGCAATGTATTCCATATGGGTATTAATACGGGGTTATGGTATCGTTTTATTTTGTTTTATTTTTTCTATGAATTTCAATTGGATCACCCGAGAAATAATAACTCTAATTGAATAGTTAAAGATACTGTGGGTCTATTACTTTCAAATTGAATACGCTCTGATGCGTCAAATCAACATTCATCAGAGCATAAATGTATCGGATTCGCTCATCATATTTTAAATTGTACAACACTGAATTTTTATTTATCAACAGTTAAAAGTTGTTAATTGGATTGCAATTTTTCATGTCACAATTAAAAAATGCATGTCAATGTATCGTTCATTTCATATATCATATTTGTGATTGAAATATAAATTTATATTTATTGAAAAAAATTATTTTATTGGTATATACTGTGCAATTAAATTCTGGATACATTGAGAAGACAAACATTTAATGACAGTGTGTATTTTGTAAAATATTCTCCTACAATCTACAATGTATTTCCATTTCTTGAAAGTGTTGATAGTCGTTGTTTAAAACATCTCATTGCGTAAAGTATCAAGTTGCGTAATTATCAATAAAAAAGCTCATGTTATTTTCATCAGTGTCCATTAATTTTTTATTATAATTCTAATATCAGGGTTGTGTTCTATCACGAACGCGATTTGTTCATTATATCGCTGGTTCATTAATGAAATGGATAATACATTTTGTGGATTTCGTTGCCACTGACATTAATACAGCGTTTATAGTTTTTTCAATTGTAAACATGAATCAATGCAAGTTCAGTGTGGTTACTATACACTTTTAAATTGGTGTTAATGTTTCAAAACACAAACTTCATTATCATTCTTTGCCTGTCTGATTCGTGTATTTTTTTTTTGCCTTCGAGCAAATAATTTAAAATCAACAAAATCACTGTGCAAAAATTTAGGCACAAGAGTACACACCTTAAATATTCATCTGTGAATATATTTCACCATTTTTTAATCCATTACAATATCCGATAGATCTTCCTACAGTTTATAATTCTTTTCTGAAATTAAATGCAATTTTGACTGTTCTTGTTTAATCGCCACGTGGCCAAACTATTGTCTCTGTATCATTTTCGTCATTTCATTATTTATATTTCTACTCACAATGTATGAAGGTATATATATAGTAGCTCAGTAAAGTGTGTTTAAAACAAGGGTGGATTATTCTGGACTCATTACGCAGCCGTCACCCATCAAATGCTTAAACGTGTGCGGTATTACAAAATTTAATAATGTCAGAATATATATATATAGAGAGACACATTAACACTTGGATTGTGTAACTTCCTCATATATAATGTAAATCTCGATGAACTTATTTTAAGATTGATTTCATGTTTCAAAAAATGATTGCATAATATATGGAAGAATACAATATATATTCATATTAAAAATGTATTGTGGAGTTGAAGTATATAAATATCTAGAATAATTGTTATAAATTTCAATTTGAAAACATTTTCCAATACTTCACTCAACTCGTGATTTTCAAATACATTAATTTTTATTAATATTTTTATTTCATTTCGTTAATTTGATTGACCTAAATATTTCAATTAAAACGAATATTCAACAACGAAGTGAATGGATATGATGGTTCAAAGGTAATGTGGTACGCTACTACTCATAAACTGAATTAATACCTGAAGACAGTGGAGTTGACGTTTGTCGTGGTAGTACCTAGCGTGCGGTTGGTATAACCCGGCCCCTCTTTTCTGCGACTAATAATTGTCCCCTAGGAGGTCTTGCACATAGATTATACGACGATGAGAAAATGAGACGGGGAGAACAATGAAGGGTAAAAAAAAATACCGTGGTAAAAGAGTAAAAGAAACGAAGAATAAAAAAAAAAAAAAAAATAAGCATAGGTAAAAATAAAATAAATTTCAACACGAGCATTTCATGATTCGTGACTTTATATTTCGTGGATTCTATTTCGTATGCTTTTATATTATTTTTGTAACTAATTCTTCAATATATCGATTAAGTTATTCAAGTTAAAGTAGAAATATCATTTCAATACACCTATCATATGTATTTTTTTTTTTTTTTCGTTTGTAATTGTTCATGGCATGAAAGAAAAATTGCTGTAAGTAGAAAATAAGCTTTGGTTATTTTCGTAAATCCTGACAGTGGTAAAATAGATGGAAGATTTATTTTGCTTTAATTCTCATCGCATTTCAATGATATTTGTTGAAGCTTCCGTTCAATATTGTTCAATTTATGCAAAGAAGATGTGTACAAACACATGTCTGTTCTTAGTCTGCACCCTGGATAGGCACGTGATCTGCAAAACTGCTGACGTGAAAAATTTTTACACTTGAAATGAAAATAAAATTTGTTCTTAATTTGTGTGCGATTTTTAAGATCAGTTCAAGGCCAAGACATTCTTGATCGGAATCCGCCTTTCAATATGATCGTAATTCATAAATTATTGGGTTGAACCAATGAATTATTTATGTGATTGTAAACAAACAAAAAATTATTAATTATATATTGCCGATGTCACTGATATTGGCATTTGAACTTATCAAAAAAATTGATTGGTTTGGCAAATACTGTCCATGTGAACAATATTTGTTGTTCAAAGTCTAAAGTTTGACATAAAACAACTAAATTTGTTTCTATTAAATGCAATTGCAGCAATGGGGTACTGTTGATTAGAAATTATTTGTTCTTGATTCAGGAATGTCGTATTCACAAAAAGAATTATTCTCGATCCAGTAATACTTTTTCATCCACTCCAATTCATTTTTGACTGTAATGCTAAACATCAAAAATTGCTACAATTCAACTTGTCGCGTATTTGTAGACAATACGTGAGAATAGAAATGTCCATATGACTTTGCGATTCAATTATAGATTTAACTGAAATAGCAAAAATCCCCAACAATAGCGCAATGTAAAAATCTAAGAATAGAAACACTCCCTTAATTGACCATGAGATTACTCAGTTTCTGCATTTAATCTGAATTCGACTCGCTACACTGCTAAAAATAAATTTCACTTCTTCAATATTCAATTCACAAACGTAATAAAAATATACCAAAGATCCAATTCAACAAAATTATCATTCTCAAAACTTAAAAGTATATCATAAAAAAATTCATGACAATGAATTTTAATGGATTATATTATCCCCCACATAACATCAATATTAATTAGCATTTTTCTCCAACAGTACACACATACTCTCCGTGACGCTGTACATAGACAAACCACAAGAGCATGCAAGACTTTGGAAAATCGATCTCCGATTCTATCCGGAAATTCAATGTTCGTTGTGCGAATCATCACGACAATGGAGTACTGGGACGAAAGTTGAATCGAGTTTGTGAGCATCTAGTACACTATATGGAGATGAAGCGACACAACTTCGGAGGAATAAAAACAAAGATAAAAAAACAAAAAACAAATAGAGGAAGAAAAAAAAAAAAATTGTGGTGAGAAATGATAGTAGGGCGCGCGCAATAAACTTCTATCTCTTTCTCCTTCTATCACCCTGTGTCGCCAGCATCCGGATCTTCTTCCACCTTGTTGACTGCCGCGATGATCCTCAAGTTGATAGCGCGGAAACGACAAGAGCCTCCATTGTCAAGGAGAAAATGCTCTTTTTCCCTGTTGAATATTCATTTCATGGTCCCACTTGCGTTGCTACTACACTACCTTCTTCCTTACTATTTTTATCTCGCTTACTTTTTATAAAAATATTCCAACGATTTACAATATTGATGTCATTCAGTGATATAAATCCTATCATTCAATCCACTCCATTAATTTCAGATGAGGCATTTCTCAATCATGAATAATGACCAGAAAAAGAAAGAAAAACGAGTCGAATGAATAAATAAATAAATTCATAAACTAGTTCTGAAATTTCCAATGAATATATTCAAACTGGTTTGTGCAGAACCGGTACGAATGCTCGCGTTAAAAAAATTGATTGAAATGTAGCACAACGTAAACAGTAAATTCTCTTCTTTGCCGACTATCCCCACTGTGGATAAGTCATCGCACAAACCCAACAGCTTTATTCATATCATGATAAGCACTAACGTTCCCCACTGATAAATAAAAGTACAAAGGAAAATTGTAATATATAATTGCACTCACCTGGATAACTGCATCCACGTTCATCGCTACCATCATCGCAATCCTCGATAAAATCGCAATGTTGTTTTTCAAATATACACCGCGAAACATCACACGAAAATTCACCAGCTCCACAACCTGTGAACAATATTATTCATTTTTTAGTTTCATTTTCTATCAAACATTTAAAATATATTTTTGACCATTTTATGATTTATTTTATCGCCCAAAGATGCCGCAAACTCAGTGAAACAAGATGACATATGAAATGTGATAAAGCAGGAAAATGTAAGTAAAACAAATGAAGAAAAATTGTGATGAAAAAAAAAAATAAAAAAATAAACATACTGGGACCACAACCCTCTTCATCTGCGCCATCATTGCAGTCTGGAACACCATCGCATTGTTGTACTGAACAAATATAACGACTACCATCACTGCATCGCACCGTATCATCACCGCGACAATTATTTGTTGAAGATAAACGTGTTGAGTCGCCATCTGAATCATTTCTATTATTAAATATTGTTCGATCATCAGTTTCATTCCAAATTGGTACACTTGTTTCTTCGAATATTTGTTCAGTTGTTGTGCTTGATGTTGTTGTTGTCGTTGTTGTTGTTGGTGTCGTTGTTGATGGTGTCGTTGATGTGGTTGTTGATGTTGTCGTTGGTGTTGTTACTGATGTGAAAGCAGAACAATCATGCTCGTCTGAATGATCAGGACATTGTGGTATACCATCACAACGTGAACTTAATGGCACGCACGTACCATCACGGCATTTCAAGCTTGTTGTTTCAGGACATTCTAACATAAAATGGAAGGCAAAATATATACAAAAGTAAATAAAAAAAAATTTATAAAATTATTATAAGATGATTTGTTATGTTCTTTCCATCACGGTAGATGTTGGATTCATTTTTAGTTTGGAATGAAGTTCAGAGTGATAGAATATGTATGGAAGTGCCATTTCTGATTGAAAAAATATAAATTTGAATGGAAATAAAATATTTAAATTTTCTCTTCTCAACCATTCGAACATTGAGTGAAAGGAAACGTGAATTTTATAGTTCAACCATTGTTTGAAGAGAGAAAGAAACGGACAAGTGTTTGAGAGCAACTGCTCGAACGAAGTTTCTTGAAAAAGATTGATTTCTTCGGCATATTCTCAAAATGTGCACTCCTGAGAATATGTTGTAAAATTATCGTATAGAAATTTAGAAAATTGACATAATACTGAATTGTTCCGAGGTGAGAAGTAATTCGTCTTAACTGTTTTATTTTTGTCACCGTTATTTTTTTCATATAAATTTAATTTTGATTCCACTTGGAACTTTTTCCGTTCATACTTCACAATGACAGTGTAGTGAATTTCCATTTATGAAAGAAAAATTTCGATTACATACCAGCAAGAAGTATCTTCTATTACCAAGCTAATATTGATCTTTCACAAATTGCTTACCCCCATTCTTATTCATCAATAATTTTTATATCACACAATTATAAATAAGAGCTTGTTAATAATTTTTTACCGCCACAAAAAATCCAGAGACTCACTATAATCCAGGTCAGTTACATTAAAAATAAAAAAAATATCCAATTTCTAAATAGCAAATATTTCTCTATATAAAATCCCGGACGATCCCAATACTTCCATATAACTGCATGATGAAAATTGACAAATCAATAAATAATATAAATTATCACAATAATAAAGAAGGATAAGGATGTCAGTCACAATAATGGTAAATATGATGCAATATACAAAGCAATCAAAATACACAGAGGCTGACCATAAATGGCCATACCTACTTGACATTTCCCCCAACATAAATACATTTAATTGTCTGTACCTTCAAAACTACGGAATGTGAAGCCATCAGGTGAAACTTTAATGCTGCCTAATGAATGATAACGTAATTGATTCTCCAATATTCGTCGAATTTCATTCTCATTTGTATATGTCGAGCCAACGTCCAGAGTCACTTCAGAATCAAATCGATCTTCCGCTGGTCTGTAATGAATAACAGTCAACAAAATTATTCTCGGGGTAAAAATAAAATGAGACTATTAAATATTATTCAATTAGTATTCGGATTATTTCATAAAATCCATACATGTTTAGCTTCATAAATATTGAAAATGAGAAACAATACTTACGATACTTTAACGACATTGGCGAAGTGATTGTAGTTGGGAATTTCATGAGACAACAATTCATTCAGTGCATTAGTCAAATTTCTGCTGAGTTCGAGATAAGTCGGACTGTAAGTGTCAGCATATCCAGGTACATATGGCTCAAGCACTTTCAATGTGATTCGGTAAAATCCTGCGAACAATCCAGACATGAAAATGAAAAAATGTAAATGACATACAGTTATATTTTATTTTTTATTATAATAAATTATTGATCATGAATCCATTAACCTTTGAGGTTATACCGTACAGAGGTAAACATAATTTAGCTATGTTGGATATATTTATGGTGAGGTAACAAATTTTTTACTTGCGAAATTCCAACAATTTATTTTCAAATGTGAAAAATTAAAGTCCTGACATATTTTTTCTTATCACGACAAATTGCGTCAGTCAATTTTTTTATCACAGTACGAAATTGTCTCAACGATAATGTGAATTAATTTCTCAGTATGAAATATTTGAATAATTAAAAAGTACATACGCGCTTGACGATTGTGAGTTTCTTCTCCGGAGGGAATGAAGTGTGGCGTTGATCCGTCAGTGGCACTTCCCTCGACCTCACCGGAACCTGCCGTAAGATCCTCGTCATCAGTATTTCCGAATTGGGGTCTCGCAACTCGTCCCGCAGCGATAATACCGATACTGTCCTGTTAAGATTAACACGATAATGCAATTAATGTTATAAGATATCCATCTTAACACATAAAATTATTTTTGTTTTTATTTATATAGTAATAATAAAAATACTTACTTCATTATTTTCATCCTCTTTGTCATTTATATTGTTTGTTTCATCAATTGCCTCCTCACTATTTCTTCCTCTACGATGATGAGCTCCCTCAATTCTTTGATCAACAAATTCTAGAGGAGACTCGGGGGTAGTTTTTAATGCTTCGTCTGTGAATCAAAATATTGGATAGAATTAATTTATAAAAATTTCACAGTCGTTGTAGAAAAAATTGCAAAACGAACGTATAAAGGACAAAATACTCGGATAATTTTTACAATCAAAATTGGTGAATTTTATTATGCTAAATCTTTTATTCAAATAAAAAATAAGCTTAAATAATTTTGATACAAATTTAACATTGACTTGTTTCATATGAAAATATGAATTACAATGAACTTGGAAAATTGTCTCACTTGGAAACATTAATTCTAATTGTAAACTAATTGTATTCATTCACGTCGTCTCTCGTCATCACATTATTTACATTATGATTAAAATTATTTGATAACAATTACCTGAAGATTTTGATTTTGAACTGAGAGTTGCGCTTTCACCCCATAGCCAATCAAACGCTTGAAAATTTTCATTCAAATCAATAATTAAGCTAAACATTTTTCCATAAACTTATGAATAGTCAGACTGGTATAAATAGGTGCAAATAATTTCAATATGAGATAATTATTAACATTGTTCACGTTGAAATATAATTTATTTCAATCAAAGACTGATTATTTTCATTTACTTAATCTCACGTCAAAACTTTATTTACATTTGGATTAAAATTATCTTGATAACATTTACCTGGTGGTTTTGCTGTTGAACTTGGACTATCACTACCGCCCCACAGCCAATCTAACGTTTGTCGTTTAACTCTGCCAAACAATGATAATCCATCATCAGTTTCTTTTTTAATAAATGGTACATGTACACCAGATCTTCCATCTTGATCAAACACCAAATCATCATTCTGAAAAATAAAAAATGACGAAACCAATCAAACAAAGAGTGTATTACATTATTTATATACAATTTGAAAGTAATAGTGTTAATAAATAGAGTGATTCAACTCAATTGTGGTGGTTGAGAAAGCAGAAAAAAAATTTATAGTATACAGATATATGAACGCGAATGCGTGATCTTTGTCGGGTGATAACGTAGGAAATGATAGCGACACATTTGGTGCTTGGTTCCTTGTATCTATCGATGAGTATTCTCACGTACCATTCATAAAGAACCAATTCTTACCTAAACATACGATATAAATTCAGGATCGGTGAACCATTTCAACAGCGGTTATACATCCAGACATATAAAGTGTATAGATATATTTATGTATATATAAACTCGCGTGATTCGTGTATAAACCCGCAGATATACCAGTTCATATTTTCAAATAGCACGTTCTGACGTTCATTTAATTTGTATTATCGAATTATTTATATATCTAGTGAATTATCGATATGTATTTTAAATTATAAGATTGGTTTTTGATACAGCAATTAAATTCAACTTAATTATATTGATTATATGTTGTGATATTATTCACAGTTGTCAATGATTTAGTATATAATATTCTCGCACAAATATATTGTTATATCTTGTAAGAATTCAATATGCATTATTGAGTTGCAAGAAAGTATTTTACTACAACGAATTCGGGAGCTTGGTTTTTTTTTTTTTTTTTTAATAATAATTGTGAGGCGCAAACAAAGTGTGAAACAATTTTTTTTTCTACAGTTATCGATGGTTATTCATGTAATAATTAATAAACAAGGGATTTCGTGTTCTTCGAGATATGTCTCAGTTGTTGAAATTCATGGAAGAAAAAATTATGTACTGTCATCTCGTGGATTTTAATTGATAACATTTATTGATAAATCCGAAGTAGAACAAACCTGACCCCATTTTCATTGCCACCAATCTTAGAAACACTCATAGACTGAGTTTTGAGAAATTGGGTCAAGTGAAAAAATGTACACTTTGTAAGATTAAGGGCGAACACCGGAATAAAATTTTACGAAGAATTAATATTGCCACTTTTCTAAAAGATATTACTGAAATATATACTTCTAAAAATGTATCGAAATTTTCGTTTGTTGGATCATTAAACTTTTCTCTTACAACAATACTTGAATTATCTTTAATTTTTCTAATCCTAACCATTCCAAACATAAAGTTTTTGGAGAGATAAGAGAATATTACAAATAATAACTACACAGAGTAGAAAAAAAATTCATGGATCAATAAGAATTATATTCTTGAAAATCATATTTTATAATCAAGAAAAAACATCCTTGTTCCAATCATCGTATATTTTTCCTATTCTAAGTATTGAATATTTTCAAAATATTCCAGGACTCTTCCCTCATGGATATGAAAATTTGATAGCCCAATAATATATTCTATATATCGTCAAATCGAAAATATTCTGGCCATGAACGACATTCCAAAGTTTGCACTTAAATCAAGAATAAAATTTATCCTCGTTCCTAGTGCTACAAAAATCTCTTGATCAAGAATACTTTCCTCTTGAGTAGTGTACTGCTTTAAACAGGAAAATGTCGCGCATGTCTAATATAATTATCAGAGTATCAAATTCAGTTGTATCACTATCATCAAATTATCATACTAATAATAATCCAATCCTTACATTCTTAATATAAATTCCCCACAGTGTATCGAAAAAGTCTAGATAAAATTATGAACTCCATTCTCTCAATGACATGCAAAACAATATTTTTATCATAATATATTCATAACACTATACCCATATTAATTCGTAGATTCGCGTTAAATTTCGCCGACGGTGCAACACATACACAATATACAACCGTATCTTAAACTCGCCCAGTTACTTGTCACCGGATACAACCCATGTGTATATCGGTGATTTTTTTTTTTCTCTATTTTATTCACAGTAGGAAATGAAAAAAGTAGTTAAAACATATAAAACGAAATGAGAACGACACGACGACGTGGCGATAAATAAATGTGCTATATGACGAGTGCCAAAAATAAAATGCTCTGACTCTATCGTGCCTAAACATATATATATATATATATATACATAAATTTGTCGGTGCCTTTCTCTCTTATGTAAGCTTCATGAGAATTTAAAGAAAACATACAGACACGTGATACAAGCTTTTAAAATATTAAACTAAACAAATGTGTTGAGAGCAACTCATACAAAATAGTGAAAGAGATAAAGAAACAAAAAAAAAAAAAAAAGTATTTAATGTCTTCCAAAAGACTTTATGATTCACACGCTGCCCATTGGTTCTGTGTCAACTCAGAGCTCGCTTCAATAATGTTTAGAAACAGAGTATTTCAAATATACTTCGTTGAAAAATTTTGCAAACAAATTGTTATAAATAATGTAATTATTTGGATTGGAACTATTGCTAAGTAGTCAGAGATACGGAAAAAAATTTTCAGACAAAAAACATTCACCGTTTTGAAACAAAGATTTGAGTTTTTTATTATTTTACAAATAGCTCAATATTCATTTTGAATAATTCGAATATTTAACGAATAAATATAAACAATAAGCATTAAATTATACATACGTATATACATGAATACTAATAATAGAATTTTTTCTCTACGAATTTATAGTCAAATATATTTTTTATTCTCGCGCAAGACAATTTATTCCGTGAACATTTGTGAGTTTGATCCCCTTGAATTGCAACGAAGGTGCATCAACGAAAGAAAAAGAGACTGAACAAACAGAAAATAAAAATGTGCGGTTGGTGGAGAGACAAAAAAAAAAGCGAGTGAGAGAACAAAATTGGACCGCGGCCGGTAACTATATAACACTTGATGATATGGTGGCGCGCACGCGAATTGTTCCACCCTTCATTTCTTACCACAAAAACGAAACTTTGTTATTCTACACAAGTTTTACCGGGGATTTGAACGCTAAGTCCACTCCATGATCCTTTCTGCGCGGCAACTACGTGCTCATACTTCGACAAAACATGACTCTCTTCCTCGCTCACACTTTCTTCACTTTGAACAGTCCGAAATCCTTGAGACGCGCATGATGGGAAATACGTGGTTGCGTTGTTTAAACGTGGCCCCGCGCGCGCCATATCATCACATCATCTAATATATTATGTCATTTATATACAAATAAATTATCGTTTTGTGTGGACCAAAGCAGAGCGATTTTTCTAAAAGCGTTTCATAATATTGCAAATGATAAATAATTAATTGAAACATGCACGATAATGATGCCAACATAATTTATACGCAGATGAATTTCTATATTGAATATTATAACATATCAATAGCGGATTAAATAAATATCGTGATGGAAATTGATGCAATAATTACTGAACAATGAATATTCTTTATTGAAATATTATTTAATTGGGAAATTATATAAGTTAAACTGAAGTTAAACTGAAATGCATTGCAATATTTTATTGTCTTTTATCCTTTCTATTCATATTAAACACAATAGAAATTCCTAACTGCATCAATATAGTTTACCATAACGATATCACGAACTAAAAATTAATAAACACACGTATTAGAAATTTATATAAAAATTTCTCAGTACAGAATAATTGTCATGATATAAAATGATGAGGTAATGACCGAGCCCTTTTACCTCGTTCCCATTATTAACATAACTTCATAATGCACGCGCGCACGTGCATCAGCTTCACTAATTATAAAATTATTATTATTATGCGTATATAATAATTCTGAAGTCTGAAGATATTTTTAACCTTGGACGCATCGTTCATGCACATTGGAATTCGAAAGCTGGACAATAATAATATAGGCCATCCATGTTTGCATTTCACATTGAGATAACAGCATTTGTATATATGTTAGAAAATGGAATTGAAAATATATATATATCTTAAACTTATCAATGAAATATGACTCAATAATTTAAGTAAATAAAGTTAAGGAAAATAAATAAAATTGTCATCACATATATTCATTTAATATTTAATCCTAAACTATATTTATTGGTATGTTGGGAATATATATATTATCTAGAAAAGAGGAAAAAAGACAGAGCTGTCTTCAATTGAATTCTTATCACACATTTTAATTTTCTCATAATGAAACAAGTAAATCAACAATTTATTTAAAATGCATCTCAAAAAATCATGAGTAATTGTTGCTCATTCATTCTGATCTAATAGAAACTTGCAATTTACACGAAATCCACCACCCCAATGTTAAAAATAGTGTTATACACTTTTATAGCAAATTTTATTTTGCTTAAAATTGTTCTCTACCATTTTTTCCCTCCAATTCATATTCGCAGAGATATAGTCCGTTCAACATATAATAAATTAGTGCTAAAACTTCAATCGAGTTCTATATCACATAATTATTCTCCAAAAATTGAATTATTGCATCCTAACATCATTAATGAGTGCCTCCTCAACAATTTATCAATTATTTATAAACATCAATGAACTGTGAAAAAAAAAAAAAATACCTCCCCGAACTAAAAAACAATTCAAACTCTCTATTAATATTTAAGAAACCTCGCCCATCAACCACACACAATATCTTTTATTGTGCTCCCATTAAAAATGAAATAATAAAAGAACAAACATATGAATATATAATATACATAAGCGAATAAATAACAATTGCTAATGTATAACTGAAAACAACGGGATATTTTTTGTATGAGCAACAAAAGCCACCAATAGCACACACCAGTTGCAGCATCCAAGAAAGTGACGATGAGTCATCGCAAAAACCAGTCTCGAAAACTGCTTGCGACTTTATTCATACATATATATATATATACACTCCCGTCATACTCCACCATCCAATTCTCTCTTTGCCAAGATGGAAAAAAAAAAACCAAACAAACAGAACAGAATAAAAATAAAAGAATGAAAGAAGAAAAAAATTTATTGCCATTTCCTATACTCCCACACATATGTTCTCATGACACATTCGCCATATGATATAGTATTTATCAAGATTGATCGCGATTTAAGAAGATCGAGGGGGTGTTTGAGATGTCTATAACTAAACACACATACACGCAAGAATGAGAACAAAAATCTCAATTTAAGGGTGAGTCTTTTGTGGATGGTGGCGCACGTCAAGTTAACGAAAATATACTCTAGCCCCATCGGACGTGTGGGCTTTTCTCGTTGAAAAGAGACTTTTTCATACTATGTATGTGGTGGTGGTGGTGATGATGGTGGTGGTGGACGAGCAAGCATCGAAGAACAAGAAGAACAAGAACAAGAACAAGAAAAGTGAGTGAGAGGGGGAAAAAAAAAATGGAAGAAATAACCCCCCTGTTTGCTACCGATCCTCGTTCTTTGTCTTAACCCTGTGGTATATTAATGCGAAGAACATGGTACATATAGGAAAAGACAACGCGCTCACTTCTAACCACCAACCCAATCGAGACTATGAGCGCAAGAGTGAGAGAGTGTAAAGACACTCATGTGGAATACTAACGAGTTCATGCGCCAAATCTCCCAGAGAAGACCTCGTTTAACCGCACCTTTGCATTTTAACAGCTTCTGCGAGAAAAGAAACTGATGAAAGAGTGGGTGAAGGAGGGAAGAGAAAGAATTGTTGAGTAACTTTTTCACACCACTCATATGACGAAGTACATCGTTTTATATGTCATTTAAGTATGCTTGAGTCTGTGTCAATTCGGTTAATTTACTATATGTGATGTAAATTTTTTTTTTTTAAACATCAAGGATGTGATGTTGCGAGACGAAAAAAAAATGTTTAATTAACACATGATTCTGACATCACCATAAAAATTAAATATATATTTCATAATAATTTGGGGGAATATATCATTTTGTGTAATATGATTTGTTGTAAAACTTTTTCGTCTGGATATAAAGAAAAATGTGTTATTAGTATTGGCACCTCATTTTTTCTTTTTTATAATTCTTCTGAAACAATTTCATGTAAATATTTATCCGAGACGTTAGAGAACAGAGAGTTTCTAGAATGATATTTTTCATTCGCGAGCGCGATATCCTGGGAACTAATTCTCCGATTAGATTGAAATTGAGCCCATTCGATTCATATACAAATATTCTATAGTCTCAACTAAAATGAAATTGATTCATGGAAAAATTCTATTTATTTTCAATTGATTACAATTAAAAAAAATTGATAAAAAGTCAATACGTCTTCTTCCAAATACGAAAAGAAAAAGAAAAAAAGATTTACCAAGAAATCGATAGACAATGATGCAAAAATAATTGAACGAAAAAAAAAAAACAAAAATTAGAACATGAATGTATTTATAGAAATTCATAGATATCAATAAAATATAACGATATAATATTAATAAATGTTCATCAGAAATCCACGAACTCGCGAATGGCAATTGAAATAAGTGAGAAACGAGAGAGGTCAAGAATATGCATTTGCACAAAGGTCCAGATGCTGTTGTGAGACACGTGAATAGAAATTGGAGTCGATTACGCGTGTCGGCATGCAGACTATTTTCAACCTAGTACTCCAAACATTTAAGTCGAGTGAAATTTAGAAGCGTTTGCCTTGTTTCACCGTCGGCCACATAATACACGTCCGGTGGCTGAGTCAAGTATTTCACTTCCTCTATGCATCAATACACAAATAACTGCAACTATCATCGTGCCAATACATCACAAAGCTCACAATATAACTCTTCATCCATAATTTATCAACAAAAATATTAATTTATGTCATGACGTTCATGACTTTCTGATATTAATAACGAATTAACTATGAAAATATGATGTAAAAATACTATATATTTCCAGACATCTTAATAAATAAAATATCTGCATTCTCATATGAATTTGGAGCATCCAAGTTCGACATTAAACATGTGTCAATTTATGAAAATTGAACAAGTGCATTGAAATATAAAATAAAAGAATAAGAACTCGTTGAATTATTATTATTATTATCATATGTAGAAGTGAAAGCAGAGCACATGACAAATCTGATTTAATGTATAAAATTGCCAGAGAATTATAACGACAATCTTTAGAAATCATGACATTGATCTTTTCAATACAAAAAGAAAGAAATTGTCTACGAATGCATAATAAATGAGTGTGAAGAGAGAAGTTTTTATACTAATTTTTAGAAGTATGGAAGTATGAAAGTATTGATTATCAACTGTTACTATTAATACTTCAATATATTAATTGACTCAAGCTCAATAACTCCATTAACAACAATACACAATTAATAAGAGAAATCAAATCGAATAAACTTTCTGTATGTGCATAATTGTAACATATACAAATAAAATTCCTCCTAAATTTGTAATTGCAAAGAAGAAGATTATTAATCATACTCTCAGACTTCATTTATTTGATCTTGTATATTCCTAATTGACATCGATGATTCGTAATTTTTTTAATTTTGATAATAAATTAGGAAATTATTTGTTTTAAGGTAGTTTCGATCAGACACATAAATTTGTCATTAACTCATATGTGAACCTGGATGAACTAGAGATATACAGCGCTCTATAATTTGTTATATCGATAGTATAGAGAGAAGAAATATTGGAATACGACGTCTGAGAATTAATAATAGATAGTTAGATTATATAAATATTAAATTTAACCACCGAAGTTTACATTTAATAATCATTTATAGACATACCAGATAGCAACAATTTCTACAATATTCTGCGGCATTACCTAGTGATATATATACGTATATAAATAATCTTTCTTTCGTCGTGTTCATCAAGAATTAAAGGGTACAGATTTGCGATTATTCCGTATTTAAATCACCAACAGAGATACCATAAATTTCCAGGGAAATTAGAATTATTTCTGGTTTAAAAAAACAATTTTTTTAACTCTCCTATTCTTGAGTGAGGCGACCCCCTATACACTTTTCGTTACTAATATGTAAGCATGATAATTTTAAATATGAAAAATTTCTCAGTATGTATATATGAAAATAATATCTATATACCCATCCAGCAATAATCGTTTCTATTTTTACGTCCGTTTATAATAACATTTCGTGAAAGATCTATTCTACGAATGACCAGCCGCCCACAGTGCCAATGAATCTTTTTAAAATCGTCGCCAAAGCATCATAAAACCAAACAAAATGAAAGGGAAATAAAAAACGAAAAATAAAATAAACTTTTGTTTATACAAACACTTGTCTAGTTCCGTTTTTATCTATACATACAGTAGATATTTGTTAACATGAAGAAACGATCTCTCTCCTCTGCATATAGATATCTCGTGTGACATCATACATAAAGTATATATAGTCATAGATGATTGCGTCATTCCACTGATCGCATCCACGAATACCAAGTGCGCGATCGCACATCGCATTTATATTATTGAATTGTTAATTTTGTCCTCGAACAGCTTGTATATCAATAGAATGAATATATCTATATGTGTATATATAAACATTACGTGCAGGCGCCATTTAATCATTATAATTATTCTCCATTAAAAAAAAAAAAATAGGCATACTACCAATTATATTAATTTTGAATAGTTTATGGAAATACTTATGGAATTGATTTTTAATGAACTGTAAGTGTGATTTGAAATTTAATTCAAGTTCTATCAGCAAATGAGAGACCGGAAATAAATTCTAATTTATTATATTATATTGTCTGTTATTTTTTATTCTTTCATTTGAATCAATAGCTTCCGAATAATTAACACTTGTTTCTATTTGATTGTAATGAAGAAACAGAGATCATGAAAAATTCATTCCGTAGTATTAATTTGTCATGCACCATAAATAGTTATCAATTTTTTAATTTCAATTTGGCATTCATTTCGCTTCTTCATCAAAAATTGATAGTTTTATTATATATTTTTATTTCATATTCGAAAATAGTTTCTGAATGAAAAATATCTTTTCTCAGTGTACTCTGATGAAAAGCGATTACAAATCCCTGCCAAAATAAAAAGTATAAATAAAAAACAATATAGCTCGAGTTCTATAATAATTTATTCGAAAATTTTCATCATAACTATACACAATATCAAATTCATCGATAATAATATTAAATAATTATGTGTTAAAAAATCTTCAATTGCACACGCTTTGTCCACACTTGATCCTTCCTCTACAAGGGGGGAGGAAAAAAAAAATACAAAAAAACTTATTCGCTAAGAAGCGTGAGAGAAATCACGACAAGTCGCCGGCGGACGTCGGTACAGGAAGCAATGAGCAAAGAAGCAAAGAAATAAACCAAAAGCACTGACGAAAATGCGATGTTAAAGGTGACAGAGAGAATGGGAATGTGACGCCAGTACAGTAGCAGTTGTAATTGTGTACAGTGATATACAATGTATAGTGGTGGGTTAGCAAAGAAAAAAAAAATGAAAAAAAAAAAAAAGGCGAAGAAGAAGAAAAAAAAAGTGGAGATAAATAGGCGTCGAAGGAGCACGACTATATACGATGAAGGCTACGAGCGCGCGAGATTCAAGTACTATAGAGAAAAGAGGGCACTCAACAACCACCAGCTCACCCTCTCAATCCTCTTCAACGCGCCGGTGCGAATGAAACAGAGAATGACAGAAGCGGCTTACCGCATGGAACTGCCCCTAATAGTCCATTGTCTAAGATCCAAGCGACAAATCCTCATCGTTTCATACCAATTCATTCCTATACGTATTTAGACGTTAAATCTCATACTTGTCATATTTTTTTTTTTTATCCCCGCATACATTCTCTCTTCATCTTTGTCCCCTGCTCACTTTTTTTAATTCCCATCTATCGCAAATATATGTTACGGTACATTGAGAAGAGATAGGTAGAATGGGCACACGAAAGAAGTTAAGATTATAAGTCGTTGCATGTGATATTTTTTTTTTTTTTTTCGTGTAATAAATACGAATATTAATTAGATATGGATTTTATTCGCTGATGTCATGTCTTGATGAAATATTTAAGAATGTAGGGCAAATTTTCATAAAAAAAAATATGACAGTTTTCGCCTCTTTTCCGAAGAGTTGTACTATTTATCTTTATTCATTTATTGAATTGATAATGTGATGAGTGGTTTTGGTTTATGAATACTTTTCTCGATCGAAATGTTATTTTTTGAATGTATAAATTTTAAAAGATATCGCGAAGTGATTCAATAAAGATGAATTGTGTAAAATGAATCTAGGTGAAAATAAAATAGTAGGAAAGGAGCAAAATAAATAATGAGGGAAGATTATTTGCATTTTTATTGTTAGTGAATAGTGGGAATAATTTTAGAAATTGATTACAGTTTATAAATAAATTTGTCATGGAAAACATTCGGATTTTATTATTGTTTTATCATTTGTATTAATTTAATATGTACGAGAATGAACGAATTGAAATATCTTTCATCAATTATCAATAATTATCCAAGCAAGTGTACGACAAATCTGTGTTTCCAATAAAAATATCCACAGACGAAAAAAAAAAAAGTTCCCGGCCAAACAAATATACCGACAGTAATTTATCTTTGCATTTTACATTTTCAAACTTTTTCTGAACTTGAATCCCCATAAACACCCTTGCGCACGAATATGAACACATTGAATACAAAATATTTGAACGAATACATCCACTGAATGTATTCTACATATTTTGACACCACCATATAAACAACATCAAATAATGAAGAAAAAAAATAAAATAATACACAAATGAAAGAAATAAAAAAAAATAAAAGTAATAATAAAATATATAAATGAATTGCTTTGAAAAAATACATATATAATTTGTCGAATTGAAAAGAAAAATACATGTGTGAGGTTTACGATCAAGATTGAATAGAAAACTTTTTCATGGTAAGCTTTGATATTTTTTTTCGCAAAACTGAAGTGACAAAGGGATCTCACTGTATCCATTTTATCTGTATATATAAATAAATTCATTTCATAACCGCCGTGTGGAAATGCGATGCTAATGGTTAAGCGAGTTGCAAGGTTGTAAGCGAAACTAAACAGCAAAAGACAAACGAAAAAATAAAAACCAAAAAGGGATAAAAAGTTTCCATTTCTTTTGTTCGACGCTCAGTACTTTTGTGACCTCTGGAAATTGACGCTAATCGTCTAGCTAGAAGTCGGCATACTGTATACAAATCATGTTTCACAGCAGCAAGTACAGTTCACTGAGAAGAATTTACAAACTCGAGAGGCCAAAAAAAAAAAAAATAGAATATATATATATATATATATTTTTTTCAAATACTGACTTGCATACACGGTACACACTCGTTAATACTAATGACGAGGAAACAAAAATGTATTCCAATTTAACTTGCAACGGTAACGCAACATCAGTCGCAAAGCGATGAGTATGAATAGTCGAACTGGATATTTAGTCAGCATATATATTTATATGTATATAGATAGTGTATAACTATGGTCGAATACCATAGTGATGAGGGGCACATGGGTTTCATATTCCCAATTATAATTGAAATTTTCGTAAACTCACTCGCCTCAATCTCTGAACCAT
This sequence comes from Zele albiditarsus, assembly GCA_958496275.1. Taxonomy (NCBI): domain Eukaryota; kingdom Metazoa; phylum Arthropoda; class Insecta; order Hymenoptera; family Braconidae; genus Zele; species Zele albiditarsus. Next base: position 16,300,857 of record OY292408.1, read on the forward strand.
TTCGATCGGTTCAGTAATCATCTTTCGCTATCACACGATAATAGGGGCTCTCGCTGAGAGGAGAGTTCATGTGAGCTAACGCGATAACGCAAATATCGTACACAGACTTTCTATTATAACATATTTATATGTAGGCTATTAAAAATATATACTTTAAAAATCATATCAAATAAATAATAAGAATGAAAGAACTGAAAAATAAGATATGTATGTAAAATAAAAATGATGGATGATATTTTATTTTGTAATAAGGAATATAAATTGTTTTTATAGTTATGTCATTTGCAAATTTTTTATTAATATTTATTCATATATGTGTAATGTTTTACGAACAAATATGTAAAAAACTCACTTATAGAAAATATATTTTTCCTTGTCTTTCGAATATATATTTGTTTTGTAGACGAAAGAAAAACTTCAGGTTAATTCTCGAAGATAACTAACCTGGGTCATATTGATCCTCACGATTTTTTATAGCATGAACCGATGCTTGTTTCCTTCCCTTCAACTCCAACTATCGTCTGAGGTGAATATTAAAGTTATTTTTGTCACCTTCTCAATATTTATTTGATCATTATTGATCGCTTTCAATTATCACTCTGTGACTTTTAAAGTTGAGTTAAAAGTAAAAGACTGAAAATTAACACAATTGCTTCGAGGTGTTATATGATGGCACTACATTTTTTTTCATAGCCTTGTTCAATGCCTCTACTCCAGCTCATATAATATGAAAACTATATATTGAAATTTAACTTTGTTGACACGTATATATTTTAGTTAACCGATTTGCGATCGATTGAAAAAAAAAGAAAAAAAAAGACGAGCTAGAAGAATCATTATCAACAGATTGACTCATGGTGCACTGAACGAATTATTAAACACAGATATTTCTATCTGTGACACATATAAAATTCATTGTAATTGCAAATAGGAAAGAAAATTATGGTTCACATCCGCTATAGAGAATATGAGTGACTCTTAAATACATTCACATACGATAATATGAATATATATATAATGAATCTTTATTCCAAAATTAGATTCCCCACTTGCGACTCCACGAATATTCACAATGTTTTATACACAGTGTAGTGTTTCGCTCCCACGCATTCGCGTGTCTCCTGTTGCACATGTGTGAATATTGCTTTGATGGCAAATATATATATGTGTCAGTACATTCAACAGGCATCTTTTTACTCCAACTATATATTTATTGGATCAAAATGTACATATCACATGTGAATAGAAAAATAGAAGGTTTATTGACTTGTCTAAACTGAAGAGATTATAGTTTATTATTACCACAATTGACACTGTTATTTTGAGCTTTTTTTTTCAATAATACGTCTAGAAAATAATCAATATATGCTGGGAAAACCCGAGCCACAGGTATTTTATTCTAAGAAAGAAAAATTATGAGCGTCGTGTATTTTTGGGACTTTTGCCAGTAATTATTTCACCAATACATATATCTTACATTTACCAGTTAATTCCATAAATGACCAGACGATTTTCGTGTGCCCTCGGCATTTATGTGCATATACGTACATGAACGAGTATTAATAAACTCGAATGTTGTACTAGTTCATTTACAATCACTTTCTCTGTATCAATCAAAATTCAATATAAATACTGAAAAAAAAAAGAAGAGTATAATTAATTGAGTGTATTCCTCACCAGTCATTTAATTACAATTATTTTGTCACAGTTGGAAATCTATTTTTTTTTTGTTTCAGACTATTCGAGATGATATTTTAGAGACTAGTTGATCAATTGAGTTCAAATAAATCTAATTTGAGATATGTTTAAATTGTTTATTAGTCAAACCAAAATTTCATTGATAAATCAACAATTAATTTTTTTTTTTTCATCGTTTCAATTTAGAAACATATCAATTAAACTTATCAATTATTTTTATCGTGATTCTATCTTCATCTATGCCTTTTTTTTTTCTTGTAATCAACCATTTTTCTCATTATCACAATTTAGAGTTATTTACGAGAAACATAACCAAGTCCAACCACCACACCAGAAATATGTCATCCAGTCAGAATATTAATGCTGTAACACCTAACGTCTTCATTTTTATTTTAACCCGATTCTATAAATACATTGAAAGACAAACAAAAATATGCTAAAACGATCCAACTTGTCGTTTTTTTTTTCTTTCTTAAGCCGAATAAACAGAAAAAATTCTCCTATTTTTCAAAACCTCAAATAAACACATCGCGTTAATAATCATAAATTTATATCAAGCAGATATAATACAAAAACCTAAGAAATAATTTGACTCAAATAAATAAGAGGATTTAATTGAAAAATATAATTCGTCGAATTAACTGAATCATTTTTTTTTTATTAATAATTGATAAGCCGCAAAAACATTGTCATCTAACAAATACCATGTCAATATATAATTTAAGATAAAAATCACTTTGTCTATCGAAAGGCTATCGAGTTTAATATCAATTTGTAGAATAGTATAAAATACAAACAAAAATACTCAACGTAAATACGATTATTTATAATCTTTTCAGTTGTATTAAGTATTTTATTCAATCATTATCATTCCGTCTCAATTTTAATCTTTTTTCTCTTCTCTTTTCACATAAACATTCAGATTCATTTTGCTGCTGTATCCCATTTAACCTTCGAGGTCGTTCTCAAATGTTAATCTTAAAAAAAAAAGGGGTCGCAATTCGGATTTACAATCATAAAGACTATATATATATATATATAAATTTATGGTTGCATATATGGATATGTAATTTCTATATATAAAAACGTGTTTTCCTTTCATTGACATATAATAAATAACAAGATATTCAAGGCCACAGACATATTCAATATACATCTATACATCTTTATGTATATGAAAGTGAAGATACATTGATTTTGTCACAAAGCAGATAATAAATAACGATTTCATATATATTAATAAACCGTGATAAGATGTGACTCATTATTGTAACATATAAACACCCACGGCCTATATTACATAAACATGTCACGAGAATCATCAAGAAAATTAATTAAAAAAATATACATGAATATATGATCAGAGAGATGAAAAAAAAAAAAAGAGCGGTGTGATTGACAAAGAATAACGATAAAGAATAATGACTCATAATTATTGTTCAGAGAAATTTACTTATTTATGATAAGAATTTTTTGAAATCAACTTGTTGTATGTATTAAAAAAAAATGAATAAACATATTTGTCAATGAACTTCATAATTGGAGAAAAATTGTCTGCTTAGTTGTAAATTCATGAGTGTTCAATTTGGCTTCAAATTGTATACAGTCTCTTCTACATTTTCATTTCAACAATTTATAATTATTCAATGACTATGTTTTGTTCCATTATAAATACAAATAATGTGAAGCTCAACAAAACAATCTTATTTGGATGGAAAATTAAAAATGGAATGAATTAGAGTTAGAACTATAAATAAATATAAAGATAAGTTACAGCTGTGAGAATAATTGGTACGATTGGATAAGTGATTGTTTCATGGATTGTGTGAGAAGGCCAAAGGCAATATAAAATTAAATGAAGAAAATTATTCATTCTTTTTTTATGTTCAAGAGTAAAGTATTAAAAAACATTTTTTTTTTTTTTTTCACGTCATTCAATTTAAATTTACATCTTTATAACATTGGCATCATGGTTAAAAGACAGCATCAATTGCACCTGCAATTAGCTTTGACGCCAGAGAAATGTGGAACACGCGCGACCCCAATGTTACTACTGCCAGATTTAAAAGACTGTGCCATATACAAAAAATAAAAATATTCGTCATGCATGAAACATAGCGAGGTAATCGCTCCTTATTCATATTATATAATTAGTTCACGTTATTGAACACAATTATTTTTTTTTTTTGCGACAATTTTTATTTTTATACTACTATCGCTACAGGTAATATTTGTTCTCACACGTCATATTTATCTATTATCAAATCGTGCATACATCCATATTATCATTTATATCAAAAAGTTGGGATCCACTGTAACGTGAACGCAGATAACTTATCATCCGACGTTTATTTCAGGTCATATCTGAAAGAGAACATTCACCAAATCCATGAAGAAAAAAAAAAATAATGAAGAAAGATTAAAGACATTATCCATGAATTTTAATAATTTTGCGCGTTAATTCAATGAAATAAATATACATACAAATTTTATTCTCTACACAATAGCAATTATTCTAACAATTGCATCGTAAAACCAATTGTCATACACACCACACACACATACACACAAATACATATGTATATTCATATGCGCATGTAAATTTTTTTCCCACGCTTTATCTCAATGAATCAAAAAAAAAAAAAAAATAATAATAATGAAGTGAAAGATCGTTGAACCTATTATACAAAGGAGTACACTTATTCTTATCGCACTTGAGCACAGGTGAGTGTACTTTCTTTCTTCCTTTCATTTATTTTTTCTTTTTTTACTTATTTATTTCTTTTTTTTGTTCAATATTTTTCTTGATAATGTCACATATTATCAAATACTACTCAACTAAACTTTTCTATGAAAATTGTACCAATACAACCCGAATAAATATCACGTTTACACCGATTCTTAAGGTATCATACTGGATAAAAATAGATTCATGGATTTGTTTTTTGGTGAGCAATTACAGTTGATGGGAAAGTCAGATCAATTATGAAATTTAATGATGAGTCTTTGAGTAATATATTTCAGGATGATTTCGAAGAGTGTTATCAGTACAACTTGAAAACGATGAAAAGTAGAAAACATATGTATAAGTATGTTTTTATGTAGAATCGAATTCTGCACAAATATTTTTTTTATTGATATTTCTATGATAAATAGGAACAAAAATATAGAGCTTCACATTTAAATGTCAATATCCAAAATTTCACAGAAATACAGTTTCCACATTTTTACCCATAACTAATAAATGACGATTCTAACGCCGAAAATTGATGGGATTAAATTCTATTGATATAATCTTTTCTTGATGTGTAGTAATTCATAAACAAATGTTTCATAAATAATGTCTCTCAAGAAACGTTAACACGTTATATATACACACATATTATATTCAAACGTTTTTTTTTTTTTGTACTTATGGTCTTTATGTTTTTTTTACGAACGTACAATGATGTCACGAGTTATTTGCAGTTTGCTCCACTCACAAAGACACTGTTTACCATGTTGAAAGAATTTTACAGGGCTTCGCGTGCATTTCAACACACAAATGGGTAATGAATCCATCATAATATTATTGTAAATCTATCATGAGTGTATGTATTTAAAGTTTTCATGAGAGTGTTTTCTCGCAGTTATTCATGTCAGTGTATTTTTGATAAAATAGTAACCAGTACACATGTTAAATAATATTTTATAAGATTACTTAGAATATCAAAATGTTTGCCAAAGCAATGAAACGAATTTATATATACCCATCGCATATTGTTGGATTAATGTAGGTTAAATTCTTCGAAAACAATAATACATCCAAAGTAAATAAAAATATTTATGAAAAGATCCAAAAATTAAATTTTGCCTACGTCGAGTGACGACTTTAGCTATTTCATATTTCTATTCTCTTTTCTTTCCAATGTGTGTTTGTGTGTGTGTGTGTTATGCAGAAGGTGGGAATGGTAATAGATTTGCATGCACCAATGAGTCTCAAAGGTGGTTAGGTAAATTTATAGCCGTTTGGATAAAAGAGAATTTATTGATATCGACCCTTAATACATTTTATTATTTATTTTATTTTTATCGTAATAAAAATTCCATCGCATTCATGTTAATCCACCAAAAGCGATGTAGTAATCGATATGAAAGATATAATTGAAGTGTTATCTTTGAACCTTATGCACCTGGCCTTGATTGATTGTCGATTGACAAATGTAGGGATATATATTTTATGAATTTATCCAGCTATAAAAAAATTTTGGGAACTTGATAATAAGTGACAGAGTAATTTTTATCACGATTATTAATCAAATATTTGACTAAATATCCTTTCAAACAAAATTATGAAAGACAATTGTGGATTTCTGCAAATTTCATTGTATTAAAAAAAATATATAAAATTATTTACATTTAATTTCTCTGCGACGTGGATTTATTTCAACAGTCAGTTCTTGGTCAAACAAGATGGTCTGAATAGAGATATTTATTGAGGTAATTAATTATTCATCAGTTTCGTAACATTTATGTAAATGATTTCCATTTAATTTAATATTTTTGAGATACCTGTGTAATATATTAATTCTAATTGAATTCATCTGAATAAAGGTTTATTGTATCATTTTTTATTTTTCCTAAATATAGATCTTGGACGAATCTTGTCTGGAGAGTTCAGAGACATGGACAATCCATAAGAATTCGTATTATTAGAATTTAAACACGTTTTCAGTCAGAATTATATTTGTGTTTCAGTGGTTTTATAATGAAAATTGATTTTGCAAAATTAACAAATGTGTTGCTACTATCAAAATTTTCTATCAGACGTTTTTTAAATGGAACAAAGTTTATAGAAAGTGAATTTTCGTTTATATTAGTCAAAGTCTGACATTTCATTCAGTACAAATACTTTTTTATCACTTTTCTATTAATTCAACACCGTAAAAGTTATAAAAATTTTTCTCAATACCCACTTTCCAATTCTCAGTAAATCCACTATTCCTTATACATAACCACACATATAATGAGTAAACATAAAATCCGAAAACATGATTCTACATGTTAGATTGATTATTGCCTCTATAACCACTTTTTACCAAAAATTAAATAAATATTCCGCACTTTTGATCCTTACAAGTTTATAAATTATATGGCGAGCAAAACGTTTGTGCCCCAACATGAATTTAACGACATGTATGAGAGAGAAATTTTTGTTTAGACTTCGTTCCATACGATTTATTTATGCCTATAAGCCATTCTGGCTGCACGCCAGATGTATAGTGTCAGTGTAAATTTTTATTCCTCTCTTATTTTTATTTTCTTTGTTGAATCATTTATTTTTCAAATTTTTTTTTTCTCTTCCCTTTTTCCTCAATTTATTTTTTCTTTTTTAATACCACTTTTAAATGTTAAGCACAACAAATGTCATGTGGAAGGATGTCACGAATTGACTCATTCCAATTCTCCCACACTAACACTTGTGTATATTTGTATATAAATTGCATGAAGAATTGTAAATGTAATTTTTTTTTTTTTCTCTGAGAACGTTTCGCGCGTTGAAAACGATATGTACATCAGACATTTGTTTTATTTTTTTACTCTTCCTTTTTTTCATACACATAGTTGGGTCATGTATAAATGCACGCAAACATACGTGTATAACTCTGTATATATGAGAAAGAAGACGATAGTATTGGATATAAGTACATGCGAGATAGAGTAAGAAAAAAAATTGAGAAGAAGAGCCAAATTTTACGCCACAGGATAGTATGTATACCATATAGCGTGTCGTGCATTATTCACGCCTCATGAATCTGAGATTTCTTTACTGTTCGTCGCTTATATATATTTGAATGCCCCACGAATCGATCATACACACATATCGTTCTCAGAATCTTTGCATATGGTACCATCGTTTGTCTTTTTTCTCCAAATTTTTCCTCATCTCTAACCAAATTATCACCGATCGTTGAATCAATTATTAATACATTCTGTTAATTTTTAGATGAATAAATTGCAATATAAAATTATATTTAACCATCGTTCCAAATAATTCAACGTTTTTGTTTCTTTAAAATATAGATTTTTTTGAACCGAAATATTAGCCACATAAATCTTTCATCATTTTGAGAATAATTAAATAAATTTATGACAATCTTTTTTCGGATATCCCAAGAATCAATAACGTATATGAATATCGTTATTCCTTATTGCATTATCTTTTAAAAAAAAAAAGTCACAATGTTTTTCACTATCTTTAAATAGATTAATACATAATTGAACTGAATATATGAAAGAATTAACAAGTTACTAAATTTGCCAGGGTTTCAAATTCTACTCAACATTTGTTCTAACAAATTCATCTTTATTTTTTTCAAATATATTTTCGACGAATCAATGAATAAATTTCATCATATTTCCATCATAGCAATAACTAGTAATTGAATTAAATCAAATCTGTATTCACCTCAAGTTTCTCATCTCGGATGGATAAATGAAAACATAATCTTATTACAAATTCATACTAACAATCTCACAATAAGTTAATATGATAATTGTACTCTCTACCAGATTTCTCTACCAAATGACTCGTAACATTTCATTCCTCCAATATCATTTCATCCACTTAACAAATTCATACCATAAATTTTCCCTCATATCAATAGTTAATATTCAAATGTTATAAAATCTCCACTCAGCTTATATTCATATTTCTCAACATAAACTTCAAAATAATCTCTATCACAAGATGACAATAGTCTTCATTAAACGAGTCTTCTACAAATTACACACTGTTTAAAAAAAAACCGAATAAATAAATAAATGAATAAATAGATAAAAAATAACGTGGAAGACATGGAAAAAATTAAAGAGCTTGCGAATTGTAAAACCGCTTCTTTTTTTTTTTTTTTTTTTGCCTTCCATCATCATCATCCTCTCACGCTCAATTCCAAGCTGTACACACACCCTTTTTCCCATCTTCAAAACCAGTTTGACTCGTCGCCCACGCGCTCTTCTTGAAAGTACCTATATATAATGCGACTGAACGGAACGTAAGCAAGAGAGAACGATTTACTTACATATATACGTGGAAAAGAAAAAAAGGAAAAAAAAAAAGGAAGAAAGAGGGAGCGAAGCGCACGGATACGTCAAGGCACATGGCGACAACGAAGAATTGCATTATGATTCATACACATAAACATGTACACCGTATCTTTTTTCGCATTGAATTAAAATTCAATAATTGTAGAAATAAAAATAATTAATTTATTTGTCTACAAACCATGAGAGGAAATTAATTGAGAATCCGAATAGATTGATGGGATTCAATTGAGAACTCTACCAATTATATTTAATTTTTAAATCGCTACTTTGGAATACATGAAACCAATAAACGTCCCAGTTGAGAAAGTACAACATTCGATTTAAATCCACCATTTATTTATCATCTTTAAAATAGTCCACTGAATATTCACATTTGACTTTTATCAGAAGTTCGATTTCTCCCTTAATATTTTAACTATTACTCATTGTATTATTTCACCGTCCAAGCACTCAATTGCTTGCGTACATGAAATCACTGGTCCATAATAACAATTTTATTATCCAAACAATTAAACACCAAGAAAAACCGATGGAATTTTAAAAATAATACAAGGAAATATAATATGAATTAAATATAAAGATCAAATAGGTAACCAATAAAAATTTTTAATCTACGTCAACTATACTCTTCCTCAAACATATGTCATAAAATCCATAAATTTTCTAATTCATCAAACAATTCTTTCAATAAAAGAACAATTAGGAAAAAAAAAACAAACGCCTATTAATTACCAATTTCTAACTCATTTACTTTTGAAACTAAAACTAATTGTATATATAATGAATTCGTTATCCGATATTTCCCCAACATCACCACCATTATAGCGATTCTACCTTCCCATGCATTGAAGTTCCCCAACGGAAATTATTGAAATCCTCACTTTACGTTAAGAAACTCAGCGTTCCTAACTGTTCAATAATATTGATTGACTCACCTAATATTAACCAGTTCCAAACTTCATATTTATTTATGATCACATTAACTACATATAAAAGATGAACGTATATATGTGCGTATTATTACTCGATCAATGGCTATTTTAATTTAATTATAGGAGATGTCTAAATTATAAACCACCAAAGATGATACGGTTGGTAGAGATTAAAAGGAGAATCAATGAATGCATAAAATCTAATCTCCTCACTTTTTTTTTTCCTACACTTTTTTTCTTGCTCTCTTCTCTTCTCTCGCGGTCTTCTCATATTTCCCCAATCTTTATTGCACTCAATGCTGTTTTTACTGTTTATATATATATACATATTATAACGTGTTTGTACTCGCAGATCAATCGATCTCTTTCACGTGTTGATACTATGAACGCATTCTTCATGTATTCTCCCACCAAACGGTAATTCAATACTTTTTTTGAAGGGCTATAGCATGTTCTATATATTGTAAATATATACATGTAGACATTGTGAGTAAAATAAATCCAAACTCGTGACGACTCTCAAATAAATATGTAGGATGAATATTGAGAACCGGAATTCATCAAATAATATTTGAATATGTATGTTAAAAATATTGTGAATATAATTCAAAATGGAACTTGCATATGACAAGAATAATGGACACTTACTAAATGTGAAAAGTTATTGTACAATAAATAAATGTCTTCTGATTTTTATATAAAAATCATTTTTACACAGTATTGTTCACCAGATAAATATAGTTTTCTGAAGTTATTTGGTCCTTGTCACAGTTTTGATATTAGAATTGAAAAAAATACAAAAAGTTCAAGAACTGACAACAATTTGAATTAATTTATTCTATATTTCATATGGAAAAAAAAAAAAACAAACAAACGTGATCGTGATATGTATAATGAGTTTAATTAATAATGCATTTTACAGCCGATTTTAACATTTAAAAATTGTTTGACAAACAACGTTAGAGAAATAAGGGAACAAAAATAAAGTATGTAATATATAATAGTTCTTTACTGATGTGCACATTGAAGCTGACCAAATGCTATATGGAAAAGTTTCTCAAATTTATTGCGTAATAATCGTGAAGCGAAGATAAAAACTTTTTGTAAATGTGAAACCCACAATCGACGACTGAACGATTCCGCTTCATACCTGTATTATATTCTCAACAATATGTATACGTATATATATATATATATACCTGAGTTTGTGTATTTATTCTACGGCATCAAAATTGAGAAATAATAAAGGATGGCGAGAGAGAAGAAAAAAGAAAAAGGAACGATGAAGAGCATTCGTATATCGAATTTCTCGTTGTATTTACATATTTTTCATAAAAGTATGAATCTTGACGTCTTTCACAGGATAAATATACACTCAAATCGTGCTTTGGATAAAGGCTCTGTATATATATGCCGATACATATAAAAATATATGTATACAGTAATATATTTTTTCTTCTTCAATTAAACTATATATATATATATATATATATATATATATATATATGGCGCTAACAAAACTCATCCGTGATTCTATTCTCGGTTAACTATAATTAACATTCTGATTATGTTAAAGTAGCTCGAGTACTGAAAGCATATTGCAGAAAAATTACATCTTTGATATCATACATTAGCGTTAGAAAGACAATACGTGCTCTCAGATTTCAATTTTCATATTTTTAACTCTAACGCACTGAAAATTATAATAGAAGCGATTCAAAGTATTCACAAAACATTTATAAAATTTATTATCCTGAAAATCTAGCTGATGGATTTAGGGAGGGCCATTTATATTTTGTACACATGACAACAGACTGATCCACTATCAATTTGAAAGAAAAATATCTGTTAAAATGTTATATATTGTGTAAAGTCATGAATTTTCTATTAATTATGATGAACGTACGGAATAATTATTCGAAGTTGAACAATTGGGCCCTTCTTATGCAACCATGAACACGGCCCTGTATGCTTGAACTACTTTTAAAGACTACTCGCATCAAGAGACCTTGGAAATACATAACTTTAATTAACTTTTTCTCTGTACAAATAGGAAGACCTTTTTATTCTTGATTTTTTCCTATTTTGTTTATCGTAAATTCATCAGATCTTGAACAATAAAAAAATATCATTATACTACATTATCGCCCCCCCCCCCCCCCCCCCCCCCCCCCCAAGCATATTTTACAAAGAAGTAAAATAAAACTGATATAAATCATTTTGGAAATTATTTTCACATGGGTTGTCTCTTTAATCTCTACTTGTTTGAATTCAAATAATGAATAATCATTCACAAAATACCTCCACCGATTTAATCTACAATATAATTATACAATATTAAGAATAAATATTTAAAGATAAACTATGAATAGTTTCATTGAGATAAATGGAGTGCCGGAATTCTACAGTGAATAATTTAACTCATATAAGGACAGAATAAAATTAAAAAGCATTAGAGATAGTTGAAAAAAAAAAGAAAAAACTTCAGACAAACGGTGTAACAATATTTGTAACACCGCGCTTACAAAGATTAGATTATGAAAATTGACAGTGAAAGATCAAATAAAAACCATACGATTAAAATGATCCTAATTCTTTGTTGCATTATACAAAATATTTACACATATCCGGATGTATTTTCATGCATTGCACATGAACGAAATTATTTTTCATTGTTCACTTTTGTTTTTGGCGTTTCCACCGCCATCCGCATGTTAAATTCATCAATTTCTAATCCTGTCCTCTTGCAATCGCCACAGTAAACCAGCTTCAATTTTTTTATTTTTGTATTGTCTTTTTATTTCCAAATACACAATTCGCCATTTATTTTATATCGTATAACATTTCCTACTTCTCATTTCATTTCAATGAAACAGTACACTAACCTCATGCTATTTTAGAAATACTCCACAACTCACATTTGTAATTGGTACACTGATAAATCAAATTTTCACACCACCAAAATAATCAATACGTTGTTGCGAATGAATCATGAATAAATTATGTGATTGGAAGAGTAAGTGCATGAGTGTCCGAAAAGACAGTAAATAAATATTATGAAATAAATTCCTAAATCATTATCAATAATACACAGTGACACAGTTCTTCATCTTGATCACATCACTTCACAATGATGCTTCATGAAATATAATGGACGAGTTCAATCACCAATATCAAATTATAGAAAAAGCAATTTATAGCATAAAATTCATCTTCCTCCAAACTCACCCACTAATATACCACACAATACACTAAATTATATATTCGATATTATATTTCCGACTTGTCGATTACCTACATCCAAATGTCATAATAATTAAATCAATCTCGAGACATAATTCCAATAAATAATTAATCATCGACAAACTAATTTTACTTATTATATAACATTATTATTATATGAATATAATAGAACTATATAATTTTATTCACTTTGGATATGCAAACAAACAAATATATTCAAATATCCAAGGAGATGAATAATATAAACGAAATCAAATGCATGTATTTGTAATAATTCATTCCTAAGTGATATATGATAATACATCGGATATAAGTAATAATACAGAATAAATCGAAAAACGTAAATTAACCGTAACGAATCGGCATGTAAGAATAATAATAAGTTAATTTAATATCCGGTCGTTGTGACGCGTCGACCCGATGCATACATACACAGTATATATATATATATATATGTACCTATGGTATCGCGACCCGTTACGCAATATACTTAATCATGAATATTTCTATTTATTTTTTTTATTTAGTATTTTTTTTTTAAATATTATCGACCAGTGGTGATCGGCAGTGTGGGCGGCAGTGGTGCTTGAATGCGCTATAGTTGTAAGCTTATATAGATGAATATGTGTACGAGGGAATATATAAACTCGATTGCAGAACTGCAGTAGCATGTACCATAGTTACATTGCCGGGGAATATTGTATATTGATGGAGAAGAGAGAGCTGTGAATAGAGCTATTGCTTTTGCTCTACTGTATCCAGACAGCATAAATATCTTAGTAGGATTCACTTGATATAATGCGTGTATTTATTATTATTAAAATTATAGTATTCTCCACTGTTAATTTTAATAATTATATATAATTATGTGAGAGAAATGTTTTGGAATTTAGTATACATTATTGTTTATGATTTTAAAAAGGATTAGATAGTTGAGAGGGTATGTTTCGGAGAAATTGATTTTTGTTTGCGAGTTGTGTTTTGATTTTTATTATTATTTCTTTCTTTTTTCTCTCAACGACGGATATGATATTTCGAAAAGTAATCGATCAATTCGATTGGGAAAATATTTGTTGTAAAAATTGTAGATATACAATTTTGAAAGTACTTGATGAAAGTACTTTTAATCCCTTCATATATTCCAAATCATCCCAGATGAAATAATGTCAACCATCAGATTTGAAATAATTTATCAAATGCAAATTTTATAGTGTATTGATAGCTGGTAAAAATGAATATTGAAAAAGATCCGGCTACAGTAAATTTACTCGCTAAAAAAAAATCCTAGAGGTGCATGGATTCTAAATAAAAATATACATACAAATAAAAAATACCATCTTAATTATTCAGTCATCATTCAAAATTTTGTTTTTTCTCACATTTCCCAATTTTATCATGTATAAATTTTCAATCACGATAGAGAGATGACAACTCAGCACTTGACAAATTTGTAATAGTTATTAAATATTGATATGTCAAGTATTATCGACTGACCGAGAAATTTATTAGCCACACTTATGTATTCGCATCATTGATTAAATATAGTTGTTGAATTATCCATCCAATGGTGAATCTATATAAGAAAATAATCAACTGTACGAGATTCATTCAATAAGACCTTTTTTATTTGATAAGACCTCAATAAACTATATCGCGTCGCGATCACCAACATATTCCACTTAACAATTGCGATAAGACTCCATATCCCTATTCAAGTTTTGATCGTTAATCATTTATATATTTATTTATTATTATTCCAGTTTGTTTTATCCTACATTTTCCACTGCATTATTTCACTGTATCGTATTGCGTCTCTTAATTTTTTATTATTATTATATATATATATATATTGTTTCACACTTGAACGACAATTATTCTTTTGATATGCGGTGACCAAACGAAAAATAAATCAAGAGACGATAGACACTTAAGTCGGTAGAATTCTCAGAAAACGGTCTGGCATCGGCGCCATCAACGTCGCCATCAAAACTAAAAGTCTTTGTCTATTCCACTTTCTTCTCGTGTATTTATCTGATATATATATATATAATTCAGTGTTAACTATTTAATAATTGGTCATTTGTACCTCGATTACATCAATTAGTACATTTAATTAAAAGTCCACCGTGATTTATAAAAATTAAAATAATTTGATTCAATACAATGTTGAGACAATTATATGCAATGATAAAAATTATATTTTACAATTTAAATTTATCATAATGCTTGATTATTAAGACACCTACCTCATTGATAAGATCAATGCTGACACTCGGAGTTATTAGTTGAATCAGCACCAAAGCCACAACGGCACTCTTGATTAACACCATTTTTTTTTTATTTCTCTCTTATTATTCCTCTTTATTTCAATATTGTCTCTCGTTATTTGTTTTTCCGATTATTACCCAATTTTTATCTCAAGACAATCAGAGTAAAAATAAATAAAACAATAAAAACGCGCGCGAAATCACACAAATTCTATTTCTCTTCTCAATCTCTCGCTTCCCCACTTCTATTTTTACTAATTTAATTTAGATGTCACCTATCAGCAACAAATTATGACGATTACGTGCCATGATTAAATCAGCAACAGCTCTTTTCCAAATTTTCCTATTTAAAAAATAAAAACGCTGAATTACGCGCGCGCGGGCGCGCTCCCCGTCACACTTACGTATTGCACCAGCGCAAACGCAGTTTCAAAATAAAAAAATATCCCAATAACGATTCAAAGTTAATTTCAAATTTAAAATACACAAACGATTTTTGTTTCAATTTAGTTTTTCCCTATTTTTGTCGTCCCATTTAATTCCCACAAATATCTCCGTTATTCTATTTCTATTTAAATTCAGTAACCAATATTAAATTTAACCAAATATTACTGTATCATTCTGTGAATTTTAATTTTTTTATCAACAATCGCATATAGAAAGTCAAATGAAAATTGACTGAACACCACACACTCACACACACACCGTACCGGCGTTCGGTAGCGTCTGCGAAGCAGTGCGCGCCGGCAAGATAAAACTTTTTCAAAAGCCCGGGTGGTTGTGTCCCTCCTCCCTCCCGTCGGGTTTCCCCTCTTTCCGCACCGCTTCACGCTCGCGGTCGCCCGCATGCCCGCCCTTGTGGCCTCGATATCCATGTCTCACTCATACTTCCACATACCAAACTCCTTTGCACTTCTTCTTCACGTCATCGTACATGTAGCTGGCGAGTTGCTGCTCTTCACAACGCGAGACTTGGTCTGTGGACTCTTATTCTGTTTCTCACTCTTTCTTCACCTCCCTTTACTTCCTCACTTCCCTTCATCACCAATACCATTGCATTCTAGCATGGTATATAGTAGTTATAGTAGTTGAGTGAGAAGAAACGACTTTTACTCTGTGGCACTCACCTCCTCCGCGTTTTCGTCTTCATGTTTCATTTTTGTGTGCGCTTAGCTCACTCCCGCGACGACCAATACTATTATAATCGGTGCGTCCATGTATTCGCGTAGCATGAGAATCGGTAGGATCAACAGTGATGACCCGCGGAAACCGTACAGTGGTAATAGTATACATATCAATAATATATACTTATCAAATTATTCTGTATTTTCAATGTAAGATTTTTTTTCATTATTCAGTTTGGTTGGTTGCGATGAATAATAAATTATATATGTTTATTGTATGGTTATTATATGAAGCGTGGACTATTACATCAATATTATAGATAAATTATGTTAATACCAATGTTGTTAATTATTACAAAATTTATTTATTCGGTCCGAGATTAATTTGAAGATTGAAAACGGACGAATCCCTGGTTGTCCCATGAACCCATATGGTATGGATATTGAAGAGAGTGTGGCATTCAGATTGTGGATAATTTTTTTAAAGTTGATCAGATTATATAGGGGATGTTTGGGAAACAATAGCACAGTAGATTCAAATTTTTTAGACTAATTAATTTACAGCAATTTATGAAATCTATTATTTGTCGAAAATGACTAGTAGATAGGAATTTTTTATTTTAGTCAAATATTTATATGTCAGGAAACCCCTACCGGCAGATTTTTTAAAGCATCGGAGACAGATGACAAGTTGACGTCGAGGAGAATAAATTCTATCGAATTATTTCATTGTTAAATTTGATGATTTCTGCATGGCAAATGTAAATTTCATTTCCTGTACTATGTTATTCCTACCCTATGATGAAAATATCGTTATTACTACCAGTTCAAAGTTTTTCATTATAAAGACGAGTACTTTTGTTTAACAGAAGAATCGTCTATATTTTTCGCCGAATATTCATAGAAATGAAATTGATCTGTCACATTATAAACAAATTTGTCTTGTAACAATAAAATCAAGCGACGAATGAGTTGTCTAAAATTACCATTATCTACCTGTCCAAATCTCTAATAGTAATTTCATGTTTTTGTACGAATAGGAAAATTGACAAATCGATACCAGAATGAATTGAACTCCACATGAAAATATTTAATCATTTAACGTATGAATTCCAATACAGTAATAGACAGACAGATAATATCCCATCCAATATTGCTATCACTGTAAAACTATTCTATAATTTTATCAGTTCCCAGTATCAAGAATAAAAATGAATGTAATATGTTCAATCGAAATTATCGATTGAAAACAAAAAAGAAGGAGCAAAAAAAGATACTGATATTTTGTGATAATAGCAGAGAAGAACAGAATTAAAGATCAAAACAAATAAAAACAATCAAGTAAAAATTTTTTTTAAGATTACCGGTGACCCGCGCAAATTTCCAAAAATAATTATGTAATAACACGCACCCGTATATATCTGACAAATGCTCCCGAAATATCACTGACAGATATTTAACACATTTTTAGTAGACATTTCTCCACGAATAAGTTGCGTCATATACGATGAACTACATTTAAATATATACACATACATACATGAAGAGATAGATTAAGTCTTAATTCACCCTCGTCCATCAATAAAACGAATTATTATCACTCTTTTATATAGAGCTAGATAATCGTAAAGCCACCAGCAAAACTGTACATACATAACGAGCTGTGATGTATAACACACGAATTCTCTCTCGCAATCATTAATCCTTCTTCTTTATTTATTTTTCATATCAATAAATTCACATTGGTGTATGGAAATATGTAATACTATAGAGTATAATAATGAAGTTGTATCTCCTGATTATGTGTGAGAATCTTCCCTCATTTATTCGCCCAATGTTGCCCTTTTGATCCAATTCAAATTGAATTGAATCGAACAAACAATTAACAAAATAACAGTCCCATAAGACTGATGATATGACTCATGGTCTTCATTCGTTTGAAGTTGCTATGTGAAAAACAAAGTGAGTTGATTGCAATTGGTGACATCCAATACATATAAGAGATATACATATGTATAACAAGCGGTCATCAAGAGTCACTCTGGTCGCTAAACTCTCTCACATATACATACAGATAACAATTAATGAGCATGACGTAATGTTGATTTATGTTTGGCGCCGTCTGTTACCAATGTAAATGGTCACATCTTATTTTGTATAATATGATATGTACTCTTGTTGTTTCAACTGATGATGTGACAAGAGTACAATCGATAGATTCATAAATAATGCTGATTTCAAGATGAATCATAAATGATTCGTGGAGAGTGAAATAATTCCAGGTAAATATATGCGAGACCAACATGTCTTACCTGACATTTGTAATCTGTATCGGGATTCGTCAACAGTGGACCAATCAAAGAATACGGCATCAAGTTTAGATACCTTTCGCCTAGAGATACATTTCAACTTTCGATTGATAAATCTATTTGGTTTATCATTGACCTTTTTTTCTATCACTGAATTTATTTCGATTCATTATGTTGGCGATTAACTGTAATTCACCGATGTTGCTCAATCTGATTAGTACATATTTTGTATTATGAGGCGATTGGAGCAATTCGACATTTGTTAACTATCTTTCCATTGGTCCATTTATTATTTCTTAGAGTTTTATATTTGTTAATCGATATATTGCGAAATTCATTGGTACAATAAATAAGTCTTTCTTATCGGCAGTCGGTGTGTCATTTCTGATCGACATATTTTTTTTTTATTGTCGTATATTATCATCGAAACGGTTTATTATTTTTTTCGTCCCGAATTCTATTATTATAATATAAAATTTATCGGAAACATTGCGATATCTAACATTACAATTAATTCTTTTTTTTTACATCTATCCACTTGGATGCAGTGGAGACAAAATTAATTCATTTTCCATGAAAACACTAAAAGTTACTTCATGGCTACATAACCTCAAATAATAGGTCTGAATCATCACGTCCTGCCATCACCGACCTATTACACCAAATTACTGCTCGTACACATCACAACGCAGTTAGAGGTTACACCACAAGTAAAGCGCTGCAATCGGTAATGTCTTTTTACCATATACAACTTAGCCATCTCCTGTATTTTCTTATATCTGTGACCTTAAAATAATTACTTCCCCACCATGAGTGAATGACAGCGTAACTCGTATTGGAATTGTGCGAAGAGATATATCTAGAGAGAATAATAACAAAGTTGTCTCTTTGATATTGTGTGTACACAATAGTATTTATAAACACTGTTTTGTAATCGCAAGTAATCAAGAATCAAAATTAATCTGTGAACGAAGCCAAAAACAAAAACCCAATATTTTCGTTATTTATTTTGTGGGAAAAAAATTTTTTTTTCAGTTCTTACTTTTTACTTGAATACCTTTTTTGTGGCCATCAATTGAAATATTAGCTATTTCATATTTTGATGGTCTCGAAAATAATAAGAAGTACCATCGAATGGGCTCATTTGCACTTGGGAAAATTTACTTTGAGAAAGACTAATTTCCATTTTGTGAGATAAACAAAAATATAAACAGTAAGTTCTTTTGATATATTTGATACATGTAGAACAAATATTCATAACTATTATTATGAATGAAGGGAAGAACAATTAATCAATGTGTAATTGAAATTTAAGGACTATGAGTTTCATGGAGAAAAAAGAAAACAATTCAAAGGATGAATGGGGCGGTGCTGAAATGGGATCACATATCCAAAGAGTATCTATGAATAATCTTATAATGAATTATTTGGTAACAGGTAATTGATTGAATATTGATTTATTGAAGAAAAAAATCGTATGAGCAAGAAAAAAATAGTGTAACATTTCATTTATTTTGTATATTTTAGAAGGATTCAAAGAAGCTGCTGAAAAATTTCAACAAGAATCTGGAGTTGGTCCGACAGTTGAATTGAATTCTATGGACGACAGAATACGTATAAGAGACGCTGTACAAAATGGACGCATTCAAGAAGCAACAGATTTAGTCAATCAGCTACATCCTGAATTACTTGATAATGATCGATATTTATACTTCCATTTGCAACAATTGCATTTAATAGAATTAATACGCACTGGACGTATAGAGGAGGCACTGCAATTTGCACAGGATCAATTGAGCGAGGCTGGTGAATCGGATGACAATATATTGAGTGAGTTAGAAAGAACTCTTGCTTTGTTGGCTTTTGAGGAACCACATAAAAGTCCATTCAGTGATTTATTACATCCCTCGCACAGACAAAAGGTGAGAAAAATGAAAATGAAATTATCAACGATAACATGGATGTGCTAGAACATAATCCGTCATGTAGATTTTTCCTCTGTTGCTCCACACGTTTCAGTTTTATTCATTAAAATTTACAGATTGCAAGTGAATTGAATACAGCTATCCTGAAAATGGAACACAGAGAATCAACAAGTCCACGATTGAACAATCTTTTGAAAATGATTCTATGGGCACAAGATGAATTAGACAAGAAAAAAGTTAAATACCCAAAAATGACAGACCTTGGCAGCGCCACTATTGAAAGTCCAAAATAGTAGTTGTATTTGTAATTCAAAGATTAAAGAAGAAAAAGGAACAAGAAAGAATATTATTTATTAAAATGATCTACTCATGATCTTAAGATTTATGAATCATTAATAAGATATTACGGAAGGATAAACAAATGTAGAATACGTTTTTTTCCGCGTGCAACGATCAATTAAATGTATTGGATACATAATTGCACTTCATATTCAATTGTAATATATAATAATCAATTGTAGGTTGTAAAATGACGAGACATTAAATAGGATGGAAAAAAAATTCAATTCATCTTATTATCATTTCACAATTACAAAATTCATCGTTTTTCAAGTAATTACAATTATACTGTATCATTTGAAAGGATTTTCAATAAAAAAAATACACCAACAAAGTATTGTATCCATTCTTTCACTACTCACAACTTCAATCCAATTGACAAAAAAATATTCATATCTATGTTTACACGACGTTATTAATGTAACCTAAATTTATGCGATCACTTCTACAATAACCAGCGATTTCTGTCACAAAAGGTCATAATCTCAATCAATTATATCAAGATTATTCGGAAGAAAAAAAACAATTATCAAAAATGCAATTATTTCACCACCCAAAAACTAATTCCATAGCTTTCGATACAAGTCCAGTAGATTTTTGTGGAATATTTTCCGGTGACCGAACAGCTTGTGGACTCAAATGTTGACTATAACCAACAGCTAATGGCCTTACATTTTGTATTCGTGGCGTTCGTAAAACCTGTCCCGAATCCGATATGCTCTGATTCATTTTCGTTGGCGATGAAAATATTCTCATACTTCCATTGATTTTACCACGATTCTCTTTTTCAGCACTTAAAATTACACCCTCATCCATACATGGCGTTACACCGATCATTATTGAACCCGAAACAATATTTCCATTGCATGTGAGTGCTCTTTGAGCTTCTTGTTCTGTAGCACACTTCAAATGTATCCAATTACTTTGTGTATGTGGCGCTGAATGTTTATCCACAACACGAATTCTATTAGAAATATATGATAATACAGTGTTAACAGCGTCTGGTGGGAATCCAAATACTGTTATCCATCGTAATAAACCCTGAGATGCTTCATTATTTCCAATACTTGAAATACTATCCATATAAAACGGATCATTGCCATTATTCAAAACCGTCCTACATTGATTGCGCGACAAACTACGATTTGATGTGCTTATAAAAGTTTCAGATGATTGTGGTGTATCCAATGTATCAAACAGACCTTTAGTCGGTGGACCACCTGTATGATTTTCGCTTCCAACTCTCGGACTACCTGGACTAGTTGCATTTGCAAACATTGCTTTCTGTCTATTGTGACGATAATCCGGCGTTGAGTAGCTCGAAATTGGTGATGGTAAATTTGGTCCAATAATATTAGGATATCTTGAGATATCATTCGCGTTTGACATTCCCAATCTTGCCGGCTAAAAAACCAATAATAATTTTATTAATTAGCTAATTTATATATTAAAAAAATTCGTGAAGATTTTAAATTTTATTTACAGTAGTACTTTCTCCCAATAGAAAACCCGGTAAATATGCTGAGCTGCCGCTTGGACTGCCTGGTGTTTGCGCTGGACTACCAACAGGTGAACCCAAAGTCATTGGTTCCATCTGAGGAAAAAGTTCATGATTAGTACAATTTCAACTAAATCATTGTTGATCTGATATACTTAATCAACTGTATATGTATCAGAGTACTTTAAGAACCAGCAATTGTTTTCGCAACTGTTGCACTTTTGAAAATTTTTAAACAAATCATGCTAAATTTGAACTAGATCGGACAGTATTTAGAGGTGGAATGTTCGACTCCCAACTGTTCTTGGATTACAAATACTCTACACATTCACGGCATTTCAATGTTATAGGACAGAATGCAAAACTCGAAATTTGACGTTAATGTGTTATTTTCTTTACTTTTCGTTCGAAACTTTCCTCTTGGGTGTAGAAATTTATCAATTGTGGAGAAAAAACATGATGAGAAATTGATTTTTCGGACCACTCAATTACATGTTCATAGATATGTGATGTTATCAATGGTAAGTTTAACTTTAGGTTATGTAGAAAAAGTTCATCTCAAGAATACATTGATCTGGTAGAAACTCAAAAGTTAATTTATCCGTTGATGATTCATGTATTTTTATGAGAAATATACCAAATTTTTTTTCGATTACTCACCTTGATTTACAATTATTTATTATTTACAATATAATTCGACAAAATTCAAGAGAATGCCGTCAAAGTTTGGAATTTTGAATTCAACGTCAGTTGGAACGAATATTATTTTTTCATATATCAAATATACTCTCCACGTTGTTCCTTGTCCTTCATTCTCCTGTTCTTCGACATTTGTGCAACAAAGATGGCGAACAAATCCCTCATAACGCGGGCAGCACCACACGCATGCGTATCCGTACAAAAGATATATATATATATATATATATACAAAACTCTGAGCTAATAAACGCAATCATTTTTTTTTCTCAGAGAGGAATGGGTAATTAATAACACGCATGCATACTCGTGAAAATTGAATTTCGAAAATTGAGATATACAATATCATTCTTGTATCATCAAGCGATGACTTCACAATAATAATAATAATAATATAATGATGTTCGAATTATGTCGTCAAAGAATAACAGTGTTTGAAAGACATCTATCAGTGAAAAAATTATGTTTTTTTCTCTCAGGTTCACCACGGCTATTATAACCAGTTTTTGTAAAAAACATAGAGATCTTTTGGTTCTTCGATGGTGCTTCTGTTTCCACATCTTCCCATTCAAAATCAATAGCCTTGCCTTCAAGAATTAATTCCGCCGTTGACCAACTGAATCGTACAAGTTGTGGGAATCCAAATACTGGATCAATATTATCACTTAACCATTGTTTAGTGACTGGATCATTGGGATAACCGCTCCCATATTCACCTTCTACATCAGGCTCAAGGAAATTCCACGCTTTCAATGCATGGTCTCTTGATACTTTAGCGCATATACTAGCTGCACTGACAATAGGATAGGTTGAGTCAGCTTTTTTCGCCACAACAATTTTTGTTATTTCCGGAAATATTGTTTTTAACATTGCCTGATATTTTTCAGGTTTTCCCACTGTGTCAACATAAATTTCTGCAACATTTACACCGGCTTCAATAGCACCTTTAATTAAATCAATAGCCGAATTCATTGATACGGCATTTAAAGATGTTTTACATCGTCTGTACATGCTATTCGAAATAATATTTGGTGATATAGCCTCAATAGCCCATCCAATTTCATCATTATTCTGACATATTCCATCAAATATATCATCTCTCTGTTCTTCCGTCAGAGTTTTAGAGTCCGCACAACCCAAATCTACAAGTGTTTGTTTCTTTGAAAGTGGCGCATAAGCAATGCCGTAAACCATTGGACCTAACACTGGACCTCGTCCAGCTTCGTCAACACCCAATTGACAAGGTTCATCTCTACATATTTGTGGTATCTGGAAAATAAATATGTCAAAATTAAAAACATGCTGTCTCAACATTAAGAGTCTCTCAACTATAAGAGTCAATGTACACGAGGAAAAAAAAGACAACATCCGGACAGATTGATAATTCCAGAGTTGGATCTTGAATGGAATCAAAATAAAATTTGTGTTGGGACGGAAAATTTAAATTCCTCTGCGTCTGCTCAGCTGGACATGAATAGAAATATAGTTGCTTGAAACTAACCTCACTTCGGTATGTTTTATTAACACTATTGTTACTTTTAGCGAAATACGGTGTGAGATCTTGTTGGCAAGTAATACTTGTTGAAACTTTATTATTTATTGACGAATTAATTTTTTCCTCTGAAACATTCGTCGATAGTTCATTTGTTTCTTTGTCTTTCATTTTATGTTTCGTTATGAGAAGAGGAAATCACTATGTAACAAATCTCATCAATGAGCAAGTTTGCAGTTTATTGTTAAAGACGTTATTTACAGAAATATATACAAATGTTTTGTGTACATATATGGCGGCTAAAAATGTGAGGTTAGGGTGCATTCTCAAACGATTTTCTATGTGTACGCACGAAAATATAACGGATTTTGTAACAGCAAAAATACAAGTATATATTCTCGAATTCTTATCTTCTATCAGTGCTTCAAATCCCTGGAACAATAAAATACATTTATATGTGTTTGAAATTTATAAGAATAATGTTATCATAGTAAATAAACTAGCAGAAAAATTTATTACAAGTTATTATCTATCAGTAATACGATTTTAATTATTTAAAATGTTTTTGGGAAAACGCCGTCAGCGTCATCTAGCAAATATATTCACGATCATAATTGACTCCTACAATATCCGCGAAAGACGCCTTTATTGAACAAATTTTATTTACGAACATCGATCCCAGATTGGATTGCAGTTCCATCTTCCATTTGCTTTTATGGATGAAAATATATGAGTCCCCTGATCCATAGATATTATCTCCCAACTTCAAATAATAAAATAAAAATGAATCAATCCATATTCTCCAACGACATAAGATGATTATCTTCATTCCAAATCCACTTTACCGACCGATTTCTTTCGTGTATTATCGATGTTTCCACGGTTACCTAACCTCGAAACGTACACCATTGTAGTCACACACAATGTCGGACGTACTGGTATACGAATAGGTTGGGGAGAAAATCTTAACCTCTGTATAAAATGCTGCAATATACATTAGCATTATCAATAACCTCTATATTTCATCAAATTTGACGGAAATTATTTAAATTGATACTAAAAGGACAGCTTTAATTAGTAAATCATCATGAAAGTCTTGGTGAAAATATTGCAAGGGAGGGAGTGTGTTGTTGAGGTGAGTATTTATGTCGAATTCGATCCACATTTTTCAGTTCTGCAGTTTGTTCGGGTTCCTCATTTTGATTTATTGTATTACATTCTCAATATTCCAGATATCACCATCTGAAACTGTATTGGAACTGAAAAATAAAGTGCGCGATCTGCTGGGAGTGGATGTGCCGCAACAGAAATTACTTCTCACGGGAAAAACTCTTGCAGGTGAAAATAAATATTTGGGTGTCACGTATTTCGTAGATGGTTGAATTTTCAACAGCACTATATATATATATATATATATATATATACGTATAAATTATACTAATTCTACATTTCTGGTCTAGATGAGAACCCGTTGAGTTTTTATCCTGGCATAAAAGATGGCAGCAAACTAAATTTAGTTGTGAAAAAAGAATCACAAGGCCCAAGTGATGATAAACCTACTCAGAATAACAATGGTACTGCTCTATTGAAAGAATCTGTCTCAAAAATATTGAAACATTATTATACCGACTCAGAAACTGAATCAATAGCTAATGAGCTCGTCAAAGATTTGAAAAACAAAGTAAATAAATTGAGCTTCGATGATTTAGAGAGATTAGCGACAGTCCTCCTTCAAGATCAGGATAATTTAGCTTGATTACTAATGGATACGACATAAATTATTTTATAAGCCACTATTATTATCACAATATAATTTCTATGAATTAATGTTAGACCTTTGTTTTTTGGTATATGGCATAATCAATATTATTATACTATACTTGAACGATGTATAATATCCACGACTATGTTCAATCACATGAAAAAAATGCTTGAAAACAGAAAAAAAAATGAACATTTGTGAATCACAATGCAAGATTTTACGGATGATGCAAACCAATTTTTAAATGATATATAGTAAATTTTTGTAGAATGGTAATTTTATTATGTATAAAATAAGGTATAAATAATTCAATTCCTCATGTTTCCTAACGTCAAGAGTCCGCCAAATCCAATTGTCTGAAATATCTCGCAACTAAACAAATAAATAAATTTAATGTTGCTACTGCCCGCTCGTCACCTGATATTGTAGACGAAGTCGCCTGACAAGAAAAAAAATGAATTACATATTAACCGTAATAATTAAATCATACACTATTATTTAACAGCAGCATAACAAATTTCTTGAAGCTTTTCTTACCAAATTGGCCCTAACTTTCGAACACACTCTCGCCAAAGTTCTCAAACAGGAACAAACATCTGGATTTAAGGGAAGTTCCAATACTGAAAGAAGTGCGTACAACCATTGTCCCGATTCCGACTCAACCATGGTATTTTTTTCTATTTCTTCGACGATATATTCCAAAACTTGTTCAACTAACGGTTGATTCATTGATAAAATAATATCCAGAGTTGGTGAATGCGCATTTACTTCGCGGTCCTTCGATCCGAAACAAAAATCCATCCAACCTACTTGGTCATCAATACATGGCTGAAAAATGACGAAAACATTTAGAAAAGGAATTTTGAAAAATCATCAGTTCAAATCAGATTTTGGAAATCAACATACTAAAGTTGGCGCTGTTCCTTTCCATTTAGGACACTTTTCCCTTTCAATTTTCAACCTCTCAACGTGAAGTCGAAGATCCGAAAAATCTGCAATTTGACATTGTTGCCACTCCAATGTGGGGCACGATTCGGCTGGCGCTTTCACACATCCTGCCAACTTTTCAATACTAACCGTTTAGTATTGCCTTGGAATTATCGGTATTTTTTTAATTACGATAAGTATGTATGCCATCACTGATACTCAATCCCCGCTTACCACAATCTGGTGTCTAAGTACCACAAAACTTGGGTGATGGAGCTTTTTTCGCCAGGTCATCTACATTTTTCAGTCTCTTTGTCTTTGTATTTCTATCAAGTATGAGTTTACAATTCCTAGCACAATCGCCCATCATAATTTCGAAAGAACATGCGAATTCGTATTCTTCACATAAATATTGGTTGAAATTACATCATATATTGTCTGTGGAAAGCTACATTAAATATATACGTTCTCGGATGAGTTTTCATTTCTACCGAAGAACAAGAATCTTTCTGTGCGTTAGGTCAGTTTCTGAAGAGAATTCTAACGACCATCTTAATCGCCTTTCAATTTTGAATTAATTCGCAACTAACGAAATAGCAGCATTACATTGCTTTAATTGTCTGAACATTCATGTGTAGGACACTGGCCGGAAAACACATCTCAGTGCAATTCATACGTATACAAAAACTAAATATGGTAAGCGAAGATTGATGTTTTATGCAGACAAAATAATAAAAGCTTACAGTTTTGATGTCGGCTGTTTGCTTTCTCAATTTATTTTCATCAATTTCAGCTACGACGACATCGTCACACTGTTGTGCTTCGATTCTGCAGCAAGAAGAAAAAACATTAATTAGTGTTCGATATTTTCATAACCATATGAATACATAATTTGATTGGAATTATTACACCACGCGTTTTATGTAGTCTTCGCCGGAAATCGGCGGCGTGGAGAGATCAATGTCGTCATCAATATCACCTACGAATAAAGCTGGTTCTTTCAAGCAGTCAGCCATATTTATTCTGTTTCGTGGCGAGTAAATGTTATATGCAAATACAGAAATTTATTTCACATTGAAAAATTCACAAGTAATGTATCCAAATTAAATATATTCATTTTGTTTATTATTTGTTTTTTCATAGGTTATATACAATGAATATCTTTCGTATTGCTGTTTGTGATGCGAAATACTACCGATAGGTGTCGTGTTCATTACAAAGTCGTGCGCATGAATTTGAATTTCAAATTGATTAAAATTCAGTGATTCCGACTTGTGAACGAGATGCATTCTAACATCACTTCCAGACTCATCTCTCTTTCATTTAAAAATTCCCACAGTAATGGAGATTATGAAAAAGAACTTCAAACTTGATATATTCGTGTTGCAATGATTTTTATGATATTGTTGCTGTATCTGTTCTTCATTGCGAGTTATGATTGATTGATAATTGCTCTCAGCAATTAATTAATTGATTATGCATAGTGTATTTTCATAAATCATCCACAGGAGAGTGGGATTCACGGAAACCAGATGAATACAATTTTTCAATCTGCTATAAGATGACATTATCACTTACTTTGTCCAATTTTTGGCATATGCATTTTTCCATGTTGATCATTGAGGCCTTTTATCAAATATTCGACTCTTCCATTCCTTGACCTCCGATTTTTGCATCGATTTTGAGATTGACCATAAATCATGCTGTTGATTTGAGTAGAAAGATGTATTGGAATGATGTCTGTCGGTGAGTATGTTTGCCTATTACCTATCTGTCACACAATTAAGCGAAATTAGATCTCAGCCGATACACCAATACATTGTCCGGGCGATGTAACAGACGGAAGTAAGATAATAGAAGAATGACAAATATAATAAATTAGACTTCGTAGTTTGCTTTGCCATTCATTTATTTATGTACCATAAAAAAAAGTGAGGCATTTACTATAGTGCACGATCTTCGTCTACAAATCTGGCACATCATATTATATACTATATTTATTTTCAAATTTTAATTGTCCAATGAGCTGGAGAATAATTTTTTTGCATGCTTCTGTATTCTTCATCTCTGTACTTCTTGCAGTTGAGGTGTGGAGTTTTTTTGTCACTGTCGGAACGTTCGAAGGAGCATGAAGTACGACAATGACATATTCAATATCTGAACATATGATATAACTTTGAGTAAGTAAATCATCCATAGTTTTTTAGTATCACATTGGGTATCAACTCGTTTATTTTCAATAAATAATTCATACCCCTACGAATTTTTGCATATGAAGTACGGAAAATTTGCCAATGGATAGACAATTCACCTTCTGTGCTCTCATTATGATAAAACTCAAATCAGTCCTGACTCGACACGGACCTTCATACCAGTTGGAGCAATATACTGCTTCGGTTAACACTGAACTCTGTAAAAATACGTGAATATATGGATTTGTTAAATGTTTATAGACTAGTGCAGCTACTGCAGACATCATTGAGTGGTTGCTTTTTTCATGAAAAACAGCTCAAAATTGAGAGTACAACTTTATTAATAATGAAGCAAGTTTTTTCAAGCCCGACTTCTCTTCAATAAATTCTTTCCCGGACTGGAGATTTATACAATATTCTCATAACTACACGATTCTAAAAAGCGTCTCAGCAAATACAGAAATGATTCTTCAACTTCGCTATTACATTTGTATTCCACATAGAGTGACTCGGTGCTATTTTTGTGGATTTTTTCCTCCAAGTTAAGTCCACGGATATGCTTTACGATGTTTCAGATCTACTCATTCAGTATTAGATAAAAAAGTATGTGCAACCCTTCAGCTGTCCATAATCAGCAGATGCATTGTTGGACAACATCATTTCGGAATGACCAGACAGCTGATAAGAAAGATGAGACTCATTTATCAGTGAAACATTCTACTTTTGGCGAAACAAAAGGTCGTCTCTCACGCTACAACTTGTGGTAAAATTCGTCAGCCTGTTGGGCTTTTTTTATGTTCTCAACATTCTCTCATATCGAACAGAATAAATTATCTTACAATGTCAGATATAGTTCTATGAATAGTACATAAATCTCGAATCCGTGAAAGAAGTATTGAGAGCTGCAGATATGTATTAAGAGTTCGAACTCAAAGAGCACGCTCTGATAATTATTACGAGGTTATGAACAATTTTGCATGATTGAGCTCATAATTTTCACCATTTTTGGCGGAAAAAAACAAGTAATCTTCAAATCAATGTGCGTGGTGTATTTCATGAATAAAGATTGTCGGATGTATGTTTACTTCCGAAATGAGCTTCTCACCTGCCCAACAATATAATAGCAGCTCACTGAATCCCATGAGCAGATATAACACATGTGCTACGGATGTTCCTTTATTTGCGGAAGTCTTCCTTAAATACAATCAACACAACTATATCAAATGAAAGAAAACATTTGATTGAGAAAGAAGTATCCTTAATCATAGGACTAATTTCCACACTTGCAACGAGAATACATTTCGATCTCAATTCAAGTGAAAAATATTCTCCATTTGAGCCTCGTCGTAGAATCATTATAGTTTATCAAATATCTAGTGTATAGATGAATACATCTGTTGCAATCACTCCCTGCAGCAGCGATTGGCAAAATAGAAACTTTGTGCGATTTACATGAAATCCTTATGAAAAGACAATATTTCGCAAACAGATTTTTCTTTTCTTCTAAACTCACCGAATTTATTCGGGCACCAGTAATGCAGATAACTGCAGTACTTAACAGAACTTGGATGAGTATTATTGAATTGAAAAGACTTTCCATTCTTTGACAAAATCTGAAGCATGCATGCATATGTTATTCCAATCTACTTATCATTGTTTTCAAATATCGTTCACAAATTCGGAGTGGTCCGCATTTTGTATACCTGAGTACGGCCTGATGGTGTTCAATCATTTTAGCAATATGTCGATTAGGCCAATAGAATTTTACATCCGACCGAAAATTATACATGTAAATTTTCTCATGTAGTATGGCGAAATGACCAGAAGCATGAAGTATAATCGTGATAAATATTGTATCAAATCCGACACTAACTAATGACCAAAATGATGCTGCTAATATTTGAGATATATAAACTATCCCAAAGAAAGGCGGTTCATGGCAAAACTGTGGATAAGCCGCTACAAACGGGAAATTAGTTATAGGTTCATTGCGGCCATCCTTGAATATTGCCACAATTTTGGGGAGGAGTGGTAAACAACAGAAACAAAATAAAGTGATGACAATGCCACCTCCATAAACTACCGTAAGAAATTTTGCTTTTCTGGAAAACAAAAGGTATATAAACATATTTCGATTTTCGTATGAAGTGATGAATTGTTTCAACATTTCACAAAGTCCAAAATGTATAATTACTTTGCTACTTCGTATAGATATTTGGAATTATTTGAAGAAATTGCAATGCGCCAATAGTCATTGAAAAAATAATTCATCAAGCTTTCCGTTTCTGAGTGGTGATACCAAATGAAAGATTTTAGAATAACAGAGAATGGCACCAACATTGCACTGTTCAAGCAGAAAACAATTGAATAAGAATAAAATTTTATTTTGACTCCATCGGGAATTAGATCTCTTCAATTACATGTCACATGTTTCACCTCGTTTCAAGAATTTCATCATAGTTATAGCTTCTCAGTGCGACGTTGAGTGTGATTGGAATGAGAAAGAACAATATAGTTAAGGAAATAGAAATTAAATGGCGCACTAAATTGATCGGATAGAGTCCAACAAGTCTTAGGATATGTTTATTGATCGCAACATACGAATCAATATTACACGTACTCGGATTCATACTTCGTCGGGATTGCTATTACTTCTGCCGCTAAACAGACAAAGTCCGAGGAATATTTTCCCCCCGGACTATTCTTTGTCCGCAAGGTAAATTTGTCTTGAATATATTTCAATATATATTCTGCAAATTATATAGGGAGTGTAGAACTATTATATAAAATTGCTTTCCCCATCCCATGGTATACCGATGGAAAAAGCAAAATCAATAGCTGTAAATAAGTAATGTACATGAGCGGTGGAAGGTAAGCAATAAATATATACTGCACAATATAATATCGCGCCACTTCTCTGCATCCATTTGATCGTTCGTATGAATTTTTCATATGCAAGCCGCGATCTCAACACGAATAAAATATACTGGAAACGGAAAAACGTTTGGCGTATAATCACAATGTAATATTGGAAAGAAAATTGCCAAGAGAGATAGAAAATACTCGGTGTATTTCCACACCTGTTGTATTTTCCAGAGTTCGAGGGGATAGAACATATCTCCTTGGACGCCTGATCTGACTAGTAGTAATATTCGGAATTAATAACTCATTTTCGGTTTTATAACCTGAAATTGACATTTGAGCAGCGGTTTCTATTTCATTCCAAATGTCGGATTGAATATAATCATGTTCTCGGTATTCACCAATTGAAAAATCGGTTTCCGACTTCAAATCCACTGTGATCCTTCCATTCAACTCGCTCTCAATAGTCTATTCAATCCGTTCGGGTTTAGTCCCGCGTATTTCCAAATCGAATATGGCGGATTTTACTCATGTTATCGACTCCCACCGAGCGCCATGATGTCGGTAAGGTAGCGGTCACGAGCACACAAACGCAAGGGCGTGACTATATTTAATGACGCTTTCGTAGCTAGGGCGTGAGTTGTGTTGTGGACCGAGCATGTTGATTATTTATTGTTGATTATTGTTTGTCGTTATATAGTAAAATTCCTAATAAATAATAAACAAAATGAAGTGTGTCAGGACGCTGATTTCGTTCAGTTTATTTGTTTTTTTACTTCAGAACGGTTAGAGATATATGTATAAATTAAACAAATGCTTTCAAGCTAATTAATCACTTGATGAATCAACAATAATAGAAAAAGATATGATGATAAACGTTCAATAGATTTATATTTTGATGGGAGAATTTTTTTTTTCAGTTGCTCTTTCAATTCAAGATGAAGATGCCTGCTTCATTCCTGAAACAGTCAGAGGTTCCTGGTTCTCTTGGGAAATTGGCCACCCCACATTGACTGAGATCAATGCTGAAACTATGACACATAGAGGACATTGCATAGCTATGAAGGAGTTTATTAAGACGCAATTCACATTCGTATTCCAGAAGGATACATGTTATCATTGTGTACGACTCATTGTTCGGACACTTAATGTCCTCGAAAAATTGGAATGTAAGTTTCGATCATTTACTTCCCTATTTTAGAATGCACTCGCTGAACCGATTCACAATTATCAGATATTGATACATCACGTTCGTTAATATTGTAAATTTTCGAACACTTGTCTGCACCTTTTTTGTTAGATTCAATTTTCCAAGTTATTTCTAGATATCGATATGTGGAGACTGATTGTAGTATGAAACAACGTCTCGGTATAATCAATCAGTTGATGTGTTGGAAGGTTTCAGTGTTGATTTATCCACGTATAGTATATATGAAGCAAGTTTGAGATTGGTTCCTAGAAAAATGCGGAATGTGGTTGATGGAAATTTTGGATACAATTTTCCGTATAAATTTTGAGACAGAAGCAGACTAGTATTTCCGAAGAGTCAGCGAATGAATGAAGTTTCATAAATAAGAGAAAGTGTGAATTCATATTGGAGAAGAGCCAGGGCCAAACTATAATATATACCTTTGATGGTATAAAATTGCATCAACAATCCATCCAAGATATAACGATACTCGAATTTCCATCCACAGACACATATTATAGAACGAAGTCTGGTTTTTCAAATATTTCTAATAAAGATGACATGTGTTGCCGATAATCCTAGATATACTGACCCGGCGAACCTATCATCTTACTTCCAAATGGAATAAGACTTTTCAAAACATATCGATCCCTCTAATTGAGTTTCTTTACTGTTTATGGAATTTCTGATGCCCGTTTTAGTACCGAGATGATGCTAATACATTGTTCGTTTTTAATTGCAGTGAGTTGCGTTAACTTACCACCTGATGTGCTACCAACTGTGGAAAATGTTTGCCGAGGATTGGGCACTGGTCAACAAATAATCACACTCTTTTCGGAAAACTATAAACCCGTCAACTGTAGATCGGCTTTAGAGGGTGTATGGCAATTTTCCTATCAGGTAACCATCCAAAATTAGTTATTCAATCAGTTAACAAATTTAAATATAACAATCAAACTTTTGTACAATCTTGCAGAATCGATTCAGATTCACGGGAGTGTGCGATCAACCTGATGCACAAATTAAATCATGTCAAACACCGGGAACACAATTCTTGATCACGAACCAAAAATTTAACATTACATACAAAAAATGCAGCAATATGGCCGGAACTTTTGATGGGGGTGAGCAAATTGGATTGTTAACCGGTCGTAAAATATTTTCATTACATTATATTTTAATGATTATTTATTGTTTGAAAATTTCTAGTGGTAGAATACAGTTGCTTGGGCGACTGGTTTGAGGACAAAAATCATTTCTTCGCAGTTGCGAACACAAAGGAATCCAGAAAAGACGAAAAGTATCGTTGCTTTTTGAAGAATCGTGATGATGATTTGTTGATTGGTGTATCTATAACTGCCGAATGTAATACATTAAAAACAGTAGAACAAAGTCCCGTAAGATTAAAACTTGTCCCGGTGAAAGCTGAAGTAGTTGAACCCGGTTGTCGGTTACCGCAAAATATGACAAGAGAATGGATAAACACTGTCAACACTGATGCCGAAGTCACCATTAATGAGACTCATATAGTAGAAATTTGGCGTCCTGATGAAGGACGAGAGAGAAAAACTATATATGTTTGTCAGGAGCAACGTGATTCTCGAATAATGATGGCCCGTTTAACTGTCGATGGATGGTAATAAATTTCGCAATATTCATTCACCTCCACCAATAATCACAATCAATAAGTTCAATATTAATAATTTTATATCTTCATTATTATATTCACAGTCAAAAAGATTATGTTTGCTTCGACTTTGTGCCCCAGCATCATAATCTTATACGTTTCCGGAAAGGAACTGCAGTAATTAAAAATGACTTCTCCACAGTATGTTCATGGGTACAATTTCCAAATAAAGGGAAATGGAAATATGACTTGTTCGTTGGTGGGTTATTATTGCTGTTAGAAAGAATTCATTGTATAAGTCCTACAAAATAACGAATTATAATTCAAATTGATGTAATTAATTCTTTTAGCAAAAGACCCCGTACCTGTGCGATGTCCTGTAGCCGGTAAATTCAAGTTCACGCAAAGCGGTGATATACCATTTGAGACGCGAATTTTGGGTGGTGTTACGTTATCACCGCGGCCAAATACTTACTGTAAAGAAAATATATCAGATTTTTCCGTATGTGACAGCGATCAAAAGGAAATTGCGATCGATGAAAATTATTGCCTTTCTGTAGATCATGTTGGTCGACCACTCGATATTTACAGTAAGTTATTTTTTATCGATATGACAAATCAGTTTTATCAGCTTATGAAATGACATTTTTATTCATAATTCAGGTGATCCGGATTATAAAATGAAATGTATTGGATTTTGGAAAGAAAATTTGAAATCTTATTTGATTACTTTTGACGAACTGGATCCATTGAGTAAATATCGTTGTTGGGTTTATCAAAGAGCGGATCTCAATCGAATATTAATGTCACAATCAGGTGCACCATTTTGTGATATTAAACAAGACGTAACAAGTTCCAATTCTTCGGAAGGCGCTGTTGTTGCATTGGACATGACGGTAAGATTTCATAATTGAAAAAATTCATTATCAAAACTAATTCAATAAAATTGTCTTTTATTATAGGAATATGAACGTGAACGTGATCAATGTCCAATGTATTTTGATGATGGTTCAAATCCTTGGACACATAGCGAGAGTCACATAAAAGTTTTCCGTTTCGGAAACTACGCAAATGTGAATACTCCAATCCTCGTGCTACTTTTTGTCACACTGCTAACCATACTCTGCACACGAAACTAAATCAAAAATCTGGGTTCAATCGCACTCAATTTAAGTATCGAAATAAGTATTTAATAGTGTTCATTGTTTCTAATAGTATAATCTCACATAGATTTTTTTCTTTGAAAAAAATATTTTCGGCACTGATACAGTAATTGCTCTGCAGCAATTGTCATTATGAATATCAGTATTGTCAGCCATGAGTAATTACTGGCCACTTTGATATTTTTATACTATACGCTATTTCACAATTAATAACGTTTATAACTCGTATTACGAGAGTGCGGATTTAGCATATAGACATATATATATATATTTCTAATGATCAATCGACGCCGTCCACGCGAAACGTTCAATATACGAACGATACGTAATTTTATAAGGTATGTTTCCGGTAGATATTAAAAAAATTTTAGAATCTTTTAATTTATAACGCATTATTGTGCCTTATATACATATTTTTCATGGATATACATTTAGATATATATCAACGAAGAACAAAAAACGAAATTCGCTAGGCGACCAGAAATGATATCGACATAGATCTGCTATTTCACATTTTATTATAAAAATTTTACAATTGCTTTTATACAACATATGTATTTTATTGGATTTTTCTAAAATATACACTAATAAATATAAATACAGAGATAATATATGATTGAAATATGTTAATGGATTTAATTTGATAACACTATATGAATAATTCTATTTCGTCCAGCTGACTTTGGGTATGTCGAAGTGTTCAGTCAGACTGTCCAAATGTCTATTGAATTCTCCGACTCTTTCTTTATGCGTTTTCGATGCTTTCTGCTTAATCCTCTCAGTTTGCTGGAATAAAAAAAAACAAAAAAATAACAATTCTATCTATTTTAATTCATCCCCAATCGTTGAAAATTTTGATCATCAATTCAGACACCTACCATTTTTTCTTGCATTTTTTGAAATGCCATTTCTGCTTTTGTTCTACGAACTTCGACTTGTTTATTAGGCTGCTCTTCTTCAATGATTTTGCTCACTTCTACAAGTTTTTTTTCTTTTTCCTTCTTCCGTTTTTTCCTAGAGAAAATAATTCAAACATTAATTACAGCACATTGTTTCTTCACATGCATGTCATTATTATATTTATCAAATACATACTTTTTGCTTATAGTTTCCACATTCTTCAACTTTAAAGGACCTTTAGCTACATGGGCATAAGGATCGTCCTCAGAAGCAGGCATTTTTTTTTGCTCCGGTCTATATATATAACTACAGAAATTAAGGTATGTGGCTGTTCAGACGTTTATCTTTTATATTGCGAGCGAAAGAACTCGAAATAAATAAATAACAGGTCCTCCAATTGTGTGAATGAAAGAAAAATATTCTATGATGTTTGGTTATGGACAGCCATACATTATATATGAACTGTATCGGTGGTTTGGACAATTATGAAGGAATTGGGAATTATAAAGTCGATAAATTGTTGGCCAACCCCGTCAGTGCAAACTGTACTTTTTCCGATAGTGATTGGTCGAAAGCACTTAAATCAATTCCCCATTTCAAATTCCTATTTTTATTGTAACACACCAATTTACGGTATGCTATCTCATTCCCCGTTTCTAGAATAACGCTCTTCCATTGGTCTATACTTCTTGGCTCGGTCCATCTAGAATGGACGTTGCATTTTGTGTTGCAAGAAAGAGGTTAGGTGTGATGCACTGTGAAATTAATCTGGAATAAAAAATAAAGACAGCGCATGGGGCGAATCTTATGCAGAGAATACACACTGTGTAAATATAATATTGAGATGCGCTGTATTGAACTAAATCGTTGGTTATTTTTTTACATTTCAAATTATGTATTTTCATCTGATGTTTTCTCCCTTATCCACACACATAGGCGCTAGTAGTTTTCAAAATATAGTTCTTCATGATGATGATAAACAAAGGAATATTTGTTCTATATCATATTATAATAATTCTCTTGATATTGCAGTGGAGAATTTTATCACGAATCAATTTTCACTATTGTCAAATACAGCGCTATAAAACTACATTAGAATCCATGAAAAACGTATGCGGAATATGGACTATTTTCCTCAAGTGTACTGCACAGTTCGATCGGCAGATATCAATGACGCAGAGAGTTGCGATCAATTCTATAATCATTTCATGCTGATGCCACCTGCATTGCTGATATATTATGTATAATCAGCAATCCAGTACAACAGTCCATATACACATCACCTGTGCATACGACCGATACCGAAAAATTGTTCATAATACATGTGTGGAGGAAAAATGCAAATTATAATTATTTTATAGCTTATATATATATATATATATATGTATATACATAACACAACGGTCATATGATATAAAGAACGGATCATAATAAATCGATCTGTATATCACTCTAATTAATTTAAATTATACAAATATTTTCGTTTTATTAGGTTTACACATATAGCGTCATATCATTTATCAGTAATTTAATTGTTCCTCTAGATCATGAAGTTTCGTAATGCGAAAACAGAATTTAATTTTCGTCTTTTTTCAAATTTAAACAATTACACCATTAGTGATCAAACATTGTTATATCAATTGTATCTAAGTTCGTAATGCAATCTACAAAATTTGAATGTTTCGGGTGATGATCACATGAAAAGAAAAATAATACAAAGGAGCACAAATACTTAATAATGAAAATATAAAAAACTATCCTTACATCTATGTGCCATCGGCATTGTGCTTGCCGTATGTGATCTTTATAATAATTCATATGAGCATCTTCATGTAAGCATTAATATAAGACAATTTCCTCACGTTACACGATCAACATCCGCCATTACTTATATTTTTTTTTTTTTCATGACTGTAGCGAATGATTAAATCGCGTTCATTCTCCTTTTTTTTTCTTCCATTATTTGTTCTTCATTTTCTCTCTCCTTTTTAATAGGCTATGAACAAAAACGAAATCACGAGCGTATCTAAAATGTGTCGCGTTTGCACTGCATTCATGCCTATTATAGTGAATTTCTCATAGGAAAAAAAAAAAAAAGAAGAATCAAAAATAAAAAAATCAACCGAATTTAACGAACTCCACCTTTAGAATGGGCTATGAGCCATTGCAGTGTTATATCGATATTATCTTTTTCTTTACAAGAAATACTGTAACAGCATATTTCACGATCTTGTATGGCTGAGAGGTTCCTGTATGCACAAAGAAGAATATAACAGATCAAACGTTAAGACATAATAATTGAGTTGTACTGGAAGCAATAGCAAAAGGCACAATAATATTACTCACATTCTATCTATGAGACCATTTTCATCGAGTGCATGGGGCAAATCCCTTTTATTACCAAGTACCAAAACTGGTATGCCTGATAATTGTGGTTTATCCAACAAATTATGCAATTCATTGCGACTAGCTTCAATTTTTTCCGGATCAGCAGCATCAACCATATATACTATGGCATTAACACCTCTACAATATCGTTCCCACATAGATCTAAATCGTGGTTGTCCACCAATATCCCATACTTTAATCGTCACATTGCCCTTGGTAATTTTTCGCATATTGAAGCCTACTGTGGGTATCATATCCTCGCTGAATTGCCCTGACTGAAACAATAAGAAATGAAAATATAAAATAAAACAAATAAATATAAATTCATCACAGTTATCTTCATTTCTAAGGTCAATGCCACAGCAAGATAATTCATAATGAATAAAAAAGGGAACTCCATATTCAACACGTATATGAAATATAAAAAGATATATGTATATTTTTTCCTCCCACATATTTATCATTATGTTAAACAAGTCGCCGAGTCAATCATCTCTGTGATTCATGTTTTTACATTCACGTATATTTTATTATATTGACTATAGCAACTAACCAAAAGGTATTGGAGTGATGCTTGCTCATAATCACCGCGATAATTATTGAGGGAAAATAATTGAACATTGAAATGGATGACCAGCAAGTTAATAGGTGATCGAAATGCGTGCCAAAAAAAAAGGAGCAAAAATGAAACCATACAGAGCGATGATAAATTTAAAGGAACAAAATGATATGTAATGCGTGAATGAATGGGTGTCGTACCGCAATGACATTTACAAATGTCGTTTTGCCACTGTATTGGAGTCCAACGAGTGTTAATTCCATTTCTTCCTTCCAAAATAGTGACTTGAACCAGTCCAAGATTCGATTTATTAACGCCAGCATCCTGGAATATTCCAGGTGAAATTCCGGCAATAATTTTCAATATGAAAAAAAAATGTTCTTTCTTTTTTCCACTGCACCGCTCACACAGTCTTTGACATGTAGACAGTGTAGATAGTCGAAACGGAGCGATTCAAGAAACGACGTCAGAGCCCCAATGTATTGAGTTGGTGTTAGTCATAAACTTCACACATGAATCCTACTGATATATATACACACACACACTAAATATGGAAGTTCTACATACAGCTGCGAGTGTTGAGATTTCGAATGCACTCACATATATACATTTTCGTATGAATACATGAAGCCATGTAGACTGTAGCACTGTAGTGTACTGCAATATTGGCCGACCTGGATTCATCACATAGGAATTTTTTAGTTACCATTTTTTATCTAGAAAATTTTACCAAATTTATGACATATCAAAATATGATATAAGAAACAGTAGAATTATAATCAAGTCATGTATTGGCTTTAGGGATAGCTAATTATACAAATAATCTATAATGCATCCTTTTAACAATTGTTGTATGACATAATTGAACATTCGAATCCAAATGTTTCACATTTGACTTGTCTGTTGGTAGGACTGGTATGATTCGGACAATTGGATGTAATTACTTTAAAGCAGCTGAATTGAAGAGCTCCTTTTGTTTATCGTTATCATTGTTTGGCAGATTATATTGTTGAATAAAATTACCGACTTAATCCATTGTAATAAATGTCTGTTTTTTTAATGATTGTCATGCAATATGTACAGCTGAATTGCGATGTTACTTTATATAGACCAGTAAATGATTCAAAAGATTTGAGCAAGAAGAGTAAATTCGGCTTGTCAAAGTAAAATTCAATCATTTGTAGAGCGGTATAGTAGAAATTGGCATAACCAACATATTTCACTCCATTGTCGTATTTCGTGGCGAATAATATCAACATACCAAAACTTTGGTTTCAAAACTTGTTCAGCGTCCTTTACTTCTCGAGCCAATTAGACGCCAAAAAATTCAATTGTCAAAAACGTGGAATTATAAACAAAGTTTTTGAAAAATTTTATCAACACATTTTCTTTTTTTGGTTCGAAAATTTATTTGTTGATCAATCAATTTCAGTTTGAAGACACGTCAAATGTGGTATCTTCATTAAAACAAATAATAAAAGGGCACTTAACCTCCAAAAATATGAGTTATAATAAAAAAGTCTCGTACTTCTACAATCCAGATGTTGGAAATTTTCATTATGGACCAGGTCATCCTATGAAACCACACAGATTATCGGTAATACACAGTCTCGTACTAAATTATGGACTACATAAAAAAATGCAAATATATCGGCCATATCGTGCAAGCACCCATGATATGTGTCGCTTTCATTCTGACGAATATGTTGAATTTTTACAACGCGTTACACCACAAAATCTGCAAGGATTCACAAAATATTTAAGTCATTTCAATGTTGGTGACGATTGTCCTGTATTCGAGGGTCTATTTGACTTTTGCTCGATGTACACTGGTGCTTCACTGGAAGGTGCAACAAAATTGAACAACAATTGTTGTGATATTGCAATTAATTGGAGTGGTGGACTACATCATGCTAAAAAATTTGAGGCATCGGGTTTTTGTTATATCAATGATATTGTCATAGCTATTTTGGAGTTACTCAAATATCACGCCAGAGTTCTTTACATTGATATTGATGTACACCATGGTGATGGTGTACAGGAAGCATTTTATCTGACTGATCGAGTTATGACTGTATCATTCCATAAATATGGCAATTATTTCTTCCCAGGCACTGGCGACATGTATGAAATTGGTGCCGAGAGTGGTCGATATTATTCAGTTAATGTACCATTGAAAGAGGGAATTGATGATACATCCTATGTTCAAGTATTCAAACCCGTGATATCACATGTCATGGAATTTTTTCAACCAACTGCTATTGTACTTCAATGTGGCGCTGATTCATTGGCCAATGATAGATTAGGATGTTTCAGTTTAAGTACAAAGGGTCATGGGGAATGTGTTAAATTCGTAAGAGATTTGAATGTACCACTACTAACTGTCGGTGGTGGTGGTTATACATTGAGAAATGTCGCACGCTGTTGGACATATGAAACATCATTATTGCTTGATGAACAGATAAGCAATGAACTTCCATATACAGAATATCTTGAATATTTCGCACCTGATTTCACATTACATCCTGATGTTGTAACACGACAAGATAATGCAAATAGTAAACAATATTTGGAGGCAATCACACGTCATGTTTATGATAATTTGAAAATGGTACAACATTCACCCAGTGTACAAATGCAGGATGTACCGTGTGATGCATTGCCACCAGAGGAGGACAGGCAGCCAGAACCTGATCCTGATTCACGACACAATACACAGGACACGGACAAAGCAGTCGAACCTGCTAATGAATATTATTCAGGCGATAAAGATCAAGATAAAATGGATGTTTCTGAATCGTGATGTTAATTTTTTTTTTCATAACGAATTTTCATGTAAATAGAAACAACGGACTTATATTGTATATAATCATACACATTGCAGTCATGAATTTATTATAAGTTATTATAAATAAAATTTGTATACATGATAAATGATTGTATTTTCATTTATTATTTTTTTTCGTTTATTCATTGACTCCGCAACATGTACTGGGAAAATTTATTGTTTCACGTCGCGGATGCATATAATTATAAAGGAA
Organism: Zele albiditarsus; assembly: GCA_958496275.1. Lineage (NCBI taxonomy): Eukaryota > Metazoa > Arthropoda > Insecta > Hymenoptera > Braconidae > Zele > Zele albiditarsus. The sequence continues at coordinate 16,344,076 of OY292408.1, forward strand.
TATAGATGTAAATAATACATGTATGTACATACATGTACTATATATATATTTATGAAGTAAAATAACGATGGACGATGTTTCAATCGGAAGGAATCATTGTAGCAAGAACAATAACGATAACGCGTATATCTGTTTATGATCTACTTTTACGCTATATCACGGAGTTCTCAATTATTTTATGGATTGTTGTTTCACTTTTGTTTGTTTTTATTATCAAACTCTATGACTCCCCCACGAACGAAAAAATACAATCCATAAATTAAACACTATCGAACTCGTTGAATCTTCGGGATAAAATACTAAATGTGACTAATGCAATAAATTAGATGCCTTACATTAATACAAACTATTCCTATACAGTGTGGTTGTTTTAACATTACAAATAAATTTGTCCAAAAATAATGCGTTAGAAAAATACTTACAGAGAGTACATAAAGGAGGAACGCGAATACTCGAACTTCAACAATTATAAAAGTACTAGTGTTTTTCAGTTTTCTTTTTTCATTGCGCCAAATATATATATATATGTATTCAAGTAATTCATTTGTTCATCTTAATCAACATGACGTTGTTCTAATAAATACAATGATTGGTTATTTCATCAATTACACACAATCGTACGTTTTGTTTTTATCATATTTTTTCTTTTTCTTTTTGTAAGTAATTCTATAGTAATTTCCTTTTGTTTTGTTTTTAATTAAATCTGTACATTTATCTGTGTTGTAAAACTTGTTCAACGCGTCGAACGATGTTGGTTATCAGTCTCATGATAAAAAAAAAATGAATTCCAAATGCATTATCAACTTTAGCTTCATCTCCGCTTCGCTCTATACATTCTTGGTATTTCTCTATCATGACGTCCTCGCAACTCTCTATAGCCAGAGAATATTTATTCTCTTCTATTATTTTTTCTTTTTAAATTGATTCCATCAAGAGTTTGATTGACTAGAATGCCATCGTTCTCCGAAATTCCAAAAAAATTGTCCGACTCAGGTCTCAAAGTGTTTATAGATACTCGTAACATAAGTCATAACTTGCTGCCAATCAGGACGTTCAAGTTGACACATATCTCCGATATTCTGGATATGAAATAGAAATAAAGAAAGAATATGAAAATGTGTATTTTACTTATTACAAGTATAAACAATTAGCACCATGAATTATTTTAACTCACCAAAGTTGTTGGGATACCAACACTTTCAGCTGCGGAAAACGCTAGCGCAAAATTTCTCCGCTTTTCCGTAGGCGTTAAAGAATCGTACGGTATTTTTTCCGGTAAATATGAATGCAAAATTGCGCAAAGTGCCAATCCATCATTCCACGAACTGCTAAAATTTGTTATGTCGATATTTCGATAACCGACTGTTTTATTTTGACACCATTTTAATAGTGCATTACGTTTAGAACCGCCATTTTTTACGAGCCCACATAAGGGATCTTTGCCGGACAAATCTGTTACACTGTTGCGTCGTACAAAATCAATTGCTTTTGCATTCAACGCTGCTGAGTCTAGTAATTCCTCTGAGTTGAGACTAACTGGTACTGTCGACTTTTGAGATTCTATAAACGAAATAAATAAATATATTCATTATATTATTATCATGGAGGTTTCTTATATAGACACTGAAAAAATATTTCTTCCTATAATAAGTGTCAGAACGTACCTGTAAGTGTTATTTTTCTCGCACTCACAGTTTGTGTTTTGTTATTATTCGTTGGATTCGTGGCACAGATTAGATTATTCATTTGTTGCTGATCGCGTAGCGGAGCTTTCAACGATAGAATGTCGTTGGTTCCTAGTGAATTGAGGGATGAGGTAGAACTACTCCGGCTTCCCGGTCCTGAAATTGAATAATGATACCAAGATCGAAAAAAAATACGTAATAAACCTACGAAATGTTGAATAATTTATCAAACGTAGAGAAATGCATACGTACCAGCTTTCGCTTGTTTGGTTGCATTTTCAATACTCTCAATCAAACATTTCACAGACAGCCTCGAATCCTGACGAGAAATATTTGCTTTTCGTCGCGCCGCCATTTCTTGTTGAACACTAGTTAATACGCTTTGTTGTGTTTCAGTTGGTGTGCTTGCTGGTCGTACACTTGGAGGTGAAACAATTTTCTGATTGGCTGAAAAATATATGCACAGAATGAATTAATTTTTTTTTTATCATCACTATTGGTGGGATTCTTATTTTGTTGCACAAAAAGCAGAGAGAGGATCAACAACATAAAGACACATTGAATATATAAGATGAGACAATAACAAAAAATGGAGATGGCTACTTTTTCTTCTTACTTCAGTTATAACCACACATTGAAATTTGCATTATAGGCGGATTTTGCAAAGCAAATTGCTGTGAAGACAATAAACAATTAACATAAAGCGGACAATGTATAGAATACAGATACTATTCGGAAATTTGTTTGTATTCTTCACTGACATCACGGAATGATGAGTATTGGAATCATTGGAATTTCGAGGGTGCAATGTTCACCTTTTTTTATTATTTTTCATTCATGGAAAAGTTAGAAAGAAAAGCATTGGTATTGGCTGAAATGACACATCAACTAACAATGAATGAAGTTTCACCTGAGTAAACCTCCGCGAGAGATTAGAATATAAATGCAGTACTGGAAGGCAAATGATTCATGCCCATTAATTTTCTGCTCTTAATATTGCGAGGATCGTCACCATTCTAAATCAACAAACCCTAAAGTCGTAAATCGGAAGTGGAATTTTTTTCCCGGTTAATGTGCCAATATCAATACTTCTTATTGGTTCTCTAAGAATTCGTTTTTCTTTGAACATTTTTCCAAATTCAATGTAGTCATTAGGAATATACCAACATCATTTCTCAAATTTCGAACAATTCCAATACACTGCCCTTGTCACTACGTGATGAGCAGTAAGAACGTATCTCAAAGCAACTGTCCATTCGTCTATCAGTGTCAAATATTGGCAACGTGATATTGAGAATGGACGAGCGTGAAATACCCAACATTTTGTAGGTTTTTAGTTTGGATAGCAAGGAACGAAAATTTGTGGTATCCCGATGGAATCTGATTTCAGCTTCTACTAGGAGTAGTGTTTACACGTTTTAGAACCTTCTCATTCAATCAGATCATCGCAAAAATACACCGAATTAAAAGGTACCGTCCAACATTGATTTTTATTGGTAATGTATGATTTGAATCAGGCCAGCAGACAGAAATTACCCAATTGTACCATCGAGTCATACTCGATACAGAGAGAAAATGAAAAATCACAGAAGTACACCCAGTTGATCCCGCTTTCAAAGCAAATACTGCATAGTATCGTTTTTTCTTTAGTTTCCTTTTTTTATTCTTGCGACTTACGGTCGCTCATCCTTGCCCACAATCGACCACGGCCTCCTCTAAGCTCCACATCTTCCGCAATAGATTCGAATTTTTCTCTCAGTGAGGATGTACGCACCGAAAATGGAGTATTCAGTTTATCTGACGTCAAAGGACTTTTCATTGGTTCTTCTAGCGGTATATTCAGGATTGCAATATTTGACAGATGTTGTGGAAGTTTTCCATCACATCTTTTTTGAACCTCCATTTCATCTTCAAATCGAACGAGCTTACGCGGTGAAGGCATAGGCCGTTTGAGTGATGTTTGTTCAGCTGTTGAATCTATATCATCAGTTTCAGATGCAAATTTGTGGCTGGTATCATTGTATGGTTGAACATTTTCATATACAAATTCTCGTTCTGTATTGTTAATCGATAATCTTGGTATGTAAATTTTTGGTTCCATTATCAAACGGGGATTGGGATTATTCAATGGCGCACTGATAAGATAATCTTTAACCATTCCAGATTCATCGATTAAGATTGGCTTTGCTGAAATAGTAACTTCTCGACTACGGACATCGTCATTAGACATTTTGTGTATATCATTGATGGTTCCGATTTGTGATACACTTGTATCAGATTCTTGTGAATCAAAAGATGAGTCGCGAGTCGACGCTTGCGAATCGATGTTCATAATGCAAGTATCTATATTATTGGTGCTTTTCGACTTTTGTTCGATACTTTCTCGAAGAATGTCCCTCATTTCTGGATCGACACGAAATCGTAAATCATCTAATGATCGACCAATACTTGAATAAATATAATCTCGTGGGACGAAAAATGTACTATTGGATACATTTATATGATACGCGTTTTGATCGGCCGGTTGAATACTTTTAATATTGTTCAATAATAAGCTATTATATTTGTTATTTTTACTTGTCCCCGTCGGTATTGAGTATCTAGAATAATCTGAAGGATTATGGACATTGCTATTATCTGAATTTGTAGAATATTCAGTGAGACCTTCATTGACAAGATTGGGACAGGATAAATTTCGATAAATAGGTTCGGGTCGTTCTATTTTACCAATTAATTCTGTATGTCGTGAATCCTTTGATAGTATTTGCCTCTTTGTGATAACATTATTCGCATCACCCGTGCGTTTTTTCGTGATCGTACGACCACGTTTTAGAATAACATTTTTTCTCTCAGGTCGAGGCTGCGCTGTAGAATTTGTACGACAATCAATTCCGCTACGGCAATCAGAGTCGCTTAGTGACGCTACATCAGTCATAATGACGAAGGAAAAAATATATAATGAATAAAAGAGTGCAATAAGTAGAATAAATAAATAAAAATAAGACCAAAAATTGCAATATTTGTTTATAGGGAATAGACGAAAAGTGCAATAGATATTGCATACCTTTATTCAGCTTCTCCAATTGTGCTTCTAATGATCTCAGCTTATCCCTTTGCGTTTTGTTTTCCATAACAACACGTTCAAGCTCCGATTGTGCTTCAGTCTTGAAATCATTCGCCACTCGCACAGTCATGAGTAAATCATTTTGAAATTGTTTCCACTCCGTACTCTCTTCCTGTCGTAATTTTCGTTCCTCCGCAAGTGCACGCTCCAACTCATAAGCGCGTAATTGTGTATCACGTTCACGTCGTTGTGCTTCACTCAATGCAGCTTTGAGTTCGCGTTTATCCTCTAAATGTCGTTGACATTGCGCCTGTAATTCTGCTAATGAATCACGAACCAATTGCAGTTCAGCATTCACAGAAACGCGCTCGTCTTTCAATTGTCCAAGACGATACTCCAAATCATCGATTGCTGATTTTGCATTATTGCGAGTAACCTGCGAAGAAGTTGTGAATAAATTAACTGTTCTTTACCGTTTTGATTACCGATCTAAATTGGGTTATTAATCCTTGGGATCATGATGTTGTTAATTAATGTGTTCGACACCATATTCAAATTTTTCAACAAATTTGGCGCGATTCTATTACATATATTATAACAGAAAATTTCTAGCTATGATTTTTTTTTTGCGGTTTACACACAACTAGTTGCATAAATGTTCCTTCTTCACAAATGGAATCCGCGTGTGACTTGTCTACAGGTACGATTAACCTCAAATAACGATGATAATGAGATTCCCGAGTTCCCTAAATTAAAGTCGAAACTAGAATTAAAAAATGGAAAATGCTCAGTCCAACACGGCGAAATTCAAATCATTAATATCAATCTACGTGACTTGAAGATTTATATCCGAATCTAAATCCAGAAAAATTATTGTCATCATTGTTGAAAATCGAAGCAAGAGGCTCCGAGAGATTAACGAAAAAAAATTAATGAAATGATTTCTCTTACTTTATATTCTTCTTGTAATTGTGAATATTGATCTTTCAATCGATCATGATCACAATGTGATCGTGCCAATTGTTCCTGGAGTGCAGCCGCCTGGGTTTCCAGTGTATCCTTCTCACGTCTAGCAGCATCCAACATTTCGTCAGCTTCACTTTGATTCTCCAACTGTCTTGACTGCTCTAATTCCTCAATTTTGGCTCGTGCATTATCTAGTAATGTTGCAAGTCTACTAATCTCAATATTTCTGTTTGCACTTTCTTGTCTGGCCTCAGCTAATTCTATATCCAATTGCTTTCGCTCGACATTGCCCGCATCCACGGCCGACTCGAGATGATGAACACGCTTTGCCAAACGTTCTGACTCATTTGCGCTTGTTTCAGCAGAAGCACGCAAACATTTCAATTCCGTAGTCAATTCTTCCTGCTTTTGTAGAAGTGATTCTCGTTCTTCCTGCGCACTCTAAAAATAAATTGAAACAAAAATAAAAATCAACCAATGAAGAAAAATGTTGTTTTTTGGTTTTTCTTCCAATAATACATGCAATATACGAGAAAAAAATGAATTCTCACCTTCAATAAATCCACAAGTTTTTGCTCTCTCTCAGTATTATATCCTTTGGATGAGTCTTGTGGTTTTTCTTCTCTCAATAATAATCCCTGAAGTGTATCAACTTTTGAACGTGAATCCTCCAACTTTTCAGTTTGTCGACACAGTGATTCTAACAGCACACTTTTTTCTTCTGTTAATCTTTCATTATCAGTTTGTAATTCAGTTAATTGTGCCTGTAAATCACTTAATTCTTGAATAGTTGCTTGCAACTCTTCATTTGTAGAATAATGTGTCTCCTCCATTTGTAATATTCGATCTTGTAAACATGCAACAGATACTTCTGATACAGAACTTGATGAATTTTTGTCCCATTCAGGTGTAACACATCTCGAATTATCGTTTGTCGTATTTGCTGTAGTTGCCAATGTACCATCATTTTGCGCCATTGCAATGGACGCACTTGATGAGTTGTGTAATCTTGAGGCGTCGAGGAGTAATTGTTGTTTTTCAGTGTCTGACAATGGAGAATGAGCAACATCACGAAGACGTGCGCGCAAAACTTGGTTGTCCTGTGTGAGTCGTTCCACCTCTAAACTGTGTTGCTCCTATAAATCATATCCAGGAAAAAAAAGAAGAAAAGAAAAATATGAAAATAACAAAAACAACATAACAACAATAATATTAAGAATTACATGGAAATTTCATTATTCATATTGCTTTATCGTCACTAACATCGCTCACGTAACAATCTAGGTTTAATCTAATAAATGGCCGAATGATAATATATATCTATACATATATATATATGCATATACATATACATAGCAAAAAGCTGTCACGTCGTTCAGGGTTATGTTTAGGCGAGAAAGAACGTATCGAAAAAAAAAAAAAAAACAATTTTTATCCGACATTACTTGCCATAATTCACAATCCACATGGGTCACCAATGAAATTGCGCTGCACAGCGGGGTCAAATTAAATTATTGAGTCGATTTACCGTTGCAGGTGGTGATAAATAACGTTTTTTCATTTCGCCTACATTCGCGATCACGCTTTCAACTCTTTCGACAACGACGCTATACATGTATGCATGTATGTATGTATGTATAAGCCCATAAGATATTGTACATGATGCTCAATCGGTAAATATCGTCGGTAAACAGCTTCGACACAGACGCATATACAGACTCTATAACACGCTCTAGTCCCACCTTTCTACTTGTGCAATGGCAGCTGCTCTTCCCCTATACTGCAACTGTCTTCTCTAGTTATTCATTCTTTCCATTTTATATGTAATGATGATGATGGGAGAAGTCGCTATGCATCAAAGGGCGAAGTCTGTAGGAATGCGAGAGAAGAGAGAGGGTTATACTCAATATGCAATAGACGATCGCGATCGGTTGCTATAGGTATATAGGGAATAAGTATATTCTGATTGATCATTTTTCATGAACTAATCATAATTTTTTGAAACAGAAGGTTCGAGACAGGTTGTAGATTTTGTGTTCATGTTGGAAACTTTGGATATGTAATTCAAATTTGTTGCTGTAACGTGGGTGCTGAAGGAAGTTTTTTAAAGATGTTGATAACCAGAGTCAGAAAAACGACGAATTTATAACTTGATATTCGAGATATTTAGGACATCTCGGTTTTAGATTGGAAAATTTCTATGAATCATAGGGCGAAGTCGATTGGAATGTCGGGAAAAAAGAACGGTCAGTTGATATGGATTGGCCGATTGAAATCAGCTATTTTAGTGAGAAGGGAAATTATGTATATTCTAAGCGGTCATTTTTTAATTGAACACCCATGCAGTTCCATGTTAGTTTAGGGCCGTAAATGTGATATTTATGTTGAACTGTGGAAATACATGATTTAAATTCGAAACAATAACTTCAGATTGAAGTAAAATTGGCCAACGACATTAACATCCAACCAGAGTAATGGAAAAACGGAAAATAAATAAAACACGAAACGCGAGATATTTAAACTATCATTTTTTTATGATTAGATTTTTAATGAACTATTTGATAATTTCCAAATAACGAAATGGGGAAAAGTCGCGTTCAAGATTGGAAATTGTGTATTTTAAAACATCGTAAAGAAAATTTTCACTTAAGAATTTTCTCAACAAACCGTTTATCTTGTATATGATTTGATGAATGACATTTGAGGTAATTGCAACATTCATCCAAGTCCTTGTGGGAAATATAAAGTTAATATATCACCACGTATATTATATCAGGAATATTCACGACACATTCACCACGATTATTATGACAAAATTAAATTAAAAATTATTGAATTTAGACAATGTAAGATAGTTCTGCCTGTTTGACACACATAAAAAAACACGTTATGAAATTATCTATATTTTATCCTCAGACACACGATTTCAATGTTAAATTCATCAATACTTTCATTATCATTTCAAAAGAACCGATAATGTATTTTCGTTTTCACGATTTTCAAGAATCGCATTGTATATTGCTTCAGATATCTTCAAAAATACAGGCTTCATATTCCCATTGCCAGAAATCTTATTTACTCGACTAAAACTTTTCCTAATATTCATTATTCTGGAGTAATGTCCCACCATAGCTTGAAGTGGAACGCACTATCTACAATGTGTACTAGAATTACTTGATTTCTCATCAGTAGAAAAACTATTCAGATCTGAGAAATCCTTATTGATGCGATACAATTTTAATGCGCATCACAAAATTGCAAATTTGAATTATAAGCATATTTTGCTCATTCACATAATAAGGCGGATTCTTATTACTTCCGGCCAGAATACCGGTGCAATATTTCCGCTGATGTTTATTAATGACACCAGTGTCACGATCATCAAATAGATACTTCGAATCAATAGACAATAATCGAATAAATTCAACAATCTCTTATTAACGGGATTTCTAATAACTATGTCACACCCCGTATATATACATGACTATGAGTAATAATAAACAGGTGTAGAAGCTAAGTCGTGTATTACGAAAACTGAACATACTTATATGCAAATGTTTTACGTAAAAGTATGCACAAAAAACGTCACAGCAAGACAAGGAGAAGCAAATGGCGGAAGCGAAGTGAAGGAGAGGGCTAAAGACCAAGAAAGAGAAACAACGAATAAAATGTAATGAATATATACCTTGAGAAAGGCAATTTCCGCTCTGAGTTCATGAAGTCGTTTAACATCAGCCGACATTTCCCTCAGATTTGCTTCAAGTCTGGCACGTTCCTTGCGTAAGAGCTCGAGCTCACGCTCGAGCTCCTGCATCCTGGTGGAATTTTTCGTTGATGTGTGTTTCGCGTGCGTTTTTATGTTATTTTTTACACTTATTTCCTTGTCAACTGGCCAAGATCCAGCCTGTAAATTATCCGTTTTTCCTTCTAATGACGATACACTCGGTGATTGACGTTGTTGTAATACATTCGATGCCACCTGCTGCTGTTGCTGTTGAATGGTTGACTGTTGTTGTTGCTGCTGCTGTGGCTGATGATGGTTTTGTTGACCCGTAGACGTTTGCTGATGTTGCAAGTGGCTTTGCTGTCCTCTTCGAAACAGCGATTTGAACTTCATCATGGTCACGCGCTACTCGAAACAAAGCCCTATCCAAATCACGATTACAACAGATCATTCGTGGAATAAAAAAAAAATTATTTGGTCAATTTTCAACGTTACACTCTGGCGCTTTATATTATTACGTCAGTATGAATAACTTCGATTCGAACACTGTCAATATCTTCATGAATGTTCATATAAATAGATATTTATATCAATAATTGGCAAATGTATTATTGCAATATATATTCTCGTTCACACCACGATCGTTGATATTTATATCGATGTGTATATTTCTTATAATTCACACAATATGTAACTTTTATATTTTTTAACTGCGCTGTGTGATATACTGTTAAACGCTCGTTGTTGCGCGCGTGAGACACCAAACGTATATAACGTTCGATTAGTCACTAATGAAAGAAGAAAAAAAAAACAAGTCGCGACAACGATTTCTTATCGCATCATTCACAAAAGATAACACAAAATGAAGAATCGACGCTACAAGGCGGGGGCGAACGTGAATGCCAACAGTTTATATATTATCCTCGTCGAATTTAAAGGAAATATCAACAAGAGATATATTTAATCGGATATCCTTGAAGTATTCAACTTTTTTTTTATTCCTCTGTTCTGTATCAAATATCCAATTCACTAATACGAGATGATTGTTTCATTTTATTGAATCAATAGGTTTATTGGACTGATGCAATCTGAACAGGAATTGATTCTTTCTTTTTCTCATTTCATTATTAACAAAAAAATATCAGAGAATCAGACCGGTACGTTAATGAACCAGAAACGAATAATAATTGTTATTCCTGCTTAAAATATCTCATCGAACCTCATTGAGTTTCTTTGTTTTCCGTCTTTTCTTATCAAACAATGGAAAATTGATATTATTCCAATTGGTACTACGGAGTCGATGAAATTTTTGTATCAATAATCATAGCAATACAATTTCATATAGAGAGTTTATATGTTCAATTTTTTGTGCTGCATCCCGGATCTTCAGTATCTCATGGCCACGATTTCTACCAATGAATATATGTAAGTTCATACATATATAAGATATATAAAATGGTCACGAGAGAAATCCATTGAATGTTGGTTGCTCGCGTTACACATATATTCTATATCACCAATGTGCTTCAGCACGTTTCGTTTCTTTTTTATATGTATATAACATATATTCATCACTAACTGGAGATGGTCATCTCACTAAATAAGGAGTTGGAACTTCAAAGAACCATATATAACTTGCTTTATCAGCTTTCACAAACTGTCGTCGTTAAATAACACAACGATCAAACTGACCGCGATGAATTAAATCCGATGAGGTACAGTATTACAATATACCCTCTACAGTCATTGGTGACAGTGTCGTGCTTCATTGCTCAAGTATTCCATTTATATATTATACGCCCTAAAGTGATAATCACTCGTGCCATTATACTGGACGAATAATAAAATCACAATTGTGAATATAACATAACTCAATTACCAATATCGAAGATTTTCATCCAAGCGCTATGAGAAAATGTTTTCTTGTATCCAGTTGGCGACAGAGTTTTTCATGAATTTTTTTCCTCCTTTTTTTCACAATGAAATAGGACCCAATTGGTTCAAAGGCTCTGAGGGAGATGTCGTTCGTTTCACAGACCAATACAACCACAATGAAGACGATTGACTTTAACACACACACAAATAGTGCTTATCCTACGATTTTTATCTCATCGATATTATAATCAGTGGAAAATAAATAAATAAAAAACCAACGACCGAGAAGTAAGAAAATTTACTCTCGTCGTTGGAACGTCTCCTTAACGACAGCATTATTTTTCGGCTGTTTTATTTATTAATTTTTTTATTTGATTTTTCGGGCTGTATGTGGAACGAGTTTTCACCTCGGTAACAAAACAGCCATCGGATGTTTTTGCTTTTTGTTTTGATGCGTCCACACTTGTCCGTTTTTCTCTTCTTTAAATACGTTTTTTCAGAAGCCACTTTATACCGGCACAGAGCGCTCAAACCGCTCAACAACCATTCAAGTCGGAGACTGTCGACTTATGTCGACGAACAGCGATGGTCGACGAGGGGACTGATATTGAAAGAGAGAGCCTTTGTGTAGCAACGCGCGCGAGCCTGCGCTCTAAGAGGAACGCCGCGCAATGAAACCAGCAGAGGGCCAAGTAAGTGCAAGATTAGCCGGCCCCAGAGAGTTAGAAAACTGGGACTACAGGGAATAGAATCCGGGGGCTCAGGGGACTCATTTCAGCTACACGTGTATACATAATACACACATATAATGCTAGATAAGTTTAATGTGAGTATCCTATAAACTTGACTTGTATACATGAATATATTGGTTTCTATCCCGATAATGTTCACAAGCGAATCGAGTTGAGGTATGTAGTTATATCAAACAGGACCGTATTTCGTGGGTGTATCGGAAAAGTTTGATCAGATCCGTCAGAAAGAAAGTAATTTTTCATTTATAATCAATGACAATGCATACCGATGTGAAGATTGGCACCCGACAGTTCCTTTTCACCTATGCACAAATATCTCAAATACACATGTGCTCATTTTATATTCTATTGTCTTGCGGAAACCGGCGATTGCCTTCTTTTAATTATTTTTTCTATGATTATTTGTCAAATTTTTCATCTAGTGATAGGAGCACTTCAAGATGATGTGGAGTATCGCAATCGAGAGAAGAAGTTTCAGTCCCACAAATTTGTTCATATTTATGAATAAAGAGAATTATAAAATGCAGCGCCTCAAGTGCACCATAATATGATATATCGTACAGGCTAAAACTTTGCTTTCCAATTTATTTTGTTTATATAGATCGAGAATTCGGGGTGGGAATTTCTCTCACCAGTTGGTATTTTATTTTCACTCAAACTATTCAAAGTCAGTGGAATTGAAGTTTCAGGAAGATAAGGAATACTGACGATGACCATATTTGACGCCTCTGACATGAGTTTGTGGCCCTGAAATTATGCGGAAATCATCGTATACAAGGTGGCTGCATCTATTTTCCGACCACAAGATGTTGGGGCGGATTCAAGGTCCACTTACTGTGTATTATATTTCTATGAACGCATATTGAATTAAATATTGCGTGATGAGTGAAAAGAAAAAAAATTATATGGTGGACAGATGTCAGATATTGAATATGTATATATAGAACGGAAATGATTACTGTATATATATATTATGAACTACGCGTCTCTGTGAAGTGCCGAAAGTGTAACGTTGTCATGTCGGCAAAGAGACGTTGCTTGGCGCCAATCTAACGGGACACGCATCGTTATATTTTATCAAGGTCTCAACCCAAATTTCTTACCTGCGGCCTTTCATCCGCATGTGTGTATGTTTCTATGTATACATCCATACATATCATGTATGTAGAATGGAAATGATTTGCATACATTATATTGATATTTGTCAAGATAAATTATAATTTGTTATTAATCAATTGTAGTCGTCGTAGGCTGCACATAGATTCATATAAAGAGTCAAAGGAGATGAGGTCGATGTGTGTGGGTATATTGTCAGTGCATGGATATATGCTTTATGATGAAATCAAACGAATAATGTGCTATTTTATGAATAGAATCATAGATATTTGCCAACTTGATCGCGTGTGCGTAACATGAGTTAAACATTTTTGCAACATGATATAAAACTCCATCATTTATTTGCAACACAACAACATCAACATCATTTGGATTTGTCGGTTCGCTGAAACCTGAAGGAGACAAAATGAATAATGCAAATCACAGCGAAGGTCGCGTGTGCTCTTGATCGTGACATCGGAACGTGAATGCACGCGCCTTTGTGTACGATTTTGACCATAACATATTTTGTATTTTCTTTCTATTTTTATTTGGTGGCATTTAATTTCTATCTCGTCAAATAGGTGATGATGGAACCGTGCAGACGAATATCGTTGGAGAGATATAACATAGAAAGTTCACATGGGGATTTGTGGCAATCGGTGTAATTTGCACGAAAAAAAAGCATAAGTGAAAAGAGGAAGATGATGAGTACACCATACAATGCTTTGAGTGTAATATTAAATAGTGGGCGCAAGGATCACGTCAGAGACACGACTAGTGTTGTGCCTTCGACAGTTATCGCAGCTGTACAACGTGCGCATTTATCAGCTTATCAAACGCCTCCGTCATTCTGTCAATATATATTTATAATGGCCTGCTATACCTCCACATCAATTAATATATGGAAGTCGATCAGCAAGTGAATATCACTCGTTTGATGCTCATTACGGATAACGGTCTCATATGTATATATAAAAATTCATATATTGCACATATGTATTGTATGTGGGTCGTAAAGAAGTGCCTGAGTAATATATACTTCAACATATCCTAATGAAGGAGAAGGGACAGGCGAAAATGATATTCAAATGAAATGTCGTCAAGGTAATGACTACACATGAATTAATATATATATATACATTACAATGAATGTATGTCGGATATATATTTCATTCAATTCCCGAATGGCTCTTACATAGTAAGTGTATTATCTTCCTTCACTCCTTTTTTCCATTTACAGTGATGACCATGACGTCAACGACAGCTTGCCGGCGAGATGAAGAGTATTCGTGTTTTTTTTTTCCCTTTCCGAACACATATGTGCCTGCGCGGCCAAATACGTGATGGACCATATATGTGTATATGCATGTACATGAGGATCAATCTCAGAATCGAGTACATCGTCTCATCTGCCTCATAATCGACCCTTTGGTTGGAAATGCCGAGAATTGAGACACTGACATATGTTCTTCCACATATATAATGAAGCTCATGTGAAAATCCCATGCGTGAGAAGAATTATTGTCGTTGCAGTAACGTAGACGCAATTACGTCTACACATGTTATATCACAGTTGGTTTGATATTATGCATCAAACTAGCGTGCGAGCTTTGCATCACATCGGCCAAGTACCTCTTTACGATCGCATAATATTGCGGTGGGTGAGAGTTGGCTAAATTAATCTGTTGTCTCTTGGCACAATTATAACTATCTTTATAATAGTCCAAGTTCACGTGGCAAAAGTTTATGAGGAATTGTAATATTATTATATGTAGATACATCACTTCCTCAATGACTCGATTCTGGGAATAGAACGCATGATTGTTTATGTTGAATGATCTCATAATTATTCTGATATGTAACAGCATAGAACAAAAGAAATGGTCAGGGGACACCCGGGTTTGAACCGGGGACCTCTCGATCTGCAGTCGAATGCTCTACCACTGAGCTATATCCCCAAGTTGTTAGCGTTTAGATACCTACTACTTATTTTTTAATGACCGCAATGAGTCACCCGCGCTAATGATACCATGGATTTGAGCGACAAGTTTGAACAATCACCGGTATTTTAATGACAACTTTGGAAATTCTGCTGTGACATCACCGAATTGATGATAATATATAAAACATCGATGAGCAAAAATTGAATTTTAATCGATGTCACAAGTGCCTATGTATGTATGTGATGCCCACGCAAAATTGGATAAATATCAAGGGATTGCGACACACGGAAGACCCGACTAAGTACACACAGTTGTGGGTGGTGAATACGCGGCAATCAATACATTTTTTCTTCACGAATAGTTATCAACACATTGATCTCATTAATTTAATTGACTCGAGTTAAAAAGCGAAAGGCATTTAATAGTTCTCACGATAGAAACGAAAACAAAATTGAGTTTGGTCAAGTATTGCACACATGTATCAAGACTACCCATATCCATAGTGATAATTACAAGTATGACCTCTCTATACATTGGTCGATCTCCATTCGGTGTGCAATTACCGCGCGTGTAGCAATATAAATTTTCCAAGATTTCCGCGCGCTTACGCTATTATTTTCCATCGGTAGCAATTATGGCAGGAGCAACATTTAAAGCGCGAAAAGTTGTTTTGCCAAACACGCATTTTATACTAGTGCAATGTAGCACTACTCATATATGTGTCTAAAGATAGAGCGACGTCGTGCAGGGGAAAATCTGACCTTGTCCTTACGGGTTTATATAATAGCGTGTCTCACTCACAGCGCGGTCAGTCGGTCGATCGTTCGCCCACTAATCGTGTCAGCTTACTTTTTCTAATCGATCATTGTTCAATTAGCAAAGCAACTGTGGGTGCGTCGAAATGCTATCATAGCCCTTCCCTTCTATTTTCCTAAATCGATTCGTTATATAGAGATAGAAGTGAGTAGACGAAAACTATTGCTGCGATGACAGCGAGTCGATTTGGAGCTTTTATAGCAATACTCCCCTAAATCATAGTAAGTGCAACGATAAAGCTTTTAGAGTTATTGATGGATCAATGCGGAAGTGTGATAAGTGACACAAATTTGATATAATTTTCAGGTGAAGATGAATGATAAAATATAATTGCACATTGACATGAAATAAGATGCCACATTTCAGTGCGATATGACCATTGTTGGTATTGTACTTGGAGTGCGAGGGCGATGAGTGAATAGTAGCGTCGCAGAAAGAAGAACCTTGATGGTACTAATTCGGTGCAAGCTGTATTGCATAAGCGGGCGCTGTCGTTTCTGGACTACCTTCAGTTGAGTTAGCTAACTAGTAACCTTACGGTTTGTTCATACGTAAAGATCGTGCGTAAACATATTCATTAATCTCAAGGGCATTAACTGGAGTGCATATAAGAGGAATTGTATCGAAGCATTAAACAGTGAAAAAAGAAAAACCGAAGAGCAGAAGAGATGGAATGCAAAATGATGAGCAATTCGGTGATGTATTTGATATTTAGTTTGGGATTAATTTTGGCAGGGTCATTTATTGTTATTGAGGGAAAATGTAGTTTGGCACGAGTTGGCACAGATCAACGTGTGGAGCGAACTATTGCGTATGTTTGCATTCACAGTAATTTATCTGATATGGATTCCATACCTCTAGAAGCTGAATGGATAGAATTCACAATTGCACGTTTACCCTTGATTCGCGCCGATGCTTTTTCAAGATTTCCTCTCTTACAACGACTTACTTTTTACAATTGTGAGATTCGTGAAATTGATCCCGATGCATTTCGGGGTTTGAGTTATCTCGAATGGCTTGTATTCTCAAATACAAAACTGAATGTAGCAAAAGCAGCGATGTTCAAACACATTCCAACTTTAAAAATGTTAACACTGGATTCTACAGGGCTCATTTATATAGAACCTGAGGTGTTTGAAGTTCTTGGTAGGAGCCTCGAGATCCTGAGTTTAAGAAACAATGATCTTGATTGTTTACCAGTCGATGCTCTCAGTTTAATAAAAAATCTCCAAACCATTCGTATTGATGACAATCCATGGATGTGTGACTGTAGACGTGCTTTATTAAATTTTATCGAAAATCGGAAAATTCAATTGGGCTCGGTATCTGATGAATCCAATCGTTATCGTCGAAGCAAACGATGGCAATCTACGAATTACTACAATAGAACTTATTCATCGTCTAGCCAAATTCAAAGCTCAACTCGTGTTTATAATTGTATGGCTGTGCTGGAATATCCCGCATTGCCACCCGTTCGGCCAAACACTGATCAGCCTATCTACGATTATTCATATCATGATAGAATTGAATGGCGTGAAGTTACCGCCACCAGTATCACTTATCTCGATCGATTGCCAGATGAAATAGGATGGATTGAGATATTTGACGTGCGTATATCAACGATACCTCGATATACTTTCTTCAGATTTGGCAACACTCTTCGAAGCATTACTTTGAGAAATTGTGGCATCGAATTGATTGAACATGAGGCTTTCGCTGGACTACACAAACTTGAACGATTGACAATAATCGGTGCGCGATTGCCTACAGTAGCTAATTACTGGTTTAGAGATCTAACTCGGCTTACTGATCTCATTTTAGAACATGACTCCATCGAACAATTCGAGTACGGTGCATTTGATCATTTGCGTAATTTACGGCGTTTAGATCTTCGTGCAAATCGTCTCAATTGTCTTTCTCATGATAATTTAGACGGAATTACGTCTTTGGAACGACTTGAGGCGGGTGAAAATCCTTGGTTTTGTTCATGTAGACGAGACCTTGAGAGCTACCTTACCGGAAAGCAAATTGGATATGAGATCAGCAATAGTCGAGCTGACGGAATCGGTTGTATTGAAGATAATGGATCAACGACAATTACTCGTCCCACATATGAATATCAAGTAAGTAGCAGGAAAAATAATCGATTTTTTTTTCCGTGATTATATATAATTATTTTGTTGCGTTGTGTTAGAACTTCTACAATATGACGTCAACTGGACGAGTCCGATGGAGTTGGGGCTATGAAACTCGTGGACAAAGACCAACGCGACCTCCACCAACACCTCAACCACCAGCAGTAATCGAAACTAAACCACCGCCAGTTAAACATCAAGGTGGATGTCGTACGATATCACCGCAACATTATCATCATCATCATCGTTATCAACATCTCAAAGGATTGAGTTATGTTTGCACTCGTGCAACATTGGTTGATCTTGAAGATCTTCCATCGACTGTTGAAACCATCATATTCTCAAATTCCATCATTCATACTTTACAATCTAATAGATTTCGTAAATTCGATGGTTATTTGAGGCGACTTGAATTTCATGATTGCGCGATACAAAGCATTGATGATGGTGCATTTGCAGGTCTGCACAATTTAGAAGATCTTGTAATCAATGACAATGATATGGAAATTGTACGACCAGAGTGTTTTAGAGAAATTAAAAGATTACGGCATTTAAATTTGGCAAGAAATAATATTGGTCGAGTTGATAATGGTGTTTTCGATATGTTGCCGTATCTCTCAAGTATTGATATCTCTGACAATGAATTGAATTGCATTGGAATTGAGCATCTGGAAAAACTCGAACGGCTACGCGAAGTGAATTTTGTTGGAAATCCGTGGACTTGTCTATGCGCCACTAGACTCGCTCGTCTAATTAATGATCGTAAGATGTATTGCACCGGCGATTGCTTGAATGCTGTTCTTCATGGCGACGGGACATCTAGTTGGGGTGGATGTCGCTCCACGGGAAACCTTCCATTTGGGTAAATCATATATGATAATTTATATATTGTAAATGATTGATGATAAAGCTGATGTAGATTCTTCATTGATCACTTATGTTGTCTGTTTAGTAGCCCGGGAGTCACCGCAAGACCTTCGACTACAATTCCGACACCAACTCCCTATCCACATATTCCACCACCAGTGGGATACGCGAATGCAAGTGGCACTTGCTCGTCAACTCATGAACACACACATTACCATTGCAGCAATGGTGATATTTTTGTCACGAGCCACATACCGAGTAGTGTGCGCTCTATTGAAATTTATGACAGCTATATACCACATTTGCCTGCCGCAAGTTTTTCAAGATTTGAAAATCTCACGGAACTTATTCTACGAAATTGTTCATTGAGGGACATTGATCTTCGTGCATTTCAGGGCCTCCATAGGCTCGAGAAACTCGTGATTCGGGACAATCGTTTCACCGTGGTGCGTAATTCATGGTTTAAAGATTGTGAAAATCTTTATTGGTTGGATTTGAGCAAAAATGATTTAGTGGAAATTGAGAATGGAGCATTTGATAATCTCAAACAATTGCAATATCTTAATCTTGAGGATAATGAATTCCAGTGTATATACACCAGTTGTTTTGTTCATTTGCCACGATTGGATACTCTTGAGTTCAGTAGAAATCCTTTAAAGTGGCGTTGTTGGCAAGATATTCGACAATTTCTTGAAATTCGTGCTATTGGATACACGTATTATAAGTGTCCGCATGATAGCAGAGATATAATCAAAAATTTACAAGATAATAAAAATTACGGTGCATATGCAGGGGCGTCGACGGGCAGTGCGAGGAATCAAAATAGTGATATCTCAACTGTCTGTTATATCGTATTAGTTACTATTCTAACGTATGTTCATGATAAATGAGATGATACGGATAAAAAATTAATTTATAGTAAATCAGTGAATCAGTAGTACCTGATGCGGGACTTATCTCGCTAATGTCATTAATTATACTAATTTATAACGTTTCTATCGTATATTCTATATATTTGCATTGCGAACTTAATTATTTATTGTATTGAGTATTGGAAAATTAGGAAAATATTACTTTTTATGTTAGACAGATACAGTATGTAATTCAAATAGAGATCTATCTTGAAAACCATCGAAATTAATTTACTTTATCACTTCCAGATTCCTAATATAGTATAGTTATACTAAAAAATGTAACAAAATTATAAAAATAATCGCCCAACGTGGGGCTCGAACCCACGACCCTGAGATTAAGAGTCTCATGCTCTACCGACTGAGCTAGCCAGGCATTAACTATGGTAAAAAAAGATGTTCTATTAGAAAAAAATTTTTTTTTTCTTCTCCAATCATCAATTTTTCTTGCTAAATGATAATTTTATGATTTCTGAATGTGATTTCTCATTATAAATAACAATCTGGAGCCTCGTACCCTGTGAAATCGCAGAAAAGTTGTAATTGCGCGCGAATTTTTCTTTTCCTTTTTGAATTTTTGCTGCCGTCAACTCGCACAGGCGGCGCTGTGCACAGTCCTCTGTGTGTTTTTTCATCTTGAAGTTTACGATATCTCGCACTTTTCGAGCTCTTTCTAGAGATTTTTATTTTCGAGCAAGCGGATGGCACTATGAGCGACCGGATAGAAATTTTGAAATATGCTTGAGCAATGGAGAAACTATTCTTGTAATAACTGTATTAGTAAAATCAGCTACAGGAAATGACATGATTCATAATTCGAAAATATGAAACTGAAAATTGGATGAATTGATGACTAAAGACCTTTTGTTCACTAGGCGGCTGATATATTTCTGCTAACTTTAGACAAATACCAATTGTACCTTCAACGAAAGTAATAAGACACAAACATGAATCATGAAAAAAATATTCCAACTGCATTTCAAGTATTCTATCATAGCCTGAACTTGAACATTATATTTCGTGCTGCAAAATGATTACTAAGAACGTTGACTCCACAGATAATTTATTTCTAGTAATGAATTTGTACAAATATATATATACATATAAACAATACATATTAAATATAATTATTGTGTCCCATCAGGGGCAGCTCTTCCCAGCACTTTTGGCATTTTCTTATTACTAGAATCTTCGAGTTCGCGCGGTTTGTAATAATGTGGTGCGACTTCTAATAACCATTTGCTATCAATTTCACTCACTTGGCGCATAAATTCTTTTGTTGTGAATACTAATTCATGATACAGAAGCCATCGTGGCAATTCTTGAAACAGGGAGCTGTTAGGATGAATTGATACTGTTTGATTATGTTTCGCAGTTTTGTAATGACCACCTTTTGATAAACGTGAAACGTGATAAAAATAACCTGCGGTAATGGCTTTCCTTATATTAATTGTATCTGAAATGCCAGAAACAAGTTCCATCTCAACACGTTGCATCAAACCAACAAGCTGTTCTCTAACATCTCGCGCTCGTTTCATCGATTTATGTTGAATAAAGTTTTCATAACACCAATGTGTACTAAAATCACTTTGGTGCCATTGGTTATATACATTGAGCAGTGTTAAGTGATCACCACCAGGTACATGGAAATTTTTTCGTGCTGTGTCTGCATGAATAATTTTATCCTTAGGACGATAGAAAATCGCTCCATTCACAGACAGCATTGCCGCAATTGTGGCAATCTCTTCGGAGCACCGATATTTTTCACTGGCAATCAACATTTTTGCCATCATTGGATCCAACGGGAATTCCGCCATTCTACGACCCATTTTTGTCAATTCACCACGATGATTCAACGCACCGAGTGCATACAGTTGTTCCAATGCCAATACAAGTGTTTCATGCGGTGGTGGATCCAGAAAGTCAAAATGAACTAAATCATTTATGTTCAATGCTTTTAGTGTCAATACGGCATTACCAAGATTGATTCGTTGAATTTCTGGTACTGTATTGTCCTCCAAATCATGTTTATATGCCCATGCAGTGTATAATCTGAAACATTTTCCAGGTGCAACACGACCAGCACGACCGGCCCGTTGATTCGCTGAAGCTTTACTAATTGGAACAACCATCAGACTTTCCATGCCTGTCCGTGAGTTAAAATTATTTTGTTTAGCAAAACCTGGATCAATTACGTAAACAATATTGTCAATAGTCAAGGATGTTTCAGCGATATTGGTTGCAAGTACGACTTTCCGAGCACCAGGCGGTGTGGGTTGAAATATTTTCGCTTGCATGTCACTCGGTAAATTGGCATAAACTGGTAATATTATCAATTCATTCAATTTTGTTCCCAATCTACGTACTCGTTCCTGCAACATCTCCTGACACGTTTCAATCTCGTCTTGACCAGTTAAAAAAACTAAAATATCACCGCGCGGTTGTGTCGCGTGTATTTGTAGGATAGATACAACACATGCATCAATATAATCAGCTTCAGGTGCCTTCGTATAATAAATATCAACTTGAAAACGTCGTCCGGGAATACGAAATACTGGCGCATTGTCAAAGAATGTGCTGAATTTATCGGCGTCAAGCGTTGCCGACGATATAAGTAGCTTCAAATCCGATCGGAAACGTGTTATGTCTTTAACCAGACCAAAAAGAATGTCAGTGTGAAGAGTACGTTCGTGCGCCTCGTCAATTATTATTACACTGTATGAGTCTAGATCAGGTTCACTAAGAAATTCTCGGTGCAGCGTACCGTCAGTCATATATTTGATTATTGTACGATGTGATGTGCAATCCTCAAAACGAATGGCATACCCAACTTCATTACCAAGTTTTACAGCCATTTCGTGTGCAACTCTAGCAGCGACTGACATTGCAGCCACTCTTCTAGGTTGACTACAACCAATTATTTTACCATTCCTTGTGAATCCAGCTTCATGTAAATATTGTGGAATTTGTGTTGTTTTACCTGAACCCGTTTCACCTTCAATTATCAGTACTTGATTGTCTTTAATTGCTTGAACTAATTCTTTTCTAAATTGATATATTGGTAAACTTTTTTTTGTTTCCTCAATCGTTGTCAATACTTTTTTCTCTTCGATCGCATCTGGTGGTGGTGATTGTAAACGCTGCTTTTCATCAGTGCCTGGTACACGTAAAGCTTGAATAAATTCGATTTCATCATCTAATAACAATTCATGATCATCTTTACGTTTACGATTTTGTGCACCAAATTTAAAGACAGCTGAGGTCATCTGCTGCGATTCCCATTTACTTTGTTCCGATTGTGGTGCTTCATTGTCATATTTATCAGGTTCAGTTTCACCCTTACTTTTCTCCAATGGCATGTGATAACGCTGAATGCGTTCAAGTTCACGTGCTTTTTCATGTTCAACTGCAAGCTGTAATAATTGTTTTTTATGTTGTCTCTCTTTTCGTTCACGTTCTGTCAATGATGTTTCATCAAATAAATATTCATCATCAATAATATCAGCCTCCAATTCAGCGACTTTGTCTTCTTTACGTTTTTCTAAGTATTGCCGACGTGATTCAACACGTAATTTTGGTACAAGCTTCTCACGTGAATCTATTTCTATTATTTTCAATCGTTTTGCAGCTTCAGCTGCACCAGAACCAACCGGCACAGCAACTTTTCTCGTCCTGGATTCATCTTTTGCTTTCAAACGATCGGCAAACTCATCTCTCTCCTTCAAATCTTTTTCTCGCCGTTCTTCTTCACTGTCACTGTCCTCATTCGACGATTGTTCTTTCTTCCTATATTTACTCATTTTTATATTATTATTTTGACCTTTGTGATGAATGAGATGGTAATTGTATTTTATACACTGTTTTATAGGTTGTTTTTGTCGTAGGAATTGCGTTAAGAAACATCAACTGTTTTGTGTTCCTCAGATTGCTTCTCTTGTTGTTCATACGATATCCGCAAAATGGCTAATGGCACTGGAAAAAACTACACGAACGCCGCTGAGTGGTGATTCTTAACATTGAGGAGCGTTTAGAAACTATTCAAATTTCCAATTGAATAATTCAAATTGATAAGGAAAAAAGTATATAAAAATAAATGGAGTTGAAGTTGATTTTGGATCAATTATTGAAAGTGCTCTTTGTGGAATTTGAGACCGAGTCATATGCCCCTCAATTGCCAACATTGGTAGCAATTTTTAAGTTGCTACTTAAAATGCAGCCTATCCTATTTTCTACAGTTATTGCTATGAATTGATCGCGTGTGAATACTCGCATAAATGAAATTATTAGAGGGCAATTAAAACTCTATAGTTGAAAAATTTTGCTATGAATTCTAGTCAAGTTGGTGAATTAATTATTACTTAAATACAAGTTCTCACGTAGAATTCTTTTATAGCAATAGTCGTAGAAAAAATGATAAGCTTACTTCGAATACAATATCTGTCGAGAAATTTCATTTCTCCGACGATGATGTAAGGGTTGTCATTGTAACAAATACCATGATATATGAATTTTATGGAGCCATGTTATGAAGACAATAATATTGATATATATTTGATCTACAAGGCAGTATCACTGTGTGAGTGTCTGCATGCTTCCTCGAGAATACTCGTTATTTCGAAAAGCTGGAAAATATAAACACCTGAAAAAAAAAAATTAGCAGAGCGTGGTTTCGATCCACGGACCTCTGGGTTATGGGCCCAGCACGCTTCCACTGCGCCACTCTGCTCTTGTAATATAGGTCTTGAAAAATCAATGACATTCATACGTTTCACTAGAAGTTAAAAATACTCACTTACAAATTTTCCAATAATATTATATATGATCATGACATTAATCATCCATACACTACTTATAACTCTTATTTAGTATGAAGATGATTTGATAAATTCAGTAAACTCTAACTACATTTCATATCTGATTCATAGAGTGCGCTATATTCCTGGTCAATTTTTTTCACAGCT
Organism: Zele albiditarsus; assembly: GCA_958496275.1. NCBI lineage: Eukaryota > Metazoa > Arthropoda > Insecta > Hymenoptera > Braconidae > Zele > Zele albiditarsus. The sequence continues at coordinate 16,368,873 of OY292408.1, forward strand.
AATCTAGGTTTATGCACAGTTATGAGTTCCTCCATTTCGTATTTAAAATCATAGTGGCAATTAATGAAACTGTCTACTTTATTCAATTTTCGGAACAATAAAAATTGAATTGACATGTAGCCTTTCCATCCCGATAAATCCTTCATTCAATTTCGTCCATCCAATTTTCGATATCAGATTGCAGAGATTGGACATTATGGATAAAGAATGATGAGGTCAGATGACATCATGAAATTGAGTTAAGTTACCAACTAAACATTGGGTGATTTATTCTTGTACATACATTTTCAGGTTGGCTGTCCGGAAATTCATTGACGCGAAATTAGCTGTATGTGAAAAATGGACTGAGAGAATAATTTCTTTCACAAGATTCAATTCAACGATTTACAAATGACAATATAAATATATACAATATATAATACCTTTATACTTGACTAAAGAATAGAGGAAAAAATAGGGTTATGTTTACACTAATGATGTCAAGACATATTGGCTAATACGTACATCACTTTATTATTATGTTTCAAAATCTGTTATAACGTGTATGATGATCGAGTAACTATTACTTAGTGATGTCCTTAAACTTCGAAATATTACTAGATAATATTTGTGATGATACGCTCTGATTCGACGAGGCTCCTGAAGATGGCCGACTTTAAGCTAACATATTGATTACATAAAGTGTCTCCAGAGGGCCGAATGGACTGATTCCCAAGCCAGTTATTTTTTTTTTTCACCAGGTGTATTTCGTACATTTATAACAAAGAAAAAAAAATAGTTTGCACTTGAGAAATGGCGGATTGCAATGGTACGTTTTGTGGTTCTGTTAAAAAGAAACGTGTTTATAAACAATTCTGACAGTTAATAAATTTTTTAATGAGATTTTCTTATACTACAATATAACTTGATTAATTGAAATAAGTTTAAGTTTCATGTTGAGATTCATATTATATTTTTATAATATGGCCTCGCGATATAGCCACATGATGGCTTTATATTATATATCTCTGGCAACGATTTTTTACTAAATATACATTTTGATTATTGTTTAGAGAGCACAGAGGAGATGAATGGGCCACGGCCACCAATTATAATGAAATTTGATGCTCCAGAAGAATCTAGTGAAAATTCAGCAAACGGTTAGTTCATCATTCTTATCTTAACAATTTCAATAATTGATTATTGAATTCAAATATGTAGGAATTTTCATCATTGTTGTACTATTTTGAAATCATTTATTTGACGATTGAATGCTAATTATTAATTTGTACTATGGCCCTTTATTTGGTCGCGTGTATAAAATATTCAATTTCATCTGCAATCAATAATCATAACCTGTACCTTTTTTTTTTAGATGAAGCAGACGGACAGTCGGCCGAAGAAAATTCCCAAACCGCACACTCGCCCTCCTCTAGATCCGCCTATAAAATTCACTGTCAGTAATTACATTGCAGTTTTTCAGATAAACACATATATGTTCATTTTCATTGGGGAATTTTCTCATAAAATTGTATTATGTATATGTTTCGGATACAGGTCCTGTACTAGCTCAATCTAAATTCGGAAATTCATTTGGTATTAGTGAATTTAGTAGGTCATCAATATTTGGAGGATCATCAGTGCCTACCATATTGCGACCGTCTCAACTAAGTACACTAACAACAGCAAATTCACCTGGGCCGTCACCAAAGTCTGACACGGAATCGTCAAAGTGTGAAAATCCATTTACAAAAATTACTGATAAGGAAATAATTAGCGAAGATAATTCTGAGGTTGATAAAACGGACAAAAATAAAAATGAAAAGACAAACTCCGAGAGCAATGATAAAGGAACAAAGTTAGCAACAGGAACAACAACAACAGCACCGGAGGAATCGACTATATCAGCACCAAAATTTCTACCATTGGGTTCGAATCCAAAGGAAAATGACACAAATGTAAATAATTGTATGGGCCCAAATTGTTCGACGCCAAGTTTTGTATTTGGTCAGAATCTTAAGGAACGCGTAGCAGTAGCAAAAGACAACGATAGTACAGAAGACGCTGAGGACGAAGAATCAAATAATGAAGGAACATCAGTCACTGAGAATGGTTCATCAGAGCTTCTATTTTCAACTGCTGCCACTGTTTGCCGCAGTACATCGCGACCTGGATTGACATTGACCCAAGCAGCACACGAAATGGAAGAGGCTAATCGTGCAAATAAACGAAAATATAGTCAAGTCGCTCTATTAACTGGTGAAGAAGGCGAAACAAATATACTTCAAATTAATTGTAAACTTTTTGCATTCGATAAGGTAATTTATACAATACTATTTTTTTCTTTCAATCTTATATATATTTACTTTGGACGCTATTTCAATTTGCGAATAATTCACAATATTGTAGATAACGAGTGGTTGGAAAGAGCGAGGGAGGGGTACTTTGCGTCTTAATGATCGCGATGAAGAGTCACGATTGGTTGGTCGTGCGACAGGTACACAGCGACTCATTTTGAATACTAAAGTTTGGCCAGGCATGACAGCAGAACGTGCGGGACCAAAGTCCTTAAGGTTAACGGCAATGGATGTTCATGGTGATATTAGGATTTTCATAGTGCAAGCAGCACCATCTGAAGTTGATCAGCTTCATAATCATTTGTTACAACGATTGAAACGTGCAAAAGAACGTCAACCAAAAAAACTTGCAACTGATCACTGACAATTGATAAAAATATGGAAATTGAACGAGGAAACTCGTAAAGTCAGCTTGCCAGATAATGATAATAATACATTGAAGGATGAAACATTATTTTTCAAACTTTGTTATTGTCATGTTGATGATTGAGTAATTTTCGAATATTGTTCCTTCAATGAACCAGTCAACAGCAATCTTGGCATGCAACTCCAGTATTTTTTTTTTATTGTTTAAAACAATCATTACGTAACAATTTGCCGGTGGCAATGAAAATACATGAGATAATTGAAGTTTTTGAAGGTATTCTAAGTGCATTGTCATTTAGACATTTGGAAACTTTTGATATGTTTCATGTTTGGTTGTTTTCGTCAGAATCGGCGAGCTTTTTTTTGGTTTGTTTTTCCTCGTCAATTTATGGTTTGACGATAAAATATCACAATTTCAAATATTAAACGAAGGTATCACAAATGAATATATCATAATTGAAATTGCACTTATATTATTTTTGACAATGCGACCTTTCATCAAGAATATTCAGTACTGTGATATTTTATCGTACTTACTGTTTTCTAAGCATTCCCAATTGATATTCCCTCACAATATGACAAATATGAAAATTAGCGAAACACAAAAAAACGAAGGACCCATCATAGTTGCATCAATTGCGGCTGGCAAAGCAAAAGTTGTTCAATATTATAAAACGCTAGATAGATAGCGATTTCCAATCAGTAGTATAATATTGAATTATGTATAGTTCTTACTACATGATAATATGAGATAGTAGTGACAGTGCGAAACAATTTCAGAAATGTTCCACGTCTAAAATAGGAATTTTTCCAATATGAAATGTTAACAAAACAATTGCGATAACGAAATAAGAAGCAAGAACGCAATGAAAACAAAAAAAAAACAACAAATGATATGAGGGAGCTTAAATTGACTCTATTGATATGTAATGATTTTATATCGATGAATCTTTCTCGTTCCGTATGTGCGTTGTCACTTTTTGATTGGCAATTTAGTGGCTTATATTCGCATCATCCTTTCTTCTTCACACAATCAAATCTTTCTAATGATCCTACATGGTTGATCAAAGAAAAAAAAATTTCTTCCATTTTTCATATCAGACTATTGAATTTGTATCTAGTTCTGATATTACATAAATATGGATATTATTCTTTCTGAAACACATTAAAAAGATACAAATGTTTAAATCACGATACACGAACAATAAAGGAGATAATCGATTATTTCGAAAAGAACCGAGAAAAATTGTGAATTTCTGTTTGTTAAAAGAACAAAATTGCAGGACTGGTCATGTATATGCTTCGAATAAGACTATACAGTAAAGAGAGGCATTATCATGGTAAAATGCGTTTCAATCTCGTCTTCTAAGTGTAAATAAATAAAATTCAAAATAATTGATAAAACTTTTTATATTGTCATTTAATGTTATAACATCTGATCAAAATAAAAATACTGATGAATGAGTGTGCGATTGAGGTGCAGGAAGAAGTACATTGGTGAGTAGTTGAATTGTTTGGTATCTGTCACCACAATATCTAATCAAGTATTTGGCAGAACCGGTCAAAGATTTACCAAGTAACTAAAATAACATCATATGCTCCAATTTGATCCTTTTGTTTGAAAATGGTCAAGGAGCACATGAATATTTTTCTTTTCGCTCCAAGTGTTAAAGCACCAAAATTGGACAAATAAAATCGCAGGGCTGTGTACATCTGATCTCATACCATTTAATTTTGAGATGCTATCGAATCCAGGCGGCGAGTTTTAAGATAATTTGTTTTCGTCTTCAGCCAGTTCTCGTTATTACGTAACTCATCTATTAAATACAGGCAATACGACAACAGCTCACAAATGTGCTTTTGACAAGCTCAAACTCCATGAGAACTATGTCGTTTTCATCTTCATGATTATGTGGTGAGAAATAAAAAGAAAATAAACATTTAAATCGTATCAATTTTTCAAATTTGACTCGAAGGCGGCGCCACAAACCGCACGTCAAAACTATGGCAGGCGCGGCATTCAACGGGCCTGATATTAATAGACACTTCAGGAGTTTCGTGCAAACCCACTGCGTTTTTAGGCGTCAAATATTCCGTGCCATTCACTCGTTTATTTCGTCCATGGCAACCTGCACTATTAATTATAACATTTAAAATTCCAATAGTGTTATTTATATTACAGTGATTCATAATTATCAATTGTGATGTTACACACCATAGTAATAATCCAATTTGATATTTCTGATGTATCTATATGGGCCATTTGATGGCAATTTGTGTGGCATTGCAGTGGCAGTTTCCTATGCGATAGTGATGAATAATCAAATGTGGGTGTCAAACGATGGATTCTTTATCCGGTGATGTTTCACATGTTGAATCAACAGTCATTTCATATCAATTTTTCCAATCGTATTTGTATATGTATATATCAATTTTTTTAAATATATGAAAATACACTGCAGTAAATGTTTTATGGTAAAAGCTCAATGTGAAGAAAAAAAAAAAGTGCTTGGCAATGTATCTGAAAACAGGTCAACGGCATGAGTGCATGTAAACGACTACAATACAGTGCGTGCAAATGCCTCGGAACATTTCGAATCAATTGTGGTAATGAATAATCAAAATTCTTAGACAGTTGTTATTATTCAAATAGCGAAGGCAAATATATCCCAGAAAATAGTCGGCAAGTGTGCACCGATCCAATAATTTTGTTTAAGCTCAAAATAATTAAAATCGATCACGAAATGTGCATGTAACTGATATTAATCTGTCATGAATATATATGGATGAGTGAGGCCCAAAAAATTTCATATTCAAATCAATATAAGAGAGGAAAATATATCAGCCATTTGAAAGCCCGCGAATTAGTGGCACGAGGACTCGTATTATTTATAGATCGCTCTTCGCGCCGGAGGTGTGAATCGACGCAACACATATACAAACACGAATACACACATTCATCCGGGGGATTTTCTTCCTCGTCTAAGTTGATTCATGAAGAGTTTACAAGAAGAACATGTGAACTGTTTTATTATCATTATATTACGTTTCATTTTCTATTTTCTATTTAAAATTGAATGACGAACGTATTGAGAATGCGAATGTTGTGATTACTCTATAGAAACAATATCAATAATTGTGGAAAACAAAATTATCATAATTTTGTCCCGTTACTTTTAATACATAATTAGAAGGATAAAGAAAAATTTATTCAAGATGATGTTCACGGGTGGACGCGCGTCCCATTCGAAAAAAAGAAATGCGAGTGGCGGTGGTAGCGGCAGAAAATCATCATTGGATCATAAAAATCCACCGCCACGAAAGGGACCAGAGGGATATACATACAGGTGAGGTCATTTTTTTATTTTTTTCTATCAATTTTCTATCAAAAATCAGCAATTAAATGTATTACTGATTCTTCAATGATTTTAGAACGAGAATACCCTCACCGTTAAATCCATTGGATCTACCATCGCCCAGTGCCGCTAGATCATATGTATACAGAACACGAGTACCACGACGTGAAATTACAGGAAGTGCTTGGACACCAATTTCGGATGCAACAACGGGTGGACCGATAACACGAAGACGTGGCGCTGTTAAACACAATAAAGTTCACGTGATTAGGGGTCATCGACTGGTAGCAAAATTTTTTCGACAACCAACATTCTGCGCTTTCTGCAAAGATTTTCTTTGGTACGACAAAAAAATAAATAAATAAATGAATTAATAAAAATTGTGAGGAAATAAATTTTCCAAAAATTTTCCTTCTATACATAGTGAGTATATAAGATGATGAATTGATCAGCAACGCGTGTATACATATTTTTTTCTTTTCACAATCGCGTTCTAATAATATATAAGTGTTTTCGTCGTCGTTTCTTTTATTAACTTGAGAATTTTATTATAATAGACGAACTCAATTTGTCCCCCTCTGTCTCTTTTTTTTCTTAGTAAAAAATTTTTATATATCTATAATATTGAGTTCAACATTTATATTTTTGACAGCAATGTGAGACACATCGTTTTTTTTTTTTTTTTTTTCGACGCAACATGATCTAATAAATTCCAATACACATATTAAATTTTTTTTATCAGTATGTATACGTATTATGTGTGATCTAGATATTGAGATTGAATGTAAAATAAATTTACTGGCTATTCAAACATTTATAAAACTGCATTCCGAAATTGTACGATTGAAAAGACACACGAGATTCTAATAATAAACCTTCGTCTCATTCTCTCGACATATAATTCAAGAGTTTATCCGACATTACCGACGTTATAGATTCCTAGCTGTTAAATTCATTCATTAGATATATATTGTAACGTAAAAAGGAAAAAATAAATAAATAACTTAATATAAAGAACAAAAATGATGATAGTTAATATTTGATAAATGTTACAATATTGATTTTTAATTTCAGGGGTTTTGGAAAGCAAGGATATCAATGTCAAGGTGCGAGGTCATCCATCACTATTCGTTAGTAAGTATTTAAAATCATCTGACGCTATATTATAATAGATTTAATGTTCTTTCAGCTTGCCAGACGGCAGTACATAAGAAGTGTCACGACAAATTATTAACAAAGTGTCCAGAAAGCGGAAGAGAGTCAGAAAATACAATTGTAAGTAGGTGAAATTTAATAGACAGACAAAGGGAGTGCAGATGGCATAAAGAACAAAATTATTAATGCAGTTATGATGCTTCGTGATTATATATATATAAAGTTGATTTTCTATTTCCTAATTTTTCGCAATTATTAATTGATATGAAGTAGAAATAAACAACAACTTATTAATTCAGTCATTTATGTTCCCACTTACTCAGTAATACATTTATTTCCATAAGTATAATCGAATAAATAAATTCCGCAGTGATATTCAATGATTGGGAATTTAATTTTAATTGCGTACTAAAAAATTTATATTAACTGATAAAAAAAAAAATGAAATAAAAAAAAAAACTTTAATAACATTTATATTTGTTTTAGGATGCCCATTTTGCTTCACTCGGATACTTCGATTACCTAGCGTGATTTACTGTACAGCGTGAAAGCTTTGTATGTGCTATATAATCAATGATTAATTCTTTTTTACACTTCCAACATTTTTGTTCGATAAAGGGAAAAACAAGAATTTCAATATGATATACACATAAAAAAATTTCGAAATCCTCAAATTAATTTTACGCTGATGTGAAATCCGCCAAAATAAACAAACAAGAATCTGGATGTGCAAAAAAAAAAACATGACGCTCAGAATTTAACAATATTGCATTTAACAATAAACTATCCACTCAGATTGTGAAATTTATACATATAAGATCCGACTCACATTGCGCTTGGAGAGTATAAACAAAAATATAAATACATTCAACATTGATAATTTAAATTGTCTCTAATTACTCTTTTTTCGTTCATATCATGAATTCCACTTTTATTTTTTTCTCATAAGTATTTATGTTTTGTTTTTATTGGTCAGTATTTGAGGGAACGTTTCAAGGTGGATGTGCCTCATAGATTTCGGCCTCACACATTTATGTCACCAACATTTTGTGACCATTGTGGCTCAATGCTATATGGATTTTTTCGTCAAGGACTCAGGTGCGATGGTGAGTGCATAAATTAACAAACGAAAAAATCAAGTACATAATTCATATTAAAAATTTAATTAACTCAAAACGTGTTTTACATACATGAGATATAAATTAAACGAGGAGTTTGGTATAATTTGTTGAAAAAGAAACGTGAGATATTCTGAGTGCTTTACTAGGGGATTTCGAGGGAAGTAATTTGGAGAAAAAATTTAATCGATACGTTTAAATCTTTTAAGATAATCCATTGTACATTTGAGGAGTTAGGGAAATTCAGTACTAACTCGTGCTAATGTTTATATGTGAAACTGTAAAAGAATTGTGATTAGCTGCAGTGGGTTGACTATTGTCGAAATTTTTTTTTATTGTACAATTGAAACAGAGATTTTTTGTTGACACAATACTGCAGGTTTTTTTTTTCGCTTTCGTATGATGCTGTTCAAGAACGAACTACGTTTACAGTTCTTTATATAAACATTATTTTATAACCATCCAAAAGTTTTCGAATTTGTCAAATATTTTTAAATATCTCCTGAAAATTTCAACAACTTTTTTTCAAAACTGCTCAAAGAAAAACGCCTTGTCACTATCTATTGTTGAAAAAATAATGTATACCGACAAAATATTCTTTTCGGAACAAGAAAGTTGTACTAATACTCATTCAAAACTTCGTTGACACTCTGGATTTCTGTTCACAAATAAAATATCCACAACCGATTTTTTCTCCAAAGTAAACATGGGACAAGAAATATATATCCATACGTACCATTGAATTTATATAACATTGATGAATGAATCAAAAAAAATTCGAAAGAAAAAAATCCAAACAAGTTGACGATGATACATAACAAGAGAATATCATAATATTTTATAAAAATTCTTATTATATTGTATTCTTCGACTGTGAATACTCAATTAGAAAAATATAATCTTCAAAAATATATTTATACTCAATCCAGCAATTCTTTTTTTTTTCCGTTTCAATTTTAACAATCTACACCAATCTCCTCCACAATTACATTTATTAATTAAACTATCATTATCTATACGTTACGAATCAATCAGACAGATATATATATACATATGAAATATATATCCAAATGCATATATACATATTGAGTGCAGAATGATAAAGAATTTGGCGCGCGAGCAAGCTTTTGACGTTCCTGACGTTCAATGCGCGTCACACAATGACCGATGCGGTCTCATTTAAACTGCACATATACCTATACTTGCTTTTAATGTTATATTGGCACACATATGCATGTGCATGGATGCGGATGCAAAATTTTCACCAGCTTTTTGCTAGCATTATTCTTGATGCAATTACAAATTCAACAGCGGTAAGTTTTAACTGGCCAGTTATTAGAGTCTTGGCTTGTTCTGCGTATATAGTTAGCCATGCTAGGAAGCCTCATATACTAGAATTCTATTATTACACTTGGGTCGCTGGCTTAAACTCAGTCGGTCTTGGCTCCCTGAACCGTGAGAACGGTTAACTCTCTTGTCGCACCTGAGTTGCCCGGTATAATCTCTCGCGACATCATCAAAAATACATTATAATTTGTTCAGTGAAATAATTGGGAAGAAAACAAAACGAAAATTTTTTATCTGTATCAAAAGTTGTTTTTCATTATTGTCATTCTCATTTCATTTATTCAACAATATTCATTTAATTTGTTGCAATTGTTTTATTTATTTATCGGAATATTGAGAGGAGCGAGAGATAAATTAAATATCAATCAGGATGTCGTACTATGGAGATGGCATTCCGTATTATTACGGTGGAGGACCATTTGCCAATCACAGCTCACTTATGACAGGCACCGGACGGTAAGGAATGATTGAAATTTCATTTTGATATATATTTTTACCTGTGGATTTGTATGTTTATATATATGTGTGTGTGTGTGACATACGACAGTGAATCATTCATTTCATTCGATTACAACTGTATGATAGGATTATAAATAAAAAATACAAGATCTGGCACGAGAAATCGAGAAAAATAATATGAGTATCAAATATATGTATTACGATTTATCAGTAGTAGTATTATAAAAAGTTAATTCAACTGTGGATAGAGCGAATTAATTTTTGTTTCTATTTATTTATTTTTTTTTTATTTTTGGGTAAAATGTGGGATGAAAATACAAAACATTAATCACTGTCATATTGCGAAATACAAACTGTCTCGTTTCATATGTTAGAAGATGAGATTAGTTTTGTGGAACGATGAAAAATGTCGAAGAAAATTTTACGCATGAAATTAACTTTTGGCAAATAATTATTCATTCATTGAATTAATTTTGTTTGTTTCTTGAAGAAATTTTATTCGTGTTTATTATTATTTCTTTCTTGCTTTCTCAATTTAATTGATCTATCAAATGAAATTACTATTTAAAATGTTGCATGGAAGTATATTGATCGACAACTTGTGAACCTCAATCTAATCGAGTCTAACAAGTGTTCGTTCGTATACAACTTCCGTCCCGGCTAATACGTAACTGCATTAAAATAAACGAGAGCCTCTGGCATTCGCGCGCGCGGACGTCATAGATCGCGTGTTACGATATATATCTGGTGTCGTGATCTCGTTAACAATTGTAAATCAATTGGTTGCAAATTATATATGCAAGCTTTCTTAATTAATTGCGCCGTACAATCAACTTTGATGTCGTCCAAACGCTCTCGATAAGTTTGGCTTATAGTACATACACCACCCTGGGGGCCAATAATCGCTTGGTGCGCGGCCAAAAAAACGACCGAATAGAATGAGCGCGAGACACACCAAGCAACGTTTTACATTTTAGTTTTTTTATTCGATATACCATTCCAATTGGATTGCAACACTCGTGAATTTTTTACATTCAACCCCCGGTCCATTATCCATACCATCAATCACTTTGAAAACAACCGACACTCTTATCAATCGGCGCAACACAATTGATACCAATAAATGTCAAGTTGAAAAAAAAAAATGAGAGTAATTTTTTCAATTATAGTTTCTCTTCATTATTCTGTACTATATAAATTTTTTTCATTAATTGTCGAAAATTTATACAAACTTTTGATCATCATTACGTATATGAAATATATATTTCAACCTTAAATGCCACCTTGAAACAGGGTTCTGCGAAAAATTGTGTTCTTGTAGGCACACAGAATTTTTCGATGCATTCAATTTAGCTTTTTGGTGGTACCATTTCATTATTTGGATTTTTGTCGACCACTATTCGATCATTCACCACTTTTCCGTCTGATTTCATTGGTTAACAATGAAAATCGATTAATTGAGCACAGAGATATACGAGTTTGAAGTTATAGAGGATCAATTTCAATGAAGGGTGACTTTTTGATGGGTATAAACTGAAGCTTTTGAGAATAAATATAAGATATTTACGATGGCACGAAAATACTTGAAATGAAAAAAAAAAGAAAAAAACTGAAAAAACAAAAACAAAAAACGTTATAGCTGATATCTCTCATCCTCTTTCGCGATGAGAGAAATAATAATTGGATGCTTGCCAAATGATCGACATTTATATCATCGGCGATTGCGGCCCCGATACATTAATCCATATGAAAAATATTGCACCATACGATTAGTTCACATATATATTACACACTTACAAACATGTATGCATACACATATAAATAATCTTGTGCAAAAAAAATATTGAGCACAATAGTCATTATATAGAGATGCGTGATACTCTAGAAAAAGAAAAGAAATGCGTTCAAGGTTGTATTCCATTTCAATTCAGAGATGTAACGATGTATGAATGTGAAATGTCAATATATGAAATGTTTATTTTTATATAGTATTTTTAAGAGGTCAGCCTTTTTGATTTTCAGCATCACAAAGTTTCAGCACAATTTTTTTTATTTTTTTCAATCTCATTTTTCTTTCATTTGACAACATTGAAACAGAAGAAGTCTTTAATTACAATTTTCAACGTTGTTATATGTGTTATTAAAAATGTATGTGTTTATTTAAATTGAAATTTATGATAAATGCATTTTTATTTTCGTATTTTGTTTGAAATGTGTTCAAAAGCTTTTTTTTTATACTGATGATAGTTTAAGTTGATTGACAAAAGAAGTAAATAGCCTTTTCGTGAGATTTTTGATCGAAGAAAATATTCAAGTGATGGGAAGTAAAGTTTATATTATTAATATAACTACATTTATTTGGCAGAGAATTTTCTAATAGAATTGTACAAAAAAATTCAATATGAATGACACAAACGAATTATTTTGTAAAACCTGAGAAAATAGAATTTATGTCTACGGTGGTAATGATGATCTGAGAAAATCATCTGAGAATTTCAAAGCTGAAAATTCCCAGTACAAGTGTGATTACGTAGTTCCTTTTCTTTGAGGTATAAAAAAAATTTTACACTTGAGAAATGATGAAATCCCGTAACAAAAACACAATTTTTTCATTGAAAAGTCAACAAGAAATCCAGGCTAAAAAAACGATTGGTGATATTGGAAAGCTGTTAGTAAAACATACCACATACATCCAATATTCGTGCCAAAATTAAATCCAATCCGTTTATTTGAGTCTTATCGTATACAACAATAAATTTCTGGTAATTAATATCTCCAATATTCCGAATATTAGCATCTGATTAAAAATACATATTACGAAGACTTGAAGTTTTAAAAATATACGGTATAAGAAGAGAACTATTATTTTTTATCTTTTCAAAAGACTGACCTCATTGAAAATAGAAACAATTATCTCATGTATCGTTTGAAAAATTACATCATCAATTTTTCTGCAGGCTTCACACACCACTGAGATATGCACCACACTTATCAACAATATCAGAATCACCATTGAGCACATATCGTCGCTATACGCCATCGGTGATACCATGTAGACCAAGACGTATTATTGACACAGCGGACATCGATGTATCCACACCACGTATGCAATCAAATCATTCCCATCAAGGCCATCGTTTACGGCGTGATCGTCCAACAATAAGAATACGTTCACAAGCATTAAAAGACAATCCAACGCTTCGAGATCATGTTGAAAGACGTGAAAAAACAGTTGGTGAACTTTTAGTCGAAAAATTTATCATCAAGGACAAAAAATTGAGTCCTGAAGATATTAAAATGAAAATGTACAGGCAAATGAATTCACAATCAATTTCACCAGCTGCTAATGAACATCACGATGCACTTCAAAAACGTCTCACACGACGAATGACACGTCGACGATCATCAGCTGATACTACAATGGATCCTGAACAACTCGAACGACAAATAGCTATGGCACAAGTTCAAGCTGAAGTATTGGACAATCTTGTCGCTGAAGAGCAGGCAGAAATTGAAGTTGAAACACGTAAAGGCACATTAATACATAAAAATGTAGTGAGAGGTGCTTCAGGATTGTTGAAACAAACATCAAGCAGTGAATCGGATGATGATGATAATGTCGTTGAGGGCAAGCGAAAAATACAAAAAAAAATGAAGAAACGGAAGAAGACAACAGATAAACCATCACCACCTCGAGATACACCGTCATTACCAACAACAACAACAGCAACAACAACACCAGTAGCTGATAGTGAAGTAAAAGGGAAAATGTTTAAAGTCGAAGCTTGCAATAGTGTCGGTGATTTATCGACATTTCTATTGAATGCAAGCGAGCGAGAAAAACGTTTGGAGCAGTACAGAGAGAGTATTAAATTACCAGCACCAAAATCAATGATCAAGACAGCGAAAATTGTGGAAGAAGTAGTTGTATTACCAGTCAGAAAGCCATATATACGTGATAATACACGTAATAGTGTTTATTTGACCCTCAAAACGCAAATTGGTAGGTCAAGTATTGATGACGTTAATGAACATGACTCAAGCAATATTGAGGCGCATCGATCGACAGCTAATGATGATGATGATGATGGCGCATTAAAAGATGCCAAAATTCAATCTAAAGATAATGTTGAAAGTGATGTGGAGGTCAAAGTCGTTGTTAATACGAATAACAGTAGGGGAGATGATGATACGGGGAATGGTCGGGTGAAGAATGAGGTGATGCAAAATAATTTGATTGAATTGTCTTGTGGCAGAGAGTGCGTGGAGGATTCAACAGCTGTATCAGCATCACCGTGTCTTGCTCATGATTCCAATGATATCGCATGTATAAATGTAAATGTTGATAAGGCGGTTGGAGAAGAAACAAAAATTTGTGAAGAACCAATTGTTACTGATGATATTGGTGAGAATTTGTTGCGGGAATTGAGCCAAGAGGATGATTTCAAGAGCACGAGTTCAGTGAGGGGTGACAAGACAATATCCTTGGTGAAAAATTCAACGTGGGACTTTTGTGAAGGAGAAAAGAAGGCGGATAGAAAGAACAAGAAGAAGAAAAAGACATTGGGTGATGAGGAAGAAGGTCTTGTTGACGTAAATTTAGCGAAATGTCCAGAGAATCAAATCAGAAATGAGAGATACGAGTTGAGAAGTGAGAGCTTGCCAATTGCGACAACGACAATTAATCATGAAAGTGATTTAGTATATGAGTTGACGACAGAATTACATGATAATGAATTTAATAATGGAAATACTGGTGAAAGTATTATTAACAAAAATCTTGATGAGACAATCAATCAATGTGATGTTTTGCAGAATATATTTGTAAATGTTGATGATAGTGTTGCGGAAAAAAAAAATTTTACGACTGTGATAGAAAATTCAAGTGGGATTGATGAATCTGTAATAATAATTGATAATGATAATTCTGAGAATTCGATTAGTTTAACGACAGAAAAAATAAATTCAGTAGATCAGGGTGAAATCGAAGAAATTAATTTAATTGATACTGATATTGGTACGGAAATATCGGAAAACTTATTAAAAACATTTGATAACAATTCGGTGGTAGATATTGAACGAGTTGATGCGACAATCAATTCCAAGGAAATTGAGGTTGAATCTAAAATTCCACATCTAGATAAAACTACAGAAGTAAAATCAAATAATAAATATTTAACAAAATTGAAAGATTCATCAACTGATAGTGGAATTGGCTCATTAGATATTGAACCAACCCTAAAAATTACAGCGAATAAAGTCAAAAAAAAATTACTCAAAAATTCTAAAGGCTCCTCATTTGAATGCGATGATGAGACCAAAGTGAAACCAATTATTGAAAAGAAATTGAAGAATAAATTTGTTGGCTCTAAAAGATTATCTCTTGAAACTGAAGTGGAATTAAAACAAAAATCTGAAATTGCTCCTGAAGTTGAGAAAAAAGATATTGCAGTGACTTGTACACACACAAATAATGTGTTAACAATAAACGCTGAAAATGTCCCCAAGAATTTAGATATAAAAAGCGAAATATCAATCAACGAAACGTTATATGTGAATGATGATAAAAATTCGAAAGTTGTCACTGTAAAATCACTGCCAACACTTCACAAAGAGCCTAAACAATCACAACAGGAAACGACAAATAACAAGATTACCAAAAACTCTATAGAAGACGTTGACTTTTGGAGTGAAATCAAATCAGTAGAGACATCACCACCAAAAATAGCAAAAACGAAAAATAATTTGAAAAAGACGCTTTCAAGTGAATCTTCAACGGATTTAAATCCAACATCATTGCCAACGATTGATGAAGTGAAACCAGATACACCCACAACCAAATTATCCACAGGATTACTTGTAAAAAAGAAGAAAAAAATTAAATGCAGTGAGAGACCAGTGAAAACTGAAAAAAAAGAGGAGACCACGGAAATTATTTTTGACACAGCGACGCCCGGCAATCTCAAACATAACACAGACGTTGAGAGTTCAGAGAACTCAGAGTCTGATAAAATAATAAAAAAACTCGAAACACTTTTAGAGGAACCAGTGAAACTGAAAACAGTTGATTGTAAAAAGGATAAAGAAATTATGGATGCAAAAATTGTTGACAATCTTTTGTCCATCACGAAAAAGTCTTTTGATGAATCTGATATTATTGCTGACGATATTAAGATCAAAAAGAGTTCACCAACAGAACCTACAACACCTACCAGCGATATAACAGTACCGATAATAAATATATTGGAACCACTAAATATTCCCGAAACAAATATTAATGACGAACAAATTCATGATGATGACAAGGATGATGATGACGATGAACCAAAGACCCCAACAAACGAAGAAGATAAACCAGATCCAAGCAGCAATATGTCCAAGTGGAATGGCAGCCCGAATCTTACAACGCTAAATGGTAAAGAGGTCGCGTCATCTACAAATGAAACTGTAAATGAGGCCGTGGGATCCACGACCGCGAGTCCACAGACCTCCGGCAAGAAAAAGTTGGGACGCCGGAAGAAGTCGAGTGCGAAGAGCGTCGAGAGCACAATCATACGTAAAATACCAGAGGAACGATCGTCGAATTCATCTGATACAACATTAAAACCCGGTTTATTTAATACTACACCAAAAACCAGTCCAAAAAATTCACCGAAAAAAAATCGACCAGTTGATTTAATGAAGATGTTTTATACAACGCCAGCATCATTGCTAACTGCAACACCACGTGATTTATCAAAAGTTAAACGTGCTAAAATTAAGAGACGTAAACATTCAACGAGAACACCATCAGCGAGCAGTGACAGTACTGGAAGCACCACTAGCACACAGAGCACCGGCACGGCTGAGAGTACACGCAGTAATTCTACTGAAGTTGAGGATGAGGCTGAACAAAAGAGGATATCATCTACTAGAAGCAATGATTCTGGTTTTGATGGATCACCACGACTCTCGAGTACATTTTTTATTCATTCATTTTTCCATGTTGTGATTTTTTGCGTCTAAATTCCTTCGATAGTTCTGATTTTTATTTCATTTTTCATGTTTAGTTTACGTTTTTTATTACCGGTTAAAATACATTATTTGCATGAAGTTGTTTGTGTTGATAGTTTGAAGTGGGTAGAAAACAAATTGTTGGTTTCATAAATGTGTAATGGTGTTGTGAGATAATAAAGCATGAAATATTATCCCAAGTGTATGAGCAACGCCAAAGAAATTTTGAATTGTTGCCAAAATTTTGTCGATTGTTCACGATTGATTTGGCATTTATATAATCTATATATATGTGGGTAGGGACAATTTATTTTTAAATTACTGTGCACTTTGATAATGAAAAACTGCGCACTGAGACAATTAAATGTGCAATATTACTCTTCAGTACGTGAGTGCTTTCAGATGTTGTTTCATTCAGTTAATCACATTCGAATTATTCACTATGAATATTATAAAAAAAATTTTATTGATTGTGAAAAAATTCGAATTACTAAAATTGTCTCTACACGATAAAGGTTTAATAGACATTTTTTTTTTTTCCATTATTCACGTAATATGCATGTTATTTTGGTTTCAAGTAACACGTGCTCTGTTCTATTAATGTTTTATACTATATACTGATATCTTGGAAGTAATTTCGCTTGCAAATGTAAACTGATTCGCGCACTCCAACTTCAGAAGATTTAGCTCACATTGCTACGAAATGAAAACGTGAGGGGGAAAAAAAAGGAGGAAGGGTTTGAAAAAAATAATATTGCGCTGTCTGATGATTCGACGTATACATTCAATATTTATTTTCTAAAAGGTATGTTTATTTTTTATTTTTATTTTTATTTCTGGTACATGATGAATTAGATTGTGACATGGCCTGTCACAAGAAGTGCGAGAAACTCACCGGAAATTTATGTGGACTAAATCAAAAGCTCGTTGCTGAGGCATTACAAGCACTCAAACGAGGTAAGAACTATTGAACGAGATGGACGAAATTATTTTTTGATCTGGTTAAAAATATTTATTTTGATGTTGAGTGAAGGGCAAAATTTGGGATATTTATCATTGAATTATCGAAAGAAGTAATATGGCATACATGTTAGAAAGTTCTTCAATCTAATGAACGGATAAATTGGATCACAAACGTATGAAATATGTTAATTTGAATCGGATATTAAAATGAAAAATGTTAAAATTTGAAAATCGAAAACATGAAAATTGGTCAATCATTTTTTTAATTTCACTTTCATAATTAGCGTCTAACATGTTTATTGTAACTAATACTCAGTCGGTCAACAAAAATATCTACCTGACAAGAATGTAATTTTGATTAATAGTTTTTAAACCATACGATTGTGAATCAATTACGAACGAAATGTCGAAATAGTCAATGTGACTCAGGTCAGTTACTCAAGACCTAAAGAAATATTCTAATCTGAAGGCCATTTCTAAATTAGTTCCTAAGGTTTGGTTCGTGAAATTAAACGAGCACAGATAATAAAAGTTCAAGAGACATTTCCAAATATTTTTTGCAATACAAAAATAGTTGTGAAATGCAATTATAATGAATTTCAACAGTTATAAAATTCATGGATTTTATCTTTACCCCGGAATCACTGTGACTTGGCCACACTCTTCGTGACGCTTCTATCACTCTCAAATCGTTCATCAAACTCTTTTTATTATCTAAAATTGATGAAAAAAAAAAAAATATCCAAAGTATTGAATATCAAACTAAAGTGTTGGCATTTTCGTTATTCTAGTACCAACTATATCCAGAGTTATTGTGATTATAGAGAATTTTGAATGATTGGAATCTGATGAACCCAAGCGACAGAAAGTATACAGCCCGCTCTCACAAAGAACCAGAGCCACCAAGATCCTTCATGGCTTCTGCAACTAATTAAGATTATTAAAAATGCATTCCACCACCATATTTTTACTGCTAAAAATATATAAAACAACTTACATTAAGACTTTTACAGAGTCTACTCAATTAATTTCACAAAAAAAAAAATTCCAAACGTTATCCTAGAAATAATTTTCTGTACTAGTATATACCCCTTCAATTGAAGAGTCCAAGGAACTCTGGACTCTTCACAAATACAGACTACTGCATCATCACGAGACTGAATTGTATTGCTTTTATCTCTGGATAAACATGACGTAGGCGGTCGCGTGTCTATAAATTTTCAAATATTCTCTGTTTTCACTTCAAATTTCCTGACAATATTTGCCAAAAACCTGCACATAGATGCCTAACTATTTCCGTCGATGTGTCTGTCTTTACCAATCATTATATATATTTTTCTCTGTCTCCCTCTTGCCTCCAACTTCACCACTACCTTTAACACACTCTTGTTTGTTTAGTCCATGACGTCAGGTGGTTTATTCGTAAAAACAGTGAACGTTAGTAGACGCGCGTTTCATCTACTGTCAGCTTTGCGTTGTCGCTTCCACGTTACGGTCATCTGTAATTCACACGAGAGTGAATATCGTGAATAATAATATAAACTATAACTGCATAATGCGCTCGCGAAAGTATGATCGTCGAAGATTAGCGCGGCGTAATAATGACATTATTATACAATCATCGCTACAATTCAGTGAAGATAATGACGCCGATATTGTGGGTATGAATTATTTTCTATAACTTTAAATAGGAAGTTGTACATCAACTATTAATTTTTTTTTATTTCAAACATTGGTTTTTTTTCACATTTGTGAAATATAACTGCCATTGAGGGAGAGGCAAAAAAAAAGAATTTCGTTATGCTGCGATTGACGTCTGGGTATCTCTAAGTTATTTTTATGTTGAAGGAAAAAAAAAAAAAAATTGAAAATAATAATATATTATTGTGGCTCTGGGGAAAACCGTGTGTTTAAAAAAAGCTTTTTCTTTGCACTCTCCCTCAGGCTTCCTATCGCTATTTACTTTATGCGATGTATTCAAATAGCATACGCTTTAATTAGAATCATAATTTAGTAATAATAATGTGACTTGTATGATGTGAATATAGATAATTTGCTATACATTGTGAAATTTATACAAAAAATTTTTATACTATTTTGCAAACGGTGCCAAATTCATATCCAAATTAAGATAGTTTATAAAATTATTCTTGCTTGTACAACTCGGATAGTTTATTTCAAATTCGGCAGCTGTTACTGCGCCCTCATATACAATTATCTCTCTTTGGCACCCGGACATAATTAGCCATCTGTATATAAATATATTTTTAAATATGTGTGTGATTAATTGAATTTGGAATTTCTATCATTTTGTCATTTTTGATGATTTATTTAAGTAGGGAAAATTGATGCAGTCATCATCGCACTAAATTTTATTTTTTCTTTTTCCGGTTGTTTGTTTTTTTTTGGTTCTATCATTCTCGCATATATAATTCATTCTTATGTAATAATAATTTTGTCGTGACCCCGCGCACCCGGACTTAACTGTCTTAAGTTTTCTTCCTTTTGTCAGCTAATTCCGAATGCGTGTGCCTCCACGCGTTTCTATATTGTCGACAGTTAAGATTACCACGCCATGCTTCCGCAAGCATGTGGTATTCTTAGTATAGAGACGACTTCGTAAATTCCTATTTCAATTTAATTATTATACGGGAAATGCGTCGGAGAATGGAAACAAAAAACTTTATGATGATAAACTGGGCTAATGAAAAACAATCTTTACTGTAAAAAAAAATTAATTCGGTGTTATTTGTTGTTAGAAAAATTGATGAAGATAAATTAGAGACAGATGACTAAATCACTTATTGATAGTTAGTAGGTTTTTTTTTTTTTTAATATAAAGATATTATTTTTAACATTCTTGACAGTAAGCTATTGTTTTATTTATTTAGAAATATTTTCATTCGCCCTCGATACATTTTTTTTTTTTTCACACCTACGCCTATATATCTTACGTCTGCTGATATATATTAATAGATGAAAAATATGTTGAATTTGATTGAGGAACTATAGCTCGCAAGGTAATAATGAAATCAACCAATTTTAACAATTGCAGTCGTCGTGTTCTTTACAGTATGTCAGTGAATATGACGTAATAATGTACTGTTCCCTCAGTGTCAACTTACTATGAAATTTTTATCAATCATTTTACTCCAGCTATAGTCTCTTGAAATTATCTGTCTGATATTAAAAACAATCGCAACAGGACATTGATTATTCAGTGATAAAAATTAATTTATTAGTGTCTGAAAATGTCCTTGTATTTTACAAATAAAAAAATGTTCTATTCGTATTAAATTTTTGGAAAGTTTCGATTACATAAAAATATTGACGAATGAATGAAGTAATTCAATAAGTAGGGGTTTTAGTTAGTAGCGAATAAAAAAAAAAATTGTGATATAAATTTCAATGATTTTTTACGTAAAGTTGAGGATATATATTTGTCAAACAATTGTCATTCAACTCTAAAGTATATGTATCCAGTCTCGCGCATTTATCCATGACCCTGAGTTGTTCGTGAAATTATTGTTCACATCATACATATATAAACTATATATTGCAGACAATCCCACGCACTCTGCGCATTAGAATAGGACACCTGTTCTCAATCAATCATGCGTAACTTAACCAATTTCTTATGTATTTAGTAAACACATGATTTTTAAAATACCAGCGATAATAATAAATTAAAGAAAAAATAATTTTGCGTCAATATTGCCAATAAATATATTTCAAAAATTTTCAATTGATCTGGAAATTAATTAATTAATTGTGATGAGACTTTAATGCATGTGCGAATTTGGCTTTCGTCTGTAAATGAAACGTTTAGTAATAGTCATCATCCAACTTTGCGCTCTATCTATTTTTGAAGAATGTCACACGGCCAAAAAGTACAAGTGGCATGGTATATGCACCTGGGAATTGACTATATGATACCTACTATGTTCAGCGACGGAGTTCAGTAGAGTAATTAAAATCACGATCGATCATATTGCAATTGACAGATGGCGAAAAAAATTTTAATAGTCTTCATAATTAATAAAATTGCTTTAATTTTAATTTTTTCTTTTTTATTCACAGCACCATCACAATCTTCAGACAATCAACGCAATTCAGACAGTTCAGATCACGTTCATGGGGGTGGACGTATCACACCACCGGCCACTAATTTGCCGAGATTTAAAAAATATGTTGTTGAAGACTTTAATTTTCTCAAAGTAAGTTGAAAAAAACGATTTGTTTTTCAATTTTATCATTTATGGGATAGAAATTAAAAAAATAAAAGTACGAGTTATTATTTCACAGTGTTCCTACATCATCACTAATATCTAAATGATAATATGGGAAGAATTTGAAATGCTTATAATCATTCACGCGCAGAATGTTATTTAAGAAATCAACCAGGGAATTATCTACAGCTGCCAAGTTGTACATTTCGTGCACGCGCTACCAAAAATTTCAACGATGAATTATTGTCCTGTACACTCTGAACAATCTCAAGCATGTTGCATTACATTATATATATTCACAAGATAGTCATAGCAATGCTAGAGTAACTATAACGTTGGCAGTTTCGAGTTTTATTTAACGCATTCATTCTCGTGTGTTTATCTACCATATAGTGTTTATATTGTTACAATAAATTCATCACGTATTTGATATCTATTTTTTAACTTTAGAAATATTCATTTATGAATGGTTAACTATACGTGGAACAGATATATGAATTAATTTCTATATTAAAGAGAAGTCAAAGTTTAGGTGAATGAATATATAAATGAATTTTTTCATATATAAAAATGATTACTGGGTTTATAAATTTGTTCTCATAACTAATTTTTGTTCCAGGTCCTTGGTAAAGGCAGCTTCGGCAAAGTATTGCTAGCAGAATTGCGTGGTACTGATTGCGTTTATGCGGTAAAATGTTTGAAGAAAGATGTGGTGTTAGAAGATGATGATGTTGAGTGTACATTGATAGAGAGAAAAGTTTTGACATTGGCCACAAGACATCCGTATTTGTGCCATTTATTCTGTACATTTCAAACTGAATCACATCTATTTTTTGTAATGGAATATTTAAATGGCGGTGATCTTATGTTCCATATACAAAAATCCGGAAGATTTGCTGAATTTCGTGCCAAATTTTATGCTGCAGAAATTTGGTCGGGATTAAATTTTCTTCATAAAAAAGGCATAGTTTATCGAGATTTAAAATTGGATAATGTTTTATTGGATTTTGAGGGACACATAAGAATTGCGGATTTTGGAATGTGTAAATTACAAATATTTTTGGACAGAACTGCTGATACATTTTGTGGCACACCTGATTATATGGCACCAGAGGTTTGTATTGATCAAATACTCTACTAAATCATTTCAACCCATGTTAATATTTTCGATAGATGACTCAAGCTACCCGGAATCGTCTGGATTATCCACACTAAATTTTAACGAATATTCTGAGTCCAATTTCAATTAAAAAAATATTCAGAAAAATATAGAGAAAATAATCAAATATATAAATGAAAATGAAGTAGATTAGTAAATAAATAAATACACACATGCATTCCACATCTACAAATATATACATTTATTGAATTGAATATTATTTTATATTCCAGATTATTAAAGGACTGAAGTACAATCAATCGGTTGATTGGTGGTCGTTTGGTGTGTTGCTTTATGAAATGTTGACTGGTCAGTCACCATTTTCGGGTTGTGATGAGGATGAATTATTTTGGAGTATTTGCAATGAGAGGCCATTTATTCCTCGATATCTGACACAAGAGTCGATGGATATTCTAGTTACTTTGTTGGAAAAAGATGCGGGCAAAAGGCCACTTGGTCACGAAATTCAAGCACACACTTTCTTTCACGTAAGCGAGAAGATAAAAACATAATAATATACCCATTGAATAATACACAACAAATATTTACGTTCAATATATGATTTTTGGATTGAATATGTTTGTAGAATATTCATTGGGATAGACTAGAAAGAAGATTACTGGAGCCACCATTTAAACCGGCGTTGGATCATACTCTCGATACGAAATATTTTGATACAGCTTTTACGGTGGAGAGGCCGCGACTTACGCCTGTACCTGAACAAATTTTATCGTCAATGGACCAGGGTGTCTTTAGAGGATTCTCATATACGAATCCCAATGCTACCGACTGAAAAAAACGAAGAAAGAAAAACAATCGAAGAGAAAAAACGAAACAAAAAGAAAAAATAAGGAAGTAAAGAGCATAGGATTATTTTTATTTACTCTTTTTTCTTTTTGACAATTCCTATTCTGAATTAAATTAATGTGCTGTGATGAAGCGTCAGTGTTATAATTTCACTCTTTGGGAATATGAAAATACAATGATGAGGGGGAGAGGAAGTACGGTTGAGTCAATGAAACGTCAATGAATCTCACGATGTTTTTTTTTAGTGGGAGGAAAAATTTATTTCTCCTTTTTTTCTAAAACCGAGGAAAATAAAAATAAAAAAGAAACTTAGTTGCATACTTTGGCGTGATCGTGAAAAACAGGCGATTTATATTATAAACAAAATATTCATTCACCCTGGGCAGAAGTTTATGAAATAATATTTTTTTTTTAGACGGAGAATATTACTCGCCCTACTATCGCGTTATCTATTTTAAGTTGGCGTGTATGTGTGAGTGCGTGTGGATGAGTGTGGGATGAGATGAGCCTTGGTTGGCTGATACACACATCAATCGTCGTGGGTGACTACATGAATATAATTTTCAATACCAATTTTTTTCTTCTTTCGATTAGTCGCAAGGCAGCGAAGTAAAAAAAATTATAATAATAAAATAATTATAAATATGATTATAAAACAATTGTAATAATATTATTTGGGAGAAATATTGAATTAGCTGTAGATTTTTCATTGTAAGAAATACGACAACAACAACAACAAAATTGTATAGTTATAAAACCTTAGACAATTAAATAATGTTCGATTATGTTAGAGGAATAATATTCAATTTATACACAAACATTTGTCGGAATGTATACGTGTATACATTTACATGACTGAATGTACTTAAAGACGAAACGAATTGAGTAAATGTAGTATGAAACAGTTTATATAGCAATTACTGAGTTTTTCATGCAGCTGCTGAGCACGTGCGCATTCTGAAAGTCCAAAGATATACATATACGTGCACACCTATAAAGAAAAATAGCTAACGATTTATGAAGTGTATTTAAAATTAGAAGGGCCGAGTGTACCAACACAGGTATACATCGTTTTACACTTTTACCATGCCACTCAAAAACACTGCAATAATCGACCAATAAATATAAAGCTCAATAAAAGGTCACTAATAATCCAAATAAGCAATCAATTGAAATCGCATTAGCAATTCAACGACTAATCATTGCCACAATTCGTTCAATTATTGAATAAGTGGCCTGCCAATTTCATGTATAGTCTATTTATAAATGTAGTGCATTAATTGACTGCTTGATAATCGAGGCGTGTTTTATATTTGCTATCGATTCATA
This sequence comes from Zele albiditarsus, assembly GCA_958496275.1. Lineage (NCBI taxonomy): Eukaryota > Metazoa > Arthropoda > Insecta > Hymenoptera > Braconidae > Zele > Zele albiditarsus. The sequence continues at coordinate 16,394,490 of OY292408.1, forward strand.
CCTTAAATTCTTATTTATAATCATAAACAGTCCCTCTGCATTAGTTTGACCTCGATAGATAAAAGATTAAGCGGGTATTTACACTTCAGTCTTCTCATTCATTCACTCTTCGCTACTTTTTTTTTCTTTCCAATTTATTACTTCGTTTTTTTCTCATTTTCTTTTTCTCACTGACTTTCATCTTCCGCTGTCTGACGATATTCTTTCTTTTTACTCCATTTTTATTTCTTCATATCCATTTTTTCATATACCTCGCGCGCTGTACTCTTCAACTCTTGCTCGCATGCGCCTCTTCTCATTTACCTCTTCGGCTCCACTTTCCAACACGTCTTTCTCTCTCCCATATGCTCACTGTTTCCGTCTATATTATCTGACTGCGTGCTAACTTTAGAACCCCCAAGCAATTGGCAAAGTGTTGGTTGCGCGTGTCTGCTGATGAACACCAAGAGGCAAATGTGCGGCGGGCTATCTTTTTTTTTCGGTGTCTTTTTAATCTCTTTTGAAATAAGTCATTAAAGAGACTGGAAAAAGATGCAGACATAATGGGAATGTCACTGGCAGAATTGAATGAAAAATAAGCAGACAAAACAATAGAGGAAATAGAGTTTAAATTAATCCAATAGTGATAGAGAACGAGGAAGTGAATAATAATGATTCGACATATGTCTCACTGTTTCTTTGAATCACTATATACATACTGCGAATGAACGCAGCTACTATCAGTCTACTGATTCTGAGTTTGCTGAATATGATGATGCTTTCAGCTGATTATATTCGCTAAAACACCAACGTCAAAGTGGAGGCTGTTGAGTCGAGTTTATGAGCCGCGACTAAATCAATTGCGCGCGAGGTTGTAAAACACCATCAATTCTCAATTCATGACATTTGCACACTACACATAGGGCTTAAAAGAAATAGGGGAAAAAATATATATATACACACACACACAGAATATATAGAGACGAATAAGAGGAATAAGGAGAATTGTAAGTGACGCGAATCAGGGTCGTTCCTACTCATCGTGTGTTATATATTGTAACTGTGTATGTGTGGACTCTTATACAAAATGTTGAAATCTTCTATCTATTTTTGTGCCACTCATTCTCTCTCTTCCTAGAGTCATTACTGTCCAAAAACCACTTTCGTCCCTCTTATTTAGCAACATATACAATTCTCTTACTTTTCCCTAGTGGCCGCATTTCTTCATTTATATATGCTGTCTGTATGTATACAGTGTGAACTAGAATCACTGGATTTCCTGTATGGAGTGAGACTGCTAAGTTTATTTAGAATGAAAAAGTACTTACTCATTTTATTATTATTGCGATGCAATTCGAATGAGCGATGGATGATTAATCATTTGAATTACTTCTTTTTCTCCGGTTGTACACTCTGATACATGGTTTAAGCATGTTAGTATTTTTTTTTGCTGCGCTAATATAGCAATGCTTAAAAAAAAAGAATAGTTGAACAATTGAGTTGCATTTAGACTTGTTGAAACTGAATGTGTTCCTGATTTGTGGTTGAGGGTGTATCCGCAATTAGAATTTGTTTGAAGCAGTTAAACGGACAGATATTGTAAAAATTTTAACGTCTTCTTATGTTCCTACAGCAATACTAGACTAGTGGAATAGCAGAACGTAATTCTAATGATTTTCATCGGTCCAAATTAGTGAACCCTCAAATAAAGTCCCACCAGTCTCACTACTTTTCTCGGTTTACCACTCGGGAAAAAAAAAAATAATAAATAGAAGTTTTTGAAAAATAGAGACAATTCAAATACTGGAGGGTCGTGAATGTTTTTTCTCAGAAAGCGGAGAATTTCATCGTTTATCTTGCTCCAATCAGATAATAGTATATATATAAAAAAAATGCAGAGGATTATTGTGTTTGCAGGCCTTCAAGACTAAGACTCTACCCTAACAGAAATTCCAGCGATTCCGGTATGCTCTGTATCAGATAATAAACACAAAAACAAACGCGCAAAAAGAAATACCTATCTTTTTATTTATAATGTTCAACTAATGGATTGAAGAGAAAGACTCTGCAATTTCACGATACTATTGTGTAATCTAACGATGGACCGCCAACATAAGTGCTTTAGCTACATGTAAAGTAGCTTTTCGATGAATAAAAAGACATCAAAGAATTGATATATATATATATATATATATATGCGTATATCAAATGAAAGTGGAAGCGTCAAAGAGGTAAGAAATATTGCTGCTGTTGGTTGGGTAGAACGGTCAATGGTCTCAGAATAATCTTTCAACGGAACTCTGCTCTTTCTTCTTTCTCCTCTTCTTCATATCTCCATTTTCTTCCTTCGTTATTCCAAACTGTATTTTCATGTCTCTGTTTTGCACATCGATTCGGTTTTCCTTCATTCCTAGTACATGTATATAGAGGAATGGATGGTGATGATGTGCAATTTAACGAGAAGTGTAGAAAGAGAGATGTGAGTGGTGCACACGAGTCATTCTTGCGGCGAATGATAATGTGTCTGTTGGATGCAGGGCCGCAACGCTCATCTTCACTGCGCGGGTGTGTGATGATTTATAAATAGATGCAATACGTCTCGTCCCAAGTGATCCGTCCCTACTAGCGAAGGTTATTTTCGAGATCTTGGCGTCGCGCAGAGTTGGTTCACGTTTGCCTCATCATCTTGCGCGTACACGGTTCAGTCGTTCAACATACAGAGTATTCGTATCGCATGGCGCCACATAGTTGTCATCCAGCTCAGTGGCTTAAATAATTGTTGGCATTGAATAAAAGTTGATGATGCGAGTGGACTATCAGTGTTGAAATAAATTATTTGTGTCAGTAAGGACATTTTCACCTGGGATCTTGGTATACAAAATATTTGATCATTCATACGTTTATTCATTGTTTATTTCGTACTGCTGATGTGTGAAAATTAATCTTTCAACAATATGAAATTCGCAAGCACATCATTCACCGAATGTTCTTGTCACGTCGTCATTATTTTTGCTGTGTTGACATGGGACATTGAGACAGTGGCAAAAGTGTCTTCCTCATCAGAATCGTGGTATTAGCGTTCAGTATAGAGGATATTTATATAATGATCCCAAAAAAAAAAAAGATTTGAGAATGGATTCAACTAAATTTATGTGAATCAATTTGACTTTTAACGTGCCAATTTTCGGATTTTTGCATCTCTTTATATTCATATCGAGCACCTGAAACACAAAAACAAAAAATGTTGAATCGGATAGTTCATATTTACATATTAAATGGCAAAATTATATAAAATAATTGAAGATTACCACAATTCATGCCGATAATGTTCAGTTCACTTCGACTTGGGACGATGCGCTCGCGCGACAAAAGTCGTGCACGTCCTGGCAGTGTTGCTACAACAGCAAGTTCTGATTCAACGCGTACTGAAGACAATAATCAACAGCATCAATCGTCACAGTATGGATCACATAAATTTTTAGTATTGGACGATGTTGATGTGAATAGTGGTACGTCGCCGACCGGTGTCTCGTCAAAAGTGGCTCAGGTGCGAGTTGAAAGAGAAGGTGGTAGTCTTGGTGTTACATTACGTGGTGGTGTTGCTCGTGCATTGGTGGTCACCGGTGTCAAATCAGATGGTCCAGCAGCTCGTGAGGGACGTGTGAGACCAGGTGATCGGTTATTGGCAGTAGATGACACTGAATTGCGGGGATTGAGTCTTACTGAAGCACAAAGAGCACTCAGACGAAGTTCTGATGCTCCAGTTGCATCACTAACTATTGAATACGACGTTGCTAATATGGAAGAAGCAAGAGCTGCTACTTCCGGACCACTTCTCGTTCAATTAGAACGTGGTTTATCTGGTAAATAATAATTATTTTTCAATGTAGATAGACTATACCTAAATTTTATTAAGGAATTGGATAAGCACACATTGTTGAACTGTTATTAGTTTCAAAGGCCATAATATTTCCCGCATTATGAAATATCTGTAAGCGAAGTTGTATACATTGCAGTACTTTTTTTTATCTATAATTGGCTATAATTTTACCCATAAAAACTTTTATTTTTCCCCAACTAGTGGAACGTAGTAGTAATCGTAGAGATTACGACATTCACCTTCTATTGATTTGTAGTTTGGACAATTTGTATCTTTTTTAAACGGCTATTCTGAGGCCAATGACTATAATCATAATTAGTGTAGAAAAAATTGGATAATTGATTAACGATTGACAGAAACGTCACGAAATGTAGGAGAACTGTCGCAAAAATTCGGAACCGTGTAGAATTTTATAACTTCTATGAAAGATTGCCTCCATTTACACAGTAGAATATTATTTCCCATAATTCCTGTGATTGGATAAGGCACTCATAAACAGCCGGCATAAGTTAGAAATAATAATTGAATTCCAAACAAAAATTTCATTGATCAACACGACCCATCTTCCATTTAATACCCAAATTCTTCATCAAGTCTACATATAATGCTCAGTTAATCAACCGTACTGGTATCGTCAACATCCCAGACAAATGAACCATATTAATAAACTAATATCAAAATAAATAAATATTCGAATGGTCGAAAACACCCGAAGTCGATGTAGACTCAAACATTTTACCGCACAACTAGCGATCAACATATGGCGAGCTAAAGTTGATTCATTGAGAAGTGTGTTTGTTATTCTATCTTTACGGAGCGTGATGATTATAGAGTTCATAAATATACTTTTCAGGCGAACTGGGTCTGACAGTGAGGGAGACTCCAAGTGGTGTCTACATTGAAAGCCTTCGGCCAGCCAGCACTGCAGATAGATGCGGAGCACTACAACCCGGCGATAGACTTCTCGCTGTTGATGATACACCAGTGCAAGACGCTATCGCAGCGGCTAAGTTACTGAGAAATATTGCTGATAACTGTCGAATAGCTCGACTTCAAATACTACCCAGACCACCAAGTGCTTCATCAAGAACGGTGAAGAGACGAGCACAACCACAAGCACAATCCGGTGCTAATCAAACTCTTTACACAAAAGAAAGTCTCACGATATTATTGAGACCTGATCATCGCGGTCTAGGACTTGCATTGAGACTCGCAGATGATGGTAATAATTATGTCGTTGATCTATTGGAAGCTGGTGGTCCGGCTGAACGGAGCGGTGTGTTGTTGCCTGGCGATAAAATTATCGCTATCAATCGAAGAATTCTTCGGGATCTTCAATCGACTGAAGTTGCTGCTATTCTCGAATCTTCTCAGGTACCTGTAGATTTATTTTTATATGGTCATATGTGCCACTTTAAGTCTTTTTGCCATCAAAAAAATTGCGATGATGTATAAATTAATTCTTTGCCACCTGTAGAAATATCAGTACGAAAAATGAAAGCGAAGAGTATCGAAAGATATCCATTCAATTGAAAAATAGTTATGTATTTCGAGGTGAATACTGAGAAATGTATGATAAACTACATACTCCTCTTGCTCCAATACGTTTTGAAACCGTATGATCGAATTCGAATAAATAAAGTAAATTAAAATACTGCGTACCATTTTCATTCCGAAAGTAAATTTTGTAGTGCATAGGACCTCTGACTCCAATCACGCTAATTACTTATGCAAATATTAACAAAAATTGAATAAGAGATTGGTTCATTTGAAACACAGGTGGAATTAGTGATTGAGTACAAAGTTGGTGGACCAGTTGTACCAAGTTCAGGGATTTTCACAGTGCGAGTAGCTCGACCGTTAGGTGGTCAGCCGGATCTTGGATTAACAGTGAATGAAGATTTAATAATTGCCGAAGTCAGACGAGGATCATTGGCATATAGAACTGGAAGTTTAGCGCCAGGTGATCGACTTTTGGCAATCGATGGACAAAAATTGGATCCCGGTGATCTTCGACAGGCGGCACAATTACTTCATCGACCCGGAACATCAGTCGTTGCATTAACGATAAGAAAACCAGATAATACAACAGATACTCGGTAATAATTTTTAATTTTTGAAAATATATATTCTATCGCAAATGTCATGTTAAATGATTAATATATGTGTTCGTTCTATTGCGATTAATGTAGTGAAGGTAGTGTCTCTGGTGACACAGTACAATCGCAATATCCCACAGGAATTTTACGCTCTGCACGTGAAAGTTTACCAAGTGTTGACAGTGCTGTGGATTCTTGGGGTGAACTTGGAGAAGTTGGTAGTTCTGGACCAGAAATTATACGACTGTGGGACACTGCCTCTATTGACAGTGGACAGTTGGAACTTCCAATGACACTTTATCCAGGGTAAAATAAACAAATGAATATATATACCCTGAATGTTGTATCACAGCAGTCGATGAAATTATGAATTCGAATGAATCATATTCGTGTTTAAAAGTGAAAGGTCACGTCCAGCATCCTGCTTTCAAACGGTAGATCGAGTATAATTCTTTGTTTCGCATCAGTTATTTACGTTCGTTCGAATAACAACAGATAAAGGGGGAATGTAAATTGAAAAATTCTGAGAGTGAGATGATATGTAGGTGCAGTGCAGCAATGCTCTTCTGTTAATGATTCTTTTATTGTTCAATTTATTGATGCATATTAACTTTTTACTGTTTGTGCTGATCAAATATTTATACAGATATATTTATATTTATTATTCCTTGATTTTCAATAATGCGAGTATTTTTTACAGTTCCCAAGAACGGAATTCGTCAGAAAGCAGAGCACAAAAGATAGTACACATATCTTTACACAAAGATTCTGTTTATGAGGACTTTGGATTTTCTGTGTCGGATGGATTGTATGAAAGAGGTGTATACATAAATCGTTTAAGACCTGGTGGACCGTGTGATGGCGTTTTGAAACCATATGATCGAATACTTCGAGTAAATGATACGAGTACAGAAGATTGTGATTGTTGTCTTGTAGTACCATTGATAGCAGCTGCTGGTTCACGTTTAGATTTAACAGTTGCAAGACCTTTGATACCACAGAATGTTACGAAAAATTTGTGAGAATTTTCATGTTTCCTCCACATAATTGTTCAATGAAAAAATTAATTATTAAATTTAATACTGCGAGTGGAGTAGAAATTATATTCTATGAACACAAACATTGAAAGTTTAATAATACTTTATTCAATTGGGATACAAACATGAACGGCTCCCGACATATAATTCATCAATATTTTTGTACGCATACGTTTATTTATAAAAATAAATGTACTATATAGATTGCTCCATTTGTTCTTTGTATCTACGTCATACTCACTCACATTCAATCACTCTTGTATACATTCTCACAATTATTTACATATTTTTTTCTTATCCATTTTTTCCCCCTCTTTTACAATTTGAAATCTATCTAATGACGTACCCATTAGGAAGTACATTTTAGGATATAACAACAATGATTCGAATTTATAATCGAATTTGTTGTGCCATTCAATAGAATAATAATAATAACATCAATTGTGACTGGCCTCTAATGAGTTTCCAATATTTACGGGAGGATATATATCTGAGAAGGTACATAATAATTGGTTTTCGTTTTTACACTTCTATGAAGTATCATTTCTCACTCTTCGAACACATTCACTTCGGAACAATGTTTTTGATGGATTCACTTTGATTTATTTTTCATCTTTAAAACAAGACTATGAAGATGCTTTTATTTTAGTCGCTACTTCATTATAATTTTCGAAGAAGGACCAATTTCTTGGCCACAGTTTTTGTTTCATATTTGAATATTGAGTATCTTCTTTCAACACACAATATTTCAGGAATCCGTTACTGGAAGAACTAGATTTCTGAAATATTTGAAAGTTTTCATAATCAGTTTCAATTCGAATTTAACGATATGACGAAAAAAGATCTCCAATATCAATATATTTTTAACTCCCCTGTACATTTCCTCTTAAATAGAGGCATGTAAGTAAAATTTATCATCTAAATCGCTTGCGGACGCCCTATTTCGATAAAATAGCTCACCAGACATTCGATTATGCTTATGTTCTATGTAACTCATCGCACAAGCAATATTCATCTTCAAATGAAAACAAAAATTTGCTGAAGATATCAATGACTATGATTAAAATATACATTACGATTGGACCTGCAATCGATTTGATTTCCAATGGAAATATGATAAATTTAAGCCTTACCAGCAGGATTGAATGGAGCGCGTCAAGAAGTGTCATTCCTATTAATCCATTAATTAATTAATTAACTAACTAACTAACTAACTAACTAACTAATGATTGATTGATTGATCTATGTTATTTTGTCATTTCAAACACGATCATAACATATAATTTCATAACCCCTTTCTTTTCATTTTCATATTATCAATTTTAATGGAATAAATAATTAACTTGCCGAACGTTACACGACAAATTTTTTGTATTCGTCAAGAGTAAAAGAGAGCTCTTGAAACAGAAAAAGATAGAAACAAAATTAACCAATACTTTTTCACCACTCGACGAAAACTTAATCGATATACGATCTTTGTCAAGATGAAAAAAAATAAATATAAAATAATGATTATGATAAAATAATAAAAACAGATATTGATATATAATACTCATGAATTGAACTATTCCCTGACAGCCAGCGTGAATCTTGTCTAAGTTCGAGTGCGAAAAGGAGGTCCGTAACAAGAGAAAAGAAAAAGGAGAAACGAAAGTGATGAATTATCATAATGAATTATTTCATACTGCTAAAAGTCGGTGCGTATCGTTCCAACCATTATGTGGTAACGTTGTACTACCATTTTTAGATAGGTCTATATATTTAGGTAGGAGCGTCGCACTTTTTTGTGCTTGTCGCTGATCGTACTTTGCTTTATTGTAGCAAAATACTCCCATTATAGCTAATGTCATACCAAAAATATTCACACCAGTTACTGGATTTCCTAATATAAAAAGCGTCACAGCAATGACAAATATTCGTTTACTAGCATTAGCTACAGCGTATGTAAGTGGTGTTACAATTGACATCACTGAAAATGCTATGATATTTTGGAGCCAATTAAGAATACCATCCAGTACCAATAAACCTAACACATTATAACTTATCGGCGTGGCAGATAGTGATTCGATTATTAAACTTTTTAGATCACAAATCATCCAAACTGGTAAAAACATAATGAGAGCGAGTCGTCCCAAGATGAATAGAAGTCTTAGATGATGCAGACCAGTATCATTCAACACCTGTTTATAGTGAAATGAAATAATTATAATGCAATCCAGTAAATAATATTTGATTGCATTGAAAACTGTTAATTGTTGTTTCGATAAGTAATGCTTACTTTTTTCGAGTAAATTGTTTGTAGAGAGAATGCTACTGTCGATGCCAATGCACTGATGAGCCCAATGAAATTGAAACTGAGTTCTGTGAGTGTTGCGATGGCCACACCACCGACAATTGGTACCAAACTCAAATAAACTCTTCCAGTTTGTTTCTCACGTAGTATCAATCTTGAAAGAATCACAGTGAAGAGGGGCATTGTAGCCTTCACTGGGTCAGAGTCAAATTTCAATTAATACACAGAATTACGTGAAACGAAACTAACGTGTAGAAAAAAACTGTTGTGCAATATAATTTGGATTATTAATTTTGAATATTATGTCGATGATAATTTATACCATGGCGCAACTATGAAAATGTTATGAGACCTTCGGGTAATTTTGTAAATAAGTGTTGGAAAAAAAGCAAACGAATGTGACATATGTTGACACATTATTTTGGAACAATTGCGATATTGGAATGGATTTTCTCCATTATATTTTTACAATATATGTAGAAAAACGATGAATAAATAACAAACTTGGCCAAACAATAACGAAAAAATGAACGATATGAAGAATTCGATATAAGAAATATTAATATATTAGAATTCGATATAGAAATATTAATATTAATAGTGAGTAAATAAAGCCTGCGTCAATATATAATAACAAAATGAAGCGTTAGAAAAATTTCATGTAAAAATATGGCTGAATAAATATTTCCCAGACACACTCCCCAATATATAGACATGTTGAAAAAGAGAAACAAAGTAGTGAATAAATACAAAATTTGACCATATAGATATCATACCAGTGTGAGCATAAGATACAGGAACCTTCCAAATGCTGACGTGGCTGAATACGTTCGCAAGAAATTTACCAAGTGCGAGTGGTACAATCAAACGAAAATAATATCGCCATGATATTTCAGCAGATGATTTACGTACACCCCATAATGAAAAAAATGGCCCGGACAATATTGTAATTGAGGTTAGTTGTACCATTGTAACTGTCATTGGATATGGAAAATCCGAGAGTAACAGCTTGCCAACGACATTATTAGTACTTGATACTATATACCATAGTACACATAAAAAAAGTATTGTTACAGTCTCTCGTCCCTCGTGTTTTTCCACCATTTTAAAAAAAAATTTTTTTTTCCGCAAAATTTTTTCACAATATATAAATGCGGGGGCGAGTTAAGCAATGATGCAATTCAAAAAACGGACCACAATCGAGCACGACCAGTAGAACTGCAGCTTGAACTGGCGAATAAAAAAATACAGTGTGGCCACTCTAAGATTAACTCCTCAGCCCCCACTTTTGGACAATTATTATTCGACTGTGCTGCACGTGTTGAAAGTGAAAAGATGTGGCTGACACGAATAAGCGTCAGCTATCAGCTGATGACACTCAATTTCCCCCATTCACTTCGTATCTAGTCGATAATTTTCATAATATTATTATGTATATGTATTTATTATGTAGTTCTGGTAATATATTCGGATTGTTTATTGGTAGATGGCGCCGGTGAATGCTGCGCGGATAACAATTTGAAAGTATTCTGGCCGGATATTGTTCCGCATATTTAAAAGATATTTTAGTACTAGACGTGTGCGTAATATACATGTTTATGAAACGAATACTGAGAGTGGACGATTTTTTACTAGTTTGAAAATTAAAGCGCGAGCCGAAGCTCAAGATGAACCTATATTAGCAACTGAGTCGTTGGAAATATTTGTATTTAACTAAGTTGCTTCCTCATGGATAACATCTGGTTTGATCGAAATGAAGAGTAGCGATTGATCATACTCCAATATCGACTTGCGATATGTAGTATCGGATTTGAAAATTGGAAGGTTACAATAATGAAGAACAGAAGTATGTACTCCGTAATTTTTGTAAAAAATACCAATTTTATTGGCTCAGTTAAATGCAATTAGTCAAATTTATCATATTATTTGTATGTTCCACAATCATTCAGACTGGAAATTCGGAAAAAATGTAATGAAGAAGAAAAATCTGCTATGAAACATAATTTGGATTGATTGTTTTCTTGATTCATAATGAGCGAAATTTAAATTTTCATCTGAATAAGATTGACTAGAACATACATCAATATTTTCGTGATTTTTGTGCCACATCGAAGATATCAGGGAGAAAAACATGTCGATAAGGTAATTGAATGACATAATTATAAGTGTGCACATTGATTAATTTTTTGAACACCAGTTGTAAGCGTTTTGGAAAATTCGCAACCACGGTGAAGTATTGTTTGTCCAACCGGGCGGAGTGTACGGCCACTGCCACATTTCAGTACATCTTTCTGGATGTGGCATCATTGCTAAATGTCTACCATCAGTAGAACATATACCAGCAATACCTTCATTGCTCCCGTTTGGATTCATTGGATATACTTGGGTTGGATTCCCATCATCATCAGTATATTGTATAGCCAGACAATTTTGATTTCTCAAGTGTTGAAGTACTTTGTTGTCTCTAAATTCAAATCGGCCATCGCCATGAGCAAGCCAGATTCCCATCACCGTATCTTCCATACCTTCCAGCATAATAGCTGGTGATTTTTTAATTTTTACTGTGCTCCAGCGACACTCAAAGCGTTCCGATTTATTCGGTACTAATGCTATGTTTGGTATATCATCAATTTTTCCACCAATCCATCCTAAGAAACTCATCAATTGACATCCATTACAAACTCCAAGGCTGAATGTATTTTTTCGCTCAATAAATGATTCTAATTGTTTACGAATTGATGCATTGAAGAGGAAACTCGTTGCCCAACCTTTAGCTGAGCCTAAAACGTCAGCGTAACTGAATCCACCAGGGAATATTATGCCACGGAATTGATCCAATGTCACTCGATTGTCGAAAAGATCTTGCATTGTTACATCCCACACTTCGAAGCCAACTTTAATTAAGGACGCAGCCATCTCTCTATCACCGTTGCTTCCCTCTTCTCTTATGACTGCCACTCGTATATTCAGTGTCACTGATTTCTCTTTCATAATGTTCTGCATATCGGGATTGAATGTAAGTTTGTACAAAGGTGCCTTACGGATTTTCAAATTATTGAACTCCTCATGAGCGCATTCAATGTTCGTCTGACGACGTTCCAATTGATAACTCGTTTCTTCCCAAATTTGCATCAATGACAAGACGTTTGAGTCCAATACAACTTTATTTTCCACCGAGATTCTCACCTTTGATTCAATTCCATGACCTTGTGTTTTGCCAATATTGAAAATCGGAACGTTATACTTATCGAATACCTTCATTGCTTCATCAACTTCACTATGTAAAACTTCCAAAACCCATCCCACCTCTTCAGCAAACAAAATCTCAATGGCATTTCCCTTTTTATGTAAAATATTTATGTCAACTCCAGATATTCCAGCGAATGCCATTTCCAGAATACAAGTCACAAGTCCACCATCACTGACATCGTGTCCCGCTAAAACTTTTTTATCTTGAATCAACTGTTGAGTTGCTTTAAATGCATTAACAATACTTTCAACATTTTCAACATCAGGAACATCATTTCCAAGCTGGTTAAACACTTGAGCTAATGCAGTACCACCAATTCGATTTTTCCCCATAGATAAATCCACGAAAAGCAGACAACCCTCTTTATTCATACTCGCACCTTTCAGATCTGGTGTTACAACCTGTAATCAATTTCAATCAGTTGTTATTGCATTGATGACATTAAATCAGTTTAATACTCGCTTTGGTATGTTGTTTTTTTTATCCACACTACTTACAAGACGAATGTCCGGACAAGGAGCGTAACATGAAACTACAAGAGTTCCCGGAGATTTTACAACGGCTTTGCCGATTCTTGCTGCCATGCTGAGAGAATCTTTACCACCATCGATTGCAATTCCCAACTGGTTCATTAGGGAGCACATTGCACGACACGCATCGTACAATGCTGCACCTTCACCACTCAATTTCGCAGCCCACATCCAGTTCCCACTACATTTTATATCCTGCATATGGTTGGGACACGCAAAAATTAATTATAAGATTTATTATGATAAATTGTTCCGTGATATTCAACAAAAGTTAACAAATTCGATCATTTCACCTTGATGTCTGAAATTTTGGCGAAGACAAGATTCGATAGTGATTCAATTACAGTCATCCGTGCGCCAGCTGCAGTATTCACTAACCCTTTGATTGGTTGCTCACCAATTGACGTGGCGATTCCAACAGTTGAAAAATGCGAAATTGCAGTAACAGCAACATCAGCCAGTGGTGTATGAAGTGGACCAACGCATTGTTGTTGTGCAATCAATCCAGTAACACAACGATCAACTTTATTAGTTAAATATCGTTTGCTACCAACTGACGGAAGTCTTAAAACTCTCTCCAATGCATCATGAACAGTTAACGATGTTGATAGATGCAAAGGTCTCATAATATTGTGCTCACGCGTTAAGTTGAATGTCTAAGTACAACAAGTGATTAGAAACAATTTACATTTAGAATGAGTTAAAAAGTTACCTTTTGTGGCATTTTCCCCAATACCAATTCCAAGTCCAAATCCACTGGATGTCTTACTTGAGTATTGACCGTTTTATTCAAATACTTAGAAGCATCACAAGCATCATCATCAGATAGTATTATCTTTCCTGAACCAGTGACAGTTCCAACGAGATTAATAGGACACCTTTCACGTTTGGCAATAGACTGTAGAAGTTCAATATCCTCTCGCTTACAGAGAATGGCATCATTTTCTTGATATTCAGCACCCCAGAGTTCCATTATGCTGATGCTTGGATCACCCAGTTCAAATTTTTTCGTAAATATTACCGCACCAGCTGGCTCAACCAATTCTTTTAATACATTTCCATTTCCACCGGCACCTTGGTCATGAATACTCACAATGGGATTACGTATTCCCATTTCGGTACATGCTCGTACGAGTCTGTTTAATTTTTGCTCCATTTCTGCATCACCTCTTTGTACAGCACCGAAATCTAATTCGGTTTTATTATCACCTTGAACAGCGACAGAAGATGCTGATCCACCTCCTACGCCGATTCGATACACTGGTCCGCCAATTTTTACCACTTCCATACCTTAAATATCAGATGTGGAATTACAACAGTTAATATCACACTAATGATACAAAATTGTTATGAGAAGGATCAAATTCTCATTAGTTATCATGACATATTCAAATTAATAATCGTTCGATGTCAATCAAGACCCATGTGAAATTGAAAAATCAAATTAGTTTTAAATTTACCTTTCTTCGGAGTTAATTTTTGCGCCATATTAGCATCTACAGTGCCCAAACCACCACTAAACATAATTGGTTTGATCCATTCACGTCTCTCGTGATGCAATGTCATCCCAAATGATCTGGCGAAGCCACTTATCACCGGTTCACCGAATTTATTGCCATAATCTGATGCGCCATTGCTTGCCTCAACAATAATCTCCAATGGGCTTGCTAAATTTTCCGGATAATCTGCATCTTTGTCTTCCCATGGTAGATCGTAACCTGGTATATGTAAATTTCCTACTGAATATCCAGCTGTACCGGCAATATAATAACCACCTCTTCCACATCCCTGAATATCTCTTATACGTCCACCAGTTCCTGTTGTAGCTCCACTGAAAGGTGCAACTCCAGTTGGAAAATTATGAGTTTCAGCGGTAAATATTAAATGACGATGAATATCCTCTAATTTGAATGAACTTGAACAATGTGTCTCAGATGGAATGAGCGTTTTACAGTTAAAACCCTCAATGGCACTGCTATTGTCCGCAAATTTTATTACATTATTTTGATTTGAATGTCGCTGAGTATCAATAATCATTTGAAATAGTGTTTCACTCTGCTCTTCACCATCTAACAACATTTTTCCACGGAAAAACCAATGACGACTATGTTCGCTATTCGATTGAGCAAGATCAAAGCATTCGACACTGGTTGGATTACGTTTCAATTTTGTTTTGAAGAGATCTGTGTAGTAGCTCAGATCCCAGTCATCAAATGCTAGTCCTAAAAAGGAAAGAACAGGAAAAAAGTTTAATATTTCAAATTATTGAGAATAGTATCAATCATAATCACACGTGTAAAGTCAATTAAATGCCTACCTAGTTTACTATTCACATCTTCCAATGCTTTTCGGCCTTCATTCATAATATCAACTTCAAACCACTCTTCCGGTCTAAATCCATGATCAAATGTTTCGATTGGCTTCAAATATCTACACTCCGTCATTCTATCGTGAAGCACATTAACAATTAATTGTTCAATTTCATTATTAATCGGTTTTTTGCTCTTCACCAGATATCTAATAGCTACTTCAACTCTGGTAATTTTATTTAATTCCGTAGCCTTGAATATTGATACAGCATTGCTCGATAATGCTGTTGAGAAATTTAATCTTGGTCCAATTTCAATGAGAAGTTCAGAATGAGTAGGTCTGAAGACACTTGTGGAATGTAAATTATTTTTTACAAATGGTGAACTGAGAGTAAATTCAACGATATCAAGCTCCTTTGATGATAATTCAGATGAACTTTCGATGTAATAACACAACTCTGTCTCAAGATCATTGATATCGCTACACACTTGCACAATTGCTTGCAATTTATTATTCAAGTGGCCCGATAATAATCCTGGACTCTTATAAAATTTCGTAATTACCATTTTACGTTCGTTTAAAAAAACTCTGCAAACAAAAATGCGTAATACTGATGAATCAAGTAAAAATAATATCAACAACAAAATAATTGATAAAAAAAAATGAATGAAAAATTATAACAGAATAAATTTGAAAAATATAATTAAATAAGAGTGTAAACGTTGCGTGAGGATGTAAACAACAATTTGTCCGAATATCCCCACGTGGCATTAGCACGTGGCGAAAATATAAATGACAGAAGGAAAAAGTATTTATCGAATACCTGCAGAATCAAAGAAAAGGAAAAAATAAACTTCCTAATCGGTGAAAAGGCACTGCCGTGAAAGTGTAATGCGAGAGTTCTCCAATAAATTTTTACGGCTTCGTCAACGGTCGCTAACGACAGAATGTTGAGAGTGGAATTTGGTAGTAAGTTTTGTAGTTTGATGAATAAAAGGTTTCGGAGCGGGAGAGAGATAATATGGGAGGAACATGAAGCGGGGGTAGATAAGGACCAATCAGAAGATAGATCATATTGCGTTACGGGTCGGTTTATTCAATTGGATCTGTTGATGGGTCAGTTCAGGTCAGAATAGTCAGTTTTTGTTCGCTGCCAGAAAAAAACTTGAACATATTCATTGTCATTTTTAATAATGGATATGATTCTTATCAACACATCGGAAAATGATACGAAATGTCCCCATCATATATTTGTCTCAGCGAATCACCAGTTCCTAGTAAGCACATCAAACTCAACGAATCTCAATCTTGGGCCCAGGAATATAAATCCAATCAATGATCTCCTAGTCGTGTTCATGTGTCTCCCTATTGTAAAACGAACGATTGAATCTGGAAGAGCACGTCAAAAAATGTTGTCTTCGCCTGTTATGCATTATAATGATTATTGGTTGCGAAAAACGTTTGTTGAATGTTCCCATTCAAAACTTTTCACGACAACCTCGAATTAATTGTAGCCTTCTTACTCTTTAGAATATAGAAAATTTTGGGCAGTAAAGTAATGCGCACGCGCTATAATGTGCTTGCTACGTGAGAGATGAGTGCCAATTCAAATTGTTGATGAGCAGTTACACGCATTAAGAAAAAATACAAATCAATAAAATATATTTAATACTATATTGCAAACTTCGAACTGTTTATTGATTATTTATTGATAGTAGAATGAATTGTCTGTATGTTTTTATTTTTTATTGTTATAAAAATGAATTGGATACTGGAGCAATCGAACCTTGTCGACGATTTGTTCGAATCAAGACATTCATGAAGATTCATTGATGTAAAATTGTTGTTTATGGTGCATAACAATATTGCATTGGTACAGAGGCGTAAAAACACACATCACTTTCATCATATTATGGGTCAGTTGTCATAAGTTTATATTCTTTAGATAAGGGGGTCGATAAATATATATATATGGAATTAATAAAAGATGCACGGTCGTTAACAGCTTGCAAAATGTTTGTTTTCGTTAATATTTATTATTTCGTTTGCGTTCTGGTGTAGTCACACCAAATGAATGATGACGTAAGATAGTTGCATATAATTATGTATATAATTTATCGAGATTGTTATCAAAAATATTTTATAGATTCGAGGATGAGTATTAAATTTAGGAGTAAACGTTGCATAGATCTACGAGAATTGTATATACGCGTGCAAAAAAAAAATTCATTTGGTTTACATTACTAAATTCTTCAAAAATGTGGCCTCAATTGAGCGGTAATGATGATGTTGATAGCAAATCAACAAATTGTTGGTCACAGTATCACAGAAAATCACATTACTTTTTATCCGAATAGAAATTTTTTGTCATTGTATATAATGTGTATATAACATAGCAATAATTGTTTCTAGAACAATTATTGTTCTTTCAATTGAACTAAATTCAGTTGTTTGTGTCGGCAGCACATTTCATCATCAGTAATAATAATTGGATTCATTCTGAATTCAGTAGAAATGTAATAGAATTTTAATAGGAATGATGTGTTTGAAAATTATATTTTGTACTCTGACCAAATAATGTATATGATGTTTCAGCCATATTTAATGTGATAAGTGAATATACTTGGTCCGCATCAGGAATAAAATACAAAGTTGTGAAATCACGCCTGTCTCAGCGATTATTTACAGATGTAATAATTTTATTGTTTGATAATTAATAGAGACATTCATGTTTATATTCTGAGTTGAAAGATTTTCGTTCTCAAATATTCAATGTAGGCACGAGTTTATGGGCAACTCGTGCTGTTACCGGAATGATACGGCCATGTTTATCAACATACTGAAAGAGATAATTCGGTTTACCGTTTACATAGGATAAACTACGTGCTACGTGCCAATTTATATAGGCGTTATTCCGTGTTAAGGCTACTTCCAAATCCGCTATGGATTTTGGAACAATCATAAGGCCCTGAAAAATTGCAGATCCATATTGTCTCCCAGCTGCAAAACCGTCATCTATCACTTGATTTGTAACTCCAAATAATTTCGGAATTAGATTCCCCAGATTATTAAAATTGTTTGAGAACGCGTCGACTCCGTTTTGAAATATCTACTCTCGAATAGATTAATAAAAAATCATTTTTTCAAGTTATGAACGTACCAATAACGTATTCATGTTTCAGTTACCTGCTGTATATTATTTGCAATTCCCTGTAAGAATTGAGCTTTGCATCTCAATAAATTCCTCAGAGGTGACTCAGATGAATTAGGATCGTTTTGAAAATTCCCAAAGAATGGCGAAGAGTAAATTGGCTGTCAACATTGAATAATTATATACAAAAATTATGGGGATTATTGTTTAATGTTTTGATTTGTATATTACCGGAGTGGATACGCATATGAAGAGACTAATGCAAGTAACTCGTAGAAACATTATGCCAAATTTCTCGACTCACAACTTTTCACGATAAAAAATCAATCAGTTCTAATACAGATACTTAAATGGCGGCGTCATTTATATAAGTTTCTACTTTGTTTTTTCATCTAGGAGCACGATATTGTTGCACTTGTGCAAATATCGTTAATCATATGAATAAACGCTACTGATCAATTCAATATTGGCAGAAAAAAATAAAAAATTCAAGACTGTCGCATAGTTCTTCCTCCTACCAATAACGATTATTTGCATAATAGGACTGAAGAATATGAAGAAGCATGTGAACACTTATTGATATTAGATACTAATTGAATGTTGAAATTTATGAAAAATTCGTCGTAATATATTTTAATATATTGACTTTGTCTGCGCTGTACGTACAGGTCATGCGAGATTGTTCCGGCTGTTTTTTCCATCTTTCTCTATAATTATAACAATACGCCAATTCAGGAATGAATTAACGTGTAGGCATGACGAGTTTTGCATGCGTACTCCATGTCATTATCATTATTGATATCAATAAACGAGTTCCCAGTCATCCCTTTTTTCTTCTCGTGGAATTGTCAAGTATCACTCTGATTGGATTATTATAATCTCTCCGGCATGATACTATGAATCATATGAATTCTGTTGTTTCACCTTATCACAAACGCTCACAGTTCATGACTCCTCTATAATTAAACAATTCATCTGTCTTTCACTCTAATTGCTTCCGGCGAATTATGAATAAACTCAAAATCTATCAGTCTTCTTTTCGCCTGTAAACGTTGACTGTTCCCCGCAAACTATGATGTAATTATATATTAATACATAGATTAATATTTTACGATAATTACTACGTGATTGAATATGAATTTAAATGTTATTTACATACTTGTACAATATAATTTTTTTTTGTTCACTGTTTCCATCCTCCTTTTTATTTTTGCTATTTGAAGTTTTCTACATAAAAAACCAGCACAATCATCCATTTTTAATCTGGATCTAATGATAACCATGAAAATTGGTCCAATGCAGTCTTTCTCCATTATGATTTCCATTGTGAATCAAGAATTACCCTAACCTCACAAAAGTGACGGATGGGATTGTCTTATATGATTTTGAGGTTATGTGCAGTAGATGCATTTCTTCTGCATGGCACCACATATCCAATCACATCATGTCTTCGTATTATGTAATTGCATATATATATGGCCGATGCTATTATGACGTACTCGTGCACGGAATGTGATACACGGGGAATACGAACATTTTCCAACAAACAAATCAATTCTATAGAAGATTGTAGAAAAAAGGACCTGGCTCTTGGGCTATTGGATTTCGCTGGTTTTTGAGGTTTCCCGTGCATCAAAGTACCGTGGACGGGTACGTGAAAATAGACACTCCGTATATATATTGTTCAAGCTGTGATTGGCTATGAGGAGTAAGAATATTCGAGTGCCAGGTTATGTCACCCATCCAAACAATTGGAATGTAGAATAATTTTATTAGTGAAAAGAAATAAATGTAGCCATATAAAGCCGATAAACAACATAAAGAGTTCTGATTTAATTTGTGTTGTTGACAACAATTCGGTACTTGTGAATGTTTTTGCAAGCACGAGTGAGAGTGAAAACGAAATGATATATAATCGGATCATGTTATTTTATTTATGAAAATATATAATGTGAAGAATTATTATTTTAAAAATTGAACGTAATGATACGATGATGAATTGAACTGCTACTCAAAATCTAATTTTTCGCCTAGATTACACATCATGGAATAAAAAGAGTCACTCTGGAAATGAAATTTTACGGTATTTACTCACAAATTTATATATAAAATTGTTCAGAAGTTAATGTTATATGCCTGGCTTGATAAATCAACTGACATTGTTTCTAGAAACAATCAACATTATATAATTCTATTCTTATTTACCACCTAGAAAAATTATATTCATGTAGACATTTTTATATGATAATAAAAAAAATGGTTAATAAATTCAGCTTTTATCTGTTGATGGAATAAAAATTCAATTTTTTCATTCTTTATATCCTTATTGCCATACATGCCATATGCTTCGATTCCTGCTGCATCTACAAAAAGGGATGCGTATGGGAATGCAACACTGTATACTATGTATCAATTAATAGTTTGATTTTTTACATGACAGTCTTACTTTTGAAAAGGAAATTATAGTCGCTCTTTTATAATTACAATTACAATAAATTCAATTTATATATTGTCACTACATTTTGTTCAATGATTTATTTGATACGACACATTATATCTTTATATACTGCATGAATCGATTATGAATTAATACTGCTTGTGTCACATTTGGAGATGATGCATATCACATATTATGGTGCACAATATTATCACAGATAGAGTAATAAAATTCTACATTGAATTTAAAAAATTTTACGCATATATATATATATATATATATATATATTGAAGAATCTTCAGCAATCCATTTTCATCACCACCATCATGTAAACATGCCTGCTAACTTTCTATTTTCATGGATCAAATTTGGTAAGAGAAATTGAAATATTATTTTTCATTAATTATGACACCTACATGCTCTTTTGCAATTCATCACTGAACATATATTATTTTATGTATTTTGTCATACGTTTTTTCTTATTGATTCAGCAAAATTTGGATGATATTTGGTGAAAGAGATCTATAAAAGATGAATTCCAATGCACAAGTTTTGATGAAACCACAAAAAAAAGCTCCTGATGTATTGTATCGTTATGGATTTTTCATATTAATGCTTTCGTGTATGTTACTCGCTGCAACCCGACCAAGTCTCGGTGGTGCTAATGGTATACTATATGAAACATTTATCATATCAGTATTAGCTCAATTCACAAGTTTTCGTTGTCTTCAAGCACTAACTTTGTCACATTTTCAGGGATTGTTAATGGGAATTTTATTGTATGGTATCTTGCTGTACCAATAACATATTTGGAAGCCGGCCTAGTGTGCAATCCGAAATCTTTACACTCTGCAGTAACTGATGGATATCTACTAGGATTTATCATGATATTTATGTATGTTGTTATGCCATTGTTGGCTAGAGTTGGCAGCTGTTTGTTGACATATGCTAGTGTTAATATATGGCTTCTGAAAGGAATGGAGGTAATGGAGCACAGCATGGAACTATTCATTCATAGATCGCTATTGAGTGATAGTAATGATATTACAGAATTTATTATCATAGGTTTTTTATTGTATGCCGCCGCCATTCAACGTCAGTATTGTTCTGTGCCGATTGGCGAACGCTGATATTGCTACGAGTGTAGTGACAACAGTTGTATCAAATTTTGGTGGACTTATTATTTCCCCAATATTGCTTTATTTTATGGTAGGATATCAAATACCAATATTACAAATTTATATTTACTGATCAGTAAAGAATATATTCATGGATATTTTGAATCTCAGTTAGGAACTTCTACACCGCCACTTGTTGGTATCAACATCAGTGAAATGTTTTGCAGTACACTAGTGCCTTTTGCAGTTGGTATTATATTACAAATATCAGTTCCGAAATTGAACTCATATGATGGAACTCAAACCAGATGGATTCCGCTTGGATTACTATTAATTACAGCATATACTTGGTTCTGTGATGCAATTACTGCTGATTCTTCGGGGATTCAAGCAGTCGATATATTACTATGTGTAATGATTGGTGAGTTCGGAAGTAAATTAATTCATATAAAATGCAAGGGGAAAATCAGGATTATGACTCGGAAAAATTTTCATGTCAGGGACGATGAGGGAAAAAAAAATCAGAGATTCATAAGTGGCATTATTTTCTGGCGAAAATTCTGATGAAATTTTATTTGAATGTATCTTGAATTTTCAATGTTCGAGACTAGAATGTAAA
The DNA here is from genome assembly GCA_958496275.1 of Zele albiditarsus. NCBI lineage: Eukaryota > Metazoa > Arthropoda > Insecta > Hymenoptera > Braconidae > Zele > Zele albiditarsus. The sequence goes on from OY292408.1 coordinate 16,417,193, forward strand.
ACCTAGCAACTTAGTTTACCTCATAGATATGAATAATAACAATAGAATATCGGGTGAATAACAAAAAAAATGAAGAATAATCAATGTTTAACGATATTAACCATATTGGTTTTTTAACTAATATTTTCACAGTTTCGAAAACAGCGACTAAAATTTGTCTATGGTCTTGGCGAGTCTTCCGCTCCGAAATGAACCAATATATCCTCATTAATTTCCCGAATTTTTATGTAATATGTCAACCTCATATTTCCAAGAGATCGTATACATCGCGAATATGCAGAAAAAAGGACTGATTTTCTCTCAGATTTAATCCTTGTGTTCTTCTGAAATGACTTATAAATGAATGCTGAAATGAAATATATGTTTGATGATAATATTGAAGCGTGCCTCGGACAACTTTTGATGACTGGACTGTACTGGATTTTGTGCTCACGATGGTTGTCAAAGAATATTTTGTTGGCTGCTTTATTCACCATTACTCACAAGTCTGTAGGTCTCGGTGGTTGGATTTTACGTGGTGCTTATCATGGTTCTGCTCATGGCACAGCGGTAAATTTACCAATAGCTATATTGCCAGTAGCTCAATTACTTCTTGGCAGTCTTATGGCTTGTTGGATTACACCCTGACGAAGGCTTAATGCTCCCAATAATAATATTGAAAAATCGAATCGTACTAATATGTTGGAAGGCGAGTTTAGAGATTTAGAAGCTGTTAAATTAAATCAATAATCCTAGACTGATTTCTAATTTTAACTATTTTCCATGCTAGATAAAACATTTTCACATTTATGGGTATTGAAAATTCCATCGCAATAATATATGTACACTTACCGTTATCGATGTAATTTTTTGGCTGAATAATAAATGATAATACTTATCGACAGCTATCGCAATAAAAATGAAAAATAAATTGAAGTAAGAAGCGTTCAAGGTACAAATTGTATTTTTGTATTTTGTTCTTCGTTTCCTCTGGCATTGTTTTCATCACATTATGATTGTGATGCATAATTGAAATGCATTAAAAAAAAAATAAAATAAAAAAAATATTTCATACAATGTCCAAAGAGAATAAGTTTCCTGTGTATAAAATTCAATCGTCATTATGAATAAATCACCATATTCATACAAATTTAACATCTACATGTCGAGAGACTGGCACATTTTTGGCGTAACCTTAAACTAACTTGAATCCCGTGCAGTCTCGAAATTTTAGGAAAAAAAAAAGAAAAAAAATGAAAGGCAAAATAATAATAATACTAATAATAATAAAAGTAATAATGATAATATTAATAAATCTTATGTGCAAAAAAATTAATAATATTAATAAAAATATATAACAAGAGGAAAATAACATGGTGTCGGAGCAATAAGCTGCAATGAGAGTCCCATACAAAACATAGCGATTTTATTCTACAAATAATGGGATAATTTTGCTTGATCATTTTTCTTTTTTGTTTCTCTTATTTCTTTTTCTTTTCTTACTAGTAATTATTTTGTTTCTTTTTCTTTTTTTTCTTTTGTATCTTTTGTTGGAAAATTTGCATATTATTAGTTTGTCTATTTGTGGATGCGCAAAATTTGACAATTGTGTAGCATCTTATGCTACTATATTAGCGCGCGCATGGTTCGTTTAATATAACAAGTATCATAACATTCATAATAACGTTGCACATTATTTACGTTACAATTGAAAATTTAAAAACACGTATGCCAGTGTGAACTTATTGCGCATTGGTGCAATGATGAAGAGTGTTGGACATGCGTTTACATATATAACGTCGGTGACAGTTGTACTGAATGTTATAACAGTAAAGTCTTGTCACATTCGCCGGCGTTGCTGCTATCGCCGCCAACTTCTCGGCTCGCCATCTTCCTCCTCTTCCTCTTCATTTTCCTCGAGGTATAGTGCTTCGCCAGTACCCTAGAACACGTAAATTGAAATGTAGGAAAAAAAAAATGTAATAATATAAACATGAACTAACTAAGACAATTTGATGACATGTATCTTATAAATTTAGTGCTCTTCATCAGTACTTTAATTGTAGCATTCACGGAAAGAAAATACATCTGACTATAGATGAACATTTTACGAAGTAGTAAGAAAAATTCACAAGTTTTTTACCACATTATTCATCTGGAAACAATTATTAATTGTCAATTTTCCTTGTACACTAATTATACTTAAAACCTTGTTTAGGTTATGTATTTCAGATAAGTACCTCTAGATCGATTTCTTCGTCAGTAATTTGCGCTTGCTCCGAGCGTGCCGTTGTCGCGGCATTAGAATTAGCACCCGATCCACTACCAGCGACGCCACGATGTAAATGATGTCCAGATACCCATGTTACGGACAACAACCTATCTTGAAATGTTCGACCTTTGACCATAGCAACTTCCGCTTCTTTTCGTGATTTAAAATTAATTACAATTGAGGGTGTCGCGTCGTCTACTATTTGATTGACTATCTCGCCGTATTGCTGCAAAAATTTTCAATTCAATAGTTGTTAATAATATTCAGATTAAATCGATGGTATGAGTTTCATTCCTCCGAGTACACAACCTTACAGTGCACTCGGGGTCTAACTGACCCCGAGCTTTTTTCAGATCAATATATAACAGAAAGTGGAATATTTCGTCGAGTACATTGTAGCAACATTTTGTCAAGCTATAGAAATGAATTAAATCGCTATATAATTGGATTGAAAACATGAAAATAAATAAAGTAATCGAGAATTGAAGTCATGCAGATGGAGTGACTGCCATAAATAAACTGTAATGATTCAAGATTGGGACTATTTTCACATTTGTAGGGTAGACCAAAAATTAGAGAGTGCTTCTAAATATTTCGGGTAGAATGATATTTGATATTGCAAAGACTTAGTGTGCACTCTAAAGACTAATCAGTTCTCTCATCATATATTATTTACCTGGAAATGAGCAAGCACCTCGGCTTTCTCTTCCGTTTCATAACCCGATACAAGTAGACTCGTCGGTCGATGATCAACGGATACATGCGTGAAACCACCTCTACCGCGTCCACGATAAGCCAATGTGTGACCCCCGCGCACAACCCTAGTAGTTTTTACAGTTCTGCCCACTGTAGTATTTGTAGTGAGACCTAAAGCCGCCGCTTGTGCTTTCAATTCAATAAGCCTTTTTTGTAACTCGCCAGCATCTTGACCTTCTTGCTGGGCCGTCATAAGATCCAACTCCGCATCCAATATTTCTTTTTGAGTTTGTTCACGTGATTTTACTTGAGATTTATTTGCACCTGGTTGACCATTCGTCGCTAAATCTTTGCGAAGTTCATCTATGGACTGTTGCATCATTTTAATTGTCGCCATAATTGCATCTTTTTGTTCGGGATTCTTTTCAGCTTTTTCAATTAACGTGCGTATTTCGGCTAAATGTTTATCTAATAGTTCTTGTTTTCGTTTGCGTAAATCAGCAGTTAATTTTATTGCTTCTTTACGCTTCTCTTCGTGTTTTTTCTTCAGCGTTTCCTTTGCTGCCAATATTTCCTGGGTCTTTTTTATAGCATTAACTTTATCCTCTCGCGTTGGCACAGGCTGAACTATTTTCGTCGATGCCGGTACAAGACTCTGGGTTATTTGTTGTTGTTGTGATGGTGGTTGTTGTTGCTGATGTTGTGGTTCATCGCTTGAACGACGTGTAGGAACGTATTCATTCTCATCAATCTTCGTTGGTACAGGTACTGCTGCACCAAGCCTCTCTTTAACAGACGGACGACAACCCGGTGGTACATTTTCAATGGCAACACCCGCGGTGTTATTTGTGATGGTATTATGCCAAAACACCTTTATAAATCTATTATTCAACACAGCCTCGGTGCTTCGGTATGCAGCCTTTGCTTCAGTAGGTAATTGAAATGTAACCAGGGCGGCTTCAGGATCGCCTCCAAAATTCACTTGTATATTTACAATTTTACCAAATTTCGAGAAATGATTGTTCAATTGAGTTATATTATTCAAAACACGTGGTACTTTTTTAAGCTCAAGTGAGCAATTAGCGGGATTATGAATCGCACGCTGTTTAGGACCGAGCCGATTGAAATCAAACGTTTGTTTCCTCTTCAATGGATTACTCTGCGGATGCGTGGTCTCTGGTGGATTAGAATGCGGTATCACTGGTACACTTATCAACTCTCGTTGACCTCGACCATAAATGCCTGACCCTGGTTGTGTGTGCCTACCCCATGGAACTCGTGGCTCCATACTCGGTGCATCTGGGTTATACTCTGCAAAAGCACCTGGAGGGAACAAAAACAGAATAAATATTAATTCATCAAACGAAGAATGCAATATATGCATAGATATCTTTTCATGGAATCGACGTCTCGTTTCAGATTGGTCTTAGGGCATTCGTGTCTACCTGTGCGCGCATTCGCGATAGGCTGGACAGATTCATAAACTTTAATTGATAGGTGATTCAATTGGAATCTAAAATTCGATTCACATAGTGTATCCAGGGACCTTTAATGCATCACAAACACCATTTTTAATATGTCAATCGCCACGAATTCATCAATCCGACTGTTAACTTGGAATAACCTAATGACTTTTATCGAAATTTTTACAATTGCAAGGGCACTATAATTTTTGTTCAGAAATTGCGGGCAGATTCGGATGAAGGGTGGGTTCCGCTCAGAATAGTTGGTTTCAATGACCGTCAGACAGACACTTCACAACTTCTATACTAAAAATATTCTCGGGTATAAAAAATCAGAATGTACTCACCCATATTCGAGTGATGTTGATTGCGCAAATGAGGTGGTGGTAAACTAGCGAGAGGTAAATGGGGTGGTGGTGCGTTGCCGTTGTGACCTGGTGGCGGTTCTGGTACAGCTGTTACTGGAACAGTGCCAGGTGCTTGTGCACCGTGAGGACCAAAAGTCAATACACGACTAAGCGCAACGTCTTCTAGTACAACTGGATCCGTACCATGATCATACGGACATAAATCACCACGCATACAGTATCCTTTTTCTGAAAATTCAATAGAAATATATTATTTACCATTCATTGAATAGTATCAAATTATTATGAAATATGAATCAAATCATTTTTCTCACCGTCAAAATCACGACATCGCCGTTTAGGTGGAAATGGTCCTGTTTGATTGTTTGGAATATTTGATGCAACAGCAACGACACTCTGAATAGATTGACTTGTTGTCGATAGCCTCATATCAATATCACCATGATTACTGTCTTGAGTTGGTGTACCACCTGGACTAGCGTCAATGCGTTCCAATCTGCCAACATCAACTCCACCTATCCTCTCTGATCTATCGATCTTTGGCTTCCGATCTGGTGATCGCGAGCGCGATCTCGAACGCAATGGACTAGGTGATCTATTACGAAAGCGTGTTCTGTGATCACGACTCTCAGTAGCATCCCGTGCTCGCGCGCGCAATGGTGAAGTACTACGACTTCGACTGCGTCTACGAGGTATATAGAAATTAATAATTAATTCAAATTATCTTACAATAGAAGCATTTGTTGATGTCTCAGAATTTTTAGAGTGAGCGTCTATTATTAACCTTCTCTCATGGCGTCTAACAGTTGATGGTGGTGATTTATTCCTCCATGGACGACTCCTGTCGCGTTCGCGATCTCGACGTATATGTTCTCTGCTTCTAGATCGACGTCGGTCTCTTTCCCAAGACCTCGATCGCGACCTTGTCCTCGATCGCACTCGACCACTGTATGAAAATAAAAAATCTTAGTTATATGAATATGACAATTGAAATTTCAGCAATTGCAGGTTTGATTAATAAAAAAATAACTTGCCGACTTCGTGGTCGTTTGTCTTTATCATCTTTCTCTGAATCAGATTTTCTTGACTCGCGTTTATTAATTGTTGGTACAGCTGTAGATCCATTCAATTGAATTGGTAATGGTGGAACCGTTAATATTGGTGTCAGACTTGCTATTGATGGTACTGGTGTTTCAACAACTTTTTCAGGTGGAAATAATTGTGGTGGTGGATTAACACCAGGTGGTGTAGTACCATCATGTGATTCCACTTTTGGCGGTGGCAACACATACTTCTGAGTCTCCAATGTTTTAAACAACAATTCAACGAAACTTTTCGTTTCTACATTGAAAATGAATCAACAATATTGATTAAGAATCGAATATAGGTTACGGCTAGGAAATATAATACATGAATAATTAATAGTTATTCCATACCATGTTGCAAAAATACATCCAACTGCTCAACCATTCCGATTCTCAATTCATCCAAAGTCTTATCTTTCTTCACAAGAGCATAAACATACTTGGCCAGTGCTGCAGGATCAGCATCACAACTGTAATTATAAGAAACCAAAATTAACAAAATCTTCCCTTATTGAACAAAAATATATCCACACATATATATGCATGCATACATATGTGCACGTTATGCGCCTATATATATATATGAGTGTATGTATATATATATATATATATATACATATAGCCAGTGCAAATCAACATGATATGCGTCCATTTTGTATTGATAAAAGAATTGTAAATTGTAAGAATAAAAATGTAATACAATAAAGCAAACAAAATTGATTATTGCAGAATAATGAGGCGAATATTGAATGACAAAAAACGAAGCTCAGGATTGATTTGGAGTAAAGCTGTATAAAATAAATTTTAAGGTTTTAAAATTATCATGCGTGACAGGATTATGCTACAGGACGATTGATTTGATGATGGTTAAAATGAATTAGAACTGAATTAATAACATTCAATATATTATATATATTTGGATAATGTTGATGAGAATTAAGAATAGGAGGTTGGAAAAAAATGTATATGTAATATATATATATATATATATATATATGTATATATATATATAGATAAATAAAATGCCACACGCAGAGATGATACAGGGAAAGCACATGTATGAACCCATTAACATCATCAAACTCCAAACGCACACACAACGGTAATATACAATCGGACAAGCTGGCCTACTTACAGTGGTTCTAGGACTGCAGTTAGCCAAGCCTTGAATTGATCTGGATTCTCAATTATCATTTTTGACGTACACACGTTAAATAGCACATGAAAATCGTGAATTCAACGTTGCAATCACACGTCTTATGGGCGGGAATAAGTACTCGTCTAAGTAAAGATAGTCGCCATTCTGAAATCTCACACAACTGTTCACATGAATATACGAGATATTGGGTATAGTTAGGTAGTCTTACACGCAAACACACGCATACACGAACGTGTAGTTTGTTTCTAGAATGTGCCACCTGGTGACGTGATATATATTTATATATATACATGTGTAGGAGTTATGTTGTGCTATCACACAGAGAGAGTGCGCTACATGATGAATATTTCGCGCCCGCGGAATTATTATGAATTTCAAGTTTATGCATGCACAGATATGTATATTTTTATTAAACTTTTTTTTATCTTTTGTTGGGATAAATAGGGTAGAATCAATAATTATTTGATTTATGATTCGATTGCGGATGAAGTTCAATTTGTTTATGTTGTGAAGACTATGAGTTAGAATAGTAATGAAGCAGAGGTAATGATTTTTGAAGGAGATTGTATGAAAAAATGAATTTTTGTGTAGACAATGTATATGGGTAGAAAGAATGAAAAATAAATTGAATATGATATTTTAAAGTGGATGTACATTTGGGGAAATGTAATTCTGTTTATATTTTGTTTGTTATATATTGTTGACTGAATTGAATTAGAAATTTATTTATTAATTTTTTTCCATCATTACCATTTATGAACATGTATATTTATTTTACAATTTAATATTTTTAATACTCACACTCATGTAGTCGTCAGAGTTTCCATGAAACTCACGTTTATCATTATGTTTTTCATTTTTTCTATGCAATACCTTTTTTTTTCTTTTGTATATACTTGAGCTGCGTTTTCAGTAAAAATAAGTCTATCCAAGCAACGATAAATAATCCCTCAATTTTTGTATGCAAGGGTGGTATTAAAATATTTTTTTATACGTTGTACAAGAAAACGATATTTCATAAAATCATCTTTTATGTTTTTTTTTTATTCTTCCCTCTTCTATATCTCATTGTGTGCACAATTTTCGAGTTTGACAAATGGCGAGATTTGTTCTACATCTTTTAAATGTTTTTTTTTCTTTATTTTTGTTTTAAGGCCATTTTTGTTTCGTATCTTCACTGAGGATTTTTTTTCTCTGATTTACGTAATTTAAAAATTTGATTTCTCAGATTTATGTATATGTATGCTAATCTCGATGACGATTACGCACCTGGCTGATTCTACCTATATCGCAAACTATTTCTGCAATTTCATGTTCACTTCATTCTTTTCTCAGCGACAAGATAAAATTAAGGGCGAAGTATTACGAAACAAGAAAATACATGACAAAGTTGAAGAAAGGAGATTCATGAAACAATTCTCATCTAAATATTGCACAGCTATAAACTATATAAATTCGTTTTGCATCGAATCGATATGTCCCGTATTAATTTAATCATAAAAGACGTACACGAATGTATATTAATGTAAGAATTAGCACTCCACATATAGTATTCATATCTGTCATCCAATTTTTCTGTTTTTACATTTCATGTTTCATCGTCGCTGAGAGTAATTGATAATTCTATATTCTATATAAAATAAGCCATTATTATATATTAGGTACACTTAGGTATCGATAGTTTTTTTTTTCCTTTCTTTACACTTATAAGCTCATTATAGTTATGGAAAAGTTCTTTCCAAGTATCGATTAACGCTGTGATATCATTTTCAACGATAAGATGTTGTCGATCGTTAACTGCCCCCCGACTCTTCGCGACTTACTATCTATGGAGTTTGACTAGTATATATGCCTCTACAGAATTGGGAAATGACATGTGAATCAATCATACATTTTTACAATCAAGTGGAAAAAAAAGTTGAATGTGAATTAAAACAGGAAGTATGAGTTTTTCCGAACAATTGGCAATTTGCTGCTTGCGAATCATGAAACGATCAATTACTGCTTCAATAAATTACAGATAAATAATGTATATTGTATTTATGTAAATGTATGTATTAACGGTGATCAGTCTTTTCTTTTTTTAAATTAAATGGCAAAAAGAATAAGTTACTTATGTGAACGTGTGAGGTACATATATTGGTATGTATGCAATTATTTGTTTCCTTTGCATATATTCTGACATATTTTTGTCTCTTCTCTTTTTGTTCAAATTTGTTCAATATTTTTAATGATCAATTAATGTATTTTGTGAATCAATTCCATGTGAGAGTTTGATGGAAAATGATCTCACAAACCCCGTCATTCGCACACAAATTATCGGCGAAAAACCATAAATAAAAGTAAGAAACGTAACATAAAATTTTTTCGAACAAAAATCACGATTACTTATGCAACTGAAGACAATGATAATCACTAATTGCAATAGTGAAAACAATGATTAACATAGGTAAGAAATGAGAATACATTATCGTATTTGTATTACGATTATTATGATTTAACAATTCGGTTAATTGAATTGTAAATAAACACGCGATTTCTCCTTAATAAATTACATTGAACGCTTACATTCCTTAAACTTTAACAATCGTGCGTTAATCTAATTTTCTTCTGTTTGTTGAACGAAGTATTTATATTTACACATGCAGCGCACAGCGTTCACCTTGTACAACTCGATCTAACAAGGTTCAATCATTATTCAAAGAACATTGAAGAATTCATATTAACGAATCATTTCATCTCCTTTCATTCCATCAATGGATCTCTGGTCCTTCTCGATGTATATAAGTAACGGTAATAAAAAATATTGAATGCTCGAATCCTATCTAGAAATCTTGCCATGCATTTAATATGGGCAAGCGTTCATAAATTATTTTTACCACCACATCAATCTATGTGTGAATATTACCTTCTTTTTTTTTATTTTTCAATTTTTTTCCATCATTTTATGTTTGATAATTGATAGGGCGGAATTATTTTATCATTTATATATATATTCCAATCCGGTAATTCATCAACGGACAGGTGAATAAGGATAAACTCCATTGTCTCTTTTTGTTTATGTACACAGTTCCATACGAACACAATCATCCGCTTTGTTGACAAATCTTTGATTATGGTTGTTCTTCAGTTCACGCTATTCAAATCTGAAGAGACATGGCCAGCAAAAAAGGAAAATCTAATATTTGCCGGAGTTCTTTTAAATAAACGAACGAAAAATTCGCATGTCTCAATAGCATCGATTACGAGAGAACATGAGCTCATTCATGGTCCCAAACATGGCATTGAATACATTTCTTCGACTAGATGCTGTATACTAAATTAGCCTGCGATCGTGTCAGATATATATTTTCATAATGGCTACGGTGTCGTTTTCCAAAGGCGTTTGTCAATATTAATAAATAATATTATCTCTTATCACATAAATATACGTTTTCTTTAAATTCAAATGACATCGACTACGATATATATTCAAATGTCTACTAGTATAGTGACATTCCGTCCCTTAAGTGTCTGATGATAATATCGTATTTCTCTTCATAGCTCTGAGCTTTTCATTATATAAAATAATAATTTATGGAACTATTTTCTTTTCAAACTCAATAGGCCTCAATAGATGCGTGCATTCTCTTTAATATTCTGCACGGTTACTATTAATTCACAGTGCACTGGCACTCAGTTAGCTCATTTTCATTCGCTTTATCTGATTTGTATTCGATGTATCTGCAATATTATTTTCAATTCCTGCAAAATATCAATTATGAAACAGAATTCTTGTTACGTCAAATTTTATTAATCAAAATTTTCATACCATTTGATGTGGTTCCATAACTATTCATCATCTGGCATGTTGGATTTTGCTGCAATTTTATAATATACAGTATGATAAAATATTTGCAATGAATGAACATTAATAAATAACTAATTCAATTGATTGTATTTATTTTTATGGAATTCTCACATCACCCATAACAGCAATTGGGGTTGTTCCAGTTGCAATAGCGACTTGATGCTCAATTAAGTAAAACATATATTCATCGTAGAGCAATCGAATGAGATGAAATGATCCAAAAGTAGCAGCACTTCTTAATGTGAGATCACGAATAACCATTGAACTAGAAAAGAAATATGGAATTTAAATTAATCTTACGTTTTCAATTTCATTCAATCTTCGGAGATGCACAACGGGGAATTAAGTTAACCTGTAGAAGGACCATTTGAGCAGGAATTGTCGAGCAGCTTTGGCAAATGTTGGTTTTCCGTCGTAAGGCTTTAACACTTGTGTCACAACGCTTTTCAACCATACCGCCCACTGCTCCAGAGAATTTTGCTGTTGCAAAGTCACTTTGAAGTCAGCTTCTAGTCGTTGTACCACTGCATGATCGCACTGACAGACCCAGGATGCCTGAATATCGAAATATAAACAGAAAAAAGTTTTTTGTGTGTTAAATGTCATTCCAACCTTTTTTTTTGTGCGTGATTTGTTTACGATTTCCTCAATTACATACCTGTTCTTGCACATTATTGAAATCAACTCGATTCAAATCAGCGACCATTTGATTTATTTGACTAGAATTTTGTAGTACAGCGCGTGCAGCTTGCGCGAGATGATTCAACGATGTATATCGACGTAATGTTTGTGCAAAAGCTGACGCGGCTGTTAGCTGAAAATTGATGATTATTAAGCGGTATTCATTTACCTTGATTCACTATTAAATAAACACCAGAATGAATAACAATATCCGGCTGTTATTTACTTTGATCTGCATCATTTCCTCCGGACAATCGTTCATCGCAGCGGTCAACCATGACTCAAGCCCTCTGGCGAAATTTCTGATCAACTGCGTTAATGTACCTTAATAAAAAATATAGGTGTGTTATTTATCAAAACAATAACAATATTGAAGAAAGCGCGAACGACTATTGGAATTTTACACTCACTTGGTATTGGTCTAAGAACATCGGGCATCAAAACCTCCACAAGATTTTGATAAAAAGTATAATCAACTGTTTTGATGAAACCCTGTACTTCACCACATTTGCACATCTGATATAGCTTAGTTCTAAAACAAAATAAACAGAAATATTGATAATAAAAAACCGGCATAAATCAATAATGCATCCAACCATTCCATTCCATGATGTTTTATGTCGGAAGTAGATAATTCAACGAAATAATAATTTCCCTCACTTGGATAAATATTTTTCTTCTTCGCACTCATCGCCATTATTATTGTCTTGACTCCGCCAAAATTCTCGCCACAAACTTTCAATTGTACCAAATTCAAAATTCAACACAGCATCGAGAAATGCTTCGCAATGTTCACGATAGATACTGCGAAATGTATCAATATCCTCAAGCGTACAGTCATCGGGTAACGATGAACCATGACCGACAATTATATCGGGAAAATCCGGAATAGCTCCACTCGCCTCACCAAGATATTGGTGAAATTGTGGTGATGGTGATGTATTGGAGGAGACATTTGCATTACCCTGAGAATTATTTTCATACGTTGATTCCTGTTTCGTGTTGTTCACAAATCTAACTCGTTTCGTTTGATTATTTGTGGTGGGTTGTTGTCTTTGTGTTCCATCTTCATTGAGCATTATTAATGGTGAATTCGGTTTCACTCGAATTCCATAATAATGATACTTGGAATTCCCACTGAAAGCACATGTATACCGAGAATAATACCTGTTATGTCTTTGTTCGGATGCATGAATGAAATTTTGAGGGGATTTGTGTGCTTATGTGATTGTGAGTATGATAATGTCGCTTACCGTGTTCCCAAACGTCTAGTTCTCAATCCGAGGAATACCGAACGAATCAATTTACCAAAACTCGCAGCATTAACCGGATCTAATTTGTTGTCCGAGCAGTGGCGCAAGTAATGATTGTATAGTGTTGATCGGGGTAATGAGACACCATCAGCTGTCTCATAATTTTCCAAGAGCCATTGTACCTGCACCGATGGAAATGCAATTAACTCGGCCTGCAGAATGCGCCGCTGAAAATAATTTAATCACAGTGCTTATGAAGATGAAAAAAAAAAAAATTGTGCGTTATCGAAAAAAAAACTCCAACTGCCACGCAGTGAATTGCCACTATAGTTTTGAAAACTTTTTTATAATTGGTTGAAATTTCAATGAACCATCAGCAAGAGAGTTACTTCAAGTGAGTTTATACAATGAAAACAATTTTTAATAACGAATTATTCTGTACAAACAAAACCAAAAAAAAATTAAGAAAAAAAAATAAATCGAAATTACAAATTTAACGAACTTTTTGAAAAGTTATTTATTTGATAACAAACGAGTAAGTATGTTACGAAGCAGTGAAGATTATGAAGTAGTGTAAGTTGCAAAATAGAAGGAAGAACACAAAAAAAAATAGCAAATAATACAATCATGCAGAATATTGTCATACATATAAAATATATGATTGGATAAATGTGCATGTGAATTTGTCTATGTAAGAAAACAGCTAACAAATGGGGGGTCGATATGGCTTACGGTGGCCTGAGAGACTCTAGTGGCATGCGTCATGTTTGCCGCGGATGTAGCCTCTTCCACGCTGATACCACCGCCGCCCGCATTACCGCTGATCAAGTATGCCCCGCCACCCCCGCTAACCACAGCTTCCTATCAAACATCCCATTACCGTATTCTCGTTATTATTCCGAATTATATCCAAATATTTCCCATAACAATCGTCCTTGTTAATGGTTAATAACATTCAATTTCACATGATATAGTTACTTGGACGATTCTCATAGGCAATTTTGATTAATTACTGCATTTATTTTTACTACTTTTTCTTTTGTCAATTAGCAAATGCTTGAAGATGAAATTAATGAGTTAGAAGGTTCATTTTCTATTATTGTTTTTACTTCATTTAGCTTTCAAGACATCAAATAATCAATCATCATTTGGAAAATGACTCACTGCAGTTTCACTTTGCGGACTGGTACGTGCAGCCGCGGCGGATATAAGTGCGTGTGTCGTTGGGTCACCGTCGACGACACTCTGCTGAATCAGGTACGTGCCGTTGCCTTGAGACAAGAGCTGTCCAGTTGTTGTATTTGAGCCCTGTCCCGAGACCTGTAATTTATACGTTGTATAATATGGTATCTAATGAAAATTCATTGGCATAGCATAAAGAGACTGGTAACATTCAATTCATCTATTCATCAGAATTCTGTGAAGTATAAGCAGGGTCCTCTGACCGTCTCTAGTTGAAAATTTAATCGAATTTCTCTCAATTATTCAATCTATGGACATAAATATCTGCATATGCGTTTTTGAACCACGTGCAAGAATGGAGTATGAATATTTATGATATCAAACTCAGATAATTTTGTTCCTCCGTTTATTTCATCAAACTATTATTACAAATTATACGAAAAGAAGAGAGAAAAAAAAACGCTAAGTAAATCTGACCGCAAGTTTGATAAAAGAATATTTTTCACATTCATTTCAAACGATAAACGTTTTTTTTCTTCTTACCTGTGCGTAAGTTACTGGCGTTGTTGCCGGTGTGTAGTACTGACTTGAGGCGGGAGTGTACATGGCCCCCGCCTCACCGACAGCATACACTGGATATGTCCTGGAAAATGGAATAAGAAACAGAGGAAAAGAATTAATTAGACACTGATCAAATTCCTCTCTGCACAGAAGTAAAACTATAACGTAATGCTTACATCTGTCCGTTAGTGAGATTGTAAGTTGAACCATCCCCCTCGACATACTGCACATAGGTTGGATGCGACACTGACTCGGAACCCACTGCCTCGCCGTCACCAGACACTGTAAAAGTACGACAAATATATATTAATAATCTGTATAGAACGAAAAAAAAGTACACAAAGACGGAATTTTTAATATTAACATCAAAAGCTGCATAGAAGCAAAAAAAAATTAGCTCATCAATTTTCTCCTGTAATGTATTATGTACTTTTCACGCCGCAATTTGCAACAGTATATTGATACTCATTTTCTCATTCACATATAGAGTTCGTTAAATACTACATATTTTATTATTATACATTAAAATATGATGTATGATGTTTAGTTCATACATAGAAGGAATCAATTGATATCATACAGAGAAGCATGCTACAGATTGTTATCCGCCCTCACCTACAGCCGTTGTAAGAGACGCGTAGGACGGTGATTCGCTGGTGCCTAGTAGTGTAGTCAATGGAGTAGATTGGGTGGTGCATGATTTTGTTTTTTGTTTTTTGTTTAAATTCAGCAGCATGGAAAGTGCGAAATGACTACTCAAATACTATTTGCATTCTTGTTTATTTACTTAATTTATTTTTCTTTTCTTTCATTTACTGTGGTCATATTTCAGGCTATCATAAAAATGAAAATTTTCAAGCAAGACCGTATAAAGTCTCGGCGACATTCGCAATGTATAACGTTACTTCACAATATCTTGATGTGCGACAGATTTTTAAAATCTTTATTCTCTACTTTTTATGGTTTAAAATCACGCGAGGCGCGCGGAAAGTCATGATCCAACAAGGAAAAGAAAGACCGAGGGCAATTGATACTGTTTACATACAAAGTATTATATAGGAAAATGAGACGGGGAGGAATTTCATATTAGCCAAAGAAATTTGTGATGTGAAATACATAAATGGTGCATATATACACATAAAACGCTACCTGTAACTGTTATGTAATGCGGTGAGCCAGTAACAATCGTCCCTGTTGATTGTGATCCAGTCTCCGAGTCAATGAGTGTATGCTGACCGGAATGCGTTGTATTTACGACTACTTGAGCCGTCACGTGAGCAGACGTTCCTGAGGAACCGTTTGATGAATCGGCAGCAGTCTCCAATGGATCTTGAACCACCAGCTGAAACATTATCATTACATGTGTTCGGTTATTTGGCAGTCGAATATTTTCATGAAAAAATAGAATTACAATTCAACTTCAAAATTGTTCTATTGATAAACCATTTTCGTTCGAATGTTAGATGAACCAATAAGTAGATTAGACAAATATTTAGATTTTGGACGATTGATGAACGATGATGTTACTATTTTAAATTGAATGAGGTGCATTCTTTTGAATTGGGGTAGTGCTACCAAGATGGCCTGTGTCGCGTGGTTTTATAAGGAAGATCAGAATGAATGAACAAAAAAAAATATTTCATCATTTATATTTAGATACATACTGGTGAATTAAAATATATTCAACACGTTTACACTCATTTTTATTGTTGATTTACTAATTGGAGACGTTTGAAGCATGAATGATAGCGTCGATTATTGATACGAGCAAGGCGGTCTTTTGTACTATTTGAATAAGGCTATGAATGAAAGAATAGTATCAGATTTTTTCTTTTCAGTCGTGTTTTTCGATGCATACCTCGGTCTTATTATTTTTTCCTATGATTTTTTCTTTTACAAGCTCAAACACAACATTAGCCAGCGGTACTAACATATGCCAGAAAACCTTATTCCACTATGACTTTACTTGACATTACTTTTTATTTGTTGAATATCGACATATATAGAAAGTGAAAAGGGCAGATGTTGTATTTTCGTTATCAGAAACTGTTTGCACATCGATTACAAGTGTGTCTATGTCTGATAGCCTATTATTGATTCGATTCCTATCAACTTTTATTTCCACCAATTGCAGAATTGGAAAACCAAATTCAAAGAAATATTGGAGAAAAAAATTGAATTGAAAAATCGTATCTTTGTTGGAGAAGGAAAAAAAGATAATGAGAATATCAATGAACCTGTATCGGTTGAAGATTATTGGCGCTTGTTGGATCCGAATTCGTGACCACAGTAATAAGCTGTTGACCTCTGGCAGTTTGATTTTGTGCAACACTACCACTGCTACTAGTGCTGGAAGTGGTCACGACGACGACGCTTGGTTTTGCTTCCACCTCTACAATTGTGGAATTACCCCCGCCATGACCAGCCCCTGTAGATGCTGCAAGAGCGTACTGGGCTCCAGTTGTAGTCATGGCAATCACTCCCTCTCGTCTGTCCGCACTCACGATATCACAGCCGCCTCCTCGTTTCTGAATAGATGATTCTGGAACATACAGGTAGAGAAAGCAATGAAGCTGAGCATTGGAGAAGAAAAAAAAAGAGAGAATATAGATGGGGCCTGTTGCCACCACCAGAATTTCCGTCGTGTTACACGCGCTACCTGTAGCCAACCCCATCACGTCAAAGGCTGGGCAAAAGGTAGTCAAGAAGCGTTGAGAGTCGTGTAGTCATGGCAAACACTTCCCGGCACAACCTCCCTATATCCATATATGTATTTGTAATCGCTTTCTCCATGAATTCTGCATGGGCAATTTCGGTAATTTACGAAATTCTCGAAATATTTTTCGCAAATTGCTTATTTGAAGTGGAAAATTCAGTATTATCACAAAACATTCATGTTTTTGCTATCAAAAACTTGTTGAAATATCTGGACCAAAAGTGATCGAATGCTGTCGCCAGATTAAAAAAAAAATTATTTGGAAATGTTGTGAATTAAATTCAATGAACTCTGGTAGAAGTAATGGTTTCTCGGAGAACGAATTGTTCCGACAAAGGGTCTTTGCCGCCCGAAACCGAGAATTCAGTTAGATTCTCTCCACTTGATATTAATAATTATATAAATCTTAATTTTTCCAGTATCTTCCACATAAAAATGTGCGAAAATTCATAGGAAGGTTTGTCTTAAGTCTTACCCATGGTATTTCTAACATCCCACTACGTTGAACAGTGAGATATTCGAAAAGAAGAATGTTTATTCAAATCAGATCAAAAATTACATTTGTTTGATTACCATACAAATAATATCTGGTTCAATATATGAGTTGATTCTCATTCACAGAAATATTCATTATAAATATTATCATTGCAAACAAATTGCGTAATGCTCCAATGAAAGCAAAATAACCATTGATGAAATCGAAAAGCCATCTACACACATACAAGAGCTCATTGTGATATAAACTGTAGCGAATCATATATATACACATAAAATGAACGATTACAAATACTGAGAGGAATTGCGATTGGCAAGATCAACCAGGAAATGCATATACATAGATATTCATATATACAAGCATTCTGTTAGCATCATCAAATGCAGGTGCTCATGGACGGACATTTAATAATCCAGGGATCAAAGTGAAAGAAAGTGGTAACACGACAAGCTACAAACGATACACGTCACTCTCTATTATAATCGTTACATTGTCAGCCATTATGCATGCAATATATATATATATATATATATATACATATTTACAACCCCCCTGTACCTCTTGGGGCGGCAGGTACCAAACACGTTTGCAAGGGCGCGGTAGAAAAAATAATATATATGAGGGTGAAGAATAAAATGAAACATACGCGTGGCTTGTTGCAATACGAGCATGAGACAAAATAGGGTACGATATTTATACATATATTTGAACGTGTATACATATTATATAGATAGATATATATGTATGTATATTTGTGTGCTTGTTCAGGAGAGCAATTAGATGGTATTATCACTGGCTACTATGCGTATGTTTTTTATTCTGATACTTGGCATTCATAATGCGGGTCCAAGGGGATATTGGTGGACTTGGGGATGAGAAAGGAAAGTTCTAGTCGATGGTTATATGGTACGATGCTTCTGATCATGGTAGTCATTCGAATATTAATCCACAACACAAAAAAATTATCAATGATCCTACATTTTATTTTTTTTCCAGCTTGAATTGGTAGCATACGAATCATTGAAATGTTTTCTATCGGGGTTCCCAGTAATGGGAAAAAGCTCATGTTTCACTGTACCGATCAACTTTGTGTCTACTAACAATATCAAAATCATATATATTGTTGTGAAGGTCCGTATAGTTTGATATTTTCATGATAACTCTATCATCAGGCATTTGTTCTCAATATTATATATTTATCAATTTTTTCATGTATTTTGGAGCATTGGTAATGAATTCCTATTACGAGGATGTTCACAAAATTTAACTGGACCATGGTAACCATCTACAAACACATCTCTTGAAAGGTCCGAGGTTCGCATGAACTGAATATTCTTTCTACAGAAGCCAATATTTCACTCCATATCGAAATTCATTTCATGATTTTGTTATAAATTCACAGTAATAGAAAATGCACATATTCTTCACAATTCCCACCCTCATGTTCCCGGTTTATATAACACATTTATTTGACATCCCACAATGTGATGAGATACAAATAAAATGCAGACAAATAATTAGAAGATATTCTCGTTTCAATATGATATATCGTACATTTTTTTTTCTTTCATAATATTGGGCTAATAAGAGATGAACTATGTTTATTCGCAAGTGGCTTCACTCATCATCGAAGGTATCATGAAGATCCTAAAGAACATCTCGACTCAAGGGTGTTGCTAAGGTAACAACTTACACCTGTATCACGAAGAAGAATATTGTGACTCGGTCGGGGTGGAACGTGGACAATTCTGAAGGTAGTTTTGCTGCCGATATATCTCACGATTTCTTTCCAGTGAGTGCTTCCATACAAATGAATAGTAAACAAAAAAATATATATCTACGAAAACAAAAAACAATACCAACTTCACTTATATGGGGAAAAAGCTATATTAATGTTATTCAATGCGGTTGATTGTGAAATGTGATATGGAATTGAATCTTTAGTAGTGAATACTGCTGTCTATTAAGGTGTTCCACTGTATTCGCCGCCGGCTATGTATGGAATGATCAAATTTCATTTATGAAGAACTCTCGGTATATCAAAATATCCAAAGAGAAGAACAATAAGTTGTATGTAGCTTATTCAATGGAGTCAACTTTATAATTATCCGGAAGTTAACAATATTTAATTACCTTTCCGAGCTGAAATACTTTACTATTTTCAAAATTAGTTCAGAACTGATGAGACTTCGTAAAGTACATCAATAAATATAATTGCACAGACACTGAGGACGGTGTTCACCAAACTGAAATAAAATATCAAATTGTGAAAAGCTGCACCACGAAGTTGTGTTGGGAAGAGTGAGAGGGAAGCACGTTTACATTGCACCTGGAGTCGGTTATGCATGGCTGGTGCTTACTGTAGCTATAATGCACCCTGCCGGCCGTGTGTACTTTCCCCCGTGTTACATACAACTTATTCGTAATATTCCTACATAACAATCAGTGAATAGAAATATTACATCCTTTCAAGTTTTCTATATTCGCGATACAATGCGTGTATTGAGAATGTGGAGATATATTTGTAAAATACAAGAAAAAAAAAAATACATGAAGAAAAATAAAATTGAGAATACAAGGAAGTCCTTTTTCCTTTTTTACCCCCTCAGTTTATTGATATCGTGAATAGCTCGAATTCTTCATTCGGTATTTCTATATGCCGGGAACTTTCAACAATTGTCATGATGCACAAACTCGAATTCACAACATTAAAAATCATTGTCAATATGTGCAACGAACCATAAAAATTTTGTATTTGAAATTTTTTAATATTAATTTCCATATAATTGGGACAAAAAATGTTTTATTTCTTCATTTCTTAATGAACAAAATTTGTTTGATAATGAATCTCTTATTACCGCTGCGCACAAATTATTTATGTGTACATGAGAACTAATTTCATTCATCACTACATATTCGTACAATAATAAATGAATATTGTTCAGTCATGCTCCGGCAATCGCATTGATGAAATTGATAAGCCTAATTTAATTGGAAATGCCTAAGGCTTCCAGCCACCAAACTTTTCTATGAGGGGATCTTTTTTAAAAGGATGCGCGACTATTGAAAGGATCACATGTATATAAAACATGACGAGTCGCACACTCCATTTGATATATACTACTGGGAAGAGAATTGACAATAGCCTTCGGACTATTCGTCATTATTCAATAAGAAAAAATAGTTATAAATTTTTTTTGGTGATTCTAATTGCATACTGGACACATTATGGATCATTTTTTGATCCATTCATGGTTCATGTGATAATTAGGACCCTCTTCGACAAACTGTAATGTGAAGTGAATTTCACAGCTGAGTTGAAACGTTTGCGATGTCAAGCTGTATTGAAATTATTCCTGACGACTATATGAACACGGATTTTGCTGAACCGAATTGATTATTTTCAACTAATGATATGGACGAAATAAAAACTCGATTTGTAATATTATACCAACAAACAACTAGATGTATAAAATAACTTATCGACATATGCACCTAATAAATTTTCAAAAGGGATTAATAAATATAAATAATAGTGAAGTTTCATGATGTTTCATTTGGAAAATGAAATCGAAATGACGAAAAATTTCATAGTAAAGCAAAAATTTGTGACGCACAATATGATAGATCTAAAAAAACGCGTTGGACAACGTCACACATCGAAAACTTCATTCGCCTATAATCGTGTAATAATTGAAGATTACTCACTACTGCAGCCAATAACATAACGTTTAAAATTAACATTCTAATTAACGTATAAAATATATTGCAATCAACTTGAAACAATAGACAATATATAATACTTATGCCCATAACACAATCTCCAGAATTGTACCTTAACCAAAAATCATAGAACAATCGAAAAAAAAAAAGAAGACTGTATACACCAGATGAAAAAAAAGTCAACTAACCAACGAAAGTTTAGCTGTTTCATTTGCCAATTAAGATGAAAATGACAATCATTCCCACAGTGATTGAAAAATTTCAAACTCACAACATTATACAACTAGAAAATTAAATAGAATCATGCATCTGAGATTCCAATCGTCTAATAAAAATGGACCCGTGTAACATTCAAGGGTTAAACAATACTGCAGCCACTAATAATATTCAATATAAACATTTCCAATTACATGATCCAATATACTGTAATGGACGTCATAAATTTGTAAATTAACATAAAATGATGAATGATGCACAGTAGCTTACTTCATAATATCTATGACAATCCCCAGGAGAGTACCTCAACCCGAAATCATCGAGCTGTTAAAAAAAAAATATACATATATATCTATATATGTATATACCTATGTATATATATATTCATATATATCTATATATATAGATATAGATATAAATCCAATCGCCAAACGAATTTCTTCCCATTCAATTTGTGATTTAATCTTTGAAAAAAAAAATTGAGTACTGATATGTACGAACATAGATTGTAGCAGGTATGTGAAGTTTTTTAGGCGCAAAAATCTTGTCACCTCACCTGTCTTCATGAATGGCGAGTGGTCAGAGTAAGTGCCTTGACGCCCCGGTGGACACTTGAATCGACTTGTATGTAAAGTCACACTTTTCAACCTCGTGTATTGTCAAAGTGTGTGTGCCGGCCCTGACTGTCACCCGGGAAACCACGCGGAAAAAGCAAATTGTGGAAAAGTCCAACTTCCACTGAACTTGTATGTATTATTATGGTTGACGACGGGGCCGGTCGGTTGTGTCAGTTGTCTGCTGCTGCTGTGGTTGGTCTCCTTGGCTACGGCATCACTGACCGCGTTGCGACATTACTCACACAATAATTCTCAAATATACGTACTCGATTTTCTAACCTCTCTTCTCTAATTTCTTTTTTATTTTTTCTGTTTTTATATACTTTTATATTAGGATGGAGGTTATGGTATATTATTTCAATAACTTATTAGATCAATACTCATGTGAATTATAATTTATCGGAATTATTTCAAGTAGCGGTGTTGAAATTCAGATGGTATTTGATTGTATATTACTAGGGATCTACTTTATTTGCGACGGCCATATTGGTATTACTGCGCATGTTATATGTACATGGCGGAAGACGAAAATATTTCTCACACAACATACACACGGTAGCTCTTGTATTTGAACTATGTTTTTGCATAGGTTTTTTTTTTTTGTCAATTTAGATAATTATGATGCTTAAAGTATGATTTGATGTATGATAGAGATGAGTGTTAATCGTGTAGGGTTGATGGACGTTAATTTACGTTGATTCTGGAATTTTGTAGATACTAAGAAAATGTGTGTTGTGTTTATGTGTGGGTGCGGATAATTTTGTGTTTGTAGAGTGGAGAGGGGAAAAAATGGTAATGGAGAATAGGCGGCGCTGGAGGCGCGCGAGTTTATACGAATAGAGAGAAATAATGTTAAACCTCTTACATGATCGATGTTATTTCATCTCATTTGTATTTTGTAAGATAGTTTTATTTATAGTCCGATTTGTAGGTGATAATTTACGGAGGAAACTGAGATAATTGAGAAGGAAGAATACGAGAAAAGAAAAATGGGTAATATGTAACAACACGATAATGCTTTTGAGAATGTTGTCCCACGTTATATGTAACAGTTTTATTCACGATTATATTTTTAGGTACCAATTCAGGAGATAATTCAAAAGGAGAAATAAGAAGAACAGAGGTGGAGCTATTATTGGAGCAATGCTCTCCTGAATTTTGTTTTATATAATGGATACTTGGGTAAGTATATTCACTTGTTTGTGAAGTCAACAGACAAAAATATATGTAAATAAAATATTTGTATCCGACGTTCATGTAATTAACATACAAAGAAATACAAATTTCTTTTGTATCTAATGTAAAGGATAAATAAATAAGTATGATTTTCGATCAAAACTCACTGCTATTTATTTTATATTTTTCCTGCGATCGAATATTCCTCGTTAGGCGACGAAGTCTTGGTGTCTCCACAAATATTGACTGTATACCCATGTAGGTAGAATAACTCAAGTTTTCTTCACTCATTATTACTGTTAGACTTTCTTTGTTCAAATAATTTTTTTTAAATATATATATGTGTGTGTGTCTATGTATTGGATTCGCGCACGTATCCAACAGCTACGGTTTCCACGACAGGGAAAGATTAGCTTGTCAACATTATTTGACAAGATGAAAAAAGAAACAACTGACTAATTCGAATGTCAAATGTTTTTCATTCATTTCCATTTTTGTTCTATTTCGAGCATGCTTCCTCTGTTAATATAAACAATTGCCAACGTTATCTCACAGCGAATGATACTATTTAAGGTATAGAAATACTTCGAGATCTGAAAGTGGAATCCATTAAATTCGATGATATGCAACAATGTTTGTCGAAGTGAGATTGTGTATAATATCGCCGCAACAATCGGTGTATAGGATTCCAAGTTTATGTAGAGATCAGAATTCTATCTGTTTTTTCAAGTATATTATCGATATTTACACATATCCATGGGTAGTAGAACCAATATTGTCCTCCATGAAATTATTAACTCTTGAACAATACTGATGCTCTTCATGAAGACTCTATCTCATCCGAAATCTTACCGATTAATTTTATGATTCTATTCTGTTATTTATTAGAAAGTCTAAACTTCATGGTCAACATGTGTGCCGATATTAAATTCATTTTTTTCCCGCCAATTGTATGAAAACAAATAGCGTTATTTGATAGGACGTAGAGATTTAACGTACACATAACCTCACTTTCGGGCGCCATTTGCTTTTTAAATCAGCTGTCGAAAACATCGATAAAAAAAAAAGTAAAAAGAAACGTCATACGGGGAAGTGAACATTCATATACACAACAGGAACAAAAAAATTATAAAAATATGATGACTGCTTCGGAAACTGATACAGAGGAATTTGATAGCAAAACAACGACGGAAAATTCAGCAGTGTTGGAAGTCAGCACAATGTCAACCAGTAATATAACAAAACAGGACTCGCGTGATCCTGACTTTCAATCCAATTACAGCACCTCTTTAGACGGTTCAGTGGTAAGAAATTTTCTTGAATATATATCAATAAATGAATAAAATACATACTTACACATTCCGTTTTTCTGTTTTTGTTGTGATTTCCCAATTTGAATATCATTTTCCAGCAGTTAGTTGAGTGTCATACCTTGAATTATATTAAATACCTCAAATAAAATTTTTCTGGAAGTGTCTTAAAGAAATAAGAAAACTTTCAAATCTACAGTTGTTTTCTATTCCCACGACGATTGAAAGGATAAAAATTCTAGGAGAAGCTAATTTTTTGCGCCAGTACTTCGGTATTCTTCTCTTCTTAATATACTTTTATGGAGTTAAAAATAATTATTTTCATGCGCAGATTGCTTCACCATCCATTGATAGCTTTTCAACATTACCTGAACAAGATTCGTCCGATTTTCAACTGGATAGTCGTGATCTACAAGTGAAGGTAGACAATCCACAAAAACATTTGGACACTTTGGAGACCTATATTACATTTCGGGTAACAACTCGTGTAAGTATGTATATGTATCTATATGATGATATAAATGATATATTCTGACAGTAGCATGGGAATGTAAAAGACGAAATTTACGATTCATTAAAAAAATTTAGCTGAGTATAATTGATATATACTCTTTATACCCGATTTATATAAATATTTTCTATTTTTATATTTTCCAGTATTATATTTAATGTTTATTCATATTATAGACTACTAGACCAGAATTCGATGAAGGTGAATATATTGTGCGCAGGCGGTACAATGATTTTATATGGTTGCGGCAAAAATTGGTGGATATCTATCCATCACACATCATTCCAGTGAGTGATATTTTGTCTTTTTTCGACTATGAATAATCAAACTTATCTCAATGAAGGAACTATTTGAATCTGTGGAAATATAAAAAAAATTTGCTTTTCCGTAGCCAATGCCAGGAAAGCACACGCTCTTAGCACAACTGGATCGATATTCCAAAGAATTTATCATTGCTAGAATGAAACTGTTGCACGTATTTCTAAACAGAGTCGTCAATCATCCTATCTTAAGTTGTGATAAGGGTCTACATACATTTCTCACAGCTAAACCAACCGTACGTAATTGTGTAATTATATTTAATGTAAATACACATCGTCATTTCCGCGATGACACTTAATCCAACTGAAATGAATGTACGTTAGGAGTTTGCTATTTTGCGTAAAAATCGGAGCAATGTTGTTGGAAAAATGACTGATTCACTTCAAAATGTCGCAAGTACTTACACAATAAAACAACGCAATATGGAATTTGAGCGTGTAAAAGATTATTGCAATGCGCTCAGCGAAAAATTGTCGCATATTGATAAAATAAATTGTCGTATTCACAAAGAACGACAAGGTATGTGCAAGAATATAGAATAAAACGAATGATAATAATTATAAATCGAGTTGAAAAATAAATTTTCGATAATGAATTCGTTTTATTTTACAGATTATTTAGCTGAACTGCAACAGATGCATCCAATTTTCAATCAGTGGTCTACATCTGAACCTGCACTATCGCCTTTGTTATTAGAGATGGCGAAGGCAATAGAGTCCAATGCGTTGGCACACGAAAATCTAATCGAAAACGTCCCTAATGCTGAGCGTGAATATATTGCATATATTGAATCTGTTAAGGATGCATTGGCACGTCGGGACACGATGCAAATTGAATATGAATTAACAGCTGATGAATTGATCAAGCGTCGCGCGGAAAAAGACCAGGCGCGTCGAATTGAATAATAAATATATCTGTGATAATTAATTCATAATATGGGATGACATTTGGAATAATAAGCTCCTTTCTTCTAATTAGCTCATGGGATCTGTCAATGGCGCGAACCGTGGACAAAATTGGAGTGGTTCATTGTGGAAAGGTGAATCACGAGATGAAAAATTGGAGAGGCTTGGTCAAGCAATTCCGCGCCTTGCAAAACGTACTGATATACTCCAAGATCGTGTCGAGTGTGCAAATGAAAACTTACGAAGTGATATTGAACGATGGACAGTCGAAAAACAAGGCGATTTGAAAAACATGTTAATATCGATGGCTAATAAACAGACGCAACATTACCAAGACTGCATGAATAGTTGGGAGGATATTCTTGCGGGTTTAAAATTTGATGGTGTATCAACGGATGTAAAATCCCTCGAGAAAACGACAATTACCACATAAATAATTACTTATGTACTCACATTACTTTGTTTATACTGTGCATAATATTTGTTGCAAATCTATAACATTTACCGCGTTATATATATTTTTGTTCAATTTTTTTTTACGAATAAGATCGAATTGAAGTTTGAGATAAACACATGCATGGTATCTGTTACATATAATAAAAAAAAAATAACAGAGCGCCGTCGCGCAATTTATCACAATAATTCGGGGACCAAAGGTTGGTTGAAAAGACACATTTTTATGAATTATTTAATGGATTTGTGTGGTCATGCGATTGAAAATCGACAATCAATTCATTTGTCAATCTTTATTCAATAGCTATGCATAACATAAGGTTAATTGTTTATGTATTGTTTATTCTCACTTTCTCTCGCGTAATCTCACTAATATTATAAAGATATCAATTGCCTCAGAATTCTTAGCAAGCAGGAAAGATAGTGTAAATGTTCAATTACTTAGTTGATGTATGTTACGAAATATATTATCACTATGGAATCTCTCTCTATGTAGTAGGCAGCGAAAAATAAAATGGATCACGTCACGTATGAGAATGAATAATTTATTTTTTTTTCTTGTTTATTATTATTAATATCATCATTAATATTATTATTATTTTTATTATAAGTATTATTATTATTATCATTATTTATAATTTGTTTTATTCAGTCTGGTCCTACGTCTTCAGGTAAAGGTGTCATGTAAAATGACACTAAATTATCCATGTCACGGATTTGCGTCAGTGAATCTATTGAATGTATGTAGTCGAAAAGAAATATGCTTAGAGATGATAAATATAATTGGTGATATTCAGAATTGAAATAATAAATTACGAACCGGAGGAGACCATTGAATGTTGTAAATATCGTACGGGACGTGCATAATGCTGTTGACATTTTTTTCTTAAATTTGGGATGAACGTC
The DNA here is from genome assembly GCA_958496275.1 of Zele albiditarsus. Taxonomy (NCBI): domain Eukaryota; kingdom Metazoa; phylum Arthropoda; class Insecta; order Hymenoptera; family Braconidae; genus Zele; species Zele albiditarsus. The sequence continues at coordinate 16,445,092 of OY292408.1, forward strand.
CGAGTTGGATTCCAAACACCATTAACTAATTCATTCATATTGGGTTTTCCAGGTTTCTCCAGCATCGGCAAAATATGTGTTATTTTGTATTTATTTGTATCTATATTCCACCTGAATTGGCAACCGGCCTCGTATGTTTTCCTTTCTTGCGAACTGTCAATTGAATGAAATAGTTACGATATCCGACGTAGTATCTAATAATTTATGTCGTCACACACATGTAAACTCACCAATTGGTTTGTGTACAGTATTCACTAGCTTGTATCTTCATAATTAAAACGCAAATTACGTCTCCACTGATGGCGCATACATTAACTATTTCGATATCATAATCGCTGCAATGCCAATATTTCTTTTGAAACTTTTTACAAATCCAATCAGCAATATGATGTGAGAATGTTTCAATATCAAAACTAAATTGATTTATAGATACATATGGCAACATCTGAAAAACGAAAATGGAGAAAACAATATTTGAACAGTTTAACAATCATACAAGGCCGAGAAAATCAAAACAATTAGTTGCAATACCATTTTTTCTGCTTTACTATTGCTAATCATTTGCATTTGCACATATCCTGAACCGTGGACATTCATTGGGAGAACGCATTGATAGCTGACATAACCACCCGTTTCGTCATCTAAATGAATGAATGAATTGATTAATGAATAATAAATATAGATCGCATGAAAAATCACTATCATCTACTCAATTGGAAAAAGAATAAGAAACTCGATGCACAAACCTTCAACGTCAGTAATAACTGATACCATTTCGTCGTCTAATTCAATATAACTGCGTTTATAATGTGCAGTACATTTAATAATTGGATGTGGTATAATGTTTTTTGGAGACAATATTGAGATATTTTGTGGCTTCGCCATCATATGGCTATATTGCGACAAAATTTTGTAATGCCACGTTATATAATTGTACAATTGATTTTGACTCAAGGGTCGTAATATTGATTTCTTAGCTACAATAAAGAATAAATGATGAAGTTTATATAGCGTCACACTAAATGCGTGCTCTGAATGAATATGAAATTATAATTGTTGTTACCTGGCTCACCAGGCTGAAAACAGCCATGCATTATATCTTGATTCGTTGCAGCATCCTCGCCCTCGCCATATTCGGAGTCAACTCGATGCCATTTGCCAATTGAATAAGCCGGTGAAACTTCTCTAGACGACATACGATGTACAGAGCAAAAACGCTGCTCTGACTGATCTCTTATATGTTTAAATGGAATAATATTTTCCGTATCCTCAGCTTCCTCACGAAATTCATATTTTTTATCGGCAAGACGTCGTTTACGAAATGAACTGAGTTTTTCACAGGTCTCTTGAGCATCATCGGTGAATTCATATGCTTTTTCAGCTTCGAGAATTAATTTATGTGTAGCGCGTGTTCTTGGCGGTGGTGAATGCAAATTTGCAGCCCTCTTACGTGGGCTCGGATGTCTAAATGATGTGATTATTGGCGGTGACATGAGCCGTGGTGAGCATGGCGATGGGCTTATCGAGAGTGTATGCAGTGGCGAATTAATTGATGTAATACATGTTGTATTTGTGCTATCGTGTGAGGTGCCGGGTTGTGGCGATGTGGCACGCTTATTTTTTGCGTATCCATGACTAGATTCGGTATTACGTGTTTTCAATATATCAGAAGGTGGTGTGAGACTTGACCATGGTTGTTTTGAATCAATTGGTAGCCTTTGGGGTGTTGATCTTGGTGAACATGATGGATGTTTCACCAATGTTATTGAATCACTACCAATGCTCAATTCTTGAGACATATCCTCACAAAAATCTTGTAAAATTTTGTCTCTTACTGAAATAGCAGTTTGATCCGGAATGTTTATGGTATTTGTTTTAATAATACACTCACATTCAATTGGATTAACACACTCGCATACTTTGCCATTCAAACTATTACTATCATTAAGATTGAAGCTAATTGACTCGCGTATTAAAGATTCATCGCTTAATTTTTTATTATTATCATCAATAACAAAGTCGCGATCAATTGTTGAATCGCGACTTGCTGGTGATAATTCAAATGTAGATTCAGGTGTATCAACTTTTTCACTTGGACTGTCATAACACTCTGTCCGTACGTCATCAAGCTCATAAACATCGCTTTCGTCAAGTTGCACCATATCCGTTATTACACCGTCTGGTTTTTCATTTGCACATGAATTTTTGCACTTTGGTATATTTAAATTAACTGTAAGTACATGCAAAAAATTTCCCGTATTTAGAACTACGTGATTCCAATAATTGAGACACACTGGAGCACGAAATCGTGGAAATGGTGAAATCATTTCGTAAGTTGTGTGAACTGTGAGACCGTGGACAAGACAATTACATCGTACACAACCATCCCAGTTTGCCGCCAATTCTATAACACAGAAATACATGGATGGATAGTAGTATGAAAATATGTAACATTGGAAAACTTAAACATATAGGAAACATTGTAGTTTGATAAAAATTCACCTTCTTCCTCGTACGAGGCAGCTACTTTCGCACAATCTTTACAATTAGCTAATGATGGTACTGTTGTTATTGTTAAATATGCCCGCTCATTTGTTTGTGAATGACCCCAATCAGAACTTGAGAAAAAGAGAGAACCAAACGAATCGTTACGTATTGTATCGAGTAAAACAATACCAAGTGTCAATTCTGTGTCTCGATCTTTTTGGATCGTTGATCATACTCACTGCAAACCATGTATCACAATTTTGTTTCTGTCCATAGGCCATTGTGCCACAACAACATCGAGTCCATGTGAAACTGTATAATTTCCAAATAGAGTCACTTCAGCTACTTTTCGTGCCACTCTTTTTGGTGAAAATGCCCACCAATGCAACAGATATTTGTAGAGAGAACCAGTGCCTCTGAGGTCTAAACTACATGTGTATGTTAGGACAAATTGACCACATAGTGTTAGGCCCATGACAATGTGCCTTGAATAATCAAACAACAAATTAATTTCCTACAATAATACAATTTGTAGTTATCATGCGAATATTTGATGTCAATATGCAGTCATTGAGAGCGATTAAGCGATTGAATTTCATACCCTGCCTGTAGAGCAGACATTGGAATGACTTGAAGGAGCGGCAAATATCCCCACGAGGGGATACTATTGAACAGTCTTTCTTCAACAGCATAACTATGCTGTGACAAACAGCCTTTAATCTACAATAACAATTTATTTCGAAAAAATTTCGAATAATTCAACAAAATATAAGAACAAAATTAACATATATCATTCCAAAAATAATAGAGCAATTGTGGAATGAGTTTTGAAGCTGAAAACATCGAAATGCATTGTTGGAATTTTCTTGATCAAACATAAAAATGGATAAATAAATGAAAAAAATTGTATACTGAGAATAATATATGTATAGGGAATAATCGGAGCACGAGTCTTCAAATGTATTTTTTCCATTGCATATAAAATACAAATGGTGGCATTTCTTTGAAGGTTAAGGGACTCACCTCTCGCGTGAATAATTTCTGCAAAAGGTGTCTCTGATTATTTTGACTGTAAGATTGAATCTGCTGACCCACGACAACATGTCGCAATTGACGTTCGGCAGATATATCGGACAAATTATCATCTATCGACTCTGAGGTAGTGTCGGAAGACATCGCTTCCGCCATTTTTAAATAACCTTCTGTGGGAAAAAATAGTTCGCGAAAGGCTGCGAGAGATCAGTGTGCGTAGATAGGATGCATCAATCTGTATTTGTTGTTGCTCTCGGATAATGCGCGTAAGCACGCGTAGTGTTTTAGAGTTGTAGTTTGGCCGGGCATGCGCGAGTATGCAGTCTCATCGACCAACGAATAAAATCCCTATTCAGTTGTCCGCAAATACAGTCAAATCCTTTATATAGTTCACACTGCTCATAGCTGAAGACTGCAGGAAGATTCTCCTAACTGGAGCACCCTCTTCTTGTTTTCGCTTAGTTTTGCCTTCCACGAATCGATATCTGGACTTTTACGCGCGGAATTTAAAGGTGGATATCAAGGTAGCATACAGTATAACTCAACTACATAAGGCACTTTTCTGATATTTATATTTCCATTATTATCTTAATTATATTACTAACTTCGATCGCAGCCAAATAAATGATGGCAATGTGCGATATGCACTCCAATATATAGATGTTGAAATTACTCCTCTTGTAGATCTAGGATTGGCAGGATATGCTATTTGTCTTCCTTCTTTTCTTATTTTCTCTTTCATCATTATGTGAAGGTTCTTGTAGTCCATTGCTTAGCGTTGTCTGGCGTCGATTTGCATTTCGAATTTTGTACAGTGTGTTGGGTATATATCGTTCATCAGTATGTATGGGTGCCAACTAACGAAAGAAACACGGCTTATTTCAAGTAGAAAAAAAAACCGCCCGTTTTTACAAGTCAGAAGGGGGCGCTAACCTCAAATTCTGAAACAAAAAAATAACAACAGGATATGAATATATACATATGTAGTTTGTTCATATAATGTATACACGACCAAGGTGAATTAATCTGAGTTAACCTAAAATATTTGAATACGCAGGTTTATTATACAGTGAAAGTATTTGTACTTTAGAGAAAGAGTCATAAAAACGTCTGAAATAATATAAACAGGTAAAGAACAATAAACTTGGGTTCATATAGGAATCCATTAGTTACTACACTGATAATCCTTGTAATGTTATCGAATATCTTAAGGATATTTATACCTAATACAGTCTCCGTACAATACATGCTTACAGATATAACAACAAAGTATTTGAATAAATTTTTTATACGTAAAAAAAATGGATGACATTACAATTGTTAAACGTCCAAAACCCGAAGAAGGTGAGGATGAACTGTTTCAAATGCAGGAAGAATTTTTGAAGTCAAGACAACAGCCATCGGCAAAAGTAATTAATTTACGTGCGCAACACAAACAAACAAATGAATCGAATTCGAAATTATCGGAATGCGATAAATCTGGTATAAAATTTCGATCTAAATTCGCTGAACGTAGAGCAATTAAAGAAGGAGAAAAATGTGTTTCTACATCACAATCAGGTGATGATATAATTAATCCAGATATTCCGGACAATATTCTACATGATAAATGTAAAGTGGATACATTACCTGATGTTTTGCAAAATATTCCGGAAAATCCGTCCAGAATTATTTTGGGAAACATTGTAGAAAAGAAATATGATGAATATGGTTCTGAATTGATTAAAAAATCCGATGATATTTCAAGCGACACCGGTTTTCCGAACGTTTTTATGCTTGATCATAAGGAATTTGGATGCAGTTCCAAGAGTCTCTTCCATCAAAGTATTTCGATGAGGGGGCTAGGAGCACAAGCGTGTTCAATGAATGTTGACAATGACACCAAAACACTCCCTAACACTGAAGGCAGTCTTTTGATTGGGGGATCTTTAGGTTCTGAAATTCATAAAGCCAATATCGAAAAAATGAATAAAATGACTCACGAAGATATTTTGAAGGAGAAAGCGCGTTTAGAGAGTACACTCAATCCAGACATTATTAAGTTTCTCAAAGCTAAAAAAAATGCTGAAATGCAATCAAAAATAACTACTAATACAAATGAATTATCTAGTAACATAAATCAAGTCGAAATTCATGAATGTAAATCGGAGTATAATGATGATGCTCAACCTCATTCATCAATGGATTGTTCAACTAGTATTAATACAACTGACAATGTAACATTGACATGCGGAAATGAAATAAAAATGGAGTGTGATGCAGCGACAATTGAACCGCTGTCACTTTCAGTATCTCAAATTGTTGACCAAGCCAGTGCAAAAGGCTGGATTCATATGGATGACGTGGAATCTACGAAATTGGAATGGATGAAAGATATCCCAGCGGATATAAATAATGAACCACAACCTAACGAACCATACAATGCTCGTTTTGATTTTAATGGCACATTATTACCATTCAAAGACGATAATTTATCAATCGATCAGGGTTTGCATCATCATGGAGATGAACCAGAACGTCCCGGGTATACTCTTCAAGAATTGTTGCAGCTGAGCCGATCATCAACACAGCAGCAGCGTTGCACAGCACTCACAACACTTGGTAATATCATGGATAAAAGTAGAAAAGGTTGGTATGACAAAGCACTCGATCCTCCGCCGCTTGTGGCATTAAATCAACGTAATATACTCTTACTACTGAGATTCTCACTCGATGATACGTCGGTGGCGGTGGTAACGGCAACATTGCAAGCTCTTAGATCATTTTTATATAGTGAAGCGGATGAAGTTTGCTTGGATCGACTTTGCGGATGGGACTATCCTGATGGTTCGTGCTTGGTGCCAGATTCATCACCACCTAAAACCGACGTGAATGATATAAACGAATTGAAAGATCATGAATTGGCCCAATTGGATTGCGTTGCTGCTGCCATGAGGTCTGATCTGGTATTGCGAATTAGATATATTCTTAGTGAAATGCATCCGTCGCCTGTAGCAGTAACGTTCGCTATGGAAATCCTCAGCCGACTCACTAGACATTCACGTACAACAGCATTAAATATTTCAACAACACCCAGACTGTTGGAAGTGATTGTTAATAACTTCATTCCCTTGACCCCGAAACACCATGTAGCGCGCAATGATGTTCACAATGCTTATGGAATCCCAAATGTCACCGCTGTACGACTTTGTCGTGTATTAATTGAATATGCCGGTAGACCTGTGGCAGATCGATTGAATAATTTGAAAATAATACATTCACTTCTTTCATACATAAGTAGTAATACGGGTGATATGAGACTGCAGCTTTCAATCGAAGCATTGCGTCTCTGGAGACTATTATTGACATATGGAATTGCTCAAGAAAGTTTAGATGGAGCAAAATTAATATTAAATTCGCAATTACGATCGTTACTTAGCAATCATGACCTTTCAAACGCTTCGGAATTATCGTGCGAGTATGCTTCAGCTCTTATCAATGTATCATCGTATGTGTCAACTTTGAAACCATTAATATCGACTTTATTGACGAAATGGAGTACACAATTGGCGGATGTAACATCACCAACATGGAGCAATACGAAATTAGTTGCCGTAACGTTGAACGCCCTTGGCGATATTTCTGCATTAAAAACTAAATGGATATCGAACGTAAATATCTTCGTTAATATCTGCTCGACATCGAATTTATTGTGCGGATTCGTGGCGGCAACTGAACGCGATCCTACATCATTACCAAGTCCAGGTGTTCTCACAAATAATGGACAACTTCAACCAGCAGTTGCATTGAATTCGTGTATTCCATTCTTAGCAACGCTCTGCAATAAATTCGCCAAAGCGTCAATGCGCAATGAATTGGCAACGATGTTTTTAAATGCCGATATTATCAAATATTTTCGTCGATTGGTTAATAGCCATTGGTCATTGGAAAGTAGTTGGTATACGCGTGCAGAACTATTTTTGGTTACTGCAATGGTAAGGGTGGCCGAGGAAATTAACACCAATGACCTTATGAAAGAACTTTTATTGAAAATAGCAATTAAAATAATACCAACTTTACCATCAGATGCGACGCAATCAGTCAGAGAAGTTCTCGGTATAGTCCTGTCAAATGAAAGATTGGCAGTTGAAAAACTATCAAATGACTTGAATGCACTCAAATTGAATTGTGGTGATCAAACAATTTCATTAGATTTACCGAATAATATTGTCAGCATTTACGAGCAATATCTCTCGTCAAACGGTAATTGGAATGAATTTGCATTACCCCAAGATTGGCCATATCTACCCTTAGTTTCTGCATATTCAAATCATAAGAATAAAATGGAATGGAATCAAGACGATACAATGAAAATAATTATTTCATTGAGTCTAGAATTGGCTATGCCAGAAATATTCCATGGATTGACGCCGAGCTTGAGATTTACGCGTATAATTTTAGTTTATCTCTGCGATACAATATATCTCAATAGCAACATCTCTGTGCTATTAAACACAGCATTCACAAATTTAGTGAAGAAATACTACAAGCGACTGGATTTTTCTACCGTTTTACCCGGTCTCACTTCATTCACTGATCTCTACACATCCATGTGCGAATGTTTTTATGCCAATTCGTATGGGCATGAAGGTTTTGCAGTAGCATTATTGGTACCAATTGCTCAACGACATGATAATCATTATCGAAAACTTCTGTGGTCGGAACACGCCGCAGCATTACGATATTTACGATTGACACCGGGACAAATGATAATTCCTATACGAGAATATTTATATCCTCTTGAGGAAGATGTATCACTGATTGAATATTATATAACGGCATTAATAAGAGGTGATGTAAACAAAGAATGGTGCCCGATTATGTATATCATTGCAATTCATCATGCGGCAATATTTCTCCGTGGAACATCGAAATTAGCAACAAAAATGCGATCCAGTGTAGCGTCAATACCGGATACCCATTTGGCAGAAAGTATACTGAATTACGTTTGCGCATATGAATGAACATATCCAGTTGATTATTCGTACTCACGAATATTGGATTTATTTTACACATAGGATGGAATTATTATCGGCGTACTAAACTAATATTAATTTTGTGTCGTTTATTGTGCGAATTACGGGCAAATAACTTCATAACATTTGCATTGGCGAATGTGATTTAATGATTATGCAAGTACATGTAAGATATTTCGTTTGTTTGAATTGTCGATTTAAACAGACCATTATATATATACATATACGTAAATACATACAAAAAATATAATTATATATTCTTTTCTTTGTAGAACTTTAAGCATTGAGGCATGAATTCAGTCGCACGAATTGATCATCAATGGTATGATAAAACTGTTATGCATCCGGATGTTTATTTATGCTTCGTCCATAGGCAGCATGTTGAACTGAATAGATTAAAGAGGTTATTGCATCCAGATGTATATAACTGAAGTACTTTCGACGTGTAGCACTGATGAGTTCATGTTGAATGAAGCTGATGCTGCTAATTTTTGGAGTCGTGATGAGTAATTAATTCAATTATATATCACGTATGAGTAATGGCACGTTGACTTTAAACATGAATTACAGTTATATTGATCACACTCATTTTCATTGGAGTTAATTCGTGAAATTATGATTGATGCGAGATCTATTCCAAACAACAGAATAAATATTTTCCCAAACAGTTTTCTTTGTCTTGCCAATAACAATTGAGAGTAAAGTTGGTATTGTTGGGAATGACGTATAATAAAATGATATTATATCGAACGGCTAGTACTAACAATAATATGGGCAGCCACATCAATATCGCATTGTCCCGCTGTGGGCGTCATTGTAGACAAATAATGATCGATATTTTCGCTGAAGTAAATGGCATGAAAGAAAAAATGAATAAAATACAAGAATATTTCACATTCTACATGGCGTTCGACAATATCACGTATAATGTTTTGCACTCATTCGATCGAAATACGTTTCTTTCGTAAAGATATATTTCTGATGTTGCTGATAACTGCCAAAGATTTCTTTGATTTTTACTTTCGATTTTTACATTATTTACAGCAATGAAATATTCACATTCATATTCATGCGAAAACCAAAATCGTATTATAGTTGATTAGGCCATCAACATGTTCATTTTTATCTGTATCTTTGGAAAAATAAATTTGAACATGAATTTTCAATCTTTCTGAGATTGAGATAGTTCTCATATAAATACATGAAGTGAATAACTCTGATTAATATTTGATCCTCCATAAATTTAATAATAATTCGATTCTCCGAAAATGATGATGTAACCAATTATTTGGCATAATGTCTAGTATGAAATACAAAAGAGATAATAGTAGGATGTAATTCTCGTACACAAAAATTTCCTATTTTCGCGCCACCAAAAGATATTAATTTCACATCTCGAGCAACGAATGGTGCCCTGAAATATTATGTTTATATATGTGCGATTAATCGTGAATGGATCAGCCAAGCATAATAATTTTTAAAAACTCGACACAAGCTTTTAGATAGATTCAGTCAAGTATCCCGAGTTGTGAGATTAAGCAACAGAAAAGTCTGTTTTCGATCATGAAAATATAAACTATGACAATGAAATATATGTTCTATTAAATTTTGACCAACGAGTTTGATTGAATGATATTGGAGGGGTTGCCTGTGTTCTCCGGTGAATTAGATACACCCTAAGTTTCAACACCAAATTTCCGATATGTTTCCTTATTTACTCGGACATTCCTGCAATCGCCACAAGAGCAATCGAGTTCGATACAATGCAATAATGAGCCCCATTCATAGTGATTCCGATTATCAGATTTATAATATTTTATTTGTAAACTTGTGGTGAGACGGCCAGAACAATTGACCTTTATTGCAATAGGTAATTCCTCACGTTTGCCACGAGCACATGGTTGCGCGTCTTTCGTGTGGTAGTATGCGCTATATGCACATGCAATTCTATCCCTTAAACGTTCAACTGTCTCCACTTCTTTTCCATCTATGTTCAGAGATCTGAAAAAAATGTATTGAGTTTTTATCAAAAGAATGCAACCATTCGGAGTTTGATGAAAAGTTATGAGACATGTATATGTATTGTGTGCATGACAAAAATATATTTCTGTCAATAATAACACATGAAGAAATACTACGAGAACAAAAATATGAGGGACAGCAATATCACATGTGGATACATGATGGGCTCTGACCGTGAGAGTGAAAATAAACATATTGTGATGGACATATTATGCGCAATATTCCATCATTAAAGAGTAGGAATAATCTATTTATTCATTTTCAATACAACAACGAAATTAATTTTGTTGTGTAAATTTCTAGTGTTATATGATGAACTACTTCATGTGAATTTTGTCACACTGGTGCGTTTAAAATGTATTGGAAGCAATTGCGCAGCATTGTATTCATATTATCCACAATATATATTTGTGAAAGTAGTTGATAGTTATATACGAATTTAATTGTATATCTATCGTATTATATCGACGCTGACAATATTTTTATTGTGCTTTTGGAATATTATGATGCATTGGTGTGTATTTGACATCTCAATTATTTTATATCTATAATATCAATTTACGTAATATAGATTTACTTTGATTTTATATGCGATATTTTTTCTGAATATTTCCAACGGTTTAAGACCGTGTGGATGCATACAATAATGTGTTGGCATTAGTAATTCAAAACCCGATTCTTGGTAGAACATCAGTCATTATGCTGGACTTGCATGTCTGATCGATAACTTCCAAATGCTTCAGTTCAATGCCGTTAGTATCATATTTATGATGCCGTTGATCTATCGTATAGATTCTTCAAATTCTAAATAAAATCGCAAGATCGCATGATGGTATTATTCGATTGGGAATTCATGACAATAGGAAGGCTTCTAAGATTCATATCAAGTTAATGAATTAATGATGAAATTATATCCTTTATTGCTATTATTGAAAACAAACTACTGGATTGAAGAATTGGTTGATTGGCTTCTTGTTCTACAATACCTTTATTCTTGACATCACTCATTTCATTCTGATTGTCGCGAGAAAAGCAAAAATTTTGTCGCAATTCAATTTGAATTCACGGCGCTCAGTAATTCTGGTATTTTTAAATGAACCATTCCCGGGTTAAAAGTTTCTAGAATAAAGTATACTTGTTTATGTTGTCACATCTCAATATGAGAATTTATTTTTATTTTTTTTTCCATTAAAATGAATATAGAATAAACATGCATAAAATTCAAAATCCACATTCTAATTAGAATCGACATGGAGATTAATCCATAATGAATCCTTCATAATAATAATAATATCAACAACCAGATTTATTCAACATGTTTCGGCCTTACCAATTAAAATCTTGTGTATACAAAAATACCTCTCTTTATCTCCACTTGTTTGTGAGCTTAAGTTTACTGAATTGTTATCATAACGAAATATCTGAATAATTTAATCCTACCGATCATTTTTTTTTTGTTGATATTTTTTATGCGTCTTTATTTTCCCTCGATAAAACTGAATAACGTGGTACAAAATGTTTCCCCCAAAAAATAATTGAATTTTAAACAAAAGTGCATCAGGGCCTGCGAATATGGTGCATTCAACATTAATGCACCATATGTCTCACACGAAAATGCAGACTCAATATTGGATTTTTAACTTCTGGCCCCCGTTTTGATACACGTTTGTTGCGGTGGCAACTGTAATTGCATGTTTGTATATATATACACATGTGTATGTGTGTGTGTGTGTGTGTCTATACTTATAGACGAGTACCAGACTCCGTCAATTATTTTCCCGACGTATGTTTATTGAACTTAATTTCGAGTTACTTATTCGAGGCTTGGAGAAATTTATTTCATAGCTATTTCACCGTCCTGATTGGTACCATACGAATAATTGTATTATATATTTTTGTTTCATTTCTTCAACGTTAAATAACTATACATAATTAGTTATCCCCGTCAAAGTAGACTTGACATTGATTGAGATGTAGGAGCTAAGTAGATAATTTATTGATCTTCAAGTTTTTTCAACAGGATATTACAATATCTTCGTGAAAAAGTCTCATACAGTTAGGGAACTGTAGTTATAAGGAGACAGGAAAAAGTTGCGTGAATTTCATAATCTTGTATCAAGTTCCCATCTATATTCGAGGAATATAAAAAAGGAAAAAAAAAGAGCCAATTAGTCTGGAACAAAATAGGAAAAAAATTCAAAGCAGAAATGAAAGAAAGAATAAAAGGGTGGCATGTTTTGTAAAACAATAATGAATTAATAGTTCACGGACACCCGCCATCGATAAATCTTTATCGTATATCAATTTTGATTGGAGAATTTCTTCACAACAAAAACAACTGCTGCTCCTACTCTCAGGACCTTCAATAAATATTCACGTCTTCCTTCTCTATGTTATTTATCAAATATATCGGCACATGTGTATCAAAGATGCTACATGAAATTTTTATATGATAAATTTAAATTTTGGTGAAATTAATTTAGACTGAAATGGTGAAGTGCCGAAACAGAAATATATTGATATTATACACCAAAGCGATAATGTATTTAAAGAATGATGATAAACAACAATGTTTAACAATCAATATGCGTATCCGAACGTACTCTAATAATTGCGGTGGTTTGAAGCTGATGTCAAACCGATAAGTAGCGTCACAGCTGAGCTTAACTGTTTTTCGTTGTCGAAATTTGGCTGAATGCTCCATTTTACAATAAACTGGACTAAACTCTGGCTCTTTTTTAATTGACAGAGTCACTCGGAAATGAGTATCAGTTTCCATTTACATTTCCGAATGATAATACAAATTTCACAAAAATATTCACCACAATTCGTTTATCTCAATATATAATATTATTTATTTTAGTTTATATTCACATTTGTATTCCGTAATTTTGTTTTATTTGGAACTGCAGTGATACAACAAGCGTATAGAACTCACAAGCGCGACGTTCACTGCGAGACTGAAGCGCGTCGATTCCGCGTGCTGATTTTATATACAATATTATTATGATATAGGTGAACTGCAGGCGAGAATGAGCGAAGTGACTATGCGTCAAAATTTTTTTTAGCGCATAATTTTCTTATTGGTTGTTTCACATATAATTTCACTTTTCATAAACGCGTTAAATTTAATTTGAAAGTATTTCAAGTTTTTTGAGGACCTTGATTGCCATTTATTGATTATCTTTTTTTCCGCATTATAAAAAAAATTTAAGCTGTTATAGAATGGGAAACGTGACAAGATAATGTATATATCTTGGGAGATTTTCGATCCATTGTCGGTCATGAGAATATGAAGTATATGAATGAAATTCTCGAATGTGGATTTTTTTAATTTATGATTTTATCTTCATACACGGGAAAATGCTTATAATTCCCGTGAGACTCTCCGATGCATTCATCGAAATGTTATATATATATATATATATAGCGGCAAATATACAACGAAATTGCTGATATTGTTATTCATGAAGTCTCTCTTTTAATTCGATTTCATTATTTTAATGACAATTACATAAAATGGAATCGAAAATATTACGTATGCTAAAGGAAACAATGTAGTTATTATATGTATTGGATGCATTTGTTGGACGATTAATAGATCTGAAAGGATATTTCGCGCATCGCTGTAAGGAAAATGAGTACGGCTATTATGAATTGCTTGACTCCAATCTAGCCTCATCTGTACTTTACGAAACTGCTGGGAGTTGTGCACGCAAAGTGACAAATTATTCATCTAGAGTTCCATAAGCTACTCTTTATTTAAATCCCTGCTTCTATCATTTTCTTATATCAAATGAAATTCGGTAGCGGTACCGAATGTGCTTATCGGATTACGCAGCGATATAATTAGTTCTAAGAAATTTTTAATGAGCAGTTGAAAGATTATTGAGTCAATTGGAGACGAAAAGATGAATAGTATTAATTTTTTATGTTATTCATACACTCATAGGAAAACAGTAAATAGCAAAACTCATTGATCAGATATGTATTCAAAGTTCTCTGGAAAATCAAAGAATAAGTATATACACAGTTGAGGCAAGTAAAAGTAATCAGTTCTTTTTTTCTTGTGTACATCATTGTAGTAGATTCGATATAACACACGCTACTCCACCGAACTACTTCCGGAACTACCAACACGCATATTGAACGGTGTATATAATGGGACAATGACTGCGTATATAAAATACATCGCGGTTGAGGTCGACAAAATATCCATCGAGATAAAAATAAATTTGTGAGTCGTAGGTATAAATCTGACGCACGATCTAGTGGTAGTGAGTCTTGAGAAGTTGCGTTTTCACTAGCACGTGATTTTCTCCAACAAAGAACTTTTTCAATTTCTTTTTCACTTTTTTTATTCAATTGGTTTTTTATTTCGTGCAAATAATTGTTAAGTAAATATTGCGGAGAAAATTTTGGGGTCAGCAATTCGGCCTATACCTCAATGTGTAGAGCCGTCTATCACGTGAATGTGGTTGTATCTAACTTTTTCAGATTAATTATGTATAATTGAAACTTTAAGGCCGGAAAAAGTTCATCGTAGCCAGTTGTTGATTTATTGTGAGGATCAATGTTGCTAACCAAATAAAGTACTAGCTTCCGAAATGTGCAATCGATTTGCCGACTGTATATTGTACGCAAATGTAAATAGATCTCATGTTGGATGAAATTATGTGATTTACCTATTATGAAAAAAAAAAAAAAAAAAATACAATCATGTTATTTTGCAACGACTTCACTGTACATTAGATTCTATGTCGTGTCAGTTATCAATGTAAAAGATCTTCTGACCCCATTCGGTATTAACAGTTACAGATTTGTATATGGTTGTGAAGCTCAAGGACATAGGAAAATTTCTCGCCTTTCAGCTTCAGTCCATGTACGATATATTTCACAATTGTAACATTCATAAAAAAACAGTTACCGCGTTTATTATATTAGGAAATACAGTTTCTGGTTTTATATTCATCGTTGTTTATTAATTGGAATGAGGTTTTTAGCCATTTGGACAAATACAAATTCATTGGTTTTCAAATTATGAGTGGGCTTATCGTACATAAAAAGTTCATTCATGAAATAATGAATGACAGTGAAGCGAGTTACAATTCTGGAAATGTTTGTATTCTGCAGACGACTGATTGTATTTGGATTTCAGAGATTTCAAACGTCACATCAAATTCAATAATATTTATTGACAGTCATTTACTTTATTTACAAATACTGAGGCAATATTCATATTTTTATGATGGCCCGTAATGTTACATTAGTTCATTGATTTGCTGAGTGAAAAAAAAATCCGTTATTGCACCAACAATGAGGAGTTCGAAGTATGTTTTCCAAAAATATTTCACGACGTTACCGATTCATTTTGTTGGACTGGAGTTGTTATTAGTGCCTGACCAACTTTGATTGATTGACCAATATTTATAGCAAAATTCAAATCATTCGGTGCTTCGAATAGCAGTACAATCGTCGAACCCATTCTGAATTCACCAAATAATTCACCTCTATTAAAATTAACGCAGTCAAAAAATGTATCCTCAAATATTTTTCCTTTGGGCCATTTTTTTTTATTTGTCGCTAAAGTTTTATCGCAATAAACCTTGATAGAACCAACATTAGTTGCACCTACTGCCGCATATGCCATAAAACCACTGCTCCATTCGCCAAGGTAAACAACTCGTTCATTAAGTGCAAACAAATCTGGCAACCAACTTGCAACTCTCGGATTCACACTGAGTAACTTGCCTGGAAATGTGAAAAAAGTTTTTTGTCGGGGGAAAGTATTTCATAATGTGATTTTAAATAATGCAATCGAACGACGTGTTTTTTCTTTCATTCATGAAGTAAATTCTAACCTTGGAAATGTCTTCGTGATTCAATTTTCCAATTGGTTGCACTGTGAAATCGATGATAATCACCTGGTGCTAAATAAACAATTAATTGATACAACCGATTATTCGGATTTGTTAAGAGAGAGTTAACGTAACTATCATTTTCTTCAGGTGTAAAGTCAGTCTTTTGTAATCTCACATCACCCAAAAAATGTCTGAGATTATATGTTATTCCTTTAACTTGTTCTACGCGACATGATGTGACTGGACCGAAATGGAGTACGGTTCCGTCTGACGGTGAAACCTGCATTTAATTGTCGAATTGAATTAATTGGCTTGACGGAATCCTTAAATTAGACACACTTGATTGATAAAATAAATGATTGAAACTTACAATTTCCGAATGTTGAGCTACAGGCCTCGCATCATCTTTCAGTGGTCTCACAAAAAATTCAACGAGACTTGGAAATGATGCAAGGTCGCAGTCGATTTCATCTAAATTTGCATGAAATGTTCTAGCGTAAAGTTTGTATAAAACTGGACGAAATACTTTCGGTATTTCTATACTTGCGAACCAACCAAAAATACGACTTGTCACCCTTAACGGCAAACTGCAGTAACAGTCAACCTGATTAGAAAGATAAGAAGGAAAATATTGCTAATACACTGCAGAAACAATATAATGGTATTAAATGAACATATTCCGTTGCTATTTTCTATGAAATTTCGGCTATTCATCCAAAAACTTTGTATTTGCAAACAGATATGAAAATATTTCACCTCAATGTTATTCAACAGCTTTGAATAGATTTTACATTCGCCAATGAGATAGTGATGTACATATACTCTATTTGGTATGGTACTACTCGAATTGATATTGAGTCTGGTAAAATATTTGATCGTGCAACATTATTAATGAATCGGAAAAATTATATCCTGACATAAGAACTGTATAGAACGATTCCGTCCTACTTTTCCCGATGCATATATAATTTCAAATAAACATCGAATCATCAGAGAATTTATAACAATAATACATACCATAAAATCACTAATAGGTCTTTTCACCACATCACTGTCAACAGGATAAGGATGTTTTCTTCGATGTCTCCACTGCAATATAGCTACCAATGATATACCAAGACCAATGGGCACACAAAATTCCCATCGTTTAGTAAAATTCCAAAGCCCTCCAGATTTATAATTCGTGTCTGCACTAGACGAAAAGTATCTAAAGCAATTTATTCTTGTAGCTTTGAGAGTTAATTCTCGAAATGAACCACATCGACTTACACTAAAAAATATTTAAAAATAGTTTAGGTTAGAGTACCCAATGTTATTCTACGGAAAAAAATAATTATCTTCATTTTCAATCCTTTTTTTCTCTCCCCATCTCACAATAATTATTAATCAATGAAATATACTCACATCGAGTGTCGGGTAAAACTTGGGATTCTACAAACTGACATACTTCAATGTTAATTAATCCTCTTTCAAAAAATACGATTTCTCTAGTCGTTGCATACGAATTACGATATTTTGAATCCTTGTCTATGCACACGTCAATTTGAGGTTACGTATATGCTCGAACTGATAACTTGTTATCCGTTTTGTCATAACATTGTTTGCGCACGTGTTGATAATGAATATGAATGGAAAAAAAAATTTCAATAAAAATTCATCACAGTCATTAGAAAAACTGATATATAAAGTATGTATATTGCGACACACATATAAAATCAATAAATATATATCATGAATGATTTATTTTGCCTGAAGCAATACAAAACGTGGATCCACATGAACGGCCAACGCACTCTATTCTCTGTTGACAAATTGTAATGTCAAAAATCATCGAAAACTCATCAAACACAACGCATATTTGCGCGTGATTAGTGTCATGTATCTATCCTTTGGAAGTAATGTTTCACGTTTACTTTTTCAAAATTATGTATAGGAAACAAGTTCTATCGGTGTATTGTCTATGTTTCGGAATACAATTGATATGAGAGACTATATATATGTATGCATATATTCGTAAAGGTGTATGTGCATGGGTCATGTGTATAGACATCTGTTTCTGAGTGACTAGACGTCAAGGCGACAGAGCAGCGTGCTATATATACAGTAATATCAATGAAGAGACTGGGAAAAGGATGGTAGGTGTCGACCGCCATTTTGTATTACCACCTGTGCGCACGCGTACATGGCAACAGATGGCTCCCCAATGCGGCAGGTGAATAAGCTAACTTATTACACATACACATGTATATATAAATAAATATACATACTACTGATCTGGTGGTGTAGATGTATACCAGAAACTTGCTTGTGTACATATAATTGGCGATTTTCTCGTCAACGAGGACATCAGATTACAGACAAAAGTTTCATCCCTCAATAATGTTTTTTTGAAATAGAACTGTTGAAAATACGTTATTTATGCTTTTCATGGAGAAGATTGAATACGACAAGTGCACTAATAATTGCGCATAAAGAAGAATGTTATACATTAAAAAAGAAGAAATTGTCATAACCAAAACACAAATATGAAGCATAGCCATTGAATACCATTTTGTATTTTCGCGCGAGTCTCAAATTTCAACAGGTGGCTCCACAATGCGGCAGGTAAATAAATCACCTTCCGCCCTACCACCACACAACTGTACTGTATTTCTCTCTGGCAAATTGGCCCTCCAGATTGTTTTTCGCGTTGCATCCACCGTGGATTCCATCATCCCAACACAGAATACACCTATAGCTTCCACAATCCAACAGGAGAGACCAGTCTGTGTTACGGTACCGCGCACTGGACAACTAATGATAAATATTCGCGCGTGCACGCTTTCAAATTATTCCACATACACATACCAATATTATAAAATACAGAATCATATATAGGTGTATACATGCATAACTTTATTGAAATAAAATAACTTTGTTCATGCTCATTTGTTCATTTATTATTCGATTACTTGATGCGTCGGCGCAACAATGAAGCTGCGCTTGGAACAGCTGTTTCTCATCTAAGAGAAGTGGCAGAGTAACCGTGAGAGAGGGACAGACGTCAACGAGAAGAGACAGAGGGAGAATAAGAGGAAGAAAAAAAAAGTCCGACAACGACCTTGCCTTGGAAGTGCTGTGTACGCGATTTACCCCGTGAGAGTTCATCGTGAGAGGACACACACGTCGCAAACGTTTGTTGTGATTATTAAGAGACGCACGAATAAAATAAATAAATAAATAAATGAATAATTGAATTATATAAATTATATTGAAGAAGAAGAAGAAGAAGAACGCATTTTACAGAAGTGAAAAACAACACGAATCTTCAGACGTGAATTGAATTGCCTTTGTTTATTTGTTCTACTTATTAATTTTTGTTTGGGTATATGAAAGAACGTGGACGTGTGAAGGCAACAATGCCTCCTTCATCATCGCATTCGAATTGGACAAAGCCATTACTCAAAAATAATGGACAAATGATGCAGATGCAGGTGAAAAGGGCAACGAGTAACAACCGCCAACAGACAAATAATATACAAAATGTTAATTCAAGTGAACATAATAATACAATAAATCATCAAGCATTGGACAATCGGAGAATTAAAGTGGTACTTGTTGGTGATGGTGCTGTTGGTAAAACAAGTCTTGTTGTTTCATACTCCACCAATGGCTTTCCAGGCGAATATGTACCAACTGCTTTTGATAATTACAATGGTTAGTGTGCAATTTTTTCTATTCTTCTTTCATGTATTCTGATCTGGTAAAATAATAATAAATCTCTAACTGCGTTTTTAGAATTCCTTTTTTAGGGTATTTTATATTATATTTATAACTCATTTATTACGATATGCCATATTTATTTTAAAGATATTATATTGTGGGGGGCGAACTTTGAGTGGACCATGTACTAGTCGAAGCGTTGTATCTTCCAACTTTGTTTGTTTTATTTTTAGATTCATTGTCCTATCTGATAGTGATTCATTCCGTTGATACAAAGAAACGAGGAAATAATGGTATTTCTATTTACAAAAATAATCATTAGGGCTGTTTCAAGATAAGCTTGGAGTACGATGCAGCTACATATTCACTTTATGTTCGTCGATTTTATCAATATTCAACACTCATCGTTTGGATCATTCCTATAGGATCAATTGTATAGTGGTCATTCGGCTGTGATACGACATTATCGGATTTTACAATCAGAATTGAGCATTCGTATATCAGTATATGCACTCATCTATTGTTTTATTATTATATCAAATATCGATGATTTATATAAAATAGGAGAAGCGGGAATATATACATATATTTCATTGTGCATCAACGCGTGACTTATATATCTTCTCTTTTGTTGAAAGATAATATTTTTCATATACATAAATATGATGATGTTTTGTTTGATTATGATGTGCGAGGGTATTAATATATACGAGTTGAATCATGGATGGCATGGTATTATGTATGTGAAATGTATAATTGTGTATACGATGATGGTATATAGTTTTTCAAGACGACTGTACATTGGAAGCGGCCAGACAGGGCAACAGGTGAGAGAGTATACATAGCCAGTGGCTATGCTCCGTTTGAGAGAAGAAAGAGGGACTATCGGCGGGCGAGAGGCACATATTGTGAAGCCTGTATATGCGTTAATTCACCAAAGGCGATATATCGTATTACTCATCGCGATGTTTTAGAAAAAATCCAGCATAAGCTATGAACAAATACCGGGTATCTAGTCATCCGGTTTTTGGTTTGAAAATCATACCGTATATCCATTGTGATTGTTCATTCAGGTTCAGTTTTTTTTCGTTTTTTGTTTTGTATTTGGTGGACAATGTAGATTTATGAGAAAACTTTTACTTTTCATCGATAATGACAAAAGTATTCTTTTGTCGTCAGGAAAATCTTTTGACAATTCATAATGTAGGGCATTGGGTTGGATCTTAAAAATGGAATAAGCATTATGTTGAACATATTGTTTCACAGAGTATTGTGAATTCCGACTTCGAGGGCGTTATTAATTCTGAATAATTTATCGATTCTATTTACGGCGTTCTATTTGTTTTATATTTTTTTTTGTACGTCTGCGCCACGCGTTTTTATTGATAGAAGCGAATTATTTCCATATTATTGTTTGTAAATGCTGACACACATTTCAATACAAAAATATACATACCTTGATTATGAATTTATATGTTTCGGAATAAATTTATTAACGGATTAGGTGTAGAAAAAAACAATTTTCTCCCATTATCTATTTGCCTCCGATCCTACCATGCTACATGTATAGATGAATCCAAACGTAACAGCTCGGATTAAAAATTTTTAAACTTATATCTTTCATCATAGGATCACGTATTGGTTGTTCTTCTCTTTAACCCCAATATTCGGCAATTTAATTTCCATGTTTCTATTATTTGTCCATCACAAATTTCTCAACAGGTGAAAAATGATTGATGCATCAGTTAGGGTTGTGTTGAATTGGGAATTCACACGAACTTCTGACAAAATGAGAAGAGAAAGCAAAGCCAAATACCAATCATAAATGAACGTATAACATGCGAATCCCATAACTTTATAATTATGTCTACAAACTCTAGTTGAATCACTTTCTGCATGTTTTTATCGTTAAAATCGTCAAACACAATCTCAACTGATTGTGAAATAAATATTGTAGTCAAATTCAAATTTCAGTTGAACTGTTTATGGCAAACTAATCTTATCCATTTCTCCACCAACCAATTCTAATTGCAGAAAAAAGTTAACGATACAATTTATAATATGACCTTTCCTAACCGAAAGTCTTATTCAATGGTACTCTCTTTTTTTTCAGTGGTGGTAAATGTTGACGGCTTACCACTAAATGTCCAATTGTGTGACACTGCTGGACAGGATGATTTCGATCCATTGAGATCATTGTGTTATCCAGAAACAGATGTATTTCTAGTATGCTTCAGCGTAGTTTGTCCATCATCATATCACAGCGTCAGTTCAAGATGGTTTGACGAAGTACGAAAATACTGTCCGAACATTCCGATTATTCTCGTGAGTATAAATACGTCATTACGAAATTATGGGACACATATACACATGGTACATGAATTTTGTTTAATGACAAATTGGATGATGTGTGTACAGGTGGGCACAAAGAGTGATTTACGATCGGATGTACGATTAATGTTGCAATTAGCAAGGTATGGACAAGCACCAATAACAACAGCACAAGGTCATCAGTTGGCCCAACGATTAGGGGCGGTAAGTTACGTTGAGACATCAGCATTAACTCAACATGATTTGAAAGAAGCATTCGATCAGGCAATTGTTAGTGCATTGAGTATGAGGCGTGGTGGCGCCAATTTTCTTTCACGTCGTAGAAAACCGCCACCACTATGGCGAAGATGGTTATGCTGTTGGGAAAGACCACCTTCAGCTGCGTCTTAAAGTAACACAACACATGTGCCAACTCGCTCTCTTGCTCTTCTCCATATTATATATATTTTTATCCCTCACTGTGATCTATTGTGGCTACTACTCGGCCTCACTCCCAATGTATCTGCTAGATATGAAAGGCAAAAAATAACAACAACATTGCGTCAGTGTTATTAAACATAAATATCTAGGTTTTTATGTGTGGGAAGTAGATATGGTATATATAATTATCAAATACTTGATGTTATGCCAAGTTGTATTTTTGGTATGTTTAGACATAATTTTTATGCTCTCGTAGAGAGTAAATGGACCCACCCTCTGGTAAGGGTAAATTGTGCACGTTAACACATTTCTTCACTTCTTTTTTCTTATTCAGTCCGATTGTCGAGTTTCAGTCGCGATGGAGGACTTATCACAATATATACGATCTCATTTATATGTGGAGGTGTTGGGGGAATTGATTATATATTAATGATTGTCATAAAATTTTTTTGTTTGATTGAAACAAAAATTCATCATTTTAATTATCGATATTACTCCGGTTATTCTGAAGATTTACGATCCATTATGACCTCTTTTTGCCTTTGATAATAAAGGATAAAAATAGATTTTAGACTTTGAATCATATATACATATATATGTACTAGTTATGAAATGATAACGGATAATAATTGTGTATGTGAAAATACCCCGTATATAAGTCGAGTATTATTATTGTTTTCGTAAATTAGGGAATAATCACTGACGATATTTTCTTACAATTAATTTTATTGATTTCGACAGAGTTTAATATCATTTATCAACGATATATTCAATTGGCTACTCACTGTGTTGTGATAATTTTTATTCTTTATTACTCGGCTCCAATCGAAACTGTAATTGAATTGATTTTATAATGTACACAAAACTTCTACGTCGACAATTGTGAAAGTATCACAAATATTTCATCACATCAATTAATTTCTTATTCATGCTTTTTGTCTCTCTTCATTGTTGGCGTCTTGAATATAGGTTGTGATTTTTTGTTATTCATTAATTTATCATAACTTTTATATGTCATACTTTTATTTATTATCAATTTTTTCCTCGAGATTAATTTGTTTGAGTATCAATCGATGGAGTAGCCTGTCAAACGATCATCGGTATAATCAAACAGATAATTCTATATACAATACATTTACTTGGTGGTTAAAATGTAGCTATCCAGAAAAATTAATGTAATTGCAGAGTTTGCTCTGAGGCCTGTGTAATTAAAAATGGATAATACGTATCTATAGATTGATAGACAATATTATTTTGTCTAAAAACTGTGCATTAACTTGATGGCGATAATACCTTTATTTGGATTTATCATTAGAATAATTAAGATTATAAATAAATAAACAAATCAATATACTGCATGCAGTGGTATAGAAAGAGCAATTGAGATATAGATGCCGCAATGTAATAATATGTTAGTGGCAATTGTACATTCATTCCTAGTATTATTGTGTTTATCATCAGTTTATCATTGTACATAATATGACATAAAGTAATATTGACGATATTATTTTTTATTTGTAAACAATTCTAACGTTGTATTTCTACCATGAGAAATCTATTTTTCATGATTTCCCAGAAAATTTCGCAATGGTAAAGTGTATCGAGGAATTAATATCGGTAGATCAATGTGCCCACATGAATATATAAAAATAGTAGCATATATATCACACCGAAGTAGGAAATAAGTGAAAGATATTAGACTGATGACAATTCTGTGTACTAATAAGTAATAGTATTATCATGCGCTTACTCTCTCTACAATGAAGCCAATGGTATTTTTATAAGAAAAAAAAATTATCCTAAGTTCTTAGACTTTTGCCTTATCACAATTCATTCATGGTTCTTATTCTTTGTTATTTCAATGATATAAGATAATGGAAAAAATAGTGGAATTATACAATAAAGGAATATTGAAAACAAGTATTGATTAGTGAGTGAAATTGGTTATTTGAAAAAATAAAAATAACTATTAACAATTTTTCAATAGATTACAGTGCTCCATGGTAACGAAAGTGAAGAATAGTAGGGTTAGAAACTTTTCAATACTTCACAACGATGGAATATGTTTCCATTGCTTATACTCTTCAACCATTATCTGCGAAGAAGCTCATTAATATTTCGACAATGACCGCACTACCTATCATATAGAAATTAATAAAGAACAGAGAAACGCCTCATCTGCCTCGATGATGGTCCAATTTTATTTCAAATTCATTGCTGTACGATCCTTGCCACAGTTTAAATATATTTCTGTTTTACCGACTGATGATAATGGATCTGCTTTACCATACTTAAATCGAACTGAGCGCTAGTGTTAGCGTCATCATAACCTCAAAATACACATCGCATTTCCATATTACGATTCACCACACACATCCGTCAGATAAATACAGTGTACTGTAAATATATACATTCGTTAATCAGTCGTTGAAAGTCAGAACTGCATTTCATTCCATTCATTCAATTTTATTTATTTGGAAGTTGTGAGATACGTGATCATGAAGACATCAATAACAGATCCATGGAAAATTGATGGTGAAGATTCGGAATTTAGCGACAACTGCATAAATAATTTTGAAGATTCATTTGTGGCAAATGAAAATGAGGAATCACGGAGGTTAGCTGATTCAGATCAGTATTTAGCAAGACTATGTAAGTTTTTTTTTTCGTTTATTATAGAAATATTTACGTACATATATTTATATATATATAATGAATAATTACGGGAATAGAGATTGATCATCTTTCCACAATTCTATGTTCATTTCCTATACCAATATATTGCGAACTGCGTCGCGAAAGGCCCAGATTTTGATGTGTGGATTGACGTAGACATATATAAATAATATAATTTGAACATGATGATGATATATATTATTGGTTTTGTCTTCGCTTCATCAATTTGATTGTACGATATTCGACCACCCTGGTATAAAGGAAAAAAAACAATTCTCTTTCATTTTACAGAAATTAAATATGCTTGCCATAATGGTGAATTGTCTTGAACTCAAGATTGACCCCGAATAACGTTGATATAGGTTGATATAGGTATATGATCATTGGGATTGAAAAGGGAATGAATTGAGATTAGAGAGTGATGCAAGTTTTTCTGTTGCAATAGAGCAGCGCTATTCCAATTGATTATTATACTTGTTATTTAAATTTTGAATCATGAATATATCAATTGCAATACGAGGGTATTGACATAATGATTCTACGAGATCATTAGGACACAGGATATTAGGTGATAATAAATTCTCTGTTCGTATGAAAGACTTTGGAGTTCGAGGAGAATTCATTCCACTTTATAAAAGAAATTCATCTTCATGAATGCAATTTTTGCATGGCGTTTGACGTGAACACCGTGCCATTGTCGTTTCGACTAAATTTATTTCAATCATTTATATATTACTATCCAACTGTGATAGATTTGAAAATTGATATGGATTTAGATAGCGATTCAGAAGTTGCTGATGTCAGATGAAATTATGGGGTCATTTATGAATTTCAAGTTGAAAATGATCATTTTTCACGAACTATTTTGAAACTGTCTACAAACTTGATTCTAAAGAATCTTTCTACGAGGTCGGCATCGAAATTATAGTTGTATAAAAAAAATATTTAATATTTCTTATACAATCGGTCTTGCTAGTAAAGTATTTGTAATAATATCTTCATTATATTATGTAACAATTAATTACATGAGTATGTACTGATTCAAATTGAAGATACTCGATTGAAACATGTACAAGGTGGAACATCGAAGAAGGATTTGGTAAATTCTTCATCGCAAGTAAAAGAAGATTCCATTGCACGATTCATTACCGCTGGAGGGAGATTGGAAACGGAAGAGGAGGCATTAGTCGCTGCTAATCCATTAATACGACACATTACTCCACACTTACAGGTACATTTATCATTGATTTATTCGAAAAGTGATGAAATAATTATATATATTACTTATTTTATTTATTCATTCTATTTATTGTCTTCCATTTTTGATTACATTATTTTTCTTTGTTTCAGGCGATGGCTGCGAGTGAATTGGTTCATCTGCTGAAAGCTGATTCACTCCAAGTAACGACGGATGAACAGAATGAACAACAGACTGATGAAGAAGTGGCAAATTCCCAAAACTCATCATGTGATGATCATTAATTATTTTTTCCTTTCGTTTGACCAGAACAAGAAAGAAAATGAGATGAACAAAAGGTTTTATATTTATTATGCTTTTTTATTTCACTAAATATTTTATTGTATATTTGTGTATTCGATAAAGTGAAGGAGGTATTTATAGTAAAAGTTGCATTAAAATTGTCAATTTTCGTTGAGAAAATGATGGTAGCGTGTTCTTTTTTCCAAGTTTTAACGCCACAACTTTGTTATCGTCAATTCCAAACGAAACTTTTTGAATGTGCCGCTTAATATCCTCATGGGAATTATGTACCAGTGATATCGACATCACGCAACCCTCCCACTTCCTTATTTTTGTGACATTTATTGCAATTCCCCTCGCAACCACTCCACCATGTAGTAATTTTACCATATACCCAAAACCCGAGCTCAACAAACGCTCGAGAGGTCCTCGAGAAATCCGGTCATATCCCTGAGTATTTCTCCCTCTACTATCTCGTTATTATCTTGCTTGAATTTCGTCCGTGACTTTATGCGAGAGTACAGAAGTTGGTCGACGACGACGACGACGGCGACGACGTCTCACTTCTGTACTCTGGGGCGTGGCACTTTCGTGCGATTAATTTTGGGCATGACTTCTCCATCTGTCCAGCAAACGAAACCATTTCGACGCTCGACATTAAATTCAATGTAGTAAAATCTCCAGATTCATTTTAATTTCGTGAGTCAATTTGTTCGTGAATCGCAAAAGAAGAGGAATCCACAAGTTTCGATATAGAATTTCTATCCATTCCCGTAAAGAATTATTGGCAATCACTTATAGCATGAATTGTATCAAGGAAAGAAAAAAATGTGATATATATCTTCATATATATTTCAACATATATTTTCGCGTACACTTTCAATGTTCACATTCTATAATTTGGGAAGATGTAGAGGAATAGAAGGGCTTCGGATGGTTAATTATTTGCCATGTACCGAGAGTTCTGCTATATAATTTCGGGGTTTCGTGTCACTCTGGCTGTATGCATTCGATTCAGATATGTATATATATATATATATATATATATATATATATATATCACGCGACTAAATCCAAAAGGTTGTATGTGTCATTTTATGCTCTTTTGACATTGCACTGGGGAAAATATCGTCATAAAATCTTACGGTGTTGCAGCAGGACTATAACCGAAGTATTACTATATCCGTAGAAAATTTGTGTCAGAATAATATATTTTTTCGATTCGCGAGCAATATTTTCCTCGAAGTAACAATGGTGAAAGGGTGTTTTATATTTTTGCTTCACTGTAACTCGTAAAAATATGAGAATTAAAAACTGGATACACACCTCTATTGCATGAATATCAATTTTCCATCAAGAAAAAAAAATATTACAAGGGCATACTAACCAAATTCCCAGAGAATGAAGTGAATTTTGAAGAAATATTAAAAACTGTCTCACGAAAAATGATCAAAATTAATATTTTTATTTCCCAATCCATTCACATTATTTTGATCCAAGACAGATTTAAAACTTGGTTTTGAAATAGAGTTCGACCCAAAAGGGAACCATTGACCCAATGATCAGATTAATTGGAAATTTTATTATTCAAATGCTACTTCTCTCTATACATTTATATTTTATTATTTATAAAACGTTATTCATATGTACAATATCTATGATTATAATCACCTATATGTACCGAAATTTCGAACCGGACACTCCGCAGACGGTCAACCGGGATTGTATCGTAATTGTAAGTGGTAAATTAAAGTAGCGGTACTCAGTGGTAGTATTAGTAATAGTAGTGCAGGTGGTGGAGAAAATACATGCGGCAAACTATACTCCAGTGAATACAAACGTTTTTATTGCTAAGAAAAGGGAACGAAAAAAAAAAAATAAATAAAACAAATCAGGAGAGAGCAAAGACAAAAATCTAGGACCAAGCGCATGCGTTGAAAAATTCGTTGATTTGCCCGCGCGCGCGGAAGGCCCCTTCTGAATATACTATGTGCTGTGCTGCGCACGAGTACCGGTGGGTGTGGGAGGTGGTGGGTTAAAGAGTGGTGGATGGGAAAACGGGGTTGCCGCCTGAGGCAGACGATATGGCAAGAGGGTGGGGCGGATCTCGGAAAAGGGTGGCGGTGTCAGGCGCCAGTCGCTCTGCGAACGCCGACGCGAAAATTTTACGTTAACACAATTTTTCGTCGATTCGTATTTTACGTGTTTCCTGTGTGGGTTATACTGTTCCAATCGCTATCCGCGCAATTTTTTTGGGACCACCTTCTTCACCCTAATATATAAATTCGTTTTATTCAATTATACATGTTTGTGTGTTAATTATACATTAATTGAAACAATTAAATTATTAATTACTAATTGTAGGGGACCAAATTATATAGAGTGAATTTATGTTATATTTATAAAATCATCGATGTGTTATTTCTTTCCTATTTTTTGTTCCTCCAAATTTCTGATTCAATGTGGAATTTGATTTGGTGAACAATTATATTAAACATGGAAACATTATTAAAATGATATTTGTGCGATATTTAAAGTGAACATTATGAGATTGATGCTGAGGATTAATAAATATTCTTCAATTAAAGTGAATGTCGTCAGAAATGGTAAAAAATATTGTGTTTAAAATTTTTTTTTTCCTGGAATATATATTAACAAATAAATATATATGAATGTAAACATATATATTGACGTGTCCTCACGTGTTTGTAATATTGAATAGAGGCACATGTGTGAATAATTCTTGATGGTGTGATTATGAATATATCATGCGACAAATAGTTTAAATACTCCTTGATTCTCATGTGGACGAAGGTCGTTCGTGGTAGTGGCAAAGGCAGGAGGTCGAGGAGGTTTCGGTATATATAAATATACATGTATATTGTAAGAGAGAAGAGGATTATACAGAAGCGTTTCGTAACTTGGAGGGACAAAACGGTTGGTAACTGGCGCATACAACGGAGTCATGGCGCGAGAAGAGTTTAACCCCCTCAAGTGTCGCGTGAGAAAGGAGAATTCGTCGTATATATCGTTGGCCAAAGTGAAGTTTGTAGTTACTTATAAATTGTACGGGATTAATTCTACTTGACGCGTACCTACTTGTCTGTACCAATTTTATTTATTTATTTACTTCTTTTTTTTTTGTTTTCCGATTCGAGGGCTAGATAATTAGATTAATTTAATTTTGAATGTTTGACGTATTGCATACGTGTTATTGTATCCAAAATTGTTTTTCGTATATTTTTGTTTAGGTCAAGAGATATATTGCTTCATGTATACACACGTAACTCCAAACTAATCTTTTCTTTTTTGGTGGAGAAACTTTTTATGAGTTCTAGCATATAGGGTGTTTGCGCAGTGGTGTGGTGAATCAACATATTCATATTTTTTTCATTATCTGGAGAGTGAATAGACGAACTAATAAACAGTTCAACGTAAAACAATCATGATTCCGAGGATTAATTTGGTTTTTGTAATTACGAGAGTATTTTGATAAATGGTATTTGAAAATTGAATTTTTTTTGTTATGTTTGAACTATCCGGCGGTGTTTGAATTTTGTGCAATAGGTTTTTGTTTCTCCGGAAGTGGTTCAGGAATAATTGTGGTTCCTAATTGTATGCGAAGTATAGATAGTTTGTCGGTGGATATATATGTTCAATAATATTTGATTGTATATTGACGGGGGAATATTTTCAAGTTTTTAGCGTGAACTTTATTACAGTAAAACTTCGGTTAAAAATGACTGGGGTTAATTGTTGGTTGAAGTGTTGATGGATTATTATTCTTGATTAATCATTGATAACAATTTATTTCGTGATCTTATTGTGTTGGATATGGGCCTATTGAGTTCTATACTGATGTGGTATCTTCCGTTCTTAGAGTTACAGGACCTGATCCTAATTCACTGTGAATTGATAAATATTTCACATGATTTTTGGAATTATATTCATTTGAATAAACATTCAATGTTGAGCGAAATCTTTTGTTTGAGAAATCGCATAATCACACTCTAATTAAGATATCAATAACAAATTCGCCATATCGATTAGAACTTAGCATTACAGCATTACCGAACTCTTATTCTTATTTGACTCACAATTTTACTATGATTGTAAATGCTGATGCTGATTTTACGTGAAACCAAACCTGCGTGGGTAATTAATGATTAACTGAAATTTGCCTAACTAACATTCAATTGGTCGTTAAAAACATATTACAATACTTTTCTTCTTGTGCTGCATTTGATATTGAAGTATAATATCAAAATAAGAAATTTTGGCAGGTAAACTCACAACTCGCCTTGTTCTCTTTTTGTATGTTGGTGAATCGTTTAAATTATTCGGGGGAATATGCAGATGTTGTTTCTGAAGAGATTGGAATACGGATCCGAATGTCATGTTGAAGTTTATGGTTCTTTTTTTGGATGTCAACTTGCTATCTACAAATTAAAATTTTTTTGATGCAGATACACTCTAGATCACGTGCGGTTCACGAAATGTCAATTTCCATTTTATATTACTAATTAAAAATGAAATAATACTGAATTTCATTTATTTTTCACTTCAACTTTTTGTCGAGTCATATAGTAAGAAAAAAATTTATAAGATTGATTGGTTTTCTTTAGATTCACCAGAATCATTTCTCACAAAATCAATTTATCCGTAGTTTAACTATTGTGAAAAATTATTTAATGGTTTCCGGCATTTTTTACCGAGTGTACAAAAGTCTCCACTTGATTTACTTTTTACTTATAAATTCAGAATAATGGAAAGTAAAAGAAGCATAAAGGATTATCCAAACCTTCTTCTTGAAATTCCAATTATTTTCTTCACCATTAAGTGATATAAAAATATAGAAGTAAAGTTGAATAAATGGTACTCTAGAATTAATTGGTCACCGAGATTTAATTAATGAATGAGGAGTGACACAATAAATAAATGAAAGAATAAAATAGTGGAAAAATAGTAAACTTTGTGATGGTATTTTTGCAGGGGTGGTCAGAAATATCTTCTCGTTTCCGACTCAGTATTATTCTCTTTATATTGCCCACGTTTACATCGTTGAGAATTCTAGTTGAAATTGGGAAAGAGTGAGCAAAGAATAGGGAGGAGTGGTAGGGTAAAGTTTGCGATTAATTTTCTTGCGCCGGTATCGTCTTTCCTCTTTTCTTTGAATGAGTCCCTAAAGGCCACTTGACAGGAATTTTCCATCTACGAGTTACAGTCCTTTATTAAACTCTGTGTATACTTTTCAACCAAGTTTACATATATATGTATATATCTCTGTACATATATATTTCTGCTTTATTCATTTTCATTGTTCCACCACTACTGTATACATTTCTTTTCTTGGGACTTACCAATGAGATGAATCTCTCCTAATTAAATTTTTTTTTTCCTCATCAAATAAAGATAATTCATTTTCTTATAAATAAGAAGTCATAGTGAAGTGTTGAAGATATACCCTGAATTTTTTCTTACATTATTCTGTCTGGAATTTAAAACAACTGTTGATGTTAAAATTATTTTTTTATATTCAAACATTTTAAAAATTCAAGTGTTGAATTGAATTTAAAAATTACTATTCATATTTTTTGTTCGTTGTATTGTGAAAATATAGCTGCACTAAATTTAAGTGTCTCGTTGGAATAATGCGTTATCGATATTCGGAGTTGCTGCTATTTTATATGGGATTTAGCACTGCATGGTGTTTATGTGAAATGATTACTATTACTTTCAAGTGACTTTTCAGAATAAATTTCGGATTTATTGAAAGTGCAATAGCGAAAAATAATTTATGGAAGGTTTTTTTTTTCGGGGAAATGAGAGTGACGTGAGGATTTGAAGACACGAAGGAAGTGGAAAAGATAGATAGTGCAAGTAATAGAACAGAAAAAAACAATTAGTGATTTGATACGTGCAGCTGGACAATTGAATGGATGACAGTTCAATTAGAAGACCAATTTCAATTAATGTGGAAAATTACGATTAGTTGGTGATTAATGCAATGTTACTGGTTGTAACCTTAACTCTAATTTGATACATTAATTAATTTTTTCATTGCGTAATGATGAGAACATTATTATATGTGATTGTCGAGGGTTTAAAAGTGAATATTGGTAGAAAATTACGTTTGATCTTCTGTTTGATCTTCTACATGTGAAAAATGGGGTTTTATTAAGTTGTCAGTTCGCGTTCAATATCAATGAAGAGATTTAGTGACATTGGGTAGAGGAAACTATTGGAACTTTTTTGTGTGTCAGTTACGTGGGTGGCTACTAACATAATTGCAGTAGTTTACGTTAAATTTCGAGAGCTTTATATATCTGGAAATGAGCCCAGACTATTCGCACCAATTATTCACAGGCGAAATCAAATTTGAAAGTTAAAAGGTTGCTGTTAGCATTGATTAGAATATTTATTCATAGACCAGTAGATTATTTTGATTCAACAATTATTTAGTGAATATTTGGAGTTGTCACTGCATGTGTCCTATTCGAAATACGAATTCATTGTGTAACTCACTTGTAATCTATACAGAGAGGAATACCAGTAAAACATTCAAAATGAAATGAGAATTTTTTTTCTTTTCAAATCCACGAAAAAAAAAAAAATCTCTGGAAATATTTTATCCGGCCCTTTCATGTCAATTTGATATTATAGATTGAAATAGAAAGATATTGTTTTGACATTAAGAAATAAAAATATGTCTGGGGGGGAAATGTTATCATACGTAGATTTACATAAACTTTTATAAAAGAATATATATATTCATATTGTGTATACGCAAAATCGGGCCGAAGAGAATTGATGGTGCTTGTTCGAGCACCGATATCAATCGTGATGAATCGACTTTGCGAGAGTTTGCATCAAAATAAAATATAGGATTGTCTGTGTGTGTGCGTGTGTGTATTTGGGGGATGATAAAAAAGAAATGTCGAATAAAACTTTTGGAATTGACATTTTCGCAATTGGTCTCGTTATACATTGTCGTGAATTGATCGTAACTTGCGACATGACATTCAGTGAATGAAGTTGTGTGATATGTGCAATTGGCTATGATTTCTTTTTCTTTTTTTTTTTCTTCCTTCCCGTTATTTTTATACACGAATTTTGAGTATTATATATATATTGCTTCACTTCAACATCACTGTTCGTCAAATTAATTTTTTGTAACATAAAATAACAAATGATATTTTTTTATATAAGCGAAATAAAATTTTGTTCATGTCTGTACAAGAATTTTTATTTTTATTGCTATAAAAAATTTTTATTTCTTATCTTTATGCTTGAATCATTTAATTTCATAAATGGAAATATAAAAAATTTAGACACTATCAAAACTTTAGTGTTAAAGTAAAAAAATGAAGCAATTGGTGATTACACATTGCAAGAATATAAAAATTCTTGATTCAAGAAAACTTTCTCTCAGTGTTTCTGTGAAGATTCTTACATAACTTGACAGTTAATCTCCAAAAGGGAAATAGAACGAGTAAAATAAAAGAAGAAAAAAAAGGAAGGGGGGAAAAAAAAAACAAAAATAGGAAATAAAGGGAAAGAAAAAAAAATTCTCTTGAAACCACTTTAACGTCTTTCAATCGAGCATTTACCGAGCGGATCCAATACCTCGCCCGCGAGATTCGCAACTCAATTCCTTGCCAGAGTATGCGGCCATTGCTTTTTAACATTCTTTCTCACACAAATTCCACACACACCCACATATATCCGACATCTACGAATATATATATATATATATATATATATATATTCATATCAAGAAGGAGATTCTATGTAGGTGTGAATATAAAAGCGCACAAGAGGCACAATAGTAAAAAGGAAAAAAGAACGAGTAGATCGAGTGGCAGTTGTAGTAGACGTGTTTCTATTGTGAAAGGTATTGTACTTTGATATGTGTGCATGTGTGATGTGTACACGTGTGTTAGGGTATTCGGAAGTACAAACGAGTGTAAGGATGACATGTCTGTTGGAACACGGCGTCAGTCAGACTCTCGAATCGGGAGAATTGGACAGCGGAAAGTTGGTAAATTAGCCGGATGCGCAGCGGACGTTTGACTGGCGCACGTTCGTGTTTCCGGTTACGAACAATTCCCCCGAGCTTTATACCATTATATGTATATTCTATAGATGCGTCAAAGTGTAGGTTTAAACGTATGGTTTAAATATATATATATATATATATATATATATATATATATCATTCTTTTTTTTTTCCATGAGATAAAAGGGATATGAAAGAGACGTATAATTTAAGCGATGTAATGTCTTTTCAGCGGTGATGTTTTAATCTGATTTCATTTGATTTCCATGGGCTGTGTTTTGGTAATAGAACGGTTTGTTATTGTCTTGTGGAAAGGAAATAATGTTTTGCGATTTCTCGGTAGATGACAAGTTCATTGATTAATTGTAAAGATAGTTATGATAAGTGCTTAGTAAGTTGACAAATGTGTATGGTGAATTTAAATTATTATATTTAAGGTAGTGAATTCGACTACTCCCACATTTGGGAACTACTCATTGGACGAGTTTTTATATATTAAAAGAGAGTGAAAGCATTGCAAATACAAGTGTGCAATTCCTTGTGTTGTTTCAACACATAATATATACTTTGGAGATAGTTAACTGAGTTATGATGTTTATGATTGACACATAATGAATTTTTCATGTGATGAATTAATATATTTTATCTGTGTAAATACAATAACGCATTTAACGGGGTTTAATAATTAACATATTAAATTGCCATATGGTTAAAGAGTTGGAAAACCAAACACTTGGCAAAAGTTTACAGACTTCGGGAGTTAGCACATCACCTAAAGTAACACACGAAGAGAATTTATACAAGAGAAAACTGTACGTTTAAAGTGTATAAGTTTGTAATTTAATTTTCACGTTGGGTTATGTTGAGGAATTTAGTTATTTCAAGACTGTCATATTTATAAGACCAAGGGTAAACATAAAAATACTCGAGCAAGCAAAGTGGTGGGCGATTTCTCCATGATTCATGAATAAAATTATTATTCGTATAGACATATGGATATTTCAAAATGATTATTGGGTGACTGTTTAGCACAGGTTTCTTTTTTTTTAATTAATTTAATTTATTCCTATCGTAATATTGATTATTTCCGTGAGTGAAAGAGCAGACACTTGATGTGCGTAGAAAAGAAAACGTGCATGGATTAGTAGTGTTAGCGGTCTTAGGAAAGTTCTAGAAAATTTGTCTGATAAAGCCCAAAAAGTAAATATAAGGGTGGAATATTCTAGAACTAGGGGACTCAATATCAACAGTCATATAGCATGAGAAATAGAACATTACGGATGTATGCAAGAACTTATTTACAATTAGACAATAGATAACATATAGACCAGTTTCGAGCATTCGATAACTTTATATAATAGTCTGGAATACTGGGTTGTACAATAATTGTACAGGCGAACTAAAATTGGAGATGGTTTATATATATATATATATGTTAAGTGAAACATAAAAATGGGATGATGAGAGGAGTACTTAAAGCAAGAGTTGCTTGTTACCACAAAGGAATTCTATTGCTAACTTCAAATCCAATGCAAGGGCTAACTCTTCGTCGATCACGTCGCGGCGTGACGTCGCCATGTCAAAATTATTATGACGGTGTTGAATCAGCCTCTATTATTTTTTTTTTCTTTTCATCTTCTTCATTGTGGTTGGTGCAGAATATATAGCTATTCTGCCGATCTCTATTACTTGACTGTTGACCTCATATGAAAATGACGTTGTTGTTTGAAACATTTTTACGACTTTGGTTGCGTTGGCAGTAGCGCGCTAGAACTTCAAGATTAAGTACCACTAAAACTTGGATGTATTGATTATAAATTCTACTTTTAGTATTAAATTGACGTTGATCTATTTTGTGACGTTTGGCGAATGGAAGGTATGGTTAGAGCGTTGGAAATTTGGTTTTAGACAATAGTTTATGAGTTTTTATGTATCCATGATCACACTCGACTGGTTATTTATCATTATTTCAATATTAAATCTATCTTTTATATGATTATATTTATTTCACTATGTTTTGACATCTGTCATTTCATCAGTATATACAGTTCCATTTTTATTAAATTGAATGATGAAAACGCGATCAGCTAAGAGTTGATATATCTGAATCGTAATAAAAATACCTTTCGTTTTATATATATATTTTTTTTTTTTGTAGATGATAAAAAGACGGCTAACATATTTCTGTTTGCAATTTTGAATAATATAGCAATACGTCAGTGCTAATATATGCCATCCCATACATTTACAAAATTGTTTACGAGACGATATAAAAGGATTAAAATAAGGATTTTACGCGTGGGTTACGTCATATCGTAATTCACTTGGAAAATCTAATTAAAATAACATTCCAATTAGGTTCTTCCACTTGGAATATTTTAAAGTAAAATAGGAGGATACTTAAAAATTTAGACATTGATAAAAAAACAAATCGTGTAAAGTTCGCAGGATACGCTATCTTAGCACTAAAGTATTGATATATTTTTCGATAGAGAATACAATAGTCATTAGTGAGAAAACAATTTTTCTGTATTTAATTCACGTTAACACAATATTTCTATTTACCAGAGTTTTTATTTAATGATACGAATGGAACAAAACAAAAATAACATGAGTATGCGATATTAAACAACCAGAGTTATAAAAAGAAATGAACATAAAAGTATTGAGAATAACGAGCAACGACGTAGTCCTTGGTAAATAACATATATATTTATATATATTTCTCCCATCATTTCCACTTCATCGATTCGATTCTCATATATAGCCACGCTTAAATTCACATGTATTGTCATGGAGCGCTATTCGAGAAATAGACAAAATCAAAGAAAAAAACAACGAAAAAAAAAAAAAAAATTGTCATGACATTGCGGTGGTGGACGAACATATATGTAAAAGAAAAGCAGAAATATATTTGATTTATTTCTCTATACTCTGATGGCATCCACGAGGTATCGTTCTCGTACTTTGATTTATACCGTCACATCGATAAAAAACAAATGTCCTATTGATGATTGAGTGTCTTTTTTTTTTTTTTCGCCTTTTTTTGTCTGTTTTTTTTTCTTTTCTATCTATACCTTTTATCATATGATTTTCTGGTAATCGGATTGCGTGGGTGAAGTAGAGATTGCTTTATAGCAGTCTGATTTATTCCTAGACAATAATAATAATTATATGAAATTGAAGAATAAGTGTT
Organism: Zele albiditarsus; assembly: GCA_958496275.1. Classification (NCBI taxonomy): domain Eukaryota; kingdom Metazoa; phylum Arthropoda; class Insecta; order Hymenoptera; family Braconidae; genus Zele; species Zele albiditarsus. The sequence continues at coordinate 16,483,373 of OY292408.1, forward strand.
TTCGTATTGGAGGTGATTATATTCTTCAGTGAAGAATAGGAATTTTTGTTTTGGGGATAGGTATATTGTATCTCTGTTTGCAATTTTGTCAAACTCACATTCGTTTGTGTTTCGAATGCAGATATAGCTCGTGAATCAAGAACACTCTTTGCCAGAGTATCAATGTTAATATCATTATTAATAAATTAATATTCATACATTTACATTTATATTTTTCGAATTTCAATTTTGTGAATAAACATAATTAATTCACCGTTGCATGGGGTGTCACGTATCTATTATAATTAACACAAATTTCGCGATACCAAATTCTCCACTCGTTCAACACCAATGATAATTATTATTTTAATAGATAATTTCATGTGGTAGAATATTTGATTAATGATATTCGGATGATATTCCATCATCTATTCATGAACACTCGGAGTTGAACGAATTTTATTTAGATATATATATATATATATCTAGAATCAAATGAATATTCAGCATTTTATTCGCATGAAATATCCGAGTGGTGCAAAGTATTATTCAATATTATATGTATATATATATTTATATATCCGGTATCGTGGAAAATTCTTATTTTCATCTTCTTTCACTGCAAAATCACCAAGGTATAAAATATTTTTCCGATTCCATTTCTTGTCGTTTTGCCTCAGGCCTCTACACATATATATATATATATATATATATATATACATAGTGTCGTATCGTAAATTCAACGTTCACTTTCTGCCAAGAAACTTGCATTACGTTGATTACGTTATCGACGATCTTCCTCATGGCAATTCGAATTTTTCATATCGTGTATTGGTATGATGTGGGAAAAGAGGATGGAAGAGATAAATGGAAGAACCAGTGATTGAATGGGAATTTCAAACATGATAAAATGAAAAGTGTAGTGAAAGAAAAAGTTACAATAAAATGTAATAAAATAACAGAATAATTCAAACGTGTTCGTGCATGTGTCTGCGGTGGGGTTTTTTTTATTATTATTGTTGGATTCTAGCGGGAATCGAGAGTGAGAGAGGAAGAAATAAAAATTTAATATACAGAGGTAGGTAGGTCAGAATATAGGCGGAGAGATAAGCTCGTATTCATATAATATGTATGAGCCTGTAAATAGTATAGAAGTGTTTTGGTAAGAATAACACCAGTCGAGTTTACTTCAGAATTTTTATAATTTTTTTAACTTTTCTTTTTGTTTATTCATTATCCCCATATATGCAATCCCACTGGGGCATTAAAATCTTTTTCTTTAATCACACTAGTATTCATGTTTAATTTGTGTTATTTCTAATCTTCAGAAGAAACAGTCAAATAAAGATGTGAAAAAATGTCACGGAATTAAAAACTGTTCATTACTTTTTACACAAGATTGAGTAAATATTTTTCGAATTCATATTGAACAAATTTCTTATTTTTCATTTCAATATAAAAAAAAAGTGTTTGCTTAGTAAGTCTCCAAAATACTGTGTACATACTCAATACAATTGAAAAAACCAATCAACTACTCTATACAATTGTGTATAAATTATTCAGTTGTAAAAATTCAATAAAGTTATTGCAATGAATCAAAAAATTAATAATAATGTGAAAAGAAATTGAAGGAAATGAGAACGATACACGTTTTATCTCAAATTATTATTAAACTTGCCAATGCTGAAATCATAGAAGTAAAAAAATGTAATTGTATATAGCGAAATGGGGATGTGGAAGTGGAAGAGAAAGAAAAAGTGAGATTTATGAGTCTATATATAGATTGGTGTACAGAACCGTGAGTGGGTGCAAGTCACGAGGGTCCAATTTTATGATATAAGGGTGGCGGTGGGTGAGTTGGCCAGACGATATGCCTGCCACTAGCCGGAATCGAGGTTGAACCCTCGTGATTTCTTAATTCTATTGCGTCCCGCTCCCGAACATCCCTTGGGAATTGAATTCGTCGGTTAAATCGTTGTGACTTGGGAATATGTTTCTCTATTCTCCCAGTTCTTTTTCATGCAATACTATTCGATTCGCCATCAAGAATATTAGATTCTGTATGATTAATATTTCAGATGTATATCGTGATACAGGTTCAATATAAAAATATTAATCAGAATTATAACTGATCGTCAATTGTGTGAAAATAATTAGCGATAAATGCTGATTTATTTTTTCATTGAAGAGAATTTAATGTTTGAACTTATCCAATGATACTTAATTTTGATTACAATTTCCCATTATTCGATCATTTTTGTTATAGGAAAAAATATATCAATGTCATATTGATGACATTATTTGTTTCATTTTTATTATTCGTTCGAGTGTGTTGGACTTGTATTCTCAATTGTTCGAATTCATGATTAAATATTAGGAATAAAATGTATGAGTGAAATTTAATTTCGCTCAAATTTTCGCTCCCGAATTCATGACGATTCCAATACTCCATTTGACCACTGTGAAATGAAAAGTACAATTAATTCCAGTGTAAATTACTGACATGCCAACGTCGAATTACACTTTGAATGAGTGGAACGTATTTTACATGCGCACATAGAAGGAATTTAATATGTACATAAAAAGGATATCATTGCAATTTCGATTGCACATCAATTTTATTATTTTTGAATTCCAATAATGCCTGAATTGGATCATTGATTTGAACTGATGATTAATGTGTACAATTGAAGATTGAACGAAAAAAAAAAAAGGGAAATAAATAGAAAATAAACTTTTTCAATGTAACAGATTAAAAAAGACCTCTCCTGTCTTCGTATTGGTAAATGCATTGGTGGTTGTGGGTGGAGTCATGAAATATTTGCGAATCGATTACTGATGGAGGGTTGAGTGGCCCTTGATGCTGATGGTGGATGCTAAAGATATATACATAAAATATTCGTTCATATATCTGTATATGTCTCTCAACTTGACGTCGAATGAGAGAAGAGAAAGTTGGTATGGTGCGCGGCGCGGTTCTATCGATTTTAATCTTGTGCAGATAGGAAAGCAACGTAAACAACTTCAATAGTATATTTACTTATATGTTCAGATATATTACTAATTGTAGATGTGTTTTCTTTTTTATTTTTCTGATAAAGAAGCGTGCAATTCAACACGGAAGAAAAAAATATTATAACTATGGAGTTCAGCTAATGATATTTTGATTAAAAATCACAAATATATAATTGCAGTAAAATTAGTACTCTCTACCCATAAATAATTAATATAGAAATGGTATACTCGAATATGGTGGATTTTAACTTGTTCACTTTTCATCATACGCTCTGGCGAAAATTAATTATTCAAAAGAGTGTTGTTCATTATTTTTTGTTTATCTCTCTTTTTATTTTTCGTGTTAGTCTGTTTCATCTCCGATTGAATCTTCATCAATATAACGTCCGATGTTTGAATATGGTTCTATATATTCGTTAGCAATTAAATGAAAATTCACTATGAGCATTCACTGGCGATTTTACTCTAATATTCTTTGTTTTTTTTCTTCATCAATTTCGTTGCTTTAAAATTAATCAAATATAAACTAGAGGCAAATAAAATTCGCAATGTTTGCAGTTTCATATTCATACACCACTATTTATTGCTTTATATTTTTTTTTTTTCTTTCTATTTGTAGAAAATTCACATTTTCAATTTATTAATATTCCATTCTATGAAATCGTATTATTTCAAAGTTCAACAATTGAAACATGAAAAGGCAATTGCGAAGAATATTCATCACTCATTGAATTCAAATTCGATTTTACACTACAACATTTATTCGATCAGTAAATATCATAGAGAATTATTTTCTTCATTTGAAATGCAGATTCGAATATGCAATATATGGCAAAACGTCGGATGAAAATTCATAATATATTTCCACATGAAGTAGCCATCAATAAAACCAATAATTGAAACAATAATAAAAATATCATTGAGTAAAAAAAAAATAAATCACCATATGTTCAACCGAAATTAATAATAGCTTATGTTTGTTCAATATTCTATCTATTCAACTATTACAAAGCATTCGAAATCTTTATTTATTGTAACGCTAACATTAGTTGTACGGATTAATTTGCGTTCTTTATTTTGCCTTTTGTTTCACGGGAGGAAAAAACAATTCTAAAACAAAACAGTGAATTTATTTTCACACCTAATGTTTTTCCAGTTTCCACAAATGAAATATGAACACATTTCACATACAGAAGAAGAAGTATTTCCATTCATTCATTCATGCATTCATTCATTATTATTATTATTATTATTATTATTATTTTTTGATTCATTGTGATCATACACCACACCATATAAATTCCACAACAAAGGGTAGACCAAAGTTCACAAGTGGGAATAAATCTGCTCCTAAACCCTTTTGATAGCAAAATTTATATCTCTATAAATAATAATGATAAATGAATGAAAAATAAAGTAAAATATGACAATGAATAGAGAACTCTTGTTTTGTTCATTATTTTACAATACTACATTTTTTTGTGTGGACAGTGACACCTGTCATATGAATCGAGCCTTTACCGACTGTTGCGTGCAGTTGCGCATAATTAAATACCAGATGCATGTATATACTGTATAGAAGTTCAAATAACCGGTACTACGCACGGCCAACGTCATGCGTTGTTTTGTTTATGTTTTTTTTTATTCTCTTTATATACACATATGGTTAGATATTTGCTGTGGAACACGAATATATGGAAATAAATGCTGCCTCAGTATTACTGTTTATATAAATTGACATATGCATATTTAATCATAAATATAAATGGCGCCGTAAAAATTCATCAAATTGTATGAATAAATTGTGGAGGAATGATAACATTTTTTTTTATCGAAATAAATTTAGTCACAAAAGAATTGTCAAAGTCTGATCTCATATTTTTTAAAGTGGTCAGATATTTCAAATAAAATTTTCTTCGATATAGAATCGTTGCAAGATTAAAGTCTAATTATTTTCTCGCCCGAGTTGTTGAAAACTATGTTCAGATCCTCACAATTGCTAATGATAAATATATATTTGCACGAAAATATCGCCGTATATTTCCACTGAATATTTATTCAAACAATTATGATTCTCACAATTACTTAATGTTAAAAAAACATTTATACAGCAACATTCTCGTATATTTCAATTAAATATTCATCCCACAATAAATCACAATACTCATGTTTGTTTGAATATTTTTATAGCGAGATTTTTCATGCAGAAATTTAATTGAACAACGCAAAGAGAACAAAAAAACGTATAATAATATTTGCTCTGTTATTTCATTGTTCGTCGATAATATTTTTAATTAAATACATACACATATGAGTAATTTGAATTCATTCATGTCAACACTTATACGAGATTGAATGAGAATAAATGAATTTTTTCAACCATTATTATTCACTCTTTATTTGTTATATTATATTCAATAATAGCTGTATTATTTAGCGGAAGTATAACAATTGATTGTGGCGCTACAGTTCACTCCCCTATATCCTCTTTTTTTTTTTATTCTTTTTTTCGCCCTTCCGTTTTTGATTGCACGCATGGCGTGCGCGACACGTGTGAATACTCAGGTGTTTGAAAAAATAAAAAATAATCGCGATTGGTTTGAGCCAGATGGCTCACAATTATTGACGCCGGATATATGACCCTTTGTTTGGATGATAACGAATATAGCAACCAGGACAATGTTTCGCCGAACAATATTACTTTCTATATAAACATATATATGTACAAATATATATGTACAAAAACATAGAGATAATGAATTATTTTATGTGATTAAAATAAAATGGCATCAAAAATGGCGAGTGGGCTTATTGATTTTTTTTTTGTTCTACGCGTAACAATTTGTGGAGTCAGTTTAAAGGAAAACATTTAAAATTTCAGTTGAACATTCGGTGGAAAAATTGAAAATTATACAATAGAGTAAAGGGATATTATATAAAAGAAATAAATAATCTTATTTCTTTTTTTTAAATCATGAGAAATACTACCATTAACTTTTTACAGTTCACTTGATGAATTAGTCAGAAAGTTTTCAATGTCTTTGGATCGTAGTTTTAACATTGATCATTTTCAGAGTGATTATCGAATCAGAATAAAAATATCTATGAAACACGATTAGTGTTTAGTTTAATTCAATTATTTTTCTGAAATAAAACATGGATAAAAAGAAACAAGAGTTAATTTTCCCGTGGAAAGAAAAAATAAATACTCATTAGGGAAATGATTGCATGGTAAATTTTGTAATTGCATATTATTGCAGTTTAATTCCAATTTCAATTCAATTAAATGAAATATATCATTGCATTAAATGTACACGTATGTATCCTTTATATACGCAATATCTATACATATATCTAATATTGATGCATGGAATTGTAATCAAATTCGATTGAGTGAATGCTGTATTGTCGTTGACAACATTGGATATTGCGAATCGACATTTGATGATGGGATTTTGAGGTGAGGAAGACACGCTGACGATATTGGCAATCTATATAACCCGCATATCTATAGATATACATTTATACATGAAGAAGTTCCCTCGACGAAGACATATATATCCAATATCTTGCCATATATATATTGGATGCGGTTGTAGGGTCGATCAATTCTACAGACGAATTATTTGCCCGATGTTACGTAGAATTTATCCACAATTTAATTTATAAATTCGTAACATTTTATACACTGCAAAACAAATATTTACAAATATTTATGCATTTTTCTATTGATCCAAATCGAAAGTAAACTCCAGTATGAATGTTTTTGGAAATACTGATTTTAATCTTGAAATAAAAATTCAAAAATTCGGAATCAATGGTTTCAAAAATGTTTGTAAAAAAATCGGTGATTTTTTTTAACTATTTCAGTTTAGCTATGATTACATTGTTTATGAAAAAAAAAAACTATTCTATAGACTCTGTTTATTCATCGCGTCAAGTGAAACAAAAACGACATAATGATCGCAATATTTGTAACACTTTGCTACAAATAATATCATAATAAATTAGAAAATGTAAAACATTCTTATAGCTATTCTTTTTCATGCATTCGACCACTCTTAATTATTTAGGCCAATATCGCGATAGAAATTCCGCGTAAAATTTCACATGAAATATTCATTCATGTATCCGTAATATCTGTATCAGCCATTGTGTTTTTTGTTTTTTGATCTTTCTTTATATTTCTCTATTCCAGTCATTAAATCTCAATTTTCTCTTGTATCTACGTCTGATGTTCAGATTGAAATAGTCTGTCTACTTCGAGCGTGTGGTATACAGATGCTTTATCTATAGTGTAACACCATGCGCTTTTCTCTCATCTCTATATGTACATAGTGAGGCATTAACTTGCTCACTCGTGTGCAATCAAGGTGGATGGGATAGTCATTTAAGCGTTTAATAGCATGCTGCCGCAGATACTCTCGCCTAAGCTTCAGTCTTGAGTAACGGCAGCAATGTCCGTGTGCTGTCCATTGTTTTCCGTCACGAGAGGACCCTTTCAAATTCTATATATATATATGTGAATATGTATGTATCCGCTCTATATTCTATAGTCAATTTCATATTTTCTGCTTGTTCCGCTCTTCTCATTGTTCACACTGCATCTCTCAATAATCTATCATGTATTCGTATTGGGATTTGAGATGGAGGAGTGGCTGAATCAATACAGTGCAATTTTGAAATTCACCAGAATACATTGTGAGAAGGATTTGTTGAATATGAATAGAAGCATTTATTGAACATTTTTTTGAAAGTACTTTTTTGATATTTGATGGCATTTAGTAAACAGAAACATATGACTTTTCATCAATATTCTCATTTGTTTCCAATGTATATAGTTTATTCCCGAACAACTAAAGATTTATTATTACTATTATCATCATTAGACAACAGAATGATCTTGAATATAAGCAAAAGTAATTACGAAAGAGAAGGAAAATTATCAGAATTAATTAAAAGGAATCTGCAGCATGAAATGATTGATAAATTGACAATCTAGAATCACGCGAATATTTGGAATGATAAAAAAATGTAAGTGAATATTTTCGAGTGACAACTGAATCAAATTGCGATATACGGATTCGATGAAAACTCTGATTCGTCTGAAATTTTTCCAATAATTCAATCAATTATATGACGATGGAAAGTGAATGAGCAATTTACGCATCAGGGAAATCCGAATATTTCTATGAGTATGTGTTTTCATTCATTAATATATCTATATCAACATGTATATTGGACACATATGAGAAATGGGCGAAATATATATCTATGTGTCATGAATGTGCGTTGAGTACATGAATATATTCTGGAACATGGGATTAGTTGGCATTGCCACAGATCTAGTTATGTATAACCGCGGCATACATCCAAATGGTTTTGTTCCTCAAATAATAAATGATATAGTTGGAAACTTTTTATGTTACACAAATAATATACATTGATGTAGATACACATAAGAGACCGCAGTCGCTCGTGACTCCAATGACCTCGTTGTAATTCTTGTTATAGTTTCCGGTTCGTGGTGATATTATATATGAATAACTATAGACAGTATTCAGACTGTTATTGTTATTCACATTGCATCAAAGTTTACATTGAAAAAGAGCACAGTACAGATTGTAGTAAATGATGTCTTGATATATGAGTAACAAATATTTTGGATACAAAGTTGAAACGTGGATAGGCTGACATAGCAATATTTATCAGATAATATGACGAAAGAAATACAAAGCATATGATAGAATTAGCAATGGTTATTATAATTTAATATTATACTTACAAACAAAAATAATCCTGCTTCGATTGTTCCGACCGGAATATCTCAATTTATTATAATAATATCTAATTTTATGGAACAAAAATATTTAACATTAGATTATGATAAACAAAAGTCATTTATTTTTCATGTGAAATTTATGAGAAAACCCAAACATGATAAATTAATTACTTTGAGGGGTAACTATAAATATCTATTATTATTATCAGAAATAATCACTTTGGTTTACTAAACGGAATGTAAAAAATTATCATCTGCACAGTATTATATTTTCTACAACAATAATATTCTAAATACTGGGATGATAAAAATCTTTTAAGTATTATTTACTTCACATATAAAATATGTTTACGTCGTATTTTTTATTCAACCATTTGCATCATTCCCTAAGCGATTACAACTTCAATTATGCACTATATCTTTTGTATCGTTTGTGTACAAAAATATATAGGATGAAAAAAAAATAAATAAATTTGATGCCTTTGGCACAATTTCCGAGATCGAATTATTATCACGATGATACTACATTACCACACGCACAATGTTCTCCTCTATCTCTTATTAAATTAATTATATTTCGTTCATATCACGCACTGTTTCATTACATTTATCATGTATAATTTTGAATTACTCGATAAAATCATTCATTAATTATTGAATTTCATAATAAATTGATTTAATTCGTTATTTCCTGTTGACTCGTTACAATGGAAATAATTAACGCGTTCGAATTTGGTTGCGTAGTACTCTATACGATTGAATGGTATATGTATAAAGGTGCGGGAATTTTACCACTCACTGTAACACAATTGTTGGAATAATTATAACAAGTTAAAATTGATATAAAAAATAAATTGAATCAACAAATATATCAAGAGTACATAATTGATTGGTGGTAATATGATTATTTTGAATTATATGGAAAGTATTTTTCAAGGTTGCGGTGTAATACGATTTATTGATATACCACACATTGTGACGTGATAATTTAATATTTATTTAATTACATATTGGAACAAATGGAAATTAATTAAACTTGAAATTATTTCATAACGAATGTCCTATGCTCGGTAAAAATATTGCGGGTTATTTTATTTTTTCTCTTCATTGCGTCATAGAAGTTCTGAGTTTTTTTATTATTTATTCTTTTTTCTCTTTTTCCCTACCGAGGGACATGTCAACGAATTTATTTTTCTCTCCATCCAGCTCTGCTTGTGGTATACGTATGGGGGGATTTGAGGACTCAGGGATGGGATGTTATAGCGCGGGAGGCCTCGTCAAGGGAGTAATCGAGGTATATACACATGGAAAAAAAAAAGAAAAGAAAAAAAGAAAAAATTAAAACGATTCTGGATTTAACCGCCTGAGGGACGCAACCTCGGTAGCTGGGTATAAGCAACGAGATTGAAAAAAAAAATTCCATACGACGGAAGTGTGTATGTATGTGTATATGTGAGAGGTGAGGGGGATAAAAAAAGTTACGGAGGGATATGAAAGAGAAGAAAAAATGAGGAGCAAAAAAAAAAAGGGGCGGGAAAAAAAATATGACAAGCAAATGTGAATGACGTTTCAGAATAACTTGAAGTATCATCGTATCATTTTATTTAATTTCCCTTTCTCTCGTGATTCTTGAGATTTTCTTGAGGGCGCGTAAGTGTGACGACGTCGTTGATGCCAAGTATAAGGGAGTTTCGCAATTATTTTTAATAAGCAGCACAATGTCTCTCAAGAAAATTTTTCTATAGAAATTAAAGAAAATTTTTTTTCTTTTTTTTTTTCAATTAACTACTTTGTTCATTTTTTTTTTTTTTTCCATTTTCTATAATAAACAAATCTGTAGGAAATCTCTCTATCTCATTATTAAAATTTATATTTAGTACAGTAATGGATGCATAAAGCTTGTAGAACTCGTCAGATGACCTGATATAATAAGTACATGCACACGCAATGACATCTATTCATAGATTCATGCATAAGGCTGAAAGCATTTCATGTATATGAGTATATTTTGTGTATACGGAGTACAATGTGTTTAAAGTACGGTAGATGCACTTGATGCCATAATAATCTCCAAGTTGGGATAGTACAGAGACAATATGGCATGGGAATTTCTTAACTTTTAATTGTGACAGATGTTAATTCAACTATGATGTAAAATTATTGATAATTGTAGATCTTGTTAAAGGGGATGAATAACTGTAGTGGATAAAAAAGCATTGAATAAACAACAAGCCAAATAGTAATATTATAGACAAAGGAAAAAGTGTTTGACCTCGCGAAACATTCAATGTTTGACATTAAAATGTACTTTATTATTTTTTAATGTGGTTATAAATTGAAAGAAAAAATAATGGCGAATTCCAGAGGTCCAATATGGCTTGATAGAGGGTTGAATCACATACTCCAATGAATTTTCGTGAGCAATATAGCATCTGTTGATTAAATATAGCGAAATTTTTCTGTCAATGATTCATAGTACGAATTCTACTGGAATACTGAATTCCAAGTGAATGAGAAGAAAAAATAAATGTATGAATATAAGTAAAATAAAGTTTGATATTTTAAATTGTTAATCTCATAATGAAATAATGCGATGAAAAAAAAATTTATATGCAAGTGATATTATGCAAAAGGAACATTCGTTGGAAGTTTAAATAAAAATTGTCTCGGTAAACACAAAGTTTTTCACTGGAGTTTTGCAGGAAGTCAAAACTTGGCTTACGAAGAGTAACATTTCTGTGTCCCAACTAGGAATCAACGTACCTCCATCCTCTCACACTTCCCCTAGCTCTCGTTCCGTTTCGTTTCTGTATTTTCTATACATATAGTGTAGCATCTCTTCATTCTACGTCGTCCGATTACTTGGAATGCAGAAGGTGAAACAGTCGTATGGTTGCAGTGAAACTGGTAACTCGACGCTAGAGGTGAGGCTTTTCTCTCGCACTTTCTTTGATAGGTTTTCCTTCGGCACCTAACTTTGACGTTGGTTAAAACATTTTCCATGCTTCTCTAAGTAAAGTTTCAATTCAATCAACTCTGTATAACATGCACACAGTATTTACCACCTTAGAATATTACTATCATAGCTGCTATTTGCAAATAAATGTTTCTTTGACAATTAAGGATAAAATAATAACACCAGAAAAACAAAATAATATTGAGATAAAATATCACTATTGATATCGATAATGAATTAAATAGAGAGATATCTTACATAAGTGAGGGAATAATACGTAATGCATTGAATTCTTTCTTCTTTTTTTCCAATATCCATTCCATTATTTTTGTAGAGACCACAAAAGTGTCTTATACAATAGTTCACTTATTCTCAATTATATAAAAAAATGATTCAAACTATTTTCAATTATAACAAGTAATACAAATTGAATTTGACAGTTAATAAATTATCAGTAACAAGAAAGTCTTCGTCTTCCCAAGACTGAAAATTTTATTTATTCAATTTTTCAGATCCGCCCAATTATTATAAAGACAAAATAACATTTTATAATATCCGTTGAAATGAAATTTTTCACTAATTTCAATGAATAGTACTTCTACTAACTGCTATAACAACTAATAATCTACATTTCAACTCAATATACTTCCTACCGAATGATATTCCTAGAAAAACATCATTAAAAAAATTTTCTGTATAAAGTACAACTCCTTCAGTATTTCTCCTTCACTTTTATTTACTCTGTTAAAAAATTCATTAAGTTCCTCACAGATAAAAAAAAAAACGAACGACCAAAAATAAAAAATCAACCAGTACGAAAGAGAAAAAAGTTTATAAATGCCGTCAAGTCGTCGACCAGCAATCATGCCAACTTGGTGAAGAGCCTTATTCGTCTGTCATGCCTGCCTCACTCCCACAATGTTCTGTCAGGATGGAATGTTCGGGGGAAACGATGAGGTAAAGGGGTGCACGTAGAATACATATATACATATAGATAAGGAGGATGAGCAAAAGCCATCAGAGGAAACGGAGAGGTATACATATATACAAAGCTCGCGTAGCATATACAGAACCGAGGAGAAAATGCTTTCTGGGGTTTCTGGGATGTTGTTGGGACTAAAGGGGTCGTGAGGCTTTTCCTCCTTCGCTTCTCTCCCTATCTTTCCACTCTCACCACTACTGCCACCACTACACATAACCATATATATATGCAACGATAGTAGTGTATATGCGCTTATAGACAGCTGCGTTGGGTCGCGTTGAGAAACAGAGAATGATGCCTTGATATTTGGATCGATGCCCGCGTACAGTTCTCATCTCTCTTCACCCTATTTATCACCCTTCCCTTCTTCCATTGCCTCGACATCATGAGTATATACCATATAATGTATTGACTAACTTTACACAGTACTCGCAGAGGCTTCTCTGACGATACTACACTGCGATGCATTCCACAATTTAAATGCGCGCCCACGTTTCTGTGCGATGAGTTGAAGTTACGATGAGGGTGGAAGGTCTTTGTGTATACCACGATCGACCTAAAAGCTTACAGGAAGGTTTATTATATCACTATATATGTGGGCCACACAACTGAGGACATTTGCAATTTTGATGCATAGATTTTAGTGGCAGTAATGTCGATGATCGCGTTGATGAACACATGGCAATGGTGAATTCTGGTCATGTACATTGACATTTCCGTATTTAGATGAATATATTTAATTGGGTGAATGCTATTCCTTTGATCTCATTAATGCTTTGCGTGTTTTAGTTGGCATCATGTATACCAATTCAAACTTGATATGGCATGAAATTTGAATACTGTGCTAAATGGGTGGCGATTGAAATATTAATATTGGAATAAAACATGTACGCTTGGATAGTGTGATTGTTCGTCTGGATATTTATTGTGCGTTTTTGAATTTGAGTGTACTGAAACGAATGGATTATGGGTGATGAATGTGTTGGACACAGCTTTGGTGTTATTTTTTGTTCAATCATATCAAAGCTTTGTGTGTGGATGTCACCGAAGTTGCATTAAATGGAATGGGGGAAAAAAAAAATAAATAAATAAATCAATCAATGAAAAAGAATAAAAAAAAAAAATGTGACTCAATATGTGGAATTTAATATTTGCAAACCGCAGTTGTATATGTGTGGATTCGGTATTTGAGCATGCGGTTACGATAGATAGCTCGCGGTGTTATATAACCGGAAATGAAAATTGGGTACAATTTGTGTGTAGATGTGTTTGTATTTTGTCACCAATGTGTTCAACAATGTTCGACACGAATGACAAACGATCGTTATACTTATTATTGATCATCATTGAGGCACAATAAAAATGTTTATTTATTTTATATCTTACTTTGATATTGGATTTTCTATATTGATACTTTGTTTCAATTCATTTTTATTAAATTCGATAAAAATTCTATTGGGGATATTTAACGATTAAATAATACAAATAATGTGTTTGTTACTTTGATCAAAAAGTTAATTAAAAAAACTTGATAAAATTCGCGTTGCATTTGGAGTAGCGGTGCGTATTCTGCATGGATGGAAATCATTATCAGGTGTTGTGGTGGCCGCGCTGATGTAAATATTTTCGCGCATAGCAATAGAAGCATTCTTCACATTGGAATAATTGGAATTCTAAATGATACAGATTGTTAGAAACGGGAATTATAGTATGGAATAGTAATCGTTGTCCACATATCCACATATCGTGAATTATATTTAACCGTATATAAATTTAATATTTGTTACTTTACTCATATTACCAATTTTCTCCCATACATTGCTATGTTACAGTAATGAATGAAGAGTATAACTAATTAGTTAATTAATTAATTAATTTCAATACTGTTACACAAAGATTTTTCTAGCACGTTAAGAGCAAAATTTTATTTATACAGGTTATATTTCACGAAGAGGAAAAATATATTTAAACTAATTTAAAGCCAACATATTGTTCCGTGCAACACAATTTAGAGTTACGGGAAATACATGTGGGAAATAATATTTAAATATAAATTAATAATTTCACTTTTGTATGTATTAATATTCGCTGAAAATGAATCCAGTATGAATAAATATAAATTCGTCAGTTGAATAAATCCATAGAAACATATTTTCATATATATTAAAAAAAAAAAAAATATATATATATATTTCTATTATAAAACAGCGAAAAAATTGTGTGTCCCCTAATATTCAATAAAATATGTTATAATAACATATTTTTACCTGTATTTCGACATTTTTTTCTTGACGGAATAACAACCCTATTGGAAATAATCATGACCTTATGAGGAATAAATCTGTAGAATTATAAAATATAGTGTTCATAAAGGTAAAAAAAAATCAAAAAATTATACTTTCCCTTGGATTCAATTTTGTGATGAATATTTTGCTGTTAATATTTTTCGTTCAATTTATTCATTCACAATTTAGGGGAAACATGGGTGAGGAGTATTAACAACTCAGCGGGTAATACTCCCCGTGTGTTCCACATAATGGATATCGGGTATATATGTATATAGGTTCATATATGTTTGAACATATATACATACGCTCGTCATTTGGTTGAATGGAGTTTTTCAAAGCCGAGTTTTGCTGCACAGCCGGAAATTTTTCACGCTTTGAATGGCAAAAGAGACCCGGGGATGATCTCTGGTTGGATCGGATGTCAAATTTAACGATGGCTTCACATATCTATCGTCAGTATGTGCATACAGATATGTGAATGAGTGTGTGTGATCTTCTTTGCAACAAAAGCTTTTTGTCCCCATTCTGTCATATATAATCTTTTTTTCTTGTCGTTGAGCACCATAAAAATAGACTTGAGTGCAAGCGAATATTAAAAAAAATACTGGAGAACCTTCTATTTATTTGCCCGCGGTGATCACAACTCTACTCTGAAATAAACACATGATATATATAAAAAAAGTTATGCAGAGCGGATGATATGAAGTTCAATCCTTTGAGTGCACACCTCACTGCAGATCTTTACATAGTACACATGAGATCAGAATTGAGCCCAAGCCCTTCTCCAATCAATATATAATAAAAACTATTTATTTTTTTCTCCATAATAAAATGTGGGAATATTTTTTGATACTCATGAATCAAATTTTATCGATGTATAATAAGAGTTAAACAACGAAAATATTGAAGTTTGAGAAAGAAATAACTAAAATTAATTGCAAAGAAATTTTAAATTATGTTTCCATGAAATGTGTTTAAAGACACGTTGTGGAGTTGATGAATAAAATTTCATCGCTGAATAATTGAATTGGAAAAAAGAAATTAAAAATAATTTCCCCGATGTGGAACGAATATGAAGTTAAATTGTTGGTTAAGTATATTACTGCTCTATGTATTTTATTTCATGTAAATACACAACATTTTGTCATCATTTTTATTATTACATTCGAGATAGCAATTATTTTTTGTACGCCAAACACATCAAAATTTTATTTAGCACCCATTAAAATAAATTTGAATCATTTTTTTTTTAATGAGAATATTAAATGCTACAAGGCTTTGTCTATATTCCAAATGTACTTGAATTCCCATTTTTGTCTATAATGCATTTTAATTATTTAAAATAATAAACAATTAATGTATTGAACTGTGTATTCGATATCCATAATTTACATCAATTTATTTTCTGAATATCCTGTACATTTATGGTAAAAAAAAATTGATATACAATATACAATTAAAACAGTTGTATCAATATGTTTGAAGATAAATTTACATTTATTCTAAAAAAAAATATGATATGATAGCTGAACGCTTCGCATAAAACTGAATATTCTCCTAACATCTTATACATATTTGTATATTTATTTTCCATGGAGTGTTCTGAAACTTCTCGTGAAGATAACAATTTTCGTGCCGGAATAACTCCGCGTACATAGCAAGGGTTAAAGTTGAAGAAAAAGTTTTACTTTCACGTACAATAGAGTGGGATCATGATTATGACGTGATGAAATTTATATAAACCAGGTAGTTGTTATATATAAGATCGCGTATGAAGGGAAATTGTGAATGGGATGTTAAAGTGGAATATCAAGAGTGTATATGATGAAGATAGGTGGAGACTCGGGAAATGAGATCGTCAAGTGCATCAGGGAGGATTCACGAGCAGCTGATGTTTGAAAGTCAAGTATACTGTGTATACGATAATGTTGATTATACGTTTAAACGATGAGCGTGGATAAGCTTGAGTGTTTACATTTTACGTTATATAATAAACGTAAATATGAAAGAAGTGGATTAGAAATCGATTAAGTGAGTTGAGGAATTTTTTTTTATTGTCATGACACCACCAGCATTTAGATGAGAAACTTTGATGCTCCAAGAATTTTCCAATAATTCATTAAATATGCTCGCATAACTTTGTAAATAGTTTCAATCAGGATTTAGATTTTTTAATTTCAATTTTATTTTTTTCCCATCCTATATTCTCTCCGTTTAGTGAATAAATTATTTTCAAGTTAATGCCATGAATTTTAAGTGTTTTTATTTATTATTCAACACGAATGTACATGGTGATGAAAGAAACATTGAGATTGTTAGAAATTAAAAATCGCAGATGATCCCTCTCTTTTTTTTTTTATCATAATACATTCATGAAGGTGAGTGGCGAACATGTGGAAAGGATTAACTTTCAATCAACATTTAGCTTTAGAAATAAATAATTTAATGAGGAAAATGTGGTCGTTCTTTGTGCTATGTTAAATTCAACTTTTTTACTTTAAAATCTCATGAAGATTTAGTATTCGAATTAAAGTACATTTTCCACGAAAAGAAAATAGACAGGAAAAAATAAACATGTCTGTTGCTAGTTGTTCAATTACCCAAAGATAAATATTGGTTTTTTTTTTCGTTCATTACAATTATACATCTTCTTTCAAAATATTCCCACTATCTTGACAATTGTGTCTCATACATATATAAAGTCAAACTGTACTAAAAACCCAAGAGGATTCAACCACTATTAATTCTATATACTCTATGTCAATGTTACCTGGGAATTGCGATATCTAAATGTCTCGTGAGAACATTTGTGAATGATCTCTCGAGTAATGTCGGTTGGATATCGCTATCTCACACTGGAAACCTGTATATACAATGCATATAGAGATCATTGTAGGGTCTGAGAGAAATGTACACTTCTTGTCCGAGTTAATAGTCATATTGTTATAACGACGCCTACGGGTATCATCTCAAAATCCATCATGGTTGATATAACCCGTAATATATACATGAACCCTTCCACAATATATTTAGTTACATGCTGTATATTTTGGATGATGAGTATCGATATACTTCATGAATACCATCAAGAAAATGAGATATGTACGTGCTACGTAGATATTTATATACACAGTTGAAAATTGTATGAGAAAGTCCACTGAAAATTTGTGGGAGAATTTTTTCCTATTGCAATTTTTAGACTGAGATCATTTTAAGTTTTTTGATGTTCTGATTTTTTTTTTATACAAATGATTTAGAAGAATGGTTTTGGAATTAATTATTAGGGGATAATTATAGATAATATCATTTCCATATAATTTTTAAAGTAAATGAATGATATGATTAAAAAAATTTCTCTCAGTGTATTGATTTTGGTTTGAAGTCTGTTCAAAAATTTTCGAATATTCAGATTGAGTTATCTATCATAACTGTCATAAGTAAATATTCTGTTATGATATCAATGTTAAATTACTTCGTCCTTATTATGAAGTCAATTATTGCTATATTCACATGGGAACAACTGCTATGATGTATATGATAGTACTAAATTTATATTAGTGCAACGCGCTATATTATTCTAGTAGTTATTACTACAATCTTGAAAGTGGCGTTCGAACTTTGCAAATGACAACAAATATTTTAATACAGTCTCACTAGGATTAACGTGTTAATATTCTGACAATGTATGCACAATCATTTAAGTTCTCCTACAAAATGGTAATTGTTACGATATTATATCTCATCGTATATTGGATGTATCCGTAAGGCTATCAGAATTTAATGGTTATAGATACGTATTATTTAGTGCAACAATTGCGGCAATATGTAAACGCTGTAAATTTCAATTATTATGTCATTGTCGATGAAAATAGTAGGATATATATTCTTCTAGTTCTATAAATGAATTTCGTGCGATTCAGTATTTTTTTTTCTCCTTATTGATATCGATGAGAAAACTAATTTTAGGGTTGAGTATCTAAAAATTTATTTAGCTAAGAAAAATATAATTTGATATGAGAGAATTGTGTGAAGAAAAAAAAGTTTGAAAGTCAATTGTCAAAAAACGATAAAGAAATGTAAAAAAAACAAAATTTGTTCGAATATTTTTGAGGAAAATATTTGTCTCATGTTTATTTAAATTCTAATAAGGAGCAAAATGAATAATTGCCACATATTTTACACGAAATCAATTCCTATTTCACCCGCAAGTGTAGGTCCTAAAGATTTCTCCAATAATTCTATCCGAATATCTGATTAACTATAATAACAAATAACAAGTTTTGTGCAATGCCAAAAATTTTTTATCGGCATATTAACTCTTTTATATATACCTACATAAATTGCTATCGTTTTGTTTGTTTTGCATTTTCCTTTCTATCCACCTTTTCAAATAACAAAATAAAAATTTATGAGAATGACAAGCAGTCGAAGGAAATATATAACATTTTTCATTGGATTTTATTGGGACAAGAGCCAAACTAAATATGTTGGGACAAACAACATTTTCAACGCCTCTTGCACCAACAAGAGGAACAGAATGGTGTACAATAGTAGCATATATGCATATACATGTATATATATGTGTATATAGTATGAGAGAAAGGAGATAAAGGATGAGAGAGGAGAGGTAAAAGTCCTCCACTGCACCATCCGTTCGTTTACTACCTCCGCCCGTCAACTTTTTTTTCCGCTTTTTATTTTCCTTTTTTTATTTTTTTGCACCCGACCAACTTCACCACAGCCATCGATCACTCGCTGTCGGTGAGTTACATTTTTTTTTCTCCCTTTTTTTTCACCACTTCTATTCCTCCACCGCACTCACTATATGAGATTGGGTTAAATTTCGTTGGATATTCGAGCCAGCTATATTATATACCACTTCTATCTTCTTTTTGTATTTTTTTTCTCCCTGTATTTTCTATGACTATACAAGCCAGTCATCCCATCTCACGAAAAAGCTCATTTCTCCGCATCACCAAATATAAAAACAAGAAATAAAATCGGTGGGTACCGAAAATAACAATAAATACAAACAAAAAAAAAAAATGTGATTGATTGACAGCCACTAATGAAAATTCACACGGAGATTTATCAATGTGTTTGTAACTAAAGATAGATATTTCACATGGATTCAAATGAGAATGGAGTGAAATTGCGAAAGGATAAAGTATAGGCAAGCGAAAAAAGAATGAAGGAAAAAAAAAAATTGTACATTTCATGATGGAATAATACAAAAATATTTTTTTTTAACATGCGCAAATATATATTAAACCTTCTTTATTTCATTATTAACCATCACTGTCTGTCTACCGTATAATCAAGTTTTTTCAGTTGAATAAAGTTTTATCTCAACAGAAATAATTCTATAAATAAAATGCTAGCAGTTATATACAATTTATATAGAAGTCTTTATAAATTGTACAGACATAGAGATGTCAATGTAGGAAATTATACATCTCAAATTTTTAATTCAATTTTCTCGGAATATAAACAAAAGCTACATTATCATTTTCACTTGATAGGAATAATTATAAGTTATAATCAAACAAAAAATAAATCTGCATCCTTCACTATCCTCCGACAGCCATAAATTTAATATAAAAGTTATTTTCCATAATTTTCTTCTGTGAGTTGCCACTTCTCAATGGCATTATTCATATAATAAATATTTTTCTTCATTCTATCAGCCGATATATTTATGCATATGCAGAACATCAAAGAACCATGCTAAATGCATTTGGTGAAGCGAAACAAATTCCTCATGTGTGTATTTGATCGGTGAATTTGTAATGCACTGGAAACCCGTTAACATGAAATACCGGTAGAACTGATGACAGTTAATAATGGAATGCTCGCGATAACATACGTAACTTGAAGCTTTCACTCTCTCCCTCACCCTTCTCTATATGTTCCCTCCCTTATTCAAAAGCGCGATGCTCACAGTCAGGTCTTATCGCTATTGTATATTATCCCTCAGGGGAAATTTACCAAAGACTTGATGTTCACGTTTCAAATTATTTGTGCACATAATTAAACGCTATATTCCCCGATAGATTTACATTTGGGAGTAAACATAACAACGCGGCTAGCGCATATTCGAAATCATTATCGAATAATATATGACATTGGCGATTATTTATAATGTGAAATAATTCCATTGGGATGATATATATCCGCCGAAGAATACTGATAAGGATTGTAATCTATAATAGTTCGAATAATGATATATTTGATGATATTATATTGTAAAGAGCGAATACATTGATACATCAGGAATCGAAAATTGTGATGACACAAAAGGAAATTTTTTGCGAATAGAGAAACAGTTTTATTTATATGGATTATTTATTTTCTTATTCATTTAAATAATTCGAATTGAATTATTTCAATAGCATATTTAGAAAATGTCTGAGGAATTTAATAATTGTGTGGGGGTTAATTTAATTGATATCATACAACTTTTATGATACTATTTGAAACAAATTTTGTTGTGCACTAAAGTTTGATTCTAAAATTGAGTGGTAAATTAAATGAAAATAAATAATATGTTCAATCAGATTATTATTACTTGTCAACAAACTTCCATGAGTAATGTTCATTGAGAGGATACAATAAATTTTCAACTGTCTGTCACTTAAATTCTGTCACAAAATTAATTGTAAATAATGATATTTCGAATGGGGACAATAAATGTAGATGGGGAGAGAATAATTTCCTTATACAGTTGCTCTTTTGTCTCTTTGCAATTTTATATATGATGCTGATTTAATATACGTACATTGGTCTGACGTTTTCATTTCCATTTTGTGCATATACGTATGTGTATGTATATATAGATGTATATTTACAGTGACGTGTCTGCATTCAATTTATGCGATACCATGCGCCTATATGTCTACGAAAATTGAATTCTTGATGCCGGATGAATATAAAATAATATAAATGATATTTTACGAGATGTTGTGCAGCGTTACTGACTTGTGCGGGTTACGCGTTCAAAGTTTTACTTATTGTTATATGCACGTGTCTATATATTAGCCTGGTTCATCATCCTTAGAGCTATTGCCCGAATTATTATTGAACAAATACGCGCCATAAAAAGCCTATTATTCTCCATGCTATAATTTGTAAATTACCGTTATCAAACGACTACGCTTCACTAACGGCTTTTCGCAATTTATATTTATATTTTATGTGTATAAACGCTCGTTAATCAACTAAACCTGAGATTGCACTTTATGATCTTTAAGAATTCCCATTAAAATAAACGTCGGTCCATCAAACATTTCATTTCATTCTATATTCAGAATTTGCTGCAATAAAGCGATAGTGTTCAAATAAAAAAGAAACAGAAATGTTATAAATAAAAATATTACTAACGAGAGGAGAGAAAAAAAAAAAAAAAGATAATAAATGATATTTCTTGAGAGCATGGTGGTAAATAATCTTTTGTACATTTTTCTCTTGAACTTTTTCTCTTTTTTATCATTTTTTTTTTCTTTTCTATTTTTTTTTTCTCTTCCTCTTAAAAACCAGGCGAGAAGAAACGACGAGCGCACCTTACTTATCTGCTTTTCCCGACGGTGCCTTTCGCCTACTTTCCCAACTCCATTACGCTCGACGCTTTCTCGTTGGTATAGAGAACTAACGCGCGGTGGCCCACCACGACAGACGGGACTTTTTGAGTCTCGTAAAGCCTGAAATATAGTGAGATACTTCTCATCGTCTACTCGTAGTTAGATGTGAACGGGGTGCGCTCGCACGAACGTGTAAAAAACGAAGGGAAATGTGCGTAAGTAGAGAGAGGACACGATGTGGTCGGACATTTATACAGGGTGTATCCTGTACACAGAGAGTTAGATAAAATAGGGTCGAGTTTAAACGACATTCATTGGTGGTTTGTGGCAATAAAGTTGTGCCATTAATAATTTGTTAGTGTGCACACACCGGCGGTTGTTGAAAGAAAAAAAAAGAAAAACTTACTGTACCATGTGCGTATAGTAGTTATATATGTACACATGTGTATGTGTGTTTTATTATCAATTTCACTGAACGACCAGACACACTTTGACACTCGCAACTTTAGTAATAAAAATTTTGGCAAGTAGTCTATACTAACATGTTCTGTATAATATGATCACGTTGGTGAGTCATATAAATCATTTTGTGAAATATATAAAAGTATCATTTCGAGTTGGTTAAAAGTTTGGTCTAAGTATGACATAGCAATCACATTGTTGCTTGGATGTTGATTTACACATGTACGGATTTCAATTTTTTCTTTTTTTGCAAAGTCACTCACGAGATTACGCAGCTTATATTTGACATAAACTGGCAGACAGATGGATAACTATTTGAAAGGCATTTGTAGTATTATATTAAATTCGTGTGGATGATATAGAATTTACGCAATGCTAACACATTCTTCTTTGATTACAATGACACAAAGTCGTCAAAACTGACTATGTGAAAATTATATACACGGAGTGAGTAATTAAAGTGTTATTGAAACGATTCTTTATAATCATACCTAACTTAAAGACTGTAAGAGTTTAGTATTTATTAATTATTAAATGTATGTTCATATTATATACTTCAATGTTCATAACACGATGTGAAATATTTTACTTGAAGGAATAAAATATTAATTCATAATTTATCAATATTAAATTTATTCAATGTCGTAAACAACATTTGTGGCGATTAACAGTATATAGATTCTCAAAAAAATGATTCAATAAAACTATCGATAACTTCATCCCCAAAAATTCATTTTCAATTTTACATTTATCAATAATATTATTATAATTTACGTTTAGCAATGATAATGAATTTTTCATCTACAGGATGTTCATAAAGAGTGAAAACTTTCTTTATATCAATTCAGAATACATTTCACTCAATATCAAAATTCCCCTTTTTTTTATTCCCTCCTTTTATAAATTCTGAATAATAAAAAACCATACCGAATTGCGTGCCTCAATTTTACTTTCAAATTCACAACGATTTCAATATTACCTTTCGTCAATATGTGATGGAAAATAAAAGAACAGAGGTCTGATGATTGATTATATCTAATTGAATTGAATTCTTATAATCCCTCTGTGTAAATAAAAAATATTTGTGGCTATACCATCAATTGAAATAGATTTTCATCGATGAATTTCAAGAGCTATTATTTGTGACGATGTAAGAGTTACGATTCACAACGTATATATATGAATGGAATGTACTAGTCGTGTCTCTTATCTCTGAGTACAAACTCTATACCGATAACAAAAGCCCTACACATATATACAATAATACATAGATATATGTATATATACTCGGTCATGTCAAATGGGATTCTATTGAACGGCGAGATGGGTAACATTGCTTCGCGATGAGTGCTTCATGATATAGTTCATTCGAGAACATTTCCGACATCCGTGTACCGACTCCGTATATATATATATATATACATATATATGTAGTATTGACTACTCATACAACCGATGCAATTGCATTTAACCTGAACTTGTTAGGTATAGACTGTATCAATTTCATATTTAGAATCATATTGATAATATTATCAGTTTCATCATGCTGGAAAATAATTTAATTTCTCTCTAATTTTTATTCCTCTATTTATACAGCGAAAATATGAGATTGGAAATTATCATTTTCGAACGAAAGTTCTGCCAAATATCATCGTTGGAATGGAAATTCATATAATAATACGGAGGAACAGGAAATAAAAAAAATAGTTTACATAAATTATTAATTTATTATGTGGATTATTTTGGGAAAATGAGTTAATATTTTGCGATTCAATATTGATTTTATCGAACCCTTTTCCCATATCCACGTGAAACAATTCTGACTTAGAGAACTATCTCAATATCGAAAGATAGCCGGATTATTTAATGTGTAGTCAATTACAAATTCATCTTGTATATTAATATAATATATATGCAAATATAATATGGGAGTATAATAGTATACAACTTCTTTCCGGATATCCTGCCGTTTTCGTGTATATCAAAATTTCCATTAGCAACACTTGTTCACTAATTTAATTCATAATTGATATTCGATGTACGACCCATTTACATAACGATATCAATTAATGCACAAAAATGAAAAAAAAACAAAAAAAACAGGAAAAACTGTTGCAATCCAATTTCCCCAATATTACACAATTAATATTGTATACACAAATTACCACTTTATCTCAAATAAATGTGGAATTCACCATATTTGTTATAATATATTACAGATTTTAATTGTTATTTTCTTGTTGTTGCAGATGCAGCCATGGAACAATAATTCATCCATCTGAATATTAATTGTTCGAATATATTTCAAGGTACATAAATAAATTAGTGTATTATACAATTTAGCAAGACATCTTGGTTTATTAAATGACATTTTATCGCATGAACACCGCTCTCACAATTTCCCCCTTACTCTTAATTACAAAATAGACTGTGTGTTGAATACTGTTCGGGTATTGGTCACAAGAGAGTGCTTTGGACTGTTTATTCTCACACAAGTTCATGCGTTCCGTATACATATATATATATATATATGCGAACGTACTCTAGTAACGTTGCAACCTCTTACTTATCCTCTTGCTTCGGGTTTCACTGCGCCATCCTAAACTGTGGAATATAACCGTGAAAATTATAGTGGCATCGCCAACACCACTGCCGCACTGTATTCTACCACTTGTTACTTATAGCGGTGTATATGGCAACTTAATAAGCTGATAGGATAGTGTCGCAGAGTACAGTTTAGTGAAGGGGATCGGGGGTCATGGTAAATAGTCAACTTCGTTATTTTCTATAGTTATGAAATATTTTCGACTTTAATTATCGTTTGTGTTTCACGTCAAATTGAAGAATTATATTCATTTGTTGAATTCACGAGCGGTTAATTCGCGTACACAAATTAAATTGAATCAAAATATTATTCAATATTACTGTCGGGCCCAGCACCGAGTGTGCTCTATTCACGAAAAGTGAAGTTAATAAATTGAATTTTGTTCATTTTTCCTTTTAGATTCTTGTTATTTATCAAAAGCTTTTTTTTTTCTTGTTAGAACAAATTAATATTGATCATATTCGTGAGCTTTAATTATTACGTAATATATTGGAGCGAATTTATTATTACTATTTTTTTTTATATTAATATAATTTATGTAATGACGCTACTTTTGTTTTATGAGGTGTTGTTTTTTTTTTCTTGCTTGTAGTAATAGTAAATCAATTTACGAATATCATTGTGAATTCTTTTTTTTTTTCTTGTATCGCATTGTCTCAGATTTGAGAAAGCCTTCTCAAGTGCCCAATTGAATTTTACGATATTGTCATGGGCTGTCTCGTGCACACTACTCCAACCTGATATTTATCGACATACTACACAATTTAACATGTGGCTTTGGTATTTTAGCGATATTGAAGTTGTTATCGACACATGTTTGTATATAGTTTTATGTATATACAGTTATATGTTAACAAGTACCAGCATTGGATAAATTGAAAGTATCAAACAAATACATTGATACAATTTTATTTAGATCGACAATATAATCCAAGATAGTGTGATTTGTATAACAAAATCAATTTAGGAATTCAAGGAATTCTCGATTGTGTTCCGACACACGTCTAGAGTATTGGCTCACCCGTTGCTTTTCCTTTTTTCTTTCTTACTCTTTTTTTTTTTTTTTTTTCGTACAATTTTACATTGAGAGTTTTATTGTCCAGATAGCAAATCCGATTTTGTCTCATCGTGTGTGTCGGTCGTTTTTCAGTCTGGAATAGCTAGTCAGACGATCCGCAGCGAGGGTCGGAAGTAAAGTGGACGCTATATAAAAGTAACATAAAACTCTAGCAATTCCTGTATTTTCTATTTCTTCGTTTTGTTTCGCTCTTGACTCTCAAATGTTCGGGTCTGCTTTTAAGTTGTAACTATTCTCTTGAATTTTTCCGTCATAGTTCTCTAGATAAATATATATATATATATATATTTGTAGTTTGAGATAGACATGGACGATGATTTTATGTCGTTATGTTTAATGTATCGTTTGAGAGACAAGGAATCAGTTTTTTTTTCGCATCATCCACTTCGATTTGATGTGTGTTAAAAGAATATTATATACAGTTGATGGTAGAATCATGACATATAATTATGAAATCTTTTGTCACAATCAATTAAATTCGATGATATATTGAGCAAATTTTTGTCAGTATTTTTTTCAGTCGCAGAATATATATATATATATATATTAAGCATTTATTCTGAAGTAGCCATGATAATTTTCATGCGAAGTTAGTAGAAAAATTCATCAAGAAAAAATCTTTAATATTCTGTTTAGTGAATTTAATGAAATTCTTCTGTACATGTACCGTAAAAATGTACGTAACATGAAACAAAATATTATCTGATGGAAATATAATCACTTGACATGAAATACATACTTTATAATTTATTTCTACAAATATGAAATTATTCATCAAAAGCAAAAGCATTTTTTCGAGTTTACGACATCTGTTTACTTGTGAACATTATTTGTGCTGGGAGTTCTGTAACATTCACGTACATCAGTTTATGTGAGGATGAAACTGGCGATATGAATTTTTTTTTTTTTCAAAACAAATCGTCCCACTTGAAATGTGAATATTTTTATAATACACTACAGATGTTATGGTTTAAAATTTTTCAATGTATACACATCATATTCATTGCATACATTCATTTTTTTCTATATTTTAATATGACTACATTCGTTTAATATTTTTTTCATTTCTTTTACGTCCACTAAAAAATGAACGAGTCGTTGATAAAATTGATGAAAAGCTTCGAGCAATGTAATCAGGCTTATAGAGCCAGAATAGAAGCGGATGAAGCGTGGACGAGTTGGTACAAAAATTGCAAGCGAAGCGAATGGGATACATACAACGAGTTAATGGATTAGTATGTATATGTGCTGTTAGTCTCCAAACCCAGAGCTTTCATTGAATATCATGATGTATGTGCTGGAAAAACGTGACTCCACAAAAGATTGTGAACAATTATATCCAACATTTTTGCACGGTGACTCATGTTAAAAATAAAAAAGTAATAGTAATAATAAAAAGTGAAACATGAGAAAGGAAAATGAAACATCGGGGTACAGAGTACACTATTCTCCGGGTTTACAGAATTCTAGTACCAGTGATGCGAGAACGTTGAGTACCTGTATACGGATACCGAGAGCACTGGCAATAGAATTGTCAAAGGAAAACGATGCGGGAATTACATCTCTCATGGCTATACAAGATGTCGGAGAATGTTGTGCCCAACACTCGCATTTTTTCATCACACATTTCTGTGCGACTAACCCTTGACAGATCGCTTGGCAAAGCTCCAAACCATGAAAATTGGAATATGATTTGCAAAGGGATTGTCGTATATCCTTTCGGTTAATTTAATTTCACTTTTCACTATGGTTTTGAAAACTTTTCTGGTGTTACAAATTTTGTGTAAATATTCAGTGATAAATGGTGTGAAAAGTAATTCATTTGAATTCTGTGTATAATTTTTTTTTGTCAACAAAGGGTCGGATTTATTCGAGTAGGATGTGAAGAGTTTTTCGAAACTAATAAGTCAGATTTCATTCTATAGAATGATTATTCATGACGTGAAAACGAAAAGAATAAAACGACTAAAGAGGTGACAAGTTCGAACGAGATTCATAGACATTGGAAGTGTTGGATTTGGGATTTAGTGAACGTTTTAAGATAAATTTCAGGTTACAATTCGTACATCAATGAATTCTGAGATGATCAAATAGTGTTAAAAATATAATATAGAGCTTCACGTAAATTCTCCAATTTTTATAAATGAAATAGACGTGAAACAGTTCCACTCTTTCTAAAATTAATATGTTCATGGTTTTCATTGGATAGTTGCAAAATGGGTGATTTTTTTCATTTAGATATTTTGAATGTTGAATTCTATATCAAAATTTCTGTATCAGTGATTCTGAAATTTCCACATCGTAAAATTCATCGACATCGACTGAATAATAAAAATATGTTTCAAAGAGACAAATCATATCTCAATTTTTTTGTGTTGTTCCAACAATTCCCTATACCTACATCCAACTGTATTCATACATATCTATAGAGTCACCCGCAACGATCAAAGTTATTACCAGACTATTCTTTGTTATCCCAAAAGAAAATGTAGTTTCTTTTCAGAGAATATCAAGATTTTATTTTCATCATATTCAAAGGTCGATGTCATATAAAAATGCACTGACACAAAAAATAAAATATGTAATCACACAGAAAAAATAAAAATGATGGTCTGCGGGCGACGTGTAAGAGATGAGAAGTCATAATAATTCTCTACAAACATCGACGAAGATGAAAAGAATAAATTGCGCGGATTTGATATGCAACTTTATATGTACATAAAAAAAAAATTTATGAATTTTACAAACCTCTAAAATTTATGCGTTCACATTTTACAATTTATCCTAGACAAACTTTCTCAAAGGCGTATTCCAATTGTATGCATACATGGTTTTTTTTTATCAGCAACAATGTCGAATATTTTCAATGTATTTTTTTGGTAATTTTTTTTTTTTTTTCATTACTTCTTCTGTATACATATTTTATGTGCATATCCAACTAAAATCAAGCGTTTGTCGGTGTATACATTGATTTTCCCAAGGTTGCACTCTAACCTTAAAGGTTGAACGAGGAGCACCAGAGTAGTCCAGGGTCTGAGATTTTTCAAAGTAAAATATTGTAAAAATATCGTAGCTACTACCTTCGACAAAGCCATGAATAATGTATCTCCGAAGTGTACGTGGCTAGGAAAACGAGTGAGCGACATACACAGCAATATGTATATATGTGAAATGTAGAGTGGGAGGAAGGGAGAGGAAGATAGTGATAGTAAAAAAGAGATGAAGAAGATGCAGGTAGCGAGTGGTTTTGCACTCTTATACCTCTTTTCTTTTGCTATGGGTTTGGGTTTTGTTCAAAGCCAGACATGGCAGCCCTTTTTGCATTTGGCCAACACTTTTACGAATATTTTCTCTTGCCTTTTTCATGTCTCCGCACCCAAACGATCGCTTGTTGTGCGTTTGAAGAGACAAAAAAAAAAGAACACTGAGAAAGGAAAACAAAGAAGATAGTAAAGTGAAAAATGATGAAAAAACGATTGCGATTGTTGTCTTTTATTTTCACGAACTTTTATTGGTTATCGATCTATCAGTTATATTCACTTTTGTCTGAAGTTGCTTTGTCATTTCAATGTTGATATTTATTAATATAGTCAAATAATTAATAATATCTATCGGTGTTTCATATTTTGTGGCGATAAATTACAAAAATATGATGACGATAGAAATTAAATACTTTTCGTGACCTGCAAATGACATTTCGGAGTTATATTGATCGTTGTGCGAATTTTTTACCGTCATTTCGGTTGTAATTTATTTTTTCTCCTTTATTTTTCAGTTGATTAATGGCCAATCGGCTGATTGCTACTGGGGTTAGGAGCGTTCTAATTTTGTGTTGATTTCTGCATACAAATATAATAAATTAACACCTTTCATTGACACTTCATGTGAAATAAAATGTACAGTGGATCCGAGTTTATTTTGAAACCACATTTTCTGTACTATATGTAGTGGACCAGATAGATGAAAGGAAGACGCTGAATTTAGATTCAATTTCGCTATATTATCTTTACTGGTGTGGCTGCAATTGGGTTGAAATGTTCGAGGTGGGGATGGCAATTGTGGATATATGTGCGAGCATAATTTGGGATAATGCGCTTACGTCGACGCACGAGGGAATCTCGTTTATATTTGCGGTACAATATACGCTTGACGAACCACGTAAACTAAACCATCCTTGATAAAATTATTTACGGAGTCTAATTATCATTTTTTACATTTTTCTTCACTGGTTATATTTTGTTTATCATTGTTGAAAAACATGATATAATTTTTATCATCTTTTTTTTCTTCTTCTATTCCAAATAAACAAGAAAATAATACATTGTTTTATGTAGAATTCAAGGGACAACATGTGAAATTAAACTAAATTAATTTTTTTCAATTGTCAAATTTATGAATTGATAGTAAAAAATTAATTCTATTGGTCATTATTAAAAACATTATTCACAACACAATATTTTCCTTTATCACAATTTTCCTTCTATCTCGAATGCAAATAGAAAATTTCCATGGACAATTGAACAGAACAATTTTGAATCAGATTATATTAACCTTTTTAATTGATAATTGTGTGAATTGATAGTACCTACGAAATAATTGAATCAATAAAAGATAGCTTTAGAGTGCTTTTATCACTATATATATAGATATAGATATATAGGCTTGTTGCGAGCTCGTATTCTATTCTTGTACTTGATTATTCAAATTGAGTTTCACCAAAGGTAAATTGAAGCCAAAGAGCGTACAATAAACTTTTGTCACCGTCTCTCGTTTGTCGCTACAGTGACAAGTATTCTTCTCTTGAATATGCAAAATCCTCCACTTTTCTTTCAGCCCCAGCATGAGAATTCAGATCGTTCGATAAAAGATAAAAAAAAATTGTCTGGTACAGGAATGAAAAAAAAAAAAAAAATGATTGCAGAAGAAAAAAGAAAGAAAAATTAAAACGTTTCCTTAATTCCATTTATAATTGGAAGCTCGTTTCATTCTTTGATTTATTCATTTTCTTTCGATTTTTCCATTAGGATATTAACACCAGAAGATTTTTCTCGCTGGCACTCACATTCACATTTTCTGAGGGTTTGCCCGAGAGTATTCCAAGTAACTAAGACGTTCCACTATTTCAAAAGATTTTATGTTGTTTCATTAATTATTTCACGTGGTTCGTGAATCTAACAAAAGACTGAAGAGAAATTTTATTCTTTGATGTAATATTCTTTAAGGTAATATGTAATTGAGATTCATGATAAAAAAACGTTTCATATATTTTTGATATGATTCAAAAATTATATATATGAAATATTTAAAGGACATCAACGACCGTTTATATGGAAAGAAGTTTCTATGAGTACCAGAAAAAATTAATTCGTGGACCCTGAAAATATCATTAATAAACTACCATTTATATTTTGTACATCTGACAAAATCTATCTTCATTAAATAAATGGGAAAATAGTGGTAACAAAAAGTAATATATTTGTACTTTAGCGTGATTTTAAAATAAAATAGAAGGTACTTGATTGACTTCATTGGCATGTGAATGACAATGAGAAAATGGGGATAATCGTTATTTGAATATTCCTGGTGAATAAGATTAACTAAAAATTGACTCTCAACTCGCGGTCACAGTGTGTCAAAAAAAAAAAAAAAAAAAACTGGAATCCAACTGAAGTTACGAAGGTTATACTCGACAGTGAATCAACATGAATTTGACTTTCATATGAATTGACTTTAACTTGCTCATGACTTTGAATTTCATCGCAAGTTTGGTTTCGATTTGGCTGGACTAAAAATCAACTCTCCGTTGAACTTGACGACTCACAATTCATCGCAAATTTCATTTCGCAATTCAGTTAAAGTATATTCTCAAATTTATAACCACAAATCAACGTTTTTATTCCGGTCACCATTTTGCGCATTGCATCTGCCAAAATTCGGAAACTTTATCTATAAAATATTGTCACTCAACTCTAAATGAATTCAACCGAGTTATAATATTCTGTTTCATGTGTCAGAAATCATAATTAACACCAACAATCATTCAACAACAATTAATAATTATCACGTACCAACGCGTCAAAAGCAAACTAATGTGATTTAATTCACTCCGAAATAATATTTGTTATACTTTTGTTCAAATATAATTGAAGAACCTTATATTCGAAAGTATTAATAATATCTCCCAATAATTTTTTTTTCCCATGAATTCTTAATTATTTCACGAGGAAGAAACCCTCCGACATTTTCTCCGTACAGTATTATCTTCGTTTCCTGATGGCTAGTGCAGTTTAATCAGTATTTCGTATAATCCATATTCTAGCTCATATAATCCGATGTTCAATAGGATCGGTAAGTAGAGGGTGGTTATTTCTCCTGCCTATTGTTGCGATTACGCTGCATACATATACATGTAAATATAGCACGAATGTAAGAGTGGTGAAATATCCTCTATACGAGCTGCATTACCCAAGCCGGTATGCTCGATATATCGTGGATCACATTTATCACATACTACGCCATAAGTCAGTCGTTAATGGCTAACGTTTCTCTTGCAGAGGTTGGCTCGAGAATACTCTTCTGGATATTTTTCCATTTCTTTTTCTACCTTATTCTCTATTGCTCCCTTTCTCTCTGTTCGTCTCTAGTGTATATTTTCCCTTTCGCCCTCATCTCTTTCTTGCCCCTGCCATGTTGGATAATATATATATGGGAGGTGAGCAAAAGTGTTGACGTATGGCCGAGAAAATTAGAGTGCAAACGTGTGTAATTGAAAAATATATTCCACATTGTTGCATTGGATATAAAATGTAATTTTATAATTTTAATTTTATTTGTTTGCAACGTTTATATATTATTGCGTAGGATGATTTGAATTCATTTTACTTCTATTATTTGCGTTCTTCATTATCTCATGGAGGTTCGTGGAGTTTTTGTTTTTTTTTTGCATTATGTATGTATGTATATTTATGATGATTTTTTTACTTTTTGACACTGATTTTTTTTTTTTTTTTCATATTTACATTCCACCTCGGTTATTTCTATGTACGTATATGCATGAGCTCATATTTTTGTACCGTATCGTTGAGCTTTCGGTTCATATAAGTACTTCTGCAGTCTTCTCAAACTGTCATTACTGAGAAAGCATCTATTTTTATATATATATATTTTTTTTTTCACAACATCATGAAAAAAATTCTCATTACATGTTCCTACAACGTTTTGTATAGGTGTATATGTAAATATGGATATAGTACGATCAATTATAATTATGGAAGACTTCAAGTAGGTACGGTGAAAAACCTGATTATGATGAAGATCAATATTGGTGTTTGATATAATTGAGGATCAAAATACTGGAAAATTTTATTTAGAAGTTTAATCAAAAGTGTTCGTTAATAATGGTCAATTGTAATTTTGAATTATGAAATCCGAATGAATGAGTTTCAAATGAACGCATTTTCATTTCTATTTGTTGAATTCTTATTGACAGTAATGGAAATTACTGCGGTTAGAGCTGATCGTGGATTATGTTCTTAGAATACTTTCTCAACTTCTGCAGGCTTTCACTCTCAAAGTTGTGAAACGATTTGTTCGTATTTGAGCGATCAAAGTGTTTCAAACAATTTTTGTTTTTACGTTTGATAACTTAGTGGAGAAAAATAGCAGGACAACTACGTGGCACGTGTAAAATGAAGAAAAGTAAAACCTCTCTTCGACTGAGATCAAACAGATTTTTCTGCATTTCTTTTTCCCTTGGCAACTCGCGTATACTTTCAAACTATAGATGCAACAAAATGTGAATAAACTGTATTGCTCTTCGTTGTCTTATAGCTTCTCAGAAACGCATGAATTATCATTGTCGAAAAAACATTTTTGGAAGGCGAATAAATGTGCTTTAGAATGAGCTTTCATTGAAGTAATTTCAATAATTAATAACAGAACGACAGTCGTTTGAATTGGAATTATTTTTCTTTTTTTTTTTCGTATATTTTTTTTATAATTCAATTATTCTGTAGAAATTAAAATTGCATTCATTGTTGCTTTTTTTTCTCTCCGAGAAAACAAATTAATATATTATGCAAATAATAAATACGAAAATTGATATCATAAGTTTTATTAACGTCATTACGCTCATAAAATTGTCATGAAAATTCGCTTTAAAATTCTATTCTCTTTACTTCTCACGTTAGATATTAACCATGCATTTGGTACTTTACAATCGCATTTATCCGATGCCCGACACTTCCAAGATCCGCATATCATGAATAATATTACAATATCACATGATCACGTGAAATACTGTAGAATTACGCAACCGCAGAATTGCATTACTGCTGTTTCATTTAATAATGATAATAATAATACAATCGCAATATAAATGTGAATTTATTTTTAAATTCTGAAATTTTGACGCCACGGAAGATATTCTATATTTAATGTTGAAATATTTATTTCAATATATGTGAAATATAAACAAAAGTGTATACATACATTTATCATTATTTCATCGAGTTTTGCGAGAAAAAAAATGATTTAATAATGTCCGGATAGATAAAATAAAATGTATTTTCCTCGTTGAATAATCACAGATCGGTTGAACAAAGCCTTTTCCAATAGTAAATACATGAGTGGTGAAATATAATTCGAGCAGAATATGTTAATATGGAAGGAATCAATTTTCATAATTCACAATTGAAACAAGAACCACGGATAAAAGCGATAGCCAATTAAAATTGATCTGAGAGAGGTGAGAACCAATCAGAATTGCATATTACCTAACGAATTTCGTTACCACTTTTTTTTTTTTTTTTTTTGCTAGCAATCAAATTCATTGAGATCTACACGAGCTGCACTTCAATATTTTCCATTTGAAAAACCAATTGCTGGTGCGTGGAAATAGGTGGAACAAATTGAAGTACCTGCATAAATAAATTCTGCTATCACTTGTACATGCTTTTAACCCATTGTTTTTCATCAAACAAGGAAAATAGAATTGCTGATATCATATATTCAATTTGTGATATAGAAATTTTATATATTTTGCGATTTTGGTATATTGCGTTAATTGAACTTCATCAAAATCGTGCCAAACTCCATTGTTTATTTCGACGGAGTGAAGCAGTGTGGTTGAGGTTACCACCTTCGCATTTAACTTGGATTGAAGGAAATTGTACGATGTCTTCTCTAATTATTTGTGAATATCTATTACTAGTTTGATTCAAATTCCGTATAACAACAGTCAACAATTTGCCATGAGAATGGTGGAGAATAAAAATGAGGTCGAGGTTCACAATACGTATTTCAACATTTCGCAAAATTTCTCGAGGCACCACATTTTGCCTCACTTCTTTAATGGATATATATATATTTTATGCAAGTACATATGTGTATATATACATGCATACATAATGAGTACATATACAGATGCATATACACAAAAGCCTCGGAGCATTTTTTCGCACGAGGATATATCATTTTTTGCAATGTATTTTCATTGGATGCAGTGATACATTCATATATAAAATTGCATATTATATACGGTGACTAAGTATAAAGTGCAAACTTTAAAATGAAAAATGTGTATTCATATTTTATTTCCATTTATCGTGTGTGAATATTGCAATTGCTGACACATTTTATTCTTTTGAACGACTGTGCATCAATTTCATATAAATTAAAACATCTCTATCTCATGCAAAAATATACGATAATATACACTGTGAAAACATTACTGTGTCTCATATCAAATGATTTCATATGATATTTGGTTTTGTTGAAATATTTGTGATATATTGATTTGAAATAAAAGATATGAGGATATGTTCAATTTTCCGATTTATCATCCTGGTGTTTCCTCTAAAAAATATTCATTAATTCTCTCACATATTCCCTCGTTAAAATTTAATACATAATTTCCCTGAATTATTTTTAGCACAAATTTTCATCAGATTCTCATCGAAAGTTTTATCTTATATAAAAGAATATATTTCCATAAAATAATTAACAGCATATATTTCCTCTTTTTGTTCCCTGTTTGAAAAATATTACCATTTGATAAACTCTTTCGCGCCGGTTGAAAGAAAAGAGAAATATTTTTTTCTTCTATCACATTATTTTTTATTACCGCATAAATTATACACCACACTTGTATTTCGTTCTCAACTATAATACTATATACCCAAAACCACTTGCCATCTGTTTCTCTTCAAGTGTTTGAAAGAAAAAAAAAAAAATACTGTAGAATACTTCATGACAACCGTCTTTGTTCTTGGGCTCTATACCGACCCTTTTCACAGTAGCTCATGCCCCATCATCCGCCATCTTTCCTTTTTCTCTCCCTTATTTTCTCGGTTGCCACGTAGAGCCTCTACTTCCACCAAAACTTTTGAACTGTTTCCTATAGTACCGATGAATAAATAAATGTTCTGCTAGCGACGTGCGCCGGTCGATTGAGTAAACGTGCCAAATTTCTTTTCGAAACATAGTGATACACTTCAGCACAAAGATTTACCTTCGCTGAGAGTTATTTGTACATATTTAATGAGTAACAGACTTTACATAAAAATAATTGGAGTTAATAGCAACAGTGAAGAATTCTATAGAGAAATATCATAAATAAAGACGCGAATTTAAAGTGCGTGTTTACTACAATTGTTCGTGTCTGTACTGTGAGGACATTTATTAAATATATTAGTCATGCAAATTTTTTCTTTTCTCATTGAATAGAGACTGAGAGGAAAAAAAATATAAAAAGTGTAGAAACATACGTATTGTATGTTTTATATCATGATAAAAACAGAAACTAGAAGGTTAAACAATGGAGAACGATCAAAATATACAAAAAAAAAAATACTGTCATTAGAAAAATGGAAAATCAATGAAGGAAATAATTGAGAAGACAAAATACAGTGCGAATCCTGCCGAAGTGCTTTTATGAGAAGGTCTGTATTTTATCTTAGACATCGTTTACTAGTATGAATTTTTTATTCCATTTGTAGATACATGAATTATCAAAACAATTGGCTGTTCACAATTCATAATTGCGATAGTTTAGCTATGATAATATCGTCAATAAAAAAAAAAGAACGGTATTCGCAAGACTTCATTTATTTATATTGTCTTGTGAATAAAAAGTAAAATTGTGACTAAATGTTCTCAATGTTTACTCATGATATCACAACACAAATACACAAGAATAAATATCTGAACCGCATTGGAAGTGGTTGGAAACAAAAATGAACACTATCAGAAAGAGAGTGTTGTAACCCCTGTGGTGATACTTTCCTGCAAAGATTATATAACCTACACACAAACATACGTCTCCGATACATAACACCCTGACTTTTATGTCAGGGGTTCAAAAATTATTCAATATCCGAGACTGTTCATAAAAGATACAGAATAAAATCAATATTGAGACAAAAAAGGCACAGTAATATTCCATTTACAATACAAAAAATAAATAAAACACACAACCATAGTTTCATACTTCACTTACCCACAAAAATTGTTCTCCCATTGATACGTGATTACATTAACAGTGAAAGCAAATATAGTTGAGTGGTATAACAACTTCGTATACGTATCTATATATATATATATATATTCATATATATAAACATTTAGTATATACATATACATATCTCCCTGTAGCGGTGTTGAAGACAGTTCCCCGCACGGTGACGCGCATCTCCTTTATTCTCCCCCAGTGAAAATAGCAGTGATAAGCCAGCATCTCCTCCGCTTGTGAACTACTTCGAGAGAATAATAGGCACTATCGACAAGGGAGAGACAATATTTATCCATGTGATGTTTATTCACTCGCTTTTAATGGTCGACAAGAAAAAAAAAGGGGGAGGAAGAAAATGATAAAAATAATAATAACACAAAATAAAATAAAATAGAATCACATACGCATCAATGAGATTCTGATTTATTTCAATGGCAGTTGTATATATTTCAAGATGGAATATTTACACTATGTTTAATAAATATTCATAATTGTATGGAACAAAGTGAAATCTTGATAGAGATGTTTCGATTTATTTGAAAAAATTGTAGTTTCATTTTCTCCGACTCCATTAAATCATAACCGATTCGAATTTCATCCCAGATATTATATTATATATAAATGCATTTTTTTTTTCTCTCTTGGGGTATGGATATGTTTGAATGCGGATATGATTTTTACAGTGGTGAAAATCCTACGAATATTTTCAATCATTGAGAAAGCCTCCTACGGTATATATATTCAAGTATTATATAGATATCGGAGGATAAGCGAAAGCGTGAAAGCCTCTTCAACGTATTGAGGAGTCACATTTATTCGACGTATATACATTCTTATCTACTCTACTTATAGATTTCTATACACTCACATATTGGATGCGATTTTTATATATGAATACACGTTTAAGATAAACACTTTTGAGAGAATTGACTGTATGAAGAATTTTTTAATCACAATTCGTGCAGTGTAAAAACCATTTTGTTATAGTTTGTGAGTGTTGGAATATATTTCAAGAAATGAATTGTAAAATATTGTGAAATAGTTGTAGATTATTTTAATATTTCATGGATGAATATAAAATATTAAATAATTATTCAAACTCTATAATATATTAGTATAAACATAATGATTTTTTTGGAATAAAATGTTCAATGAATTGAGAAGTAAGAATAATACTAAGTTGGCATTTTTACAAACGTTTTCTTCTTCATATGAAAATATATACTTCATTCATGTTCCTATTAATTAATTAAAAAAGCCAAAATGTGACAGCAATCAATAATTAAATCCCCTAATCTTGTAACGCTTGATATTTTAGTTTTGTTCACATGAGTTTGATGGATCGCAGCAATCACTCGTTTCTCTTTTCATCTGATACTTCTTTTTTTATTTTTTTTTTTTCACAAAAGCGGTGCATGCCTGAACCAATCTACAATCTCGGAGTAGATGTATAGTGTTGTAAAAGTATGCGAGTCCAAAGGGTCGGAAGATGGTCGATGGTATCAGACCAAGTTCTTGAGAGCTTGGTCAATCCCTTTTCTGAGAAAGCTTTTGTCCCAACTGTAATCTTGAACCCACAACCTCCGTGTTTGGCCGTAGCTCCGGGGTTATCACCAATGCTGATATATATGTATATGTACATAAATATATATATATATATACGCGTATAATGTATAAGTGTAGTGTTTGGGGAACTCGTGGATACATGGAGACATATCTAAGCCCGCAAGCTTACGGTATTTTTTTTACCTCTTCTGAAAAAAAAAAGTGTGTGTGTGCGTGTATCTACAGACATTCGCAATATTTTTTTTTTCCTAATCCTCATCTGTTATACGAGTTCTCTATCTGTGAATAAAATAAATTACACTCTACCCCCAAACGTTTAGATCATTCTATAAATAATGACGGGAAACTAATACCGAAATTTGGTTTTTTACGTCTGTAAATGTTTCATTTTACATTGAGGCAAACAATGACTTACAGTAACGTTGTATAACTTTGTTGTAAAAGTGAAAGCACGATAACGATGAATTCTGGGGAGAATAATATATTAAAAATATGTTCTTTCACGTTAATTATAAAATTTCTCTGAAAAAAATAAAAAAAATATTTCTTTTTATGTATGGCAACGAATAATACGAAGCTATCAATTATACATAGACTATATATATATATAAAGAGAATTTCTATTGACAGAGTGGATAACGCATTGCTCTGATACATCATTCTATTTGGTCCATCACTGGCGTTATCCATAATGATGATTTATTCATTCATTTAATTTATTTTCATATACATACATCGTAGCTTTATCATTATTAACTAATGATGTCTTATTGTATACGTATTTCGCGATGAATGCCTCGATATCATCGATGAAGTTATGTCAATCCATCATTTTTGTAATGAATCAATATCAGTACACATGTATAAATACATTAATACCCTGAGTGAAATGACAATGTATTCAGAGCAATTTAACGGATCAATCATACAATAATGCGATTGATATTTGTGATATTATATTCTGACATAAAATACATCAGACATTGCACTGTGTATTGATAAACTGGGGATGAAAATCGTACATTCATAGATATAAAATTGCACGATCAGATACAATATTTTCGATACACAAAAATGACCCATAATTATTGCAGATAAATGTGTTCAATTCCACAATTGGAATTGAATATTTATCCTCACAATTCAAACAAAAATAAATTTTATTTTCAATTCGAATTCACATTCCGCGATTTCCTGTGAAAATTCAATACTTTCATTGTCATTTATTCACAAAATTAACTGTGATGGATTAAATATTTACTCAGGCCATTTATTTATGATAAGAACAGATTTACTCAAATAAATTGAAAGTAACTGAACAAAATTAATAATCTGTAATCTGCAATAATGATCATTTTTACAGAGAAATATAACGATCAAAAATACTATTATCCTTTACATCATATTATTTTTCTACTGCAAAAAAAAAAAAAAAATAAACACAATGTGCTAAAAGTAGAAACGAAAGAATAATCTAAATTTCACTTTTCACATCTTCAGATACATTTTTATATATAGACACATATATTTCCGCTCAATTTCACTCTTCTCACTCATTCGAATACTTAAGAATATCAACAATATTTTGACTACACTGTAAAATTATCAAGCTTCAAAGACTTGGTCTATTCTTATAAAATTCGAAACGACAAACTGGGTCGTGAATAGAGTCAGACATACAACGACCTGGTTGTACGCAAATAAAACGACATTTATATGCCGGTGAACATGATACTTATATAGATAGTCTAGCGACAGTAGAGGGAGTTCAATGAAATAATTATTCAACGCTGATATGAGGTAGTTGATGACATTAAATCTCCACGAGGACGTAGTTCTCTAGCATTATATGCTTGAGGGAACAACATTAAACTCTATACTCATTACTATATCTGTCCATTATATATATATATACCATCATGTCGCGACGACAATGTCATTTAACCGCGAAATTTTGGCTGTCGCGGTGGGTGATATTGTGTCAAATCGCGGCGGGGTACACATGATTTCTCTGATGGCGCGAAATACCATGTATATATACTATCATATATACAGTATTGTCATACATGGGCAGACAGGTATGAACAATGTATGATGACGTGGGCATGCGCCTGACTTGATCATTCTGATGCAATTTGCGCGGAAAGCTCAGTGCCAGTGTTCTATACAGACGCGAGTGTTATCGACTTGTTAGTCTTGTTACTTCAAATGGAATTTGTACATTCCATATAGTGTGTGGCTGAAACAGGAAGTGCGCATGCGTTACAGTATTCCCCTTCGGTATTGTAAATGATAAATGGAATGAAAAAATTTTGGTTCTTCTAACGCGATCAGTGAACTTGAGGGAAATTAATTTGGGAAAATTGAAAAAGTAGTGCATAAAAATAGAAAGATCTTTCAATTTGATTTTATGAGACTTTTGTTTATCAATAGTGGAATATTGATAAAATAATTATGCTGCATTTTAATGTTGGTCTGACAAAAGTATAATATAAAACTGCTACAGTTATTAATTTCAATTCATTCGAAAAAATATTCGAACACGATACAAAAACATTTTTCAGAACTGTTATTTCATTTGTTTTATGACATCAGTCAACAATTGTATCATAATATTGTGTTATTTCATTTCAATGGATCAAATGTGAGAATAATAATTGCCATTCACCATATATCAATACAAAATTAAGCATACTGAATTTTTATATTTCAAACACATTAACCATTCAAATTAATCATGAAAGGGTGTAATAAAAAAATGTTTCCGACCACTATTTTTTATTCTCAACGATGTGATGAAGTGCGCGATAATAGAAATGCGAAACAAATTATCGAACAAACTGGTATTTAAATTGGAAGGAAGAATAAAAAAAAATTAAAAAAGAACGTAGCTCTTTATTATGTATATTTGTTATTTTAATTAATTTAAACGCGAGGACGATTGTGTTGCGATCCGTTAATATAGACCATTTACTAATTGCTTCGGTTTTCGCTTTTATAAATAGCTTTCAACAGTCGGATTAAATCCATTAATTCATTGGCCAGTATAGATGTTCAGGGATTAACTAGGATTGACTCATTCAGCAATAAATGTGTTGTCGGATATTCCCCGAATATTTATTGCAACAAATGTACAATGAATTCGCGTTTTCGCAGTGACAAACTTGGCATTTGGAGTTCAATAAACTCGAGGTCATTCCTCCAAATATATTTATGTAATTCGATTTATAAGATTGAGTCCGTCTGCTATTGAAATTTTTTATTTCACAATGTCATTCTGTTTGTGATCGCTTTTTTGTTTGTTCCAGAAACATTTACTCTTCGCGTAACATTTATTTGTTACTATCTTTTCTTTATTCTTAATATTTTTTCCGAACCCTGTTAATACATCTTTATTTTTCCACAAAACATTTGATTTGTATCTATTTTTATTTTACCTACCGTTCATATAATATACGAGATAAATATTGAAAGTTTTATTGTTTCGCATTTTTTTCTCATGCTCGTCCACTGCATCATCATCATCATCATCATGGTGAACAAGTTCCTTATAGTGCTTTTGCATTTGCAATAAGATGCTACATAAGTCAGTGATTTCACTTCCTGAGGCAATCTCATCATGCAGTTGCTGTCGCTATAGAGGAATAAAAAGTTTGATGTAGGATATAAGGGGGGAAAAAAAGAAATGGAAAAACCAAAAGAAATGAGTAACAAAAAGAGAGGAAATTTTTACGACGACATGAATTACATCAAACAGAAATAGAAAGTTTTTTTTTCAACTTGTTTTTCAAAACATATCCCATTGCATCAACATATATATATACTCATGGCATGGTAGATTCAAATAAACCCGTTTGCGATATGATTAAGCTGAGATACGAGTTCACCATTAAAACATCTCGTTAAAAGTGAAGTGTGCAGGTTTGTGTGATGGCATATCCATATATATGAATATCAACTCGAGAATATAATGAAATACGGACTACTGCAGCAACTGATGTTGATTATGAACCAATATGGAAGTATTCATGCGCCTCAACTTATTTATATTCACATAATACGGAAATGAGAGAAAAGGGAAAAGTTGATGCAAAAAAAAAAAAACGATATTGAAAGAATCTACGTTTCGTTTTATGCGCTTTAAACACGCTTATTCAA
Organism: Zele albiditarsus; assembly: GCA_958496275.1. NCBI lineage: Eukaryota > Metazoa > Arthropoda > Insecta > Hymenoptera > Braconidae > Zele > Zele albiditarsus. The sequence goes on from OY292408.1 coordinate 16,527,330, forward strand.
ACCATCAATCTTTCATTTTCCGTCTCACGTTTTCCATCATCTTCATTTTTATATTTTCACCTCTACCACATGCAACATCATCGCAAAAAAAAGCCATAAAACATGAATGAGTTTGTCATTAAGCGTATAAAAGAAGTTCTCTCGGTAAACTTGACGGTCACGAGCAATTTGTCATTCTTCGAGGCATCGTAGAAAATCCATGTAATCTCTACATTTATATCTTCAATAGTGTTAGTGGTGGCATCCGTTTATATATATATCCTTCAGTTCTGTATGTATGTGTTTTCTACTCTCTATTCTCACTACTTCTCTATGGTACCCATTTCCATCATCCGTTAAACACCATGCTAATGGGAGATGAAATGGAACGCAGCAAGTGAGCGCGAATGAAAGGCCGGAACTGAAGATAAAGACGTAGTAGAATCATGATGACATAGTTGGTTCAACGTGAATTTTCGAGTATAAGGGGCGGACGTGAACAAGAGTCGTATGCACATGAGGAATTTTCTCCAGTAATTTGGCAAATAATAGACCTCGACAAATATACATCTATATAAATATATTCTGAGTTAATATATTCGAGTTTTATTTCTTCAAACATTGTAACAATTATATTTTATTATTTCAATGTTTTTCATTGTGACAAGATGATGCTTTAGTGTAATTTAATTCTACTAGAAAAATAAATTTAACATAGATTTTAATAAATGTGATATTGTTTCAAGAGTCGTTAATAGAGAATCTGAAATTAGATTCTTTTTAATTTAAATCATGGAGCACGAAATGGCAAATCCGCAGGAAATTAATCGGTTTTGTAATTTTTTAAATAAACTGTTGGTGAATATATATTTTTGATGAAGTAGCAATATATTTTCTCTCATAATACTTTACAAGCATGATACTCTCACTTGGTCGAATTTCGTATTGCAAACCATTCATTAATAATTAATGAGGACTTATTGAATGCAACAAAATTGTTTTTGCAGTGTAGCGTGAATATAATTACGTTTGGATAGTGTATACATGATGTATATTCTCATTAATGCGACGAGCTAATTTCCACTCGCATTTTAATTGTCGTCATAGAGGAAGCATGAAATTTAACAAGCGGTATACGATCTCACTGCTGTATCATTTAATGTAACATTTTGATATTCATACAACAATTTTATATGATCATAGTCGAAAGAATATAGTCGAAATTGCTCGTGAGATGTATAAGAGAATTATTATGTTAATATTTTTATTTTAGCTGGAGAATTATTTCATACTTTAAAATTCCCAACAATGCACACTATGTCATTCTATTTAATTAATTAAGTTGAGTATGAAGGTAAATATTTTTCCCTTCATCTTTTATATTCAACTATGATTCGTGTATTAAAACACTGAATATTCCACACAATAATTAATTTATAACGCGTGATAATGTAGGATTTTCGTTGATCTATTTTACTGAATTTGTTGATTTTTTCTAACGTACTGGATATTAAATATATCATTGAAATTAGTGTGGGAGAGAATGGGAATAATTTAATTGTGCTTTGTATGTATATTTTTTAAAGTCAACGAGATGAAAAAGAGTGAGTGGAATAAATTGAATCAATCCTGAAACTAAGCGCATCCACAGTCCATTTTTCACAATTTCCTTTTTGTTTCTCTCTGTCTTTATTCCATTTTTTCTTTTTCATTTTGCTATTTCTCCACATCGTCGACTAAATTGAAGTCTCTGAAGGCGATGAACGTTTGTGTGTATGTGCCCACGAAAATTCTCATTTACGTTAAGAATGAACGAATAAATGAGACAGAAGAAGCGTAAAGAAATAGAGAAGATAAAAGAAAAAAGAAATAAAAACGGTAAATTTAGCGAATGAGAAATAGAAGCTGATGCGATTGTGCCCAAAGTCTGATGTTCAAAGGAAAAATGCGGGCCACTAATACGACATTCAAGACAACTTCTCTGTTCGTTCGTTCGCATTAACATTTAATCAAGCTGAGCTTTAGGTCGTGCGCGTTATTTCTTTGATAGTATAGCTCCCTCAGTTTTTCAACAGATTCAATACGAATTGGCGCTTTCTTATATTGGCAGAGCAAATTAATTTGCAGACGTGGTCATTCGAACGTGATAATTAAAAGAAAAGCCCTCTTTTTCTTCCTTTTTTTCTGTTCCATTGTTACCTAGATTAAGCGATATGATAATTATACTTTCAATTATCGAAAATTGCATTCGTTGCACTTTTATATTAGAATTATTGGATTTAAAAACTTTCAATTAAGATAAGCGGATAATTGGCAATATTAAATTGTTTTAAATATGGACAATTATCAGAATATACAAATTATGAAATAATAAAAATTGCCAATTCTACAATTTATTTAAAGTGGTAGGAACGATCTACTTTTTGAGTGCTATACGAGTAAACATACAATTGACAGTGATTGGGAAATTGTGATAGTTCAAATTGATAAAATTATTATTTATTATTAATTCAAATTAATATGGTATATTGGAAATAGCAAACTGTAGATGATATGTCAATAATTTTCATTGTAATATATTAATTTGTTCCAGGTTTTATAGAGTGTGATTTAAGTTAATTTTATTTTTGTGATAAGACATAATTGAAGATAAAAATTCAATCAAATTTATAAACGAATCTACATGAATGAGGGAGTTGCTAGAATTTGTTTGCGACTTCTTGTAAAATGTTTCTTCATTATATCTATATTAGTAATGCAATTCTCATCTTCGGAAATACTCACACGAAAAATAAGTATTGGTTGTCACCAAATTTCGATATTCCAACCATGAACAATTACCATATCTTGAAAATTCATATCATACTTATCAAGAAAAATATGGAACTTCGTGAGAATAACGTTTGAAACACAATTTCTCAATTTTTTTTTACCACAACAGTAATTGATAATTATTTCACAGTAAATTACAGAATTGTTCTAACTTACTAATCACTCACTTTATTGGGGAATGCTGGTTAATGTAGAAGCATTTAAGGAAAAAAATTCTCTATAACTCAAATGTGAGCTTAAACTACGTGGTCGAGGGTTTATGATAAACTTTGAACTATTATCCAAGCGTGTTAAAATTGACGAGGAAATTTGGTTATAATTATTAAGCTGTAATACGAACATGAAAATAATGTTATAGAAGTGAGATTCACTCAGCGTTCCTGCAGTCAAATTATCAATCACTCCATATATATAATTATTCCTATACTAGATCTCTGAAAAATTAATAAATTGAATATTTTTATAATCTTTATTGCTCTAAGTTACTCGGTCTAATCCACTGAACTTAACAACGTAACATACAAATCTAATTTTCACGTGGCAATGATAGAGATTGAATGATACTTTCTAACAATTTATAATCTCCCTATACCAAAGCTGTCGAAGAATCAGAACATGGGACATTTGAAATAGTTTTTCGAGATAACATCACGAGTATTGATCGTGTCTCCACCAAATGCTATTCCACCATTTATTAATAGAAACCTTTTGAATGTTTCATTTTCCACTGAAGAGGATTGTCCTCTAGACATGGCAGGTCTACCTGCACAAATTCAATATCCACCACAACCACCTTTTCTTCATTCAAGACAATTTAAATATGACAGTGTGATAAAAATATATTTTGCTGATGCGCGAGTCAATAAATCTGAAATTAAACTAAGTACTTGAGCTATCAATACAATTAATTTTTGATGAAAATTAATTGGATATCCTACAGCGTGAATAAAAATTATCTAGCATGAAATATCACAGTGTCCATGTACCCTGTGCAGTATCATCTACTGTATCGTTTATACCAGATATTATTCTACATACACGTTCACCCTAGTCGCATACACACGCTATAATTTATTCTCTCTTGTGACATGCCTCACTAATCGATTTTAAGTTATTACCAAAGGAAGGTTTGGCAATTTTATGGTTCGTCGGAGCGGATTAAATGTTGCTAAGGTCTTCGTTGAATTCGTAAAGACTTTCACTATCTTGATCCATATATACATATATTCATACATGTACATATAAATATATATATATATATATATACCTTATTCGCAATTTCCGCATTGACGTAGTTCAAGGGGATAAATGCGTGAAACCACGAATAATTGATTGAGTGCGGTACGACGTTCGCCGCTCGTGAATGATGAAAAATTATGGGGTCTGCCAATGTTGCGAGGCATCTTGAATACCAAATGTCCTGTTACTTGTCCGCATATACGTATCCACGTCTAACTCATAATACTACTGTACGTGTATAGTGGAAGATACATCCCATCTTTCCGCCGCTTCATCAATCAATCGATTTTTATTTTTTTTTTCGCACAAAATAAATATATTCTCCAGTAGATTTTGTGGGAAATGTATATTTCCGTATGTTTCGGGAATAAATAGATAGTATTTTCACGTAGATGACCAGAAAATACATCAGTTTTATGAATTGTTTTAATCAGAAAAAAATTGTAACTGGGATTTTTCTGTTATTGATTTATTATATCTTTGTGAGATTATTTGTAGCATAAATTATGTGAATTTGATGAAAATTAGTACATCTCGACTGGAAAAATTATCATTTGATGCTATATCAATAAAGTCTCTCTATTATTATTATTCTCCTATAATTCTGGTAAATTTCCAACAATTATCTCAAAGAGATTAATTTTCTATCGATATAAATAGCCACTGCACAAAACGACGAGTTATAATCGAACATCAAAGACAAACATAGAATACAAATAATTTTGATATATTGTCAATATTCTCATTCTATTGCGTGTTAATATGAATTGCTAACTCGAATTTCACATATATTTGTGGTTGATGAAACCAATATTTATCATGTGCACAAAATTCATACATCAAAACGCAGTGATTTTAACGCAGTCCTGTAGGTATCTACCTACAGTTTGGTCGATATTTAAATGTAGCACATTATGTATGTATTCGAATGATTGTGACAACGCTGCTCGCATTTTGATGCATGCCATAAAGTTAAATAACTAAATAATTTTCCGATTTTTATCGATGAAGCTAGAAACACAATTGTCCCCAAATTTTCATGACTTGACATGACTTCACCATTCAATGCATATATAGTTAACAGGACTTGACTCAATACGACTTGAATGCTTAAGCAGTTTCAATACCAGGCTGCCTAAATTCATCATTTATTCAGGAAATACTCACACTGTATGTCAATTCATATTGAAATATAATTCCCAATTACGAAACAAGAGCGATATTTTGAAGCCATGTAATGTTATAAGGCAATTTAATTTCATTCGTAATTAACTATTGCACGAGTAATTATACAAGCGAAGGTTGAGCCGTTTCCACAAGGCTTCATGAGCTAACCGCAGCGCGCACCAGTGCTTCGTTCTTCCTGCATGGTTTATATACGTATGTGTAGATGTGTACGTGTTTTCATTATCTTGAAACCTCTCAATGCAACACATCGGGGTTGACGCGATTCGTCGCGTCTTGATTTAACCAATCCTAATTTCATCTCCTGTGTATGCATCTGTATCCAAATAATATCCATGTATTTCTCTATTTGGAATTAAATCATTTGTATATTTGTATAGATTGGATTTAATTGTGTCATCAGAAAACGAAAAGTATCTATCAAGCAAAAATAATTATATTCATGACCGTTATAATTTTCTATTGAAAATAATAATTCTTGCTTCAGTAAAAAATGAAACAACACATAATTGATCTTTAAAATATGAAATAATAGTCGAATAGTATCTTATATGCACTGTGATTATTGTGTAGAGTAAATTGGATTGAGAATATTGTTCGTTTTGTATGAAAATTTAAAATCTACATTTAGATTGAAAATAAAATTTATTGTGGTTTGTAATAGAATGTGAATTGTAAACTTTTGACCCAGGAAACTTTTTGCTTTCAGTAATTGAGTATCTATATACATAGATTCATATATTGATGATATATATTGTTGATTTTTCCATAAAATTTGAAAAAAATAATATAAATACAAATCAGTGTATATAAAGTAATAGAACAGTCCCAGAGCATCTAATTTTTTACCCGATTTATTTTCACTATCGTAAATTGTTGTATGTACTTAATCGATAATAACTATTTATCATTTCCGAGCATTTAGGATATATATATAATTTTTGGCTGATATCAGCGGTATGGTAAAAATGCATTCAAATATACTACGAAGACATATTTTCCCTATAGGGTTAATGGAATGTTTTTTCTCATAGTAACCATAGTTAAAATTGCCACCTGGAGAACTGGAGTTGAGAATTCAGCCAAATTAATTAAAAGAAAAAATAAATAATAAAACGAAACTATTGCGATTCATTTTAAGCACATAATAAATTTGATTCATATCTATGAGAGCGAGCGATGTTAATAATTAATTGTCAAAGAGTGTGTGTGTTTCCTCCAAGATTACTCTAGTTTATGGGAAGCGCAAGACTACTTTGACAGATAGAGTGATGATTCGTTGGAATCGATAACACTCCCAGAAAAAACCCATATATATATATATATATATGTGTTTTTTTTTTTTTTTTTCATACACCAGAGGAAACAAAATAATTCATCATTCACGACTGCAGGATATACCAATGTTGCCAGACAGAGGTGGTACATTTTCTCAGGACGTCATTGTGGCAGTTATATTCTTCACATATCACATCCGTGCCAGTTTGTGGGCAAATCGGTTTCGTGATCTCGGTTTTCTCACCCACCGTCACCACAAATACACACACACACACACATGTGTATTTATATATTTTTAGTTGTGCACTTTTGTGGAATGCGCCGTAGATAGACAGTGTCTCGCTAAAAAGTAAATGGCTTCGCGTACAATCAAAGAACATGCGGTTCGTCTCCCTGGAGAGAGTTCTCTATGCAGCGGAGCGCGTCTGTTTATCAAAGAACATATATATTGAACTATATATATGTGTGTAATATGTATAGATATAAAAACGCTATGCAGTACTTGCTCTAAAATTCATCGACCTTCGCGTTCGTTTTCCTTGGTATAAACGGGCAGACAGCACTAGACGTGAAAAGAGTTTTAGGAAGAGGATTGGAAGGTGGAAAGATGGCTTGGTGTGTTGGTGTGTCTTTGTATGTATGCATCATGTGAAGACGCGCATTGAATGGACGTACCCTATGTGAAAAAAGTAAAATGCATACTTGAGAGAGTTTACTGGAGGTTACATTTCACGGTTCATTGACCTGACATAAATTTCACTCTATATTCTGTGGAAATAGAGACATTTGATTGCAATAAACAAAAGAAAATTGTTCGGGATGCAGTAGGTTGAGTTGTTATTTTTTAATGTGTTGATAAATTATATAAATCATTTGAAGAATGTATATATGTGAATGTCATTTCCGGAGAAACCTAAAGTTGAAATATAATGTGATGTAGAAATTTATTGTTTCCGTTGTGGTGAGTTACTATGCAAGAAATTATCAAAATTTCTCTGGTTCAGTGATTGGTTGGGGAATGATAAGGCACACGTACTGGCCAATTAATTTGACCATTAATTGTATGGGAGAGTCAGTGGAATTAATTTGTAATACATTTCTTTTTAGCGGTGGAAATAAAAATTTGATTGTAATGAATTTCGAACAATAGTGAAACTGGACACTTTTTAAGTCATATATAATAAGATTGGAAATCGTTATAACAGATGTATGGTGTTTCATTATTTTCTAGCGAGAAAAATTCATGAAGTAGAAATAAAATTTGGGATCGATTAAATTCGTAGTCCCTTCATGAATCACATTACAAACAGAATTCCACAGCTGTGCGAAATTTATTGATGACATCACGCCTTACTTTTTTGTTCCACGAATAATGATAATAATAATTGTCAACACTCGTTGAGGAGAAAATAAAAAAAAATAATATTGTCCTGCTCTTATATATTTTTATATAGCCTTTAACAGCGACGACATTGTGGATTATTTTTCATTCTCGGAATGAGGGTGTTTCGCGCAATGCATTGTCACAGTGAAAAATTTTTCTTCGCTCAGGCTTTTGTGAGGCAGTCAGGAGCTTGAATATAAGCATGTTCACGCGCGCGTCGGACTGAAGAGGAAATCTTCTTCAGAGCACAGAGAGATCATTTGGCATGATTAATGTCTGGGCTGCATTGGCCGGTGGCTCGACGGAAACGAAGTAGAAGAGAGATAAAAAAAAAGGCAAATACGAAGAAAAAAAAAATAAATGAAAAATAATAACGAAGGAGAATAGAATGACGTAGAGAAATATGTAGATTCATCCTTAACCTAATATTTCGAGAAATTTTTCTTTGTTCCCATTTTAATCGCAAGGTCCTGAACTCCGTTATAAAAAACTCGACACAGCATGTATTGTTAATGTACTCTTTGCCTTTATTTTTTTTTGGATCCCTTATTTGCTGTTTTATAGAAGAAAGCACAAATTTTTTCCTCGCTCCGTCAGTTGGTGTTGTAAAATTAATAGTAATAGGCATTCTTCAGAATATTTCATGCGAAAAATTGTTCGATTAATAAAGGAGCGAATTTATGTATGAAAGAACACATGTTTCATAAAGCGAACTTGATGGCACAATTATGTAGAAAAAAATTCACATTCATGATGCGTAGAAGTTAGGACGTCAAAGTTAGCGAATAAAAATGTCTCTTGAATATAATATTAAATATCCTTTTATCTATCTCCTCGGTATGATAAATTACTGAAAAACTATTTTGATCACAGGAAAATATGGAAATTTATGTTCAGAATGAGCAGAAGTTCATTTCACACATAAACAATATACATAATATATATTCATACACATGAATAATTAAATGTGATGAAAATTACTATCATATTCTGAAGATTGATGGTAATTAGTGGGATAATTTAATTGTACTCTTAACTCTCAAACCTCGCTAATTACTATTAATACGATGCCATGTATTTTTTTTTTTTTCACTCTTTTTACTGACCTACTGATGACGAGCAACATTCATAAACATAAAGAGGAGATGCTGCCTATTGAAATATATGAAAGATAAAAGTTTTGAATAAACTCAATAATTAGCCGGAAGCCGAAACAAAAAAAAAATTACCAGAATGAACGATGATATTTGAATTCAGTACACATTGGAATGTAATTGGTTTTTACCGCAGCCTGCTTGCAATAATCCTTTCGGGATTCAGCAGCTGTTACATAACACTAACGACCGCCGGAAAATATGTTGACGAGAATATTTATTTAAACCATATTTTCCATGCAGTTTCAAAAATGAGAATGAATATTGTCAAAATAAAGATAAGATGTAGCGGTTGATTACGACATAAAATCATTGAATTCTTTATTCAATTTCCCAGAGTTCATTTCCCCATTCCATAAAAATTAATAATCCAATCCAATATTTTCAGCATCAAAGTTATTCTGGACAAAAATCGAAATTAAAGGCATTTCAATCTTGAACAAAGTTCACTCCCAAATGCAATGGAAATATTCTTGTTCTAAATGTATAAATATTTTTCACACTTTGAACACTTTTTCTTCAGTTTAAATCTGTTTATCTTCATCACAAACACACATTTCCGTACAAACCATAAATGATTCCAGAACAGTTGTACAGTCACAGACAAATCATCATTAATTAATACTTTCTCTGTTTACAGAACAGAACGGCTATACCGATAATAACGGGAAAGCAGTTTATGACTTTGAGAATCAATTTACCCAGTCGATCAAGAGCAAACCCCACTGTGTCACACCAAGAGTACGACGAAAGATGAACTGGATTGCGACGCGTCACGACTGATATAAGAGCCCGGGCGTAGTTGTTGAATCGATCAGTGTCGTCGAAGAAGATCAACAAGAGACACAGACTGAAGACAAGAAGGGAAACCAGGTCATTGTGGTGATAATCGAAATTGACACTAGTTCACTGTGGATCCAAGTAAGGGTGTCGGGAAAATGCATGGATGATATTAGAGAGCTATTGTCATCATTCAATGTGACACGATGCGTTTCACTATTGGCTGGTGGTGGTTCTCAATTGCTTTTCTCATGGGAACTATGATGATGACAATGGTAATATCGTGTCCGCCCAACTGTTCATGCAAGTGGAAGAGCGGCAAGGAATGGGTTGAGTGTGCAAACCGTGATCTCACTCGCTTACCCGTGGGAGCAGCAGAAGAGACACAGGTGTTAGATCTGACGGGAAATCATATTGCAAAATTGCCACCAAAGTGCTTTCAATCACTTGGCCTCACCAATTTACAAAAGCTTTATTTAGGCAAATCAAACATCAGTCAAATAGCCACTGAAGCATTCAGTGGACTTGTTGGTCTGGTTGATCTTGATTTGAATGGTAATATTATAATGGAAGTACCGACAGATACATTCCCATCATGTCGTGGCCTTATGCGACTTATATTAAATTCAAATCCAATACGTGAATTACATACGGATGCATTTAAACCACTTTCACAATTGACAACATTAGAAATGAGTCAATGTCGGTTGGTTAGCATTAAATATGGTGCATTTAATGGCCTACAGTCATTAGAATGGCTGAGATTAGATGGAAATCAACTTACTTATGTACCAGAAATGACTCTACCGTTAGGTGGTAATCTTCATGGTCTAACGCTACATAATAATTCTTGGGTGTGTAACTGTCGATTACGTGCTATGCAGGCGTGGTTGAAGGAATCAGCACCCGCAGCACCGCAGGAGTCCGAACCCGTTTGTCATGCACCATCACGATTACGTGATAAGCAAATCAAACAGGTGAAAATTGATGATTTAGCATGTTTGCCACAAGTCACTGTTGATAATCAGTTGGTGGTTGAGGAGAATGCAAATGTCACGTTGACGTGTAATGTATATGCTGTACCAATGGCGACTGTCAGTTGGTGGATCAATGGAGAGAAGTGTGATACGCAGAGTGAAAACGATTCGTTCATTATTTCATCAATTTATGTTCGGTGAGTATTATATTATTTTATTATTTATGTTTAGATATTTTTTGTAATTTTTAAATTATAATTAGGTGGTTTGTGGTATTGTGGTAGGGGCTGTTGCATGTGGGTACACCCAGTTCGGAAACGCTGATGGTGGAGAGTTTTTATAGTAGTTTGAAAAAAATTTAATTTCAGAACTGGTGAAGGGGTGGTTGGATGAGTTACTCACGCGGTGTGGTTGATATTGGTACCGGGGTTTTTACAGGTTTCCTATCCACTTGTGAAAGTGTTTGGAGTGGAGAAATATTATATGTACTGTTATATCGTTCATATATGTTTTAATTGAAAACTGTTTTTTTAGATTTATTATTGTTTGAGGTACGAAGTGTTTTGCTCTCGCTGATCATATTGTTGTGACCTTTGAAAATATAATTGTTGGGAAATAACAGAATTAATAACGGAATTGAATGGGAAACACATTAAAGCGTATAATTAAAAGGGGTTTTCATCTTTTAATTTTAGAATAAAATACTGCAAAAGTAATTTTCATTATTTTCGTTCATTCGATCGTATTTGAACTTTCAATTTTCAGGTAAATAAAAAAAGAGGAGGAAAAAAAATACAGCGTGCTTTTGTTGGCATTGTTGAGTGGATGGATGTAGTTTTCGGGCAATATACAGACTTTTTTCAATTGCAAACTTCACATTTTGCCGGACTGTAAAAGTGTAAATTTCATTTTCTCATCGAAAATAACGGTGCTATTCTATTTTCCATTTTTTTTGCCCATCAATTATTGGGGGAAAAAAAATGAACAAAAAAAATAACAATTTCGTACGTTTATTAAAAAATATATTTTCTGTGAATATTTCTGCAATATTCCAGATTGATTCGATTATTACAGTGCGCAAATTTGATGGTATCCACAGCAAATATTATTTCCAGAGAAATTCATTCAAAATTCACAATATCTAGAATTGTTTCAATGTCATGTATGTATTGAGTACTCGGCTTCTCACGAATGTAATGACCCAGAATTTTTTCATAATATTTGCTAGGCATATTCCCAAAACTGCAAACTGTCCGAAAATAAAAAGAAAACAACGGCCTTGTAGTTGTTTTACATTTTGTGATGTCTCCCCAAATATTGCGATGATTCCAATAAGCTTTCACGTTATGTGAGGTGAGAAAGCAAAGACTTGCGAGGAACAGAAGTGAAATGTATGTATACATAAAAATTATAAAAAACAAATAACCATAAATTATAATTTGTTACGACGTATTGCAAGTTTTACAGAGATTTGATGAATATAATCCTGAAGGAAATAATTGAGCGGATAAACTTTTGTGATATAAAAGAATCAAAAGGGTTTCAGTAAAGTTTCACGATCATGAATTCGGTTTGAATTTTCTTGATAGTAGATCGTTAGAATAATATATATGGTTCAATTCATTTAACGCGTTCAATTCAAGTGTCATTATGACTTGACTATTAGAATGCATTCGATTCTCTATTATCTTTTTAGAATTGAGATACTCAGTAAAGTCTAATAGGACTCTTGGGTTTAGCGAAAAAGGTTCTTTTGTCTTCTGTCACTTTAGTAAGTGGTATTCACATATATATATATATGTATATAAATACAAGGAGAGAAACATTAGACACTTTTTCTTTATCGTGATCCTTCTTTTCTCCTGCGGTACAGTTGAAGAACAGGATGTTCTGCTGGCTCAGCGCGTGCGTCTTTGCTTCAACATTGCAGTCGTCGCCTCACAGCACCATTTGATGTATCGTTCGGGTGGTATACATATAAAAAGTATTTTCTTCATTCTCTCACATTTCTCTCGCTTCCCAGACGCGCTTTCAACTCTGTATTTATCCCAACTTGTTTCAACTTTTCCTACCAGAAAATAGAAATAACAAATAAATAAATTTAAAAAAAAAACTAAGAAGTGAAAACAACGATGTTGGATTCTCAGCAAATAAAAATACATTCTCGCAACTGTGAATTCGCACAAACTCGTCTTTCAATCGAGAGAAAAAAATATGAGAAAACAAAAGTATATGGTAAAATGTTAATGTATTCTTTTTGGTGAAATACTTTATTGGAGAATAGGTTTTTCCTCAGAGTATATGAAGAATTCTACTTGAGAATTTATTGAAGAAGAATACCATTGTGATTGTTCCTCAGGAAAAAATTATATTTCTCTTGGATTATTAACAAAAATTCTATAAATATATTTATAATTTGTATTCACAGTTTATTCGATAAAATTCTATTTTTGATTTCTCATATAATGATTCTCGAAATGATATTTACTTTTGAAACATATTCTAGATATTTTAGAACTTTTAGATCTATTGCTATATTATCAATCATGAATAATAAATTTTTTTTTGGCTCATTCAATTGCGTTCTCTTTTTTCTCTAAATTCATCAGTTTGATAGTTTATCACAAATATAACTTGAAAAATGAAATTGTGTTAGTGAACTTCCTTTGTCATGAGAGAGATTAAGCTAAATAATATACTTTCAGTCTAACGTCAGCATAAATGAAAATAAAATAACACATATTTATCATTTCATATGTTGCAGATATATTTGTAAACAGCGTGGTCAGTCAAATCTAACAAACATCCTCTATATTTATGGCGCTGATAAGACTGACGAGGGCATATTCACTTGTATCGCTGAGAATACCGCAGGCTCTGCTGAGGCAAACCTATCTCTCAGAGTGCGGTTTCTGGAGAGGAGCACAGTTGAACCAGCTTTCGACAATCCAGGAACGGGTTATGTAGCAGCGGTTGCGGCTGGGGCATTAGTGGGCACTTTACTGGCTCTCGGTTGCGTAATTGGCAGCGTAATATTTTGCACGAAACGACGTCGTGATCAAAAGAGAAATGCCAAAACATTATCATCACAAAGTAAAATTGTAACGCCAACAATAAAAGAAAATGATAATCTATCGCACAAAGGTGAAACGAACAATTTGAATTTTGATCAGCAACAGCAACAATTGATGTATACCAACCGTGAAGTAGCAAGAACATCATCATTAGATCGTCGTGAAACTGTTAATGCTTATCGTAGTCCAGTGCCCAAATATTTAACCGAACCCGATTTAATCAACGAAGTATATCCAACAACAAATCCACAAGACAATGGCGAATCATATAATTTATATCAACGTCAAATAACTGAGCCACGACAATTATTAGATTACAATGATGCAAGGTATTCATTGCAGCCAACGACAATTGATCAACGACCAAGTCTATCACAATTGAGTTATCTCGATCACGATGGCTATCCACTTAATTTTGGCCTACCAAAAATACCATTCAATGCTAATTGCACATTGCCAAGGCTACGACAAAGAATACCTGAAGGATCAGCAGTTGCACCACCAGCACGTTATTCACGTGAAGCTGAGTTCCTTGCCAGATCAACAGCCTATAATGCCAATGTAGTGCCACGTTCCGAGGCAAGATATACAGTTGATGGGTATCCATATCCGGTATCACATCAACCAATAATATCACCAGTGAGACAGCCATTACAAATACCACCAGTGGTATCACCCCTATCACCGCTCTCACCGGGAATTGCATTGCCAGTAGACGTACCCTTCATTCCATCACCCCCAGCAGCTTACAGAGGTGAACCGACACCACTCTCACCAAGATCACTCATGAGTAAAACAGCACGTGAAGCGGCCGCAGCTGTTGCCGCACGTGCCGCAGGCGTGCGTCCACCCGAACATCCTGAAAGTCCGGATGAAGGCTATGTTGGTGATGCAATGGATGTCTGAGGTACGGGAATGCTCGAGCATCGCTGTGGCAAAGGAAAATCAAGCGATGTTTGAGATATATATAATTTCGTTCTGCCACTTTCTTTTCATATTTCATTGAATATTGATTTGTTGAATCGAATATGTGTAGTGTAATATTTCCATGAGTATGTGACTTATCAATTATTGATGATGCGAGCACAGAGTGAGTGTACTATTGTACACTCTGAAAGGAGGAAGCCAAGGCAATCACCGCAGTGTCAGACGCCTGGAATCACCCGGATCAGCTGAGTTGGAATTCCACATGCGGCTAATTTCAACATTGAATGTCAGCCGTGGTGACACGGGGCAAGGCTGGACTGAAGCGAACAAGTGAACTCTGTGTTGTGTGTGAGTGAGGTAGCGCGCGATAAATGCCGGAACAGATAGCTGTCGCGCTTATCTCTACCCTCGTCGCGTGAATAAGTGGTATGGGTACGTCATCGATCCGGCAATGTTCAATGTGCAAAGGCATGTATATATGTAAATGTTTCTGAGCCATTGTTTACAAGCCATCGAGATGTCAATGGTGAAAGAGCGCACGGTTTACAGGATTCAGGGCATAGAATGTAGGTCCGAGTATAAATTTTGGGCAAAGGCAAAAGTGACGCCGTTTATATATTAGGGTTTGTGTGATTATTCGGGGAATGATTAATTGTTAGAATTGTTTATGACGAGATTGGTTCTCAGAGATCGTGAAAGATAAATTGATTTTTAGGGAATCGATCAGGAGACAAAAAATTGGTAATCATATTGGATAATTACTTGAGGTTATGCTGTCGTGGTTTCACTATAATTTATTATTGTAATTAACTGAATAGAGAATTTTTTGTTACTCGTGTTTATGCATTGGCAATTAATGAATACTATAAATATTAAAATTTTATGCGTAGTCGGAGATTCTCTGAGATTAGAAAATTCGAGTTTTCCTCTCTGTCATTTGATCGCATTATTTCATTTATTCTACCGTTTCATATATAATATTTGTAAACATGATAATTATTTTGCCCATGGAAATTGATGAAAAAATATGGAGTATGAGTTTTGATTAATCTGTGATAATCACGCAACCCTAATTATACATGGTATCGGACATTTTGTGTTATTATTGCGTTTCACATTGATGTCATGGGTTTTATTCATGCTCGATATATTTTTTTATCCCGAATTATCCTTTATATCATCAATCAATCGATATTGCAACTTTTTCACGACAATGCGACGTGCAACAATACTTAATTCAGTTGCTGACAATGATGATGATGATGATGATGATGATGATGACGATGATGATGATGATGATGATGATAATGATGATGATAATGATGATGATGATGATGATGACGATGATTATGACGATGACGATGACGATGACGATGACGATGATGATGATGACGATGACGATGATGATGATGACGATGATGATGATGATGATGTCATGGAGAATTCAGAAGATGACTCTCGACTCGTGGCGTTTATGTAAACCGCGTCGGGTTTCAAGAGTGCTCAATAAAAAAATAAAAAAATAAACTAATTAATAACATAAAGAAGAAAATGAAATAAAATAAATTAATATAGTGATCTTTCTTCAATATATTCGTATATTGTTATTTTATTTGGGAGACAGATGTGAATTTGTAACAGTTTGTGTTGTGGAAGGTGAGCAGTGTCACGTTAACATTATTAAACTATAAATTCGTGAGTGTATAGAATGGGATGAATAATTTAATTCACAACGATAGAGTGATTTGAATAATGTGCTCAAGATAAAACAAAGAGAAATAACAACACAAAAAAAGGTACTAATAAGTGTGAGACTAATTGAAAAGAATTAAAAATTAAAATTATTGAGAATGAATTATGAATAGATGAATTCAAGTGTCAATTGAATAAATTGATGCTAACTGATACTGCGATTATAAAAAAGGAACAATTTATCATTATAAGAATGATTTGAGTGTTTTGAACAGAATGAAGGAGACATAAAATAAGATGAAAAGCAGATTACTACAGATAGAAATGAATAAAATAATTAGCATTGTAGTTTTAATGATGTGGGTTCGATATCGATTTTTATGTCAGATTCAGAGACGTAAAATGAAGGATTGAGTGAAATTCGTAGATGTATGTGTGCAGGTGTATATTTGTATGCATGTATGCAAGGGAGAATGCAGCAGGAGGGACATAGTGAGCGTGATAGAGTTTTAAAATAAAACTTTGATCTTGGTGCGCAATTATTCACGAACGAGATTGATTTAGTTTGCATAAAATACATAACTAAGAGATGTATATGACATGGAAGCGATGTTGAGAACGCGACTACGTTTGATGAATCATTTCCGGTGGATCTCGTTGCAAAAATGCAAAAAAAAAAGAAATGAAAACAACTATATTATACAAAATAAATGGAAATATTGACATATATTAATTTAAAATCATAAAAACGAGTGAGAGAAATAAGAAATTGAAAATGTAACATCACATGACATTTAACAATTAATTATAATTAAATTAGCAGCAGTGAACGATAGATGTTCGTAGATTTTATCTAGTGAATAAGTTTCACCATGTTTTACAGGGTATAAGGTATAGCGTTGATGTTCGTACAATGACAATGATAACGATGAAGATGAGAAATTACAACGCATCAAAACCGATGTTATGAATATAATGAAAAGTGAATAAAACAAAAATACCCTTCCAAGTTTTTCTTCCAATTAAATGCATAAATTGGCTTCAATTGCACGCGCATTCGCAATCCACAGAACGTTGCAGTTTGTTTATATGCTTACAATTTATTTAACATCAATTATAATATATTTAATCGTCAGAGTGCACTCGGAGACATTTCGATTCCAAAACTCTTTCTATTCAGAATGTTCGAATATGCCTTCTCGTGTTTTCACATAATGTAGATATGCCGGACAAATTTCGCTGGAAATTTGTTTGATCTCATTTGTGGCAGCTACTTCTTGGAATTTATTACTGAATATAATTATCCGGCGATGTTATATATGGCAAGTGCGACTTGAAAAGGTTGTCAATTTCGCCCCATGTAATGCACCTGAAACAAACTAACCTGGATCAAAGGACAGGAATAAATTTTCTTCATATTTCAAATGCAGATTTTGAGAGTTTGTATAATATTAGAATACCCTCAAATCGAGTCTCCCTACAAAGTCATCATGGAAGAAACAAATCTGATTGGACTATCAATATTTGAGTACTAGGGGGGAAGAATCCGAATGGCTGTTATAATGATGATAATTTTGCATTCTTTTCATCCAAAGAATCGGGTGTTATTAATGTACTTTTTATTCCTGTTGTCATTCATAAATTTGAATAAGCAGATCCGGTATAATATTCTATAAATATTTCCGGAACATTTCATTCTCTAAACCAGAGTATACCAACTATTGGAATATGAAAAATTATTCTTGTTTTAAGTATATGAAGACCGAGGAAATAACTACTTTCAATTTCAGAATTATTCTCTATTCTTCGATATGTATATTGGTTTAGATACGATTTAGGTGTGCACTCCATGGATTGAAAACTATAATTTTATTATTTCATATCACAAAATGAGAATTAATGACAAGCAATATTTTCGCGATCGTGTGAGCGCTGCATAATTAAAATGATCATTGATCAATACAACACCACCCTCAAACACTCAATCTCATGGAATGAAATGTGACAGAAAGAGGCCGCAATAAATATATTAAAATTGACAAATCAAAAATACCGAACAGAACATTTCGGGTTATTGAACGCATCATTCAGTCGCAACTTTGAATATTCATGAGGTCAAATGTTTTGAGTTGTATATATACCTGTTTTGTGTACATGTATGTATATGTACGCTTTACACATGTCGTTACGAACGTATCACGCTTCGTCTATATGACAACCGGATGTTTTACGGGTTTGCGCACGATTTGTCCATGGAGAACGATAAATTTCTGTATAAAAGTTTGTGCACATTTGAGTGCGACCACTTATTCTTGGATGCGAAGTGCAGCTGACTTTTCTCTCGAAGTTTGAAATGCCACCATACCGATCGTGTTACCTACCAATTTTTTTTCTTTCCTACTTTTCTTTTTTTTATTTTTCTTCACGCTCTTATACGGTTCAGTTGAAGCCTTTTTTTTCTCCTGATTTTCTGTTCTTGTTGAGCTCAACTCATTCAAAGAGAAAGAGAGCATACTCGCCATTTTCCATTCGATTTTTGTTCCTTTTTTTTTCACTACAATTCTTAGTTATCCACATTTTTATGATGATGCTTGAGATTTGCTGAAGAACTTTCTGAATCGAACTCTTATATTTGAATTGCTCAACGTCACAAGAGGGAGGAAGAGTGAGTACGAGAGAAAGGGATAATGCTGCTTTTGCAATGACGAAAGATGTGTGCAACTCATTGGCATATATATTTAATATCACTCACTACATAGCACGAATATATATGAAGTGAATTCAACCAATTTTTACCACTTGGATGAATTTACTTTCAACATACGCGAATAAGGTAATGCAATTTTTTTATTTCTTCTTCACGAACATTTTCATATCTATATTCTAATATTCTCTGGCAATAATATCAGTTGGGTGGAAACATTTTCACTTCTAAGCCTTAGAGTGCACATGGTATTATTTCAATTCTGAAATCTATTTCTAGTTGAGATATTTCACCATTTTTCAACGCTTCAATTATTTCAATTATTATTTCTATTATTTTTCCAATTTAATCATTCAATATACAAAGTTCAAATTATAGCCTTCTCTAAATATCCCAGAGATTTTACTCGTAGAATTCATAGTTGCGTTCCAAAATGATTCACCTGAAATTAGGTTTTCAGTATGTTAGTGTTTCAGTTAACCGATATGGTACGGTTAGAAAAAAAGAAGTGCTGAAAAAAATGAATTACAAATAAAATAACAACAGAAAATTCGAGCAGGGTTAATATGACTTCGAAGTCATTTTAAATGGTATAGATTGTATGTGTGTCATTCTTAGGTTTCCAATTTTTTTTTCTCCAATATTAATAATGAAAAATGTATATAGTCAGACTGAGTGCACTATGATATTCAGTAGAATGGTGTGCACTTGATGGGTTACTCCACTTTCAATTGCTTCATATGTCTATAACGATATGCATAAAAATGCTGCCACAAACAACAAAACTGCCGCTCTTTTATTCACAGTTTCTGTATTATACTTTATCGATATTTTTAATTGTGTTTTACGACGTGTAAATATATTTGTTATACAATCGCTATTTTCCAACGACTTAAATGAAAAGTAATTGTCCATAATACTCAAAGTCTTTATCCGTATATATACAACAACAAAAAACAACACTCTGTCGAACGCAACTCAACCGCACGTTTTATATAATAATGGATATCATTACGAGTACGACCCAATAACAGGCACTTATATGTTTTTAGTAAAATGGTATACAGAAAAGTACGGAAAATAACGTTCTGATACTTGCGGTTATACTTACTTACACACCTCAAATGTGTGAGTAACTTTATACAGACGAACAATGGAAAAGTTTTGTGTATATACCACGAGCATTAGTTGCGCGTCTTGAGTACGATTGAAAAACTTTTGCTCGTGAACACTGTGACTCGGATATTTTTTCGCGTAACGTGAAAGGAGAAAAATTGAAAGAGAAAGGGTGGTCCAATATTAGCTATATATAAAAACACTCCACTTGCGCGTGAGTTGTTATCGATATATATAAAAAATTTTTTTCTTTTCTCCCTGTTTCCTCTTGCTTTGTGATGTTTTCGATGAGGGTATTTTGCCAGTGCGATATTTTGTTCATTTTGTTCTTTATTCTCTCCAACCTTTGCCACAGCAAAAAGAATGAAAGAGAGAGTGAAACACACTCTAACAGCCAATGTTGAAATAGGACAAATAACGAAACAAAAGCCACAAAAATGACGAACAAAGTTGTGTTGCTGTAGTCGTTACTCTCAATGTACACGAGCAAGAGAAAAAAGTGAAAACAAAACTTCTCTTACCCACTCAACGTCGATTCCCTATATTACAGATTATCAAAAGAGTTCTGTGAACGAACAGCCTCAGGACTTCTCTGTCTGATGTTTTAAAACTCTATATATTGGAGTTGGTGCTTCGGAGTTTTTTGTGTGACTGCAATCTATTTTGTTTTTCCTATGGAACGTAAAATAAATCTAGTATGTGGAAGTGATGACAGGGTTGGTTCTTTTCAACTTTCTGTTCCCAGCACAGTTTCTGCAATCACATTCGCCTCACCTCAAAGAAAAAGAAATGTTTTGCTTCAATAACCGTGCTATTTGAATCGATAATTGGGTGCTTCTGTTTAATCCATACTTGAACCATGTTCTGCATCACTAGTCGACCAAAAGAAGAAATATTCTTGATGAAAAGAGTGAATTTCACATTGGGGATAAAAATGAATATTATATTTATGATTCAAGTGCAGACATTGAAACCGTTCTAGATTTTCACGGGAATGAAGGAGGAATGGGAATACACGATATTGTTCTGATAGGTATGTTAGTTGTTGGGTAATGTAACGTTATAATATGAGAGTTATGATACAATGAAAAGAATGATGGACATTATTTTCATCATACATTATTTCATCTTCATTATAATTGAATTTCATTTCGGAATAAATGTGGGTTTTGAAAGGAGTGAGTTTGTCAGTTTCAGCTATTTACTGATCCACAATATTCGCATATTATTCAGTTAATTATTCCAGTGAGTGACATTCAATTTGAATGAAATGATGAGACTAACTGTTTTCATTTCATTATTTTCTTGAAATTCATATTGTTGCAATAATTGAACATTATCCTGTATTATTAAAATTAATTTTCGAAATCCCATAAGCAAACCAAAGATTAAATAAAAATGGAAGAGTAACATGAGAACATAATATAAAGTGAAAGAAAAACAATTAGAAGTGACGAGTAAATTCTCGTTTCGATCGTAATAATTTAATATATTGTAATAATATCAGGAAAAAGTCATAAACGATTATCTGATAATTTAATTATAAGCATACAAGTATATTCTTTTTTAAGGATGTAGATATATAAAAAATAAAATACATTATATTGTATCTGAACAAGTAAATAAAAACATTGTTAGAAGATAAAATTCACCAATATAATTGCGTTATATATATATATATATTTTTTTTTATTACAACTGATCCTGCATTTCATTCCTCTTTTATTTTGACATTTTATTAAAAAAGAATTGAATGTAGTGCACCTGGCAACGATATTCAACGCTGAAACTCATACTGTAGAAACATCATCTCGTCTCATTCGTTTATCCAATATGGATTTTCATGCTTCTAGCAATTGCTATCCGAATAGACGCCTGTTCTCCAACTGGATCGTCAATGGAAACGTGATCCGCTGGATTTTCTTCACCAATACATAAAGATGATGATCTGGTGGATTTCGAGTGAATGGAAGCTGGAAAAAATTTTAAAGTTTAAGTTACATAGAAAATGGGAGATATATACTTTCATTAATATTTTTTTCCCAATTTCGATTTAAATTTTCATTTCTATTGTTATAATTAATTGTGCATGTTCGATTTCTTTCCCAATGGCTGACCTATCGCATACTTCAACTACTCAATGAGCATCTCTTCAAATGGTACTGTCTATTGAAGCCAATAAAAACAGTTTTATTGGATAATTTTAAACAAAAGTAACTCTAACTAAATGATAGTGATATTATATTCTTATAATTTTATGGCGAAAAAAATTGGATTTATTAATTGATGTCAAGTAAGTGAATGTCTCAACAAAATAATTTATACATTCAGATTCACCATGTCAGAGAACAAACAAATATAATAGTCGTGAAAATATTCATGTTCATTATTGTTGAAATTCATCGTAGCATTTTTATGATTTTGTTCTTCTGTCGAAATGAATTCAACTGACTATTTTATGTTGGCAAAAAAATATGAACATTTTCTCAATATATCTATCGATGAATAAAATGTTTTGGTTCTGGTAAACATCAGCTTAGCAATTAAATCTCAAATTGTAACACAGTGAGACTTTTCTTTGATCGTGAATCGCCAAAACAAATATTCATCCTAGCCAGTCTCTAGTATTTGTCATGAATTCATCCGCACACACATACACACTTCATCATAGTTAAATTGTAGTATTGAAATATAAGAAACAGTTGTGCCGTATATTAATTGAACATTTTCACGACGATCGCGATAATAAAAATACTACATACATAAATATATTTTTTTCTTTTGAATCCATCAACGCGAACTAAAACTTCAATATTGAATTGTCCAATTTGAAATAAAATGTCATCCAGACACTTGATAAATATTCATCAAAATATTTGATTACAAATTAAATTGAAAATTATTCAATAATTTAAGAAAGTTTAATTTCAAAATTATTAATGACTATTAAATATTTGACTTTGTCATTGGAAAAAGTCACTATTCGTTTATTTAATTTTCCAACAGTATAATGCAATAAGTGAAATGTTTGTCGTCATTATTGAGGAACAAGATAAGACGTCGAATAAACTTTCATACAAGATATACAACGTGCAAACCCTTTATTTGTACGCCATCGAAGTCCATCAAACTTCCTCTCTTACTCTTATCTTCACAAAAGGTACCACGGTTTGTTTAACTTTTCGATTAACTTTTTTCTGTGGGAATCACTCGAGGCGTTGGTATTTAACACGCCTCGTGCTAAATAACTCCTACATTTTTTACTTATATTTATTTTTCTTTTATTTTCGCTGCACAATTTTTTTTCTCTCATTAATTATAATTTTCACCTTTTTTTTTTTTTTATACCAACACATCAAAAGTTAAATAAGAAAACAAAAATGAAATTGCTACACGTGAAAAAACAAAAATTATTTTTCATATATATGATGCAAAGTTCATCAGTGTACATCAATTTAATTCATCATTATTCTAAGTTAGTTGTTAACTGTATATTCTGCGAGTAATCACAGTGGTTTTGGAGGCAATCTCTTTTGTCTTTGATAATACACAACGGCAATGTCATTCCCCTTTCTCTTTTTTTTTTTCCCCTCGTCATGTGCTTTAGGACATTCTGAGGGGACAAGTGTGTGTGTGTGTGTATGTGCGCGTGGGGGCACACACTTTACTTTGATAAAGACAGAGTCAGAGTATATGAAATATTCTCTCTTGGAAAAATGTGAAATGGGATTAAACTAGTAATGGTTGGGAAGTGAAGCGAGAAAGAAAGTAAGAAAAGAGATGAGAATCCGCATCTAAGTAACTGCCGGAAAAAGATATTATATATATATTGAACTAGTATATAAAGAGAAACGAGGTCGCGAACCAGTCTTCATCATCTATAGGTACATTCAATGTATTTTATTTTAAATTTATAATGTAGCGCTTGCAATCAGCGTACAAGCGAAATAAAATTATAAGAACTTGAGAGGGTTTTTTTTTTTCTTTTTCCCGTATAATCTTTTTCTCATTAATGTTCCATTTGTTTATCTATTGAATGAATGACAAATATATAAATTTACAATACATCTGCTGATCAAGTTACATTTAACTTTATTCGTGTATGTTTTAAAGTATTGGTCTAATAGAATTTGTGATATTTCATTTGTTTCAATGTAAATTTTATTATTTTAATACGTATTACAATCCGGATAGTATCTCCAAATCCAAATTCATACTGTATATAATTCATTTCAGATTTAATACAATAAATATATATTTATTTGCGGAAAAAATTGTTATGCAAAAAAAATTCATGAAAAAATTGATATATGAATTTATTTTTTTCTCTGAGAATTTCACCGCACAGCGTTTTAACCATTTTACTGGTTCACTAATGAGAACCTATCTCCAAATATTATTCAATCCATCTCAAATTCAGTACACAATTTTTCTCCCTCATGTTTCCAGAGAGATTGAGTGAACAAGACTTGAAACAAAAATACTGTTTTTCTTTTGGACCACTATAATATATTCACGTATTTTTCATCGTGCACTTTATATAAAATTTTTTTGGAACTATATAGACATATATTTTTGGCGCTGTTGTGGGCGTTCGTCGAGGCAGAACGGACAATGACAAAGAGGAACTCAACTAGACATATACCTGATGGCTAAGAATAGGTACACTGGGACTATATAACACATGTATACATACATATGTATATGCATATGTATATTCCCTACAGGGTCTTTTCTTTCACTATGCGTTATACACACTCGAGAATTTTTCTTCCACATCGTTCTTTCTACTTTCTTTATTTATGTTATTTTACTTTATTTTCTGTTGCCATTTATTTTAAACTATATCGTGCTTCACACATAACATAACAGCCATAGTGTACATCATTTTATTCAGAGTGTTAAACAGTGTATACAAATGTATGTTCGTTGTTATATAATGAATGTATTCATCTTGTAATTCGCAAGTTGGGTGCACTCGTCTTGAACTATTCACAAAGTGCTGTCGCATAGAATATGCTTAGGTAGCAGCGTTGTACTTAATGGAATTTAATAAGCTTACTCCGCAATGTTTTCTTGGCCCTATTGCGAGTGAAAAGATATAGAGGAGGAGAGTGTTAAAGCAATTAGTTAATAATTATTTATTTACATTTGCAGTGATGAATAGATGACGTTAAAATTCTCTAACGTAGTGCAGATTTAACGAGGCGTTTTCTTCCAGAAGCTTAATATATAATTTATACGTGAAACGTTTCGTTAAAGCTCAATCACATCAAAGATACATGTTTGGAGATTTTAATATAACGTTTATAAACTTTTGAAGTAGAAGTTATTAATCAAAACCTCGTGAAGAAAAAAAAAAAAACTCTGAATAATCAAACAATACTAGAAAGAAATTTCCAATCATGATTTTAGTCATAAAAAAATTAACAAATTAGTGCAGTAGAATTTTATATTCACCGGAATTTCTACAATGAAAAAATTCACATGTGATTTAAATACATAGTGATCGTTTGTGAGGGATCTTATGGGATAATAAAAATTATTCAAAGTGTGCGTATAACTTGCTATAATCATGAATATATACACACACTATATGGTCAGCGCAAAGAAGCTCTGCGTCATTATCGCTATACTAGAAAATAACAAGGACAAGGGTGTGACTGCATAGCGCAGAGAGAAAGCCTATTGAGGTCGTTAGCGCTTCACCAAGCGCAAAGCCAATTTTCAAAAGGAGACCAATTTAATTAAAACAATTCGTTTTACTCAACTCTATTTCCTTTTTTAAATTTATTTTCATTATTATTTTTTTACATATTCTTTTTATATTTTTTTATCAATAGAATACGACAAAAAAAATGTATATAGAGAGCAAAAGGCCGGGTTGAGCACACGCCACAGAATATGGGTAACGGCTGAATGAGAAACGAAGAGCAAAAGACCAAAGCAATACCTATACAGTGGTGGCACAGGTTCGAAACCAATTTCCTCGATATGTTTTTTAATTATTGCCTTTGAGTTTCGTAAGAGAAACTCGCGACCACTAGCTGCTGAATATCGACAGTATGATTACGTTCATACTGTTAGCAACACCACTCACACGAATATACGTACACGTACTTCATTGAATTTTCCTACGTAAAAATGTAAAATACACATATGTACGCAGTATACACGAATATATTACAGGGAAATACTATCGTGAGAGATCGAATGCGTAACATTCTTTTTGGTAATTAAATTCGAAAGAATGTGGTAGGACTTGACGAGGAAAAGAAAAAACTCTGTCAAAATGTTAGACATACTTTCATAAACAATTTTGATAGTTTTTTCATTATGATATAGTGAAGAAATTAAAAGTGGTATAAAACTTTGCAGAGGCCAGTGAACAAAACTCTGGGTGATAGTCGAATGTTTTTCAAATGAGAATTATGTATGCTATTGCCAACAATAAATAACGAAATAATTTGATATGGTGACGTATGAGAAGTCTTCTGACAGGTTAATTTGAAACAGAATAATGTAAGTATACTTTTTCTCTCACTGTCAATAAATAAAAATAACATGATGTGTGTTTTTGTATATTTTATTAATTTTGTATAGAAAAAATGGAGGAGAATGGTGAAAAAAATAGAGATTTCAGACAACTGGAAAATTGGGTGGTAGGAATATTCGACGATATTTTCGAAAATCTGTATTCTATCAAGACGTAAAAAAAAAAAGGAATTTTTTGGGAGATTTTACGGTGTCGTTTCCCACAAAATGTTAGATTCAGGATAGAAACGAAGAGAAACGGATGAGAGGAATGGATAGGCAACATTAATCGTATAGGGTGCATCAAAATGTGGGAACGGTGACAGATTTAAATCCATTAATCACCCGTGTGAATCTTGACGATCATCACACTGTGAGAGTGAGCATGAGAGCGAGTGAGAAAGGAAGAAAGATTGCAAGAGTGAGCTTCACTGTTTCACCATGGCAGTGATATATCACAGCGTCACGCCGTTACTGACGTGACTCGTATAATTGTTATGGTCGATCTTGTGGTCAAATTACCTTTCACCCATGATTCCGATTTGATTTATATATAAATGTAGATCCACTCATACATTATTGTATACAGAGTATTCCGGAGATCATAAATGAAGAAGAATGAAAAATGAGAAAAGAATGTAAATTAATTGCGAAAGTGGAATAACATAGTGTAAAAATATTTATCATAATAATTCGCAGAAGATTGAGAAATGTTTTCAATCATTTTTTTCTTTCGCAATAACAATTACCTAACTCGCAAGACCATTAACCAGACTTCTTTAGACTCTGTCAAGCAATATTTTACTCAATAAATTAACAACTCTTCCAGATTTTTTATAATTGCATAAAAAAGAACATTATCAATCTATCAACTTTATAAAAAACCATTTCATTTGAAATATAAATGTCGAATAATTTTGGATAGTTGCTACATTAATCCTAGTAGAAATTCTGTTTGACATTTATACGCTTTGTATTGATTCATCTACGTTCACCTATCGAAATACCATTCTGTTCAATAATTCGTTTCATAATATTTCCAATGAATATTACTAGCTGCGCCATTTTAACTTTAATCCACTCTGTCAATCAGTATTTTTCCACTTCTGAATTCAGTCATTTATTCACTATACTTTGCGCACTCAGTTCTCACCTTCCATCCCAAATAGATTACATTTCCAATATACAATACTCAATGAAATATAGAAAATTCATTACTGCACCATTTTAACCTCTATTTTTTCATGCAATTCATATATGCAAATTAATATCCCAATCGCATCACAAATAAAACCAAATATAGTTATACATGAATAATATTATTCACCTTCGACGGATAAATTAACCATGATTGTTAAGGACCATTCGCTCGAGCTGCGAGAATACACCAGGGCAATTAAGGAAAAATAAAAAATTGATTCATCTATCTTTTCTTTCTCAACTAGTTAGAAGTTAACGAGATGTAAACTTTTTTTATTCTCTTTATTTTCTCTACTATTTTTTCAACATTATTATTATTATTATTATTATTATCATTAATATTTGTATTATTATTATCACTATTAGTACTTTGCTTTTTTTTTCCATTCATTCTCATTCATCGTGGAGTTGAGTAGCAGCAGCGCGCAAGATTTGTGAGATAAACCCGGTGAGGGTGAGGTGCAGTGGTAGAATATAGCGGATGGAATAATTAGAACAAGCGTCACGAAGTGGAACGAAAGCGCGCGCGCGCTGACTCAAAAGGTATATATATATATATATGCACTGATGTACGTTGTTCAATCCAGCTCTGCATAGAGCAACTTGTTCGAGCAGTGGTGTCGACATTTCAATGAAATAAAAGGAAAAGAATATTAACGTCGGTAAAAATAATAAAAGTGGATTAAACGAATGAAGATGAAATATAAATTGTCATTAGCAATTATATATACAATAAGTCAAAAGAAAAAGGGATACAAAAGTATTATAGAATGAATTTTATTTTTAATCATGATAAAGTGTATGTAAATAATGCTCGGATCAAAGTTCGAATGGAACATCGAGTATACGATATTAAAATATAAATTCAATTTCGAGACTGTGAAAAATACTGAGCATTCGCAATTTGGCAATATTATCTGTTTATATATGACGATGTGTATTCAGTAGGGGAGTTAATTGAAAGTTGTTTGTTGATACATTGAGTGTGCAACTTGTGGCAGCACTTAGAAGTACACGTGAGGTTCAATTGACTTTGAGTCATTTCGAAATCAATTTATTATGGGAATTATGCAGTTTTTTTTATTTCGTAGAGTGCGGTGACTTTTTTTTTTCTTTTTTTGGAGCTGATAGATTAAATCTTGTTCTGGAATAAATTATTTGGAAGCAGGTACTGCCACAAATAAAATACATAAATATGATTTCTCAATGGATTTTCTATTCACATGAAGAGAAATTTCTTATTCCAAGTGTGAAGGTAAATATATTACTTTGTACAATACGATTCCCAGACAAATGTGTTTCCTTTGAGTATATGAAACATTGAATTCGAAAGAAGATATTGATGATATATATCTTTGTATATCAATTATATATTTTATATATTTCGATAAAGATTGTTTATGTATTTTCGAATTATGAATATGAAATATATATTTAAATACATTCATTGTGGATTATTTTAGATTATTGAAATAAATATTAAATGAATATATATCGATACAACTACTATATCAGGTTGTAGATGAACGTGTACAAAATTAAATTATTCATATGATAAAATTAACAATGCATGTTCGGTCTATATTTTCTGATAAACGAGTTATAAAAAATCGAAATTTATTTTGTTTTCTTGATCCAAAATCTATGGATTAATACATATCACATTTGCTCGATTATTAAACAGAATAAAATTATCCAAAATTTGTTTGTACACTGCAAATGCAGGTTTGTTGAAAATAGCTGGAGGGTTTGAATTACGTATTGAAAATAAACAAACTCGAGTATGTGTGTTGAAATAACACACCTCAGTTCGCAGTATATGTTTAAAAGTTTGAGCTGCAGACCTATATAACTATACTATAAGAATAATAAATATCTGGATTATATATTTTGTTTGCATCCAAATAACGTCCATCCTATAAATCAATAAAATATTATACAATTGTTGACAAATATACTCATCTATTACTGTATAAAAATCAACGAATATATTTATGAAACATTTTGATAAAGAAATATGGTAATAATAATGCTATCAATTCTCTCCACGTAATATTTTAGTTTGTCATAGTGACAGGAAACTCCCTTGAGTGGTGAAATTTCAGTGGGATTGTTTTTCATGTATTCAATCTTGAGGATAAAGCTGAAATAGTAAACTTCAAGTCGAATATCTCCTCTTCCATTGAATTTCTCTCGGATCATCATGATCACATCGTATGATGTCCTGCTCTGTTATTTGATACCGGATCCTTCATTCTTCCAACATGGCTTTGTGTCGTGATGATAACTACGAGAATGAACCTCATTTCAATTACGTGTACTGTTCATGATGCGTTGTCAGTTGAACAGCAGGTGAGTGTCATGTATGTCGACTTCTCAAAGAGCCATACAGGATTGATAACAACATTTTGGTGATAAAACTATTTTGTAATTATAAATTTTCATTGATATACATTTTGCATCTCTATTTTTATCTTATCAATTGTGGAGCTTGACAAAAGACTAAAATAAATTATATACTTGATTTAAAAAAACATTCTCCCTTGCGGCACAATTAATAAAATTATTTATCGATACAGTTATCTAATGAGTTTTATTAAAATACGATTGAATGACTTTCTCACGTTTGAAAATTTTTTTAACAGATAATTAATTAATTCAGCGAAATGTAATTCATTAATTAATCTCAAAATAATCAAATACATTCGCTTTTGGATACTTGATGCACTTTTCATTTGATAGTTCAAAATAGGAATACTGTCAACAGTTAATTCCCAAAAAGGCACACATCATTGTGGCAGCTATACAAAAGGCCTTCAAAGTTATTTCACCGAGAGAACTTTTTCTTATGATACCTCGTTCACTAATGACCGGATATATATATATTGTTTTGTTTTTTAATTAAAGTTTACACTTTCTCGAACGAACCCCTCCCAAATTTCATTTAATTCAATTAATTTAAAATTATTAAATTTCATTAAAAAATGATGAAAAAACAAGTTTTTATTTTTTGTTTACATATCTTCGTTCATAATTACACAATTAAAAAAATTATGAAAAAAGTACGTTGCGAGTTAAACATCGTATTTCTAGATATCGTCATTCATTCATCCCTTTTGTACGAGAGCCATAACTGTTCGTACTTGACTCTCAATACTCTCCAGCAGTTGATTGCAGACACTTGATATATTTGTCAGATCAATTGGTTTTTTCATTCTACCAATATTTACTTGTAATTATTCCTAAGGCACTTGGTGATATTGAGTGCACAGTGAACTCTTTCACATCCACGAATGAAAATGGCGAGACGAGTGATTAAAAATGCCTGAAAAATTATGGATAAATGGCAACAACAAACCTCACGTCGAATTAAATCTTCACTTGACACTCGAATCGACTTCACGCTGGAGACCAGGTAGTCGGTTAGTGTTTGCATCCGACAATTCGTAACATACACCATATAATGATCGATAGTTGGCTGTTGCATTCACCCCAAAGACGATACATTTACTATCTACATATATACTAAAATCCCACTCGAATTATCCTGGCGTGGAACTATGTCACCATTGCACACCACTATACACAGTCCGCGTCCACCATACATACACTTTCTCATGCCAATGTGGTATACATACAGTTACAACTGTAATAGCAGTACATATGTACACAGACGGAACATGTAAAACCATTCCTGAATGTCAGGTCAACCGAATTTCGTTCCTCTGAGAATGGCTCTCAGTCCCCCGATGCATCGCTGAATTCAACCAAACGAGGTCACTATATATTCGCGTGCGAATCGAGCGTTAAATCGAAGTGCCCACTTCACAAATAGTCCAATGAAAACACTCACTGATATGAAGAGCAGATAATTATTCATGGATTTTGGTTTTTGATTGTAAAATTAATGGAATATTCCCTTCATTTAGTAAATTAACACGAATCATGTTTATATTAATAATGTAATCCAAACGGGCAGTGAAGCATCATTCAATTCACCCACACAAGTATTTTGCAAACATTATTGTGAAATCATCAAATCCAAAACATTAATTCTGTCCATTTTCTGACATATTTTGCTCGGTGATGATAAAACAATGTTTGAGATACGAATAACAGGAGCATGATATTATCTACATAACAGGTAAATTAATCTTTTCATTTGAGTTCTACGTATACAATACACTAGATATAAATATTTGACTAAATGGACAAAAGTACCATGTTTCTATCGATTGAATTGTTTGGAATACGCGCGAATAATGGAAGATTATAAATAATGTATTTCCAATTGACTGAGTATCAAAAAAAAAAAAATCCGAATTAATTGAATATGAATTGAGCATTGTTCGATATTCATAATCACACAGATAATTCATGAGCTCAATGAAATATACATAAGTTGGAATATATATATTCATGTTTATTCAAGTATCCAGAAATGATTTCAGCATTAATTCCGATTCGTTAAATCTCAGCGATGATAGATGACCCGTCAACGAAAACAATGGGCAGATAGAGGGCTGTGCGTTTTCATCAGTGTATAGAGGAGAAGGAGAAAAAAAAATATGATGTGTAATGAAGAAACTATAATAAAGTGTAAAAAAAATTTGAACGTGATGGAAATAAATGTCAGAGTTCCGGTAGCATTAGTGCGGTGGTACGACTTCGCAGGGTCAGTTGAATTTCTATTCCAACATCAGGTCAAACGCTTCAGTGGACTGAAAACGTTGACGAGCCTTTGCGATTTTGCGCATACAGTTCTTCCTCTGCTTATCATCACTGCGGATTCACATTGTGTGTGCGCGCAATGTAGATAAATTCTCACTATTAACACAGTTTTCCTCTGTTCCTTTTTTAGGTTCATTGTGTCTTGTTTTGCAGTCATCAAATTTTTAAATAACGTCAGAAGGTGGTGAAGTGAGACGATTATAAATGTCAACAAAAATAAATGTAAAATATATGCCCTGCTACTTTTGGTTTTCAAATCGCTTCATTTCTTATTGTGTTTTAGTTTAAGTCAATGTAGTAATTTGTTACACATCTAGAAACGTTGTTGTGCAGGTGCAGAAATTATTCATGAATTTATTTTCCCACTTACAATCCTATCAAATTTACAAAATTCCAATCTAAATCGCATTTTCAATTATTTATCACCGAACAATTTTGATAACTGCTGAATGCAATAACACAACAATTGACAATATGGAACTCTGTCTTTTCAAAAAGGATTGGGGTCAAACCGAAACATTTTGAATTGTTCACATTGCAACATACCTTTGGTATTGATGCATAACAATTGCCCTAAGAGATATTCACCAACAGTTGAGATGAATGTGGTTCGGTACACGTACGAGTTTCATCTTTATGTATGTATATGTACGACGCGACTTGGATGCACTTCTGTTGTCGTTACTTCAAAGATTCCAATTCCATTTGTATATTGGAGGACGCCAACGAGAATAGTTGAAGGGGGAATAGTTCAAGTTGATAAATATGAAGTTCATGTTGGTGACTGAGGACAAATACTGCATACATATGTCTACATACTCTGGCACATCTAACAGTAGAATAAATCGATATTCTAATATCAAACTTTGTAGTTGACATGATATCATTGAAACATATGATATTTAATAAATGGGACTGGAATCAGTTGATAAAAGTGAGGAATTGACTCTAGTGAACTACTCGATTGCGAGTACTTGAGTCAGTGGGACTTCCACGCCACTCAAAAACTTTGTCTTGAGTGGAGCGATAAAAAAAGTATGATTAAAGTTATTCTTTTAATGATAAAGAAAACCTGATTATCATCAAATTCTTCCGCTGAAATTGAAGATAGAAATTAAATTCTTTAAGTACCATTGTCAAACATTCAATTACTCTTGTGTTGTATCGATTGTAAGTTGTCTTGTTTTCGATAGCTTAATTGAAGTTGAAGTCTATTGAATGGAAATACCATCATGATAAATTGCTACAGTGAAATCGCCTTAAGGAATTAAAGAAGTGGCATGGTTGGTTTGAAGTACAACTTCAGCTTTTGTCTATAGTATTAAAAATAACTCTCGTCTGCACAATGTGAATTTTCGAGGTACTTGAATTGAGAAGATTTAATGAGAATATATATTTATGTATACATAAATAATTGAGGATTTTCAAGAACTTTATAAACCGCAACAGAAACTTATATTTTTCCTTTCCGCTTTTTATAACTCAATTTTAATTAACTTTATTCTTCTAAGTGCAAGTAATTTTATGAGGCGGAGGATATATCGAATTCACCCAACGATAATTTTTCTTCAACTTAAATGTTTTAATATAAATCGGCAACTCATTTCATTCCGCTGTTAATTATCTTTCGACTCAATCAAAAGTCGTCTGAATGGTTATAATAGTTCATTGAGTGTTTTTGAAATGCAGATAATGTTGTGTGGATATTCAATTTAATTAGAGAACACGAGTATGAATAAAATCGCTTCGCTGTTTTGGACATCCAATTTATTAATCCTATTTTTTTTTTCCTTTCACTGTGTCATGATAATTATTTTTTGTTATCCATAAATTATAGAATGGAATTCTCAACAGATATGTACGTGTAATTTTTAACGTTGACCTCTGTCATCATTATTAACGAGACAAAGAAGACTTGCGCAACACAAATTCCCTTCTATTTCTCCACATGTTCCATCATTTGTACGTCATTTCACAGGATTTCAATTGCTACACATAATAATACTCATATATGCTCTCTGTTATTCGCTTTTGTAAGCAGTTATTGTTTACAAATGTGAATGCTGTCAGGATATAATCGTGGAACATTTTGCCCTCTTCATTAGTCGTGTCGTCAATCATTTTTTTTTTTTCCCCATTCTAGTCCCAAGTGATTCTGTATACAGCTGTTAAGTATTTTTTTTTTTTTTCTTCTGTTGATTATCAAGCTGCTCTGTCTCAAAGTTACCACTATAATATGGAAAAGATGTTAAACATTTTATCATTACCTTGTAAATTTTATGTCATTCACAAACTTTTATGAAAGTTTGCTTCCAAATTTGTGTGAACATATTATCAAGTTTGCATTAAATTTTGAGAGCGTAAAAATCTTTTACATATTAAATATGTTTTCAGACTTTGTTACTTTAATATTGATCATGATTTTGATTGAAAAGAGTGTTCTGATGGGGAATAAAATTCGACTATGTGAATCATTCAGCGATCAATTTATTGCAAAAATTATTTACAAAATTCTGTTCATGCATCAAAAAGGAACAAGAATTAAATTTCGAATTCTGGAGTAGATTGTTCGAGATGGGAATTTTTTTCATCTGATTTTTTCACAATGTAATTATGGCAAATGAAGGCAAATATATTGCATTTTTATCTCGGAAGTATTTTGTTTTTAAACAGAGAATTTATATTTCTGTCTGTAATAAACATTTTCATTTTGAATTAAAGTGTATACCCTCAATACGTAAATTGTCATGTTTGTACTATTAACAATGTAGCCGTTCGTCTTTCGAATAACTTCCACAATATTGTCAATGTTTAAACTCTTATAAATTCATGTAATTTATCTTACTTTTGTACGGTGAGTTATTGTCACAACAATGCATCTGACTCTGAATCTAAATCGAAATCTAAATCTAAATCTTTATTTCTTCTTTCTTTGCTCATACACTGTCGCCCCCAATTTCCACAAATCCACACCCAACATCAGACAAAACATGGGTAAAACTTTGCACAAATAGAGTTTGTCATTAATGTACATTTCTGACATTCCCAATATTATGATCACTATGTGATCTTAACTTTTTCTCAATTTCATTTCACCTATCGCAATTCCATTTTTTTTCCTCATTTTTTTATCCATCACATTTTCGTACAAATTATTTATATTGTTGTCCCCCCATCATACTCGATTCCATCACGATTGTCAAATGTCATAGCAAAAAATGAGTGTCACCTGGAACGAAGGATTAGCGAAGGGAGAGAAATAATAATAATAATAATAATAATAATAATAATAATAAATACTAGAAAAAAAAAATTACGGTTGATGATAAAAAAAAATAAAGATCACATCCATTTCCGGATTATACTTCGGGCAAAGTTCTGCGGGGGAGCGAATAGTGGAGATGAAGAGATTGCCGACGACGGGCGCTCCTTATTCGTTCTTCTTTTATTTTCCTTCCGCTGTCGGATGAAGGATCGTTGAGAAATCTCATAGAAATGAACGACAGAGGATGAGAAGTGTGAGAGGATAAGAGAGAGAAAAAGAGTGAGATGCTGAAAGAAAAATAGCATTCAAGAGACAGAGAAAAATTATATGCGAATGACATAACGGTAATGCCAAAGTAAGCCGTTAAATTTAGAGAATAATAAATCGTGAAATTAAAACAAGAAAAAAAAAGATTGATGTAATGAAGAGACAACAGCTCTTTTGAGCAGTAATCAATGCAATTGAATATGACAAATTTTTACATTTATTTTCGTTATACTTTTCACGATAAATTTATCAATTCATATCAAACAAAATACAAACATTGATGTCATTCAGTGATTTCTCTTGTTCTAATAAAGAGATAAATAATTACTCATTGTACTACCTATAATAAATAAATTATTACTATCTCTATTCATAACTCATCATCATCTGTCCTAATTTTCAAGTCATCAATTTCCAAAATGATCTAAATGCCAAAGCGAAATCTATAGTGGCATAATAACTGTCTAGCAAATATCTAATAACATATATACACTGTAACAACTGTGAAAAGAGAACAGATCAAGAGTGATTGGGAGAGTGAAGGGGTGTGTAAAAGACATCACGAACAAACTTGCAAGCAAGTATGGGTGCTGGCAACGTTGGTTACTACTCTATATATTAAACACCTATACATACTAATACTGTTATTCTTGGCGATACGCCAACGAGGTCTGTATTTATCGATTATAATATCAAGCTTACTTGTTACGGTCCCATTGCCATCAGGTATGGCGAGAAGTGCATCTTCTCAAGTTGAGCGAAATCAGGCGAGGGTTGGTGGTAGTAGTAGTAGTAGTAGTAGTAGTAGTGATGGTGCTGCATGGCTTGACGCGATAGCGATTCCACTATACTATGCCACACCCGCTACACAATGTTCATACTTGATTGAAACATTGAGCGCATTATCGGTTATTCCGATAATAGGAATATTAATAGCTGTCAGTATTCTTATATATTAAAGTCACGTTGCTTCAATAATATTCAAATTATATATACTTGCAGTGTTATAATAGCTTGATTGCAAGTAATATGGACGCGAGTAGATAACGTGCTATCGCTTCTGCACCTGTGTTATGTCGGCTAATTACTCTTGCTATATAGCATTATAACGCGATCTAACGAGGTTTGCAATTCATTACCTTGCTACCAACACTACGAACGGGATAATTAGC
Organism: Zele albiditarsus; assembly: GCA_958496275.1. Lineage (NCBI taxonomy): Eukaryota > Metazoa > Arthropoda > Insecta > Hymenoptera > Braconidae > Zele > Zele albiditarsus. The sequence goes on from OY292408.1 coordinate 16,564,820, forward strand.
ATATACCGACATTCGCCAAGATTGACCTGCGTACGTGTACATTTGTGTATGTATTTGTAATTCGCATGCGGATGTGTATATGTATTGTTTACATCACGTAATAATCCAAGATTCATTGATTAATAATAATTCATGAATCATTTATTTTTATTGTCGCACGTGCCATTGGATTTGTTAATAAAATTTGATTTACACTTGGATATATATATTTATTTTATTGTTCACTGGATGTATAAAAATGTTACGGATTGTATTTTTTTTTGTCTTTCTTTTGGATAATAAATGTGCCATATATGTGGGGTAAATTTATTTGAATCATTAAAATAGTGACCTAGATGGGAAGCGGAAAAAAAAAAAAAAATGGATGAAATATAGAATGAAAAAATAAAAAAAAGTACAAGTATATGGTGGAAGAAGAGGAAAAAAAAGTTCGAATGAGGATAAAGCGCAGAAGTGCGCGGCGGTTGAGGCTTGCTTAAAGCCTATTTGAAAGGGTTGAAACGTAGCCAATTCACACGACCCGGATACCTCCATCCTCGTTAAATAAGACGCCCGTACTCTGCTTCGATATAGAGGAATGAAACGAGAAATAAGAAAAAACGTGTAAAAGAAAGTAGAGGAATCGACCGTTAGAACTCTGGCGAATTTTTTTGTTTTTGTTTTATTTCTCTCTGTATACCTTCTTGGTTGGTTCTCGTCTCGGTCTTTGGCCCGTTCGCCGTTCCCAAAGTTCTCAGACAGATATTGCCTTTGAATGTTCTTCCTTCATCGCCAAGCGCAAACGAGGATATAGACTGTCGAGGACTTGTGGATCGATTGGTTGTCGTTCTCTCTAAGCATATCTTGTCGTTATTCATTTTTCTTCGGCTTCTTTTTTGGTTTATTACATCTTTAGCGACCCTCTTCTTTGGCGTGACAGAAATTATTGATATTTGTCACTGAATGATGGATGAGTTGATTGCATTAAAGACATGGTAATTTAATTTGAGAAATTATATTATATATTAAGTTCTTAAAAATCAAACTAGACTGCTATAATCGGCTTGAATGAATAATACAGTGTTCTTGATTCATGAAATAGTACTACAATTTTTTGCTCCAGCTTTCTAGATAAATTTGTGAATAAAATTCGTCTTTTGTTACAATTTCACTGCTAATTAGCGTTCTATTCAAATCTACTTTTATAAAAATATTGATAATAAGCTGAAAGTTATTCTGTAAATATGAAAGTTTGCACAACGCTATTGTCTAATTATTTTCTTTGTTTGTTTTTTCATTGTATATTTCGACCACGACATTGGATTCTTATCATTTTTCATATTATGAATGCAAATCAAAGTGAAGAATGGAAATGTTTGTTTTTTTCCACTGGCATTTTATTTAACAGTAGAGAATTGGAAAATTTCATAACGCAATATTGTTATAGGGAAAAAAAAATTTAACGAAGTATCAGATACAATAGAATATTGAGCATTTATATATTGAATCCAATAAGGGAATGGTAAATGAAGCGATTCCCTAAAATGCCCCCATTATTTTTCACCCCTCCACATATAGAATTTCATCGTTGACATTCAATGCACGTTTCACGAGCCAATGAAGAGGATACGATGGGAGTGAGAAGGGCGTTCGCGGTTTTCTATTCGCTTTCGATGCTGAGTGGCAACGAACTCATGCTTCCCTATCAGTTCAATATCTTTTCCATATACGAGAGAATATAACGGACAATATGGAATTATATTCGTTTTTTTTTTTTTTCGGGCGGCTCATTGCATTTATGAACGGTAAAAATAGTTAAATATTGGAGAAGGACTTTGAAAAAAAAGAATCATAATGAAAAAACAAAAAAAAAATTACTTTTTCACGACAGATTTTTTCATTGTCATTTTTTTCGTGACGTGCTACATTAAAAATATAAAAAAGCTATTCCGCACATGCTGAAATAATTCCGGATGATCCAGGATTTTCCCTATTTCTCTATGTGCACAGCAAAAGCCTCACGACTATATAGGATAACTCCCATTTAATCCGAATTCCTCCAGTGGGCATTTTATATTTCTCAGAAATAATCAAGACTAATAACGGATAATCCGCAGAAACACATTTTTATCACTAATCCATACTTTTTCTTAATATATACGTATATATATATGTACTTTGCTTAGTTGCTGATAAATATGAGGAGAGACAAATCATTTTATGCGATCTGTAGTTCGTCTTTTTAACGATTCTGAATATTCTTATTGGAGTGGTCATTTTAAACAGAGCACGTCGTTAGGTTGAAAATTTACTCACATTATTTTTGATAAAAAAATTAATTGTTTGAATTGTGATAATTACTGAACGATTGAAGACACAGGAAAATTTTTGAGATAAAATAATTTCTTTATACTGAGACGAAAAATGTCATTTTTGAATTTTGAGAATATCTCAATTAGTTTTTGAGATAATCATAATGAAAAAAATTATATTTTTATTATGAACTATCTCCAAAATATCCAAACGAACTTGAGTATTAAAAATATTATTATATTAATTACAGTTTCAAGAACTTAAGGCGCATGATACGGTGCACACAGTACGAAAACTAGGATAAATGTGTCACATTGAGTCAGACGCAGGTAAAATGTTGTGTTGTATGTATAGTGTATAATAATAGTGGCAATAGCGCAACTGCACTATCACATTTGCCTCGTGTCAGCTTTGTTACGGACAATTTCCCTCGTAAAATACATTTCCATTTGTTGAATTTTTGTTTGCTGATAAACGTGATTAAACTATGTTGAAACGAAATAAAAATGAAGAGAAAAAAAAAAAGCCTTGACCGTCTAAAATTCCGATGTGGGGACTATCCTTGTTGTTCACTTTTTATTTCTGTCTATACATGCATATGTTGGTAGTTTTTTCTTCTTTTTTGTTATTTCGCATGACATAGCGTGAGTGTGGTGAGTTCGGGAGACCTATATTGGAATTTAATATCCACACAAAATTCACTGATGAGTGACAAAGAGTCGAAGCGAGTCGCTTCGCGTAAACGACGCGGTAGTCAAATATTGTATGGTGGTAGTGAGCGAATGAAAGAGATGATAAAAAGGCAGGTTATATTGTTACATGGTATATGAACAGTACATTTGTCGATCTTTCATCAATGCATATAATAAGTTACTGCATCTGTATATTTACAAAAAGATGTTACACATATTTTTATGTCATAAAAATATACATTGAAAAATTTTTATATAAACTTTCTCATTTTAAACAAAAGTATGTGGAAAATTTTAACGAAAGAATTTGTGTTGGAATTAAATTTTTCATGAAATAGTCATATGAGTGGATCTATTCTTTTTTTGTTACTGGTTTACATTCCATTGTGTAGGAAATAGATGAAACATTTAATTATGATAAATTTCGACACAAATATGCATGTACATTTTTTGCCACCGATATGATAAAAACAACGAAAATATTGTGAATATAAAATTTTACTGTTTTGATATTAAAAGTTGAGGAAATTAAATTGTCAAAATTTTATAAAAGCACGTTGGATCATAACCACAGTGTAATTAATTTCGTGTGAATTACAGTAAACTGCAATAACATATATGAGTTCAAAGTATATCAGTTTGAATAAATTTAAATGTTCAATGAATTAAGTAATGAAAATGAACAAATCAAAATCAAACATTTTTAGACGAATTATCAAACTTCATATAACAAATTCCAAATAACATTCTTTCACCATATATGATCATCAATGTCTTATTTTTCCAATCTTAAAAAATTAATTAAAAATTCTTCAATATCGAATGAAGTCTCAAAAAATCCTGCCTCAAATTAGATATCAAATTGGATTTTTCGCGCCAAATCTCAAACTAACTATTCGACTGTGAAAAAATAAATTATTCAAAAAATCCCCATTCCCCATTAATCTCTTATAAATCAGCATAATTCCCATATTAATTCCCACCACAAAAATAATCCAGCATAATTCTTAACTACATAAATACATGCATCTATATTTTCTCTATCATATTCAAATATAATCGCTCAAATATTGTAGGCGCATTGTGTATGTCAGTAACACACAAGCGTTACTGATACTCGTGTGCACACGTCCGTCCGATCAAACCATATATACTACTACTGGCAGTGTCCACAAGAGCAGAGAGTGCAGATTGCGATTATTGATTTCCAATGCTCTAAAAGCGCGTACGTAGGCACATTGAGCCATGCTCAACGTTTATACACATTCACATAACATACACACACTTTACTACCTTTCTCTCGAATTCTTTTTATCTGTATTTCTCTCCCGTATATGCTCTCTTCGTTCTGTGGTTCGTTGCGGAACGACGCCGCCCGTCGGCGTTTTTATTCCGACTGGTAACTTGGACCATTCGTATTGTCGCCAATAGAGAGGAGTGAGAAAGTAAGAGAGAAAGCGGGAGAGAGTACAGGGAGGGCAATGACGCGAGAATACAAAACTTATGGCTACACGATTGTCGCGACGGCCCGGCAAACTTTACTCAGAACAAAAATATGTGTTTATATATATATATATATATTGAATGGTATACTGACACGAGAGGATATATATACACGCGCGTGGGGCAATGGAAAAAGAGTTATTGCGAGTCGGGATGTGATTCGATCTCGTGGTTTTTATACGAGAGCCTATATATTTGTATGTGAATGTGGATAAATTGTACATGGGTCGACTCTCGCGCCTCCTTCAAACAATGTGTTTGTGTGTGGGTGTCTGTGTACAGTAGAATGGTAATTAACTGACTCGTTTTGTTGTGCTACTCAAGTTGATTCTAAAACGTTGGAATTGGTTTTGTTAAGTGGCTTCTTGTCATATATTTTATCTGCAATTTTTGTTTGTTCTTTCGTTTGTGAATGTTTACGTAAATTGGTATACTGGGAAAAATTATTTCTGGTATTCAGTGTCAGGGAGTTGAGTAAATTTTTAGATGGAAGAAATATGTAGTGATGTTGACACTTTGCTACCATATGTAAAAGAAAGGTATTGGAATTTTTGTGAAATGTCATCATGGGTTTGACATTTCACGACGTTGAGTGAGAATGAATGATGAGAGGATGCGCGAAAAAACCTTGTGATTTATTTATGCATTTTTATTATGCTTTTTTTTTTTTTTTCAAAGTGTTAGCTCATTTTGCTCTGTAATTTTTGTGTTTCAACTGCCCATGTCTGCTGTATTTAATTCATTTACATTTAATCTCAGTGTCTCATTAATGACAAATATATTATGTACCTTGAGTGAACGGAAATAAAAGATTCGTGATGAGAAGACATTTTTCGCGGATGCAATTATAGATTAAATTTTTTTCTTATTGTCAATTTAAGCGTAGATTGTTACACTCTGTTCACAGTTGGCAATGTTCTCAGTTTGAATATATTTCTCTGAGTTAATTATAGTGTATTAAATTGCTAATTGAATAATTTATCATTAATGTCAAGAGCAAACGAACCAAAGAAAAAAAGAATGGGAATACAAATAAATATCATAATTATTCAGGAAATAATACATGACATTTTTGTTACAGTAAATACGATCATAAATACTCATCCTCATTCCAACCTACAATCCAAAACTTTTTTTTTTTTCTTCCACTTACATATTCAGACATCATTCACTACACTCTAGGCTTTTAGTTTTCCTCATGTTAAAACAAGCACAAGATATCCAAGACTATAATTACTCATGTTTCAAGACTCCTTTCTTCTTCCAGTAAATTATGAACGTTTAACTTCTCAACTTCAGTCAGGTTCATATTGCCCCAACACTGTACTACATTTCGTAATATACATCAAGCTAAGGTTATTAAGTATTTCGTATCATTCATATACATGCGTATATAGTTCTCAATAATGAACGACGTGAACGCGATAAATTTTCAACGATTCTGCCGTTTCAGGAGAAAATGAACAATAGATATATATATGATGGCATAGTGCCAAATGTGCACCTCGTTGTGCTACGAGGGAAACGTGCACGTGTATATACCTATTCTCTTCTGAATAGAGAAACGTTCATATATACAGAGAGAAGGCGAAAGACAGAAAGTGACTGTGTGGAGTGATAAAATGTGTCGTGAGGAACCAAAATTCGCAGATTAAGTTGGTTCGCATGCACGTTTGACATTCGAGCCAGTGAACTCTATTCATTATATATATATAGTCCGGATGCAGTAGAAATGGTCGAACGCGGCCGAAAAGTCAACCTAATCCGAGTTTGGTTGGCCAGTCGGAGGAATCCGATTACCTAGGGCTTCGACGTCTCTCTGTCGAGGCAAAAGAGAAAAAAAAAAAGGGTGAAATAGGATAAAACTACGTTGCGCATGACTGCCTATCACAAACGACCCTCGTTTTTACATAGTTCTTTCTCTGGTTTTACCATTTTCGTTGCACTGGTTTATGTATCTGTACGTGAACTTTATATAACCACACTAGTAGTGTATTCCATACGTGTTGGATAGATAATTTTTATTTTATTTAATAATGTGTTTGCTGTGGATTTGATGTGCATGATATATTCATGTTGATCGAGTGTAGAATTGATTTTGAGGGGACATGTTTGATTTAAAAATATTTGTTTCATGTCAATTGGTGATTTATTCAAGTTATATTGGAGACTATTGGAATTTTTAGAACGAAATTTAATGAATGAAATTGTAATTGACATTCAAATTAATTTCTCATTGTATATAATAGACATAATTAACATGCCAGAAGAAACGAGAAAAATTTTTGTATCATCAACATGCAATTTATATTCATCCATACTAAATTACTCATGAAAATATTTTCTGAATTATTAGCATCAATAATTATCTGATTTATATTCATCAGATTGGAATAATTTGTGTACAAAAGGTTCATTATGAAATTAATTTGATGCAGTGGAACCAAAATGTTTGTACACACTGTACTTGCGGAGTATTGTCCAATACATATAAATATCGAACTCATTTGAAAATCAAATCAACAATTCGTCACACAATTACATCATTATATCATCGAAGTAATATAGATGTGATGAAACTTCAAAGGCGACTGCACACATTTAATAGAAGCAATCAAACGCACTCAATATCCAACGACAAACATCTCCACATATACATATACATATGTGATGTATTTTGGTTGGTATATATCGTGTGTAATTGATGCGTGAATGAATTTCAATTACACTAATGATTCATGATAATGTGGATACGTACAACTATACACAAGATGAATGATAAAATTTCCGCTCTACATGGCGGAAATTAAATAGGAGCGGTTCCTATAGAATCATTAATCAGATTGAGTAATCCAATGAGGAATCCAATAAATTTGCAAATAAACAGAATGATACAAATTCAAATTATAAAACTGAATAGAATATTCATTCTCAATGTTTATTTATTATCAATTGATTTGTATATTTTGGATATCATTCAGTAATGAAACGTTGAAATGAAACGTAATATCAAAACGTAATCGAAAACTAAAGAGAATAATGAGTAATAATATCTATATAATGAAGCCATTGGTTCAATTACTGTGATCGATAACATTGCAAGTAATCATATAATTGTTTGCGTAGAAAATGAATTACTGTGTGTTATCGTTATCTGAAAATTAATTCAAACAATAAAATATAACTGATGTAGAATAAATAAAAAATTTCATATGTACTTGTATATATATATAGTAGTTATAGTGGGAAGGAAAAAATGATTACACAAACCTGTATAGTGCTATTAATCTCCAATGGCTTTTACTAGCAGTTAAAAAATAACAGTTTTATGAAATTTCGTATGACCATGCGACGAGTAATAAATCACCAATTTATTTATTTTTTGTTCCAATTTTTTTTCAACCTTCACTCTTTACCTCTGTCCCTCTTTCTGTCACCCACCTTCTCATTGTGTGTGTATATATACATATATATTCGCGTGCACAGAATCCAATTTTCATTGTTCATTTCGAGATTTGTCATCACGGATTTTCTCTATCACTCTCTGCCTCTTTTTTTATCACTCTATCTTCTATGTATTTTATATTTCTCGTGCTCCCTTATATACCATTCGTCGTTAGCAGCATTTTATCCAGTGGAGGACTCACCGTTCCAACACTCAATAAAAGATTTCACGCTTACGGATGACTTGCTGCAATATTTAATTGACTTATTAATTTTGGTGATGAAATCTATGCACTCACTAAATGAAATGTACATGCGATGCGGTATAAGTCGGCTCACGTTGGCCATTCGCTTTCCCGAATTGGATATGCAAAATTTGCAATTGCATTCCATCCGTTTGCTATACCTCCGTCTCTTTCACTTTATATCTCTCGTTTCCTCTCACTCCCTTTTGCTCTCCCTCAATATCATCACGCTTGTGAAAATCCACAGTACGTTTCGCGAATTGCATATTGATTTTTCATAACGCACTGAGTTTTGTGGCAATGTTCATTACTATCAACGAGTTTAACTCCAACGTTCGCATTTGCAGATTATATAGAACCATCGTGGATAAAATATATTACTCATATTCAATAATATCATGCAATTATAAGAGTAGAAATATTTACGAAAATGTATATTATATTTACAGTGGAGACAGTTTTTTTATTTTCAATTTCATTTGTATAATTTTGTGTGGATATTTTTTTGATTGAAGAATTAATATGAAAGATATATTGTTGATTAAATATTTGTCTATTGTCACACTTTTATTTGTGTACTGTATTGTGATTGTTTTAATCGGATAGCCCAAAATATTGCAATTGAAAAAAGATAGTTTCAGTGCTACAATACGTTTGATGACTATCTGCTTTATGTATTTGGAGTCCTGCTAAAAATTAAATTTCATGAATACAAACTGTGAAAGATAATACATACAGTCTCACTTAAATCACAAAAATTGTAGAAGAAATATGACTTTCATTTAGGCCAATATATATTCAGAATTTTAGTCTAAATCAAAAGATGAAATTTTATCAAATGATTGAATTCACAAAAAAAAAATATATTCAGTCGGTACAAGATTGCTGACGACGATATTTCTCATTACAGTGAAGAAATTGGAACGAAGTATTGCATGATTGACGTATAATAAATTTGAAAAAAAAGAAAAAAATATGATATATCTTCGTTTAAATTGGAAAATATTCGTGAACATATATTTATATATATATATATTTTTTTTTTTGTGAGGGTGGATTCACTCATCGATTTCCAGTTGTCATTTATTTTTTTGACAAACCCCCTTGACTTCGTTTATTTTCGTCTTACTCCCCGCGCGTTAAATCGGCACGTTAACGTGACAAAATAACGCCGAGGGGCGGAAATGATTTCGGCGAACTTTTCTCTCTCTTCCATCTTCAATATAACTTATATTTCTGTATACATCGCTATGAGTGTATATATATACCTGTCATTTCCTCGTCCCATCGCGGAAATACTCGATGTACATAGTGGACGGGAAAGGGCATGACCAAACGAATCAGAAAAATCAGAACGGAGTCGTTTAGGCGTGATGCGGAAAAATCTGGACGGTTGCTTCTGGATAAAACTCTAACGGAAGTGGATGGATGTTCGGAGGGTTGGCTCCAACTACAAGTTATATAACTGCTGATGCCTGCCAGTACTGTTCTATTGTATTTTATTGAAAGAAAAACAAATAATCCATATAAAACATTTTTATTTCTATTTTTACATCCATTTTTCATTCTACATTTTATTTTCCACTCTTTTTATTTCCATTCAAATCTTCATTTATTTTTTATTTTTCAATTCTTTTTCAACTCACAATTTATTTTATGACAATTTAAAAATTTCATCGTAAAATTTATACAATTTTTGGCTTTTTCTCTTTTCCCCCTTTTTTTTTTTTTTTTTTTCTTTTCATTTTTATTTACTCGGAATATTTATAACGATGATTTCTAACGAACAATAGTTATAAATTTATCGTTTTTACAATCGTAAAAGTAGGAAAACATATAAATCACAATCCGAAGACGATATCACCAACGATAAAAGCTCAACTTGTATTCTTTACGATTTACACCGCACCCCATTGGCAAAAGGGCAAGAGACAGTGAGCGAGAGAAAACAAGTGCAAGAATAAAAAAAGAAGAATAAAATAAAAGATGAAGTGAATATAGATGAGAAAAAGCGAGAAGAAAACAGAAGCAAATAGTTGTTCCTCTCCAATGTGGCTCTTTCTCACACACTCGTCTAAACACGATATCTACCCTCACACTATACCCTTTTCACCGAGAGCCGAGATACTATCGCATGGTATTTACATTACAATGGCCAAAGGTCTCCCAGTGCGGTGGTAATAAAATGTATGTTGTGGTCTAGTCCACCTTTTACATGCCTCGAAGCGAAACATTGTGGCGTCCTCGAATGCACCAAATGCAGCAGAGCTACCTACGAATTGTCTGACGTTGGGACAATGGTAATTGCTTATTTTCATTTTTATTCAAGCTAAAGTTTCCTATTTTTTTTCTTCCATTTATTTTTATCCCACCCATTTCTTTTATACACTCTTTGTTTCAACCACTATTCACAATTGCGAGGGGCAGCAGGAAATTAATAGAAAAAAAGTGGGAGTAGAAGAACTGAAAATAAAGAGAAATGATGATAAATATCGAAATAAAGGGAGATTCAAATATATTTCATTATTGACAGTCGAAATGGACAGATAGATGTTATGTGATTTTTTTATTTAATTGTTTTGTTTTCCTCTCTCAACCCAAACTGCAATCCCCTGGTATTGAACGAATCGGACGGATCGACATACAGTCAATCCAAATTTTCCAAAGCCAACAAAACATTAACCATCGTCATATGACATTTGGTCGGAAATACACGACGAAAATAGAATACAACTGTGTCAATCATTAAAAATTGACCAATGTTTTTACTTCCGCTATTACCAATCGAAATTGAATTGGGAATTGTTATATATGGAAATTCAAAATTTTCATCAAATTTAATCGAATTATGTGTTTGATTTCCGATATTAATTTTTTGTTCAAGTTGTGACCTACATAGAGAAAAAAATACAGTGACAGTATCGTTCGAAACTATAATTATTATCTGCACGTTGAAAACAATTATAAAAAACAATTTCAGATCAATATTGTAATAATAATAGTGGTACCTTGTAAATTGTGATTCGTGCAGAAATAATTTTAAATTTTGATTCAAGCAATCCAGGCACTAATTAACAACTCCTCAGAAATATCCCTCGACAATAAAACCTGCCTAACAGCTGTATATAACTTCAAAGCATTTCTAATTTGCAACACCACAATTTGCTCTGTAGGAATTTCAGTACCAGTTGTGGAAAAATTATTTTATTAACCAGACAATATAACTAGGAACTAGGTTTAACACTGATTCGCGCCAGACAACAATATATGCGATGTGTATCGAGTATGTATTATGAGATAAACACTCTGACAATCCTGTCAAGAAAACGGATATCTTTGTGTACTTTTCTTAAATATAAGCAGTCAAAATTTTACTATATATCCCCAACTCAAAGTATATTCCTAGTATATATTTATTGAACCAAAATGGATTTTGTAGTAGAGGTACATATAGAGACTAGGAAAAGTGGAGTGTAGACGTTAGGAATATTTGGGTCATACACGTTGGTGTGGATACTCATATATAGCTTGCCAGAGGCAAATGTTCAGGCTCTGGACCGTCGAATAGCCGCAGACACGACGACGGCGACGAGTGTGCCGGAGGTTTCAACAATGGTGGGCGGACATTTTGAGGTGATGATATGGTATAGTCGAGTATTCTCACTGCAATTCGTTTTTTTTTTCTCAATAGTGGCGTGTGCATTATGCACTCTGTCATGTCATCACATCATTTCGATGGCATTTAAATATGTTTTGATATATCTGTTTATAGATTGTATATTCAAAATTACAATTTAACATTATGAATAAATGCATTATGATGATTTTTGCTATGAAATATGTATATGATTAAAATTATTCTATACAAGTTGAATAATATTCAGCCAAAGTGTATTCAAACAATACGACTTTATATCGAACCGGAGGAGGTTCATCAACAAACTTGTTATACAGGATAAACATGTAATTAAACCAATGTTGTTGTTAATCACTACGAAATATGTTGCTTCTACGAAACTGCAGGAAACTTCTGTTAAATGATGATTGTAATATAGAGATCAAAAAAGTTTTCATATCTTGACGGTATTATAATGTAATCACAACACTGATGAGAATATTTTTGTAATTGTTTATGGACATTTTAATTGTTTTGGAAATATTACTTTAGACGTTATATGTATATTAGTATTTCTTTCTGTTCTTTTCTTTTTTGTTTTTTCTTTCATAATGACAAAAATGTCTATGTACATTCTCTCGACAAGTACTAAAGTGTTCCCATATTTTCAAACGTTGTAGAGAAAGGATGGCTGCCGTTGCAAAATCTTAATTTCACCATTCTGCAGAGATCGTCCAATTCGGATAAGAAAAAGTGGAGGATTTAGGTCAAACGAAGCTATTCTGAGGTCGCCATGTTTCAAATGGTGCTTTTTCGTTAAGCGAATATTTTCTACGATTGTTATCCTGAATAGCATGAGAATAATTGATGGAGCAATGTTTCTACTATACGATTTTGTGTCTCAAGGTTTGGTGCACGTTTAAAAATTGCAAGCACAGTTAATCTTGAAAAATTATTAAATGATTGTATAATGTTGAAATCTTTTCTGAGATAAGTATAATATCAAATTTTTTGATCTTTGATTATTTTCAATTCTGTTTTCTTTACAAATGACAATGACAACTATTTGTACATTTTTTTTTCTCTCTGAAAGTTCCAATACTATACACAAACATTTTTCACACGATTATTTTGTAACTCCAATGTGTATATGTTAAATTCGCATTATCAATTCATGAATTGGATATAGACGAATGATAATTCTGCCACAGAAACAAAATAAAACATGAGAAAGTATTTATAAACAAATTGTTCAACGGGTCAAGAGTGAAAATGAGAATTTCCCTCAACATTATGTCCACATATTGATTCTAATATTTCCGCAATGTTATAAATAAATTTTAATTTACATTCCGCCTTCAATTACAAATAGAATTTATTCGTACCACATATTATCCACTAGATATTATGTCAAAGTAATAGCAATTAAATGTTGCACTACCGAAACAAATATAAATTAATAATCACAAAATTATATTTTAGATTTTGCTTAGAATGCTACAAGAATATTAAATTCCTGCCCATATATAATTAGTAGCAAACTCACTTCAAATGACTACTTGAGTTTTCTAATATATGAACTTTTTCGCATGATAATGTCATAATGTTTCTAGTGGCAGACGCAGAATTCTCATGGACACAATTTATGAGGAATTCCACCGAGCGTCTGCTTCCATATATATATATATGTACATATTTATATTCATATAAAAGAGGGAATAAAAATACTTGTACATAAATTTTCAGTGTATACCGCATGACAACACTTGAAAACTCATATACCCACATGTAACAATCATATCCGAGACTAGAATCACTCAACTGATTATTGTAATCAATTCAGAACACATCAATATTCTTGCGTGACTTGTGAACGTTTGTGTAAAATTAATCACAGTATTTATTAATACATATATGTGTATACCACGTGTGTGTATATTTATATTTGTTCAATACGTCAGCGTTTATGTTCTTCGCATTTATATTTTACGTGTGATCATGTAATGGTGACTAGAATTAATTCGATGAATTGTGTGGTTGGAAAATTAATTGCTATATTATGCTGATGGAGTGTTGAAAGTACGGAATCAATTGTTCAAGACGGAAATGTGCATTTCGTTATAGTATAATTTAAATTACAATCACGTGTATTCACATATGTATCTCATGAGCACTCTACGCGCTGTGTAATTGATGGTCGATTTTTAATTGTATGAAAATTGTTGGGAATTATCCACAAACTGAATTTAAAATCGTTCCGTTTTTTTTTTTTTGTGTTTTCGAACAATCGTACTTGATATCATTCAAGGATTTTAGCGCGAAATAAAATGTTGAATTTTGTAATGTACATGGAACTACAGAATAAAATTAGGTGGTTCAATTAAATTTCATTGAAAAAATGGAATTTTATAACTGCTTGATGAATTAATTTTTTGTGCTTTGAGTCAAATTCATCCCAAGCTATATCTACAGATCAAAGTTATGGAAATGGCCATATTTTTCATTTGTCCTAGCACACAAGCGAGATATATTATTTAAAGGTAATAAATCAAATTTTTATCGCTGCGAAAATTAAATCTGGGGAAAAAAAGACAATAAATCAAGTAATGGAGTAGTTGAAAAAATTTGGCAGCCACAAATGAATTTGAATGATTTTAGAACGAGAGTCATCGATTACTATTGAATTCAGATGGATCAAGAATGATACAAAGACATATATGACAGTTCAACATTATCAAGAAAAAAATTTCAAGGGCAAAATAAAAAAATACCTGTGTCTATTCCACACAATAAAATTAAATCCAATTTATCGTGTTTCGTGGTCTATATTATTTGTGTATTGATTTGTAGAATAAAGAGAAAAATACTGAATCAATTTTGATCCCGTCAAAAATTATTTCAAGCGTATATATAAATTCCACTTTATCCTACACATCATGTTGGGTATATTTGTTCATTTTTATGTTTCCCATACACTAAAAATGATCGATCGATTCTTGGTGTTATTAAATAACTAGTTATGGAAAAAAAAAAAAACGTGCCGAGGGATTGAAAACGATGAAACTATTTGATTTCAAAACTCGAGTGCGAAATAAACTAGTGACGTGTTTGGTGGCAGCTTATCATGAGAGGATTAACCTCGAGGGAGAAAACATATCCCCCGTTCCAAACATATAATGAACAATGAATTGGGTTATAAGCATTATAGTCCATTGTGTATACACATAATAACGTGAGATTCAAATATCCTTTAACAAATACTCATACAAATACTTCCTCTACGTATGCAACACTTCACTAAACCATTTTTAATATTTATACCAATTATTCAAACTAAAATAATTAATCTGTCAATCCTCAATCATTATTAATGATAAAAATTGATGAAGAAATTAATTAACTCTATGAAAGAATTAGAATTCAGATAAAATTGAAGCATAAAATCGCACCGACATAAGTTCCCCACCATCGTTTTGTTCTCCACAATCAATTGATCCTCCTTTATTAACACTCCGTTGGTCACATTGACTTTCTGCACACCGTTGGTTGCGTCATGGCGCAATGCCACCGTGTTAAAATTCCCACGACATTATCGAATTGACCCTTGTCACTTGACTGGCACCTTCGTAAAATGGCAACACTGTGTTGAAATTTTTTGCGGTGACTATTGTCATTTCAGCGACACAGTGCCGCTAATTTCCAATCCATTGTCATCCAAATTTTCCCATATCAATGACAAATTTGATTATGATAATAATATTTGATTGGATGAATTATTTGAAAACGTCCAAAATTTATTCTGCACATAGGGTTTTTAATTATCCCATTATCGTCCGGCATTGATAGCAAGATCAATGAAAGGTTATCATAATTGTTACTTTTAAAAGCCACCATTAAGAGTGTGAAATTAATGCATCAGTTGAAACAGTTCCAAATTGATTTATCACGTAGATTAGATAAAATATAGTCCTCCCCAGATGAAAAAATATTACTCTTTGTTTTGTTAAATTCTTTCATTTGATTTACGACTCATGCAGCAATCTCCTCAAGAACATTAATTCACCTAATTATTATTTGGGAGATTATCCATTTTTGATACACAATTTTTATGAAAACACACATTTGCGGCTACGAGACATTATAAAGTGTCACGTGCTGTTAAACAAAATCGTAAATGTGCGTGAATTCACTGGCGTCGGAGATGTCGGCTTATAAATTAAGCTCTGGATTGTCATTAAAACTTTACCGTGAGTATATCGATCGCCATTGAAGGAAGCTTTTCTTTTGACTGCGGCGCACAGTGAATGCACGCGAGTTCTAAAGCGATGAGAAAGACCCCTGAAGTTTCGTCCAATCCAAGTATATATAAATATATGTATATATAGGTGGATATATAGGTAGATATATACGTAAATATATAGGCGCGAATTGACTGTGGTACAACTCTACTCTCTTGCAAAAGTTATCGCCCTCGCCTTAGAGAGCTTTATCGATCTTCTGGGATTGAATATGATCGTCTAGTTTATCAGTATCCTACGGCTCTGTGATTTTATATACAATGTATCTATGTGTCTATTGCATCCATTATTCAGTCGTTTTGGAGATGCAGTATATGTAAAAAATATATACACATATATATTTGTGTATATGATATAGCAGGAGATAACGCGAAGTGGAGCTGGATCTTGTTATTTTTTTTTTTTTTTATTATCTATTACTTTTTCTTCGTAAACTTATATCTCTATTTTGAATTGAATCTAGAATTGTTCTTCTTCGAACATCAATAAACTTCAATTATTTATTCACGAGTATGAAGTAGGATAAGGAAGAAAGTAGAATTTAATTTTGAAGGTGTTTTCACGTTTTAGGTCGAAAAAATAGAAATGTTTAATTCACGTTTTTTCTTTATTTGTGATTCTTTTTCAATGGATAATGAGAGAAGATTCTCGAATGACAGAAATACACGAGAACTATGAGATTTTGTAGTGGAACGTGCGAAAGACGAGGAGTACTCACGGGAAACATCAAACGCCGTTTGTTTTTTTTTTTCCACGCGATGTTTCGCGAACTTGTTTACATGATATCTTCGGAACAAATGGATCGAATGAGTTTAAAGGAATACCATTGAATTCGTATACCAATTTTATATAACATCAACATAAATCCAAACAATAATTATAATCTTCAATACTGCCTCTACAAGATATCAGAGCAAATTACTCTACATACTGCATTGAAAGAACAGTACTATTATATTCGGTACTCGGCTCATCAATTATTACAAAAAAGTTGCAAGAGTTACTCCAACCGTTTGATTCATTAACTGTGGTAACACCTTGAACCACCCAACATTCTCCAGCATTTCTACAATACATTTTCACTTTATTCAGGAGTATTTTGTGAAGTTTGTGATGAGTTAAAATTATGCAAAACACACAGATGAAATACATTCATCCAACATAACTATTTTGTTTTATATGTGTACAGGAAATAATGTAAAAAAAAAAAAAAAAGTTTTGCTGAATTAAAAGCTTGGAAATAGCTTCTATGTATGCATCTATATCCCGCAACCCCTACTACTTCTCTATTGAATACTTGGTGAAGCTGCCAAAAAAATATTCCTCGTTTTCCACTGCTGTCCGATTGGTGTGCATAGAGCGGCTGGGTTTGCATCGCCGCTTTGGCGAATTAATGCCACGTTCCTTTCGCTATTGTTCCACATTCGGCCCTGGCGGAACGATTACTCATGTCGAAGTCGTCGCGTCGCGCGTCCGCCCTCCACATTTGCAGCACCCACCCTCACCCGTTCATATCCCGTGGATTTACCATCGCTTGTCCTCTCTGCCGTCCCACTCTCTTGGATTCTCGAGTGGCAATAAAATGTCCCCATACCTAACTGCTCTTACTGAAATGCTGAACCTACTGAAAAAAAAGCATGGAAAAATAGAAAAAAAAAAATGGAAAAAACCCACTGCACATATATGTATATAGATTCGTCATTAACTATCCCGTTCTCATTGTGTTCGACGATTCTGGCAAACGAGTGGCCAATAAATTATTTGCAGATAATGTCGTTGGTCGTCTGGTTCAAATATCGTCGATGCTTTTCTCCGAAATTGAATATGAGAATTGTCAATGCTATAAGTATCATACATATATCCACACATATATTCATACATATAAATATAATTCATGCATTTATATTTGGAAAGCAGACGAAGAAGACGAACTTGAATGTATAATTATTCAACAAATTGGTAAACATAGAATTTGTTTTCTTTATTTTATGTGATATGGATAATTTTGATAATTATGCATCCTAATTTTTAATTGAGGATACTGATTTGATGTTGTTCTCTGAGAAACGTCATGATGAAGGAAAAAAAGTGGACAATTTAATTAAAAATGAAATAAATAATAGAAGAGTCCGCGTGGAAATAATTGTGATTCCTCTTTTCTTCTTTTAAATATTTTATCTTGCGTCTAAAATTCCTATTTTATATTAATCCATGTCTACTACATATCATTCATATGAATTTCATGTGCATCTTGCTATCAAGAAGAAAAACATATCAGCAAATTCAAATCAAATTAATTACAAAATTATCTGCAACTATTAATCAATATTTTCCACTATCTAAACTATTCCTCCATCACTTTTCCCCCATCCTATTTTATTATTAATCAAAGAATATTAATATTCATATTCACATGAGGTTCTATTAAACCCCAATATGTTGAACTCCAATGCACAGACATGTCATCATAAATAAAATATAACATAAAACGTGAAAAGTTGAATTGAAATGAAAAATTAATTTATAAATATTGAATTAGTTTTATTGCGATTGAGATAAGTGGAGAAGTTCATTTAGCTGAAGACGACGATACTGACGCAAATAAAATAGCATTACTCTGTTGCCAGGAGCAGAAGTGAAAGGATAGAAAGGGTGAGTGAAAGAGGGAGGTGAAGAGAGAGAGAGAGAGAGAGTGAACGAAATTGAGAGAGGATGAGATTGTGCATCCGGCAATGAGAGACGAAGATTAACGTTGGTAGTCGAGATTATTGGACGTGTAATGAACAGTCGGGATTGGTAGCATGGGAAAGTGCGCGCGCGCTCCCGGCAAGGGATAGGAGTTCTATCTATATACATATTACATAGGTACATAGATATATACATCTGCATATATGTACAGTAGACGACGCCAACGTCGAATGCTTGCGGCGTCGTGGCCGCAGGAAACGAGACTGACGGTCAGCCGGGGGATAAAATGACGTTGCGATCAGTCAAGTCGAGAAATGTGACTGGCGCTTGAGAAATTTTACAATAAAGCGCTCGTATGGAGAATCTATTTGTAGATGGATATATTTATATATATATATGCATATATATGTGTGTGTATATAGTCAAAACATATTAAGATTCCAATTTATGAAATAAATTGCTGACGTTGAGCCTGAGGGGATTGAAGTTAAGTTGGTGGGTATATATAGAGAAGATGGAGAGTCTGATCGATGTTAAGAGGTGGATGACGAGTAAATTGCCTGGTAAACGTGACCGAGCCAATTTTCGAGCTCAATTGTCGTTTGCTATCGATAAATTTTTTATGTCTGACACAATGTATGGTGTATTATCTGCATGAGTGAGTTGTTTATTGGAAGATTTGAATATTGATTCAGTAGAGTAATAGTTGACTTAATCCTTTAAGCTTCAGGAGCCGATCGCGTTCTCGCTAAATTTTTTAGGCAATCTCAGGAATGAACAAAATTATGTGAATGGAATTTTTATGGATTTTGACCCGAGAGGAAATGGTTTTGTAACAGTCATTTCAATGACAATTTGTCTATTTTATTATCATGTTTACTTTTAAATTATATTCTGGATCACAATTATCTTCGAGATTGTTTATGCATCTTTATTTATATCAATATTAATTCCAACTCAATATATATATATATGTATTTTGTGTCAAGATTATTTTCACAACGTTTGGAATATTGTTTGGCATCATTTTGTAGGGTGGTATGTAACTGGAGCGTTAATGTATGAATAAATCATATCATATTCATGTTGTTTTTTATTTATAGTAATTACCACACATATAAGTGTCATGGTCTGTGATTGCAAAAAAAAAAAAAAACCGAGTGGCGCATGAATGAATATAGAGTGCTAAAAATATTTTTGAATGTCATAGGGATCGATGTCTCATTAATTCACTCGTTAATTCACGTATGCATGAATAAAAAAATTTTTTTTCATCAATTGGAAAGTGCGAAATTAAAATATTTGATGATATCCATGATTTCGCTCCCATATTCCTTTATCGCCGTGAATATTCATTGGATGAAATTTTATTTATACATCAGCATGAAAAAATTACGTGGATGGTGGTGATACTGGAGAATTATTCCAACCAAAGTAGAAATGAATAAATACGAAATGAAATATTGTTATGACACCATTCATAGCTTTCAACATCCAAGAACTATTTCAATCCTTCCTTTTGAAAGACATCACTGTATAGTTATATCACTCATAATGATCACGACCTGAGCGGATTTAATGCACTTATGAAGCACTGCTTTTCATCTGACAACTTGTACAATAAATCTTTGATATACCAACCAACAAACTATTCAATTGCAACGAATATTATCTCTCAAAGCAAATGAAGTAAATTAATTACAGAATTATAAACAACGGGAATAGAATAACTCCTCAAAGAGTATTTAATTAAGAGTGCCACACCAAAGAACCAAGTGTTTTCTTCTTTTAATTATTTCTTTTAATATGTAAATTATATAGACAATTCTAATAACTAAATACATGAATCAAGGGTTTTTCAATAATTACTCTACGAGTATTCAATAAATCACCAATTGTTTTATTTGATTCTATGACAGTCCAGTTACGCAATTCAAAGATTGCGTTTTGGATTTACAGTGTATGACATAAGAATATATGAATTATTTCTATGAAAGCTTTTTTTTTTCCCTCCAGCAAAAGCATCCTTCCACTATGCTGACACCGAATGTGCCTATTTAATTTTTTATCCGTCTATGTACACACAACGGATAAATGTTTTTGTTAAAATTTTTCTTCTGTCTCTGATTCTCTCTACGTTTTTATATATACTGAAATGGTCACGTATTGAGCAACTATATACTAAGAGAAATTTTGCTGAGAGTGCGTAGTGTATCCCGGATTACAGTTACACTGCGACGTGACGCTTAGATATATGTTATCTTTATAAGGTCGTGTTGGATTCTCTCTCGGGAGTTTTGTTCAGCACACGACGTTAGTAACTTTGAAATCGGCAGTGAAATATATCTCTATATATGTTTATATATATCTAGAAAGGATTTTAACCTCATATATATTTTTATATCGCATACATAGATACATATGTTTGCTGTTATAATATTTACATTAAATTTCCTTTTTTCCATTTCCTAATTTATAATACAATAATACTGTGCACATACTTATGATTTTCCTGGTATGAATTGAGTTAGAACTTTGTCATAATATGTGAGAATTATAAAAAGATGAAGAATGCAAAGGGGATGGAATTCTCCTTCACGTAGATATAAATTTATCATGGATACTGCTGTTACTGCTGTATATTTTTTATACACAGTGCTGTGAAGAATGTTTTTTCATTCCTTTTCTATTTTTTTTTCTCATTGTCCAGGATTATGAGACTGTAATCCTGGTGGAAATGCATTCACCAATTTGTTGAAATGACATATACTCGGTATATGCTATGACACATATTGAAGCAAATTTTTGTTTGCACTCTTTATTTTTTGTGCCTTTACGATATGGAGAAAAATTTCAATATAACTGTTGTGATTATTGCAGGCGAAATACAATTTTCAATTGGCAACATACACAAATGTAGTAGGTGAATATGAACATGCCATTAACAAGATGTGGATGACACTAATTAAAAATGAAAAAGACAAAATGTGTGCAACTATAGAGTTGTTGTTGATAGGAAATTTTTTAATTAAATTATGTTTCGTTTGATTTTAACAAGCACTGAAGCGCAAAAAAAAAGAAGAATATTATGATAGTAATTCTATTGCACACATAAAAAAGTAAAGTTAGTGATGCGTGTATAAAGTTGTTAATTAAATATTTTCTGTTTATTGTGGCTTGTGGAATTCAATTTAATAATAAATTGTGAGCGAGCAATTTATTTATGTGGTTGTTTTGTTTTATTATTAATTATTTGTTTTGTTTGTTTTTTTTTTTTTTTCAAAGTTAGCATTGATTCGGGTTCAATTTGGAAAATTTGCCGATACAATTGTCACCCAATTGAAAATACAATCTCGAGTAAAATATACAGGAGAACATTTAGTAGTGATTGGTGACAGATTTTCAATTTTTATAATGGCATGAAATTCAATAATGCTATATGTGTTTGTGTATATTTCTACATGTATACCGTCGATACGAAGATCAATCGTTATACCAGAGTGAGAAGGCGCCTCGAGCGCTTGCATACAGTTGTGAGAGCAGTTACGCTGATTGTGAATCGGTGCCAGATGAATAAAAAAGAAAAAAAAACAACTGGAAAAATAAACAAAAAAAATTGCATTTTAGTATGACAACGCACAGAATAAACCTATAGATTGGTCAACACTGAACAAAGATGAAATGAATAACACAAAAAATATTGCCTTCGTAGATTATTTATTGCTTTATACCACTTTGTTAACAAGAAGAATGAAAATTAGAAATTAAAATTAATACCGTGCTGTATGGATTCACTGTAATGTATTAATCGGGTATTTATATATAAAATATTCCAAACTCGCTATTTAATTAATCACTTCTATTCAATAGGTACTTTATATAAATCGCTGATTTATGTATGGAAATGTTGAATAATGAATGAAATTAATACACATTATTGTATAATTCGAAACATATATACTTAATACATACTGCATTATTTCCAAACATTTAATTCAATATATTAGGAAAAATTCAGAATTTAGCGATATTTAGTATATCCTATTAATTGTTGATAAATTCCGGTAGCGGATATAGCGGTAGAAGTATGTATTGAAGATGCATCAATTATTTATATTATATATCTTCCATCGTTGAAGTGATAAAAAATTGTGAAGAAAATGAATTTTAAAAATTCCAATGGGTAAATTAATGCAATATTTTTATCAACTTATCATATTTATGAGAACTCTCAAACAATTCGACGACTCACGTGACGAAAACTGTTATTGAGAATTAAAAAAGTTTGATCGTACAAAAAATTACTGCACACCTGCACCAATACCATATATAGTTTCATTTTGAATTTAATAACTCAATATAAAAATACTATGGCTTCCATTTGTGATTGGTTTCTGAATTGAATCCTGATATAACCACCACAACTATTTGATTAATATTTGAAGACTCCCGTGTAGCTGGAGATGAATTTCTGGTTTCTCTTTCAATATTCCATTAGGGGAAATATTGAAAGCAAGAAAAAAGAAGCCATAGAAGTATCTTAACAAATTGTTTCCTCATTATTCTATTTCTATCACAACGTAAGCAAATTCTCCATATTTCTCATAATAAATTCATGGAAATGGTAATAAACGATTCATCTTGCTCAAAGGAATTTTTTTTTCCTACTCACACTTCTGAGGTTAAGATAATTATCGTTGCGCATTGAATGTAGGCATGAAGTACAAAACTTTTTGAAGATTTTCCGATGCTTTATACGGGTATAACATACTATACACGACGAGTTTGCCAACGCGGGTATAATTTCTTTTTTTCTCTTTCGTAAAAGACACGAGAGCCAAGTCCCAGTGGAGACTCGTTCGAGTAGAATTTTGCCATCGTGGAGAGAACTTGCCAAGACGGGAAATAAAGTAGGGCAGATGTTCAAGCCACGGACTTGTCGCACACAGACATTGAGAACACCAACACACGGTCTCTCGCTCGATCAGCCTAATGGTAAACTCGAGGAGCAAGAGGGTCACTTTTGTTTTTATTCATTCTTTCTTTCTTTTATCTTTTTCATTTTATTATTTTTTTTTTTCTTCGTATCAACCAAACGATTTTCACAATGTCTCATCGCATTTCCTTGGTGTCAAAAGCGTAAAATTTATTGTGGGTAATCCTTGAAAAGTATTACTGGGTAAAGGCTGAAAAATTACATACAAGCTATACATATGTGAGTATCCGCGGGTTGCGGATAAAGAGAACTAGAGAGAATGAAGAGAGAAAATCATATACAATGTATATATACAATGTCTCGGACGTCTGGTGTCGCCTCACCACTCGCGGGGGTTTATATACAAAATTCATTGTATTTATGATGAAGTGTATCGCGGGGGAGTATAGCCTCATGAATATTTTGAATTACCTTCACAACCTCAATCCACTCAGAAAGAGGGAAGAGAGACAGGGTGAGAAGGAGAGACGAATGTTAAAAAAGCCAGCCGTGTGCTCATTTAAACTGCAACCATATCCACATTTCAACATCAAATAATTCTACTTGTTGCGAAAAAAAAATTTTTTTCCCAATGATAAAAGTTGTTATGTAATTATAGAGTAGAATATATATGTGGGTTTTCGTTAATTTCAGTGATATCTCGTCTGCACTGTTTGTAAAACGTATTTTTTTATATTGTGTTCTGTTCATCACTTTGCGTCGAAATTTTTTTAATTCTTTGGAAAATTAATCTGTAATGTTCATATGTCTCGGATAATGTCTCGATTTTAGTTTTCAGTGTCTGACAACAATTCGTAAATTTATCTGAATATATTAATTTATAGACAGATTGAATTTTCTCGAAATTGTTTTCAGGTTAGCAATTTACTTGTTCACTTTGGCCGAATCCACTGTTATAAAATTATTATCATTTTCATCGTAATACATTATAATAATTATTACCAAATTTCCTCGTCAATTTAAATATGTTTGGGCAATAGTTCAAAGCTCATTTTAATCCATCGGGCAAACAAGATTCAGTCAATAGTTTATCTTCAATAACATCTCGTTTTTAACTACTCCATATAACACGATTTCGCCCACTCTCGCTCATATTTTAAGCCATATTTTTTTCTTCATTCCATCTACTATTTCAATTCATCGACTATTTACCTACAATCTTAGCTCTGGCTGATGCAAAAATTGAATATGTACTTGAGTGGAATGTGAAAATGTTGAAAACTGTTGGTATACCAGTGTTATCAAGCTTCCACTAAGTGCATTTGTTTTATACAAAAAATCCAGAAGTAATTGCAAATATACATTATACTCATCTCAATTTTGAATAAATAAATCTTATCTAGAGATTGAGTTATAATTTTGTGAATTGACTGTATGTAAAAATTACTTTCCCATGGATGCTGTATAAGATGCAAATTATATCACCATTAGTCCATTGAGTCTATTGTTCAAAGTGCTCGGTCCATTAATCGGACTCGAGACTATATATATATTCGTATACAAGTATATATGTACATATAAATAGCAGAGAGAAACAGAGGTAGTTAATTGTTCCACAGGTTGAACCGTCTTAACATGTCACGCTAGTTACCACAGCATTAGCAACATATCTTCCACCCCACAGGCAGTTACATATGAAACTTGCTGCTTTCGTATATAGATATACAAGTGTGTTTGTCTGCATATGGAATGCTTGATTAGATAAGATTTCAAACTCACAGGGAAATCGCACATTGTTTGTGATAATATATAAGATTCCATTAACATTATTCATTATCTTGCATGTATAACATAAAAGAAATTATGATAGAATTGAAAAAAATATTGTACATTTCATTACACAACAATCGTCTGATGTCCATATTGAAAAATAATGATAAGTAAAAATTACGGAATATCTTGCCATCCCAAATTTGTCATGACGATTGAGAATATAAATAAAATTATGAAGATGCAACTAAATTGTCGATTAATATTTATGTTTGGTTTAAAAAGAGATTAATTTGAAAAATTTATTACAATTATCAAAATGGTTTTTTTTTTCGCTTTGGAACAATTTAAAGAAGGATTATAATGTGCCCCATGATACACATATATCACCTAGGTTGACATAAAATTTAAAGAGGCACGTGCCCTCAGCGTAGCGTGAATAATAAAGACAACTTTTGAAAGTATAACACGATAAAATGTAAGGTTGAGGAAAAAAAAAAAACAATATGGAAAATTGAGAGAGACGAGTGAAAAAACGAATGGTTGTGCCCGAAGCGTTTATCGCGCGAAGGATAATCTATATGTAACCGTCCCGCGACTCCTTATCCCCCTCATCACTCCTTATCACCTACTGTGTGGTGGTTTCGATAAGCATAAAATGGCGCATGTCACATTGATATATATATTTTATGATCTGATTCTTCAATCTTTTCTTTTTCATATTAGATCACTGCAATTTTTTTTACATATACTAGATCGAAGACGTGGTGTCTATTGGCATTATAAATGTCACTTATGTCAACCACACAGCTATGTGAATTGAATTTATAGCAGCACTTTCAGATCAAAGTATAACTGGATAACGCCGTTGACAGCTCATCGAAGTCTTGGAAAAGCAAAGAAAATATGGGAATCGAAGTCGCATTGATGTATTGACTATTGTAGCCTCCATGATTATTTCAATTTGAGAATTAATTTCTTGGAAATTTTCTCAAATAATTAACTAACCTCAAATAATTCTGTCGTCCATCGTGTTTAAAAATGTTTCCCAAAAAAATTGTGATTAGAGATTAATAAATTGCGAAATATTGTACAATAATGAAAATTATTATTGTGCAATATTCTCTACGTCATCGATTGCCGGAAGATTCAGAATATGAATGTGAAATATTTTAATTTCAATTGAAATTCGAAACGAAGAAAAATTGTTCAATATTACCATAGAAGTAAAACACAGAATATTCAATTGGTTACATAAATTGAGTGAGCAACATTTCTACTATCATTCCTATAATATTCAACTATGCAGCTTCCATTTCACGACATTTAATATCCTGAAATCGAATAGATTGATATCACTTTTCGTTTGAGTGTGCGACATCGTATATAGATGATAACGATATGACTGCAAAGAAAATCAAAGACACAGACAAGAGAGGCAAATGTAAATGTAATATAACGTAATTTGAATCTTGAGGAGGGTTCGGAAAATATCATGGATGATTTGTGAAAGGGAGTGGCCTAGTTATACGATCCTCTCAAGTAGAAAAGAATCGAGGGGAAAAAAATAAGGCACTGGCAGGGCATCGAAAGGGCCTCAATTTCCCCCCGACTCTTCTTCAAAAAAATTCTACTAGGGTTCTTTCACATATTCAACGAGTATTGTTAAAGGCTTCGTGACTGGATTATAGATATAAATACATATAGAATATTCTTCATAAATATATACATGTATACATTGTGTTCATATATAAATACATATTGCATATATATCCGTGATATTTTACATATATGGTTACCACGAGTGAAGGAGCTCACCCGTCATGTCGTTGTAGTCTCAGCTTACAAGTAATTCAACTACCTGACGACTGGTATAATATCAAGCGAGGGAAAATTGAACGCGTGGAACATGCAAAGTCTATGTCAACTCAATAAGTACATTTGCAAACTTGCCTATGATTTTTATTCAATTTAAATTCTGAACTTTAAATAGAATAGAAAACGGAAAAAAAAAAAATATTCTCATGATGTGAAGGGTAATTTTATGTTTGTTCTTTTCAGTTAATTTTCTTTTTTTCTGTCACCTAAAGAAACGTATTATTAAGTTGAAATTTAACCGCAATGTTTAACTTCACTATCGATTGACTGAGAAAAAAAAATTCTATACATCATCGTCAGAATAAATTAAACTTGGTAAGTTGTTTGAAATGACTTTTTAAAGTTTTCACAAAGAGGACAAACATGTTTTTTGTGGCTCTGTATAATAAAAATAAAACGAAAATTACGGAAAGAAAAGTGGGGGTATATATAGGTATACTTTAAAGATGAGACGATGAGATTAAGGCCAATGGAGGCCGGTGGAAACGTAGCGAAAGAAAAAGAAAAAAAAATATACCATTGTTTGAGGGTGGAAAGTTTTTTTTTGTTTTTGTTTTTTTTTTTTTCGTACTTCTTATTCGTTATTATCGTTGGACATTCTGAGATATTTATCAACCTCAATGACATCACTTTGGATGAAAGTCAAAGTAGAGGAGTGAATATGTGTGTCGAGGGAAAGTACAAGGTGGCTTTTGATATCGGAGAGTGGAAGGGTATGAAAGAACTTCTGAGTTTTTTTTTACTATTCTTGAGATACACACAAAATGAATACGATTCATTCAACACTGGCACTTTGAGTATGAGAAAGTTCTTTGAAGTATTAAAACCGAATTTTCCTGATGACAAATTTAAACTTTAAATGGAAAAATTTACTAAAGTAGCCACTATCTCCAACATCAAACTGAATAATTTATTCATCATTATTCAGAAGGATGAAATAGTTCACGTAGTTGATCCACTTATTTGAGTGAATGTTAACCTAATTTAATATACGAAAGATCAATATGGCATAATTGTTGAATAATTATACGAAATTATCGAATTCGCTATATGATTTTATATTCTTGTAGATATTCATATTGCATTTACGAATGTGACAACATATCACTCCGTCATATCGTTCAATTTGAATCAGACATTTTTATTGTGACATTCATTTTCAAATTTCTTGACCAATTTCAATCGTATCAGAATTCAATTGGTTCTAAAAAAATTTCGGTTCTATCTTGAACGAATACAAATGATCAGAATCAGTGCAAAAGTGAAACATCCTTGAAGCCAATTTGTCATTTTTCTTTTCAGATTCCTGTATTCAAATGAAACAATAGAATCTGCAAAAAAAAAAAAAAACAAGAGCTTTCGTTTATTTAAGCTTGACTATGGAAATATTTATTTCCTTCTTTTACGAGCAACACAGAGAATGGAATCATGTCAACCATTACACTTGAAATGTTTCCCTCGGTCAGAATCACAATACTGTAGCTATTAGAATATTGATTTTCCTCAGTGAAATCCTTCACCTAGTATGGTGGAAAGCTGATAAAAAATATACATGTCGTTTATTTTCCTTTAAGTGAAACAAATTAATTATCACCTATTCTAGAAACGTATAAATGAGAATGAACTGTCAACTCGAGTGTATCGCAGTCACTTTTCAAACACTCAAGAACCATATACATGTAAATTGCCAATTAAAAATTCAAACACTTCTAAGTGTTTGAAAAGTGACTTCAACAACTGCAATGGTAAAAAAAAATGTATAAAATATTGTTAACACTCTTCAATTTATTTCGTACCCACTAGAGTGAAGCTTTACAGCTTCGATACTTCTTCTTCGATTTCCAATACGAATTTATTTAAAAAATAAAGGAACACCAAATGCTTGTTCTTCGATCCATTGGGAGTATAAATTAATTCACAAGGGTTCGAGGGTGGATATCGTTATATCGCAAATCAATTCGTGTAATATTCGGTATGACTATATTTGTACTTATGAAATCCAACGACAAATTTAATAACAGACAAAAAAAAACTTGTACGTTTGTCTAATATCAAATGGATGGGTGGGAAAAAAAAAGGAAAATGATTATAATAAAAAAAAAAGGTTTGAGTGAGAGCCCTTGAGGGTGACACTTGTGAGAGCACTAGTTCCAATGGAATTGTTATCGTTCGATGTCGATTAACTTTTACCTATTTTTTTTCTATATTTATATGGTGGCACAGACGGTATACACGTGATCATATTATATGAGTCCCAGAATTTTATTACCCATAATTTTCGCGAGTATTACAATCAATTCATAAAAATTGTGAATTGGTAAAAATATATTTGAAAATATTTTGCTCGTATACCCCAATGTTTTCGTTGTTTTTTCATTCTTTCTGCTTCCTTTCTCGAGCTTTCAACATTACTATTATGGATATATAGAATTGTGATTAACATTTATGGTACTACGATGAAAAAAAAAAAAAAAAACATAACTATCGAGAAGCTTGTCGACGAATAGCCCCACAGGTGAATCGAAATAGCTACGAAAGATATATAACATGGATAATATTATAATGGAAAATATTTCACTTGTCTGGAGTGATAAAATGGCTCATAAAATTCAAGCGATTCGACAGCATAGTATCTTCTGCATTCCATATAGATTTTTATATATAATCAGTAAAATATATACAATATATATAAATTGATACATATAACATACTGTCGCTTTTGTCACACAATTTGTCTTTTTCCAATACTTTGGTGTCTGTCTATAGATACACCATTTCTACTGCTCCCTCACATTTCATGGATTGTTATAATTCGAACGTTTTTAAATTTATTTATTTAGTAGTAGTTATTTATTTTCATTTCATTTGTACAATATCGAAAGATTCTTGTTAATGTATTTTTAGTTTGGAATTTATCATAATTATATTCATCATTTAACTTCTCAATTTGAAATGAGTACAATAGGGTTTCCCACACTAGTAAACTATGATCTCGCTATCAAAACAACATCTAATTCTAGTGAAAGTTACATGACTTTGTATAATCATGATAATATTTGGTGTGAAGTGCAAAACCTCATGTAACTTTTACTATCATGACATGCAGATTTCACCTGTGTCGATTACATCCAAAGTTAAATGAGGTGCTATTAGTATTACAGACTCTGTGGGAAATGTGGAGAATTTATGTAACCACAATTAAAATCACATGCTGACACTTTAATTACATTAACTGATGTGAATATTGCTACAAAATTTGGTATTTGTATGTAAAAATAATACGTAGAATTTAATTTTTAAAGGTATAAGGGTGGCGATGACTTGACAGTCGTCAAGATGATTAGAAGGAAAAATATTTCAGCAACTTTGACAATCTGAACGTGAATATGTACTATTAAACTTCAACAAATACTCTTCATATCACCATATAAAAGTGAAAAATAATAATTCTGTATACTTATTCATTCTTGCTGCGATATTTATTCAACACATTTCGTTGCAGAACTTTCACAGAGTGTCACATGAGAATTATATTCTTGGAGGAAATATTCATGTGTTTGCTTGATTCCAATTCACATGGGAATTCGCTGTACATTACAATTGTTTCAAGGATAACTACGAAATCGTGTTGACTAAGAACAATCAGTGTCATTGAAGTAATACTGCTTACTCTTATGCATCCACACCATCGTTACCATATTTACCAAAAACTTTGTAGTCATGTAGTGTATTCACAAATATATCCTGAGACTTTGAGTCAAAAAGGGAATCCTGAGTAAATTGACCGACTAACTTGCGTCCCTGATCATTCTCCGTGAAATTGTTCAAATGTCCTAATTTCCCATGGGAATATCAACGTCACGTATTTCACCCGAAATTTTCACGCTTACATCGAATGAAGATAGGTATACATAGAAACCAAACTGACTATACATGAAAGTTCTAATGAGGTTTCGCATATGTATAGGTTTGTGTTCACTATAGAATGAACATATACCATTGAATACGTGCATTAAGTACATCACCAAGAAAATTGTCTTGATGGTATGGTGGGGACATATTAATTACAGTTTATGTTATCAATCGATCAAATTTCACTAGCAAGTCATCGCCACTGTGAATTAAGAAATAATATTTTGGAAATGAATATTAAAATGAATAAATATTCACATGCAGTAAATTATTTTTACAGAAAAATATATCGTCATTTGTTAGGATAAGGGACAATTGATATTGAAACTTATTTTGAATTTTCTGGATATTACAAATTAATCACGAATGGAGCCTAACTATAAACAGAAATCTAATGCAGAATATTTGTATAATAAAAGAAACATTGGCTTTTAGACATTATCGAAGTAAAAATATCACTCCATTACGCATAAGATTATTTATGATCAATTTTAAATTAAACTTCTATTCATGAAAATTAATATCGAATGGACATCATAGATTTGTCTTTCAATTCAAACTGTACATCAAATTATAATTGTTCTTTGATGACTTTTAGAATTTATATAGTATCATTGTATTACAAAAATATACTACCCCGATAAGAATAAACGTCTCTATCAGAAACTGCACAAAAATTTTTCTCCCTGTAGAATATCCAACTCTTAATCTGTCAAATAATTCGTCAGAGTCACACGAAACATTTTTCCAAGCTCCAATATCTGCACCAACATTTATTACACATGATAAATTGGACTTGCAATCATGCTGTGAGATATGATGAGCAATGAATTAAGGTATTACCTGTGAATTTCTGCTGTGGTATATAACATATTCCATCGCTTCTCTGTACATATATACACAACGATATAAACTACAGCAGTGGAAAATGTGAAACGGTAGCGTGGTTTGCTACTAAGTGGAGATGAGTGGCAGTATATACATAGATGCAAACACGTAGCGCTATCACGACCTGGTGGTATCACAATACATGATTGTATACTGATACCAGGGTTATACTGTATTTGACCTTACCATACCGCCCATTCTCCGATAATACCTTGAAGCTACAAGCTACGAGCCAGTCTGCCACATACACACACATGCATGTACATTTCTCTACATCCTCCACTGGCTTCACGATTCACCCATCTAAATATCCATCCGCGGGAAGGCTGTTTGGCATCGCACTAGCTTGCACACGTGGGTGTCATTTGGTATGTGATCACGTTCACCATGACCATTGCCAACCAATCTATGCATTGACCAGTATACATAGTCAATTCAAGTGGCGTTAAATGGCACGTTTATTGTGAATGTTAGTTGCTTCGCGAGGTTTTAATACTCCACTCTAGGAATATAAACGATTATTGCATGAACCATCAAGTGAACATATCAAAGCTGTTCGCCATTACGATATCTAGATGTGTTCGAAGTAGTAACTCGAACATCTAAAATGTGTTCATCCGTTTATTGGTAGATTGAAATCACAGTAACAGTGGAACTAATAGATTCACAGCATATGAGTTGATATACACTATTGGAAATACTTGACGGTTCATAGTAGGAAACTGGGATCAAAATATTTTATACTAAATTTATAATTGTTGAGTGGTAGTAAGATGTGTTCCTTATATATGATGATCATATAATTTAATTTATGAAATGACATTTGCTTTTATTCTATAATCTGAATATAGTATAAACATCAACTCTGGCTTGATCCTTCACTATCTTTTCGTATCGTTTCCAAGTTATCTTCTAGACGGCTAATGATGTGTTATTGTTCTCATTTGATTATTTGTTGTAGTATACATCCAATTCAGACGATGAATTGTTGGCTGCATTTAAGTTTGAGAACTTTCCTTATTTCAGATATATATTTAGTTATGATTTCAATATAAAATAATATAGAATTTTCCTGATTCAAATTATTTATTCGTTTTTGTTTTTGTTTCTTTTTTAGTATATATGGGTTTTTATATGGATAATTCAGTAGTTTCCTCTCCTCGTAATTTAAAAATAATGGGAAAAAAGTAGGGGGTCGTATTACTCAGAGATGAATTTTCTATATAGTTTAGCACTGAAATTCAAATGGGTAATCTCAAACTCAGTGTTGTAATATAAACCTAGATATGTGTGTGAATGAAACGGTATTTCTTTTATGTCAATAGCGATACGTATGAAATGAAAAAAATTTTATGATTAAAATTATGGAGTGTGCACGTGCTTTTTTTTTCTCATTATTCGATAATTCCAATCACATTTCCTTGGCCGTTAATCGCGTCTATATAATGTCTTTCATCACGTCAATATATATATATGGATTGGAGAATTGAATTTTTCTGAACGACGTCTTTTGACACGGGGCAGCAAAATGGAGTTGGCTTTCTTCGTGGTACGAATTAATCTGTGGTCTGGCTGGGTCCCTTACCACCACACACACCAACGTCTTTCTTCGTCCCCTTTTCATAAGATTGGAATAAAAACCATTGGATTTTACCGCGTTTTTTCTGCACATTTACTATCAACTCGGGGGAGGAAAAGAAAAGAATAAATCTCGGATAAAGAGGGAAAGTGAAAAAGAAGTTGAAAGTTTATAAGAAAGAAGGAACAAAAAAAGAAAAATGAAAAAAGAAAGCAATATAGATATACGTGACCGATTTATTATATTTAAACAATGTCGACTTTGTTCGCATATTTTCGTTGGTTTTTTTATGTACAGTTTCAAACTTTTACTGGAAACACCGCAGGATTCTGAATAAAATAATCACTTATTATATTATATTTCGAATTAATTACAAAAATTAAATATACTCCACCGAATATTACATTACTTCTGTTTTTTTCAACATTTTTTATTGAAAATTAATGAAAATCCCCATAAATGCATGTGTCAGATTTTCTCTATCATTATTTTCATTAATTTCGCACATATTAAAGATCAAAAACTTTCAAACAACAGTAAACACCAAACTGTTTACACAGTTAACTCAACATTTCGGAGTACTCACGACCACACTAACAAAATTAGCACTCCAACTTTACGAATCATATTAAAAATTCGAATGAAGCGTCACCAAGGGAATTTCATATTTAACCAAACATAAACATTAGATCCAGTATCACAATGGTATTCATAACGATATTGTATCGTATTGAACGCAAGTATATAAATAGCTATTATACTAATTCATGAATGTGCAATAACAATCACAATAATACACAAGCTGTCACTAAACTTCCAATGTTATTTCAACGTCGACCATTGTAAATTACATTAACAATTTTCACTGACTCTTCTTCATGTTTCGTTGGTTTACTAAGCAACATCGTTTGTTCAACATCAGAGTTTAGGGGTAAACCAAGGTAGCACGAAACTTGAGCTACTATATCTCAACATTGTGAACGCAAGCTTCTAGTTCAGTTTACAGCGTCCCCTGCGCATTGTTCCTTTCTTGTCGCGTCTCATCGTGTAAACTTCCTGATGCGGCAACAGTAATCCTTCCGGTTCTTCAGTGATTCACAGTAAGTTCGGACTACATTGATCAAAAACTTCTTTTCAAACTCTATACCATAAATAGAATATTAATTGCGATGTGAATATAATTCTTATATAAGTTATACATGTGATTGAATTGAATATTAAATATCTGAGGGTTTATTTATTTTTTTCAATTCAATTTGTATCGCGTATAATGCTTGAAATATTGTAGTTTGTAGTATGAGGAGAAAAATAAGAAAAAATATGTGTAGAAATAGAACATTGGATTCGATAAGAGAAATGGTACGTAGTTCAATTGAACGAAATCAAATATTTGATGATGAAATCGGTCAATATTATACAATTTCTGTAGACGTTGGAAGGCAGCTCAGAACGGTAAAGTGACAAGAGATTGAACATCCTCTTTATAGTGATAATAAAAAATATATATATATTCAAACATTTTTTTTGTTCTTGCTCATGTAATAACTGTCTCTTATTTTGGGTTCGTAAATATGATCATAAATCGTCAGCGCTCGGCAGCGAACAAAAGAGATCGATGGAGGGAAAGAAAAGAGATGGCAAATAATAGAAACTTGACAATCGATAATTTTTTGTCATATTTGCTTTTGTAAAATGGTAGAATAAATTCGTTCTTCATTATTTCAATAATATGTATTTTCTATTGCATGTATTATAAAAGGAAAAAATGAATAAATAAAAGTTGGATGAAAAGTTTGTGTGAAAATATTGGGAGAATAATTTTTCTTGTGTCGCGCCGTTGCTGCGATTTTCTTCAACTTTCGTTTTTTTTTTTCTTTCTTCCCGCTTTCCTCTTATTTTTTTCATTATTTTCCATTCATTTTCCCCCCTGTTTTTATCTATTTATTTTTATACCGTTATTTCAGCTTTATGCCCAAAGAGTCGTTATGGACCAATGCGGCATTGTGCAAAGCTTATATTCTTGGCGAGTTTTCACAAAACTTATTTCGCAAGGCCTGGAGGGGTGATAGAAGACCGTGGAATTATTTTTTTTTCTATTTATATTTTATCATTATTATCATTTTTATTTATTTTTCTTATTTTTAATTATTTTTAACTGTTGAAAGTTGACTCATTAGACGCCATTCATTTGTCATTAGCTGCGTCGCCAGTTCCCCCGCATTACTGGTTCTTATATCCTTTTTTTTTTTTTTACTATTTTTCTTCTTCGTTCTGTGCTTCCATTGACTTCACAGCGAGAAATAATTAAATACGTTAATTAAACTCAACGAAAATATTTACATCGTGAAGTATTCCTTCTTTTAAATTAGATGAATTTAATTATTATCAAAATTTTTATAATAACTCTTTCAATAATTGAAAAGTAACTTTATTAAGAAGTGTAAAATATAGCCTTCACATTTATATTATCACAATTAAGCCTGATATATAAACATATATAATTCAGATACGAGCAAATTTCGCTGCATATTATATTCTGTGTGATAAAATATATGTAATATATTAAATATGAATATAGTTTTATCAGCAGTTTTGATGTGATTGAGTCTCAAAGAACCGTAAGAAGATTATGAAGTCTCCTCTTTGGATATCTGAGAGATTTCTCAACCGTTCTATTCCTTATTCAAAGTTTCCTACACGAAGAGACGAACGGTGTTCTACAGTGTAGTGAAAATCATTATTATTTTGAAAATAATATAAACGGTTGAGTGAAACAAAAAATTACATGTTCAAATAAAAGTGATATCACTGTTGATGGCAGGGGTTTGAATAGAAACCCACAAAAAAAAAAAAAGAAAACTAATCTATATCCACCAGATCAAATTTTTGTTTGAAATTAGAGGCACCATGAGAACTGCCAGAGTGCAGTAAAAATACATTTGCCTCTCGAGTATGTGTATATGTGTGCACTGTGCATATACGTGTCGCTCGACATTCTCAATGGTAGCTGTGAAGTAGTGCGGAAAGAATATCCCTGAGCTTTCAACTGGAAGAGTATATTGTTGTCTGCGGAAATTTTTTGCAACTACTGCGTCCTCGACGGGTATAATTGATAACGCGCAAAAGCGCCCAGACGTTCTCGGTGGGTTTGTTTGGGTGCGAAGAACGCCTGACTTCCGGGAACACGGGCATACCCTCGCGGTAACTGACTGCGCGAGTCATTATTCTGAGACAGTTTCCGAGTGCTAGAGAATACATTTCAACATACATATATATGTTATACTGTCACGCAACCGCGGAGGTGGAAAGAGATGGGGGGATAGGCGACACGTTGCCAGATTATACAAAGTTGCTATGTTTAAATTGGTCTTGGTATTGTGTAGTACGAAAGTGTATTATGTATATGCATGTATATATCACAAAGTTATATATATATATATATATATATATATATATATATATAGCGGGTCAGCCATTTAAAATACAACGAGCCAAAATAAAATTTGCCGCTCTACGACTGGATTAACCCAGAAATGCGCCTCATACTACTTATACTGTTGTACATCCCTCTCTCTCACTCTTTCTACCACCCCTCAGCGGTTTTCTTATTTTCGTTTAGCTTCACCGTTGTCGCCGTGTATGATCGTAAACCAACCTTTATATTCCGCTAGTACTTTTAGTCAACCGTTTTCGTATGGAAATATCATAAATACATAGGGAACCATGTTAAAATATACAAGATATATAATATTGCTTGTTTAAATAAGTTGAAAATGATATTTTAAGTAATGTTATGTCATTGTAATATGATTGCATACCTTATGGAAATATATGAATTTGAATTGTTTTAATACACGATGATTCTCAATACTCTCGAATAATTTCATAAATTTATCTCCCTTGTTTTTTTTTTATTCTAGAAAAATGTGGAATTGTTAAATGTCCCCAACAATAATCGTTCAATTTTATAAATTGCTTCGACCAGTATCTTAACATCTTCCTCCTTTTCAAACACATTACAATATATCTCATTTCTATTCTTGTTGAAAAATAACTCGAATGACTTTGACACTCTGATGAGAATTAGACCAACAATTGAGTATATTCAAAATTAACATTAGCAGATCTCACTATTCAAGATGTTCACGTAAGTTACGAGGAATATCACACAAACATATGCTCAGTGTTGAATTTCTGGTATATGTTCACAACACACAGAGACACACACGTGAAATTGAACGAGGTCGAACGAATTTCCACGATAATACCCGCTGGCTATCCGATGGAGCCAAAGTTCATTCAGTGACCCTACTCTAGCAATATCTACCTATAGATATCCGAAAAGTTTTACTGGGTAAACGATAATGGAAGTATACCCTGGCACGTTAAAATCGCTCAGTTGCAACATTATCCATACTGTGGTCATGTACAAAATTATATAATAATAATATATATCTATACGTATATAAAACTGTGCTGAATATTTACAAATATTTTTAAAGCCGTCTTCTCACATTTTTTAATTTATATATGATAATATTCTTCGTAAGTATTAAATTTTATCGATGGAAATATTACTACTATTGAAAATTGAATTTTCATTCAATCTGTATATTCACAATTATATATATAGAGCAATTACTGTACGGATTCAATTGCGGTAAACCTCAAGCACGCAATATTGCATTCCTTCAATATACAGATAATTATGCACTGCATTGATTGATTGAGTTAGTACCAGAATTTGTGTCATAATGTGTTGTCTAAATTCGGGAAATGAATTTGAATATTATATGTAAGATAGGTATTTGTGAAACTACAAAACTTTGTGAAGAGTACCTGAACATATAAATGTAAATTACTGTATTCGAATAGTAGATTGGAATTAGAGTTGAACAATAGGAACGTTCACTAGGAAAAAGGACGAAAAAATATAGAAAATATATTCAATTTCCAACGCTTTTACTTCACCGAAAATCGGCAGGATTTACATGAGTATTCTTCCAACAATCGATGAGGCGGAGTGTGCAGATTAATAAATTCATTAATATTCAATAATGATGAAAACAGAATGTAATAATTAAATTTTTGTGAAACATTTTAAATTTTCTGTGATTATTTATTATATATTGTGAAGCACATTGGTACGAAACATCAGCACAAATTAACATACTTCAGACTTTGTAATTTAATTTAGCATCATTACTAATTTAATGTACTCAATTAATAGTCATAATTTTGAAACCATTTTAGGAATTAAAATATTTGCTTTGATTCAATTACGTTAAATTTAATAAATTCATAAACAACTTTAACTTTGTCTTTCACAAAACATTTTATATAAAATATATATTCTACAATAAACTATATCATAGCATAGGCTATATCACATCGAAGAGCATTGTAACCCGACTCAAGCGTAAAGTCTCTCCACATTTATTGACTCAAGTGCCCGACCTCGTTGATGCGGTGTGGTTTCCAACGTTCTCGCACTTGTCGTTGACGAGATGGAAAAGCCAAGCTTGAACTTCCGAGATGGTAACTCACGCGGCGCCAACGATGTGATGTGAAAAAAAAAAAAAACAAAAAGCGTTAAGTTTACCGTGGCAGACGACGATGGTACAGGGGATGAGAGAAGAGAGGGGCGTAACTAAACAGCGAGTGATGACACGGCAAAGCGATGGAATGAAAGATAAACGATATGACGTAAAAGGTTGTACATTGTGTGGCGAGACAAAATGAAGACGTTTCCTTTCGTGTACTACTGAAAACAATTGAAAAATTACTTTCGATTTCGAATATCAATCCTTTGCAATACAGAATAAGAGACATAGTAACACCCTTGCTTTAATAATTATTATTTTCTTCCAAAGACTCGTAATGCCGTTTCACTAATTGTTTTCGTATAACCAGAACAAATTTTCTTCAATTCTAAAATAGTTTATTTCACAATATAATTACCACAAATATTTTCGTGCTTCAAAATGTTGAATATTTTACGTATTTATTTTCTCTTACCTCCACTAATATATTTATTCATTTATTTATTTTCGTCCAACTTAATGAAATATTTTTATTCATTTTTACCGTTTTTTCATGACCTTCACGTGAGAATCATGTCGTCGCCTGACCCGCACACACGAATTCCCCGCATGAATGTTCTTTTTATTTTGCGCCCGTTCGGAATAATTCAACGTGGGTTTTCACTGCGGTGAGAATACCACTTGGAGAAGCAAGTCACGTCGCGTAAAATTCCTTTAATGATTCTCACAGGAATTTCACATGGCTGTTGCGCTTAATCATATACACATATGTCTGAAATGGAGTGAACAATAATATAGATGATAATTTGTGATTTTTTTTTTTTCTTCATAACCCTAAAATTGGCTAAATTATTATAAAATATGAATGGTCACATTAGTCGCACGTGATATGAAATATATTGGCAATTTCTCATGGTTTAATTCAAATTATGTTGAGAATAATAAAAGGACGCCGGAGGAATTTATCGATCGTGCAAGCTCTGTGTGTACCGCATGTATATAATTTATCTTGGTCGTTTGCTTCGTATTAATTCAATATATGTACATTTTAGAAGCATGTAATACAGTTTGTGGGTCACATCTATACATACATGCACCCGGTACATAAAAGCCAGTGTCGTGAATTGTTTAAAAGCACAATAAATCATGTAGTAAAAATAGTTATCATCAAATAAGACAATTATACGTGACATGGCAATAATTAATTAAATACACTGTCAATTGTCAAAAGTAATTGGTCATTTTTTTCATTTATGGTCCATGAATGTTTTCAATTCCAATAGAATCAACACTTCCACGACGGTAGAATGTTCACATTCGAAATTCTTCTTATTTCCGTTCAATTACTCATCGTTTTTCCGTTAGAAATTGTTGATTGACGTTTTGAAATGGTCAATTAACTTGTAAGATATTGGCGATCAAAGTCACACAAACAAAATGTGGCGCAAAGTGAGTTGTCTGATTCCAATTTAGTCTAATTTGAAGACTTAACCGACTTACATGTTATTGAGTATATATATATATATATATACATTCGTTCGTAAAAATGCTTAGCGGAATCGAGGCATGATTGAAGAAAGCCAATGCACTAGTAAGGACCCAGACTAAGTATTGGGTATTACCAGAGCATTGATTTTTCCTCAATTTTTTTTTCCATTTGGGTTGTAGAGAAACCAGTTTGATGAATTCAATAAAATAAATTCTTCACTATTATTATCATTGCTATTACCATTATTACAATAATAATAATAATTATTATTATTATTATCAGTACATGGATGAATTATTATGTTCATTAGATATTGGAACACTTTGTAATAAAAAATAATTGACTACTGACAACTTAGAACATTCAGTGACCATATACATATTTTTTCTTTCCACCGTCTGGGTAAGTGTCGACACTCGTAAATTTGAAAATTTACATTCTAACGAATATACGAAAAGTTTTCAGCATTTCACGATTGCATTTGTAGGATAAAAACAGAATCGAGGAACAGGAATATGAAACGACCAGGCAAATGCTTTGGAAAAAGAGAATGAATGTACATATATATATAAGTCTATATATGTATATGCAATTGAGAAAAAGTTTTCGTTGAGAAAAAGTATGTCGTGCCCGTTCAAGCTTTAAAGATTTCTCGCGTCCGTTCGAAACCTTGCATTCCACTTCTCCCAAGAGTGTCTTTCTATACTTGTGGCATGGGAATCGTTGTCATACATGGAAAATATCTAGCATTTTATTTCGTATTGCTTTCTATCTATATATTCTCTGATAAAAATGCAATATTTTTATATTTATTCGATTTTTAATTGTATTTGTTTCAGTTCAACAAACTTAATTGATTTCTACAAAATATTTTTAGATTCGGATTCTACTGTGAAAACATTGAACTACCTAAAGTAAATTCCGTTGAAAAGTTCTTGATTTCTTTGTGGACAAACTCAAACTCAGATAGAAAAAAAGAAATGAAAAAATGTGGCCTCGGCAAGGCCCCACGAGTCAAGTGTGCAATAAGTTTTCTCAAAGGCGGAGTCAGATGCGTTGTACAAAATATTTTAATTGGAAAAAAAATTGATGTTTGATATTGAATGAATACTAAACAGGTCACGATGAACCATGGTAACCATAGGAATTCGTTATCACGGTAATTAATGTTGTGTAGTGCATGAAAAATACAACAATTATATTAAAAATTAAAATCGCATCTTGACGTTATAACTTTTCAATTCTATGTTTCAATCTCTTTAAAAAATAATTATTCTAATTTTTCTTTTAAATTTTATTAGGAAACAATAATATTGTTTTTGATTGACGGATCGTTACACTTTGCAGCAAAGTTATCTTCCTTTAATATACTTTAAATTAACATTAACGACGACCGCAGTGACCGTATAATACTGATGGAGCTTCCAGATTGAATTTATCTGCACCATTCCAAGATAAAGTGCCTATGTTACGGTAATATAGTTCACATACCAATCTATATGAGGAATATATATATATTCCTCACTGTAATTTTGTCCTTGGTTTACGCATTCGGAATGGGATTTACTGGAGCAAAGAGAGTCTTGTTTATACTCGCAAATTGCGTACAGTAGTTACAGAGAGTGTGCACTGCTACTTGAATATATACATTTGTATTTACTCATGTATAATAGCTCTTGACAAACACTATCTAATTTTCTCAGTTGTATATCCAAGTATATGAGCATGGGGGTCAATCAATTAATTCACTATTTTGTACTACACATTGGCAATGGTTCTACAATACTCCAAATATAAGTATGTTTTCGTGTACTGTTTTTATTGTTTGTGTAGAAAATAACTCAGTGTGAATGTGATTATGTGCATTGAAGTTTTACAATCAATTCTTTAATAGAAAATACCTGATTCGATTGAAAATACACTTTCTAGGATATTGCTACTTGATGCAATCTGTCATTTAATTGGGAAGGAATAAAACATGAAGTATCGGGTCACCGGAATCGAATCCTGTGACCCAAAACCTCTTGGGTTATTCACCTTACTGACGATCACATTGGATGACGCTCAGCTCTAATACTTATTCTGTGCATCGGAGTTCATGTCTGTCACACATGTTTTATATATATCATTGAATCATTATTTCGTTTGTGAAAAGTGGGAAGAAATTTCCAACAGTTCGCTTGAATCAAATAAAAGGATACTAATATAATTGCGTTCCCCAATTTTTTGTCTTTGATAGTTCGTAACTAATTTAGTGATAACTTTGTTTTGCTTGTGATAATAATTCGATAGTGGCTTTTAGTGAATTGAATCGAGGACACTTTGAGAGAAACAGGAGGATTAGTTCAAGTGGGGAATCCTTATTTATTTTTTTGGGATGTTGGAATTTTTTGTGCTGGTATTAAACAAAAGTTTGATACCAATTAATCTCGAACTTTGTACATGTGTTTATTAATCATCTGTAGAGTAATGATTTGCTTTATAATTATTTTTGTTAATAATTGTTCACTTAACTGGAAATAAATGAAAGCAATAGTGTTGTACTTCATGTAGCTATGAAATGACAGAGTAGAAAGAATAAAGAATTCTGCCTTAAGAAACAACAATGGAAAGACATAATGCATTACTTTTTTCGATTACTGTACCATGAAAAGATGTCTATTGGATATGCAGCAAAAATTTGAATCAAATCAGACCAATAGTCTCAGAGATATGCCAACCATTCGTGAAAAAGCTGTTTCGAGAAAAACGCGTTAAAAGTTCTAACATGCTCAAAGTTTTACCTGTGCACTGAGTCAGTGAATGCTTGACAACTTTAGAAATTTAGCGAGTTTTTACTTGAATAATATATATATTCTTGAAACTTTGAACTGTAAGATTTTGTAATAAAAATGAATGGTTTTTTTTTTTTTGTTTTAATACAACAAGAAATAATTTTCTCTTTAACCCTCTGCAGCAGAGTTTGACAATTATCCGACTGTATTTAAAATTATTTGATATTTTTGGGGATTCGGATGCCAAAACAAATCTGAATGTAATCAAGGCTGAAGCATAAGTGTTAAAAACTCGGTTCGCATTCAAAATAACGCGAGGAAAAATTGGAAATAATCTCTGGATTCATATAAAACCGAGTCTCATTCTTTTAAAATGTCGATTTCTAGTTCACTTTTAAAATAACATACTCCAAAAACCTTTCGACTGAAGCTTCAATTAAAATCGAATTGATATATATATATAACACTGTATTCTCCAAAAACGTAATAGTCCAAGATTGATTGTCGAACACTTGTGATAAATTCAAATAAAATTTTACAACTAAAAAATTATTTATCGTATAAGTAATATGTGTACTTCTTGATAATGTGGAATCACTTTAGTTTGGAATCATAGATTATTGTGGTAGACATGTACGATGTTGGAAGAGAATATGTGTTGGACCAGCCGGTGCACTGGAACACTCTGTAAATCTGGTTGGCAAGGAGAAACTAAAATACTAGTAGGGCACTCAGAGTATCCATTAAGTCATTTATTATTTATGCAAAATTGTGGGTACGTAGTTGTAACTTATAAGCTGTACCTTTGATGCAGAAAAGCAACTCATCTTTTAATCTATTTTCAAACTATAAAAATTGATGGTATCATTTATATATGTGTGCTGTTGGTTCGGTTGGTATGTTGCTGATATGAATCACTTGAATTTGAAAGTGGCTGAACAAAGAGAAATTTCCAATACGACCCGCAATGACGTTTCATATATATTCCGCATGATTGGAATTAAAAAGTCGTACTCGACACATCACGTTGCATTCAATTTCAAATGTTTAATTGGGAATGGAAGAATTTAATTTTTCAAGTAATTGAAGTTGTCGACATAAAGTTGATTGAATCAATGAATTAATTGATATTGTTCAATTGAATTTGATGACACAGAATGGTTTTAATTATTCCAAATTGGTTCATTGATTGAACACCTTGAAATATATTTTCAAATCATCTGGAATTAAATTTAATTGTTTGATTTAATAAACATACAATTCAAACCGTTGGCTTTAAATGCACTGGGCCAGAGTAACAACATATTTTTTACAATTTGCAATGAGATGATTGAACAGTTTTAATTAAAAAAAAAAACATCTGATGAG
Source organism: Zele albiditarsus (assembly GCA_958496275.1). Taxonomy (NCBI): domain Eukaryota; kingdom Metazoa; phylum Arthropoda; class Insecta; order Hymenoptera; family Braconidae; genus Zele; species Zele albiditarsus. Next base: position 16,609,735 of record OY292408.1, read on the forward strand.
TTGTTTATATATGAGTCAGGAAAGAAAATACCATACTAGTTAAATCGTTTTATATGTAATTCTTTTATTTTCTGTCTTGTATTATTACTACACATATGTTGCAATATTCCATAAAGTTTTTCACGATGAATTTCGTGTACAGTTTAAATAAATGTCAGTGTGGTAAGAAGTGAGAATGAAAAATTGAATATCAGCAAGTAATTGTTGGCAATCTGCATTCTGTCAAACTATCGCGACAAAGTTTTGCGTTCAACGAGAAGTGTTGGCGTGAGAAGCGGATGTTGAGGTGGAGAGGTTTTAGAACAAACCAGAATAAAGGAAAATGCTTGGTGAAATGAGGAGAAGAGAGGTATAAGAGAAGACAAGGTAGTTGGAGGAAATAACGTGGGGTGGAGAGAAACTCACAAAGTCAAACGCAGTTCACAGGCGCGCTGTCAGTTGAATCTTCGCTTAGCAGTGTCTTGAAATATAACAACCATATATATAAAGTTCATTTCTTTCCGAAGATTTACCGCATTTTATGTCACAACATCGTTCCTATTTTTTGTTTCTTTTTTTATTTGTTTAGCTATCTGAAAATTGAATTTAAAATTAATTTAAAAATCCAACGATAATTCAAATGGATATTATTTACTCATGGTTGTCGCAGCGTTCGCTCAGCAGTACATTGTTCATTACATCAATTGGATACACGCTATTACGCTCGTACTGTTTATTACAAAGTCGATATCTTCATTAAAATCATTTAACGTCGATTCGAATTTCAATTTTGCTTGATAGATGTCATTGATATAGAAATGACATGTGTTATTGAATGAGAATACAGGGGCACATGTTGACTACAGATACATTTATATATACATAAAAGTTATATTGTGAAAAATATTGATACAATATCAAGAAAAATATGTCATTCCTCGACAATTTTTTAATGAACATAACAGTAATTATTTCCGTTGCAATACGCTATAAAATTTGCTGTCGAAATGTGTTCTCTGTGTCAAAGTGTCTCTAAATCAAATTCATATAATTGAATTCAAATCATTTTCATTCTGTTGTATAAATAAGTGAGCGGTGCAGTTCAATGAACGGAGTGTCGAGAAGTTGGATACTAAAATAAGATAATTGTAGTTCTATAATCTCGTATTGAATTATAAATCCAAGATTATTGATCCTGTCGCGTGATGAGACTGAGTCGAACATTTTGCAGTGTACGAAATGATACAGTTGCAGTAAAGGGTAAAAAAAAAATATAATAATAACGAAAATTAAATGTGCGAGTCCGCGAAGCCATTTTGTTTGAACGTGCTCGTATTCTAATTAAAACTTTAATAGCTACAATTGCATTTAGTATTAATATTATACTTATATTCACGAGGGTTTTTTTTTTTTTTTCCGAATATACTGGTTGTATTTATTTTCATGTGCACGCGCACGAGTTTATTCCAAATCCCGACGGATTTATATAACTCCGTTTCACCATCGTTCTCCTCATGAGTTTTTGGCGGAACTCGTGCTCACAAATTGAATTAAGAATTCACAGCAATGCATAAATTATTGTATTTATATATAAAATATCATTAAATCTCTACTTAATTAATCACTCCAAATTATGCGTAATTTATATGAATATTTTGTTCGTTGACAAAAATATTGTATAATTAATTAAATTAATGTATGATAAATATACGAGTTGATTTATATGTATATTGGTCGGCAATATATCTTGATTCATTTTAACATGATGAGGAATCACATGACATAATTTCCAAGACTATAGATGTTAAACATCTCCCCCTCCAACATCACGTGCTGATAAAACCTTAGCGTCATTTCACCAAGTCAGTACACATCTTCAAATTCAATATATAGAAATGGTCATAATTCAAAACGCCACATTGATTCTACCTACTTCTTTTTTTTTTTTTTTCTTTCAAAGACACACAATTATATAGATAAAAAATAAATGTGTACAAGTACTTGCATCCATTTTATCTTATCGATTGGAAATAGTTATAGCTCGAATCAACAGATCACACAATTATCTCTGTATGTATTTTGGTATTGTACAATCACATGATAATTATTGCTAACAGTATTCATAGCCCGATAATGTCACAAGGGCATAATGGCATGTAGTGTAACGGATGCATGCGCTTTGGCTTCCACAGCATTGGTTAAAGCTCCAAGTGTACATAAGGGCGGGGTGTAGAGTACGATGGAATGAGTAAGGATGGTAAGAGATACTGTAGAGCACACGGTCCGAGACCGTATGAATTGCAAATTGTTGCAAAGTTGCGTCGCCACGTACTGAGGTTCGCGAGACCGCTCTTGGTGATACACTATATTCTGTGCAACTTTCCTCCACCTTCCTATACTCATTTTGAAGCGTGATCCCAGGCAAGTGCAAAATGAAGTACATCGTTGGCTGCAATGTCTCGTTTGGGACAAACAAACTTTCAGCGGTAGCATGTATCCTTTCTAACAGAAAATTTTCATTTCGTCGTTCAAAAGCCAAAGACGCGTGCGCACACAGCCATGAATACTCCTTTTCATATCTTGTTGGGGTAGATGTAAGTACTATCAACTTCAATCATCTGTTTCTATCTTATGCTAACTCTGATTACATACGCCATGTTTCATGTGCTAGGAAGGTTATTCATGACTATTTGTAATTCATCAATCATTTTAATATAATATGCATTTTGTATTATGTAAATAAAATGGACTTATGTTAAGAATGAAGTTGTTTTGATTCAAAGTTTGTTTTTATTACTTGAAACCGAATTAAATTTTACATTCGATCCGAGTAACAGTTAAGGGTCTATCAAGATTGAAATGTTGTTGAGTCGAATCATTTTTCATTACTTTTGTTCATTATACTCATATTTCTGATTTCCAAATTAAAAATAAAAGAAAATAAAAGTATTACATGAAATAAGTTGCAGAGGATTTCGAGTGTTTCGAAATCTCTACTATTAAACTCATGTTGAAAAGCATTAGAGACTACTGGCAATCTCTTTTATTTTAGCGCCCAAAGGTGTCAGTGGTTCTCAAAGGGTTATGGCAGTACACATAAACAAACTAAATGAACACACGCGAAACAGAAAGGAAGGGAGGAACACACACCTAACAACAAAGACAGTCTCACAATGTGATTCATTATATAGGCGAAAAGTAACACGCCCTGAAACTCTAAATCACACGTATGTATGCGGATTATATACTGTGCGGGTATCTTTACTGAAAATGTTGTGTTTAGCAAGATGTGTGTAGTGGCGCAAGTGCTGCGGCATCACCAACTCCCTCAGGCAACCTCCTTATATTATATAATACAATAGAGCTTCAGTGTATAACCTCATGCAATAAGTCTCAGTCTTTAACATTATATTGTTTGCACCCACGGAACAATCTCCCTTTAGGATAATGCTACAATTCCAATGGAGAATAATAGATTGCCGATGAGTATATATGTATACAATTCAGCCAATTCGTTACGACCGATCGAGCCGTAAATAGTGTGTCGATTCATTGGCTGCCAAACGAAATTTCCGTGGAGCGCACACGTGATATAGTTCTTTCGAGTACATGGAAGCATAAATCATTCGCGTGCAATGATATGTGTGTTGAAAGAGGAAAAAATAAAAAATACATGAAAGACTTTTGCTGAATAAAAAAAAAATAGTCAATAAATAAATATATGAACAAAGTATACGAGGAACAAATATTTGTAAAATTTAAAATGTGAGTGAGAATATTATTGCGTATGGTGTAGTTTACATTTCTCTGCGCAATTTATATAAACTTTTGTTCAGAACAAATATATTGATACGTACTTTCAAATTGTAAACATGAAATATGAGTAGATCGAAATACAAAATGTTTTTATTGAGATGTATATTGAGCCAATATAAATTCAAATAAATTCTGAATGTGAATAGAGTGTTCAATATTCAATTACTTGTCTAACTGCGGTTATAATAAAATTTTTTTTTTCTTTTTCGTCATACTCCCGTGAAAAAATATATGTACATTATATTCCGGGTAAATTCTATTTATTGTGAAAATTTATCAAGGGCAAATGTTGATCATTTTTGTTGATTTTATTATTGGATACTATTCCTACCACCTTTTTTTATTTTAATGCTTTGATATACTCGATTGATAATACGAAACCACAGAATCATATATTTCCCATACATAATAAAATACACATTAGTAATACATACTTGCCACTATTGGAAAAGCAGTACACACATACATAAATTATGTTCATGACGATATACGATTTTGATTTTATTTTATATCGAATTGAGAATATACATTTTATATTTATATATGTTTATATGTATTCAGTGATATGACGAAATATTGAAGAAAGCACATCCAATTTTTACCCGATTACCTACATCCACGACACGTTCGAGTTGGTCCAATGGCGATACGATTTGAAATATGAACTCACTTGTCGGAAAATATGGTGGCGTCGCGCAAAAGCTCGAACTCAAGAGGCATCACGAGCGGAATGTGTGATATATATCGTACTCTATAGACGTACAGGATGGATAGGTGTGCAGTGTAGGATATATAAAAGGGTAAATCAAAGAGAAGAAAACGAAATAAGGTATAACAGGAAAAAATAAAAGTGATGAGAAAAGGGCAAGCGAGATACTGTGTGTATATATATGGATGAGAAAGAGGATAGAACAAGGATGGTATATGGGGGACAGACTGATATTATTATTCCACGAGTGTAGTTGCTCTCACCGGATATACGAGAAAAAGGATGTGGTACGCAGAAAGAGGATAGTATAAAATGGTACTGAAGCTATATAGAAGATGTTTCTAGTGTGGTGTAAAAGAAATAAGAAATAGAAAAAAAAAAAAAAATAAAAAAGAAAAATGAATGAAGAGAAAAAAGGTTTTTGAAGTTGAACGAAGGGGGATGGCTTTTAATTTATTTGACAAAGTTTGAAGGTCTCGAGAGAGCGTTGCGACGTCTCACCAGGGAACTCGTAAATCTTGGTCCCTTGATAAAAGTGCAAGCTTGAACTTTGCACGATGCATTATCCATATATTCAACAATTCTTTGTTTCCCGTATAACTTTCATACTCGTCTCGTGACAGCACAGATATCAGCCCACAATGGTATTTGCCATTGTACGACCTTCCATCTGCGTATACCATTCTGTCGATCAATGATCACTACGTGTAGGAAGTCTGTCGTACATATGCACGTCTGTGCAGGTTGGAATAAAAATAGTCGAATGATAGAAACTAAATTTGAAAATAGCAAATAAAACAAGTGAGGAAAATAAATAATCAAAGTTTTTACATTGAATTGTGAATGACTCTTGAGAATATGAGAAAGTTTGCAAATGAAAATGTCAAGATGATTTGTCAGAGAGCCAAACTAATTTTATGAATTCGAATTTTTTATTATTCATCACACAGTGATAAGGTAAGTATTCAAACTGTCTGAAATTTCACTTTGGATGACTTTGACATATTTCCATGTTTTTGGAATTCTTGAGTTTGAGAAACATCGTTTCACCTTGGTGTTTTGAAGTTTGTTTGTTCTATATGTCTGTCTTCAGTATATGAGACAAGTAATCGATAGAGTAAAGTGACGAGACAAAAATATAGAAAATTTGTTGATAGTAAATTGATGACAAGAACATGATAAATTTCTGCGTCATTGTGGTGGTTGTGATGTTATGCGGAATATATGCATATGATTATAGAAAATACAAGACTCTCTTTTCCGATTCTTTGAAAAATTCCAATCAATCAATTCGGATATAAATTTCATAATTGAGTCAAGGAGACTGTTATTAGATGAATATAAATAATAAGAATGATGCTTTGAAACCTACTTTTTGAGAATTGAAAAGAGGAAGTTTTGTCACTCGGAAAGACGAAGATTTTTTTATTAAATACTTTTTCCGTATCGCCCGTTGTTCCGCCACAATGATATTTTCTTCCAGCAAATAGATGCGTGTGAATTAATGAGGTCCGTAATATTGCCAAGATAATCTTTGTTTCTTTGTTTTTTTTTTTTCATGTCCCCATTATACTCAGCATCAATCAAAAAAACCATTACTTTTTGCATTACTTTTATACGCATGGCATAGCATTATTCTTTATTGAAAAAACTCGAACACGAGCATGTAATTAGTGTCACTCTTCACAGTGAAACTATGTTTTTGAGGTTTTACATTATGTTGACTTTCCCTCAATTAATATGCAATTTATCTTCCCACATGTTACCGTTATTCATTATCTGTTTATTTTCATTTTCAATTTTCATAGATTTCACCTCAAACAATCAAGCTCGTTGTTTTTCTTTCGGATTTATTCTATCAGCAAATACGTTAGCATCAGCGCCTGAGGATATAATCAATGTTTTGTAAAATGCAAATAACATGTTTCGAAAAGTACAAAAAACAATAAGAAAAAAATTCCCATCATAATCGTGTCTAATAATTTTTCTATAAACAAAACATTTTTTTTCATATTTTATCCCATACCAAAATGATCTCATATTTCTCAACTGCCACTCAATTTATTTCCGTATATTATTCTATCACTTGTTCCATTTTTTGCTTCTATTTTATTCTATTCTTGCTCCCTGCCTTTTTTTTTTTTATCTATTCCACTTTATTCGCCACTCCATCTCACGTTGGAACTCCCAAGCGACAATATACTCTGTCTAGAAGAATTGTTATCTCACGTTTCTCATCCTGTATATATTTTTATTTTCGTGTTATTATTATTATATTTCTCTTCACTTCTTCTCTCCATCATTACCGTTTCAGAATTTGTTGTGGCGCACCATCATGATATCCAGAGATTTTGCAAAAATACAGGTGACGAAACTCGAACGATAAAAAATAAAAAACAAACAGAATAAGAAATAAAAATTGACACAGTGAACATTGACAACAATAGAATGACTTGAAATGTTGTGTCACCATACCTTGAAAGTTGATTCCTTTTTTGCTTGGTTTTTTTTTCCATATTGTCGCATCCACGCTCAAACACCAATAATCCATGTATCCTCTCTATACACGTGACTACGAAATTCTATATGTTCATTGCAAGCCAATAAGAAACTTTAAACACAATGAAAAGGTATATGGGCGGGTAGAGAATTGAAGACTGATACTCAGATTGCGATCGTATCTCACAGAAATGCGAAATTAAATTCGTTTCAATATTCTTGTTAAATTGCCAATCGGAAAATGGTCCCGATAGTAATCAATCTGTTTGACCCCGTCTGACTATATTGCACGTTGTTGAGTTCGTGAGAAATATATATCCATATAATTGAAAGTGAGATAAAGTTACATAATATAGATAATAAAAAATTGAAAAATGCGAAGAATATTAATTTACATTTTGAACAATATATTTAATTGGAAATATATATTCACCTGCATTATGAAATGAATCTGATCAGAAAGAAAACAATGCAATAGTCGTTCACCGATAAATTTTCATCATGACAAATATAAATTTACAATATATCTTCAAGCATAATCAATTATCGTTAATTAATTTGAGAAAAGATTGTTCACATCCGATAAAATAAAATCTCTAAGGGCATGTTCTAGAAATCATACAACGAGTTTTCATTGTTCTATTATATAGCAAGTAGCAGCACCTCGCGCTCACTTGTAACTCATTGTTATCATTGCTGTTATTATTATCACTATTGATATTATAGTCACTATCTTTATTATTACTGTTATTGTTGTTATTATTATTATAACACTTATTTTTTTTCTTTTAGAGAAATATTCTAGACATAGTATGCCCCATTGATATGTTCAGTTTCCTTGTTTTTTTTATTTTTCATCATGTCGTGATAAAAAAAATACTGGAATGGTATAAAATGTGAACTTAGATGGCCTTGACATTTCATGACGTTCTCGAAGTTTCACAGTTCGATAAACGAGGTTACGGTGCGCGTTGTCTGTCATGGGACGAAAAATATGACACGTTACATTTTTAATTTTGTTTCCGTTTCAGCCGGAAATAACATTTATAGATATAAAAAAATAATATTCGAGATGCGAATTTTTCATATACAATTCTGATGATAAAAATATTACTATTACAATTTTAATACATATTATTTATCATATCGTTGTTGTATCGATCACGAAACATATATTATATATAAGCTCAATAATAATTATATTATTAATAATAGTAGAGTAGTTTTGTTATTAACAAATGAAAATTTCATGGTATTATAGAGTTCATTCTCACATAAAGTACTGATGTTAATGTGAAATTTGCTGCATAAAACCATGAGCATAAAATAATACACATACCCTTTATGACCATAGCGAAATATTACTGCTGACATTTCAACGCAACCATGTAAATCCAATCACATAATGCTTCTGGTTGGTTTAGTACGTGACTGTTGTACAACCTAATAATGATGCTATTGAATGTGCACGCGGCAGAATAGCCGATTGGTATATATGTAATTAACGATTTTACCATTATTGTTTGTTATATCGAACAATGAGAACCATTGTGGTATGAACACAAAGCTCATCGTTGGAAAATCAAATACGTATACGAAAAAATAATTTTCATTTATTATTTGTTCATTTTATTTTGTTGACAAAGGGGAAAATAAATATACATGAGATTATTATTTTTCTTCTTCATAATAGAGCTTTGTACCTCATGCATTTCTATTCTCCGCATCACATTCAGTTGTGATATGAAAAATATTATTATCGCGATGAATTTGACAACACAAACAGCACCGAATCTTTGGGGTTTTTCTATTGTGATCTGTAATCCATGAAAAATTATTAACAAAACAATTGTTGGCTGGATATTCCGTCATTCATAAAAACGTATTTTCAAACCATCATTGTCACCATTTATTCGCTATTTTTTTTTTTGTGGAATCTCATCACTTGGCCTCTTTGTTTTATGAATTTATTTTTATCGTGAATAGGAGACGTATTCACATATTGAAAAAAGAAAAAAAAAAGAGAGAACTATATCACTAATTCCACGCTAAAGATAGAAAGGCTTTCAAAATATGAAAAATGATTGTGAATGTTAGTAGAACATTAGAATACAATTAACGAAAATGGATTGCATACGACTGTATATCAGTCGATCCATCTTGCGGATATGCTTAACAAAAATAGAAGCCAATAGAGCAAATGGATTTGATTGCATAATGCAACGAGTAATCGCGATGCTTGGCTTTTAGTTGAACAAGCGGAAACGCAACGATGGAGAGAGCGATGTGAAAGGGTAAATTGCAAATGTCCTTTGGGGCAAGTGGTTGAACGACGAGTATCATATAGTACGTAACATACATTTTCTGATAGTGTGGCAGTGTGTCTGTTGAGAGAAACGTAGAAGAAAGAATGGCATCGTGCCCCGGACTCGTCGCCCTTATTCTTCTCTATGGTATAGAGGTGACTGTGCAATTTTCTTTTCCCATGGGGAATCTACAAGCCACGAACGATCTAGTAGGTTGTACAGTTCAGTTGATCAGGGAATACCACAACAATTTGAACACGCTCAGGATCTACCAAAGTACATCACCAACTTCGTCATTAGTTTCAGTGATGATTAGAAAACACATTTCGGAAATACATTATCCATATTCTGTAACATCTATGAGCATTGATGCGACTACTTCACAATTACCAGTTACAGAAAAAATGTGTTTAGCTGTTGTTAATACTCAAAATGAATTGGAAATTATTGTGAAAATATTATATTGAAAGTATCTGCCCGGTGTGCCTGGATATGTAAAGGGTAATTGTCGGATATTGAATATGATTCAAGTGAGTCAAATGAATGAATAAATTGTTCTTTCATTAGTTGTGTCTATCTATTATTTTTCTCTTGTCTTTTGATCATCGATAAGTCAATATTTTTTTTCTTCCATATACAAGTCTAGTGAACAAAAAAAAAAATTCGTTGCAAAAGTGCACGAAGTTGTGACTGGCGACTGCACAATGTGCTGGTCTACCGAAACGAAACACAGTAGGAGCTGAAATAATACGAATTTTTGATTCGAAACTTTTACAGTATATTTTTCAAGCTTCACACTTTCGTGACATGAAAAAGGAGAAAAATTCCCCCATAATTTTACACTCGAGTGCCCTTTTAAATTACTTTTACTATATGAAATATTAATATTGTTCACAAAGACGTTCATTGTGTGGATAAAATTTACACGCGATTTACTCTATATTTTTATTATCCACAGGTTGGTCAATATCATCATGGTGTGCTAATAAAATTGAAAACCGACTTTTATCCTGACATAAATATTTCGGGAGGTTGTGAGCTATCAGTGATGGTACAACCACCTTTTCTACCGTATGTGGTGACCAAAGATGATAGACATCCCAGTGGTATTGTGGGTGAACTTATGGGAATGTTGGGTAACTCGATGAATTTCACAACCAAGTATGTGTGGTCGTCAACAACTGCCGCTATGATAAAACATCTTGATGAAAGTGATTTGAACCTTTTCATGAACATGATTCCACGTGCTACAATAGTTGCTACGAATTACAGATTTTCTCTTGGTATGACACAGGTGACTTTTATTGTGCCCATCAACGAAAAACGTGAATCGATTATGGGAAAATTATTGCTACCATTTGACAATCTTGTTTGGCTGTCTACTTTGTGCGTTTTCATATGTTTGATGGTTTTATCAATGTTATCACATGATGTTAATATTTGCAGTATTTTATTGAAGATATTTGGCTCACCTACAACCTGAGTCGATAGAGATTAACACATTAAATGAATTAGTTGAATTGAATTTAAGTATTTTATGTGGAATTGGTACGAAAACAGCTATATGCAGTTTGGATGAACGACTTTATAAAAATCTTTGTATGAAATATGTGCTTGCAAGTGATGAAGCTACTTGGGATGAATTTTATCCCAACTTTTTTAAAAGTGGTATGATGAATAGTACTGCTGTAATATCGAATTTAGATTTCATTAGAGCATATCCAGCTTTTTTAAATGCACTTGCAATGAATGAAAATCCAACTGATGTTAATCAACTTGCTGAAGTTAAACCTGGTGGTGATTATATATTTATTATGAAACGTGAATTTGAGAGATTATTTTCCAGTGGATTAATCCAATTCTGGCAGCAGCAATATAGTAATAGTGAACAAGATCAAGGTATTATTCGTTCCAATAGATATATGCAACGTGAATTTATCGAGTGTGGTATTGTTATTCATATTGTAGGACTCGTAATCAGTATTACATGCTTCATTGCTGAAATGTTAATTCACCGTTTTGCTGTGTAGATTTGTAAGTATTAAATAATTATGTTAAGAAGGCATTTTAGTGTGAGATTTGGTGAATTTCGTCCTCTTTATTTTTCTATGTGAACCTCTGAAAAAATACTGTGCAAGTTCTGGATGGATATTGGGAATATTATGAATCCCATAGCCTCTCATTAATGTCGAAAAAGAACAATAATTCTCGAGGTTATTTATAGTAAAATTTATTTGAATGATTAAAAGTTTCGGGAGAAAATTATATGTACATATTATTTTTTTTTCCATCAGCTTACCACCAACTTTTCGAATTTACATCATAAAAAGTATGTTACGATCTTTGTAATAAATTCTTCCTTCAACAGACAAATATATTAACCACAATCAAACTCAAAATCGTGCATAAATTAATTCCGTATGGAACTCACAATTATTTCCCAAATTGAATGACAATAAATTTTCTAATTGATCAAAGACTCGAACAAAGCAATACAATTTCAATTGCAATATAACACACTACCGAATAATCAATTACTAATATTCTCAAATCAAACTTCACAATGAGGTACGATAGATAATGCTCCACCAGCAACGACTCCTGCCTGAACATTGCATGACACAAAGGCAATGCCGCATGAATAGCTAACCACAGACAATTTAATCATCTATACCAAAGGCTCAGCACAATTAGTGAGAGATAATCATTTCAACTATTAAATCTATACTTAAAATGATTACACACTACAATGAGTATATACTGATTGTATACATGTGCTGTGCAGCATTGTTGATTGTCATCTTAGTATCTTTCATCGTAATTGGAATCCACTTTATTAAATTCAACAAAAAGTCATGTTTATACTACCCGAAAATTATTTATCCAACGCAATAAATAATAATCACAGAAAATCCCCACAGGAGCTTTGTTCACTGTTATCGGTGGTTGTGAATGCGTAATCGAATTGGCCGTGAATCTCACGGGGATTAAGTTGACGTAATCGGATTCACTGTATTTTGTTCGAACAGTAAATGGCAATGACTGGTATCTAGAGACTTGTTTGGCCAAATTATTTTTTTCCAGTTGATAACTGTGGAAATTCGATAATCACTATGTGTTAATGATTTTCTGCACATGAATATCCTAACAATACTGAGCGGATAAAGGAGTATCAATAGATAAAAACAAAGGGCATGATAAAACAGAAAAATTGTAGCTTAATATGAGAAATGGGAAGTTACGTTGCTTAATTGTCAATATCACGCACTCATGGTTCTTTTTAATCATTCATGAAGAAGCATTTGATTGAATTCAATATAATAATTTCATCATTAATCAATAGCAAATGATATGAAGAACACCATGTTCTTCTGTTTCAATTCATTCTGTCTTGTTCTTTTTTCTTATATATGACCACTTATATTAAGACAAATGGTGTTATCAATTAATCACAGATGAAAAAAGACCCGAGCAAACATCTCATGTTTCTTTTACAGTCTACCCAACCAATTCTCTAAAGTGTGCGCGGTAAAAAGGAAAAAAAAATGGATAAAAAATAACATTGATATAACAATTCTTGGTTGATGGAACACACACCTTTCATCACCACGTCAGTATACAGAGTGCCGATATTCAATTTCACACAACCATCGTAGTGAGTAATATAAAAGACAAGTTTTTCAAATTTTTCATGTGCAATATTACAGTTTATTTTCATCATCCTATACATAAGCTAAATTCCAGCTGACGATATATATTATATTTTACTGTATACTCTCACGTACATGTTTTCAACGAAGTTTTTCGCATTTTTAAGTCCCATAAGAATAGAACTGAACCCATTTCAAATCTCATATATATTCCTTACTATATATAGAGAACAAAGAAATAAAGTGATGGAATAAAAAATTCATATCAGCGAATGGACACCGATGTTTTCATGTATATACTCAACAATTTATCAAATTCTGACAGCTCCGTCCGCATGTAAATATCACATTGAATGCGAAAATATATTCATGATTAATTTTACAGGGATCATCGTTTTGACGTGTTAAGAAAATCGATTATTGTTTCTTTTCTTCCAAATGTTATAGCCAACAATTTTTTTTCTATGAGTAGTCTTACATCTGAAACTTCTAAATGCGAGCGATAAATCTTATGAAACCACTGAAAATATTTGATGATGTTTAATGATCAATTGTCTGAATTACGTGATCTCTTCGCATAAATTCTTAATCCAAATCATGAACTAAAATAGTCCACAAAGTCATTTAGAAAAAAAATATACTTCATTCAACAACGACTAAACTTTAGTAATTATAAAATTGGATGCAAATTTGTTTAACAACTGCATAATTATTTAATTGTGATAAAAGTGTAATTAACCCGCAAAGTATTAAAGAAAATTGAATATTGATATAACTGGCCGATGGAAAATTTTCTAATCAAATCTTGGAATCATTGACTTCATCAACAAAGATATTCTGACAGATCAAAATTTACTGCAAATATGACAAACCAAACCGTTCGAGTGAATAGGTTTATTATACCATATACCATATCGGTATTATATTCATGTCTACCATGAAATACGCATCAAGATCCTCCCAGACGACTATTCATTCAAGCGTATATGTACCTATACATATATATCTGAACAAATATCAACACAGTTCGAAGTTCATCCAAGATTCGTTTACCTTTCACTCGTTGGGCGTGAAGTTCGTCGGAGGAGTACAGCAATATCGAGTCACCGAACTTGTATTTGATCAAGGGCAATAGAAGAGGCGGTTGTAAATATCATTGTACAAATAAAACTACACAGAAAATTTATTGCGTGAAAATTTTGCAGTAAACATATGTGAAGATCTTGATATATAAGATTCCTTTAACTAATAGCACGATAATATATTATATTGCTACAATTTGACATACACGAATGATAGAAAAATTGATTCCATGTCTAATTATAACAAACAATAATTCAGTGAATAAAAATATCACATGGTAATATGTTTCGTGAATTTTATTACATTTTAAGACATATTTTTATTGGTCGATTTATGTCCCGACATCAATCTGAATTTTATTTTCTCCTGAACAATTGAAGAGAAAAATGAATTACAACATGTTATAACTTTAAGAATGATTTGTCTCCTAACTCACTAGCTATACTCGAGAAACTTTTTCATAGATTGCACGTAATTTTAAATACGGTTGTGCAATTATTGTGAAATAAATATAGTTCGTCTCTTCGATTGTATATTAATTGATGTAGAGCGTTGCACTGCAGTGAACATCTGTTATTATATCTGTTATCCTTTTTATATGTGATATATTTGCTCGCCATTTTTTTTTGCTCGTTACACATTGTCACGAAAGCCTCTCAATGAATGAGTCACTAATCATATTTCTGGTAGGAATGAAAATTGTGATAGTCAAGAGGAGAATCAAGATGGTCAATGAAAATATCCAGTTTCGATTGCAGCAAATAGAGTGCAAGAAATATGATTCAACTTAATTGCCAAATATATTTCTACAGGGAATAAATTTTATGCAGGTGATAGTAATATAACGCGAATTAATGGCACGAATATATATTATTGCTACGACTGAACATGAAAAAATTGAGAAGTTTTTTTAACGTGATCTTATATTGCCATTAAATCACGAAAAGTATATTCGTTCTTTACAATGTTTATAAACTCGTGCATGTCAACGCTGCATGTTGACCTATTCGATAAAATCTTCCATATTTTTCTTCCTCCTCTTTTTATTTTTATTCTTCGTCGAGTAGCGGTGGTGTATTACACCTATCAAGCCAAAGTGGTTCAACTTGGTCATGCAATTTACACAAAGTGCGGTTTGTGTATGTGGTATGCTTCGCATGACACCATTGTATATGTGCCACATATCACGATGACATCCACCAAGCGGTTCGTTTGAACGTGATTATTTCACGAATTGTTTGTGACTAATTAGCACATATGCTGATATCACCCTAATGGTTGTTCGCAGTACATTTGTAACGCTACTTCGATTGAGAAAATACAAGATACATATTGAAATTAATTTTGTTATAACTCAACGCTACATCCCATTAACACTCGAGTCTAATTAAAGTAACTTATTTGATTGATGAAGTACACTAGTCATGAATTAAAAATATTCTCTCATCACATTTGAAATCAAAAAGTGATTGAGTATTAACGATATTTTTTCATTATTCCAGTTGAGTATAGCGAGAATTAATAAATGAAATCGAGTACTTTGAGGGTGTTTGAAAAGAAATATTTTTCTCTATTCTATCATTGAAATAAATCATGGTACAATTGACGAATACACAGAAGAATAAGAACGTATGAAAATACAGCAGCTCGGTTTATCACCCATTGAAATAATTTTGGCATAATTTTTTTACATTCGAATTTGTGTACCATACGAATTGGCTAAACGTTGTCAGGTGTGTTAAATAGAATGGCTTTGATACTCAACTACGAAGAGCAGTTGGGAATTCGTATTCCCACCGCCATTATTTTTTATATGCCTATACAGTCGCGTCTGTATACGTTTATAGCACTTTCTGCACGAGTCAAAAGCAGGCCATGAAAATCTCTTGCAACTGGAAGTAACTGTCTCTCAGCGCCGAGAATTCTCCAGCTGCGTTTGACTAAAACTGCACTTGTGCTCCTTGTCATTTGAGTTGTCGACTCGACGAGATTTTTTTTTCCTTTCCTTTACGTCGTGACACTATTTATAAATATCATGCGGGAATTCAATTTCAAAACTTCTGTGTGCTTTATTACGAAATATGTTGATGAAAGTAAAAAATAAAAAAAATCAATAACTGAACAGTGCTCGCGAAATGATAGACAGTATATATGTATAGAATTCATAAACTAGTTCATAGTACAGATATTTAGCGGAAGTCATGAGACAAAGTCGGTATGTTGACATCACCAAGCGAAATGGATTTTATTTTTTTTTTCCCCTCTATTCATGTCAAATAATCAATCGAGTGGAATTGCATTTATTGTCAAGGTAGATAGCTTCCTTTGATGCGCAATGGAAACAATTTAAAATGGAAATGTAGTCTGTACAGTCGCACACTGTCCGATTGCGATCGAGACAATGACAGTGATAAACCTAATATGTGCCTTCATTTGTATTGAACCAATTTTCTGAAGAAATATTTAGAGTTATTGGTACAATATTTTCATTTACATACTTTTGTTTTAGCGAAGTATAATTTTTCTTCTTCTTTTTTGAAATAAATCAGAGATAGTTTGAGGTAATAGTCAGTAAAAAGATAGTGATAAGAAATTCTTCTTCGGAAGAGTGTTTCATCACGAATCAAATGTTCACAAAATAAAAATCAAATATTGTACTATTCATTTGCGATCTATAGTGAATATTTTATTTTTTTTACACCTTTTGTACAAAGTTGATAGTTCTATCAGATAGTTAATGGTGTCGTAATTATTTTTACGAAGGAATAAAACGCGAATTGGAAATATTCTAATCTTGAACGGCATCTCAATTTGCACTTTAATGTAAAGTGGAATTCATTCTTGTTTCAAGTGGAACGAGATTTTTTTTTTAATTTTCCACACTTAAAATGAGAACAAATTCAATTCGTAATTTAATTTCCGATTCTATGTCTTCCCAATTTCAGTATTTCTCCAAAAAATCCTGATACGTGAAAGAGTCAACTAATTTATCAATTTCATCAACGTATTGAACTATTTTCATAATATTAATTCAATAATATATATTCCAGAATAATGTACATTAGGTGCAAGAGGACAAATTTCCTTGATTCGAAAGAACATCTTACTTCAGTAAATACACAACTGACCATGTGGACCACAGTCAAACAGATTTCCCGACCTCTTTTTCAAATATGCACTCACAATAAAAGGTTAGAAAAACGCAAAAAAAAAAGCTTCTACATGCGTGTAAAAGTTAAATTCCATATCATTAAAATCATTTTTAACTTTTCCCTTTTTCCACATTATCATATAGTTGATCATCGGACGAGAAAATAATGTAGCATTGAAGCGTGTTTGGAGGCACTCCACTCGAAAAATACGATTGGGTCTCGTCCTCTTCGTACACAGCAACGTTCAATCGCGGATCTCACTCGAGTACGACTCGAGTGCCAAGTCGATGCTTCACGTGGAAGGGCATGAAACTAAGCTTTCCTCGCCTCGAGGATTCCACACGGGATTCTCATCTTGGCTATTCTCCTTGTTTCAGTCTACCCCGGGACGATTCTCTTCCTTTTATTTCTATTTTATTTTATTTTTTTCTTCCTTTCTCTCCATTTCGCCACTCTATATCCGCTACACTTCCCCGACCTAGATACGTCTGGAGCCATTGGATCAATCGTTTCTTATACATATACATTTCACTCCGAAAGTGGTCCTAGAACGCTTCTCCTTTTCTGTTTATCGTACAAGCGGATATTTGTTCATGATTCCATTCCAAACTTACCTATCGTTATATAGTATTATTGTTTATGTGATAGATAAATCATTATATTCACCTGATATAACAAAAAAATAAAGAATAAATAAATATGAATGAAGAAGTGGAATAAAAAATTTATCGACATACATACTGTAATATCAAGATATTTCGGTCAAACGAGTATCCAATTTTGAATTCGATTTCCTTTAACGTCTAGAGGCGGGGGGGCTCTCGTTTAGCTCAGTGTATGGTAATGGGGTTGAACACGGCTCCTAACTTCGGCTTGGCGCCGTTAGTAGCCAGGATATTGGCTGACAAGGACAAACCGTGTTTGTAATGGAGATCCCTAGCCCCACGTGCAGTTTGATCCTTTGGTCCTAGCGTTCCTTCGTATACATACGCTCATGCATTTAGTTGTATACTCAGTCGTTCAACAGACGTAGCTCGTTCATTCTGTATAAGCCTTTGTACGGAAACTAGCTTGTGTTATACCTCTTCAATCTGACAGTCTCTACTACTCTACTCCTTGGATTGTGATATTTTATCAATAGACTGTGTATCATCTGACAGTTGAAAATAATCGCGTAGCTTTATACATACTGTGTCAAACATGATGTACCAATTTATAATATCACTCACCTGAAGAGATTGAGTACATGTTTATATAATTAGGAAATGCGTTACTACATGAATTATTGTCATAACAACTTTCAAAAAGGATGAATGAACATTTTTTTGGTTTTTTTCTCAAAGTAGGAGTCACTCCTGTAGGAGTTTATAAAAATCGTTTATACTCTTAAATCTTCAACTTTCCTATTACTTATTCATACACTCGTGTTCACGAATTCGAAGAAATACTGTTGAAGAAAATTGTACAGCCCCTGTGTTTTGGCCACGTGATACAGTAATGATAAAACTATAGCAATGATGATGATGGTGATGATGATGTCCCATATTTGATTGTTTCCAAAGTATAAGCTTGCATATTGTGAAGAATAAAAATTGTGAGATTTACATATACATATAAACATGACAATATATACAATTGTGAAGTACGCAACTTTTTAATGCCACCATGTGAGAGATTTTTTTTGTCTCCAACAACAGCTATACTCATGTGCACTGGAGTATGTTTAGTACCAGTAAAGAATCACTACTTGCATCATTTTCTTTCTCGACCGCCTCTCTCCTTTTTTTTTTCTTTCTCCAATATTTTCTTCAGCACACGATGTATATATTTTATGTTCACTATCAAGCACTGGAACAAATGGTGCGAGAGTGCGCGGATGCAATGCTGGACGTAGTGGAAAGACTGATATTCAGGTTAACGGGTGAGGGTGGTATACAAAAATAGTGAAGGAAACGAAAGAAAAAAGTGTATACTGGTAATTTGGCGACAAGAATTTTTTTTTTGCATGAAGAAAAAAAAAGTGGGAATCATTGTTCTGGACTTTTTAATCTCGAAGAATAATAGAGAGTGTGATTAATTGCTTTTAATTATAAAAATTGGAAAAGATCCATTGTGATAAACTCATTATTGCAAAGGTGTAAAATATTATAGATATATAGATCTCGTTATGCATATAAGATGGTGCTGTTGTTGGCCAAGTTTAATTAAAACTTGAAGATCTTGAAAACGGATTGCAGAATAATATGAGAGGTGTTGTGGATCATGCACAACTGTTTCTAGTATTGTCGCATCACCACAAAAAAATTCAACATAAGATTATACAATTCAGTAACTATTCATCTTGAGTTTACGATGGGTTTGTGTTTGAATAACATGAGTTTATGAGGGCTGCGACTATCAAATGTCGATGATGAATGGTGCCGGGAGTATAGTAAAAAGTTGATGGCGCACTGGCGGATAAAATAATTCTGGGTAAATTATATGGAATGCATTCATTTAATACATTTTTCCACGTCGTAAAAGTCAATATCGTAATGCGATTTTTTATATTCATGTGAGGGAAAATCCCAGAGTGAAATTAGAATTAAAAGGTTTCTACTTTTTATGCTTCTTTGGTTCTCCTTAAGTACGTGAAAGAATTCCTACAAAGTTTAGCGAATATATGGGGGGAACTTTTAACACGTTTTTTCGCAAAACCACTTCTATTTAACCAGCGACAACGATATTTTGGAAACAAATATTCAGTACATTTGTATTCCCTTTGGATATAACTCATCCGATTCTTGCAAGAGTTCTCTATAGTCACGGCTACAATTGAAACGAAAAATGAAAAACCTATTTGTTTTTACCAGACTGAAATTCAATAACTCAATAGATGTAACAACCTCTTTTTTTGCCGAGGCACTGTGACGTTGTAGCACCTATTTTATCAATTATTCGAGCGATGTTTTCTGATCATATGTCCGAGACATAATAAATCTGTGCTGAAAAAAAATGTTTGGTCCCCTTTTTTTCTCATATACGAAGAAGCGATTACCGATGAATTGTATTTATTCATTTCTGAATGAAAAACGAACCATTTGAAAATTGTTATATTCGATCTTATGCACAATAACTCAATATCCAAAATAAGATTGGCCGAGCAATTATTTATTAAACACTTCAACCATTTTTCATAGATTTACGACGTAATTGGTTCTAATGTCAAAAATTGTTAAATGCCATGGGTGGCGTCAAATTGAGAATGTCTTGAAGACACCTTCATGAATAGTTTCCATTATACGCTCTGAATAACAAAAGCTTCATCGTTTTGCAGCTCTATAATAACTTTTATAAAATAGTGGTAAGTGGGTAACTTATCTCGAGAGCATTGTGATGAATAGCAGAACTTTTATCCCTTAGTTATCGCGTGGGTTCGCAGAAACTTACTCACTGGCATAAAAAAAAAAAGAAAAAGTCCTCAGCGTGACATGATTCCGATATTGATTTTGCAGATTTTTGACACCCCAGATTCGCCACTGTTCAATTTAAGGATTCGGAAACAGCAGAAAAAACACAAAACTACAACTTATATATTTCTTATTTATTGAAAAATGATTACGTCACTATCGCTAGTAGCCGAAAATTTTTCGATTTTTATGAATATAATAATGTATTTTCTTGCACACTCGTTCTGGTAATGTTACATAATTGTGCAGAATGTTTATGCTGATATCACCAGATACAGAAATAAGTTGTTATCAAATACACATATTTTCATAGGCGAAGAAAAAAAAAGAAAACAAAAAATGAAAGAAAATTACATTTCTTCGAAAAATAATGCTAGATAGAAAAAATAGTAATAATATTAATAGCGTCGTCTCACTCAGGAATACATGAATGTCAATTATCGCGACATGTTATTATTGTGAACTTGATTAGGTTTTGGAAGTAGGTGTCCATTATGAAGAGTTCTAATTAATTTGGCAATTGGAATGAGACGAGTGAATCGACGAGAATTTCGACTGATCGAATTTTGTGATGTATCGAATTCAGACTGTGGTCTGTCGTCTAAAACTACATTGTCAACAATTTTTTTCATAGCATCTGTAGTTTTGACTACCGCCACTTTTGATTGTTTGGCATTGATATATTCGTCATTTTGCGAATTATTTTGCATATCATCAGTTTTATCTGGTGGTAGTCCCAATTTTTTTTGCGGGGCCACAGTTACAGCAACTTGATTTCTATGGCTTTTTTGTATGTGTGCATATAAATACTGATGTTCGGAAAATTGTTTTCCACAAAATTTACAACACAACTGCACATGACGAAAGTCTGTTCGTCCGGTTGTATTGCAAGTTTTACTCGAACTTGATACACGCGGATTTTGAATATTATCTTCTTTTGTTGGTGAATCAGTCTGATGTTGTTTCTCTAAATGCTCACCCAATGAACTTAAATTGAAAAATAGTGAACCACAAATTCTACACGTCAGTTGATTTTTTCTTGAAAATTTTTTTTGAGGTTTCAGTGGCGGCGTACTCGTGCATGTATTACTGTTATCACACACAGAAGTACCGTCAAATATAATGTCAATGTCAGTTTTGTCATTATTTTTGGATGGTTCGTCATATTGTACTTCATCATCACTTATCAATTCAATATCAATGTATTCTTCCTGTGTATCACTTAATGTATCTATAATCAGTTCAATGTCATGGGAATTTTTTTGATGATCGATCAATTCCTTTCGATTTATAAACGCATTCCCGCAAATGTCGCATAATCCCCGAGTCGTTTTCTCGCTCGTACCAACGTCTTCCACTTCTATTATTTCTTCTTCCTCTAGTACAATTTCTATCTCCTGTCCTGCTACCACACGTTCCACTTCTATAATATCGGTATCCACAATTTGATTTTGCCCTTCAATTAATTTTTGTGGTACTTCAATAATTCCTTTTTGTATTTCTACACGTTCAAGTATTTTTTCCCCAGTTTCATTTATTGAATTGTCAGCAACAACCACTGGTAATGAGTTTGTCGTTTTAGGTGTATGTTCAATTATTTCAGACCGGCCTATTTGGATATCAGTCAATGTAGTTTGTGGCGGCTCAGACTCTATCATAGTACCTGAATTTATTATTGCATCAATATTCAGATCTGAATTTGCAGTTATTTCGTCATTCGAATGCATTTCAATAAAGCCAGAAGTTTCATTTAGATTTTTATCATCATCTGGATTTCGTGTAATAAATGTATCTAAATTTGTTTGGTGCATTAGCTTTGATTGTTGACGTGTAGACTGACGTCGTTCATTATTGTCGGACGCAAGTGATTTCAATAAGACACCGTGGATGTGAGCAAAATGATATCTCTTCGAGTTCTCTGAAGCAAACTTTTCATCGCACGTTTTGCAATAATGTGATGGCACCTGAACATCACGTTTTCTATTTTCATGTTTCTTAATATGAATTTGATATTGTACAATGTTTCGAAATTTTCTATGACAAATTTCACACTCATAATCACCGGTATTCGAATACTTTGTTCTATGTTTTGTCAAAGTACTACGAGATGGAAAATTTGTTAGACATATTTCACATCTGTACTGAGCATTTAACGTATCGAAAGATCTAATTACACTCATTTTCTTTGTATCATCAATGGTACTAAATTCTGTATCATTATCTTTGATTTCTGATATTTCATTTTGTCCATCCATTCTAATGGAATTAATACCATCATCTTTAGCATTACACAACTTTTCATAATCTTCCAAATTAACGGAATAAATACTGGCGATTGAAAAATTCGTATTCACAATCTCGGGATTACTATGAATACATGTATTACCAAAATTGAGTGAATGAGTTTTTAAATCCATACTGTTCATGAATTGCATATCGCACAGCGCACACGTATATTCTATTCCTATCGGATGAGACGTACGTGGATCACTGTTATTTTCCGTTTCATTGACAACAGTAATTTGTTCAACTCCACGTTCCACTGAATAAGTTCCACTTGTGCAGATTCTCGATAGTCGTAAATTTGTAATTGGTAAAATATGAAAATGTTTCAAATGACAATGCCATGATAATTTTGATTCTGAAATTTCATCACATGAATGGCACTTAACCTGATCGCCACGAGGTGGACCACTGTGAGTTAATTTAATGTGTTTTTCCAATAGCGTACGCGTTTTACATTTTCGTGAACAATGGAGACAAGTATGATTACCAGTATTGGAATACTCTAACTGATGATCCGTCAATTGCGCTGCTGTACCAAACACCTCATCACAAACTCGGCACATATATAAAATTCCATGTCGATTAGTCTCCTGTTTATTTTTATTTATCGATATATTTGTTACTGGTTCGATGTTGGTATTATGAACGTGACGCATGTGTGAATATAAGTCTGATGAACGAATAAATCCTTCGTTACAAATGTTGCAACTGTACATGTGCTCTCTTTGCATTTCTTCCGTGTCATGTACTTTCTTTTTGTGAGTAAGTGCTTTGTATTTTCCCGAAAATGTTTCATGACAAATTGAACACTCAATAATATCGTCGTCATAATAATACATTAAATGTTCAACGTAACGTACACGATCTGGAAATATTAAGTTGCAAATATGACATGTATGTTCATGATTCCATTTTGTTCTTGGTGCACCAATTACTGGATCAACCTTCAACTCGTCATTATGTATGTGCAACATGTGCTGTCGCAATAAACATTTTTCACGAAAGCCTTGATCACAAATAATACAAGTATTATCCGGCGATGACTTGTTGAACTCGTGTGCTGTTCTCGTGTGTGCGCCTAATAACGAGGGCGATGGAAAAGGTACACCACAACGATTGCAGTAATATTTACCTATCCCAAGCGAATATTTCCTATTATGCTCTAAATATTTTGTCACATTCTGGAATTTTGTATGACAGACGGTACATTCAAGCGATATTGATATTTGGTCATCGGGTTCTTGCGTTGATTGTGCATCATCATCATTATCATCATGATGATCACTATCAATGTTTGTCTGGCTCAATCGTGTTCTTAAAATACTATCTGATGGTTCATCCGAAATAGTTGCATCGTCGCTCTGATGATTATTCGAAGAATTTTTCACTCTTTTCTCACATATCATTTCACATCGTTGTTCATGATCTTTTAAACTTGATACCAACCAAAACTTCTTTTTACATCCTTTACACATATATTTCTCTTTCGAATTTTCGCACGATTCTTTGGGATCGATTGGCGATTCTTCTTGTAATGATTCCGGTATTTCAATGCAATGCTGCATTAAATGTTCCGTTAATTCAGTAAGATTGGCGCATCGTGATCTACACACTGCGCATTCCTGGTACTGTGGATTTGTATGGAAGCACAAATAATGATAAACTAATTTTTTTTTAGTGGTATATCTAGTTTGACATAAACTCGATATATATAACATTCTACTTGTAGATGAATTCGTAATGGGAATATCTTCAGATGGCTGTGATACTGCATTTGTTGGTTCATTTGATGACTGTATATCTCCCAATAAACTCTGCTCCTCTTCAATAGGAGTTTGATCATGTCCATGATTTACGTCGTGCAATTTCTTTAGAGCCAATTCAAGATTTTTCAATTCCATGCCAACTGTTGGCCTAGAATTAATTTGAATAGTTTCGTCCTCCTTAGTATCACCAATATCCGAAATATCTTTTGTCAATTCATAATCGATTGACAATGGAAGACTCAACCGTTCCAATCGAACCTGACAATCGCGACAGTTGAAACGCTTCCGTAATATTGCCCATTTACGTTTCGTCGAACGAATTGAAGTTTGAGAACTCGAAAATCTGCTTGTTGTCGGACGTAAGCTATATTTTTTCATCGGCATGTAGCATGTTGTGTCACTCAATTCGGAATCGCTACTACTACTGACATCACTGTCGATACTGAAATTCTCATCACTACTTTCGCAATCGTTCAATAAAGCCTCAACTTCATTAGGTACCGCACAAATTTTCACTAGTGGTGGTTGGACTGATGATTTCCATAAAGCACTACCGTTATTATTTTTACTATTGTTATTTTGATTATTTGAAATGGATTTTTGCGGTAAAATTATGTCATTAGTTTGGTCATCACTATTAAATTGATTATTTTCATCGTTTTTAACCTGATATGGTAAATCAATTTTACCATGTTTTTTGGCCATTGCCAATTTTTTTCGCAACGGTCCAACCATCACTTCATCATCGCGTTTTCTTTTGTTTTGTTGGTGATCACATGACTTCGAGTTGAGACGCATTTTTTCTAATGCAATATTACGACTTTTTAGTCGACGACGGATACTTTTACTATTGAGAATCTTATTTATATTATGATGGTGGAATATGTGTTGTTGTAGATAATGTTTTTTCACAAATCCAAGCTTACAATAATTACATTCATATTTAAAGCGACTCCAATCGTCGCCTCGATGAGCTGAACGTCGATGGGATGTTAAATGTATAGGTATAACAAAGTGTATTTTACATAAGTGACATGTTAATTCACCCCTAGCATAATAATTTTTATGTGATCTTAAATCCGTTCCTTCTGGAAATGTTGCATAACAGATGTCGCATTCTACGAGGCTAGATTTAGTACGCGTGCGCAACCTTCTATCAATCACATTATTCTCATTCTCAACATGGCCCTGATTAGTTATCCTAGTCGTCCGCTTAATACTACTACCATTACTAATTATTTTAGAATCATCTACATGATTTTTATTTATGTTTGAACATGTTGATGACGAACCTTCAGTCGTATCATTTTTGTTTGATGTCATAATAATGTTTGGCTTCGTCATTTTTGTGTCCACATGATTAATTGTTTGAGAGTCTCGTGTTGTCGTTGCATCATCATTACTGGCATTATGTTGTAGATGTTCATCGTCATTCGCATCGCTGTCCAGCGGTTCCTCTTTTATTCTCACCATATCCAGACCCGAAGTATTCCACCGCTATAAAGAGAAATAACAATTAAAAACAGAACATTTCAGCAACGATAATTTGAATGGTTCGATGTAACGATGAATCGATGTACGTGAACGGATGATGATTCTGTTATTTTTTATGAAGATAGTATTGGCAGCGGAAAAATGAGTTTTCGGAATGCAGCGAATTAAATATGCATTTAAATGATATGGATGAATTCATGGAAACATATTTTATTTCCTACATAATATTTGTTCAATGTAAAAAAAAAAGCTGATCTCGATTAAATGAAACGTTTTTTACTCTCAACAAATAATACATTTCAATATGAAGAAGTAATGCGTCATTGAGTCATACGACTCCAATGTGTTTCACACTAATTGACGAGATATTTCGACTGTGATTCTTATTATTTGTTAATGAATGATTATTTTCCATTCGACTAACTGATTCATTCATAAAATATATTTCAATCAATCCTCAATATTCCATCAATTGTCCAATATTCCGATCAAATTATTATGACTTACTATTGCGTAGTACTATATCTCTTAACTACTATCAAACACCCTATCTGATTAAAGATATTTCTTAGAATCGTGCAACTGAATACATTCATTCACCATGAATATACCGCGCCACACAGTGTATATTATCTCTCTGTGATATCTGATGCAATGCGGCTACAGGATATTCGGGGAAGTTCCGTTGCTCATCAGACTACAACTAAATGAAATAATCTTCATAGAAATACTTAAGTATCACTGTTCGTATATTCAACGAATTTTCCTTTGTATCATTTAAATTAAGATTCGCCATTTTGTTTCCCGTTTAATTAGTTTGACCCCATTTATGATCTGTATCATTTTTCAAAACAAATTACGATTATTGAGTGAACAATTATAGATGACAATTTTTTTTTCAGTAACCAGATTAATGTAGACCAATAACTTTTGTAGCGTGGCTATTCATAACCTAAAATGCTTGAGCGATAAAATTATGCCTGTTCCTTCCAGACAAATATTGCCATTCCAAAGACTCAAGAGTACATGCATATTCATTCTAAAACCTAAACTAAACGAAAATTGAACATAAAATTAAAAATGCTGTCATTCTCAAGCGCCAATCATATTTCCAAAGGTCCATAACATACAATAAACATAATTTTTTAAGTTCCTTTCCCCAAAAACAAGCTCACCATCAATCACATGAAAAATATGCAATTAACGTCTCTTTTTTTGTTCACCCTAACTACTTCCAATAGCACATTTTTACTCTAAGTTCTAATTTTTATTCAATCCTAGTAGTAAACACTCTCAATACAATTTCTTACTCATACACAATTCCACCAACAATCATAACCACACATTTATGTCACACATTAAATGTGAATGGTTAATATAAACTCATATTTAATACAAAAATTTATGATCAATATCTCATTTTCATCATCCAAACTTAAACCGGAATAATACATTCCAAATGCCTTATTTTAATCAAACATCGATCAAGCAAACTGACACGAACAAACAAATAGATAGAATAGTAGAAAACTCCAAGCTATTATTTATACTCTCTCTGTGTACTTACAGAATCATATGTTGCAAATAATACAGGAACAACTGATGAATGTCCATTGTAGATCTCAACACGTGCCATTTTAAAATGTGTATATGTATATATTTATAAATAGATTACAGAATTAAGCATAAACTTGATAACTTTTCATTTGGAAAAAAAAAATGATTCTTTGCGGCTAGCTAACTTCAGTCAGCTGTTTGAGTGAGACGGTGCGAATTTTTAGGTTATCTTGACGCTTGGATTCAACGGACATTTTATTTTCTGGATGGTAGTCTTTTTATTTGTTGATTCTTTTCTTTAATGTTCGAACACACACTTATTCTGAGAATTAATACCACATTAATGTTTTATTCAAAGGTTTATTGTAATTAATATGAACATTTTTAACGTAACAAAATTTCATTTGTGTATTGTGATATCGGCAAATGAACATACCGAGATCACCTGGGTCAACGCCGCGGATATGTTTTTTTTTCAGTGGTTGTGTAGGTGTGAGTGTGTACCAACATGACGAGATGTTGATTTATATCTAGTAATATAATACAAGATGGCACCCTATCATTGGTAT
Organism: Zele albiditarsus; assembly: GCA_958496275.1. Taxonomy (NCBI): domain Eukaryota; kingdom Metazoa; phylum Arthropoda; class Insecta; order Hymenoptera; family Braconidae; genus Zele; species Zele albiditarsus. The sequence goes on from OY292408.1 coordinate 16,638,050, forward strand.
TGATTTGGTTGTTGAAATTGAGAATTAAGAAACTTGAATAATTATTTCTGTGTATTTGTGTGTGAGATTCAATCATTTTATTTCTAAAGTTATTAACGATTATAGTAGTGTAATTTATTTTGTTTGAGTCAAATGATCAAGATTCTAGTGAATTTAAGATTGTGTGGGATTTTATTTATTTTTGAATATAGTTTGAGTGATCTGTAATGACGAATGAGTGCGGAATAGTAGAGTGCTGCCATCTCGTGTCACTTGTAAGTACGTAGAGAGTAAATATCGAGGGAGAAGTTCCTCTGGTGGATATTTGAATTCAAATGCACTTGTATTAGTGCATCTTTTGAAAGTTTTTTCAATCTTGAATTCTCAATGTAGTTCTCCACCTTTGAACAATATTTACGTGTATACATTTCAAAATTATGAATGATTGTATTTATAGTAATGAGTCGTGATTAGAATGTGGTTTATTGTTTCATAATGCTATCGGTAGCCCCATGTTGAAACGTAATGAAGGATAAATTGTTGGATTGATTTTGCTTTCACCTATTTGAAGTGGTCAATTTTATTCAGGCCATTTGGCAATAAAATCGAAAATTGAATATTGTTTTTCTTATTCATGATGGAATTACATTTCCCACTTTACTGACAAATGAATCTCGTCGATCAAACTTTTCTTTGAAGTAATATAGTACACAATGTAACAAACGAAATAAAATGTGATATCCATCGATTTCCCATTTCAAAGAATAATGAACCAGTTCTCAAATTCATTATTTAGTTATCTCAGCAGGTTTAGTGCATTCCTCGTACATAATGGGTTAATAGTGGAATTAAACTATTCATTATGTACATGAGTGTGTGTTGGGTATACTGTTTGTCCGGAATTAAGTAGAGATCTTCTGGGGAGAATAAAAGTGTAAAATAAAAGTGCAAGGTTCAAATACAAGCTTGCAATAAACGGTGGAGAGGAAAAAAAAAAAAAAAGAAAAAAAGAAGAATACCAGTCAGCCAGTTACAATGGCACAATATATATAAAATCAACAGTGATCCAATTTGTCTGAGCAAATTTAATGAAATAAATGAGAGGGTCCTACAAAATCAAAAGATACTATGGATGAAATTTCGTGATTGAATTAATATAAATAAAATTCTAAATCAATACTCTTTTCAAACGTATACAATTGAATTTCACTACATAAACAATCCCTTTATAAGCTTTCCGATTGTATTGGGATTCTCGATCCCAACGATTGTCTATAACGAGATTCGATTGTATATCACCTCGTACCAATATTGATTTAGCACATGGACGTTTATTCCATAGAATTTCATCAAGTGTTTTATTTATCTATATGTTTGTGTGACATCTTTTGAATTGTACATTTTTTATTTTAGTTTCCATGTTAAAATTTTATAAAGACATCACGCTAGTACATACTTACCGGTATATATTTTCTGTTTAATATTTTTCGTTGATAGATCTAATTATTTTAATCGCATCATACGTGATATTACGGTTGAGAGCTGTCGGTCATAGTCGAAAAGGAAGTTTTATATCGGTACTTATTGGATTTACCTTATTTTTCCATTCACTCGCCAGCACTTTCGTATTTATAGAGAGAAAAATTTTCTTTTTTACATTGTGACTGCACTGCAGAGAAACATGTGTATATATATATATATAACTATGACCAATACGTGAAAGCACAACTTTTCACACTAAATAAAACGTGGTTGCACGATGCAACTTTGTACAAAAAATAGTAATAAAGTTGTTAGTATCGTATCTTCTATTATGCAACACATGTTGCCAAGCACGTTATAACGATTTTTATTTTCACATGCCAACGCTCCAGCTCTTTAAATCAAATATTATAACAGTAACATTCTATATAAATAAAATACGTTTGCATAATGATATTGAAGTATTATATTTAGTTCGTCAATAAAATGAAGAAAGAATAAACTGACATTTAAATTGATGAATTCGTGCTGTTGGAAAATTTATTTCTTCTTGAGATTATATAATAAGACAATGATTAATTGTTTTGTTTACATGACAAATTATCTTCTTGGTATTAGCTTTTGCAAGCTGTAGATTGCAATTCTACTGGTCTCCCGCTTGCTTGTCTCACATTAGAAATTGTCGACAATATGAAATACCATAAATTATATACGTTTCGCGCAGTTGGCGAATGCACGTGGCCATTTTCCAACAAATGTGCAGAGAGTGATGGTTAAAGGAGAGCAACTCATTGCTTCAGATTCATTAAAGTTGAGTGTAGTCGAGACTAACGAAATTTCCTTCACATTCATTGAATTAATTTATAAACAAATATGTTTGTAATATAATTCAGGTATGCTGCAGTGAGAGAATAGTTTAGTTATTCAGTTGATGAAGCTGATTATTTGTTAAGAAATAGTATTTTGAATAAGGCAGTATTTATACATGGATGAGAATTTCCTCATCATTCACGGACATATTTAACCAATGTATGTTTTGTCTCTCACATTTCATTCACCCAATTATGGAATTCATGAACTACCAAGCAACAGTCCTGTCAGTAAAAAAGAAACCATCTGTTCACTTCAAGTACGTTAACAAATCGTTTGTCAAAGTTACCATAGAAATAAATTTTTTTTTACAGTAAATTTATTCCTTTCACAAGATACATTATCAAATATTTGCTAATTCCTTCAAACGTCACATTCAAAACTTGTACATAAAAACTTTTCAATTGCAGTTAAGTAATATATTAATCCTAAATTATACATAATCAAAGTGAGAACATTATAATATTCAAGCTTACTTTCAGTTGAACGACAGTGTCAAAGTTTTGTATATTGTACTGGCAAGTTGGAGTAAGATAAAGTGGGTACAGGAGTGTACAGACTGTCAGGAAGTGGCATCAAGATAAGTACATGCAATTGTTCAAGTGGAACACACTGCGATAATAAATAACTTCTCAATAGATAAACTACAAGTATAGATGAGATAGCAATTAATTATTCTCTTTCTAACAATAATCCCACGTAATATCTTCAACATTATATGCATTGTTAATAGAATTATGAGAGAGACATGCCATGCATACACGTCTGTGAATGTATCTAATTTATAATACGGTTTTATGTTTCGTATAATTGCATACCTAGGGAAACAATTGTAATGCTTGTGTGTTGATAAAAATTCTCTTTTATATGAATCCTTTGAGAGGGCCAACTTCAGTCTGCTGTTAAGCGTACCCTTGAGGATATCTCTACATTTTCACTTCGTGTGTTAACGAATAGGTATATATATATTCTGGTTCAAGGGGATAATGTTATATTTGTCCTCAGTTACGGTAAAATTGTCAGGAAATTTATTTTAATAGTAAAGAAAATTTCGGAGCCTTTGTTTTCTCTATATAAATTTTAGACTCTTCACTCTTATTTGGTTTATATAAAATTGTGGTGGAGTTTAAAAAATTGATAATATTATTTGAATGATGCTGCTACGTTTCGACGTTCTTCACTATACAATACTACTATATTACATTTATAGATACGAACTTGACGATGCTCTTGGTGATATTCAACCTAGCCTATATTCAATACACCATGCTTCCATCTACTGTTCTGCTGTCGCTCTTTGTAGTTCATTGACTTAGGCGTGGCAATATCGCGCCCTAGACTGTCAATTTATAGCTACAGTACATAATAATATTAATAACTACGCAACTGCCTACCAAGTTAGTAATTGACTTTACTCGATTATAGATGTTACGTTTTCCATCAGGCAGTATGGATAATGTCATTATAATGTTGTGTGATTCGATTATTATATGTGTATAAATATATATCTACTGAGAATATGTACATTCAATTTATTAGTTGGACAGAGCATTTTTTTTTTTCAATTCTTTTCCTTACATCCGCGTGTTTGCCAAAAAAGAACACAATTTTTCCACACAATTCGAAATAAGAAGTGATCTCAGAAAATAGTTCTTAAAGCGAGAAAAATATATTTGACTAATAATACCCTTATTAATTTTAAGGACTCACGTGAAAGAATTACTTGATTCAGATAATTAATTCCCGAGTTATTGTTGTTATCATCTTGAAATAAATTAACCCAACAAAAATGCAAATAAAGTCCTAGTTGTAAATTTGTGAAAGTCAATTTCCAACTACATGAAAATCTCTCCATCTGCGTTCTTCATTATTCCAGGAAAATACTGTGAAATATTAAATCTGAAAGAATTATAGAACATAACAAAAAATAGAAAATAAAATTAATTTTTCTCATTCGTCACAGTAATAATACCTCCTTAACAAAATATGATAACGTTAAATATACACTGCGTGATGAAAGAAAAAAAGTTTACTACTGGCATAGACTGATGTTGATTACGTTTAATAGAGTGTATGACACAATGGAAAGATATGAAGTTTTACATGACGAAATGAACTGTGCAGCTGAGTCAGCTTCGATTCTTTTTCACGTGGTATATGGGTTGACTCAAGAATTTAGGTCAACGATATGAATTGAGTAGCGTGTTCTTTATCATTCCCTGGCGTTTTTTTTTTTTTTTTTTCCTTTCTTTTTCGTTTCTTTTATCGTAGGATTTTCGTATAGGCACATGTAAAAGTTCTTCTTGTGGTTGATGGAAAAATGATTGGTTCTCTACACAGTGAAGTATGTTGCGTCACTCTGCGGAAACTGTTTATGGTTATTGTAGTTGATGGAAGCTATATTACCCGTCGAGAAATAGCGATTTTTAAATATGGTAAAATAAATGTAAGAATAAAATAAAATAGAAAGCCTTTAATTTTTTTACAATACATATCCAAGTGTTTAAAACAAAAATTCACGTCAATGTGGAGTCGAATTTTTTTAACGGAAACGCGCCTTATTTGTGAATATTTAGTAGTTATTGCAACAATTATATCTATTAAATTTTCAATTAAATAAATTTATCTTATGTTAAAATACAGTTTTATTCAAGCATAGATGATTGATCAATATAATATAGGAATGGATGTATCTCGGGATGTATAACACCAATGAGATATATTGCGTCAATTAAAATTTATTCATTGTGCGACCGTATATAAAAATAATTATATAGGCTCAATGGTATGATATTCAGATGAGGTGGCGTTGAATTTTCATGAAGTGAATGAGTGCCGGCCATAGCGTCACTTCCCGTCGCAATTGATATTCAAATTCAACAACTTTTAATTGTAATTATGTTAATGATTTTATACCGCTCGAAAATTTATTATCACGGCTCATTTAACGATGTGGGTGTATTTGAAAATGCTTGTGGAAGAGAAATTATGTCACAGTGTCATTAAAAATAAAAAAGCGGTAGAAAAAGTTTTGTATGATAAAGTCAGGTACATTTTTCACAAGACTATGTTCTGAAAATAATAAAAAATAAGTGTTTTTTTCCAGGGTTTTATTATTGAAAACTATTTGTATGATAAAATGACACATTTACACATTAAATTTTGTACAAGCTTGAAAAATATGTGTTAGAAAAATTGAATATTATGATACAAACAAATTGTTTATTTGCTCCTAGAGTTAAAACTTTATTTCAATTGTTGCAACAATAATTCCTTGGCACACGGACTATAAATAAAATTTTCCATTCCGTATGAATCTCGCTATCGAAAAATCAAATAAATTTTTTTTCCTTATTCTACAGAGAGAATCTCTCTCCTTCGCCACGAATATTTAGATATTTTATTAGACCAGAATTGAAAACGTAATGAGTTCCAACATAATCGTTGCAATATGACATGAAAAACCAGTACAAAATGAATTGCGTCATGTATTAAAGTTTCCCCATATATCCATCATTATTTTCATCAACATGACGAGCTCAAATTTGACACCAATGGCAATATATGAAAACTGCATTAACGTTAAAAGCATCAATTGCTATTTATATATTGTAAGAACTTGGTATGTTAAAGTACTTGTAAAAGTACAAGTGGTAAGCAGTGTAAAATACTATTCAAATATTCTCATGAATTATGTACCCATCTGAGGAGAGAACTACAGTTTGTTTGAGAGTAAGAGCGATGGAGAAAAAGAAGATGGGACCAACGTGGTGAGATGCAGCTGTCGGTGGTGAACTTTCCATGAAGGATTCGCATTGGTGCTTTGGTTTGGAATTGTTATTTCCACTGTTTTTCATCACGACCTATTTAAATTTATATTCAGAATGAAATAAAATAAGATAAGAAGAAGAAAGAAAAAAAAAAGAGGAAGAATAATTCCCTGAAAATATATTCTATTACATCATATTCAAGCATACTTTTTCATTATGTTGAAAATTCTGTGATTTACCTTAGAGAACTTATTTGTGGTTTAAAGTTTGTAATACCCAAACAACTCTGATTAGCTTTTACGTTGGAGTAGTGGTTTACACCCTTCACTTAGAAGTTACTTACTTCTGATACCTGATGAACAGAGTCTTTACTTTCTGTCATTAAACTAGTCTGCAATAATAGGGTACTATATAAATGTAGATAATTACTAACTCTTTGCTTAATTATGTGTGGCTTTTCAGTACATCAAAGATAATAGAAATGAATAATAATTATATAGATATACATTATTATTATGTTAACTTAATTTAACCGCATCAAGTACAGTGATGTGGTGATTGATTAAATCACCAATTAAACTGCACATTATATTGTTCGAATTCATATTCATTATCCATGCATCAATGAACAATTGGAATTTCCAAACAACAGCTTAAATAAAATAATCACAGTGTTTCCCTTCACAAATACAAAAAAAAAAAAAAAAACGAGATAGAGTAGCACGAATGATTTTTTGGTTTTCCCAGCAATATATTTATTTTATTGTGTTCCCAAACGTAATGATAATTGCATCGTTATACAATAATATGATATATATCAAGTAATACATCATGTGTCTTTCAGAAATGTAATATTTTTGTTTATGCAGTTTGAGTTGCATCAATTTGAAAGCAAAAAGGAAGGGGACGGAAAAAATATCATCACTTATGTCGGAATATGGCAACATGGTGTATACTCTGTTTGGAATACATGAATATAAGTTAGGTCAGCGATTCGTGTCACACACGAGATGTCAGGCGGACTCAGGACTACAAGTATATGAAGGTACAGTGTATGTAGCTCGTCGACCGCACCAACACGACATTCTCCAGGCTGTGGCATAAACAGACCCAGCTATACCATCGTTATTTGTCAATATCGTGGAAAAATCGTGGTATATGTCGTTTTACAATATTGCATAGCAGTGAAGCATGCTGACATGAAATTCTTGAGTTTGCTTGCACTTCTTTCAACCAATATTCGAACATGCATGTATGTATGACTATATCAGTACCTTGTTGATTCATATCACATGTAAATTCTATGGTTGAGATCAGATTTACATCTGAGAAGTTTGCAATCAAATTCCATTTATTGCGGAAATATTTTCTATTTCCTCGATGAAAAAAAAAAAAAATACATTTCAATCCGCGGATATTGAAATTGAAATTTTTTACCACACATTTTTTTTTTACGATGGTGTTCAACTGAACAAATGTGTATCGGAGTTATTTTTTTTTTTATTGTTTTCACTTGAACAGTGAAAAGAAATATCAATATGTCCATGAGTAGTTTTGATAAGGGCTGAATGGTTTTTTTGTTTATTTTTTATATCGATAGGAAGAATTTATAGAGAAAAAAGAGAGGTTTATTTTCAGAAAAATGTTCAATTTATTATTTGTTCTTTGTAGAGAAAATCTACTTGCTATTGGAGAAAGATATAATTTTTATTAGCAGGAATAAATCCAACGGAACTTTCAACATTTCATTTGAAAGACAATTCATCTGATTATCCATGGTGTGATATAAATCAATATGCGCTCAGTGTTATGACGATTACTCAAATATATAATTTGCTATAGCTTAATATATTTGCTATAGCTTAATATATTTGCTATAGCTTAATATATTTGCTATCTCAAACAATTCAATAGAATGTTTTTCAAATCAAATATAATATGGATGGCACAAAATCGATAAAATTGTTGCACACGTATTTTCATGGTAGTTCAGAATTAGTAAAATGCCATTCATCATTCGGACTCGTTGCTCCACATCACATACAAACAAGAGCTCCGAAATCCAATTCAAATCTATCCATTCTTCTATTGTCTATTGATTCCTTTTATTTACACACAAATACCAAAAACAAATGTGAAAAAAGAGTGTATTCACGGATGTGTGATCCTTTATTTTTTTCTATCTCTTTCACTTACTTTTTCTCCTCTATTGTTCGTAATTTCGTTGCGATTCTGTCAATACAGACTGCGCTTTACTCTAGTGGTAATTAGCAGCGAATTCTCAACGACCAGAATTGGAGGGCATTGGTGCATTCAATCATCAAATACGAGATAACGAGTTCTGTCCGACGTTCTATAGCTGTTCATTAGATTTTGCGGACAGTAAAGTCGTCGAGAGACACGTCTCCATACCTGCGTTTGTAAATAGCGACCAGATTTCAACTATATTCAATAAAATGTTAATTGGGTATCTGTACAGAGATGATCTTCTATACTTCATATTCATTGCTAATGAAGCATGATATTTTTCTTAAATCAGTACTTTTAGCTCGACTATATTGAAATATGAATATAATTGTTCGATAAAAAGGAGCCGAGCAGAAATTAATTTGACGAAGCAAGTGTGTTTGAAAAACGCTCATGTGTATTTCTTCCCTCAAATTGAACTGACTGAACTATTTCAAGTCACACCAATCTTTCTCCAAATATCCAATCTTCAATTAGGCAGTAATATCATGCAAATTAGATTTGGCTAAATTTAAATGATGGTGACATCAATTGCCGTCATGAAAGCGAGACTGTGACAATCACTCTTCTCAGCACGCGATATTTAGTCCACTCATACTTTTGTTTACGCGTTATAACTAAATATGAAATTTCTGTTAGCACATGTCATAATATGAATCGAAGTAATCTTGTGCGTAAACCTACTCACGAGAACTTAGTTAGCATATTAACGTAGCGGTTTACCAGTGTTGATTAGTTTACATTCACACTATTCAAATCCGCTAGAATTTGAGTTAAACTCTTGGCAGTTTCTGTGATAGGTTGTCACGCCTATTATAAATTGAATTGACATATTGATTATCTGAACGATGCAGATGTTCTGTAAACTAAACCCACAGTAATTAACACAGTTGCATATAGACGTGTATTTAAACCTATGAATAACTTGGATAACATATTGAAATTCTATTACAACTATACATCAATGATTAATTTCATTTTAATAATAAACTTTCAATACCAATTGTATAGTGATTACCATTTCAATTCAACTTTTCTCATTATTTATTCTAATTATACGACATCTGGTGGAAGCTTTCTTAATGGATTTTGTCTTGGAGTGTCCTTGTTGAAAGGATTCGGGTCGAGAGCACCACTTGGCCTGATTGTTCTAGTGTTTATTCTCGATAATTGGAATTTAGCAATGAATAATATTTGTCATCGTCAGTGGAATTGAATATTGGTCTGCTTACAAATAATTATAATTCCACTAGATATTCATTCATCCCGTTTCTGAAATTGAAATGTATTTCTCACGCAATTTCATTGTCAGCGTTGGCGACGACAAAAACTGTATTACTTTCTTTTACAATCTTTACAAATATTAGTGATGTGTCTGATGCTGTTGGAAAACTAAAAGTTTGAATAAATTATGGAAAAGATGGGTGGAATATTCAATACTTCCTCATGACACTAATTTTTTTCTCCAATAATCAATGCTAACTCTGCAAGAAGATGCTAACTAATTGTCATTCATTTTATTATATAATATTTCTGGAGCGCAAATTGTCTGGGAAAGGTGTCCAGTAGTATCAATCAGAAAGTCTTAAAGATAATGTACTCGTCAATTGATATTACTTTGTCCTAACGACATACAACAGCAAAATAAGTCAAAAAATACTCTGTAATATTTGTCATAAATGGTGAATGGATTGAACGCGACTGAGGTGCAAATTTCCTTTGGCAAATCTTGTGGCTCGTTGTGACCATGAAGATTATCTTTTGTGGCACATCAACACCCGCCCTTTCAACCAAGTAATAAGACTCACTGGTCCCAAAGGAGTATCATCTAATGGCCAGAGTTTACGGCCAGAGTGTGGCCCCGAGTTAGTTGTTACCTCTCTCAGTTTCCTGGCTATACTTCTGGAACATTAATACTCTCTCCTTCGTGACTGGCTAGTGGTAGTACGGAAACAGACACATGCACATTCACATTACACCTACATACATACACAATTGCGATTATGGTAAGGTGAATAAACGATTAATCATGGCAAAAATTACGTACGATGCTTGAATTTCAATGAAACATGGAAATTTAACAAAGAATAATCGTTTTCAGAGAAAATTCAATGTACGTTATATCCAGTACATGCCACGTCAAATGCATACCCGCAAAGTTAGATATCGATGTATTAAACAGTTCACAGGAAGAAAAGGATCATGTTGGTCTTCCAATTCTTGGCAAATATCCAGAATTTATTCGAATTATGTAGACATATAAATGCTTGACAATAATTAACGATTACAATTCTGCTTATATAATTTTACAAGTAACATAAAAAAAATTGTCACCGATAAAATTACCACGGGCATGTACTTGGCGCTAAATTTCACAGCGGAACTTCTTTTGTTAGATTATAATTGACAAAACAGAATTGGGATGAAAGAAAAAGAAGAAACAAAAATGGAAGAAAATACCAATGGAATCCGTTTCATTTCAATTTTATTCCATTGCTCGCGCGGACAATAGTCCTGCGGTGAACCTTATATTCTCCACTATTCCGAGTAAACGATGTACCCACGTACATTTCGTGTAGCAAATCCGATCGGTAATGGCGTATATAGGAAGTTGAGATTGCAATGTTCGTGCTCCCTCCTATTACAGTAGAGATATAGAAAGACTCGCCTGGGCACTCTTATTCTTCTATTACGTTGTCTCGAGCTTGCAGAACCATTGTCCAAGGCTCGTTCAACTGAAAGTAAAGGATGAGTTCATCCCCAAGAGATAACGCATTGGTAAAGTCTTTGGAGGATGTAGAGACCCACTTAGGGACTCTCATGACCTTGTCACGGTACTTTAAAAAAAAAAAAAAATATGTACACATATATAAAGATGAACTATAAGTCTTGGAGTCTATTATCACAATTTTTCCTTTCTGCTTTCGCATGCGGTTTAATACACACGTAGATGGGAAGATCTCGATGTATTATATCTACTTCCAAATAATAGGAGGCGATTATACGCATACACTATCGTCCAAAAGTTTCAAAGTAGACATACGTTTTAGTTAACGGGGAAATATTTTTGAGTTACAATTTCAATGCACTTATTCACAAACAGAATCATTTATTTATTCTGAGCATTGGTTAAATATTTGATTATGATAGAAAATTAATAACTTGACTTATGATAATATTTTATTAAAAAATCGGAACTGTTGTGAAACTTTTGAACGGTAGTGTATACAGGGGTGAAATGAGATGTATGGACGAAATGAGACGCCCCTGGAATTTCCCTAACATTTTTTATCGTCATTAATATATTAAGGGGTTTCAATATACATTTTGCACTGAGGAGAAAATTGCACGGTGTTAGTTAATAAGGTTCATTATCGACTAAATAATTCGTGAAACTACTGAGAACACAGTCGAGCGGAAAATCTTAGAAAAAGTTTCTTTCTTTTCTATTTTTATTTTTCCTTTCAACTGTGGACCTTCAAGAATTTATTCAGGAAAGCTTGAAACGTAGCACCAGAACTATTAATCTCGTCAAAATGGTTTTGACAATTGGATTTCTGGCGTCAAAATTATTGAGATATTGTGAGATCGTTGTTGAAGGAATTTATAATAATTTTTGATAGAATACAAGAACAAAGATTCATCTCTATCAATTTTCGTTCTATACATACAACGGTTTCAATGCTGAAAAAAAAATTAAGACATATTTAAATGAAAATTTGATAAAAAATATTCAATATGTATATTGTCATCACTAAATTTTTGATGATTTTCAATGTATGTATGTATGTCGATAATGGAATCTCTTCACGTTCGAAAACAGCTGACACGATTATTTATCTATATGAACACATACAGACTATATCAATGAGTATTTATTTTGATAATAAAATCGAATATATTTATTTTTTTTGTCGCACATATATCTACCTACATATGAATGTATCCTAGAATATACTTCCAATATAAAATTTTTCATTCCCTTCCGGCATTCCATTTGAAAGCTACATCTTTGATATTGTCAAACGCCACATTAATTTATTTTTCGGATAATTTTTGCGATTTATTAACGTAATAAAAAGTGTAGAACGGCACCGCGTACATGCTGATATTTTTTTTCTCTCGTCAAGTTTCTGTACCGTAAATATGTGCATTACAGTATTCAAAACAGGCGAATCCATGGTCCGTTACCAAGTACTACTCCACACATGAAATATACGGAAATAACGGGAATCATCGGGCATGAAACGAGATATAAAACGAGGCACGAACTAAAAATCGATTAACGTACTCCAGGGAGCTTTATTTCCAATGAATACAGCAGAAATATACTCTATTCATGTGACCACACGTATGCATATATATATATATATATATATATATATGTACGTATAAATTGTAAATGTGTATGCATTTTTCCACACACGGCCCTTGGGTAAACTGTAGCTACAAGTCATGCCCGTTGGTGATGAATTGCAACAATTTTTTTGTTTTTTAAACTAGACGCTTTCCCCATTTGAATTCAGTGTGCAACAAAACGCGGTTGGAGGATTTTGTGCTTTGGATTTGTTTTATATTTCCTCTTCTTTTTTTCCTTTTATTTATTTTTTTATCTACTTTTTTTTTTGGTTTCGTTTTGGTTTAGCCACGCGCACATGAACCATTTTATTATACGAGAATGCATTGCGTGTTCGTTTTTCTTCCTTCTTTTTGATATTTGTCAATTCGATTAATTTTACATTGCTTCATAATGTCCTTTAATGAACATGACAATAATTGTTGTCTCCGGGGATGTACAGTGCACTGGCGTGTGCCCCTTTCTTTTTTATTGTCTTACAACATATCATTGTTCGTGTACGGAAAGAACTATTAATGGCTCATAATTCTCAAATTGGTACAAGAATCACCGTGGAATTGTAATAGTCATAAAAACATTTTATTGATTATTAATTGATGAAAATTGTCGCAAAGATTTTTAATTGCCAATTTCTTCGGGAATTTCTCGTGTAACTGCTCGTTGTATTTAACTGCTAGTAAATACGACTATCATGACCAGACATTTATATTTGAAAATAATAGCGAACTTAAATATTAGTGTGCATGAATCGTATTTTTTTAAATTTTATATAATATTTTATGATTTTTTTATACTTTCTTATATTATATTGATGTATGATATCTTGGTTGTTCATGTTCGAATGTACCGTAATTTTGTGATTTACATACATGCATACGTACATACGTTTTTACATGTACATATGGAAAACACACAATTTTTACATACTCCGTCTGCATGAATAATTTTCATCAAGTTACATTGATTGCGGTACAATAGACAGTGAATTTTGATTTTACGCAACAAGGTTTGATGAGATTTCAATTTTTATTGTGTTATATATTGGAGAGAAACACCTGAATGATAGACAGAGAAATTTTATTTCCTCAACAATTTTTTTTCTCTAAAATGATGAAAAATATTTGGATTGACAAAAACTCAAAAAATGTATTATTATCGATGAACATTCACGTTGAATACCTATATGAAAATATTTGATACTAATAAAGTAATATGGTATGAAAAGCAATATTCAATTCTCTAAACATACAGAAATTTTTTTTTTCTTATTTTTATCTTAATAAAAAATAAAATAATATTATAAAAAATTTACCAATCTATTTTCCCCACAAAATAACGAAATTTTTGAGTCTCGATTCAATAAATTTTCTCCATATAAATTCACAACAGAAGTGCGAATATAGGAGTGAATATATTCATAGATGACAAATAGTAATTGATATACGTATTATTCACCATCCATAGAACACTTTCATGTACTTCATCCACTCGTACCTATAAATACAAATGAATGGTGTGACTTATGAATAAACAAATGATCAGAGTCTCTAGATAGGCGGGGGAGAAAAAAAAAAAATAAAGAAAAATAGTGAATCACAAAAACAAAAAAACAACATCGAATGAAAATGGGTTTTCTACACAGTTATACTCTGTGTAACAGTTGAATGGGTCATGAATATGACAACGTGTTTGGCATCCATCATATCGTTTCTCTCTGTATTCTCTTGACATATACATTGACATAAATATATCTATACATACATATTTACATATCTACACATATACATATACGTGTTCCAATTAAAACGCCTGTCACTGGGATACCTATAGACACATACGTCGTTTTACTGTGATGACAGAGCCACGTTTCTAACTCATGGTTATATACGCAGAGTTTCAAACTGCGGGCGTTTCATTCGTTGTTTTTGACGACACGCGTACAAGAGAGAAAATTGAAACCCATACCCAAGATAATTGACAATTCGCTAGCTTCATACACTGGCATATACTTTTGTTCTGTTATACATCTTTCGCCTATGAACATTTATTCGATAAATATCGGTCTAGAAGAATTTATTCTCTGTCATATTTTTCGTAGGTTAATTGTGTTTGTTTTTTTTTTTTTTTCAAGATTATATGATAGTAACATTTGGAAAAAAAAATTTGGAAAATATTATTGTGGTTGAAAGTAACTTTTTTATTTTTCTTTTATCTCCGCCATCATTATGGTGGTCGTGAAATTCTGAAAATGTTCATCAAGAAATAACAAAATTTTTAGATCTCCATTTCTTTTTTAATTCTCAACCATTTCGGGAATGAAATGTTATATAAATATCTAATTTTTCGGTTCATCGCCTTGATATTCTACCTTAATTATCCATAAATGTATAATAATGTGAGTATATGGTTGAACAAAAACTATTCAATTTCATTACATTATATGGAGAAGATATCGCGAATATAACGAGCTCCCGTGTGCTTGTAAAGTTTCTTTAATTACTTGCATTGTTGGAAATCGATATAGATAAGATTGGAGAGTTGACGCCCGATGTGAAGTAATGAGAATGAAATTCCGGTAAAGTTTTGAAGGTAGTTGTGACCCGTTATATCTATTCTATATATGTATATATATATATGCATCCACTTCTTACTTCTTGGACTCACTTCCATTTTCTTGGAGTGACGTAAGAACTTTCTTGGCTTTGTTGAAAATTCACAGGTAATTAAAACCACTCAACGTGTCCAACAGTCAAACGACTCTTGGATTAAATAGCCTTAGTAAATAAAGTGTGAATATTATTTACGTGAATTTTTAAAAATGATAAAAACTTCAAGAGTATAATCATTCTTTTGAATATATGACAGTCTATTTTATTGTTACAAATACTGAGACGAGATAGTATGATTTTCTTGGAAGCTTAGTCTCTTAAGAGTTTCATGGAATATATAATATTACTAAGGAACTTCTATTCAATAAATTTCACAGAAGGTTTGTAAATGAGTCATTTGCATGTGGAAATTATTTTGACTCATGGGAATTATGCCAACAGACTCGAATAATAAACTCATCTCTGTGGCGTGGATGATAACGTTGGGGAAAAAAATCGGAAATGTAAAACATGAGAAGAATCTTTTCGGGAATGGTTGTGGCTATTGTTTGAACTATTAACAAATGAAAAAGAGTAAAACCGTAAAAATAGCAACATTGTGAGAAAAAAATTTTATTAACGAAAAGTAGCGAAAGAATTCAACAGAGAGGGAAGTCAGATCTCAGATATCTGGAAACTGATAGTACAGACTGTTATATGATATTAGCTTCATATCTGTGTTGAATGTGAAGCCAATCGGTCTATTATATCACGAGATATCATTACTGCCAATCAGTAATTCTCATTGCGAGTCAAAACTTCGAATAAATGCATCGAGAAATCGATTATTTTAATTTCTCCAAAAGGCCTACAGCTCAATATAAATAAATCTTGAAAATTCCGAGAATCTGCAATACGGAGGAGCATAGCCCACATTTTAATCCGTCCCTACTCATTCTGATCTTAATCCCCAGTATATCTCTGCTCGTCTAAAATCCTATTAGAGAATCGTGGTATACCAGAAACATAAACCCTGAGAGTTCAGAGCATATACCTTTGAGAAGAGGGCTGGGAGTTGTGGAGTGAAATGGGTGCGATTGATATCGGTATATACACGCCCATGTATACTTGTATACATTGGATATAGTAAACCCTTCAAGTTCTAGAGGTTGTTATACCTCGCACGCGAATAACTGGTAGATTAAACTGAGTTGCAACGTGGAATTAATGCATCTACCCTGATCATTAATAACTACAATAACTTTTCTCTGCGATATACTTAGAGTGCATCGAAAAAATCAGGTTGATTATTATCATTACCGAGTGCATTGTATCGTTTATCGGTTTGAATAGAAGATTTATTATTCGCTGCGAAAATTTTCTTGATACATCCAAATGGAAGTCCAACATACAAATGGAAGTATAGTTGACAGAATAAATCGATTTCCAATTAAAATAAAATATTTCGTCGATAAAAATGTAACATTCGATGATATTCTTATTAGTTAGGACATTCAAAACAGAGCACTAAATTTCGCACGTAAGGTCACGTTATCATTTAATGGAAAAAGTGGCGACAGCTTCCAAGTGCTTGAGTGGCTGCGCGATAGTAAATAATTGAGCAAACCATCCGAGACTTATATACTCTATTAATGAGACTTTAAACAATATAAATACGTTGAACAGACCAGAATCAGCCTAAGTCAACTCAACGGATTTAGTTTCTAACGGATCACGCATAAATTATCAATACCATCCAAAAGTATATTTAGAGGTTTTCATGAGAAACAAAAATAATCCATAAGCTGTCAACGAACTATATATGGACTCGCAGCAGCTTAGTATATTTTCATAATACAACAAGTCCACAAAACCTTTTGTCAATTTTTTCTTATTCCATCGAGTATATCATTTATTCAAGAGCTTTTCCAACACTGATGATAGTTAAATAAAACTAAAATCGTTTTTTTTTTTTTTTCACAGCAATAATGTGAAAACAATGGTCAATTTTTCATTCTATTCGATGTATTAAAAAGAAAAGAGAAACAACAAAAAATATATCGCAATAATGTATATGATCGTTGTACGTGTAGTACAGTCTCACAAGTCATTCGAGATAAAACGTTTGCTCGTTATTTTAGCGGGACTTTAGGGTGGTGCTGGGATCCGTATATCGGATGAGTGTAAATAAAAACAAGTCGTTGAATAAAAACAACGATTTTATAGTACATACAGTGCATATATCTGTATGTACATAACATAGATACTTATATATATTTAGTTACTTGCACGAGATTTGGCGTGTGTGTGCGAATTACTATAGATACTGGAGCGTCTCGCTTACCCGATCGAAAGTTCGAGTGAGAACGCGCCCGTACAAGAGCAGTCGCATTATTTGTGAGAGTAAGATATATGTCTGAGCATATAGCAGACAGTTTCACTGATTGCCCACAATTTATTGGTGGTTGCATGTTTCTCTATGTTTTATACTATTCATTCTCGTTTCAATTCATTCACTATTCAGTTTTTCTCAATAGAATTTCCTTACATTTTCTCATTTCTATTTTCTTGCCAATACCACTCTTGAATAAAAGCAAATAATTTTGTATTTGAATTTGAGGTTTGCGTCATTTTTCTTTTAGTTCACTTCACTTGGCAACCACACGTACTGCGGTTATGACAGAAGTTCTGTAGTATCAATTATACGCTTTTGGTTGGTTGACTTTCCAAAGCCAATGGATGTTACCAAATATAGGGAACATCAACTAACGGTACAATTTTAAACTATATGGTGTTAGTATATAACAGTCATTAGGGAAGCAGACGGTTTCGTAGCAGACACTGAATGAAAGTAATTGGAATAAGTTAGAGATGGTGATCACAGAATTGGTTTTTTAAAAAACAAATATATTGAACAAATATTCCAAATGTTTATTATTGATTGATGATATAATGAGTGGATTCCATGAGGAATTGCATAAATACTATTTAAGAGCAACGTTCATGAAACAATTCATTTGAATACTCCATTTGCAAATATGTTGCATTCTACAAGAAATAGAAACATATTTTTCTCTACGCTGTGAGAGGAATTTATTGGTATTTAATAAGAAATATTCGCGACAAATAGATTGTTTGTGTCTTGATATGAGATTTATTTGTCGCGAAGATATTTTATTCGATACAAATAATTCTTCTTGCAGTATAACTAGTATTCAATTACTATACTAGATAAAAAGACAATCTACAATCATTTTTTTTTTTCGGGAATTACATTCACAGATAAATAGTGGTCATTCAATTAATGTTGTTTAATTTATTTAATTGCAACCCACCTAAAACATGATAAAGTAGAATCATCATATGATCGTTGAAACCATTTGATCCCATTACATAAATTACCGAACCAAATAATCCTACTTGTGAATTGATGCAACATCAAACGAAGTGTATAATAACAATATAAATTGAATAAAATCAAGTGCTGGTTATATATTTAAATTGAGATGTGAAATAATGAACTCAAAGGCTGTGTTTTGACCAATGATAGGATTAGCAATGTGCCAATTAGAGTGAAAGCCAGTGAATAGGACACTGATGACAAGGACCATTGATGTGTTACACAATAGCTGATGAGAAAGCAGACATAGGAATTTCTCTAACAACATTGATACTGTACATATTGTCATGACATATTCCATCATTCTGTATATACGTACAACCAACATGTACATATATGTATGGGAATGTATAGTCCCATTGGTTCTAGAGTTATCAGTTGCATTAAACGTAGAACATTGATTCGTGGTGTCCTGTGTTGGACTGTCCCAGTTTGTGGTCATGTGTTCCTATAGACCAATGTAACCACAGACGGTAGTTGGAATTCCCACGGGCAGTGAAGAACTAAATCAATACCCATACCATACCTAACTGCATATATGTGAATATATGTATGTATATATGCCATAGGGATCACCTTGCGCACAAACTTTCTGGAGGATATGTGTGCGGTAACCTCATGTAATCATCATTCACCAATCAATTCTATTGAATTCATTGGAATGGTGGCATGGCACAATCATTTCATTCAATTTGTTTGGAGAATTATTATGATTGTTATCATTTGGATTGTTATTTACTGACTGAACAAATTATCATAACTCAATAATGCTTGGACATTTCTCTTCATCGATTTTGAAATTGTGATTAAAATAATTTTTCATAGATGAATACGATATGATAAATTAAATATAGTGTTATGTGAATGAGAACTTATTATCATTTCATGATAATAATAATTGAAAAGAAATGAGTAATTCTGTAGAATTGAATTTCAGCGCATAACATTTACACCGGATCATGAGTTAACAATGCATGAATGTCTGGTTCCTAGGCACTTTGATCGACGATATATACTGCATCTGGATTTTGTGTGAATAATAAATAATCGAATAGATATAGTTGACAAATGGATGAGCTTATTTAAGCCCAAGGTATTTTGTTTTTAATTTTAAATGTTATTATTTATATTTTCGGACAAGTAGCTGTTTCGAGGTAGATAAGATTCTACGATGCATGATCCCATTCAATTCGATATATCGTTACCATAATTCCATAATTCGTAATTTCACACATGTCTGTTCGATTATTCAACGTTTACCGGTAAAAATTTATTGGTTGATGGCACAAATAAGATAATTAGGCCCCGAAATATTCGGGATCGAAGTTGCCTGAAATAATTTGGGTGCGCGGTGCTATTCAATAATATCAACTACTTTGAATGTCATCTTCAAAGAATGAACAGAACAGAATTATCATTATTAAAATAGGATTATCATATGTAAACAAATATACAATACGAATAGGTATTATTCTCCACAGAAGTTGTCAATTAATTCCCATATGCAATTGATCACATCTTGGAATGACATTTATAGCTTTTACACATAACTGTAGTGCAGAATAATATCACGTAGCTCTTATTGGAGCTTTTGCATTGATTCATATTCGCCGAGCTGCTATGTAAATCTAAATACACCAATTACACATATGTAACCCGCATCTATTTTCCAAATTGATAATTTATAGTTTAGTTTGAATAAAAGATGAAAATTTATCAGGTAGTTGTTATAATTGAAATGAGATATCCATTAATGCATTGAATTTATGCATCAGGTGGGAATTGATGCAAAGAATCCATTATCGGAAAATTACACTCTGAATATATAATTTTATAATTTTCTTTTCATCTTTTTATTAAAATAAACTTGGGAATCCTCATGAAAATTAAGAACTCACGTCGTGTGGTTGTCAAGTCATGGATAATAACAAAAGAAAATAAAAAAATAACGCTAGTGGCGGAAAAGGTCTGCCAAGCGCGAATGCTTGTGAGATTAGTAGCTTTAGATCGCTTTGCAGCTTAAATGGAGAAACTTGAGCGTTACGTGCTGCTGCTTCAAATGTATGAAATTCTAGTAGCGTACAGTGCATGGCGAGTTTCCCTACACTTTCAGCGTTTGAAAGCTTCGTAAGGGCTCACATAACGTTCCCTATATATGTATACATATAACGTGCGAATATTGGTTGTGAGAAACTTTGCCACTATCACTTGAGTATAAATATCTCTTTACACCAATAACTGAACTACCATTATTCCCCAACTAAACGTATTTGTCAATAAAAATTCAATATTGTCATTGAAAATTGGGTTAGTGAATATTGAAGTGAATTTTAAATTTATCGTTTTTAATAAAATTTATTATCGGAGAGGAAATTACGTAAGAGTGATATCTATGTCACCGTATGATACAAGAGCAGCTTATGAAAGATAATTTCTATCACAATAATTTATATTATTTATTCATACTGCTATTCTGATGGTGCATTTTTATTCTATGTATTGCAATTATTCTGCAGGAGGATTTGAATCTATAATTTTTTAATTTTAAACGCATTATCAAACTTGCACATAAATCACAAATGAAATTGAGTTTCGTTACGAATATTACACGAGTGTTTTGATACAAAAATTATTTTTTTTTCATCACGCGATTACCAATATATTGCTGGAATGATTCCGGAAGTAAAAGAAAAAATAGAGGAACCGGTCATCAACCGGTCAAATAAAAAATCACAAAATAAACGGAAGAATAATTGTACACTGATAAAGATATGTTAATATAAAATTGAAAACATATATTAATATAAAGCAATACAAGAAATATTTTTCTCTGTGTAAAATTATTATATATTTAAAGACTCCCAATTTATCACTATCTTACTAATAAACAAAAATATTTTCAGCCAGAGAACTTTCAGAGGAAGTAAATTTCGCTCACCATTCACCTGTACAATTCTTTCACCCTGCTAAATATTTTCACATACTGATAAATAACATAATCATTGCTTTAATGTGACAGCTGCGTCCAAACAACCACTGTCGAAAATTATTGTAACGGATCCAGTCCCATTTATTTCTTCCAGCTACATTCTAAGTGAATACATAAAATATACACGAGTGAATGAAGAGAGTAGTCCAAGCTGTGTGTAAAAATTCGGCATCGCACTCATTTCTTATTTGTTAATACAAATATATGGTTGGGATTGAGAAAACGACTTTTGCGGCGTACCATGTGCCTATAACAGACGTTCTTTGTGGAAGAGATACGTTTACTTCCAGCCATCACGTAACACCCAACCATTAACGGGGCAGGAGACCTTGTCTTACCCTCTCAACTTCACCTATAGCTATATACAGTGTCTTAAAGTCCTTTGTGGCTCATTCTTCGTCATTAATGGTATCATAGAGTCGTCGAGTAAATATATTGAGTAAGCGAGTGGCATTATATACACGAAAGTTCACTCTCTAATTTTTCATACAAACTTTATATGCTACTTTAATAAAAAAAATTAATTCACAAACTATTAAAATACTTGATAATATTCAATATCAGGTACAATATTTCGGTTAAATATGTGCTTGGATGAACCATAATTGAATAGAAATTCGAGATATTTTGCTTGGTGCACAAATTTTCTATAAAGTTTCCAATTTTACGTTTAGCAAGAAATTGGCGGAAAGTGAACGACGAGTGTATGCATCGTACCGGAATTCAACGGCACAGACGCATGCAACCGTGTACGTATACGTTGTCAGCAGAATTTTGTAGGAGAATAGAGGAAGCACTTTAAGTTCTCTAACATTTTGAGGGCCCAAAGAATATACCAGTTCCTATGTATATATATACATGGAAAAGTATATATAAGTTTTGTAACACTCGAGTCAACGTCACAGATCGAAAGTCAATATCATAGCGGAATATTCTTCAGATGTCTGTGACCAATTGACATTTGGACGGAAATAAAGAAATGTCTAATAAAGAGCAAACAAACAATTCATACTTTATTCTTCTTTTTCGTTTGTTGTCATTGGAAATATTTTATTTAAGAATAGCACAAGCAACATTTATTTGAGTGAGCTGAATTGAAAATGAAACCATGAAGCGCTGAATAATATTTGCCGGATGTCGAAACAGCGATATTTGATATCTTAATGAGATGCGTTATTGATGTATCAATTCCGATGAATCATTCATTAGATCAATATGATTGCAGTAGTCACATGCAAATATTGATGAGCGCTTGACTAATTATATTTTTTCATCACTGCTATACAAATTAACATGATCAAATATTGAGATGATATGAATATAGTATAAAAAGCGAATGTTCGAGTATTAATTATAAATAGTTTCATTATTGCATGTTAATTTTAAATATTTTGATCGAAAATTTAACAGTTAGATAACTTTTTTTTTTGTATGAGGGCGAAAATTTCATTTATTTATTGGTGTATGTGATTTTGAAAATTGGGAGCGATAAAGAAGGATATACACATTTTTTATTTTCGCTACGATTAACAAAAATATATGCAATTTGTCGAAAACTATTGGAAATCTAAAATTTGACATATAATAATGATATGAATTATTTTTTTCAGAATAAACAATCATTTAAACAAATTTTCCTATCTTAAATGCAGATCATATACCGTATAATAATAATTCATGAATGAAAAATTATTTATTTATTTACGTCACCATCTTGCGCACCAAACAATTTTTCCGTGCACAATTTAGTATACGCGGAATTATGAGAATAATTTCTCAATTTCGTAGCTTTTTCTTTTTGCTTTCACAACACTCTATATATATATATATATATACGTACATTTACCACGACAGAATGTCATTTGCTTACATTAAATTCTGTATTCTCATCTTACGAAGGAAGCGCCAAAATAATCTTGATGAAAGTTTAAAAAAGAAAATAAAAATAAAATAAAATTTTGACGTGCGAGAAAAACGGCACCGCAACTAAAGAAGAAAAATAAAAAAAAAAAATATGCAAAGTGCCTCGATAACGATCGTCCTCAATCGAAACCTCATCATTATGCACGGAGATAGCTCCCTCTTTTTCTTCCTCTCGCTTTTTTTTTTCTCCTCGCCGTCTCTCGCCTTCTCACGTTTTAATTTTCATCTAACCAATCCAATCCATCTTTTCTCGTCCCTCACATTCTGATTCCATTCACTCAATGCATAACAACCCCTATTCGTTTTGTTTTCTCTATTTTTCCGACGCTTCATCATCGTCGCGGTTGATTTAACTTGTAAAACACTCGTTCGTTGAGCGAGTGGAGATATGGTCGTAGTATATGCATTTATGTATGGCTAAAGTATTGAACACTCAAAATGAGAGCGCAACTGAATGACAATAAGTACATATATACTCTGTTCGCGGGTTGATGGTCGCGCGTCCATCAGTACCCGCTTGAGCGTGACAATGAAAGCCATGAGGTTTTGCGGTATTGCGCACGAGTTTGCATGAATCGTGACACTTTCAGCGCGTGAACGTAAATTATTACGAGAGTAAATATATATTTTATATTGCAAATATACCATAGGTTATGTTAAACTATCATAACAATATTTTCAATTGATAAACATAGAGTAAATTGAGCATTGTATTTATTGTGATATTCGGTTTTCGACACGTTGATTCGACTCACAGTTAATAGCGTTCAATTCCATTAGAACATATATTTTATGACGCGTGGCAAATTGTGATGCACGAAATATGGCTTCGCTGAATTTTTTGGTGGAAAAACTCCAATGCCAGTTCAATTTTTCAAAGTCAAGTGTGAGAATTGAAAGTTACGAGCGTGGTTTTTATTTTCGCATGATTATCTTCTCAATTTTCTTCACTTTTGATAAATCAAATCAGTTGATTTCATAGTTAAAGAAACGGATTCAATCGAAATTATATTTAAATGAATGTAAATTGTAATTAAAGAAATTGGTGAATTGAAAGTGAAATTTTTATTGGTGGTGAACTATATTATTAAATGAAAAGCTCAGTCTATTGGCTCTAAAAAAATTCAGCGTGTATTTTAAATCAATTATATTTGATACTTTTACAATATATAATAAATGAACAGAACAATATGTATATACAGTAGACAATTTGACAAGCAGTATCAGCTTCATTTATATTATACAGATAAATATATATAATGTCTTGTAAATGGATTTTTCGATTCAATGACAGCTCTCTTATATCCTCTCGTGACAACTCTCGATCCATTATCTGATAACATGTGACTTCACGTCAAGAAAACGATAATGCTGATCAGACGATGAACAAGATAAATGAAGTATCTATCCGCCCTAATAAAAAAGACATTACTGATCGAATTGAGAAATATTTCTCGAGAACTTGAAGCCACGAGTCCCAAATGACTAATTACTTTGCCTAATAATGTAACACGTTTCAAAAACATCCACATATCAATGACTACTTGTCTCGTCTAATATCGTGACAAATATGAAAAATGACAGTATAACAATGAATTTATAAATGATAAATAAGATCAAGAATAATAGGAAAAAAAATAAGAAAATATTTTAAATAATTGTTCACGAAAGTCTAAATAATTTTAATCAGAAAATTGAAATTAACTACTGAGAGCAACTAAAGAAACTAAGAAAAATCAAAGCGTTTACGAAATCGTACAAACTCAAAATTTAAATTGATATCTTCCTTAGACAATTCACCTTCGCAATATTATATATAAGTCATGTATCCTAATTCATGTACATACCATTTTAATACACAAAATTCAGAACGAAATATTTTATATAAATTAATCAAGCAACAAAATTATGTTATACAATACTTCCATGTGGATTCACTGCCTATCACGACAGGAAAATAATATCGATCCTATGAATTCATCCAATAAAATTAATGCGATGTTAATATAATTGGATTTAATAAATTCAACGTGATAAATTTGTTAATGAGATTCTTTATTGCTGAAACGAAAACTGCGTATTTAAATATTATTATCATAAACTATGTATAAATTCAACTAAAATCATGCATATAGTACACGCTCATCTTCATGAAGCTTCACGTAACTAATAAAATCAACAGTAAAATAAATACAAGATAATAAATGATTTCACTCTATATTTCATTTCTGTTTTTTTTTGTTCACGATTTTTTTTCTCCCCTTTTTTTCCGTCAATATTTAAAACTGTACGCTATCTCTTTAATTCATATACGAATACTGTAGATGAACAGACAGATAATCGCCCTTCATGCACTATCATAGATATAATTGGTATTATATTGTCAAACTGCGCTACATACACATTACCATGTAGTTTTGTTTTATTTTCAATTGTTACAGCTATTTATTCTCACTCATGTAAAATTTGATGACAGCCCATGAGTCAATATATTTGCAATTTTTTTTTCTCTCATTTTCGTATTTCATATCCGGCTTAACGTGTTATACCTCGCATTTTCTATTTTATTTCAAAACGCTGTGTTGAATAGAGATGTATGCATATAAGTATATGTTTATTCACACAAATGCACAGAAACTTGACATACTTCTACATCTTTTATTACATATACGTTGGTATACGTACTTTGGTCTCATCATTTTCACCACCCGTGAGAAACATTAATTTTCAAGTATATCTTATGTGTTCATACCAAGAGGTTGTTAGGAAAATAAATTGCTCTTTGAACGAGCAAAAAATATTTCACTAACTTATATCCATATCGTTATATGACTATATACAAATTATAATATTTTTAATCTAATATAAAGAAGATGTATATATATATATATATATATTTTCCTCATTTTTTTCATCAATTTCTCTACCATTTTCCCAGGATTCAACTACAAAGTTGTACACATCAAATTACGCAGAATTGCACGAGCTTTCCATCGTATCCCTCAATATTTTGCCATATAAAGCAACACTGAAAAGGATCGTAACAAAGTAGTAGGATTTTTCGATTAACATCTAACCAGAATATTCGTTATAAAATATTCCCAGCTCATTCAAATTATTCAGCATAAATAATCAAATGAACAAGAATCATTTCATTAATTCTGGTACACACTGCAAGTGTATAATATTAAATTTATTCTCATATGTAAAAATAAATTGCAAATATATTTCCCAATATTATGTTTGCTATTGATATTTTTAAATTTAAATTCATGCTGGTGGTGGACCAATAAATTGTTGTCCGACGAAATTGGCTATGGAATTTTATAAAAGTGATGATACGCTCTGTATATAATTCATTCCAGAAAAGCACATCTCTCATGGGTCCAATAATTTTATTCGACTTATTTTTTCATTTTTTTTTTTCCTCTTATTTTTACTTCTTCCTTTTTTGTTTCTTTTGTTTCATTGTTCAAACGTACATGGGTACATAACATGAATAGCGAGCATTTTTATGAATTCGGTAGACGCGTTGAGAAAAATGGCAACGTAAATATTTGTAGATATTTTTATACTTCTCAACAGCGAAAGCGCAGCCGGTGGCTATTTTTCAACTCACAAATCTCACGAGACTATACTACCTTATATATATATATGATACTAAAAATTTTGCATACGTTCGTTCGACTTTCGACACCTCTCCTGGATCATTTCTTATATACGCTTTCACATATATACAAAATATTAAACCCATTTTTCACTGGTTACGGGCCGCTTTAATGGAAAATTTTCCTTCTCTTTTTTTTTTAGTTTAGCAGAAGTCATTACTGCACTAAACATCTATTTAATATTTAACAATATCTATCACCAACAAAAGCAAAAAAAGAAATATACTTCAGAATATAACAAACTAGAATAATACATGTTCCCATTATAAAACATCATCCACGAAGTCGCTGTGAATATTTATAACAATCGATAAAATATTAATCAGTAGAATTATCTTCTCGAAAATGAATATATCCACCGGGAAAACAAGAACACATTCAAATTAAATATTCAAACAAATTCATTCCATTTATTTTTCCAATATTATAAATTATTAAAAATAAATGAATCCCAATATTGAATTGAGTGCTAAATGGAGTGTCTCTGTGGAATTTGCCAGAATTTTTATTTCCTCAGACAAATTTAAAAGGAAGTAGACTGGCGAGAGCAAAAGTGAGAGACTAAATTCTAGAAGATCGATGAGCTCGTAAAAATTGGCGTGAAGTCTCACGGATGTGCAGTATGAGCACTATTTCATCTGAATATTGCCACCATTATATATAAACTGAAGCAATAGTAAAGTATATGAGTTTTTCATTATTATTATTATTTGTTTTTTTTTTTCCTTTTCCATTCATTCATTTCCATTCTCTTTTTTGTTTGTTTCCAAAAGCTATATATGTGCACATGTACACTCTTATTTTCTCAGGAATCGTGAATCGCAAAAGTCTCAAGTGGAAAGTCGAGATTTCGTTGCTTATTTTTATCCGTATTCGCATATATATACACTTGAGTGTTGGTGAGGGCAGCCAGAATGCGCAGTCTCTCCAGTCCAGACAATTTAACCCGACGTGGCCACAGCTTCGGGTAAGTATTTGGAGCTTTCTCGAAGCACGTCAAGGGGGCATTCGGTGTTAGCCATTGGCGCGTATCCAACAGGAACCTATATTGTGCCAAGCAGTGGAGATATAAAGTGAAGGAGAGAGGGTAGTCAAAGTCATTCCGTGTGGGAAATCGCCTATGGCCACTCCACGCAATAGAAACAACCCAAATTACTACTTGTCGATATCTATGAAGGATTTTTATTAAATAGTTTGAACACTACTCACTCTCTTCTGATCACCATTCATCATTTA
Source organism: Zele albiditarsus (assembly GCA_958496275.1). Lineage (NCBI taxonomy): Eukaryota > Metazoa > Arthropoda > Insecta > Hymenoptera > Braconidae > Zele > Zele albiditarsus. Next base: position 16,666,559 of record OY292408.1, read on the forward strand.
TTTTATTGATACGAATGCACTCTAGTATAGAAATTGGAATTAAGTGCTGGTGGAGACTCAGTTAGACTCTCAACACATTCACCATACCATATTTTCTTACAGCAACCAGAAATAATATAAACACAAGAGAATTTAATGTTGCTTGGGATTTAAATAATATTGCAAAAACAATGATTTTAGTAAATTATTAATATTGAAACGGAAAAAGATATTTAAAATTCGCGACAAGCATTGAAACTAAATGTACAATGTAATTTTTCTCTTTATCAATTCATATTAATTCCGATAGTGTATTATATTTCACAATGATAACTCATTACATTTAATATTTTTTTTCACACACAGATGCGTTGAATTTATATCTTGAATATAAATGACGTGAAAAAAAAAAAAAATAAAATGGAAAAAAGTTACAAATTAAAAACTAAAATAACTCATTGTGATATTTACATAGTAATTTTCAATGCATCTACAACATATCTCAATGTAATGTTGTGGAATAAAAAAAAATCGCTCGCTCTTGAATCTGTTGACTGCCTGGATCACATTCATCCAACAATTAACTGGGTCGATATGACAGCACTACATAGTGCTTTGATGATGTCCCTGTCGCCCTTTTATTTTCCCGTTGTATAAATTTAAAAATTATCATTCAATTCATGTATATACATCAAACCAATACGTATTCTATCGATTCAAACAAGATTATTCCTATAGTATGGAATTTAACGTAACGAAAATTTGATAAATGTTTGATGACAGTAATGCGATTAAATGCATAATTTCTGGTTGGATTCAGGGGATAGATGAAGCTACAGCTCATGGGAGCTGCAGCAACATGCAGCAGGGTGCAATCATCCAACTGATTGGAATCAGTATGGGCTGTTGAGCTCTCGGCTGCACGATAACTACAAGATAATTATAGGCCGGTTCGATTAACTATATATATATACATATAGTTAAATCCTCGGCGTTAACTATAGTCAGTTATGTCTATCGATGCAAAATAAGAGATGATTATCGAATAAATATTTACTCACCTTTGGTTCATCTTATCAAGAGTGAAAGTAGGGTAGCCGTGAATAAAATAATTAATCTTTTACGTATCGATTTTCCCTTTCAATAATTATTAAAAATGTCCCAAAGTTTCTGATACTTTTACGAATATATTTTCAAGTGTTATTGCACTTCAGTTTCATTTTTCAAACATTATTCTTTTGATGATTAATAGTTGTTACTTAAATTAAAAAAAAAAAGGGCGGGAGAAAGTTTCAATTTATTGTGTATATATAAATAGATATTCCTGATAGAGATATACTGCAATTGGTATAGTAACTTGTGTAAATCAAAGTTATGAATAATTCCTTTTTCATGTACTCTAAATGCATATTTTTTCCATTGGGAGAAGCGTGACCATTGACGAATTTAATTCACAAACTCGAGTGTGTGCTTAAGCATACCGTATTTCAATTGGAATGTAACGACATATTTTATACAATTACTCACAATCACATATCTCTACTGAATTACAATATATCTATCAAAATGATTTTTGTTTTACTAATATTTACTTCTTTTATCTATTATCACGATTTTGTTTCATCACAAGACATCAACGCGCATTGATATTGAAAATTGAAATCAAATTTCGATAATTAAGTTCCAACAGCGCGTACAAATTATACATGGATTCCAATATCCAACAGTGATTCAATCAAATCGTCAATAGTGCCTGGTGCTTCATTAGTAATACTTATTAGATAACTGCGAATTTGTCTGAAGAGTGTTGTGTAACGAATTCACGTCAATCATCATCATGAATAATATTGGAAGCCTGCATACGTATATATAATATACAAATTCACATATTCACCATACACATTTCATTTATGATATTTACTTGGAGCGGTTATGAAATATCGGTTAGAGTTGTACTCAATTATCAAATATAAATTAACACCTTACATAATGAAACCATTGATATTTACCTTCCATAGAAAATCGTGAATAATATACAAGTATATCTTCAATAAAATTCAACGCTACATTGTGTGCAAAGCACGATGGCTTTTGTTCTATATTTTCAACTGAAACCACCCAGGCTTATTGACATCAATTAAACCATCTACTAGGTGAGTTTGAATTCCACCAATTCACTCGACGCCATTTCCTTGAGCTTTGAGAACGTTATCGAATGAATCTCGAATAGTGTATGTGTAAATTGAGGTGGAACATGCAAAGCGTTATGGAAATTGTGTTTTTTTTTTTCTCTTCTTTTTTTTGTTCATTCTGTTGTTTCTTTTGTTATGTAAAATCGTTAAATATTCAACGGTGATAGCGACGGCCATTAACCTTGCAACGCACTGATAAATTTAATGGTCAAAGGTTTTCAGAGGCTTGTGTTATCAATATTTGTTGATTGCAAATTTTATTACGTATCATAGAAGCAAAACGTTAGAATTATTTTATTGAAACAATGGGGTATTGATCGATGTGGTCACTGGTGGTGATGGGTGGGGGCGTTATATACTTGAGTAGAGGTATATTGAGGAATTTCTGTCGGGTTTTAATTAGTGATATGATATATCGAAAGTTAGATGTTTTTAATGTATGTATATGTAATGTAAGAAATAAAAAAATAATATAAATAACTATTTTTGTATTTCTGTTTCGAGTTATGATAATAAAAAAAAAACATGCTCAATTTATCGTGCTGAATTACATTAACTCTATATGAAAAAATTCCCTGGAATTTAATTCTCAATATTAATTCGTGAATATTGTTATTAAATTTATTTTTCTTTCCATTTTCCAATAAACCATGATTTTTTTTTTTGCACAACTTGGTAATAATTATTTGAACTTGTTATATACATAGAATTGGAATTTAATTACACTGACGATAGCTTGTCGCGAATATTATTCGATAAAATAGTCAGGAAAAAATTAACATGACTGTTTTTAATTTTAATTATGAGTTAATTATTTTTCAAACTAAAAATATCTTAATGGATGCAAAATTCCTACGAAACATTTTATTTGATAGAGATCAGAGAATTCACATTCTCCATCGGAACATATATGAAATATTTGAAATATACTATATGTATTTACACTGTCTATCAATACTTCTACATATGATGGTTCACGTCATGTTCACTGGACGTGAGAATACGGGCTGTGGGATAGTTCACTGAACAAAACGCTATATCCAAGTAGTTCGACGAGAACGAAGTGTTTTTTTTTTAATTTTTTCTTTCGAGTTCTACAGATGATTTCAGTACATCCATTCGCAGCCGTTATTTCGATTATATGTGTATTTGTGCTTTCATGAATATCGCGGACATGGTAATTCATAGAACAGTGGAATGAAAAATAAGTAGAGAAAAAATAAAAAATCCATAAAGTTACCAGTGCATTGATACTGCTATTATTTTCAAACCATGTGTGTATGTTATCTGATATTCAAATGGAGAGTTATTATCTGTCTGAATATACATCATACATTCAACAATAAATGATCGACGATAATATATCGTTTACATTGTACACATATCTATGTATGTACCTGTGCGAATTGTTATATCTTCCGGCGTTGACGCAACTCAACGCAGATGGGAATCATATATATATATATATATATATATATATGTGCGTATATGTATATATGTTATGGTTATATAGATACATACACATTTAACTGCCACCTCTGCCATCTAATTATTCTAATCGCACCAACATGTGCACCCAAATGAATCACGCGTTGGTAAACCCGTTATATTTAACCGCATCTGCACCACAATCTCGATTAATAAAGAGACGCTACTCGACATTAATAGTCATCATTTAATGTGCATCCGTCAGAATTTTTGTGATTGTATAATATCAGTTATATCTATTTGATTGTTTTTTTTTTTATTTGAATAGTAATTGTATTTGATAAAAGAATTGCTGATAATTTGGTTTTATTTTTTGGCTTGAAAAATATTGAACTATATTGATCGCCGAATATTATGGATTATTTTATGTTTACATACTTCCCAGTACGTATTAAAGAGAATTTATTTATTGATTTAATAATTATTGTACTGTGGAAAATTATATCAACAAAAATAATATTCATTATTATTAAATCAAATTGTAGACATTAAAACTTAAAATTATTATCGGTTTCCAAATAATTCGAGATTCAATCAGATATAATTCTATTTCCAACGTACAGAATAAAGTCTCTCTGGAACCAAGTGGTATAATAATATCGTGGTGAAAACTTAATAATTTATACATTAAAGCTTTCATCCGATTTTGACAGTGAACGTTAAATGAACTTGAAAAATTAATTTAGTTATGAAAGCTGTAGAAATTGACTGAAGCTTTGCGCAATCTGATCTTATTTCTATTCAACATATAACCGAGTGACCAGGTATCCAATTAATTTCTATTCGACAACATTATTTAAATATTATTTTGTACAATGTTAGTATTAACGATTGTTTTATATATTACACAGAATATTTCCGGGATTTACTAGTAATTCATTACAATGTTGATAAAATCGGAAATGAGTGAATATAATCGAATATTTAATTTCTCAATAAATATTTCGAGAAAGTTAAAACCTTAAAAAAAATAAAAACCGGAGCAATTTTTCTTCATACTATTATTCGAACATATAAAAATATCAATATATTTTCAACGAATATATTTTGCAAGGTGTTGAATGAATTTTTCAATTGATTCGAATGACCATTGAACGTAAAATACCCAAGAATTTACTGTGGAGAGAGACGTGTGTGTCCAGTCGTGTATGAATACACCCGATATGAAACGTCCAGTGCCATATTCACATTTAATACGGTATGCCAACGGCCAGTCACCGCTGGCTTGGTGGAAAAACATTTTTCTGACCCAAGAACGTGAGGTGAAACTTGTGAGGAGAAGGAAGAAATGGATCAAGTGCTGAGTCGTTGCATACCCTCATACATTGCGGTATTAAAGATGGTTGACTCTGTAGAAAAGCGCCAATAAGTATGTACGTAAGTATATATGTATCATGTGTTACCTACATATTCACCACATTTTTATTTTAGATTCAACGTGTTCTTTCATGATTACACAAGTAAAATATGAATGTAGAAAGTAGGAGTAAGAACATGAGATAATAGTGATTGTGAATTGTATAAATAAAGGATAAAGCTATTTTACACAGAGTTTAAATAATTCAATACACATGTATACATTAAATACTTGTCAATCCACTTCTACAAATTGTCCAGAATTTCAATGAAACCCAACATTGATTCCAAATTTTGGCAGGCCAAAGTGTAATGAACTTTCCACCCATTTTCGACTATAAAATAAACCGTTTAAGTGAAGGACCCGATCGTAACGAAGTATTCTATTGAGTTGGTATATGGCAACAGACTGACCTGGTTGGCGAATGCTTCTTATTGGATGAGTGTAATAGAGGAAGAGTAAAAGAGATCGAGAACAAGTAAGACGAGGAATGAAACAATGCAATACGATGAAAGAGAATTGAAGGGTGGAAAAAACGTGGTAGGTTCTTTTCATCTTGAAGATTATTGTCGCGTGATAAATTCAATTGACATTTCAGATATACCAATTGAATTTTATGATCAACTACAGTTGGCACGTGAATGGAGAGCGTGAAACAATTAAAAATAAATATTAGTACAAATATATCTGTCAATATCAGTATTATGTAGAAGCTACGAGAATAATACATAACATGAAGTTTTTACTGGAAGAATTTTGAGGAAATTGAATTGTGGAAACAACCACATTGCTGTAACAGCAATATATCCTGAACTAAATTCAGGCGTTCGTCACATCCGGATAATCCCTTAAGCTCCTCCCATCTATTATCATTTTAATTCACCTATCACTCACCTAGTATTCTAACCCAGACCACTGTCACAATCAACTTTCTATACTCAAGTTGATAAACCCTGTTTCCACTATTCAATTCCATTTATATAAAACATTACCTCAACGAAACATTAGTTAGAATTTGATTTACGAGTTAAGCATTTCGATCAAGTGAAAAACTGCGAGTTGAGCTCAACATCGTAATAGAAAGAAATCTTTTCATTCCTGACCAGTCCCGGGAAATACTGCTAGTCACAACTAACATTTCAAGTCAAAATTAATCTTGATAACTACCGCTGACCATAAAAATATATATATATATATATACCAATACACATATAGATATATCGTTCATTTGAACAATTGGCAGCGGTGTTGGAAAAGTCACCAGATAAAAGTTTACGTATCGTAAAAATCTATTCACATTCGACAGTAGAGGTAATTCACTTTCTGGGTGATTGTGTCGCGCCCCCCTGTGGACAATTGGTGGCCGATTTATGCCGCATTCAGCTATATTCACCATGCACAGGCACATGCAGACACATAAATACATACATGCACTGTCGAAGCACAGGATAACGTAAAGTGCCAAGCATAACTTAACGTATATACAGTCCATTGATTGTTTCAAGTCACATGTATCGTGGCGCCGTTCTGCGTTCACGCTATTGCAGTCCAATATACAACGATCTCCCGCAGCCGCTACGTTTCAATTTCATCTATTTTTCTTCGACGCCCATATGCCTTCAATCGATGCCGATTCCTGCTCAACGTTCCATGATTTTTATTGCCGTGCGTTCAAAGTCCAGTGCAATATATACACATCACATATTTGCATACAATATGCATTTTTATTGTATGATTTAAATAACATTTATTTATCTTTTTTATACGTTGCATATATCATTTATATATACATAGTGGGAAAAGTGTAGTAGTGAAAATAATTGTCGAGAGTAATGTGTATTTTATTTCGTATTATTTTTCAGTGTGAATGTGCACTGTTGCAGAGAAATAAATATTTTTATTTCGATGAAGTTTGCAAAACTCGAATAGATAGCGAAAAAATAAAATCAGAAATACTTGCGAGCAATATTTGATGTATACTTCATAGCATAATTTTTTTTGAGCTACAAATATTACCACTAGATGCGTATCCAGCAAATCTCCAGAGAATAGAGTAGAGTTTAATGAAGTGTCTTGGGATAATATTAACTCAATTGGATACGATATTACGTTTATACTGATGAGTGTATTATCAAGTGGAAACGCTCTTTGTATATTAGCCAATATTTTTTCATTGAAAATTAATGTGATGAGCGGGTAACGAACTAGATATATGTACGTTTTTTTTCGCTTCCAGGATTTCTTTGCTTTTGTTTTTATAAATATCGTAAAAATAAAATCTGTCTAAATAAAAATATACAAACTTGATTCGTTCACACGATTATTTCAATGAAAGTAGAGAATAATTTACACTAATTTTGATAAAGATTTTGGAACTTTCCTTCGCTATTGAGTGACGTAAATAGATATTACCCTGTTGAACATAAAAAACAATATTTGATACATCAGTATTCTAAAGTGTCACCTTTCAATTATCGAATGAAAGTTTAACAGTGTTACATAATTTAAAATATGATGGGCGTCCAGAATGCATTCATGCAACTGACTGGTGATTATTCTCTCGTTTAAATGGAACATTCATTTTGAACGAAACTGGAATTTACATCGTCAATTTTTCTGCGGTATATACATACATACATCCATACATACAATATACATATTGAATCACGTATGTGATAATAACATCATACCTTGATGTTTCATCGAGCAATTTGCATGACTAGAATGAGGCGTATGAAAGCATATGGTCCATGAAGGGTTGATTGCCAGATTATTGGGTGATAGATGGGGGCTACAATGGTTTCGCACAAATCAGATATATATATATATTTATATACGTTATCAATTTGATCACCATTGGGATATGACATGGGAGATGTGTTACCGATGATTAAATTCCATTTCCCATTCGTCAGGGATATGAATGCAACCGACGGTTTTCATGGTGTACATACTTTACCGCTACATCCATGTATTATTATTGACTCTTGGTTCTATATGTAAATTTTGATAATTGTATTGAATAGATATGCACAAATTTATATAATTAAAATCGCCATGGGAATTCGAGGAACAAGTTTTTTTTAATTCGGAAATTAATCATGAAAATGTGTAAATGTTTTTTAGTTGCAGGTATCAGATAATATCGTTCATCAATAACTCTTATCTAAACAGTTTAATTGTTAATGAAAAATAGTTCACACAATTTTCTATCTAGATCACTGACATATTTAAATTCTGTGTGGACAAACAAAAATATGAAAAATAATAATATCGCGATGATATTATTTTTATAAATATTATCTTATTGATGTAAAAATTCGCATATATTTTTATTCATGATTGTTGGGAGATTGAGGGGGTTGAACTTAAAAAATAAAATTTCTAGTTTTATTGGACCACTTTAATCTTTATGATCTCAGTAAGAAAATTTAGCCAGTTCACGTAAAACAAACGCATACATAAGTCTGGATAATATTATTATTCACTGAGAGAGTGATAATGATAAACTGACGTCTCGCTCCCATGGAAGACTGGGAAGAAGAATGAGGCCACAGCAAGTGGAGAGAGAGTGGCACCAGAGATAGAACGTCATTCCGTAGAGACTTAAAAAAAAAGATGCATATGTACGTATGGTACACATAACATATGGATATAAGTATATTCAAAGTCAGCTTAACTGGTGTAGCATTTTACTTTTCATATCTCTTATATCTTTTGACTGTTCTCTTCTCTAAATTCGTTGTCAGTCGGAAAATTTTATTCTCGTCAACTTTATCTATTATCTCACATTGTTGAATTTCCACCTGACGAATTTTACCATTATTAAATCATAAAAATGCACGAGTTGTGTTTATAAATAAACTTTAAAGAATTATTATAATGCGTAGAAATAAGTCGCAAAGAGAATAACATTAGTATATAAAATTCATTTAATAATAATTTTATCACACGATGCATGAATATTTACACATTTTTAGTATGATGAAAATTTATTTTTCACAATTCTGTCGTTTTACATTTTTTTTTTTTTTTTTCATTTCCTTTAATTAAAACTCGAATTTGTTTGGTATACAACATATAGTAACGCACGGGTGTTTATTTACCAACCTATATTTATTATAAATGAAAATCGCAACATTCGGTAAAAATAGCGTGGGAATGTTAAACATGGGTATAAGCAATTAGCGTGGTACGTTGAGTAAAATCGCAACTTGCACATTATACCCTGTTTTACATCGCGCTCATTATCGTTACCATTGATTACAAACTGTGTATAGGTACTTGTATGTGCGCATAATATTCAAACGAACGAACAATTATGACTAACGTAAAAAAAAAAACGCACCGTTCTTTCCCACCACTTACATTAATGTTGAGTATTATTATTATTTTCTATAAATACATTAATAGAATAAAACGTTGCATGCATTTATTTATTTATAATATTTTTTTATTGTTTTCATTTTCATCAAGGTCTTTTTTACATGAACTTCTGCACTTCGCCAGTAATTGCTATGAATTGATCTATAAAAAAAATTTATATATCATTATTTTATTGTAGTTATTTTGAAAATATATAAAAGATGTGACGACGATAAAATGAAATTGCAATTAATATAGAATTGGGAGTAGGTAAAAATAAAAAAAACTCAACCGTTGATTAACATCGTTGTGTTCATACCAATTTTTCTCAATTTCAACAAATAATTGCATTCATTTTTTATTTTTCTGTTTATCTTTTTTATTTTCAATGGTTTTTGTCGAGTTCGTGTTCCAAGCGTAGGCTACGATTCACATAGGTAATCAAACAAATTTTCGATTGGCACACGTCAGCGCAAAAAATCAAATCATCAAGACAAATTTCATGGGGTGTGTGCATGAGTGCGTGTGTTTGTGTGTGTGTGTGTGTCGAGAGAGGGCGGGTGAGAAAAAAAATTCATGGACGAGAGAAAAAGAGTGGCAAAGAGAAAATGGAGAGCGAATAAGGTCGGAGCAGAAGATGAAACAAAATGAACGTTGTGACAATCAATAAAACAAAAAACAAAAATGGAATAAAATAAAAAAATGGCCTCTACTCTTGTTTACATCACATCTATTCAACAAATTCTCGGCATCTCTTTCGCTCGTATTTTGCTGCGTATTTTTCAAAGCTATATCATGTCGTGTGGTTGACAATAAAAATTTGTATACGTCAGAAATTCTATTTTGAAGACGTCAAAGGTGCGTAAATATTTTTTTTTATCACTCCATGCATTTGTGTTCATTGAAAAGAGTGTGGAATATACAAAATCAATACAACAAACTGAACGTTATTTTGATCCAAACTGAGCACAAATTATATCCCTGATTATTCTGGCATAAATAAAAAATTAATTCATCAAGATATCCAGACAACACATAGAAATTTTACCACATTATCATATCCATATACTTTCAATTTTTTATTTTCTATTCAAGAAACTTGGAATACTATCTCAATTGGTTTTGAAAGTGTAGACATATTACATCGTCCTGCTATTCAGGCACATAACATGTTACGGTCATACTTTTACATAACGCAAAAGTGCATGCTTTTAAACTTCAAATGTTCCCTAGAAGAATATATATACGCTTCGTAAATACACACATCAGTGTGTGCACTTCAATAACATACCCTACCATCCCTCAATATGAATAAAAAATTTATTCACACTTCATTCGCATCTTATGCTCTGATAATTCGCTCGACACGCCTTTGATAACATCATTCTTTCTAATTTATACAAAGATTATTGCCATAATAGCGTAAAGTATGTCACATCTTCCGCATATCCAGATTGTAGAAAATAAATACATGTTTCGATGATAAAAAGCAAAGGCAAGAAGTGCATATAATATAAAATCAATACAAGTGATTAATTTTAGCCATTTTATGGCTAACAAACATCATGAATTCAATATCAATTCAACAAACATACTCAGATAGGCAATTAAATAGTATGGGCTTAATATTCATGGTGTTGCAATCGCTTCAAAGCTATCACAGGTATCTGAGATACAAGATGACAATTGCCGGTAGTTGCTATCAGATATCAGGGTAAGAACAGATACTGATGGAATTCCGCAACAGTTATTGATCTTGCATATTGTATATTAATATTATATAAAAAGTTTCGTAACCAACTGTAATACTTGTAGCTTCAATTCAGTTCTCAATGTTCATCTTACGTCATGAATAATTTAAAATGTCCAAGAATAAGTTTTGTTACACAATATACAACAACATAGAATAAAAATAATTCTATTATTAAATATGAATAAATATATTATGTAATATTTGTACATATGATTAACTGCATTTATTGATAACTACGTGGAATTTCAAATTATTATTTAATTGTTGATATAATTCGTCAAGAATACCCATGATTAATTAATGTTTTGTAGTATCAATGAAACGGATGATTGGTACAATTAATAAATAGCAAGTATAATGAAATGAATAATCCGTAACAAAGCAATTGCGTGTGAGTGGTTTGTTTGTCACCAAGCAACAAATGCACATTGAAATATATTTTAGTTTCTATTGGAATTATCTCGTTCCTCTATATCATATATGTGTCGATAATATTTACACGTAACTATAACGACCGTTCGGAATTGAAATATGATAGAGGGTAAAAGTGCTCGGTTCCATTTTGTTCAATGGATCAAAAGTTCATGTTAAAATACGGTGGCACATATTGGGTCTCTTTCGGATTGGAGATATATATAGATTCTGTTTAACAGGTATCACTTGGGTAAAATTGAATGTTGTATGTATTGGAATTGAATTATATTTTGCAGATTGATTTTTTATTTAAACATATAATTAAAATTTATTGTGATTTAAAAAAAATTCGGTTATCTGAATCGAAAAAAGAAAACACAGTAAATGGAAAAATGAAGAGGGCCAGAGCAATCAATTACGTACATTGATTAAAAATTAATATTTTCATGATCAAATATAAATCACAAATGATAACCGTAGAAATTGGAAAAGCAATAAATATTTATTGAATCGATGGAAATTTCAAATCGAGATATTTATTTTCATTCTGGCACAATTCTCGATTGGTTTAGTAGCCTTTTATCGAAATTGCGTATCGTTTACTATTCACATTATCTACATACATATATAATAGATTTATATATATAAGGTATATTACAAAGAGTATTTGAAATTAGACGTAAATTTAATAATTAACTCATATAGAATTCAATAGCAAATGAAACATTTCTATATTTCATTATTATAGGGCTGTCTGGAAGTGTACGAGCGTTTTATCTGACACTTGAGTAAAACCGTGGATATAATGCGGAAATGAGTAAAGCTTGATATTGGAACAACTCTATCCATTAATTGTTTCAAGAGTTTAAATTAAAACGAAAACAAGATTTATTATCTTTTATTTAGAATTATTACAATAAAAAAAAAAAGGTAGGAACTTTGTTTCAGAATTTTTTTTTTAATACATAACTTTATTCAATAATTTTTGGAAAACTATTTCCATAACGTCCACCAGAAAAATACGACAGACGCTATAACTGAGCTGTCAAACCTCACCATCCCTTAAAATACAGCTGTTTCGTGAGTAAAATGAAATATGCTACTCTAGAATTCTATTTCATTTGCTACTCTAGCTTCACCGAGAACAATGCAGCATTAAATTCAAAATATCCACCATCATAACTGCTAAATGAAACGATAAAATACTCATTGACAATTCAACTGAGAGAATAAATAAAGTTTTACATTATTCATAGACATATCAATTACTGTACCGTAATTGCAACTGTACATAAAAGCTCTAATTATCATATTTTTTAATCTTGACATACAATTCAGTCTCTTTGTGGATTTTTAAATGTATATTTTACAACCGTCCTCTATATAAGCTAACTAGGCTACAAGAAAAGCCACACGGTTGAAATGTGTGGTTTACCTATGGTGGTGTTAGTAGCCAGATAGATTATGCATACGACCGCTACTCCAGAGAGGAATGACTACGAGAACTGGTGCTGGAGACAAACAGCAGTGGATGTACTGTTGACATTGAAATGGTATAAAGAGCTGTGCGATGAATACGAAAATAAAATGAATTTCCGTTGTAAAAAGATTGTGAAAAAGATTTATATCTGTCACTGTAAGGATATATATTGAACAATGTCTACACAGTTAATTATACATTTTAATTACACCATTTTAATTATCACCAACATAATTGGGAACAACGATTTTCAAGTTTGTACTTCATCTTATGCTCGCGCAACTGTAATAATTGTGCTAAATATATGAAATATAATTGGAATGATCAATAACTCAAAACTTCTGGCAACAAACTGAGAAGAATATAATTAAATGCAAGTTTAAAAACCTTTAATTAAATGAAGACGGCAAATTTCACGAATGTTAGGATACTATGTATTTTCCAAGTTTGTGTCGATGAAGCTAGTGAAGCTTGCAACAATTGATTACCTCAACGTTGTTCAACGGAGAAACAATGAAGAACACTGCCGAAGGGGGAGAACGTCCGACTTCAACGCTCCTGTCGAGACTACGTGACTTCCATTGTTCACGCTCATTTAATTCCACCGAGCTTTCTGTCGGTGAATTCTCACACTGCTGCCAAGTGAAGACCTCACGAACGACATTGCGCGACCTCATTTTCCTCAATGCTTTATCCACTTCCAACTTGTTTATCTTAGAAAACCCACACTTTCCTATTGAAATAGTCTATATTGATCCAAACACATGGTGAATATTACATTGAGTTTGAATAAATTTTTTTCTCATTCAGTTTGTGTTTGAATAATCAGTTTTGTTCGAATTAGTTGAGTGGAGTAAGGTGCTTTTAGATAGAGTACAGCGAATAATAGTACATAACAATGAACAGTTATTCATTTATTCGAAGTTTCATCGTGTTAGTTAATGTATAAGCAATCGAATAATATCATCAAACCATGATAATATTTTTTTTCACTATTTTTCATATATATTCAATCGAGTTCAGACCACACGTATATTTTATGTATCAATAGCTGCTACATACTTCACATCGTTGGAGATTTTTATAGACACGAGATAACAATAGTGCCAACATTTATCGAAAACACATTTTGAATCTGCATTTGAAGTCTTTTCCACGTTGTTGAAACCATGGGAAATAAATTTCTCGAGTGTCAGAAAAAATCGTATAAAATCCCACACTCAAGTGATAAGTTGATAAGAAAAAAAAATTCTTTTTACCTTATCCACTCGACCCACTCACACTATAAATACCTATATATTTTTGTTTACTACCTAATACTTAATCATAAATGTAACAAATAATTAATGTGTGTTTGCAAGCATGAGCGTGAATTCGCGGTTGTGTTTGCAACTTTGAACTTATCTAATAATTCATTTTCAGCTCGTCCCAACTCGCGCATGAATAAACGTAGTTTGCGTGTTATATCCTCATGTTGCTCTTCATTCTCACATCAACCATTACATTATTATTATATACCACTGCAGTCCGAAGCAGCTGCCAAATAAAAAAAATAACAATTCAATTATTTATCTCATGCTTTATTTTTTATTATATAGATATCAATTTCATCACTATTCCATATATTTACATGAATGCAATACCATACAATTATTTTGCCATCTATTCAAAATACTTTTATTATATATGTATAGGATATACACAGATACATAGAGAGATATGTTGTATATACCAGTGATATGCTCCAGGCATTTATTCACCTGAACATGCGAACGAGTAAAACAACACATCCACATAGTTGGATGCTTACAGATTTTTTTTTGCCACGAGTTTAAAAGTGTGGGTGCGGGAATGAAGGACAGTTTCACGTAGTCTTTTCGCAAGAACAAATGCATTAGGCGAGAGTATATATGTATATAGAGTTGAAGTAAATCCACCGTTTGTTGCCTGTGGAAGACAATGAATTACGAGTTTGTACTGGCAAAAGAGTACTAGGTAGACACCTCAGTAGAGAAAAAATAAAAAAACAATATATATGTGAAAGATACAGAAGAAAATAAAGATATATTTAGTTTAACTAGAGAATAGAATTTAAATCATCGTCTTCCGAATAAAGCCACGTGAGATAATGATACGTGAAATTTTCGAGGGATTAATTTATTTTGTGAAAACAAAAAATATAAACTATATGATTATTGAAAAAATGAAATTACAGCAAGAGTATTTAATAGTCAATAATGTTTTGGATTTTTGAGAATGCATACGTTATCAATGCAAAATATTGTTACGATAATAAATATGAAAGTGACATTCGAGGGGATTTCCAGGATCCATTTTCACTGAAGCGATTGAAGATGTGAGCTTACAATTTCATACAAGTATATATTAGTACTTGGAGAAGGTACATCTGTATTTTAAAGCTTTCATACTAAATCCGCCACAGCGGAAAAAATGCAATTCAAGATGGAGGTGAATATATTCCTTTGTATTATATGCTTTGTAGTTGAGGGTTTTGTTTTGTACTATACTTGAAATATAAATCGGTTCAATGGCCATTGCACTGTTCAGATTTTCATAACTTGAACAATATTCAGAGTTGCTTTTTTTTTAATAATCTCCTGTTGGAAAGTTGGCTTTAAATGTCATATATTCCGAATATTTAACGAGAATCTTCAAAAATGTGTATACATTTTCCGTCCTAAACCGAAAATCGGATTTGAATGGAATATAACGTTTCATTGTTTTCTAACTAAACTAAAAATACATAAAAATCCGATTTTTTTTAACCCTAAGCTCAAGGATTGTAGGAACAAACGTTGAAAAATGAGCTTTTCACATGTAAACGATATATAGATAGTGAAATTCATTGATAATATAACAACTGTCAACAGTTGGAACGAAAGCAGCGCTTTCACAACTTCTTTATAAATGAACAATGGAAAAACAAATGTGAACTTCTGCTTCAATGACATTTTTTGTATTTCCGGGGACGTCAATATTTTTTTTTTATCATGGGACTTGATGAGAGAAATAAAAAAAAATAGCCGAAAATGTTGATAAAAATATTTTCTTTTTTATTCAACGAACATGAACGGATATGTATGCCATACACTTATCACAGTGAACAACTTCGATGTGAGACTAGGTCATGTTACATTTGTAAATATGTTATCGTTATGGGTATAACTGCATAGGATTCGGTCGTTCGTGTCGATGAACGTCGTGTTGATGCTGGTATAATTTCATTCGCGTGGAAAAAAAAATCGGAATAATAATATATGAATTTATACCACGTCATCCTTTTTGTTTTTTTTTTTTTTTGACATAAATAAAAAATACACTGATATTGAATATTACACTTTTTAAATATGAATATATAATTGACAATCCCGTATTATATCTGGTATTCTTTTTTCTTTTTGAATGCCCATTTTATCTGGTCAGAATTCGGAAGTTGCAGCAGCTAGAATATTGATTCTACAATTAGCCATATATAATATATTGAAAAACCAATAAAACCTCACCAGGAAAAAAATGTGAGAGTAATTTATTTTTCATTACGAGAAAACATTTTACAAATTCACCAATTTTCGAATACTGTAAATATGAATATCTCTCTCATAGTTCATTTAAGAATAATATTATACTGAAAAATACAAACACCGTATTACACGTGGTACAAAAATAATGTATGATTTATTTATATACAGAATTCACCGTGACCCATATACAGTCCAGTCATTATCCATAAATAATTTTTCCATCTAAAAAACAGAAACCGTATGACAGAGCAAATGATAATAACTTCATAAATGAACATTGGCGTAGATTGTTGACCTATGAAAAATCCCTGAGTGTATAAACATGTATCTCATCAGAATATACTCAACAAGAGCATTATATATACGAATGTAGGAACAAGCTGAGTGCACACGTGACAATGTATCCGAATTAAGATGACTTAATATAACTAGCTCAAACTTCATATATAATTCTAAAAATAAATTTAACAGTGAAAAATAGTATAATGTGAGTATAATCATTGAGTATAATTCATTAATTTATCTATTCATTTATTGCATACACCAATATCCGATAACATAAACAAAAACATTATTTTCATCGGACAGTATTGATTTTACTGATGACATACATTCACCCAACACACTCATTATTTTAGCGAGCGAATTCAGTTGCTGCGAGGCGGCTGTGCATGACCAAAAACAGAGACATATTGAACGATTCTATGTGACATACAATTGTATATTCGTTATGCAGGGAAAAAAAGAAAATAATAATAAAGCATAAAAACAAAAATATAGAAAAACTAACAAAATGAAAAAAACGAAATGTAACGATGTGCTATCAACAGAACACACCAATTCTCCCATAGATGTCTGTCAATCTTGTCACCAGAGTGAGTCAAATTTCGGCCTACCATATGCGGTGGTTTGTCCGGCCAGGATTTTGGTATTGTGCCAAAATGACACACACGCGCGTATATAGTCGTTTGAAGTGACCACTGTACCGTGCAAACCACTAGTATTGCCCGTAACCAATCGCATCAATGTCCACGAACTCATTTCCAATCTTGTAACGATGTTATTCGTGTTGTAGAGTGCGGTCACCACGAATTTCTCATTAAATCGCACATTGAATGAAGTCAACATGTCTACAAATGATGATTCGATCCACCACAATCGACATTTATTTGCGGAAATAATGCGGTATACAATATTAATATATATACTAATTATAAATTAATTAATTTATTGATTTCATATGATAATAAAATGGAACATATATCAGCAAATATAAATGCGTAGATATGTGAAATGTGAATGGAAAAGAATTCTTTGTTATTTTCTTACAACATTTGTGATATGATTTTTGTTTATGATATTTCATTTCCCTCCTTATTTTTTCTTGCACCTCTTTATTCACAGGTTTAATGTTATCAACAATTTCCATAGAGTGATGAGATATACACACCTTCTGACTCTCCAATTTTCATTGATCGGCAACATTTCAATGACGAAGCAATTTGACGCGCGCATCCAAAACACACCAATGGAACAATATTCCATCACTGTGATTTGCATATTGCCAGTACATGCATTAGCGATGAGGCAAACAATCGGCTGGGTTGGTCATGCAGCACCAGTACAGTTTGGTCCAGTGCAGTATTGATATTTCAATTCAAGTTCATTTACCCAAATCTGTATATACTATTACTGTCTTAGGATTTATGCAAATTATATCAGTTTATCGAGTGCAACGGCGGCTTGGGAGAATTAATTCATAGCATTGATTAATCGAATGAATAATCAATAATGTAAATTAATATTTCATATTAACTTTTTTATTATTGTTTTATTGGATTTTGATTTACAAGTACATGTTTCTGAGACAATTGAGAAGAAATTTATATTTGTTCAAGTATGAATAATAATTTACAATTATCCTGTACAATTTTCTCATACAAGATGTGCGAGTTCTCCTGTTAATTTCGTGACCAATTGATCGAGCAGTTATCCTGAATAAAAACATTAGGAAATATTTTTGATACACCGGCCATTTGAACAAATTAAATGTATCCTATATAGATATTCCACGCGTATCAATAGAATATACAATAAAATTCTATGAAGGTACTTTTCTTCTTTTTCCACCAGTAACTCTTAATTGCATTCATTCCAATGAATTGAATTTTTTTGTATTGTGCGATAATTATTGGGAGGGAAAAAAAAAAAATAACTGCGCTTCATAGTTCGCAAAGTTTCATATATTGCCGTGGGAAAAAAAAGTCTCATTGATCCGATAGCAATAACATGTTGGATTGCCTTTGGTGAATCGGAAATTTGCATTGGGAATTGAATAAAAAACAAAAGAATTCAATAGAAACCATATATTTTTTCGAACTGGGATATCCATACAGTCTTCAACAAACACATTCCGTTTGTTTGTATTTTTATTTCTCCTCTTTTTCATATTTTGAAATCAATTAAATAGTATACTTCAAACGAACAATTGTTGCCATCTGACGGGGTTCTATTGTGAATCTATTGAATTCTACATTATCTACAGTAGATACTGAATTGGTCTAGAAGGAATGTTAATTCATAGGTTGTCCTTTCGTTTCATATTCAGCGGCTCAACATGAATATTAAATAATCTTGTTCCATGTTCCTCATTCCTTTACATAAAAATCCATGCACCTAACATAACCTTAGTGTTTAATATAGGTTATGTTTCGCAGTCCTCAAGCAATTCAATATATTTACTGTGGTAATTTTTCGTACTCAATAAGTGACAATGGAAAGCTTAACACCATCTCGACTCATCGGAACCCATTGTCAAATTAATGAAATTTTAACGTCAAATTCAATTGATAAAAAAACATCGACATGTTTGTTGACAATGACAGTAAGTATTTTGATAAATAAATAAATTTTATATAAGGTTTTTAGTCAATTATAAAGATTGGATTCTATTATATATCCAATTTATGCATGAACAAATTTATACCAGACATTACGTTACCATTTTCCAGATTCTTAACGTGGTTGCAAGCAGTCCAGTCTTATTTTCGAGTACTCACAATGAATAAAAATTCATTAGCAGTATTCGAAAAATTATAATAATGGTATTGTTGAAAGTTTGATGATAATTAATGTTCCAGAATGATTAGTTACGAATGATATATTTATTGTAGTAATCTCTAGTGGATTAGATGAACTGAATTAATTTGAATTAAAGTTGATCTTGAATTCAATTTTGATGGTATTTTAAGAGGGCTGAGAAGAGGAATTGATGATTGAGATTCAAAAATGAACATGTATATTAAATGAACTGAGAGGGTCGAACATTAATGAAGCCTGATTTTCGATTGATGTCATATTTTACACATTTTATAGACTAGTTTGTATTTATTTTGGTATTTTATTATTATCTGTGATTCAATACTGGAATGAATGGTTTACGCATTGATTAGACTAGTATAATGTCAGAGTGATGGAAAAAGCTGTTATTTTATTTTTTCTATTGTCTGAATTGTGTATTACTCCCATTTGGATATGGGCATGTTGAAATGCTACAAAGTCAATATCACCATGATGCGATCAAATAATCATAATTTTCTCGTGTATTTTCATAGAATCTGGATATTAATAACGTGTTGTTTGGTATATTTAGACTTGTGTGAATAAATTGAATATTGTAGTCTCACTATACATAATAAGGAAAAACTAATGTAGAAGTTCAATTATAAAAAATTATGAGCAGTAAGTATACGTCTGTTATATACATTTATACATCCAATAACAAATAGTTCACTTTATTTCCAATGTATTTTCATGATATTTCGACGTTATCAATCTTTAAATTGGTTTAATGAATAGTCATTCACACAATGTGCACATTGTAAAACTGATATTTATTTAGAAAACAGGAGAAAAAAGAAAGCATTCTCTGAACAAAATTTCTTTTCGACAACTCAAAATATTTATTTTTCAAAAAACGAATTAGCATTTATTCACAATTTTTATTGTGACCATGAACATGGAATTTCAATCATTCATCGAATTGACATTGGACTCCGATGTTGATTTTGAATATTTGTTCCAAAGGAATTGAAAAATTAAGTAGAATAATAAACGCATGAAATATGTCACATAGAATACTAATCGAATAATTTATTTTCTGGCTCAATCAGATCATCTAATGGAATTCCATGTTGTAATTTGAATTTATGTATCCATTGCTGTGATGCTTCAAATTTCAATCCACCATCCTGATATTTTTCAGCTGCTTTGATTGCCCATTCACGAATCATAGCTGTTGTAACAACTTCATTATTATCACATGCCTCTTTATATTTATTATACGTAATACAATTAATCATATTCAGTTTATCAAGTTTGGTTCCACCATTCTTTACATGTAGTCTCCATTTACGTAAAGTACTCATACTGGTTAATTTTTTGCACCCATATTTGCGTAATTCTTTCAAACCCCATGTCGGATTTGAATGAGCAATATTTATAACTCTTGATTTAACATCAAGTGGTATCAGAGTGTATTCACGTTTTGTGCATGATGCCCGTGACGTTGGTGTTGATGTTCTCGTTGTTGTTGATGATGCTGTTGTTGCATCCCAATCGTCAATGTTTGCCTCGAAATTGCTGTTATTACTATCACCACTTAAATCCATTTTTTTGATCGATCTTGAGCGCGTTCTTCGTCGCCCTCGAATATTAGTTGATGATCTTTGTTCAACGAAATTTTCCGGCTGTTCTGTATCAATTATTTCAATTGGCTCTTGTTTTATAAAATTAGTCATTGTAATATTTTCACAATTAGCAATTGGAATTACGGATGATGTTTTGTTCTTATCAAATTTTCCCGCTGCTTTTGTATTAGTTTCTCTCGTTATTATCTGTTTCAAATATTCGTATATTTCCTGACCAATAATTGCTGAACGTCGGGAGATAACATCCATATTTATATCAGTAATATAATTATTTTCACGTAAGAGATCTAAACAATGATTTATGGCATCGGTGAATTCCTGGCGCGATTGATCTTCTATTGTTGAATCATTATTCATATCATAAATTGATTGATTATTCCATCTGCCCAGTGCCGTCATTTTGAATTTGTTTTTGTGGTTCTTTTTTTTTTTCTTAATACATGTATTGATGGAATTTATTATTCGCTGACGTTGGAAGTAGTATATGGTAGCGATATTTGACTGAATCCTTGCTTATAATTTCCTTCTTTATTATTTGGCGCAGACGAATTAAATCATCGTCCGATTATTTTGTAATTTATAAAGCGAATTCCATGTATTGGGATTACTTTTTGTTTCTTATAATTTTCAAATACCAATTTAGATACACTACGAAATAATACTCATACGCACGAATAAACAACAATCAATAAATTGATATGATGCTCATTTGGAACGAACAATCTATGCCAACAATGTAATAAGCCACGTTGTGTCCTAGTTGCAAGGCTCGTATTTGTGTGTATAACCTTTATATCGCAGTATAGAAGCGCTTTGTGTAAACACACAATATTTTATTCGGTAGCTATGTTATTAATTGTATTTTCACTGTTCTTTTTCTCCTTTTGTTTCAGACGAGCCTATGGTTTATTTAGAACTCAAAATGATACAATTGTCTCACTTGTATATTTCTTTGAAAAAAAATAATATTTACATGTTTTATATTAGTAATATATCATGTGTGTGTGTACGGAAATTTTATGTATTGAATCGGAATCCAGAGAACTGTGCGATCGAATTGACTGTATCGACCGCATCTGAAATATGTTCAATTATTCACTTTTTTTTTTCATGAGACTTCATATAATTCATGATTGACGTGAATTGTTGGTGTCAACATTCAATTGCAGATGTTTTGGGTTATTTCGTTTTTTGAAACAATTGAAATTTTATTATTATGAAGAATAAATTTGGAAACTTTTCTTTTTTTTTTGCTTCGTGCTTCAGATTGAGGAGCCCTCTGACGTCGATGGTGAAGAACCAACACAGAAAACTATCAATATGGAGTTGCCGCCAGCCACATTGAAAACTCTTGTGGGTGATCTTTCAAGAATACGCGAACAATTGTCTAATATTGCTAAAAAATGAATCAAATTTCGAAATACACCCAAACGATGATAATTATGATTTTTGTCGTTTATGTATAGTTGAAATTAATTACAAGCAATTGTTCATGGAGCTATAATTTTTCATATATAGTTTGGAGAAAGTTGAAAAATAAAAACGTTTATAAAAAATATGCATGTATATCGCGTTTTAATCATGATGAGGTTGTAATAATTTATATATAATATATATTAAATATATTTATATATGTATGTATAGAGACGTTTACACAATGGAATTCCAGCAATAACAGTTTTTATTATATGTAAGTTGCAAAATTAAATTAAATAATGACAGTGGTACATGGCGAATTGGACGGAAGTGCCCAAAACACTTTGCATAGGTGATAAATCGAGATTAAACATTCGTCGAGGTGCGATTGTATCAAGTAAAATTCATTGCAAATAAATGGTTACTGAAAAAATGTATTACGAGAAAAAAAAATTATTTTTTTTTTTCATTTTCATCTTGCATTTTTCATTTTTTTTTTTTTTTCGAAGGAAACCTTGTTATAAAAAATCTATTGAAGCATGTCCAGTAATACCAGACAAACAGCTCGATACGCTCCTACTTATTGAATTTATATTACAATAATTAACATCGTCACATACAGACTTATGCACTAACGATATGACTACAGCTCCAAACCAGCAGAGCATTTTTCGTATTTTTTTTTCTTTTTTTTTGTATGAGAATGACAATTTTTTTCAAATTGAAGTCTCGATTAAAAATTGATATGCCAATTTATTTATAAAATATTACAAATCATCGATGCTGTCGCGACAAGTCCATTTTATTTTTTTATATCTTGTTTACCGTTTTTTGTTGAGATTGCAGAAGAGCGTATGTATTTATATGATCATTTTTTTGCTTTTTGTTTTTAATTTTCTGTTTTTTAAGCACGTGTCATCTCCTACGTATTTTCACGCAGTTACTTCATGTGTGACTCGACATGGAATTACTTTTGGTTCTGTCGACGATATCGAACGGGAAGATCAAATCTTCACACGATAAAATTGTCCTCTTTCTCTGTGTAATCTTGTGACAATTAACAGTTCGTAATCATTCGAAATATTTGACGTTTCCTCTTTAACTTTCATTTATTATTATGTTCTCGACAACTTGACTCACGTTACGTTGGTACAGTGTATTCCTATAACATATTGTCCACGAATTTCAATGTGATACGACACATTTGAATCAACTCTGAATATATTTTCATTATTTTCATGTTATTTTGCATTTTCCACTGAATAAATACAACGCTCTTGTCCGTAAATTGTTGTTGTTTATTATTATTATCATAATTCGTTCCACTTCCATTTCTTCCGATAGAACCAACAACATAGTTGTACACGCGAGCGAAAGAGGTAGGTACAAAATATTATCACGTAAAAAAAGCAGGAGAATAAACAATAGCCACAGATAAATTCGCATAGTATATCGTGTATTCGCACAATATATGTATTTTGCTTTTGTGTTTTACAATAAAAATAACTAGAATTATATATATATTCATTTTTTTCCTTACCGCAGACTGGGCGTTATAGGTAGTAGTCATTCGATCAGTTCGGTTTGACAATTTATTAATTTAATTTAATGTAATTCAATTTTTTTTCTTGCGTCTGCCAATTATTTTCTTCTTCATTAAAACATTTTGTTTTTTTTTCGGAAATTATATTTCGTCTTACAATAAAACACATATCTCTCATCAATAATAATGGTTGACAAGTGTCACGGCAATGTATAATAATAAAGTTGATTTTACCCCGAAAGTGCATTTGGCGCATTCTTGGCGCAGATCGTCAACTTCGACTGTACGAAGGCGATTTATATTCTTTTTTCATTTCACTTTATGTCATGTCTTTCCATGTTCTCGTTTTACCGTTGGATTATACGATTATGAATTATTGACCGATCGATTGATTATACAGTTTACATTTATCAGCTTGAACATGAGGGGAGCGCTTGTGAGACTATGGGATTAATTTTTTTTTTTGCCACAAACAAGGAATGTCGTCATACATCATATCAACATTTAATAAAATATCTGAAACATTAACAAATAGACTATATGATTATTACATGACTGCCTTAAGGTATTGGTAATAAATAGTAATGTTTTAACTGATAATTAATAATGGATAATAATTTTCCGAATTAGTCATGGTAAGATAAAATAATAAGTATGCATGCACATACAAATGCAATTATTATTACTTAAAATTTAATTTTTTTTCCCGTTGAATAACATTTATTCAACTTTTTTCTTTTTACGTTTATTTTCATTTTAAGAGTATTATTGGTGTTGGTATTATTGGAAATGCTTTGATACTGCTTCTCCCTTTTTTCCGCAGCTTGACATACGCTCACGTATTTATTTTTTTGTTCATCATGCTCCAAATTTTTTTTTTTTCTAGTTCTCTTATTTACTTTCAACGTCAAACGGGTCCATTTACTACAATTAAACTTTTTAATCATTCTATATATGCAATACGCGTTAACTAATTAACACGCGGGTATGTCCCAACAGCTTGTTTTTACTTTTTATTTATTTCTTTTTTAAATTGATTTTAAATCTATTTACAGCGACATAGCGCTCAAAAAATGAAGCGGAATGAATTTTTGTTTGTTATACCCATCGCACCTGGGACTACCTTCGTTTTCATTCTTTTTATAACTGCGATGTCAGCCTCATTTTACTTTTTATTTTTTTTTTTCTGTTAGTTATTAATTTATTCTTATTTATTTTTCTCTGTCGATAGTATCAATTATATAAGCCACGAGCCCTTCCGTCACTCTTGCTTGATTGACATTTATTTCGTCATTTCGGACATGCAAACATTGTTTTATTATTTTTTTCTTTTAAGTAGCTTCGATAAAGCGGACTGTTTGTTTAGTATAATAAAATTTAATACTAATTGTAAGATCGCAACGATCTTGAATTTTCACCAGTTTAAATGATGTCATAATGAATAAAATGGTTTTGTAATTTTTAATTTCCATTTTTTTTTCCGTCATTTATGGACGATAAGATTGAAATTCGATTTATTTACTTATTTATTTGTATTTTAATTATTAATTATTTATTTATTTTTTTTTTTCACCAGTCCAGTGCGAGGCGACTTTCGTCCGTTCGTAAATTAATGTACCTTAGGAAGATAAATGTCGGATGGATCGCGCAATCCTTTTGGATTAATTTGCGGGCTCAGTACAATTGTTAAATATATATCCTATTTATGGCTTATTATTTATTCATTTTTTAAAGAAATAACATGCCAAATTTTGTTGATGAAATTTCTCGTTTACTTTCACTTTCGCTTGCTCTACTACTCCCCCAAAATACTGACAGGACATGTACACTCCCGAGAGGTTCTTTATAAACAGGAAATAAGTGTGTATATGATTTTTTTATAGCGTCACTATTATATCGTGATGTATCCTCAACAAGTATACATACATATGAAATATTAAACGCTATTTTTATAAAATACACACGAATTTCATTTTTCCTTTATAAATGTTTTCTTCTACTTCCATTTTGGTAATAGTTGATTGCAACCAAATAATCTAAATCACTGTACAAATAAATTCATCATTATGTTGTTGCCCTGAGTGCCTTGGAACCCGGTGTGGAAACAATATCATTTTTCTTTTTTTTTTTTTTCTGTTTTGAAAGAGTATGTTTCGATCGACTCATCCGATCGTATGTGAATATATTCATGAGGGCCGTATAATTGTTCCATCTTATTTTCACATGGTCATAAGTTAATATGCATGCAATAAATGCTGAACGTAGTGAAAAGAATACAAAAAAACTAAATCAGAAAATAATAATAAAAAATAAATAAATTTATATAAACACATAAATGAATATGTATCAATTGAGTGTTTATCTAATAATAATTCCATATTTATTAAGACACTTATCACACACACAAATTGTCCATCGAGCAACTTTAGGAAAACAGAGAGCCCGGGCAGGCATCACGTGGAGCCGATGAAACGAGGTTTTGCTGACATTAATGGAAAAAAAAATTTTTCATTTTCTTTTGCTTCATTTGGTTTTTACTTAGGTATAAAATTATTTCTTCTGCACCATTGGAATCACTGCGTTGATATACATGTTTCTTGTTGGTCACACCACACATGTACGATTAATTATTTTTTTATTTTTTTTTCAAATTGTAAGAGTCGTGCCCATCCATCACGACACTTAAATGAAGATCCCGGTAATAATTTGTGGATTGAATTGGGTAAAAATACACACACACACATACGCACACACACACACACACACACACAGTGCCCTCGGACAGAATCGACAGACAAAAAAGTCAATGGAAGACCAGTGGCTCTATTTCTTTCTTTATTATTTTTTTATTTATTTTTTCCTTTATTCCTTATTTATTCATAGGTGCGAATAACATCTGCAATGGGAGTTTCCCGAATTTATATTCACGATTGATAGTACAATACAAATATGAGGCATCATTGCTCGATTGCGTTGAAATTTTGTTATTCGACAAAATATTGATTTTTATTTTGCATTAGTTTTGTTCATAATTTAATTAATTTTAAATGCCATTTATTTAATAATTCGATCGGTCGATATATTATTATGAACCCCGATATATATATATTTTTTTTTTTCCAAATATTATTATTCGGCTTCTCGTCCTCGATAAATTTATCAATTTATTCTCTGATCTCGGTTCGGTTTTGTCTTCTTGTGTTATATTACTTTGTTTTATTTATTTTTTTTCTTGGTTGTTTAAATTTTAATGAAAGAACCAGATATTTACAAATCATCATATACATCTGCTGCCGGAGATGAAAGTTCTGTAGCTTGATGTTCTTAAAAAATTAGCCTTTTTACATATAGATTATTTCTTCGGGCGAAAAAATAGAGCTATGTTTGATAATCCCATGTACTATGATGAGCGTGATGCTTATATTGTAATTAAATTTATTCATTTAATTATTTAATTTATTTTTATTATTCATTATTATTATTATTTATTTTTCTTTTATTCAATTTAATTTATATATACGGGCCAGGTGGCGCTTAGCATAACCCGGGGCAACTCGGCAGGATGTTTTTATCTGAACTAGTACCGTTAAGAATATTTAATAGATAAATTTCGAAATTGTCTAAAATGCGTACAAACGGAGTTGCAGAATCATACAATATAATGAACGAATTATGGCGCTGATATTCGTATTTATTAATCATATTTATTATTATTTAATTTTTTTATTTTCTTCGTTTTTTGTCTCGACTATTTATAATTTGGTTTTTCATCATATTTCTTGTTCTCTAGTGTTTCTTCTTCCATTTCATTCAATTAATTTATTGATTAAAATTTTTTTTCTTAATTTTTATTGAGATACCGTCATCTATTATCTGTTACCTATATTATGATTTGTTTATTTCGGAGAAATTTCGAGAATGATTATGCAAAGCTAAATATAATTTATATTAATTTATTTAGTTTGAAGCTTCACACAGCCAAAAAATGAAAAGCACTTAAAACAGTGCTCAACACTATATAAATAATTTTCTCAATTAATTAATCAATTAATTATATAATCAATAAAAACGGATTCCGATTGGCTGGAGTAGCGCGGGAGACCACACCACACGTGCAGCCCACATACAAATTATTTTATTATTTTATCATGTTCTTTTTTAAGCTTACTAAGTAGCTTAAACATAATTAAAGTCATTCATGTACATAGTAACAGTAATTTATCTCTTACTCTCGTAATGAATGATCATTACTAGATTTTTTCTTTATTTTCTGCATTATGAGCGATATTTTCAACGTTTTGTAATTTTTTCTTTTTTATTATTTCATTTGTTCTAGATCTCCTTCACCGTTGTGATGTGTTGTAATATATACATATATATATACGAATATATGAATATCCATATGTATACATTATAATTACTTATAATTTATGAATAATACTTATCATCCAATGTGGCTCAAATTATTGAAAAACTTCAATAATAACAAACATTAATTTTTAATAATTACAATCATTTAATTATTAATATTTCCATCGTAATACCTAAATATATCACTTGAAAGCGGTCAGCTCGATCCACGAGCGGTCGCACACATTGTCACACACCCCTCGTGTCTCGTGAGATGCTACTGCTTAACATCCCCTATTGCTCATTTGCAATAAACTTTCACTAATAAATTATTGTTTATTGTTTATCGGCATTATTGAAATAAAGAATATCCATCGGTAAATTGTCTTTGCCGAAGCAAATTTTCATTTATCTCTACAAGCTATCTACAACGAGAATACAATTCTCACTTTCGTATATTACAAAGAAACAAAAGAAAATAACAATGATAATAATGAAAATAAACGAGTTTACAAGAAAAAAAGCTCTAACGTATTCTGCTTGATTTTTTTTTCTCCTTAAAAGCTTTTCTTCTCACCCACGATATTCATCTTCAGCGATATATTTATAGTTGAATAATATTAATGTATTGCAATAAGGGATGGGCAAGGGCATCGGCACTAGATTTTATTTTATTTTTTTCTTATTCTCGTTTTGGTTTTTTGTATCTCTACGCCAGCCTGTATACCCTACTGTCGTGCGTTGTCATTACTCTATTAATTATTTATTAATGAATTTAATTTTATTTTTACCCCTTCACACTTTTATTTTATTTATACCATTTTGTGTTTTGTTTTTTTTTTTTTTTTCCATCCAATATTATAGCAGCAGGCTCCGCGTTGTAGCAAAATTACTTAATATTTCGGAATGCATTTTCGGGTTTTCGCGTTTACTATTTATTTTATTTTTTTTTTCATTTTTTTTTCTCATTTTTCTTTTTTTTTCTTGGTCTCCGATATATCACTCGCGTTATGAATTATAATAATTTCCCATACTAATATTTTTTTTTTTTTTTTTCATACGACATTATTTTTCAAAGTTGTTCAAAGTGGATAGAGGTCACACACGCATATCGAGCTTTACGCCAAGTGGAATGAAATTTAATTTCGCTGTGAAAATCTTTTGTTTCTTTATCTTTTTCGTTTAGATAAATTGGTGTACATATGCAGACGAAGAAATTAAAGAAAGAAAAAAAAATAATAAATAAATTATTATAGTGAAGACAATAAATGTTGGTGCTGTGTGTAGCAGCGGTAACTTTTTTTTGGTTTTGTTTTTTTTTTTTTCTTTCTTTTCTGATACGTTTGTTTTTCACTTAATTTTATTATACTAGCATCATTGCAAAATTCGACAAACAAGTATATTCACTTGAGATATACAGTTCAGTAATAAACGTTCAACATTCGCGTTGCGTGTATACGTACAGTGTATATGTTTTTAGAGCGCGTGTAATAGGTAAAATATTTATATACATATATATACATATGTATGTTTATGTATTGATATATACATACATATATATACATAGACGCAGTAAATAATGGAAGTCCAATGATTTCGCGGGGGGTTCGTCGAAAAGTATACGCTTCTGTTGTCGTATAGTCATCTGTAGTGATTCAATCACTCGACACATAGCATAAAGTAATATATATATTAAAAACAGAAACGTGTTGCGCATGAATTGATTAATAAACTATTGCATGCATACCATAACAATTTTTTTATAAAATAAGAAAATTTACATCGAAATCGTAGTAGAAGTAGAGTAAAATAGAAAAGAAAAAAAGTAGAAAGAATAAGATGAAATATAAAAAAAAAATGTTTCAAGTATTAATTGGAATTCTATTGTCATGCCTATGATTATTTATAATAAATCACGCTCGTTTATATTCAATTAATCTGTTTCTCTCGCGGATCCATCACAAAATTCAATTTTGGTATGAGACAATTGTTACTTATACTAGGCAATTGGATTTAGCTAAGTTCTTTTTTTTTTCTGTCGCACATTCTAGCAGCTACATTGATTAGTAGTTGAGTTCTTTCATTTGGATATAATTCACTATACTTCCATTTTCTTTCGTACTAAAGTAGAAGTAGTAGTAGAGTAGTGGTAGTAGTAATAGTATAGTAGTAGTAGTAGAGTAGTAGTAGTTGCAGTAGTATATAGTGTAATAGTAATGAAGTTTATCATCATTATAGAATTTTTTTCCTTCAAAATAGCTAAGCTGTTATTTTATTCATTTGTAATTTCTCACTAAATTTTAGCGAGGCGAGAATTTCAAATTTTTATTCTTATTTATTCTTTGGTATTCAAAGCGTGTGGCGTAAGTCCTGTCATTATTGTGTCTCTAAAATGAATTATTTAGTCACATGTTTCGTTCATTTTCCTCTTTTTCCATATCATTTTCTTCAATTATTTGAATGAAAATAAATTTCTTCTGCGGTAGTTTCCAATATATTTTAATAACGGAAGAAATAAACGAATAAATAAATGAATAAATAAAATGTTATTACAGGCAACAAAATAGATTCGCGTCAAGTGGTTTCAGCTCAAGTGCAAAGTGACAACTTTACATATGTTTAGTGTGATATCAGTGTGTAATCAAAGTGTGAGACTTTGACATTGTCTCCTCGATAATTTAACAAAATTGCGTTCTGCTGTATTCCTCCAATTGCTACCCACAATTATTTGTCGTCATTCGGATTCCCTTCTCCGTTTAGTCAGACTGTTATTGCAGATTTTTTTCTTATTTTTTTTTCTACTTTCAACAGACTTCATTTACATGACTGCCTACTTTGCCGGTAAGATTTTATTGGAAATTACTGCCTAGTGATATTTTTTTCTCTCTTTAAAGCCCAATTTATTAACTTGTTATGTTTTTTTAAATTTAATTTCTCGTTACTTTTAATTTGTTTATCATTACTTTTGGTAAATATTCACTTGCCAATATAGTTGTTTCGATTGAAAAATAAAAACTATATTTATGATTTGACGTGAATAAATCCGAAAGAAAGAATCTATAAACGATCAATATTATAACAACGAATTACTAATTGCAATTGATCACTTCATTCAATTCTCTTTAATTAGATAATTTTTTGACCTTAATATAATTCATTTCAAGTTGCTATTAATTATAGTCTAACTAGAACTATAACGCAGATACATATCTACGGCCCGTTAAAATACCACCTGTGAAATCTTTCGGGACTCTTTTGCCGGACTTTCAATATATATTTAATGTTTTCATCATTTGTTTTCATTTATTTATTCAGTTATTCATTTATTCTTTTTGTCAATCTCGAGGCTGAGCAGGTTTTTTTTTTGTTCTCTGATTTTGTCGAGGGAGATCAATGGGACGGCAGGAGATCTTTAGACATGATTGGATCTTATTCACATTGCCTCGTCATTTCGTGCAAATATTATTATTATTCGTTCGTCACAGTCATACGTCGTTGACGTCAAGTCGATGCGCTTACAAATATAACTGCCTCCCTCAATGTAGCTCTGTAAAATTCTCTCTTTCCTATTTTGTTCCTTCATATCCTGCTATTCATTCTGTCAGGTATTTCGTACACAGAATTGTCTCGAAACTTCCTTTTCATATGATAAAATCGTCGAGTAATTTGATTAAAAAATTTCATTGAACTGCAAATAAGAAGAAAATAAATTTTCTCATGACTCTACATCTCTATTTTCCCTCTATTTGTATTTAATAATATGCAAAACTTCATAAGGAATTCTATAAAAATCTTATACAATTTTATTAATTGAATTGATATATGAGCCCGACATTAATGGAATTGACAACGCATTCACAATAGATTTTATGAAGACATTTGTGAGCAAGTCATTTGATAATTGCCATACGCGATCAGTGACAATAAAATTTTTCGGTGAAAATACACATAGCCTATCGACCGTCATACGGTAGATAAAATGGATGGATAAAAATTCATCAGTGGTCGATTATTGGTTTTTTTTTGTTCGTCCTTTTTCTTTACAAGAGAGTTCTTAGATTAATGGAATAAAGGGAGGCAGTCACCAGGCGCTGGAAGAAAAAAGCATATACTGTACACTAATACGTGTCAACATAGACTTTAGATTAATTTATATGAATATTAAGAGTACAGTTAAAAATAGTTGCTAAGTGGTACGTGGAATCGGCAGGAAGGATTTTCTACGCATCACGTTCCAATTCCGAGCATCCTTTTGGACACCCAATTAACCACCGGTCAGACAATACATTTCTGTGAAACTGTGTCTGTGTATGTGTGTGTATATTTGTGTAACTGCGTCTGTTTTTTGGTGTTACAAAAAATTTTTTTCAGATAGCCAAACACTTCGTCGAGACCCCCGCCAATCACTCGTGAATAATATTTCCAATTTCTTAATCTGAAAAATTTTCCTATATATTATGATTTGAAAACGCTTCACATCATTTTTTTCTTTCAATTTTAATTTATTATTTTTTATCCTTATTATTATTTTTTTTTCTCTCATTCATACATCCATCCATTCATTTATTCTTTCATAAGCAAAGAGTGTGAATTTTAATGAGATTTTAGAGAAAATTAGAGCATAAAAAATAGATTTGTGAATGGGAATAGACGAGATAATGAAGAGGAGGGACGAGAGGATAAGATATTAAAGATAAAGAGTGAAATTGAGATAAATATATATTGTTTTGCAAAATATCACGAGGGAGTTATATGTTGGACGAATCTGCCATCCCACAGCTTTTCATTTAATTTTTCATCCCTTAATTTCTTTCCATCTCACGTTGAATATTACTCCTCACTATCCTTGTCTCATTCTCTCTTTCTCTCCCTTTTCCCAACTCTCTGTTTGTATATGTACACGTCTCGACGAATTCGTGCTCATGATGTAAATTAAGGCGAAGAGCCGAAAGGCTCAAAAAGCTGGTGATGGAACGCGACGCGCGCGCGCGCGCTTGAAAGGGGAACTTGAGGAAAATTGCGGGATGGAAGATTGGGACGGTGTACAGTCACGTACACGCACGTGACTTTCGGCAAAAAATTTTTTTTTCCTTTTCTTCTCTCTTTTCTTTCCGTGTGAATGTTTCTGGTGCACGCATACCTCACCATTTTCTTCATCATTACATTTTTCATCCGTTTAAATTATTTCGATTCCATTACCCCCTTAGGCCCGCGTAATTTTCCCGATCATCAGTTTTGCTATTTTCTACCTTTCCTTTTTTTTTTTTTTTCTTTCCTCCTCCTTTTATATGTCGCTCTGTAAAACTCGGCGTCAAAGCCATAACCACCCCAGTGCAATTTATACGGCAACGCCCTAGCAATGAGTCGGCGGGTACTCGGGTGAAAAGTGCGACAGGACTTTTTTTTTTCTTTTTCTCATATTCATCACTCTCTCTCGCTCTTTGTTTCTCCCAGTCATTCCGTTTCATTCTCTTTTTCTTATACTATTTTTTTTAATTCACTTTTTTACGTTCCAATTTTTTTTTCAAAGTTTTTTCTCCACGATACCATTATTGTGCCACACCGTTGCGGCCCAATTTATTTTGGCTGTACGCGAATGTATCCACACGTATTTACATATAATCATACACACGCGTACATCCACATATAAATATGTTTTTTGATAAAATAATAACAATAATAACATAATAATGATAACAATAATAACAATAAGAATCGTCATAGTAATAATAATAATCATAATCATAATGACAATGATACAAACAGTAATAATAATAATAATAATAATAATAATAATAATAATAATAATAATAATAGTGATGATAATGATGACAATAATAAGATACCAATAATGATATTCATATATATATGCAGAGGACTTAATACGACTTTTGAGACGCGCCGAAGCGTCTATTATCTCGTAAAAACGATTGTTTAAAAAAATTTTTTCATATATTTTGAGTTAATGTGTTTTTTTTTCTCTTATTACCATCACAAGGCGTCAACCTTGCGCTATAGTCTTTTTATTACCATTTTTATTAATCTTTTTTCTTCCATCTCTCCCTATCGCTATTTATATAATCGTTTCATTTGGTTTGGTTTTCCTTCCTTCTCGCTTCATCATTCAGTTAAAATAAAGAGAATAATAATAATAGACATAATGATGATAATGATAGTAATAATAATGATAATAATAATAATATAAATAATAAGTATTATCTGGTATGATTCCCGCGGCCCGCCGGGGCTCCCACATGCCCCTCTCGGTTTTTTCTCTCAAAATTGTTTCATTACCATTCTTCTCACCTACCTATTGACCTTATCATTTAAAAAATTTGCCTAAATCCCAATATTCCGTTATCCACGTCCATTCTCCATTCGTCATTATTTATTGTTCGCACACACATTTTTGTTTTTGTTATTTTTTTTTCGATTTTATTGATTATTTTTTACTTTTTTATTTATGAATCATTATTCTTTTTCCGTTTTTTTTTTTTTTTTTTTTTTTTTTTTTTGAACAAATTCAATTCGTAAACGGGAGAATGGCGTTTATATACGGATATATATATTCAATTTGAACACTGGAGTCGGTGGTGTGGAGCGCGAAAAATGCGGCAATGTACATTAATTAAAATGTATTGTAATGCGTAGGTCCCAACGTGCGAATTGCGATCCACAACAATTCTGAACAGAGTGTTGTGTTGTCTATTTTTATGCGCACGACAATTTTTAATATCGTTATTCATGCGATATCGAGTTAAGAATTGGCCTCATTGCCATACGTATGCTCGTCAAAGCACATTTATAGGCATAAAATTATGAAAGGAATGTGGCCTTTGTTATCATCGTCGTCATGGTCATCGTCGTCGGTGTCGTCGTCATCGTCGGTGTTGTTTTTGTTGTTGTGTCTGTCAATGCACAATATCACAGAGACCTACGCCAAATACCGCAGGAAGCTGCTGCTGTTTAACAACTGTTCCAATAATGTCCACCACTTTGCCACCGTCTCCTTCACTGAAATATTTGTGAAAATAAATTTACAATACGTTTTATAATGGTTTTATTCAACTAATTTTTTTGTTTTGATTATTCATATGAAGTATTTACCTAGTAGTCAGACGTCAGTCTCAATGCTTGTACACGCCGGTGTGATGTTGTTATTGAAACGCGAATTGCAGTTGGATTTTTTATTAACCTCTGCTTGAGCTATTAAAATACCATCCTCCAATTCCATTATATCTGACGATGATTCTGACATCGAGCTTTTCTTCATATTTTGACCTGCACGCAAATAATTGTATTAAAAAGTGGGGATATACTAAACAAGTTTGGAAGGTTTGAACTACTGCTTTTGTTTGTCTTTTTTAAGTTTCGAAGTCTTTGGAATATATTCTTTCAGACATATTGACAAATTTGAATATTGAAGTTGATATGAGATACCAAAGATTGATTGTCATTCAAAATCGAATTGAATACGATACTTCTGAACGTGAATTGGTGTGAATATTGCGAATAAATTGGAATTCATCACTATTTTTCTACATCTGAAAATTTATTTATACACATATATTAAAATTTGTATAATTAGCAATTATTTAATTTCTCCAAGAGAAATTCTAAATCACCTCGAAAATGTCCCACTAAATCACAATATCCCCTTAACAAACATTTTCAAATACTTGAACCATTGAATACTTTAACATTTGTCAACTGAACACTATTGTCAAAACTTTAATTCGTATTCCTTATATATAGTAAAGGGGGCGCGCTCTATTCATTCGCAGCGGTCGATAAATTACAGAAGATAACTACCCCATTGCGATTTAGAGAAGCCACAAATCAGATAAATATTCCGAAGAAATTCCAATGAACATATAGAATATATTATCTTAATTTCGAAATTGACATTAAACAAAAGTTGACATTGTAAAGTGCTATTCTATTGATGGATTGGATTGCTCACAACCAAGTCAAGTCAATTTACTCTAAAATTATTTCTGATTGTACTCTGTACTTACCTAAACTGCCAGGGAGATACGGACAACTGGTAACGTGATTAAAGTTTTGCGATTGCATCTCTTCCTGGTCAGTCTCACGATGATAAAAGTAGTTGAAGTTGGAGACGATGACTGGTACTGGCAGGGCAATTGTTAGGACACCAGCAATTGCACACAGTGAACCAACAATCTTTCCCCAGACTCCCACGGGCCTGAAACAAAAATAAGAATGCGACGCAACTCAAAGTAACTGTTGAGATGAAGTATAAACAAAAAAAAAACGAATTTATTACAATCTATGTGCGAGGTGTGGTGTCTATTTGGTGTGCCGTGTCAAGTGTGGCTCTACTTGCGGGAGGCTCATCTGCGAATATAGTATACTATTTAAATATAAAATGATACTCGTCTAAGTTCGAGGGCGTTCTAGACTAGGTCACTAATTAACTATTACGTTATCTAAATTTGAACTTGTATGGAATAGCGACGTTTGTATATCGACAGCGAAATTTTGTGTGTTTTTTATATTAATTAATGCGGATGATTTGATGATAATGATGATTATGATGCATTGTTTTTTTATATGAAGACACATTCCAAATGTAAATTTTTGTTTATTTCTAAATTATTTTGAATAATTTCATTTCGGCCAAAACAATAATTACTTGCGCCAATATTATTATCATTCACGATTGTTTATGGAGAAAAATTCGTGTATAACATTGCAGTAGTGAATATATAAATATAGTTCAACAACATGCCTCGCTTTCAGCATTCCTGAAAAATTGAAACTCGTCGCGCATGCATCAAAATGGTGAGTTCTATTATGTCCATTCTGGCACTCTGAAGCGGTACCTCACGGAAAATTCTTTGTTGGCACTGCGACAACGCGAGTGGATAAACCAAAAGAAACAATTGGACAGACGCGCAAATGTCTGTCTTCAATTTTATCTGCCATTATCAATATTGAAGCGTGATTATATATTTATTCAATGCCTATAATAATTATTGTCACACTCCGTTCAAATTTTGCCCTCATTTAATCGGTGCATTAATTTTTTTTACACTATTTTTCATTTCTGTTGGTTTGTCGATATTTAACGCATGTTCAATATCGTAACAATGACGTTGGACGTACTCTATATAGTTTGAGTTAATGACAAATCACAGCAAAACATAATTTTAATTCAGAAATGAGATTGTCGTCAACAGTCTGAATGTGAAAAAAAAATTATTAAACAAAAAAAATAGAAAAAAAAATGTTCAACAGAAAGAGACTAATTACCGTGGTGCTTGGTTTAATGACGTTTATACATCGTCCACTTTCAGATAATAGAGATAGCAAAGTCATGAGCACTTGTAATTTAAACAAAGTGTAGACTGTCATATTTCACCGACACCAGAAACAAAGAATTTTCCCGATTAAACTACAATCGGGCATCTAAAAAAGTGCACGGGATTGTTCACTCAACTACTGAAATTTATTTTTTATGCCAAAGTCATATCCACAAATGAAAAAAAGAGAGTAAAAAATAAAACAAGAACTCATTTATTTCAATGCGTTTTTTTTTATCTTCTCTTTTATTTCATGAAAGAATTGTAGTTGGTTTCAAATGTGATTGGATGAATAATATTTTGAAACTAAAAAAAGTTTACGTAAATGAAAAAAATCAAAATAAAGTGTATGTGAGAAGTGGTACGGAGATCAGAATTTGTGCATATTTTCCAGAGTTCGACCTCCAGTTTCTCGAGAATTACGGAGAAAACATTTGGTAAATTTGGGCTAGATCACATGATATTCAGAAGCGATACATTTTCCCTCATTTAACTAAATTCGAGTTTGACATCTTAATAGAATATAGAAGAAGATGGGATTATGATTCAACAGATATTTGAATATGAATCATCTGAAATAAATTAACATTGGAATGTTTCTTTTTTTTTTCTATGAGCACAGATTTTTCTTCAAATATGACTGTACGTTTGCTTACATTAGAAATTGATAAAATCAAAGTGATATGTCATCGATAGCAAAGATTAATCATCTGATCATTAGATACTGCAGTCTTTTTTCTCAAATGCTGAATTTCGTACAAAGTCTCCTTCCAATGAATCCAGAAAAATTAGATTTGAATATCATCTCTTACAACAATGAGAAAAGATTTTGATGAAAAGAACTATTGACAAATTATGATTGCCTATTGAATATTTATTATCAATCATTTATCTTTTCATTTTCATATATTTATAATTATCGCTCACCGCACTGTATAGCATGTGACACAAAGATTACATTCACATACCGCGGAAAAATTGAAATATAAATTAGTTACAGATGATTAGTATTCCAATTCTGGTCAAATAAAAGATGCATCAAACTGTAATTCAATAAACTCTAGGGCGAGTGTCTCTGTCCAAATTTTTCCTAATCAATTTAAAATGTTCTTTTTCACAATTTTCAAGAAATTAAACACACAACACAAATAAAAACGCTATGTTTTCTGAATCACTCGGGTGTATTCAAATAGCAAAACGATTTCCATGACATTTTACCTCACATGACAAATAATACGAAAGATTATTTTTGTATTGGAGTATATATGCCAATATGTATTTGGTACTGTTTGAGAAAAACGAGAGAAGATAAATGATATTGAATAGACAGGAGGGAAGAGAAAGATAGACAGGGGACAGTGAGAGAACTGAGATAATATCGTGTATAAATACAACAATAAATTGTAGACAAATTTGATTTGAATAGAATGACAAGAAAAAAAAGGGAAAATAAAAATAAAGACGGAGAAAAAAGCGAATAATAATAATAATTTGTCTCAGGTACCGTGATGCGAGTACACATGTAAGTTAATCAACCAACCATTTAGTGAACCATACAAACGACAACTCAAGAGTAGGAGCATTACTGCGGCATTAACTAAAATGTTAATGAAAGTGAGTACATCATACGTCATGTCACCATAGCCCACGGTCGTCATCGTGACAACGGCCCACCAGAACGCATCCGGAATGGACTTGAAGAACGAATTCTCGGAGCCGGCCTCCGCGAAGTATACCGCCGAGGAGAATAGCACCACACCTGCAAGATAACGGAGAAAACGCGTTCAGAAGTATCAGAATCGTAGATTGTACCTCATGTCTCCGTAGCCAACAGTTGTCATTGTGACCACCGCCCACCAGAACGCATCCGGTATCGATTTGAAGAAGCTCTCCTGAGATCCGGCCTCCGCGAAGTACACCACTGAGCTGAACAGGATCACTCCTGAAACACGACCTCGCAAACTACTATCTCGATCGTCATTCGCCTCCACCGAATCGTCTTTTACACTCGCATTGCATTAACTAGCATTACTCGAGGGGCTCCCGGTTATCTCTACCGGTTATCCAGCCTCGACACCATCCACCGTATCAACCCACCCACGTCAGTGACATCAACCCTCCATTCCCAAGTTGCCAAAGATACCCAAGACTCTCGTCATCTCACATTTCACTTGCTTCGTAACACACATCACTCCCGTATGCTTCTCATATTTTTTTTCATCTAATTATTATGTTAATTTTATTAAGTAATAGTTATATAATTAGTCATTTGATTAATATAAGCGAAAATAAAGATGAAATAAAGTACTGGCGTTATTGCAATGAATGGAATTAAAATTGAACTTACCGATGAAGAGGAAAAAGATGAGGAGGCCAAGCTCACGCATGGAGGCCTTTAATGTACGTCCAAGAATTTGGAGGCCTTTACTGTGCCTTGACAATTTGAATATACGAAACACCCTTACAAGCCTAATGACCCTCAATATCGCTAGGGACATTGCCTGATTGGTGCTTTTATCTTGTGGACTGACCGGCGCTTTCGGCAAATCAATTTCGTTTTCTTTCCCAGCAATTACCGTGCCTAATGTGATGAAGTACGGAATGATCGCGATGATATCGATGCAATTCATAAGGTCACGGAAGAAATGTAATTTATTTGGGCAGGCGAGGAAGCGCACCGATAATTCAAACGTGAACCAGATGATACAAATAGTCTCTATAAGGAAGAACGGATCGGTAATATCCGGCACTTCATCCTCCTCAATTTTCGTGCCGTTTGTCGTAGTGTTGAACACTTTATAATGTTTAAATTCAGGCAGAGTCTCCAGGCAGAATATTACGATAGAGAGAAGGATCACGAACACAGAGATGATGGCAACAACTCTCGCCCCTTGCGAGCTCTCCGGATACTCAAATAGTAACCAAACTTTCCTTTGGAACTCATCCGCTGGCAGCGGCTTCTCCTCTTCCTTGATAAATCCTTCGTCCTCCCTGTTTCACAAAATATTTAATCATCATCAATTAATTTCACCATATACTACCCACAATTATATAATTAATATCAAACTCGATTTCTTTCATAGTTTAACGGAATGTCAAACATTATTTTGAATATGAAATTTAAATATAAATTTCGGTTGAGTTTTATCACTTTTATGCATGGAAATGTATGGATCACACAGCTGGAATCATTGTGAACATCATTTATTTTTTTTCGAGCATACATTTTTATGTCGATTTGATTCTAATGTGAACTTCAGTATTAAGGTTTTTTGCAATGGATTATTTCAATAATTCCAGTTTGTCCTGTAGTATTTTTCAGAATTAAAATTTAATATAAATGAATACAAATTAAACGTTGGTTAGGAATTATTTTTATGAGAGACATTAAATTTAAAATATTTTCCTGAACATCGGCGCATAGGGGAGAGCGGTTCTCTCAAATTTTAATCTTCATATTTCTATGACACGCGCTACAGATTTATGATGAAAACTGTCTAATATATATCTTTGAGGTGGTATGGAAATTGAATATTAAAAAACGAAGGGATCTCATTCGCCAGTTCGCTTGGAGAATGTGATCTAAATTCTTCGGCCTTGAAAGACCACTCATAAATTGTGTTCATCATCATGAAATTAAGGAGGGAATAATTATAAAAATATTCTTCCATTTCCTCATGTTTATAGGAATTATGTTATAGAATAAACCATTAAATCGTTCAATAATTTCACAATTTCGTGTGTAGCTTGTTAAAAAAACCAAAAAAAAAAATATCATTAATCTATATATCATTTATTATTTAAATCCACATAATTAATCAATCAAATAATATTGAATGTAGAATGTTCACAACATGAACCAAAATGAAAGATTCAAATCTATCACAAAAAAATGTAAACCAAGAAAAAAAAACTTTGTTAGTTACCTTTACATTCAACTATTCATTCCAATTAACTCATGTATCATATAAAATTTATATAACGTACTAAATTTTCTCCTATATTTCACTGCATCCGATATTTCTTGAACATATCATTTTGGTTATGCATCTATGCATTAGCTATATACAAATTATACATAAATTTATATACGTCAAAAATATGTATGCCTCATGTACGACCCATTCATTTTCGGTAGATTATTTTCTCAACTAATAAAATTCATATTTATAATTCATATTCAACCTAATATTTACGAAAAAAATTACAAAATTTGTAATTGAAAATTCATACTGAAATGTTTCAATACAGTTTATACTTGTCACAAATAAATTGAATTGATTATCCATACCTGAACTTGTTGGTGGCCAACTCTCCCAACTCGTAAAACTTGATTTCTTCGGAGAAGACATCAAGGGGCACGTTGACTGGCCGACGAAGACGTCCGCCACTCTGATAATAGTAAAGAATTGCATCGAACGAGGGCCGATTCCGATCGAAGAAATATTCGTTGCGCAGTGGATCAAAGTAACGTATCCGCCTTGCTGGATCACCAAGCAGCGTATCTGGAAACTGGTTGAGCGTTCGCAGCTGTGTCTCAAACCGTAATCCGCTCACCTGCAATATGTCGACGTCATTCAATTACAATTAAACTTCAAGCCATATATATCGATTCAAATAATAATGTCAACGTCACTGTATATACAAAGTACATTGACCTATTGTCGCGCGGGCGCATCAAACTCACATCTATTCACATCACGCCAATGTAAAT
The DNA here is from genome assembly GCA_958496275.1 of Zele albiditarsus. NCBI lineage: Eukaryota > Metazoa > Arthropoda > Insecta > Hymenoptera > Braconidae > Zele > Zele albiditarsus. Next base: position 16,709,190 of record OY292408.1, read on the forward strand.
GTTGCGTCGTGAAAATTAAATTACAAATGACATTTGACAAGAGGATCTCTGTCACTGATGACTACAAAGATCTTGAATTAGAGTGAGTGTGGCTACTATAATTGGCGCAATGCGGTCATGCCACACTCGAGGACGGATAATCCGCTCTCACACATCACAAACGACCTTGCTACTATATTCTTCCAGATTCCAAGATGAACTTGGATTGTTGCCAAATTATGTGTCTAGGTCATTTCACAGTCTTGAGATTACATTATACAAGCTCTTCGCCCCATCATGACAAATGAATATTAATTGTTTCAATTCAATTCACAAACATTACTATTAATCCAATCGTAATAGTTAAATTGGCGAAGCTTCTAATGCGGTAGAAAAAAAGAAAAATGAAGAAGAGAAAACGATGAATTATTATGGAGACAATAAAACAGAAAGGTAATTGATTCCATCATGCATATATATTTATATATAGAATATAAATATATATGTACGTGTATGAATATATATGTATCTTGAAGACAATTATGGATAATTTTGTACCCAGCAGGGTGGAATAGATTTTGCGTGAGCTTTCACGATTAGCCTCACAATGAGACATGGAAGTCCCGACCCAGATTGAGAGGGATGATCGCGCAGGGGCTTACTCTATCACGTATATATGTTTAGCGATATAATTGGTCGATTGCTTTCAGCCACATTTATTGATTTAATTTCTGTTACTTTTTTTGTTTCTCTTCTTCTTCTTTTTTTTCTTTCCTTTCGCACTCATTCAACGGCAATATATTCATCGCGATATGATATATCCAGTCGTATGTAGGTTGATGTATCGCTAAAGTTTTCTTCGAATATTCGTCACTCGACGGTTGAAAATTGGCAGCTGTGCCAGAATAAAATGTTGCGGAAGCAAAAAATACAGGGAATTTGTGTGTAATAAGTGAAAAAAGAAAAAATAATAAATAAATAACTGAAATAAAATGAAATGAAAGATGAAGGAAAAAGTAAAATGTAAGAAAAAAAAAAATATTGAGGACAAGGAATCTATTTATTTTCAAGTCGAAAATAATTCTGTTCTATTAAATAGAATTTTGAACATGTAGCTGTTACAATTCAAGGATATTTATTGTTACTATACTTACGTTGATGACGACCCTCTCACAGAAGTCATGATCGTGTGGTATTGGTTCGAAGTGAGTGACGCCTGAATATTGGGTGTGAGGGTTTGCCCCTTCCTCGTCCTGGTTGCTGAGCTTCGGCAGCGATCTGAAAGAAAATAATGAAACAATATATTAATGGATTAGTCTTTTAGAACAATTAAGAGACAATTGACATTTGTTATTTTTCCGTATCACATGAGTTTTATAAATATGTCACGGGATTTATATGATGATGCTTGCAAAATTCTTGGGAATTTATAATACCAAAATGTCTATTGTTACATAAAATAATAACTGAATGCAAAAATTTTTGAATCTATTATTCTTGGAATGGGATTTTTCGAGATGGCGTGGTCGATATTTCGAATACATATCAACGGATGGACTTCATACTTGGCACAGATATCAAGTGAATGTCATATCATAGTCCATTCTATCAATTTCCCGATATCAGCAACGCAATTCCAATCCGGAATTTTACATTGACTATGCATGAAAAAATGACATTTTTTTTTTATTCCCTATGGGGAGTACTATGGTGACACTCATCCTGCATAGAAATTTCTTAGCACACTGTGCCCCACACAGTTTTTCCGGAAATTTATCCTTCACACCGGAAAATAAATTCTTCACCCACAATTGAGAAAATGACGGTCTCGTATGATTCAACAATCATTACTTCATTTTTATTTTTCCATGTTCGCGAAATTTGAAAATAACTAATGAAATCAATTTCAGAGCAATAATTATTTATTAACAGTGCCATAAATCGAATGGTATCTGTAAAAATGTCCACTTGCATTTGGATGAAACTTTGCAGTGACACAGTAGTAATTTATCTCAATCATCGTTTCCACATTACTGCTAATATTTTTTCATCAGTGGCTGTGGATTAATTCGTTTATAGATTGAAGTTTTCTGACAGTGGACAATCGATCAACATGTAATTACTCGATAGGTGTGTTCGATATTCCGATACCGTGTTCAGCATATCCTCTGACAAATTACATATCCCGATAAACGCACTCATGAATTTTCTCACATGAGCTATTTGCAAAGTATCAATTATCGGTGTTCGACGTCAATTCATAGTTTCATGCTAATTTTCGTACGTTCTTTACAGTCATTCAACTATCCCGTTGACACATAATTTAATTCAAGTACATTGTGAAGATATGTAAAGTGATACGAACTGCAGTGAAAAGAAATTGGCACAAATTTGATGCAATTGAGTTGAATAATTAGTGAAAATTTATTATTATTTTATTAATTTAATTGTGGGCAGAGAAAAAAATTTATTAATTGTTACTGTGCAAATTAATATTGCTGCTAACGATCCACGAAATCAGCAACTGTCACCGCGTGAATTGATAATCTCTAATCTTTTTTATATAAAAACATCATTTGGTTTTACTTGTGACCGAAATTGCAAATATATATTTTTCGCAACACACATTTGGCGTGTTGACGACGTGACTAAAAATAAATATGTAGGTTGCAAAAATAACTGTCACCAGAAGATTCTAATGAAAAACTTATATTTCAACGCACCCATATTCCCCAATGTATGAAGAAAAAAAAAAAAGAAATTTCACGCGATAAATCATCAAGGTCTTAAAGAATTTATGATGTTTGCAATTTTTAGAATTGCTCAGTTTGATTTAGATTATTCTCGTGCATACAGATAATACATTCTCGAGCACCAATCAATAATACCATTTGTTTTTATTCTTCCATTCAATTGGCGAATCCATTTACAGTTCCGACATCAACGCGATTACACCTTCTACAAAATATTATGATTGCAATAAACTTAACAGAACATTAAAAACATATTCGATTAACTTATTTATCAGTGTAAATGAAAAATATCCTGTGGCTTTCATCATTCGATATATTTATCATTCGTTTCTCATTTTAATTCTCGAACAAAATTACATCGGAATTATTTACTTTCAATAATGAAATATAAAAATATAAAACTCGTAATAATTCATAACACCACATTTTCTATTTATCGTAATTAAGCTTCTAACTATACGTCATGGTTGAATTCATTCGCGCAAATAAAGGATGCCGTCGGTTAATTGGGTTGTTAGTGTTGGTAAATGAAGTTAGTGGAGTTCACCAATGTGAAAAAAAAAAGTGAATACAACAAGAAAAAAAGAAATATAAAAAAGTTTGCACCGAGCCGTGCAATTGGAATTGTTATGTTTCCGCATCTCTACCAAGCAATTTACTTCATTTCTACTTTGTATATACATACACAGCCAACGAATGTTTTGGCCATCCATCCAGTTCATGGGTCTATTTGATAAAACCAACGAAGCAGTTGTATATTACCAGTTACGATCGATAAGTAAATGTGAGAGTGCAATGCAGAAATAGTGCAGAATTATTTTCAGTGGTCGCACACCAGAAAGCAATAGCGGGATTAACATCACATTAATTTTCAATATGCAGACGAATGAGAAATCAATATTCATAGCAATTGAAATCATTCTGAATTATCACGTTCTAAAATTAATATATATTAACGTTTAATATTTATATATTTATTTAGACCCAAAACAGTGATTGCTGATGATATAATATTAATCGATTATTGAATTTCCGTAATGAGCTCGTCATATTTCTATCATGTCTTAATTATGTATATGAATTAAAGTGAAAATGAATTCTGGAATAAAATGAATATATGAATAATTTATTTATTATAATTCCTGTTCTAGTTTTGAACTGAATGATATAGAATTAATTTTTTAATCGAGTGTGTTAAAAGAATTTGTGATGGATTTACCACATGAATTATGAAAAGGTTGGATTATGACTGGATGAATTGTGTAATTATGATAAGGCGAATGCAGTGGCAGCTCTGGATTTTTTTTATGTGAGATAATCCTGTTCATTTGGTAAGTAAAAAGGAAAAAAAATCGTCTCATTATAGAGAAATGTTTTAGAAAATGTCGAGCAGGGTTTTGAAAGTTATCATTATTCAGTTTATCTGGGGATGATTATTGAATGTGAATTTAGGGGATTTGGTTGTGAATAGGCCAGCAAAATATGCAGTAAATAAGGTGATTTGAGGTTCAGACTGAATAAATATGTTCTAATGAGACTATTTATACTCCATTCTCAGACATTCGTCTTGCAGATTATATTTAACAATGCTGTTCTCATTAGTCTAGAGGACTCGTGACGAATTTCCATCAATAACATAGTGAGAAAGTACTCTAGACGTTTGTACCTTGAATAGATTTTTCAAAACATTGACAAAAAAAATCATTCGGTCTATTACTTTAAAAGTTTCGAATCTATGAAATATTGTTCTCCAATTGGAAGATGAAAAATGGCCCAAGATATAAAGTATCAGAAATCAACTTTCATATCCAATATGATCGTAGACAAAATTTTGAATGCGCTTCTGTCGAAACGAGTTTTTTTTTTCACATTGGCGTCCACGATATCACAAACTTTATAAACGTTACTCGGTCGCTTTCTATCAGCTTCCCGATATCTGGTATCATTTTTTATTCTAAATTATCGCCAGTTTCTGTTTTCATGTTTCATCTTTTCTTTCATCTAAATGGAAATTATAGCATGAACACACTCAAACTGAATGAGAATTTTTCTACGTGTGATTTTTTAGACAGTTTTCTGAGGAGTTATCGTTTATGCCATGAAGATAAAATTTTTCTCACTAGTTTCACAAAATAAATTGTACACGCGAGAATATTCAACTTATTTTGTCAACTTTCTCATGTACGTCTCAAAAAATATGTGCTGATTATGTGTGTCAATTTTGTAACTCAATTGCACAAATAATGTTTTCAGTAATTTCAGTAAAAAATAAAAATAAAAATTTCAGAGAAAAATACATATTTTTACAGAAGTTTGTTAAAAAAAAAGATCTTTCACTATTTTTTCATTTTCCCGACACGTTTAATGCGATTTATGTAGCACACACACACACGACTTGGCAAAACGTGGAATGTCCATTGAGTCGCGTTAGTGACCCTGAATTAAGTCATAACAACTGGGTTACGATGAAAATCCGTAACAGCCAAAAATACACAATTCAACGACAAACACGATGTGTAAAACGTTTGCGGAAGTTGGTGTACATGTATACATATATTTGTACACATATATATATGTGTCGTGCATAATGCGAATAACCCTTTAACAGGCCAGTAATGGCAGTTGTATACAGAATTTTACGCGTTCATGTGGTACGTGACCGGCTCGTAAAACCATTCATCAAGCTTATAAATCCAACCGTCATTCTTTCCTACCATCTCTTATTTAATTTTGTTCTCATGCCAGCTGCCAAAACGAATCATAAATGTTTCGCTCGTAAGCAACCTGTTTATTACCACACTACCATCTGTAAACATCAAAGAAACCAAGACTTGGATCATGCGAGTGTCAATAAAATAACACTGAGAATAAAAGAAATACAATAAAACCATAAAAGAATGAGAAAAAAATAGAATGATGATATAAAATATCCACGACAAAGATAAATGAATAATTAAATAGAAACGAAATAAAATTGCATTCAATAAAAATAACCAAAAATGTTCGTACGAGCAGTAAAAAATATAGAATCAAAGTAACAATTGAATTGATTAGCAAAAAAACCAACGAATAAATTAAAAACTTAACTAAAGGAAAATAGAAGAAATGTACAAAACATAAATTGAATATTATACAGAAGAGTGAACGTATTTTTCAACATGAAGGATGGGTTGATGGGAAAGATATAGGGGTCTGAAATTATCTTCAGTAACCTAGTTAGCAGTTGGTGGGCCGAGTAGTTGGCGAGGTCGCGCAACCCCCGCTCGAATGGCCTGATTTTATAATACAAAATAACCAAACAAAACCAATCGCATTCGTCCTCCAATAATAGGCTATATACGAATGTCAGGCAACATTTGTTACGTTTGTCATGTCATATCCAGCATGCATGCAGGCTTTCAAATTCATGTCCCTACACATTCATAAACATAAGATAGACAAACACACATATATATCTCCACTTTTACCACACGTGCCCTCGAGCATTGGGATTTGTAATGAATTGACAGTGACTACAGTACGTTGGTAATGACTTTATGCCATGACGAGATAGGTACCATGTCCCATGTCATTTCTAATTCAGCACCTCGTCAAGGAGTCGAATGGCCGTTCTATCAGCGTCGGCTTTTCATTGAGAGGCATGAGCTCAATACATCCATACTCTACATACGTATATACACATAGATATACCCTCTGACTTTTTCCATTCAATCTTTAATCATCCACACCTACTTCAACAATATGCTTGCTCAGCGAACAAAAGAACTACGAAAGAATTTGCAACGTATAACGTTACATCCTATGTCTCGTATATATGGTACTTGAGTACGGTATTTAATGCGAGTGGTACTCACATCAACGTATTGAGTGGCAAGACAATTCATTAGCATCTACATCGCATCTATAGTTGTAGCATTCACCAACAAGATACGAAAGTGGCCACGAGTGTCTAGGTGTTGCATAGAAGAATGTTCCTGTTCGATTTAATCGCTATATACCAAATGTCTGTTCGAGCTAGTGTATAGTTCACGGTTTTTGAGTTATAAGGTGTTTTCGGATTCCATCACTCATTTGTGGGAGAAAAAATTGTGAGCAGAATTTTTGGAGTAAATAAGGAAAATGTTTTCACAAAAAAAAAAAAAAAAAAAAGCGAAAATGAATCAATATTTAATCTTCATTAATAATTTTCTATTAACAATTCCATTCAATATGCTCCTACTTTTATTATTCATCATCGGTTATTACTTATTCATAATTTATTATTCATTATTCATTTTTATCATTTTAGTAGAAGGGTAGTGATATATAATTTTTCTCTGAATAATTCTGCTTCCTGTATGGATTTATGCTGCGATGCATTTGCCCCTTCAGAATTTCCGTTCATCCCCAAAAAACATTGAATTCAATGCGAATTCTAAAATTGCATGTAATAGCTCGTACATCCGTTTCATTCTGTAGTCACGCGATGTCTTGACGTTTTTGAATCTCCTGACACCAAATAGGAAAAAAGTAGAATATAAAAACCAACATGATTTTAGCGTGTTGTCAGTCTGTGCTGTCTGTTTGTCTACATCCAATCTTATCCGCGCAATCTCGAGAGTGGCCAAACACAAAAAGTTCCAAAATTCTTACTGCAAGTTGACATAGAAAGAAAAGAGATGAAAAATACAATAAAATGATACGACATATCGAAGAAAAAGATGAATATCTTTGTTTTTTCATCAAGGGTTAACTCATAATGATAATTTTCATAGGGACTTTTAATGCAAAACAAATTTATACAAAGGGAAAGTTGTGTACGTAGCCTTCTCCAGTCCCCCAGTATTCCTAATAAAGATTTGACTTTTCCCTCAAGTCATTTCTACTTACAGTGACAAATCACTTTGCAGGTCAGCATGACAATACTAATTTGTACACACCACAATAGTGTACGCTTTCAATTCATTAAATTCAAATTAATTGGATGCAGTGGCATGCATGTTAATTGTTAAATTATACTTAGCGACCAAGATTTCGATCATTCCGCCAGGAATAGTATATATATACAACAGAATTCAATTGTCTTGACAATAACCAATACAATTTTGCTATACATACTGAAATCGTGAATTGTCGATAACACTCAAATGAGAGATTGTGAGATTGGTTTACACAGACAGTTGATGAAGCTCAACTGTAAACTAGATGCGTTTGCTGTCTGTGAAAGATGGGGAAATGAATATTGTTGGTTAGAATATATATATATGCGTCCATGTATGTGTTTGTGAGTTTATGTGTATCACTGTCAATTTGATAACCAAACAGACTGGAAAAGTAATACAAACGTCGAGGTTCAATGGAATTTACATCGGATCTAGGTTACACGTATGAATATAAACTAATATATACACAACACACTATTTGTCGATATTTCGTGTTATTGTTGTCATCACACTTTGCAGAAATACCTCAGCTGATATATTATTTGAATGTGATGAAATTATTTTCCATTTATAAAAGTAAACATGAATAGTATATGTTCAATATATGTTTAGTGATAGATGATGTTTATACGTAATTTTAAAAAGGACTTTATTGAAAAAAATTGCTTTCAGCTGATAATTTTATGTAACAAAGTTTATATGCACTGTATACTGAAAGTTTAGATGCATCACTAAGTGCTGATTAGGGTGACTAGGTACACTCAGATGTATTCCTAAGGAAGTATCCTCCTTTAGAAGCCTCAACTATCACTAATTATTAACAATTCAATTATTATCGAGAAGAAAACGTTAATTTAAGTTTCCCGAGAGTAAATTCATTATCTCCCGGTTGTATAATTAGTGTAATATAAACGGAATACATAACTAACTATATGATTAGTGAAGTATAGATAGCTATGGTCTGGATCCCCAGAAATTTCTTCTTCATTTGATTTTATCTTTTGTGTTGACCCGGAATAAAACCTTCGGAAATGTAATCACGAAATGTATTTTTCAAGCTGCCATTTATCTAACAGGATATTCCTTTGAATAAATCAAATTCGGGGGGCATACACAACTGGAATGCTCTTGGCGATTACTCATATTGCAGTAAAAAAAGCGGTGGTAATTTAGTGCGATGTGATTCTGTGATTAATTATCGTGCTGAGTTCATTCGGGCATCATTCCGAAGTTAAACTTCCTTCGAGATATCTTTCCTCGTTGAAAATTGAATGATATTTTTCAAGATTACATGGCCTCACAGTTCAATTCATAATGGCCGAAACTTTTTGATCAATTCCAGGAATGTGCACAGGAAGCATCGAATTTTTTGAATAGATTTCCTCATTGTCGTTCAAAAGTTGGATTTATCCCCTTTAATATTACCACTGGAAGACTTCTGTACAGATATGTCAATCGAGCATTAAAGCTAAGAGGTCCCAAATGCTTTGAACGTACAATAGCTGATGAACGAATCATTGAACGACATTTGCTGAGAAATGAACAGGAAATTCTCAATATTCTTCACATAGAATTTAGAGAATCTCCTTTCATGTCTTGGTTCTTTTACCAATGAGATCGTAGCTCCCATTTCAACCCAAAATTGTTATAAGAATAGCAATCCAGCATTTTTCTTTTTAAGCTACTTGGAAATGTAGGAAACCAATAAAATTGGAACTTAATAAAAGTATTGATATATTTTGAAGCCGAGAGATTATTCTCTCAAACAAGTTTTATAAAAACCTGTGTAAATGTTATTTTAGTTTTTTCAATTTCGAGGAATGCACACTATCAATAATTATATTAGAAAAAAGAAGAAAAAATTGAAACGTATCTTCTTTTCTCAATCATTGTTAATTTTTGGGAAGATTGATTCAGCCCAATGCTTTGTACAGAGTAAATACTTTTGTTCCAGTCTATACCTACATGTATTTGATTCAATGTTGAAATAATCAGTCTTGATAGTATGCTCACGTGCATATGTGTACTCGTAATAATTATAAAATGGTTGGTAAATAGTATACCGTCGACGGAAATGAATATAGCTCTATATATAAAGGCCATTTGGTATACGCTTAAGTGGCGCCTATATTTGCACGTTGGTGGTGCAACTACCTCTGAGTATGTTGCATGCCTTGGGCTATGTTGTCGAAAGAGATTTTAAAACTCGAATTTCTCTCACACTTTTGCTCACCCTTTCTCTCATTCACACACTTATTTCACCAACATCCTTAATAGCTATGACACTGACGATGATTACTTGAAAATCGTTGCTATTTTTCTGTTTCTCTTATTCAAGCACCACCATACTCTATTATTTTCTGCTACATGCTTCGAATATAAACGTAGATCATTCTGTGCACACATTCGTGGAAATGTATTTCAGAATAACAAGTTTCCCAGATGTATTTTAACTCATTCGCACTTTTTTCTTTTTTTTTTTCAGGAAATAAGGTGAGAATAAGAAACGGAGAAATAATGTATAAAGAATTCTCAAACAATTTTGAATGCTGATTAAATATTTATTTTCCAGGAAAAATGAAATATAAAAGTAAAGATACAATATAATATGTTCTGTTTCATTTTCAACAAAAGTACTGTAACAGGAATGAATAAATAGTAAACTGGGCTTTGTTAAACATTTCTGTGTATTGATTTGAAATTTATTTCCAGATAATATCAAGAACCCAAAATGAGGGCACAAGGGCTCTGGCTTTGTTAAATAATTTCTAACCATGATTAAAATTTTTTTTTTGTTACAGGAAAAGAAGGGGGAAGTGGAAAGTGAGGGGATGGTATATCAGGGGTTGTAAAACAGTTTTAAATAACGATATAGTAGCTATTTCAATTGCAATGACAGGGAAATAAACAAAGAAAATCGGCGCACTATGTAATAAGAATTGGAGCATTACGAGAAGTATATATATACAGTTGAATTGTCTTATTCTCGCTCCCTCCTTTTACTCCAGTATAGGGGCGACACGAAGACAACTCGAGTGGTAAAAGCAAGGCAATCAGAAAATGGGGAAATGATGCGGGAAGTTTATATTTCCTATGCTAGAGAGGAAAACTCTCACAGACTAAAGCTCATATTCGTCCCTTCAAGAATAAACTTTTTGATGGGATAAAGAAAAAGAGTAGAATATAGTTAATCAAAATTTTCCGCATCACTTTCAAACCGAAACTATTCCCCCGATCAATTTCAACTGCCTCCTTTGGCAAAGAACCATCTAAAGAAATTTTCTTGGATCACGATTCACTGTTATTGAATTATCATTCAGATGAGCATCACAAATGAAATATATAGATAGAAATAAAGTAGAATTGTTTTGTGATGTGGTTGAGGAAAATGCGGCAATACGGCATTGGCTACATGCCATCAACGCGCCACCCTCATTCGATGTTTGTCCTACTGGCCTTCGTTCGCCGCCCCTCTTATTCCCACTGACTTCTTGGATATCTGATGTCTTTGGTATCATGCCTATACTTGCAGTAAAATAAAAAACCTTTTCCTTGCTAATATCATTCTTTCATGCTTTATGTCACGGATACACGAATGAAGTACACGTGGGACTATTTATTACTATTTCACTTAGTGAATCCCAATATCAGTGATTGCTACTGTTCTGGTTTAATAAAATATCTTTAACTCTCACATCAGTTCATACTGTTGGGATATTGTTTTTTTTTTTTTTTTTTTTTTTCATAGTGAAAGAGGAATGTATGCTCAGAAAAGTATAAGAAAATTATATATGTTTCTTAAAAATTATTAGAGTATAGAACAATGATGATGTTATAATATTATAAGGGGAGCGTTGGAGGTTCAAGCACGTTTACCTTGAAGTGCTATTAATAGTCTGACGTAGAATATTTTTTTTTTTTCGAGGGGTGGTTTGATCTTTATTTCCAAGGAAAGAATAATTTTCCGGTAAAACTTCGTTATTTAACTTTTATATACTTCTGGGGTTAGAATATTATATTGAAAGTTCGAAGATTGATGAAAATATACTTATTTGTTTCGGGATAGAAGTTGACTTGCCTGTGCAATAGTAAAAGTTTGAACGTGCTTTTTTTTTTTCCTGAAGAACGACGGATTTACACTAGCGTTAATCGTAACCTCCTTTTTTTTTCTCACCAATTTGATGTTCCGTGGATATTTTAATAGTTGCGGAATTCCATTGTTCTGTTCAAGATCTCATTATTACATCAACAATTCAAATTCTGCAGGAACCCAGTACTTTTAACGAGAATTAAATTCTTCTAGTTCAAATGAATAATATTAATTTTTTTTACATCAGCGGTTTTAATATCACGATTCACATCAGGATGGTGAATTTTTATTTAGAGTACCGTGTTTTTTTGTTTTCAAAGTCTCCTAACTTTCATGATGTTGAATACTTTTGAATATAATTCTGCGAAAATTTGCTCGAATAAATAATGGAACTGTTGAATTGTCATTAGATTTTCTATGTGTAACCACTTCACAGTTCCAGAAAAGAATTTTAATTCGTTTGAATTATTACTCTAGTGCTCTCGTTAGTATATTTAAATATCTGTTTTGAATTCTTTTCCAACTTATATTAGCGTCGAATTATCTGGAAATAATACTGGAATTAAAAAAGAAAATCCAAAAAATGAGTACATTCTCAATCATTCTCAATGTACAATCCCCTCTCAATGAACATGAATTGCACAGAGATCACTCAAAATGTGCACAACGAAGGTCATGAATTTTCTTCGCATGGCAGATGCGTTTTTCATATATACTATGATGCCTTTCACGATATTGGACTCTGAGTGTACGGCATTCACTTGGCGACTCAACTTCCGATGAATAAATCATTGGCAACATTCCTAAAAATATATTTTCAGCCAAAGCACCACATGTTTGTATTATTTTTATCGACAAGTCATAGTAATAAAAAAGGAAAATATCCAAAGAGAAAAATTAAAATAATTATTTGACTTTGTATTAAATAATTCTGTATAAAGCTGAATGACCTTTTTTTTACTGGCTTAATTATTCCTATTTAATCATCGATAACTAACAGCATTAAAATAATATAGTGTGAACATTGACTTATATAGCTCATCCTAGAATAAAATAGATATATAAATTAGCATAAAGTTTATCAAGTTATTTATGCATGACGTGAGCACGTCACTGACGTTCGTTAGGGTACGTTCCATATAGTAAACCTAGTTTTGGAGATTCTGCCGCAATGCGACCGTTGTATTTCGTTATTCGTATAGCTAAATTCGTTTGGTGCATATATTTGGCCTTTCAACGTTAGCATGGATGAAATATATGGTGAGTAACTTACTTGCTCACTAAAATTTAAGTTGCATCTTGACCCCGATATAATTTCCATACAAGTATTCATAAATCAGTCTTTTTATTGTCTTGTGGTCATCAGGAAAATTTATAATTATCATACCTTTCTTTAACGATAATCGATATAGCATTTTAATTATATGATGAGGTCGAACGAATACTATATTTGGTGAATTGTATTTCTACTTGACTTTCCACTTGAAATATTATTTATAATGTAACTGAGTCAAGTGACTCCTTCAATGATTCAAGTCTCCTGTTCCACTTGTTCAATCTTCATGGCCGTCAGTTTGTAACAAATAATGAGTACTTATCCCCAGATTGTTATTAGTTTTTATATTTTTGAATAAATTGATGAACTGATAATTCAAGAGCCCACTGTCAATAATTACTATTGAGATGTATGGAAAATTCTTTCAAAACAAATCTTTATATTGCGGTGGTTGAAAAAAATTGTGCCTCATCATTGTTCCAAATTATCCAGCAGAAAGATTTCGATGAAAAAAAAAAAGGCACATCTATTTTTTTCATATAAAAATAGTTGATTTGTGAAAAGAAAAATTGAGACCACTGAAATATGACATGTGGAAATTCCAAAATTTCCCGTCCATACTTTTTTCTAGAATCTTCATGGTGCATATAAAATTTATTTGAACGAACTAACCCATTTTCGAATTAATGTAGAGAATTTTTGTTATAATCAATCATAATCTACTTTTATCGTTGAATCATTAAATTTAAAAAATAATTGAACTAATCAAAAATGAAATCGACCCGAATAATGTCTGCCATGAATGAACTGTGAGTTGAATACAAAAAAGTATATTGAGGCCAAAAACCACCCCTACTTTGGACGTGAAAAGTGTTGTAAATTATACCGAACGAAAACGAATTTTACGATCATGTATTTTCTTTTCTCTCCACGTAAAAAAATACTATGTGAAATGAATGTGATCTAGATAATATCTACTCATATAAATCGTGTATACAGTCTGAATAATCTTTGAAAAAAATCTCTAAAAAAATTGGTTGAAAAAAAAAACGAAGGTGTATTTTCACAGTAAAATAGATTCAAATGAATTGAAGATAAAATAAATCAATACCTTATACTTTTAGTATGTGTTAAAATTTCCGTGTGGATACAAATTGATATTGACAATTGTCCAATAAATTTGATTAAATAACATTTTACGTCAATGTACTCCGTATATGTATTTCATTGCAGGTGCATTGATGTGTATTGTTGAATTTATTTTGGGGATCAAGAGCATAGGGCATTGTCCATGCGGAGTCATGCTCACGTAGCAAAATTACAGGACAAGTAGAACTAATCACAACTCGAGTGAATGCATCTATGCATGCAGAATAAACACCCACATATCCAAAACTTGTATATAACCTCATGCATAAACATGCATATCATACACAGAAATGTGGGTGTAGCGTGTGTTATCGTGATGGTAAGCATAAAAATAAGTGATGAATGACAAAAATAACACGCCAAAGAGAAAAAAAAGGAGGAAGAAGATAAATTAATAGAGAAACTAAGTGCGCCGACACGTGCATTGAAAGTATGTATGAAGAGGTAGTGATGAAAGAATAAAATGAAGTGGAAGAAGGTCGAGGTTGCAAAGGGAGTGCAGGTTAATTCAAGATGTGGTTCCTATTTTTTTTTCCTCCCACATTTTCGTTCACGTACGTTCAAAAGAATCACGAAAGTTGAAGTATAATTGGAATTAATTATGAATAAAAAAACTATATTCAGTGTTGATTCAAATGAGGCACTATTTTTGGTTATAAATTGTTTTTATATTTCCGAACCTCATGAATAAATGTGAGCGATGTTTGTGCTGTTTATTTTGGGGATATTGTGGTGTTGGAAAGCACCTTAACGAAAGCAAATATTTAAATAGCTTCTTCCAGTCAAATTTCTAATTTTAATTAAATCGTTAGCATAGAGAACCATTGAATATTGTTCAAGTTGCAGAATGCTCGAGATTGAATGGCATTTTGTACGAGGGAATAATGGTTCTGGTAATTGGTATGGAATATAAATGGTTATTATTCCGACAAATTTTTAACATATTCATCGATCATTTAAAAATTTTATTCCTAATGAGATGTTATCGGGTTATTTGTTTCAATCCAAATTATTATGCACATGTGATGAATAAATACCGATCATTTATGAATTTGTATTCAGATCAGTCATCTGCCCACTAGCATACGCACGAATGCAAACAATAAGCAGCAAATATATTGCTTTCCATCATTTCGTTTCCGAAATTCATTATGAAATATTTATAATAATTAAAGGGTGATTGGATTCGATATTAATAATTGAGTATCAATTTTAATCTGTATCAAAAATATTTTTCTTGATTCAAATTTGATACATTCAATTGGAGTAACTCGTTGAAATACAATGAAAAAATGAGTGAAAATGATATTTATTCTCGTACCTATTCCCCTATTTTCTCCTCTATATACCACAATAATATTCATCATTAAGCATGTACCTCGAATCGCCTTGTTCCTCCGCACCATTCCGGTGGGGGCATGGGTCCTGCCTCGGTCTGAGGACAGGGGTCAGCCCCCATTTCTCGATGAACTCGATGCGGGAAATCTTGGCGCTTCGCGGCGGTTACGAGAGGGGGCGACTCCCCCTCCCGAGCCCCATGCCCCCGAGCGCCGCACCCCCACAACCCCCCTGCAATTGGCTGGCCGCCTTCGCAGCACCAGCAGCAGCCTGCAGCCACCAAAATGGCTGCTGCTATCAGGCCTATAACTGAAAATCTCTGCGTTGTCGGTAAAAAAAATACACCGTATACAATTCAACGCGCTTCAATGCGCGACAATTGTTCTCTCAGTTAATTTATTTACTATCGTTCGTTCATTTATATAATCTTCATTTTATTTTTCCAATGTCCTATTAATCAATCCATGTAACACAGTAGTCAATTCTTCAATCATACAAATCAATAACGCGCAATAACAACTATTTATCTCGTTGATTGTCGCAGAGGTGTATTAAATCTTCTCTCGTGCTGCGTCGCATCTCCAAAAGTCCGTGACGGCGACGGCGGTGGGTACGCGCGGAGATTATAGATCGCCTTGGAAGGCTTGCCGTGGCACGGCGGTGGTGTGTATCCCAACTCCCGAAACGACCACTCACGAAAAAACACACCCCACGCGCAGAGATGTGCAGAGAGAAGGCAACTCTTCTCTCTATTCTTCAGTAGTATTCTTTGTCTCTGTCAGCGTTATTTTTTCACCCCCCTTGACTGATTGCGCTATCTTTATCACACTTCTTTGCTATACAAACCGCGTTTCGTCGCGCCCCCGTATCGTTCCCCTTAACCCACCTCACCACTTTACTCGCTCCCTCTATATCGCTCTCACGGCTTCCTCCAGTAGATCACTATAGCACCACTGCCACCACTGTATACCATTGCACGGGGTCGTCACGCCAACTCTAGATAGCCTAGGAGTGTCCATCGTATGAATTATAACACGATTGCCCTCCTCATCATTATGGAATTTGTGTTTTTTCTTATTCATATATTTATTTATTTATTTCTGTTAACTATTATTGGATTTTGATTTGCACGCGCCCGCACTTCAGTTGCTTATTATCACGTCGCTATCACTCGCAGTCTTTTCTCCGTCATCTTGTAAGCGTCAGACACACAATTGCCATACAACGATCGCACAATATACACGATCGTATTGGAAACTTCAGCCGTGATGACAATGATAATAATAATAGTAATGATAATAGAGACAATGGAATTGTGTATATGGAACGACGACACACAACGCGAACGCGAGTCGCAGTGGGATTTTTTTTTATAATAAAAAACGATGGAACACGGCAGCATCAGCCGCATCAGCGGCGCAGACTCTCAGTGCTTCACTCTCGTATACTATACTTCAACACAACGGATTTTATTTTTTTTCTATTTTGCTGTCTTTTCAATTCTTTCTGTCACCACTGACAGTTTCTCGCTATTCTCACAAAATCACCTCGTGTATTTTGAATCGTGTATCGTGGAGAAAAAAAGAAGAAAAAAAAAGAACGAAAAAATATCTATATATTTTTATTTTAGTTTCAATTATGTCAATTCGTCGTGTAGATCATTTTTAACATTTCTTGTTAAAATTCTCCGCACGCTTTTGATCTATCTCTATCTTATATCTCTTCCACTGTCTACTATTTCTTATTTTTATTTTCAATTTTATTCACGATTTAATAACCAAATGTTTATTCCGTCGCTTTTCTCTCCTTTCTATATTTTATAAACTGATACAGAAGAGCGGACTACAACACACGACACGAACACGGAGCGAGCTTAAAGCTTCTCGGCGTTTGCAAGGCCGCGGTGCGGTGCGCTGCCCGCCTGCGTGCCTGCTAGCCTGCCTGCCTGTCAGGCCTGAGCTGCGCGCGCCCCCCACCTGTCTCACATTCCCCCCCACAATCCCCCTCGCACATCTCCCACTCTCCCATGTCGTTTTACGTCGCTGGTTACCCCGCAATGTTGCACCATTTCCATCTCTCTTATTCCCTCACTGTGTCTCATTCTTTGTCTCTATGTATAGGTACTCATTTACGACCTCTGCACCTCCATCACTTGCGCCGTATACTTCATTTTTCTTTTACTCTCTACTTTTTGTTTGCACCGCTTTCTTTTTTTTTTTTTTCTTTTTTTTCCCCCGTTTGCCAATATATATTTATTTACCTATTTCATTGCCCAATCTTCAGTTTGTTGATACACCAACGAACGAATAATATGAGTCGAATTGTTTAGTTCCAATTTGACGCACGCGACGCCATCAAGGGTATATGGTCGCAACCTGTGCAAAATAATATACGTGTTTGTGTGTATTATTTTGTATATGCATGATATATATCAACATGGTTCGTCATGTGATGTGAAAAATTTTGCAGTGAATATTAGATTTAATATTGTATTTCAATTTACAGCAGTTTGTTGTAAGAAGAACGGATTGTATTGACATTGTACTTTGACATGTCTCTCGAATGAAGAAAAATTTGTAGGTAGAAGTTACTAGAAATAATTGTATGAAAATAAATGAGCAATTTGTAAAATGAATTTTGGGTATAAGACAGATAGAAATAAATAGAAATTTCCGTGTAGTCAGTAACACTATTCGCCGTATTTTTCACATCCGTGAGAATAAAATGAAAATACTTAAACGCCAAATGGTAAATGTGAACTGTGTATGATGCAATATTTATATAGCAATCTGTTTTTTGAATGATGACAACACACTGACAAAACTATAATATAAATTGTCATCGAGATTTAGGATTGTATTTTGATGAATCATCGCACAATTTAAATCGTCGTAGTGAAAATTTTGAGAATGTAAGATTTAGAGTATAGATACAAAATGAAGAAATATTGAGAGAGGTTGGGATGGAGAAGAAGAAACAGAGAGAGAGAGTGAGAATTACTTAGTGGAAATGAGTTATGTAAGACGTTTCATGTCGATATAACCGCGTGGGACCGCGCGCAGTTTTGTGTGCGCACCTATATATTCGATTTTTCCAACTAAAAATCTCAATATGTTGTCATTCGTCATTAAACTCCACGCGTCTGAATAAATGTTTGTATGTTTTATATGTGAGGCTGCTCCGGTATATATGTATGTGGGTGGAGTAACAATCACGTTTGTGAAAAACGTGACACGTTGTAGCGCGAGTGTACGATCCTATATGAGGATCGAAAAAAAAAAAAAAAATTAATGAATAATAAATAATATTTTTTCCACTCTAATGAAGGGGAAAATCGATCGAGACGTAATTTATATGTGGCAGAATAAATTTAAATTGTCCAGAATAATTCATAATGTATTAGTATAACTCTACAATAAAACACAAATTTATCGACTGGGGAGGAGAAAAAAAAAGGATTTTGCATAGAAAAATTAATTTATAGAAATGACAAATGCATGAGAAAATATTGAAAATATTATACGAAATCATTGGCGAAGATAAAACAATAATATAAAATTATTGTTTTAATATTTTTGTTTTTTTCATAGTTTTCTCTATTTTTAATAAATTATTTATTATCTTCTATTTCCATATTTGTCTGTGTTGCTTATGTAAACTTTTATGACACGGGCCTCACGATGTCACGATACAGCATCGAATAGGGATGACACGAGGTCGTGAATTTTCGTAAGCAATCGGCCATGCGCCACCCGTACTTCGCGCATAACTCCTTTCTATGTATACAGATATCCATAGGAGTTGAGTATAAATTTCGTTCTTTGATGAAATAAAACCGAATGCCCTTGAGATGGTGTCTTTGATGCTGTTTCACCACCACGTTTGTCATTAATGCATAAGAGTCTGTCTAATTTAATTAACCAGACAGAAGAAATATTCTACTGATAAATATGAAAACACTAATAAATCTAAAAATATCAAAAGATTTCATGATCATTGATGCGATAATTTAAAGATGATAAGTCTTCGAGATATAAATTTCGGCATTGATTTATCAGTGATATTCTCAGGAGCCACAAATTTAGGTAATATTTCTCTCGCAAATTGGCCTACAAAACCCATTCTCCAAGC
Organism: Zele albiditarsus; assembly: GCA_958496275.1. Lineage (NCBI taxonomy): Eukaryota > Metazoa > Arthropoda > Insecta > Hymenoptera > Braconidae > Zele > Zele albiditarsus. The sequence goes on from OY292408.1 coordinate 16,728,828, forward strand.
GATTCCGAATTATATCTGAAGATTTTTATCATAAATTTTCAGTACGGAAGTTATGAAATCATGAAGACAAATCCTTCTTTTTTATACTTCAATTTTCAAGTGCTCGTTCTTAATTCAATTCTCCTTCGTAAAGATTTTCGATAACAGATAGGAGAAATTTCTTCTATTTAATTAAATATTGGTTTAAAGCCGATTACCTCAAAAATTTTAATTTATTTCCCAATCTCCATTTAATAGTAGATCCACCTTAATGTAATAAATCAGTGTCCATTATAATATTATGTAGAATACCTCTGTACATTAATATCTCTTAAGTGTATTATTTTTACACATCTAAAAGAGTGTTTAATATATATCCACACAATTAAAAAAAAAAAAAATACTTTCTTCTTTCAACAATCCCACATAAAATATAGTTTTAAGAAAAATTATAATAAAACTATTTTCTCATATATATGAATTTACACATGTAAATATGAATACATGTGTATAGCAATATACCATAAACATCGCTGCTATAGAAATGTAAAATAACATTTGTTTAAATCACCACATGATGGCATGTCTATTGGCGCATTGATTCAATTGCAGAATAGTCAGCATGTTGTGGGCAACTGTCGTAAGATACCAGACGCGACCGATAGAAGAGTCAGCGTTAGAATGGGACTACATAGTGAGGAAGACAACCCATAGACTGTGAGAACTAGAAGGCTGCCATGTTCTTCACCTTCTCGCACTCTCTCGCCCTCACTTGTCCGCCTATTTAACTCTCTACCTCCTGCTACAGTCATTCTCTCTTCCTCTCTCACTTCTACCAACCACGCGCAATCAATACTCCCCCTGCCGGCACACCTCTGGTCACAACCTTCTCTGGTATACTCGAGGCAACACCCCGTTACACCTCATCCACGATCCTCGTCCCCGCTTATACACCAGATCCTTCTCCATGCGCATAACGCTCGCGTTCTTTCTGTCTTCCTTCTGCTATCACTCTGTATATTCATCGTATCTTGCTTTCTTTATTCCCCCCCAGTTTAACCGCCCACTCCTATTTTTTTCCTAAATCTATTTCCGTCCGCTTTCCACCTTTCTTTTCACATTCAGAAACAAAAATCATTTGAATAAAGAAAAATATATATATATGTTCATGATGTTGATGAAAATTTGTATTCAAGAGAAAAGAATAATAATTTGGACTTGAATTGTGAATTTTGGATGGAAAAAAAAAAATGTTTTTTTTTATCGTAAAGTAAATACTGACTTTATAATTGACTTGATGTTATATTGTAATTGAAAAAAACCGCGTGAGAATTATTCTGAATCAAAATTAATTATATATTGTTTGTTGTCAAGCAAATACAAAACATAAATTTGAATATTTTTAATTCTGTAGATACGAATAAATAAAATTGTATATAAAATCAAATTACTCAATAATTGGCGATAATATATTATGATAAATGTCAAAGAGTAATGTGTTGTATATTATTAGCAGCTTTATGTGTATGAGTGAGGAGATGACTGATGCGATGGTGAATCTGTATCTAATGGATAATTATTTGATGCAATGCACTCATATGTATTGTAGTATAAATAGAAATAGATAATACGATAAAATTTTCAGTGGGAATAAAATTTTGGATTGATCAATAAGTATGTTGAGAATCTGATGAGATAATAAAGTGTCATTTCACATTTCGTAGCAATTACTTGAACTATTATTTCGTCGTGTAAAACATCATTCAATTTTGATCGTTTCATAACTTGGACAGTGTTCAATGGATTTATATGAAAAAGTGGATTATGATTAGGAATTCGACTGGAAGAAGTAACTTGAACATTTGCTAATTCTGAAGTTGTTGCAAACTTTAAAATTTTCACCAATTAATGACATGAATTCTTGTTCATAAACTTCACAGTTATATGAAAGAATTAATAACCAAAGGCGATTTTCGCATTTGTAATAGAAATAATTCCATCTGTGCTCTATAATCTATGTCCAATAAATTGAATGAAAACGAGTAATTCTAATTAAACTCAGTCTTCATTTTATTACTTGAATTCAAATTATTCTTCATTTTACTTCAAATGTCAAGATCGCCTTAAATCAAATTAATCAAATTTAATCCAATTTATTTCTTCATCTCCCTAAAATACTTCTATAGACCCACCCACTTCTCTATTTATCCCGTTCAGATTTCACCATAATCATTCAGTTGGTTCCTCGTGTGTTCTTCTCATATGACGCAGTGCGATATCGTTCACTCACCGCCAATAAGTCTGACTATATACAGGGATTTTTCACTCTGTGCTGTGTGTTTAGTTGTTATATGTCTATCGACGGGTGTCGTGCGCGCATGCCGGACCCACAATGTATCCGCATCACTCATATAGGAATGCCTGCTGTATAACTTGGCTGCGTGCGCCTCTCGATCCGGTTGCGCTGATATCGACGTTAAAGGCGAAGTCGCGAATGGCAAAGGGAGAGAGAGAGAGAGAGGGGCAGCAGAAAGGGAAATAAGTGGAGGGGTAAAGGTGTATAAGAGGAAAGAATTGTAAGATGACAAGAAGTAACGGAGGGTGGAGAAAGATATATAATGAGAAAAGCTAAGAGCACGCGGTCGAAGTCAATATACAGCCATCAACTTTATTCGTCACGCATGTTCTTTGAACACCTAACGTGCGAGAATTTTTTCTTTTTCCCTCTTTCTACAGTGATTAATCGATGATAGGGACGAGGAAATAATATGTTACATGTGTATATACAAAAGCAGGTTAAGTATGAATGAAGTTGACTTAAGGAAAATATTTATAAACGATGTGTAGGGAAGTTAATGTGTAAATAATTGCTTGAGATTTTCAGTTTATTCTATGGTGAAGTTTTGAAAGGTTTCTGTGCAACTTGAATACAATGTAAATAAAAGATTTTCACTACTTTCTTTTATTTTTTTGTCTTTCTTCCTGTTGGATACGAATTCTTTATGATGGCAAAAAATAGCAAGCATTTTATGATGGGGTACTGGTTACAGTACTGCGAGAGACTGCGGTATACCACAGCAATCGATTGCTATGAAGAGAGATGGAGAGAAGATAGGGGAAAAAGAGGAATAGGAGGAAGAGGTATTGCATGTGATCATACTATGATAAATATATATGCAAGCATATATATATATAGGCTTGTTTGGAATTTTTAGTCGATTTATTACACGGAAAGATATTCCACATTGTTACCCAATAAAAATTGTGATTCAAATCTATGTCGTTGAACAAATTGCATTATCGAAATATATATTATTGAAAATGTAGGGGAAAAAAAATTGTTTGACTTTGGTATGATATTTAATAGCACCACGATATTTAATATTTTTCATTGCTCAGCTGGTAATACTGCTCTTTTATATTTTTCTTTTTCATAAACAGGGCATGAGGAAAAAGAGGAAAAATAAAATGTTGTCGGTAATGAGACAAATGTAGAATTTACAGGGTTAAAAAAAATTTGTTTGTCACAGAAGGAACTAGGAATTTTCTTTGAAATGTTTAATATTCAGAGTCCACTGCGTTTCACGAAATGTTTTTAATATACTGGTTACAGTTTGTACTTTCTTCGGGGAAAAAATATTACAAAAAATGTTTTGGTATAATTTACAATTTATTTTTTGTTCGTAACATGGAAATATTTGAAAAGGAAATGCGAATGTATTTTGGGAACGGTTCTACATGAACTAATAGATATGAGGATTAAAATTAAATGGAATTTATGGATTCTTCAATTGATTGACAATTTTTAAAAATTTTCGAATACAACGAACAACATAATTTATTATCCATCATGCCATGCATTTTAGTTATATGCCAAAATATATATGTATATACATTTGTTATAAAAATATATATATATATATATATATATTGCACACAAACAATTTTTATACGAACGTTCCAAAGCTGTGAAGCATTATATAAATAAAAACTTTTTATATCGCTTTCAAATTTATCTTCATAATCTATAAAATGGGAAATAGGGGAAATAGCATTGCAGATGTGGTGGCTGGAATTGTAAACACGGTGACCGATATTATCAGAAAGTGTATTGCTGCATTATCCTTGCACACTTTTTCTTTCATGAATTCCCAAAAAATATTATGAATTATATTTAAAGTGTTTATATCATCAATATCAATCACCAATAATAGCATCATTAATTAATCGTAAACACATGAAATATTTGTTCGTTCCATTTGTTTCTCACCCACTATTACTGGTGTCAATTATTTCTACGAGTTTATTCATGAAAGCTCCCCTAATGCGTGATACTCATAATAAAACAAACATGACTAATAGAATGACTAAATATCTTATTAAATATAGAAACATTCTGTATTTAATGTTAAATTATACTCAGGTGGTATAGTTATTTAAATAATAATAATCTTATATTTGGTATAACGGTCACAATCTGAGTTAAAATATATCCAAGCGAGTACTAGTGGATTTAGGACAGACAAAATTCAGTCTGCAACACGACGTGGAGGTAGGCCAAAAGTACGTCACGCCCGCAACTATATTTTGCCATTGGAGAATTAATTTGTTGGACTATCTCCATTTTTATATTTTTCCGCATTTTTTATTCATTGCAACTACTGCAGCATTCATATATATATTCTTTTTATAATTCTTCCGCATTGACTCGAACTTTTATCCACTCATTTATTTATTCGTTCGAGATTTAAAATCCAAAGCCATCAATAGAGCCTGTAAAAATACATATGGTGTAATCATTGCATTTTAATATTTAATTCCTTCAACTTTTTCACAATTTTTCATTTGTTTATTTCTTCATATATTTATGACCATCATTTTTTGGCTAAAACGTTGTTGAAAGAATAATAACTCTTTCTAAACAATAGGCACAAGTAGATACGTATATGTATATCTTCACTACAAGCAGCGGTGATTGATCTTACCAGGCGTTTGTTTAACACCCAAGAGTGCTTCAAGTGCCAACATTTGAAAGTAACTGAAAAGATTAGAGGCCAAGAACTTGGAGAGATCTTTGGGTACTTTGCCAAAAGATGTCATGTATTTCAGCCGAGCATACATAACAAATCGACGTACGAGAGATTATCGACTCTACGTCAATTTGAATATCTATATATATAGTCGTACGAGAGTTGATACAAAAATATTCTACAATGATTTTTCAAAATAGATAACATTATTAAATTTTATGAATACATATAAAACGGTTAGTCGATAAATTTATTTCAATAATCGACTACGATGATCATCATCATGATGAATACAACGCCAAGGGCCGTGTAATTACAACTCATCAATCCAATTAAAGCGCATCTGAATTGCCAATTGAGATGGAAAAAAAGTGGCGGAAAAAAAAAAAAAGAAAATGGGAAGAGAAAACTTTAACGGTAGAAAAACTTCACAGGACTCACAAATCATCATTATTCTGTAAATTCAAGTGATATTCTTACATAATGAACTTCTATGTGTCCTTTTGACAGTAAAGAGGTTGCAACAAGAGGAAATGCCATGAAAAAATGATTAAAAACGAAAAATTATCACGTTTTAAAAGTGATTAAAAAAAAAATATCACAGGTACGTTGTTTATTCAATAGTAATGGATCATTAATGGAATGTTAAATTTAATTGACGCGGGCCGCTATTTCTTCATAATAAGGTATTAAACAGAGTAAAAATTCCATTAGTAAGGTATTCTAGAAGTAATTAAGTAGTTGGCATTGCGGTATTTCGAAAACAACATTTCTGCATATTAACACACTCTAAAGTATTCGCATCGTTGACATGAAGTTCAACTCCAACCCATAAGATTTATATATGCAGTACTCAGTAGTTAATTATTGTACCTGTATAAAAAATTTCAACTCACTTAACGAACTTTATATAAGAAAAAAATTCACGTTTACATAGACAATTTCTTGCACTGCATTCATTTCAATCGCTCATACAGTATCATTCAACTATGATAGATTTAAGAATTGATACGGATTCAGATAGAAATTCAAAAAAATTTCTGTTGTTCAATGAGATTAGTGTCATCGAAGCGTTTGAAGAGGAGGAGAAAGAAAAGTGCTGCATTGGAACGAGAGTTTTTGATAAACCAGCTGCAAACGAACCCACCACTTTGATCAATAAAAAAAATTGTACTGCTACGCTTCTGATAGAATATAAACTGTACATGACAATATTTATTGACGAAACTCGCTGTACATATTATTTTTTCTTTTTTCAATATTAAAAAACTATATATGTTTGTTATTATTATATAATATATTTTATACTAGATACGGCACGTGCGCATATCGGACAACATCTATTAATGGTGGCGATGTAGCGCCCGAGGTGAACTTTAATGATTTTATACCATTGAAAATTATTGAGCCACAATTAGAAATTTTTTTTAAATGTCAAACTTTAAATTGAATAATAAACTAAATTCAATCGAACTCGTCTATCAAAATTCATACTACTCACCATTACATATTTGGTGTGAATCGTTGCTTGATTAAAAATTTAATATTTCCAGAAAGGTCATACATATTTAGATTTTGCAGTTAATGATAATTTTCTATTTAAATCACTATTAAATCAATTCAGCTAGAACGAAAATACAGTGTGAATATATCACTGATTGCAATACCGAATGTATATTTCATTAAATAACAAATCATTCCATTTATATTAGAGAACATAATGACACACATAGTCGATATGAAACATAATATTCATCATCAAAAAAAGAAATGATATATAATTACGTCCAATTGTCGTTTATTATTATAGTTCTTCCGACCAATATATTCCAAAAAATAATTACTAATAACAAAATATACATTCATACAACTTTCTTTGGAGCAACGATTCCGAACGAAGCGTGAGCTTACCCATGGCCGGTTAATAAAAACATCAAAAGCGAATTGAAATTTTGCAGACAAGCGATAAAAATCGAAGCGATTATATACGTGAAAAAAAAAATATAATATGAAATACTGAATAAAAGAATCTTAATTGTTGCTCATTGATTCATCCGGTGGAAAACACAGATCCTAAATGTTCCTTTCTTTTGATTTACACAATTACAAAGTGTCTAAATATGTCATGAGGATTTACTCACATGAATTATGTTAGATACTTGAACGTCTTAAAGCGAGAATGAATTACTCAACTGAAACTGCGGAAGTTTAGAGTACATTATCATTGCATCTTATACGTTTCTCACAGACTTCACATCGATTTACTATCTCACGGTTGACGAGCATAACACAAGAGCAAAAGGTAAGCAGTAGTGTTAGAATGTGAATTATGACAACATATAACCGTTGAAAAATGGAAAATGTTCAAAGTGAGAATGAGGTGGGGTCGGTGGTTATGTGAAAAAACGTGTTGTATGTGCTATGGTGTGTGCGTCATGTCGCAGGGTCCATTCACCGGCGCCGTTTGTTGAAGGTAAAACGGGGCTAGGTCGACACCAAAGTGAAAGAGGGAGAGCAATGAAAATCTAGGTCAGTTTCCCTGTTTCCTCAGCATCTCGTTGCTATATGTGTAATAGTGCTGGCAAACGCTTGCGCTTATTCCCGTGAATTGCGGCCATATCGTATACATCAATGGAGTATGCATAACGCTCTCTAGCGGATGTCCGATGTTACAAGACACTATGGACAACTTTATTCGGGCCACTGGCCACTCTACCATGCTGTCCACGTGAGCATAAAATATATCCTATGGCCTCTGGCATTTTTTTTTTTTATTCCATCTTTTTTTATTTTTACAACTTTCTCTTTGAGACAGTCTGAGATACTTTGATGATAATGGAATTTTTGATTACTGCAGATGTTTCAGTGAAGTATGTCGTATTATAGTATACAAAAAAAGAATATTCAATTATTTTATGAATAGTGTTGGTGAAAATATTTTTGTAAATAATTTTATGTAAGATGGAATTGAGTATAGATGGCATTGTGGCATACGATTTTATTTTTAAAGTCTCATCCATTTTTCAATTAATTTATTTGTAGGATCGAGAAAAAATATATGATTCAATTTGTTTCTTGCAGTATTGCATCATAATTTTGAATTCTCCACATCATTGTTCGATTGCTCACCGTTTTTTCCGTTCTAATTAACTCGTTAGCAAAAAAAAATTGGTCGATTGAATTCATGGTTGAAATCAATAGGAATAAATTTATCAAACAACTAACATTATCAGACTCGGACATTAATAAATCAAGCAACTATCTGCAAATATTATAGTACGTAACAAACACTCTACGACATTGAAATGCTTTCAATATCGAAAATTACTTTGGCTATTTCAATATAATATTCATGACAATAATAATAGAAGTGAATCTGCTATTGACACTTTGGCAAATAATCCTTCACAGACACGCAATAATAAATCATATACCAATAATTCCTTTTTTTTTTTTCTTCTACTGTCAAAACAGCACATTGATTTGTATTCAAGGAAAGATGAAAAAGCGAATTGGAAATCATAAACACTGCACATTGCAGAATTATTTATAATAATTCGGTCATTGCCACTGTCTCCTCATACAAATACGTTTCCCTTGTGATCATTGACGTCATACAGTCGGAAACCACAGCACGTGATACGTGACACGGCAGACATATAAAACTACTTCAATATTAACACGACGTGATGAATCATCTAATCCTACAGAAAAAATAACATACCGAATTGAGCTGGGAATCAATCGGCCCTTTACTTTTGCTAACTGAAGTACACTTTACGTGTTAAATCATACGTAATGCATTTGACTAATCGATCATTTCATCATTTAACAGAAGTGCTCACTGTCTGTTACATTTATAGAGTCCAATTTATTAATAGTATACTTTTGTATTTATAACTACTTGCGTCGATGAATCTGACGTGGCTGATTAAACAAACTGACAATGTCCAACTGGTGCTGCTGTTTACTAACAAAAATACATTTTACTTTCTTCTTTCATTGTTTCATCCATCTTTTATATTCTTCATTGATACAATTTGTGAAATAATCATTGGACGAGATGTTTAAGTTAAATGAGTAACTCAAGTGGATTTCACAGACATTTTCTTGTTTGAAGAGTTTGTTATTGTTGAGACTACCATTTGGTGATTTAAATATAGAAATCACATGTATTCACACATTTGTGATTCATCTGAACTATTTAAGCATCAAATTATTTGTAAATGGACAAGGAATTCAATTGGAACGAATGCAGAATATGGTCAATAGAAAATATTGGAAATAAAAATAAAATTGAATAGGGATTTTAACTGTATCTATTGCCAGATGGAAGAACAGGAAATGAATTTCATGGTTGCGAAAATTGAAAACGACTGGCTATCAATTAATTTCATTGCGCATATACAGTCAACTGAACATTTATGTATGCAATGGAATTTATGCAATTTCTATATCTAACCAACAGAGTGCGCTCGCAGTTCAATGTGGTCGCTATTGCATCCGTGGAGCTAGTGTACTGCACTGGCGTTTATTGGAAATGGGAAATAAGTCGAGCGAGAAAGCACACTTTCGCCCATAAGCTTCGAGCATCGTTGGAGAGATGGCGTTACTGTTTAAAACTCACTGCGATATCGACACATCACTGCGTCAATGAGCTTTTTGTCTGCCCACAGTCACCCTTCACTACTGCTAACACCCTTCACGTAATATGAATGTCATGACTTGTAGTATTATTGTTTACCAGGGACAAAAAATAGTTATCTGTTGTTTGTTGTTTGCTATCATTCCTTTTTTAATTCATGGGAATGGACACGTCTTTTAAATTGTTCGTTAATTCCGGGTCCACTTCACTGACCCTTCAATGATTTTTATTATTCTGCGGAGAAACTGGAAAGAATGTTATAACTACCATTAACATACTATTCTTTACAGATGAAATAATTCTTTGAGTTAGAATTTTAACTGAATGGGTTGGAAATATAAAAAATAATGAATATTCAATTGGAGTCAATTAACGCAACAAACAATGTTTATACCATCATTTTGAGGATTGTTACGCGACAACTGTTATACAATCGAAAGGCATTTGAGAATTAAAAAAAAAGAGGACATTTTTTATCTCAAGAACATGAGCCATTCTTGTTGAATAGCTCTTCTTGTGTCTGTAACTTTCTACAACGAATTCCAATTCCGAAAATTACATTGTCTTATCTTTTCGATATGCATGGTAGAGAAAGGTATAAAAATGATAACAGTAATCGTGAAAACCTTGAAATAGACATAATCCTTATGGGCCGCATGTGGATTAACGTCAAGTGATGACAATTTGAGATAATAATTGCGACCACTCATTGGAGGATACCATTGAAGGATATGATTGTGCACAAAGGGACAAAGGCCCCCTTGTGGCCTAACTAAGTTGAAACCCTGAGATTGTGCTCGCCAACAGTAGAACTAAATGCATATTGTGCAGTGGCAAATTTCGCATGAGAACTCAGCAGAGTGCACGTGTCCTGAGCTCGACATAAGGGATCAACGTGCGGTGGGAATTGTTTTCTATAGTTTTATACAAACATTTGCTATGCGTCAACGTGATAGAGTTTCAGAATTTACAACGTCAAAAGTTGTCTTCTACTTCAAAACAAATATTTCTATTTCGAAGAACTTTTCCATTTAATTTGAAAAAAAAGTTCATTGTAATTGTTACGAAACTTTAAATGTTGATAATTATATTCAAGGAATTGAAAGAATTTTTCAATTATATGAAAGAAAAAAGGATGGGAGATTAATTTGCTCTGACACGATCATGAATTATAGACTTTCAATATATGAAACTATGATACTAAATTTTCCAATTCTCTTCGTGCTGTTCTAAATCCGCATTCAAGCAAGGGATCGACTTTCGCACAATTCGACAGTCCATAACTTTAGTTCTTCTTCCGGAAATTTCGCGGAGTCGATTCTTATGAATTTATGTTTCGCAATAGACATTTTATTTGCCGTCATGTTTTTGTAGTATACATTTGAACAGGAGTTATTCTTCAAAATTAATAATATCTTATCAAAATTTATTCCCTCAAGCATACATAACAAATATAAATATAAATTTTTCTTATACCTTTCCGATTGATATCATATTTTATTTATTCACCCGTATTCCATCTTTTTATTCAATTCATTAAGTATCCAATCCTGCTTCAAATCTAATCGGAGGTTACGTATATCCTACCGGCGTGATTCAGGTTAACTTAATTCAGCAGTTCTGATCGGTATTCTGGCTAACGTTATCGTAGCAACCCCAATCTCGTATTGAATGACTCCAAATGCGAAATGCAAGGTTGAATTCAATTTGTACATTGAGTGTACATAAGTCAGAATATTGAAACACACAAATATTAAATATCGGAACGAACGTTCAATTATTCCAAAGAATTCCAAAGAGCAGACTTATTTGCAATACTATAAAACATTGCTGCAATACTTTGAAGTGCATCAGCTGTGTCAACCAGCACCTAGTTTCATTTCCTACCTGGAAGAACAGAAAATAAAAAAAAAACATACCAATCGATGAGAAGAACACAAGCCAAGTATTTAATTATTAATGTCGAACCGATCAAAACACAATGACATCAAATGAAAAATGACTAAATAATCAATTACCTATTATTATTTTTAATAATTATGTGATAAGTAGATTGTAATCTTCTGTTAAAGCACCTGATGATAACTAAATGGATTATCAAGTGTTCTCTTCAAGGGAATTTCCGATGATTGGTCGCCGTGGGGATGGCTTAACGATCATCAACCACGCGGTATGTACTGCGGGTGCCAGTGGCACCATCTCACCAACCACATTGCACTATATCGAGTTGCGCGTTTATAGAAGCTTAACCTCTGACCGGGTTTTATAGAACGGTCGAATTTTCCTTATTCCTCTCTATTTTTTAGTTCCTTCTGCAAAAGCTCCGGTGAATGAGTCATTATCGCCGCAAGAAAAATTCCCCGTGCATAAATATTAATGAATGAAAGTGCCACGTTTTTGAATTTTCAGATGAATATTGAATGAAAAAAAAAAAAAAAAAGCAAGAGAGAAAAATTCATCCCTGGTAATTAAAATTTGAAATTCTCTCGACGAATACTAAATATCGATTTCTTTCTCTTTTTTTTATTTTTTTTCCACATCTGCGCTTTGAACTTTCAGCATTGATCAGCTACTTTTCTATTCAATTGACTATTGACAATAGAGGTGAACCATTGTTTCCGAATAACGGGAAAAAAAGAAATGAGAAATGATTCATACATAGGAAATGGACACACTGCTATTGTATTTGCACATTCACTTTTGTTATAATGAGCGTATATTGACAGTATCATCAACATTCATTATGGTGTCACTATGACAGAGTAATGACGTATATGTAACACTTTACTTTTGTATTGGAGGAAATGGGTATATATAATCATATATGAATGCAGTGGTGTGTGGTGAGATCGATCGGCTGCAGTTGGTCGTACCTTATTACATTGTATGCGCGTGTTCGTTGTTGCGCCACAGATAATAGTCATGAAATGCGAGTGTTCACGCGAATGCTGACAAAAGATATTATTTATATATATATATCTATGCGACATATGTGTGTTGTGATGGTAAATTGCAATGAATCTAACTCCTCTGTCTCTCTTCATAATTCGATATATTATATATAACATCCACACCCATTATATTGTGTATACTTTTGTATCATCATTATTTATTTATTGTTTTTTTTTTTTTTGGCTGTCTGCGCATTTATCATGTGGGCGTCATGCATGTAATTCATAAACTATTGTTAACATACATGTTGACATGCGTACAGAGATGTTTAATTACTTAATAGTAAAATTTGAATCAACTGTAATTTGACATTAATCATATAGGATGATGGATGTAGTTGTACATGGAGAAAATGACAGTTCAAAGTGTAGTTGAAATTACGATGATTTAGGAAATGGTTGATATTGATATTATTTTTTACAGTTAAAAAAAAAATGGTATTTGAAGAATAACAATGACTTTCATGATGGTTTTTGAAATATCACTGTGCTACAGGATATAATGCAATGAAGATCATAATTTTTTCTATCCGCGTTTAGTGAATCAGAGAATGTTGCTTTTGTAATATGACTGATAAAATTGCAAGGTCGTCTGCAAAAATTATGATATTGATTGTTGAATTTATCATATGTTCTGTGAACTTTCACATACGTCCGATTGTTATTGCTATTGAGTGTAGTAATTGTGAAAAATTTTCAAGAAAACAGAAGCAATAAAATAATACCATGCACTCTGTAATTTTTTTGATGAGCTTTCCCCACCCACCATTCAAATAAGTATTTTCCACTCATATATTTAGACAACATTTACTATACTTCGAGTTCTACAATTCCTCTGTGTATTGGCCGGGATACACATTCTGGTAAATCTATTCAGGGAATTTCCTCTTTGAAAATGTATCCTCGATATATGTAAAGTGCAATATGTATATATAATCACCTCGAATGGTAAATTTCCTCTCAAAATGATGGATAATAACTTTTGTGAATTGTCGTGTATTTCTAGTTGAGGAGATCGCAGTCAAAAGCACGGGAGATATGAATTTCTATTCACCTTCATTCTCAATCTAGCACATTGCATTCCTCATTAATTATCTAATGATCAAAGTCTGAAATATTTATAATTATCTATATATTTCATATCCATGTGACAAATTGATCATAATTAAATTTAACTCCTTGTGATGCATTTTTCAAGACTGTCGTTATGTCAATAATGAAATAGTCAACGTGTTCTATAATTGAATTTTCAAAAAGGAAGTTATATTGATTCATTTTTTATCGTGAGTCAACTTTCATCCAGTAACAATATTGCTTCATCAAATATTTCCTCAGTTGGTTTGACCAAAATCTCATTTCTCCATATAAATTTTGATAAACAAAAAATATGCACAAAGTTGAATATTATATTTTGAGATATGATTGTATGGGTGTATAATAAACAAATATGTACCGTGTTTGAGGCGATTATAGCAGTAGTTATCTCCATGCAAAGCCAACTTGTGGATAATTAAGCTAAATATCAACGGCATTCGATATTTCTCATTCATGTCAACTTGGTAATATCTACAGTTTCCGCAAACTATTCCGAGAGTATTTAGGCAACACTTTATCACTCCAACAAATTCTACAAAGTCTTGCAAAAGCACTTAAATATTCCTCTATTTAATACATTCAAAGGTATGGTACATCACTTGCATTGTACCGTAAATTCGTTTATAATTTAATACAAAGACAGAGCAGTTTTAATTATTCCCTTTGAATATTGTGGCTATGCTGTACCTTGAAGAAGCATGTTCTTTGTAAAGGAAAAACATTGCAATAGAGAATGCCGCTTATAGGAAAGAGGAATTCATGACTTCGGTAAATAATGCAGTAAAATAGAGGAGAAAAGTCACGTGACATACTAAATATACACGCTAAATTCCCACTGTTGCTAGGTTGATTGTTTGATTCATTACTTTCGCGCGCACACGTTTTGATAATTGGAATGAAACATTACTGGACTGGAACGAAATTTTCTATAATGGATGGTTGTTGAATGTTTCATCAATTCAGACTCATATCATTATACATATTTGTTGCCATTGGCTATATAATTAATAATATTAATATTGATTTAAACCATTGGTTCAACCATAGCGCTGGGGGAATTTCAATTTTTGTAATTTGATCCAAATCAAATTCGATTATTACATACACGTTATACGATTTGAAAAATGTGGATATTTTCGTGTCATTCAATCCTCGAAAATTGCTGTTCAATTAAAACCACCCGTTAGCTATTGGAAATCATTAATAATATCATCGATAGTCATCACGAATGCAATTATTCATGAAAATAATTGTATACGTCTTTTCTCGCCAAAAAATTTGACTAAAAAAATTCCAAATATTAAAATATTCATCTCACAATAGTTAATTCTTCAATCAATATTCCATATGAATGACTAACCCTTTGTAAAATCATACTCATTCATTTGTTTGGGATTTCAATCACCCCATCAGTGAAAAAAAAAATACCTCGAATACAGCACGACAAACATGAAACAAATATATTTCACACATTATCGTATCTTTTTTTCAATTTAAATAAAAAAATGTAGATCAATACTAAATGATTTACATTTACTGTCGTTCATTTTCAATATATAAAAAATCCATTTCATATACATGTCTATAAGAATTGTTGTGAACAAGAATGATTCACACTATCAATTTTTAATTTGTCTGTCAAATAATTCTATAGCAATAATAATTTCACATTGTAATGGTCCATTAAATTGCTTCAATTGTTCAGATAAATCTCTTGTGAATAGACATCGTCGATTTGTCCCTTGGCTGAGAGATGTTTCAAGACGAATCAAAGTGTCAAAATAGTATTTGTCGAAAGTTTTGGAGTATTATGCCAAGAACCTAGTTCACATTCAACACTAGCTTATATCTTTGACAACATTTTCTTAGAATATATATCTAGTTAACACCCTCCTCAATTATTTAGTTTCATGTCTTCATATAATATTTAATGAAATATATTTGTGACAAATAAATCTCATATTTAGACACGTTAGATTTATTTCTCATAAACATATTTTATTCAGTACAAATAAATTCATCTTTCAGTGCACGAAAATTTGATTTATTAATTGAGCTACAATAGACCATATCCCAATTGTATCATTTATTCATGTACGAGTGGCATATACAATCATATCTTCCATTATAACTTTCAACAATTCCGTACAGTTCAACAGTTTTGATAATGCAAGTGGTGTTTCAGTAATAATGACAATGATATACTGGAGGTAATACAGTCAGGAAGTTGACAAAGACATGGTTGAAAGTCAATTCAACTATCTGGTGTGTGAAAGCACTATGTAGATTGTCCATGGTCCAAATACATCGTACATATGTCTTCATCAATATAATAAAAACAGTCCGTTGGTTAAAACTTGGCTACCGTTTAATTAACAGTAGTTTGTATAACTGATTGCAAGAAAAAATGCCACAAATTATCTGTGCCAATTTATTTTCTATTTTCCCTCTTTTTAATCACATAATCACTGAATATTTAAACTACAATTATTAGGAAATACCTTGGAACAAATTGGATATACATTAAGCGAAAATTATTAATTGATAAGAATAAAGATGGATTCAATTGGAAAATATCACTTCTATCCATCACAGATGAAAAACCACAGTCAGATTCACTTTGTTTGAATTTTCTGTCATTATTATTTTATTTGCCCACTATTTTTTTTCCAGCTTACTTTTTTTTTTCTGGTCGATGGCCCATCGGTTAATCTGAATATATACATGCATAAAATTGAATGTTGATGGATAGTTGTTGTGTTAGATGATTCATGAATGGAGGTATTGTAGAAAGAATTTAAAAATAGGCAGGTTTCTACCAGTCAATGTACATTGTTCTAGAGCAAATAATAAATTAAATGTTGACGGGATATTCACACGGATATGAATCGCAAAAAAATAAAACAATAATATATCACTGAGAACTATTTGAGGAATTGAATTAGTCTCGTTTTTTTCTTTCACTCCAATTCAACCCTAAAATTAGAAAAGGAGAAATTTCAGGACGTCAATTTTACAAATCAAAAAGAAAAACATTTCACGAACTACAATGCTTAATATTCCATTACTATAGTGGTAAATAAATAGAAATACATACAGTAGTTTTAATCAATGATCTGCAGTACCCCAAGGACTTTCAATAAAAAGTAAACATAACTATAATAATAATCAACAATAAAATTAGATGCTCGAATGAGTTCTTTATGAAGTACTTTTTTCTAATTTGATGGAACTATCATAAGTGGCAATGCACAATTATTCATATCACTTCATTCTTCACATACATGTCTAATAACTATATCGTGATAACACTTAAGATCCAATCAGAGTCAAGTAATGAGCATGATAGTGGTCAATAGGTTCTATGACCGTTTGATAACCAGTGTACTGCATCGATAGTTCATTGTGAGGTGAACATTGTGTTCGTGCCGCATCGGCTGAAGGCCAACTCGTCCCATATTGGAAATCAATTAAACAACCGTCGAATACCTCGAGTCGAGCCATACATAACACGGCACTTGGCATATATATGTTTGAATATCTATGCATGTATAGTTAATACTAAAATGATCCCTAATCTCGTTAGTCAAATAACAAAATGAGAATTAAAAAAAATCAATATATATTTATATATTTATTTTCGCTGGTAGATTAAACAATTTTTTTCAAACAAACGTCGGGATGGATGTCATTCATTTCACGAAGAGAAATTAAATTGTTATTTATGTTTAAACATCAAGTCGATGTACATGACTAAGTGCAATCAATAGTTAACATTTCATGGCTTTTCTCAAGTTTATAAAATCCTACGCTGACTCAATTATTTTAACTCGCGTATTATGTCACCCACTCTTTAATATTTCATTTTTATCCACTTCAGCCGTGTCTTTCCTTCTCATTGATTTTTATTTATACTGTATGTTAGACCATTATTGAAGCTACATTATCGATTGTGACGAGAAATTGAGACGACACTGATAACTGGGATACGTTATCATCATAATAGTTTCATGACAAGTTTTGAATAATAATGACGATAATTCATGGTGTTCGAGTGGACAAACGTGATTGGAAATTTTGATATTGGCAATATTGCAAGCAAACTCTTCTGCTTCACTTGAATTCATTTAGTGAAAAATTTTACAGGAAGATATAAAGAAAAAAGTGCGATAAATAAGACTGAACTTTTCATGTGGAAATTTTTAGATAATGGAGGCTTGTTAGATGCCTGTTGCACATTGAGAGTGACATTGGGGCAGGGATAATGTGAGATAGGAGAAAAAAAAAGGGAACATTATTTTCAATGATCAAGTTGACTACACTAATGTTTACAGAGAAGTGGGAGACGTTTTGCTGCTCGATTATATTTTTTTTTTTCAACAAAGAGCGAGGAAATTACAGAATATAAGATTGAAAGTGAAATATTTATCAGGAAGCGTGATTTAATATTTTGTTTGGTTGTTTTTACATTTTATTTAGCTGAGATCCTCTGTAAGTGCGTTGAAAGATATTCCATCAAATTGAAAAAACATAGAGGTAGAATTTTTCGAAAAATAATATTATTTCGTATGGATATTCATAACATTTAAAAAATTGATCAACTGATTAAATCTGTGTGAAAATTATTTCATTCGTGAATAACTTTTCTATCATGTCTAGTAGAGTTCAGCTGATCCATAGCTGATTTATATTCTTCGAAGCGTTAACGAATAAAAATTAAAATGAAATAGTGAAAAGCATGAAATATTTTACTTCCTCAAGTTACCATCTATTTTGCTGAGATATTCAATTTTGATATCAGATTAATTGGCATATTTGGCAAACAATTAGTCTATGCCTTTTCTTTGGATAAAAAAATATGGCAATTATAATTCCCTTTTATTCATAACAATGAAATGAAATGAATTTATGGATTTCACATTGAATCTTGGATTTTTCATAAACTTATGAAAGTTCCAAGATTAGAACATTTGTTCCAAAGATTATGAGTGTTCAGATACAATGAATAAAATATTCATTTGCTATTTAAACATTCAATACTTGCTACCGTGATTCTGCTGAGATATTCAAATATATAAACATATATACTTATATATTCACAATAAATATATATAAGATATAAAAATATTTATTTATCAACGTTGTCAAGACGTGGAGTATAATAAAAATACAGTTTCTTTATATTTTTTTCCGAGTCAGCGTTGTAGCCTATAAAACATCAAATAACGAGCTGCATTGCAGAGACGCTGAGCGGTATTTCAAACGTGGTGGGAAGTATTACCAGTAAGTGTGCACTGCATCACTCAAACACATTTGTTACTAGTATTATCATTATTATTATTATGTTATTCCATTAATTCATGAAAATGGCATTTATACACAGAAAAAAATGTTATATGCCAAAATGTACACATAATAAATTAAATATATGGTGGAATATATATGAAATATATTCAAGATATAGATTGATAGTATTAGATTTTATTTCGCATTGAAACCATTTTTTCTCATCTACGTATATCCCCTACCTACATTTTAATTGATGACATTTTGATGGAGACGAATATAGAGTGGTGTAATGTATATTAAGAAAAAAATTGAAAGTCGATAGAATGGCTATTGGATACAATGAATTACTGAATTTTTTTTCGTATAAAAATATATATGGGTTTTATGATAAATTTTTCCAATTTTCTATTTGTCGATATTCTTTAATATTTAATGTTCAGGAATTTTTTATTTATATACGAACTGAATTATTCGTGTATATTTATTAACTATAATAATACATTATTTATATGTGACATACATACTGAAATATGAATTTATATAGATTTAAGTATGTAATTTTCTCTCGGGCAAGTATATACAATTTGCAACTTGTGATATGTTCGCATTAATTTCTTATTGCTATCAACTATTATATTATTTGTTCAATTTCTTTCCAAACACACTAGATATTTATTAATCGAATGTGTGCAGAAGAAGAATCGTATAATGTTCAAATAAATATTAATATAATTTCATCCTACATGAAATGAAGCAGAAATAAAAATTGATTCTATTAAAGTACCATTTATATGTCCAATCTATTTCCAATTTATTTCTCTACTGTTTCATCCAACCTTTCTGACATATTGGAAGCATGACAATATACGAAACAAAGTGCAATTGAACCTCAACATATAACATTAATTACGAAACGTTCTGGTTGAATTATATAAACATATATATTTCAATTAAATTTCAATCGTTATATGATACACAAATATGGAATAATAACCATGTATCTCGCACAACTTGGCACAGTATTAATAATTCAATATTAAAACTCACGAATAGTGATGTCGATGATCGGCAAATCTACCATGACGTTCTTCTGACAATCCATAAATGCCGGCTACTGCGGCCATGCCTCAATTTCACCACACTAAATTATTAATGTTTCTTCTATCTATCATTAAAAACGTGTTCCAGAAACAAACTTGTTGTAAACTTTATAGGAAAACATTTCACCAATTGCGCTAAATAATAGATTGAAAACTTTGTATCCGTCGTACATATGCAACGATCAATATATATTTTATTTGCTAAAATAATATTAATTTTCAAAAAGATAACAATCCTTTCTACCATTCAATACCACGAATTAATTGTTATCATTTGTATTTCTACCATCTTTTTTTTTTTTCATTTTCATTTTTCGATAGTAAATTTTTTAATCCACAATTATTATTAGTCTTTTCATTGGAGCAATAAATACTACGTGCATCAATCAAAATATATTCACTAGCACTATAATGATTGCTCTTTGATATCAATTCCCACGGTTTTACACAGTTTGCTCCAGCAGCGGTACCACCACCACCACTACCACGGACCAACGCGTCAGTGAAATAATTTTGCACTGAGCACGACACTGTTTATTTTTGCACATCTTATTTTATTAATATATCTGTCGTGGAAAATTCAAACGTCTGATGCTAGCCATCTCTCGCCATCTTTATCTCTATGAGTAAGATCGATATTCAACGTATAATGTTGAGACACAGACAGTGCTTTATTTAGTGGACTGGATTCTACATGAGCACGGAGCAAAGTGCGAATTGTGGTTCACGTGGAACGTCGACTATGTGTCTGGACATTTTGAGTTTACTCATTGTTATTTCACTTCAACTATATATTTATATACATAGACAATTTTATTTTTTTTTTCTCTCCTTAATACCACGAGATACACTTTTATTCCTCTATAAATTGGGTCACGTATATTTTCATTACGTCACCGATATACAATAGAGAGCAGAGAAAAAAAATAAAATAAAAATAACTGACGTCTTAATGAAAATATATTAGTGAATGAAATAAAGTCTAAAATTCTCGTTCACATGTGAGCGTATCGTCTACTATATAACTCAGGGCGAATATATACGTTAACTAATGATATGTTAACCGTGTGTAAGGTATTAAGGTATAGTATGTAGTTCAGCCGTGCAAATTTGTGGTTCAGCCAGAATATCCACGTAAGCGTGCACTCTAACTTCGATCGTCATGCGTAACTCTGCTTGTCGTGTAGTTGAAATGTCACGGGTATACAAAGCCACCTTTAACCATCGTGAATTGAGGGGGAGTAAGAGGGTGAGAGTGTTGCGGTGAACTTCAACGTTGTAATGGACGAATGTTTTTATAAACGAATTCACAAACAAATAAATATGTGAGTTTGAAATTGGAGAACTAGTGGAAGAAAAAAAAAAAAACGAAAATCGGCAAATATTTATTTTTTAAAATTGATTCCGTCTTATGACAATTGACATGCGAATTGCAAATAAAATGAGTTAATTCTATTCTACATTTATACAACCAACGCGTTAAATTGTGTATTGTAATGCAAACGTTGAGGTAGTACCGTCAGATCGGAATTATATTTTTTAGATATAAAATGAATGCCGTGCGGCCATTTCCACACGAACGATAACAAACTTCGATCCATTGCATGCTCAGAGTGTTTTGCTCGTACGCTTTTTTTTCGCAAATGAAAGTTATTACTTTCAGTAACGAAAAAGTGAAAAAAAAAAGAAAAAAAAAGAAAAGGAAATAATACAATTTTCAACAAATGCAAAAAAATAGAAAACCACGTGATATTTGTTTTTTTCTTTTTCGTCTATATTTCGTTTCTATTTTTCATCACGGATATGTGGGTATCATCAAATAATTGCTCGCATAACACCATCGTGTGGAACAAAAATATAAAAAGAAATGTTTCAATTCCTCTATGGCAATATTTTTATCACGACAAATTCATAATACCATAAACAACCACACACTTCAATGAAATATCGCTCTCACGTGAAAGACCCTAATATTTTTTTCTTCTTTTTTATCATATCTAATTCATCTAAAAATAAATTTTACTTTCTCACTGCAAATATTTATCACAATTTACTACAAATTGAAAATACAAATTCGTGTCATTGACTAATAATAATTTTAATGCGTGGAATGCATTTGACAATTTGTCTTTATCATTAATTGCAACTAGCTGACAATATCTTGCATGGAAGACCAAACGATTTCTCGACACATTTATTCGCACTATATTAAACACAGTTTGGCGCGCTATTAATTAATTGTTATATTGTATCCGAGAACATTTGCACAACCCTTATCGTTAAGCGATTAATACCAAGCTAATAGCCAGTGTGTCACGTATCGATGTTGTTATACAACAACAGCGGCGCACAACTAATGTCACTTGAACGCGCCAAGAGCTAAGCGGATCGGCTTGTCGGGGGAAGTAACGGACTGACGAGCGGCCAAGTGGAAACGGGGTGAGAGTGGTCAGACGAGGCAGTACCGGTTCACGAGGGAGGTCGCGCTTCGTATGTTCCCCGACCAAGTACAAACGGCCTGGCAATGCTTCAGTGACCGCGTGTAAAGAGGCCTTAGCTTATATGCAGCGCGTGCCATTCTTCCACCCCCGTTTCACCAACAATTTCCCCTTCCTTTCACAACGGATCGAATAAAAAGAATGTTGTAATCGATATTTTATGATCATACGGGGATTGAAGCTCATTCACTGCCAACCCGTTTATATTGTGAATCATCAGTCTCTATACAACGGTAGAAGAGTTTATTTGCAGTTACAAGAGATGTTCAAGGCAAAATGCCAATCCATGATCTCAAATAATGGGCTCTTTCTTTTTCATCTCGGAGTGTGTGCTTTAGAGAAGCAGTTGCGCTGAACTTTACGTTGGAAGATCGAAAAGTTGATTGAGTTATATAGCAGTTATGGTGAAACAAATAGTGTGGATGTGGATACCGTGTCGTAATTTCTCTTGCGCCTTTCTCAAAACGACTTTCATTTTGCAAAAGATTGAATAGTTAATGCAAAGAATTTAATTTGTACGACATTGCAGCATCTAGCGTGATTTTAATTTGTCTAGAAAAAGAGGAATGTATATTCCTTTGCATAAAATAAAGGGACTCAATAATATATAAAACAATCAATCTTATATTTCGTATCATATTTTTTTTTACACGGTCTTGGTTTGAAAGCTGTGACAGTACTTTAAAAAATGACAAATAAGAGAAAGAATTGTTTCTTGTTTCTTTTTTTTTTTTCTTGGGAGTAAAGAATAGTACCACAGTGAATATTATTTTTACCCTTAGTTTAAAGTGAGTCGGTCAAAAAGAATCATGACCCACAAGAAATTTATTTACTTCGACACTACACTCGGGTGGTTCAAATGTGAATGTTGGAAATGTACTACCATAATTACTAAAACATTAGTAACTGATGTTACTCTAGAACCATCTCGTGGCCACAGAGCACGTATCAGGTGAGTATTCATATGCAGCGTCACCATCATCAGTTAATTTTAAATATTTTGCAACAACAATTATTTATAACTAATGATGTACACAAAATTTTTGTGTGAACTCAGAACGAAATTTTTGTCTCAACGACGCAATTAAATATATTTAAAATCCAGTTTTAACTTATAACAATTATAATTCCATATACTTACACAGTTATATCAAAATTTATACTCGCTTTCCGTAGAATACAACGATTTTTATATCATTAATTCTCTAGAAATTATCATGCTCGTGTAATATTCTCATAATGTCACAAACGTGTAGACTTCTTGTTTGCTTGGTTGCAATTCATGCAAACACTAAGGGGACTTTTAGTAGGAGTTGAAGAGAGAAACTGTAGTTAAAAACAGGAAAAAGGCCGTGACCTGAGTTGGCGGTTGAGTAGAAATGATTCGTACACAGCCTAAAACTTTCCGTTATCTCGCAGTTCTTTCCGAGAGTTACAATGTTTTTTATTTTTTTTTTTTCTTCTCCTCTTTCCTATTTACCTTCGTATATATTCGACGCGTCGTAGGGGAAACCCTTCCCGTAGTGTTGGAGTTGAATGTTTATATCTCTACATTTGGATGGATAATGTCTCTTTTACTTTATTTATTTATTTTTTTTTTCTTTGTTGCAAATTTTTTGTTCGACAAAACATTCCACGGACGGTTGGTAGATACTGGAATATCATCTGACGCGCTTAAAATAGCGGAGCTCAAATGACTGGTTTTACTGGCAGCTATTTCCCAGTGTGTCACATAGATGAAATGTGACAAGGGTGCACCGATATTTTTTTTTTTTTTTACTCTTCGATAAAGAATGGAGAAATGGAATGTCTTTTTATGCATCAAGTATTTATTTTTTTATATACAAATGTTTGGTCGCGGTGAACGCTGTGGTACAGTATAATTTTTGAAGATCTTATGAATATGAATTTTTGACGAGTACACTTGAAGTTATAACAATGGTATTGTCATAGTTTTTCATTTAAGCATTTGAATTTTCAATACTCTAATTTAATTGCTCACCATTTTTCCGTGATAATTAATTTTCTAACGATTGAAATTGGCTAATTACATTCTGAAATAATTCATGAATAATTCGATTCAAGCGTCTTAATTTATCCATAATTTGACGATTAATTAACACATTTCTCGTGAATATGAATTCCATCAATCTCTCAGTTAACATTCAACAACTATTCACAAATTAATCATATTCCCAAAATTGTCGTAATTATTTTTGGCATTATGTGAAATGTTTATGTGTAGCTGGATATATTTTTCATGCATTCCACATGGTAAAGACTATTTTAATTTACGGAAATTCCGAGCTTCTACCGCGTTCATTGTGCATTCCACGTGTTAAACTCACCAATTTTTAATCCAATTCTCACGTAATAAACATGATAAGTCGTATGTAACCCATTTTTTTTTATCTGCAATTTAATTTCCTGTAAATTTCACATTTTTCCACATGAACTCCATAGAACAATGCTACTACTTCAAAACCCCTTACCCAATTTGTACACTACTACAAATATATATATGATCGGTCATTTCCCAATTCTACTCTTGCATGTTTGATATATGCGTGCAGTATCATGTGGAAAATTCATCTATAGAACCATCTGGCTGAACGATGAAAATGAAATATAACTCATGTAAATTGTCAACGCAACACCGATAAACGTTCTATCCAATCCGTGATGTTGCATAAAATGTGTATACATGTGTTCATTCGTTACCAGTGAAACGCATCAACACACGAAAAAAGAAGGAACAGAAATGTAAAAAAAAATAAAAAATAAATAAACGATGGAAAAACAAAAATAGCGACGACCGTAAAATTCAATCGATTACGACGGACGATCTGAACATATAACAGCTGTCACGTATTCTATATGTGACGCTTGTGCGCCCTTTTCATTTCGCGTCGAACACATTCGTCGTTTTCATTTCAACAAAATTATTTCTGCGCGCTCAGCCCAATAGTCCATTTTCTATACTGCGATTGAACGATTTTTTGGCCCGTCAGCCAATGTCTTACAGATCGATATGGCGAGGGACGTGAAGGGAATCGACTTGCCTGCGGTCGGGATGAAAGTACGTGAAAGGAACACCGATGATAGAAGAATAGGTAAAATAAAAAATGCGGAAAAAAAAAAGCGAAGATTGTAAAAAAGTATAGTGGGTATCCACAAAGTATCTCAGGTGCCAAAAACGTTTTATAAATTGAATTTGAGCCGTTTAAAGGCATCCCACATTTTTGGCAGACTCCATCAGGTGCATATAGAGGATTTGTTCTAGTTTATTTGGCCCATCATTCAGTCAACTTTCAATATATTCGAGTCATTTTGAAAAGTGGTGACTTAAATCAAATCACAGAGAAAAAATGATGAAGAGTATTCGATACTTTAATGATATAAATATTTAATTTTATTTGATTATAAGTTGTTTCTATGGAAACAGCAATCAATTAGAAATAATCAGTTGCTAGTTAATTATAAACATTATTTGTGCTGATGTCACTATCCGCAACCAACAATTATTTCCAAGTGATTAATCAATTTTTAATTATAGGAAGCATGCGGTGTTGTTGTGCGAACGATTCTCCACAAAGTATTGAATTTTCAATCAATTGAACAATTTATTCAACACCGCAAGATCGATTGTGCCAATTGTTCTCAGGATATGAAATTTTATTCATGATATGTGATTTAAGGAAAAAGAACTTCAAACGCAAGCACTTCGACCTCTTTCTATCCGGAGATCTCATAACGTGTATACAATCGGCAAGGTAGTTGGACAATGTCTTTGATAGCTCACGTGGGTATACGTTCCTAGCGGAAATTGGAAGAATCCTGATACAAATCCGGGTGTAGGTGAAATATTTTTTTCCGACACGTTTGACCCTTGTCAACGTGAAAGAGATTTGCAGACTTATTCTGAAGAAAAATCGAAATCAAGAATATAATAATGATGAATGGTGATAGAAATAGGTGAAGATAATTCTGAATAGATATACGAGATGAAGTATTCCGAATGTTGCAAACATTTAAGAGTTACAAACAAAAAAAAAAACAAATGAATAAATGAATAGATAATTGGATGGAAAAAAATTCAAAGTAAAAAATTACACAAAACCATATAAGTTGATTCCCGAAATATATGTATTAAATAAAAATTGTCAATATATTGTAGCATGTGAATGGTCATGTCATACATTTCAATTTTATTCAATGTAAATAGTCACGATTTTTCATCAAACTGGATATATTTATACAGCAAGCAATCAACTTCATAAAAGTTTATAGACCCATTACTATAATATGGTAGCTATTATGAAATATCATTTTACCATGAAAATGATTACTAGTGAGCATAATAGCGAATAATACTTCATTCTTTTGAACTACATGACAATATAGAAGAATTAAGAATAGAGAATAGAGGTATTCATATGAGAAAAAAAAATATATATTACACCCGTGGTGTTGTAAATATTGGTGTAAATGAAATGTCCAAGAACATGACACAGTTCACTGGAATATGAATAATCATATAATATATAATATGTACATGATACACATGTAACATCATTCATCCATTCATACATACATACGCATATATGTATGAATGCATGTATGTATGTATGGAATGTCGAGGACTGGAGTGGATCAAATCCTTTGTCTTCTCTAAATGGATTTGATTCACTTTAGTTCCAGTCATCTCAAATATGTAAATATTCGGAAGGAAATATAAAAATAAGATACATAACAAGATATATCTGGTATATCTCTACATACATAATTTCTCCATTGTGTATATATTTACTGAGAGGATATTCCATTGCTTTGAAGTGAATATGTATGTAGATATTAGTCACCGGAAATATTGTTTTGTTGAGAGATATAGATCCAGTTACAGTGAATAGAGGTCAAATATTTAATTCGATATTCCAATTTTGAAAAGTAGATACGTAACTCATGAAATTATTCTCATTGTTGGCTCGCGTCCACACTCCTGATTGAATTGTTGTAATTAACATAATGTTGTTAATAGTTGTTTGAAAATTGTTTCTGTGAGTGTCTCGATGAATCAAGAGCCAAACGTAATTATGGAATTTATCTAGAATTAAATATGTCTGTGAAAAAATAATGACTGTAATCATAAGTTCGTTTCGATATCAATTTGTAAGTTGTGTTGGTTTATCAATAATATTTATAATGAAATATAAATGTGTCAATTTATTATAATTCGTAAAAAACTGTTCGTCATATTTCATAACACTAATTAATTTCGAGTTATTTCAGGATATTTAACTATGCAAGAGATAAAATTCGACAATATTTTCACTGGTCACGGTATTAACATGTATTATAAGATGAAGTTTTCAGATGAAAAAGCAAAGGAAGATTCGGTACATGGAAACTTAACTAATCTGTTTCTTCTTCGCTATCTGACTCTGCTTTCTTCATTCGTGTTTTCCATTAAGTCAACATACAACTCTCGGTTAATTGGCCACGGCGGTAGTGATGAATGAATTCACTGCTTATTCGAAAATGGTGCAAAATATCTCAGACTTATATAAGCAATATTATTAAGATATTAAAAGTGTATTCACATATTTTGGGTGAAGAAAAACTTTTCTATTTAAAAATTAGTTTTTCTCAGACTCTCCTGATAAAAGTGATGGTTGAAAACTTCATCGAAACGTTAAAGGATGTAGAAATTATAATGGTTTTTATTCCAGCATGTGAATGAAACTATGTTTTTCGTATTAGATGATATATCTTAAACATCAATAAATTGAGTCAGAGCAGGTAAGTCTCATCCAATTCATATTTGAATTGTCCATAGCTTCTACTAAATCTGAGAAGATCCCCGAAAGATTCATATTTTTATTACTCGATTAAAGTTTGAAAAATCAATGAATCATAATTGAAAATATTGACGTTCACATTGTGCATGCTTATGATCAATAACGAAGGTGTCTGTCATATTATCTTCAAAGCGATTATCACTTGGTTTAGACATTACACGAGAGAGTAATGAAAGATGAGAGAAAGTATCATAATGCTGATGAAGTTCGCATATTGCATTTATGCATTTCATGTCTCAGGTTCAACAAGACTTTCGTATGTTTTCATTGAATATTGCAAACGAGCTTTATACACATATTATAATCTTGCTCATCTATTCTCCTCCGGAAGTTTGCTGTTCCGTTACGTCTAATCCATTCAGTCAGAGTTATGTTCAATATTACCATGTGGTATTTAAACTTCCGATGTAAATATTGTTGGAGCATCAACACATGAGATGAATTTTATTATGAATTTATTTATTATCAATTCTGAATCAATAATGAAGTGATACACATTTTTTATGTATTTGATTTAATTAAATTATACAAGGTGGTGCAGTTATATGAATATTTACATTGGAAAGTGCTTGTGAGAGAGGAAATTTGAATAGAGCACCACAGTGTTTGTCTATCGACATTACTAATTAATTCTCTTTGCACACAGCATATTTTTTAATTCACTAACTATCAAACACGCTATTGGATATTGTAATATTTCTATGGAAATATCCGCGAATGATTTTGATTAGAAAAAAAAAAATTTTGTTTTATGAATAAATATTTTAATGCAACTCTTGTCGTGGAAATATTTTTTTTATTCTTCTTGCTTTTCAATTCATGAAAAAAAAAAAAAAAAAAAATTAGAGCTCATGCTGGTAACAACAAGGATATGCACGAGCAAATTCTTTTGCATTTACATTACAACATTACCATTATAAATATTTCACACAGAACAACGTCAGGAGAATATGAGACTGCCACGAATAGAAGAAAAAATATTGCAATTTGAATAATAATTTAGCTTGAAAATCCTGCAATAGAGATTCATTTCACGTTATTAAATTTATACAACAGACCTTATTACTTATTGAACTCTGAAGATCAATTTAATAATTCAGAATTTCACAATATAGTCTCTAGAAATATATTGGTTGTGAACAGTAATCATCTCTTTAAGCTGACTTATATAAAATGAATATAGATAATTCAACATATTTCGTTATTATAAATTTGATTAATGAAATAGAAGAACGTTTGCGATAGTTCGTGACCTGATTTTACATATCCCGCAAAATCCACAAACTCTATTCGTGCACAGAGTCACTAGAATCACCTTGCAAGAGAGTATAGTTTGAAGTGGAGGGAGTTCTCTAGAGACACAAACGAGAACAATCCTTGTGAAATGTAGCACCGTGCAATGAAAACTACGATGACACCACATCAGAATATCAAAATTATATTCGCTTGAATAAATATACTCCACCGTTATTCAAACCAAACAATAAACTAATTGCTCACATCCAATACATTAATTGAATATATTAATTAATATTATTGTATTATTGCATTTATGAATAATAAATAACCATTATTAATTTTAATTTTGAACGGTTATTAAATTTATTATTGTGTTTGGCATAATGTACCTTGACAGTGTAGTAGAATTATGAAATGTTGAACGTAATCTTTGATCTTGACTGCAATCAATTCTACACGGTCATCAATAATCATATCAGTAGAATTTCTCGTGTAGTTTCCTGCGCGTTATTATTACAGAAGAAAAAAAAAAAAAAAAAACAGTGTTGAGGAAGAGCATGTGTGAAATTTTACTGGATTCAAATACTTGAGTATATTATCGAACTAGATACCTTCCAGAATTTGTGGTTATATTATCTTGAAATTCTGAACATTAGCGAAGATATATGCTAAGTTGTTTCGGAGTAACAGTCGACTCGCTTGCGCAAATTTCCACTCAGAATCTCTTTGCGCATCCTAGGCTTTTTTTTTTTTCCATAGAGTTTTATTATTGATAGTTAACAAAAGCTCTAGAATGCATCAAACTTAAAAAGTTAAAGGAGTATGATACTGTATGGGGAAAAAAACCCGTTGCGAAAGTTTGAAGCAAAAAAGAAGAACACTTGCTGTTTACAATTGTTAAACATGAATATCTTTATGGTAAAAATTAATTTTACGATACTGCAATACTAAACGTCAATTGTATTTTTCTATTTTACTAAGATATTCTCTCTCTCTTTTGATCAACCAGTCTACGAATTCAATTCACGCCCCAATACTAAAATAGAAAAAATAAATCGCACAGTTCAAATTGGAAACCTAGTATACAACTATTCACCTCAGAAATTTAAATATCAAAGTATTGGATCACGGTGCAGTATAATCGTCTCTTTACGCATGCATGACCGCATCAATCACCATTGAAAACTTGTGAAAGAGCAGTCTCACGTGGAAAAGGCCATGAATATTGAGGTCAAAGTGACTTTGCATCTGGCTATGTGATAGGGGTTAAATGCGAGAGTTTAATTTACATATTCTAATCGTCATGTTTGTGGTAGCGTGAAGCACCAATAGTGCGTTCTGCTTAAATGAGTTCAATCTAAAAGATTTACGAATATAGCTATCCAATTGTACCAACACAATGTGGAACTATTTGCGCGCCACATTTGTACATCGGGTACGGTAGATAATCGAGAATAAGAGAACAATTAATGTACCGCAACAGTATTGCGTGCGAGTGAATGAGCCTGCTCACCAACATTTGCTATAATAGCACAGATAGATTAATCATGATTTTAAGTAGGCCGAACGATCGACAATACACCAGACAATTTGAATGAATTTATCATAGAGAAGTTTTAACAAAAAAAAAAATTAATAAATGTAATTTAACGACTTTCTTAGCATCTATCAAAATATGAAAATTTCGATTCGAGTTGTCCCCTTATAAACTTTGTTAACTGATTGATTCTTTTATCCACAAACTAAATTATCTTTTGAAATGATCGACGCTGTCGTTGACTAAATACGTTCAACTACGATCTCGAATTAATTTAGATTGTTCTGAATATTATAAAATGCATAGCTCGAGTGTCCGAAAAAATTTAGGCGAGACCGATGAATCTGGTAATTAATTGGAAATAGTGATATTATAATCAGTTGATTGATCTCAAACTTGCAAAACATTAATTCCTGATGAACAAACTCGCAGAATATAACCTAGCTTCAGATGTTTCCATAACTCTTCTACATAATCCATTCTCCAATAATTAAATAATGGTAACATCAAGTAAACGAATCATCATTTGATAAAATTAAAACGGATTAGATTGTCTTCGTCTTTACGAAATTCAGAAGTAGATTTAACCTATACCTTTCGAGTATAGAAATATTCATGAATGTGGAGAGGCGCAAGTGGGAAAACGAGGTTTTATTGCAAACTATATTAGGACGTGCCAAATGATGATGTCAACGGGTCTTTGAAAAATCTTATCGTCAAAATTCAGTCTACGCGAAGTTGGGCAAGAGGCCAGACCTGTGACATATAATATTGCAAATGTTATTGCGTTGAGTGGAGAGATTTTAAGTGTGTCAAATAGTGAAGATAAAAAAGAAAAAGGAGGGAAAAGAGAAATAGCAACCAAATGCCCAAAGTATAAAAATAATCCATATACACCTGCGAGAATAAGGGCACAGTTCACATTGTCTGACTACTTACTCTCACTATTCCCCGCCTATCTCTTGCACTCTCTGCCATCCGCTCTTTTCCAAACGATACTTACAGTCGTCTTCTACAGAGTTATGAGAGATCAACACGCGAACGTTAAATCGATTCTATTTACAGTCGAAATTTCGCATTGAAATAAACTAAAGTTCTGGCTAATATATATGGAGGAAAGTTGATGTCGGTATTGTAAAATAGTACTTCTTCTTTTTGAAAAAAATCGTTTCTATTACCATATACTTATTTATATATACTTATCCTCATTTGTATGAAAACCACCGCTATGCTGTGTTGTATACAGTTTAATTGCAATGCGCAAAAAATGTGGTCGGTGCACGGTAATTTCATGCAGGAAAAAATTCGAACTGTAGTCTCACACAGTCTGCAATCTTCACACAAATTTTTACCATAAAAGTGCGCAAATATTACTACAAATATTACAACGCTCGCTAAAATTTTTGTTTTTTTTTTCTTTTTTTTTCACTGCAGTAGTTGATTATTCATTATCTTCTCAACCTAGTTTCGCTCTACTGCCCTGTGAGAAAGTATTGCATGGATTGTAAGTTTAATATATTTTTACTAAATAATAATGAGACTGTGTGGTTTTAAAATAATTATATTCACAAAAACGAAAAACTGAAAATTTTTGTATCAGAAAGAAATATATGTATATATATTTTACAATTACCATTGTGCAGATGTTATTCAATTCCACAAATAAAATGAAATAAACTCCTGAAATGAGGGCCACGAAGCTAGAATTCAACTTCAAAGTATGATACAGTTTTTCAAATACTATACAATAAAATCTGATCGTATAAAGGAGATAAATGAATTTTTAATTTAACTATTGTATATTTTCGTTCAGTTTTATTCACATTGGAATTGTCAACGAAATGAATTTTAATCACGATAGAACAGATTGTCTGCGTGGTTAACGAGGACGAAAAACAAACAAGCGCACATAATTTTTATACATTACGTTTTTCGAACTGTTATTTACTAAATTCGAATTGATTTTCAAGCAGAACAAATATAGACAATGTAAAATATAAATAATACATTTTCAGGTTCACTGTTCGAGTATTGTTAATTCAAATATGCGAGGATTATTTACAAAGTACAAGTGCTTTGTTTTTCTGTATAGATATATTATAGAACATGAGATCCATAATACATTGGCGTTTCAACTTTACGCATTTTGGTAAATTCCCCAATGTAACATTTGTGAGGGTTATCGCGAGTAATACACTGTCGATGCATTGGAATTGTTTTCAATGGTAGCTTTTACGATTTTGTATTGTCCTGAATATATTTATATAGGAAGTAATAATTGTTATCCATGCATATATAACTATTGTTGCAATGCTAGCGGTCATAAAACTACTGTAGCGATAACTACACAAATATTGTAGTAACATTCTTTATTTTATTTCCTCAATAGATATCTTCAGTTTCTTCATCTACATTTTCTTCTACTTACAATTTGTCATTCGTTCATTTTTTTTTTATTTCTTTACGTAGTCAGTCACAATTTTTTTCTTTTGTTCACGTTGAAACAATTTTCTCTACCAATTCTCGTGTATTTTTGTTTTATTTGTCCAATTTTTTTCAAACGTTTTTTTTTTTCTGGGCCAATCTGTCTCTCATAACTGTCATTCCAAGTTTCGATGAATAATCGGTTTTTCGTGACTAACGCTATATAAATTATAGGTGTATATATAGCACTAAGTAGAATCTACTTAAGCACTACATGCAGAACTTATCGCACGACATGCCCCTTTCACAGACATAACAAACAACAATATTGCAATTTATGTTGTTGTGATACATTTTTTTTTTTCCAGTAATTTTGCTTACAAATAATTCAAAGAAGCAAATTTTATAATGCTCTATTCAATATATTTATTTTTAAGTTTCGTGTTGGGATTGAGGAATTTTCTCACTGATGAATAAATATAAGACCGGAGCAATAAATTTTATTAAACATTTTTGGGCTATTCTGAATTATGAAAATTAAATGCAGAGTGTTTAACGACCCAAAAAAATCCATGATTTGAAATTTATTGGACGCTATAGTGTGTTGAAAGCTTTAATTAAAATCATTCATATAATTTAATGTGAAGTAGTCTGCATGCAAAAATTTGTTTCTCGTTTTTTTTCTGTATATAAAAAAATTTCAACAGTATTTCGTGGCGAGTAAATTTTGTATCGCGATATGCATTGAATTTTGATTATTCGCGCTTGCTCTCATATGAATGAACTCGCCCACCGTTCATCCACGAACGAAGTTCTCTTTCTCTGCTACATCCCTTTCAGTTAGGCATGAAATTACTGACGCTCTCCTTCTCCTTTACTCCCCCTATTCTCGTTTTTCTCCTCATCGTGTAGCGATATACATCCGAAAATAACCTCTGAACTAGCACGTGTGCTACACAAAGTCGCGTGCGTCAGTTACTCTCACGCTTAATTTCCTTTTTCATTTTTTATCGCAAGACTTCCTCAATTTTGCAGTAAATAACTATAATTTAGATTATTATACGACGAAATATGAGGAACGGATGATTGATGGTGGAAAGGATGGTATTTATTTTGAAAACATTTATGCAAAACATATGCATATATACATAGTTATTTGATCATTAATTTATTTACTTGAAAAATTCGTGTCTAACAACTATGATACTTCAAATTAAAAGTTTGAACGATATGTATTCTTCAAATGAATATTAGTTCAGTTAGCCTACCTATTGAGAATAAAATCACGGTAATGACTTGGAAAATTATACTTTTTTAAAGAGAATTTATCTTTGAAATTGTTCAGGCTTGAAAAACGAATGGAGACGCGAAAGTTTCGTTATTTCATGTAGAAAACTTCGCCGAAATTTTATTCCATTAATCAAAATAATACCGGAGTTGAGTATATAAATTTTCAAATATCTCTTCAATATTTTTACTTCAAAGTTTGATATTTCCTTTAACAAAGTACGATATCAATTCATATTTCCTCGATATCCAACGCCTTTGATATCATTCGCTGTTTATCAGCTGTCTTTGCAACTATCCACATATTGAATCTATCATTATCTAACTCAAATGTGATAAATCAATTCCCGGATTTTTTTTTTTTCATTCTATCCACGATAGAACATGAATTTTATGTTCCATATATTTTCCATTTCTCACATGAACTCAGTTGAACACCGCAACCAACTTTCAATCACTATCTTCAATCAAAAATAACAGAATTCGTTACAACTTTTTCTGTGTTTTCTCATAAAACTTTCTCGTCAGTTTCTATTCGTGCGCCAAAGTACGTCGATCAAACTGATCGTCACTTGAGTCGCAACTACCAAAAGACAGACGATATGTCATAGAATTTCCATCCAAAGCGTTCAACACTCAAAATGTCAAGCAAATTACAGTAATTAATTTTTCAGCAGTACGACAATTGACTGACATCCGTAAAAATGAAAAGGCTAAAAAAAAAACCACCCACATTCCTCACTAAAAATTCATCACTCTCCGACATTCTAAATTTCAATTGACACTTTGTATATATATATATCTTTCACGCTCAATATATTACGATGAATGTGAGTGAAAAAATGTCATTTTAAATAAAAATTAAGTCATCTTCATTTCACTTACTTTTTATTCTTTCATTTTCCACTGTTGAACATATACTTCAATAGCCGGCTATCATCGTTTTAATTCCACTAGAATTTAAAATGTCCTCTCACAGCGAACTGCAATAGTATTCCACATAAAACAATACGACATGACTTCAAGCGGCCTACATACATACATATCAACGATGTGAATATAAAGGCACACGATCGATCTGTTTGCAAATCATCATCTTCATATTGATTGAAAGAGAATGCCTGACGGGGATAGATTCAATTCAGAATTCACATACTACGCATTTATTTGTCTCTCACCCTTGCACTTCACTCACTTTAATGTCTCCCTCTGTTGCCAGTTCAATCCCTATTAATTGAATTATTCCAATCGCTTCGTCACCACTTCTTCGATGAATGTAATTCACCCATTGAGATAATGGAAACGTAATTAGCTTTACTGCTATTTATTCTATTTATAAATTGCTAATACACCACTGCATATTGAGAATGTCTATTTGGTGCACATTAATGTGTACATCAGATTCGAGATTATTTTGTATATAATTAAATTTGACAATTCAATGCTCAGTGTATTGTGTTATGCAGTACGTACGATTATACGAACACACGCATGCACGCATAAACCCATTTATATAAATATTCCCACATATTCAGTGATCTCCCTCAGAGCAGTAGTAGTAGGGAATGGCTTATGCTTATACCATGCATGATTCTGCTTATTCAAAACGTTAATTATCGTATTACAAATAGTTCTGATATGTCATTATTCATTTATTTCATTCCAATTATAACGTGCATGAATTTATGTTATGTGAAGATTATATGCACATGTGCAGATGATTAACCTAATGAAGTGTCAAGTTGAATAAGTCGTGCGAGAGAATAATTGATATGTATTCATGTGTTAATAAAACAACAAATCGCTTTAATTGACAGCTAGATAATATTATCAGTATAATATTTTATCATTTGATTTTTGTACTAATGGAAACAGGTGAAAATATTTGTCGACTCCGTTGATGTAGGGTCATTCAAATTTTAAAATGAAATCCAAACAGTGACACTACTAATGGTTTCCTCAACTTCAATTCCCCCTTTTGATTAGATATTGCTGTTCGAAATGTTTTGAACATTGATTGATACTCATAAATTGGATTTAATTCATTTACTGAATGGGTCTCTGATTGAATAAGAATAATGAACGCGTACTTTGACATGTATTTCGTAACGAAAAATGTGCTTTTATTATTATTACCGAAGTTTAATTGAACGAAATTACATTTCCATGACGAAAATAAAACATTAATCAAGTATATGCGATGAGTATTTTTGGCGGTTCGCGATACTTGATACCAATTGCGAAATTGTCACTCACTTCAATTACTAGTCAGTTTTACAAGATCACTCTGTTTTTTCCGGACTGTGAATCACAGTGCAATTAAATGAGAAAAAAAATACAAGAGCAGAAAATAATAGCAGGGAGATACGTATACGATACTCAAGTGGAAAAGCACAGAGATGTAGTCACAATTGGTAATTTGCGAGAACAATACGACGTTTTGGATTGTGCGAGACACCTATATCCAATGGTTTTTTAACAAGGTGGATATGGTGTATGATGACAAAAACAGGGGGGAAAAAAAAAAAAAAACGTGTACTCAGGACCTTTCATTTCCTACACTCACACGAGCTATCGAATATTGGCAGGTGAGTTTTTACGACACTATAGTCAAACCACACACCGCTCGCCAAACAAAGTTTTCAATTTAGCCTGTGAGAGAAAGCCACCGAAATCTTTCAACAATGTTATTTTGGGTTTTCTAAATACCGAAACTTTATCATCCCAAAAATCAATTAAAGTTGTCGCACGTATTCCTGCAAATGATTTTGTTCGTTTTAGTTTTCTTTCACAAATAAACATTGATCTATTGATTGATTAATGTATTTTCTGGTTTATTTATACCGCAGTATTTTTTGTTAAATGGAAATACCGATAAAGGACGACCGAAATACCAGTGAAATAGAAATTAATGGATCTAAGAGAAAATTGGTGTAATGGAGCAAGAGTTTGGTGAAGAACAAGAGTATTGAGAATCTACATTTCTTCTTTATCAACGTTTTCATTATCTTATTTTATTCCTCGTCAAATAGATGAGATTAATTTTAAGATTAAATACGTAATGAATGTAGATTCGATTTTTCATTTGTCTTTAGTTCAAGGAATTTTCAATGAAAGACTCCGATAGCGATTCTGAGAGGCTGAAAACGATTATTTTCTTCCCTTTTTTTTTCTCTATTTGCCACGTCAGCCGATGAAATTGATTGGACTCGATTGTTGGACGACAAATGCAATTGCCCATTTTTTTTTCTCATTGAACTTCCCTATTTGACGAATCATAGTGAAAAAGAGATCTGACACGAAATTATAAATGAGATTAAATGCATTGGATTAAACGAAGCATCCGTCTGTGAGAGAATGATCACTTATAAAATATATTATTCTATAAAATGTAAAATGGAAGTTTAAAAATTTAATGTTATGAAAAAAAACACATAAGAAATGAATATGAAAACTGAATAGAGGAATTAATGGAGAATAGTAGCGATAAGCAATATAAATATATGTTTCTACCATTCGGAAGTTTGCATCACTCAAATAGAGTACCAAGATATGAAGCAGAGGAAATAATCAAAATAATCTGCATTTGCAAGTAGAAAGCATGGAAAGGCACAGTAACTACAATGAAGAGTAGCATTATGTAGAACAAATAGACAAAACTGAGAGAAAAAAATATAGCCCAGTAGCTCTTGCTCAATTTTCATATTTGTGAATATAATTCTTCAAGCGTGAATAAGGGCGAGCGAGTGAACGAGCGAGCAGAGGAAAGGGTCTATAGTAGAACACATTGAGATAATAATTAATTAGTAAATTGAATTACAACACGACGCTACTCTCGACACATTGCATACGAGCTGTCGAGCATTATCGTTAGATTGAATTCATTATAAACTTTAAAGAGCTATTGGCCAATATGCACATCATGTTTCAAATGTTTCGACAATGAATGGTGAAGTAGAGGGTAAAGGGTCAAGATATGGAGATTGAAATCGATATTGATATGGAATACTTGCTATTGGATCGCTTGCCTATG
Organism: Zele albiditarsus; assembly: GCA_958496275.1. Classification (NCBI taxonomy): domain Eukaryota; kingdom Metazoa; phylum Arthropoda; class Insecta; order Hymenoptera; family Braconidae; genus Zele; species Zele albiditarsus. The sequence continues at coordinate 16,767,793 of OY292408.1, forward strand.
TTCAATTAGCTTCATCATTTGACCCAGCAGTTTGTATTATCAACCAGTAAATCAATGTCGATATGTCACTTCACTGACTGTATCCGGAATCGAAATATGTCCAGCACAAATGAAATCGCCATGATGCCGCGTGTAGTGATATTAAATGTAATTTATATAATGAGAATTCATCTCTGGGATATTTTTTTCGGTAAGGCCTTTTTTTACTGATAAAACTATGAATGAAATAGTGTAGAATGGTAAGAGAGAATAGAGGAAAAATGGAGGCTTTTTTCTGCTTCAACTTTTTGTTTATGGTGGTTTTTGAGTACCCTGTTAATAAAAGTGAACAATAATTCAGTACCAGGGTCCCGAAAATTACGGTAGTGGTGGTATTGATAAATATTGTATTAATCTGCATGGCAGAACCTCTTGGAGTTATTTCGAACAAAGAAGAAGAAGAATGAAATTGTAGTGATGATAAATTTCAATAAAACATGTGCGAACCTTCGTGAAGAGAAGTATAATAAAATTAAGATGGAGAATTAAGTATGACATTTTATTGTATCAATTTTTCAAAGAAATATTCAATAAAACAAGTTTACCCAAAATTATAAAAATTCTATTGGAATTATTCTGAACAGAAGGAAAATGAAAACTGTAATTACAATGAACTAGAACGAAATATTAATGGACGTTTTCGAGGGCATGTACAATGTGGTGAAAAAATTATAGTCATGAAATTTTGATATGTCAATATTGGAAGTAAAAAAAAATTTTAATTAAAAAATTTATACGAAGTCATAGAAGTACTCTTGTACTCGTCATTGAATAGTGTACATGAATTCACAATCACGGCTTGATCGACTTCAATTCAACTATAGTAGACAGAATAATGAGATACATGAGTACTACGTTTCAATACCTCCAGTATTGTATAAATTTAATATTGAACAAAAAAAAAAAAAATACAAATCAACATGCCACTCCTTAGAGGAAGATATTTAACTTTACAATATAGATATTAAATGAATAATTGGAGTAATTATCTAAAAATTCGTTAGTCTAATTTCTGTGGTCATTTATTACAAACCGCATCTGTTCGACTTATTTATTGTTTACTATTTACTTCAGATATAATTCTAATATTGTGATGCTATCATGCTACGAAAATGTGTTGATCATAGTCAGAAATTGCTCTATTCACTTTTGGATAAATTGTTCTCCTCCAAACCAATAAAATAAAAAACATAATTTCTAATGATCTCATTCACCCTTCTTTTCCGACGAAATTGGTCGATTACGTTCAGAGATATACGCGATCAAACTGGCGGAAACCAATCTTGATACAAGATGTCTTTAAAGGCGGTTCCAAGTGGAGGGTGACTCAAGGGTTAAGAAAGAATGTGAGCGAATGAAGTATGGATACTTTGATTGGGACATATTAATTTATTCACAATTTTATAATAAGTTATTTTCGGTTTATGTCTTGGGAGTCTGTGTCCAGTTAATCTCTAAAATTAGATATTAAACAATTTGCAGACGAACCATCAAGTTAAGATTTAAAAAATTATCTACTACATTCTGTAAAACATTTATTTATGATCCGATTTTTATTTTCGTTTGTTTTATTGACAACATATGGACAGACCATTGCCCTCCTGCGGAAATCCAGAGCTGTCACAGTGTTTACTATACTCTCCACATTTCAAATCCATTCCTCTTGTGAACTGTGTGATAAACTGCCACCTTCAATACGTAGTAAAAAATTCATGTTATATTTCACGTATTTCATATTTCTCATATGAACTTGATAAAACACAATGCATATACTTCAACAGATATTAATTCAAGTGTAATAATGTATTCCAAATAATTTCTCTGTAGTTCGACGTGATGAACCACCCAAAGCATACTCAAAAATGGATTTTACACTCAAATATCTGCATTAAATTAATCTAATTCTCTTTCACTTTTATATTAAATTTATTTCAATAACTATTCATGCATAAATACTTTTAAGCATTACTGTATACTAAGTTTACGAACATTCTCAAAGACGTTCGTCTGATTGTACATGTGTACTTGAAATAAATATATATATATAACCGCGCAAGACGAGGGTTCATACTCGATGATGAAACTGAAATGACAGCCGTGCATAAGTTTTCTCACATATTTGACATTTGACATAGTGTACGTCATACAATCGTCGGAAAACCACGTGAAGTAAAATGTAGGAAACATGTAGAGAGACGTATGCGACATTCTCGAATATCACAATTGAAATTAAAACTAACATCATTTTTCCGTGCTGCTCTTGATAAATCTCAGGAAGATTCATCGCAATGAATTCTTCTTTCAATGTGAGGGTCACACTTGTGAGGGCGCGCGACAACATACACGTGGCATAAGGATTAAAATGTAAAAGAAAAAACCAATTCGTCATCACCATCTATACCAAACCCATAGTAAATATATTTTTCATGTCTCAATATCATTCACCGCCATTTAAAATAAAAAAATCTATACCAATACACAAACACACCAACGATTATATATATATATTCACATCAACTCAAAGTGCAACTGCGTTTGACAAAAACACTTTAGCATTCACACGAATATATATCACTTTATTATTGAAATAAAACAGGACGCACAACATATAAATTGTGGCAATGACATAGATGATGGATATGGAAGTGAAAATGAAACGGCAGTGGTAAATTGAATTTTTGAGTGAAGAGGAGAAGAATTGGAAAGTAAAAATAATACAAGAGTGAGACGATGGACTCACCCGCCAGCAACCAGGATCATCTGCATGTTGCATGGGGGCGGCTGCTCTGTTGGCTTCGTTTCAACCGAGATTTTTCACCCACGAGATAAACGTGGGAATATATATGTTTATATTAAACATATATATGTATAAATATATATATATATTTAAATATAAACATATATCAATGGCAATTAGAATGACGTTGGTGCTTTCATTGACTTGATATAGTCTATGAAGAAACAAAGGACGGAAGGATAAGACGGCTCATTTAGTCACGTACAGTAAGAAGTAATTTTTATATCAATAGTAATAGTGAGATAGCAAGATTGCGAGGCTAGCTGATAGTCCAGTTATGAGCCTTTCTACCACTCATTGATGAGCACCGTGATAATATTGCATTTACACCCATCACTTCTCTCCACATAGCGATTTAATTGGTGTATTGCAATAATTGAAATAATAATAATTTATTATTTTACTTGTTTCTCTTCGGCTTCTCAATACTTTCGATCAATGGTGTTCTTTATTTTGTTTTTTTTTGTTTTTTTTTGGTTTTCTTTCACCGTCACTTGGCAATGTCACATACACACTCTCAAAGATGGATTAATCCATTCACCACACTGTCACTATCATTCATGGTGAGGCCGATGTTTAATGAAAAATGAAGTGAAAGAATGTGATAGATAAATTGACAAAATGAGAGATTAAGTGACGGTGAGAGTGATGAAACGTGAGATGAAATTGAATTGAGAGAAAGTCCAATGAAATTCACCGATTATATTCATGAATATTGCAAGCCAGTAGCTTCAATTCACAAACATAGTGCCACTTTATACGATGTTAAAATGTGAAAATCCAACCCGCTCTCGCAGTACAATTGTTCACATCACGGTGATACCACCACCGTGGATTTCGGCGGTAACGCGACTGAATTATTATTTTCACTGCGATTTTGATATACACATCGCGTGTGACACATTCGTGCACACATGTACTCACACATGCACCAATAATTCACGCACATGCGTTGGAAAGTGCTCACTGTGTAATCGGCGTGACACTAGTCTGACAATACTATATATATTCTGTACAAAACGAGGAGCTGATGAGCTCGCGAGCGCGCTCGCGGAGCCGAGGAGCTCCCTCGTTAAATAGGTTTGCCGTCGGGTAGGTTGGACCTGGGATAGGTAGGAAGGTTGTAGAGCGGGTGGATGTTTCGTCGCGTCGCCATCACTTTATTCGATGGCGCTGCAGGCGCGGGAAAACCGAGACCCGTTAGAGTGGTGGCGTAAGTGCGAGTGAATAAGGGTGAGTGGGACGCGCAGAGTACAGCTGTGAGCAAGAGAGAGTGCAGTGTACCGCGGAGGGAAGCTCGATGCTATGAGATGCACGGTGGGGGGTTTCACCAAGAACAGTTTTTGAAGGGTGGGCAGAGGCAAGAGGAGGAAACAAGTAGAATGAACGAAAAGAGGGATGGATGGGGAAAGAGAGAGTAGCAATCATGGGTTTTGTGTGTTACGCGTCTTCACTTTTCAGTCGATATCATACCCTCAACACCCCTATTCTACTGTCACATACCTCTTACGCCCAACGCTTTAATTCCCCCCCCCCCCTCTAAACACTTCAAAGCTCTTCAAAGAATCCAAACTCCGTCGCGACTAGAACTTAACCCTGAACCTAAGCGCAAACTCATGTATTTTCACTTGGGTAGATATTGTGTTTAGGCGTAACCTTGGGTTTATATTGCCTATTTATCAACGACTTCGAGCCTAAGCTAGGCAACCGAGAGTTAACTACGAATATGTTGGGATTCTGTACTTTGAATTAATGTATTATTTTGGTTTTTGGGTAATCGTTATTTGTCTGTTGTTGATACAATACTTAGAGAAACTTGTCGAGGATTTGATGAATAATTTCGATTTACTTTACATATTTAGTTTGGATTTGAATCTGAAAATACCCAGTGCTTTTAAATGTTTCACCTTTCATCTTTATCATTGCAGTTATTGAAGTTACTTTACAAATAGAAGATTAACATGTAAAATATTTCAAGTGTTTGAAAACGAGTTTGCGAAAGAGAATACATATATTCGCAGCATCAAAGATATATTCATAAAAATTTCAATTTACATGAGGAAAGCGACCACGTTTTTATCTGAAATCGATGGTAGATTAATTACGTCGAGTACTTGAATATCAAAAAAACAGAATGTATGCGCCTATAATGTACTTGGAGTGACGCCGGCAGCAGAGTTTTTACTCACTCGTTGTTACTTATATTGGCAGCAAGTTTTTTCATAAAAATAAATAATATTTCGTCCTGTACATTTCGTTATGTTGGTAAACCTTATAATTCGTTTAAAAAAACCTTTCAGTGTTTATTGAAGCGGAATCGGACATGACGACGAAATGCAACGTTACAATTCTCCATCATTCTCTCGATGTCGATTTACTATGCACGAATTTTACAAATTTTTCGGACCATCCATTCGCGAGATTATGCAGTTCATATTGAACACAGACAGATTGTCAGACAAACCGACAGGAAGATAAAAACTTGATTTCCGCATACAAAAACTATAAAAGTGTCGAGAAATTGTTGAGGTAGCTCAAACATAAATTTCAGCCACAACCAATACTTTATTTTATCCATTTTTTATTGATTCATGATGAAAAAAAAAAAGGACCGATATTACTGATAACTACTTTCAAATTTGATACAATTTGCAGGATGTTTTTATGACCACGTATTAAAAATATGGAGGTTAATTTTATCGCTTTCAGTGTGAAATTAATGGAATTATAAATGGAAACAATTTAATAACGTTTGATATACCATGGATGGTATATCTAGGACATTATTAATTAGTACATTGGATTGAGAGGAGTGAAAGATTCGTCACAAATTGAATTTGCATCAAAAACGGTCATCCATCCAAATAGTAACCGCGCTCAATACTACTAATTGTGAGTTTCGGTGATCGCTGACTCTCCTCGGGTTCCGATTCGCTGCATGGCCTATGTGATAGAACTATTGTTCAGTCCATATATAGTCGCATTTATCTGCATCGTTGTATATTTTCACGCTGAAGTATTTATATAATTAAATTTCGTTTGTCTGAAACTAATTGATATTCAACAAGCGATGTTATAAATTCATACGTACTAAGTGATTTTTTCCATTTTTAACGTTCATTTTATTCAGATTTACATTTACGAAATTATTTACTGTCCTATGATACAAAATCTTTATTGTCGAGAATTCATCAACAAATGTACAGAACGGAAATATACTATAATGCTTTTTTGCATCCGAAAACTTTTTAATTTACAAAATTGAATCGACATTGGTCACAGTTGAACATGACAATAGAATTCCTCAACAAAAAGTCAGGATAAAATAGGAGAATAAATGTATTCTCAGAGAAAAATTGGATTCTATCTAGAACCGAGACGCGACACTATTGCGCAGCTTCGCAATCACAACGGCTCGGTTACTCCGGAACATTACTAAAGTTCAAAACATGAAGCACACACAAACTTCCGCACTATCACTTCCATATTTTTAATGATGAACGTCTTCTCTTTATATTTTTATTACGTAATATGATCACTACTTCTTTCTGTGATGAAAGCATACGTTTTCATGAATATCATATGACCTTGCTATTCATTTCATTCGCATAGTCTAGTAGTGGTTATGACAACTCTCAACAAGACGATCTTACAAAATATATATCTTTCATAGGATTGTTTTCTATCTAAGCATCTTTTGTTCTCTCACTATCACCGCCGTGGTATAATTGCTCGGAATGATCTTTCACCGTCAGATGGTGGTTGCAGATATGATTGGATGTATAATGTCAACATTCAACGATGAGAGGAATGTCTATAGCTCCATTTATCTAAATTTGGATATTGACCTGTTGATTAAAAGCCTCAGGAGTGCAATGTGGGAAAGGGATTTACCTTGGGATATTCAATAGTATCCTCAATATAATCTTGGATATGATAATTATGTTTTCGCGTAATTCAATCACAGAATATATAAACAATATTATATTCTAATATTATACACAATATTTCGTTTATATTTTTAGAATTAGAAGTTGAAAAACTTGATTTAAAACAAGTAATATCTTTCGTTATTATTGAAACGAACAAAACAAGTTTCAACTATTATAACGTGGAATTCGTGTAAGTCTGCTGGAAAAAGCACAACATTGTCGTTGCTGGGAGAATTTATATTCTGTTAATCTGTAGAGCATCGGCTTGCCAGTATTGTGCTAGCTTCAGACCGTTCATATTAAATGTCTACTCATAACATTTTATATTGCAGTGTTTCTTCTTTTCCTTGAGTAAACGTAGAAGGTCGCAATATAAGGATTAAAATCAATGTTTCATATTTATATTTATGAATTGTTACTGAGATGAAGTATGAAAAATTAACAGAATTTAGACAGTTATTATTATATCAGTTATTAATTATATGTGCACGTAGGAATTCACAACTCATATAGACAGATCAATTGTGGATATCGGTCTGGAAAGTAAGTCTTTTTTCATACGCGCAATTCTGTAATTTCTGCAAGATGAAAAAAAGAAATAAACTGGTACGGCCTCGCGACTTAATTTTCACAAGAATAGTTTCAGTATACTTGTTCTATTTAAAACGTTTGTTTATCATGGGCTCAAGAGATTTTGCTCCACACAATGTGGCCGTGTGTGTATGGCCCTCAATTCTCGAGTACCGCGGTAGATAAGGCGGAAAATTACCATGACATTGCCAAAATATTGCACTAATGCCAAAAATAAATTAACAGAAGAAAATAAATAATAATGAAAGTAAAATCACAATTCAGTAGAACATAATAACGGTGTGGCAGTGACGTTGTTTGTTCTAGATTGACCCAGACAACTCCAAAATGGAATGTGGTCGTTTGTTACAATGCATGTATTCTCATCGGGGAACAGAAGTTAAATGGTGAAATTCATCGAACTCGACATTGCCAATACTCCTGTTGGATTTCAATACAAATTGATTCCAATAATACGCGATTCAAATTTAGCACAGACGTTGGGAATATGTTATTTTATTTATAGTAATAAATGACAGTACGTCTCATATTTTTATGAATAAAAATTGAATATATTTCCAAAACTTTATATAGAAATATCGATAGCTTATATAACAAAAGTCTGCTAGACATTCACGTAAACCAGATATCCATATATGTCCAATTTGAATTCTGTTCCACGACATAGATTGAAACCGATGCAAGACGCCCCTCACCTTATACCACCTTCTCAATCACAGATGGAACTATTTAAATCAAGAGTAGTAAATTACGTATTCTCAATCCTGAATTTAATTATCCTACTTGCCTCCTTCATAGAATCGCCATCAGACTCCACCCTATCCAAATTCACTTCTGGAGCTATACGACTCAGTTCAACAAATAATTTGGCTATTGATTTAAGTAGTACATAAACTTGATCCTAGTGCAATTCAACTATGACTCAATGGAGTTCTTGTGCATGCAGGTTATGTGGAGAAAAACATTATAAGTATGATGAATATAAACATATTTAATAATTTATGTATCGAGACTATTCATATTCGTTGTTATTTTGTCATTCTATCACCCTGGTAATCACAAGTGAATATCAGAGACGAGGAGGAATTTTCTATATGAAAAAAATTACAATAATATATGTATATGGGGAAATGCAGACGAATTTATTTCATCGCTAAAATTCTTTCAAAATGATTTTGCTGAAGCGAACAACATTAAATTAGTCAATTCGAGAAGATTATTCGAATATATTCTTATGTTCAGTGAAAATATTTTCGAAGCATTAGCTATACACTTATATTATGAAAATTGTTTTATGTTCCAAATATAAGAAACTTTTATTGTTGATTCGGATTGTAACAAACCCACAACTTTCTGTTCAATTAGCGAACAGTTGAAGTTCATTGAATGGATCCAAAGACAATGCAGCGGAAATAGCCGATGTACGAGGGTCCACACGGACTCTAAACTCCTGATGAATATCCAAAGGATCTAAAACTTCTCGTATCTTTTTTCACTCCTGACAAAACTTTATTTTCAAATCAATCACCATTCAGTGAAATTCAACTCAACAAAAGTTTTTCTTCCAAATTGCTTTCTTTCTTGAGAATTCATATTGACAAACTGTCAAGTTCTTATAAAATCCGCAATTCTCAATTTTTTTATCGTATTGGATGAAATAAAATATCGTTAAATTTGTGGAATTCACGACTCGATAAATCAGATGATACACACAACGATAATTAATAGCGAGAATAAATTTTAGTATATCATGTTATATTCATGTTTAACTAATTTATGAAGTAGTATTTTTAATCATGAAATAACGAGATGAACACCACCACCATTTCTTTTCTCATCAATTTAGTTGGACGTTGCAACGATAAGTTGCGAACTTGCAAATAGTATTAAATTAATAGCGCAACGCAGTGGACAATAGAAATTGGTGGCGGCATCGTTGGGAAGTAATATTTCTACGTACTATAAACCTTGATGCAATTAGTTCACCCAATGAGTACTACATGAGGTTGAAAATTAATTAGCATAGTTGTCGTAAGAGTTACTTTTCAGGGTGATCAATACGAATGAACAAAATTCTCGAGGAATCAACTATAATTGAAATATCAAGCGAAATTGTTAAGTATAAAAGAAGCCAGAGAATTTTTCAATTGAAATGTTTGTTAAATTATGTTGATGCTTTTTATGTCTGGGATGTTCTAGGGATGTAAAATCACAAATTATTGACACTGAAACGAATTATGCTAAAAGTTGAATGTAGAAAATAAATAGACCGACTTGAAAATTATGATATCTTGAAATGTCACTGTAGTCTAAAGGGCTACGTAAATTTTGTGGCGTGCCTTCTGGTCGTGTCCTAAAATAATTTAGGTGAAAAAATGTTTTACTCATTAACTGGGATAAATTTAAAAATTCATTTGGTACTAATTGGATGCACTAAATCCGCCGAGTTCAAGCTGTTCAGTTGTTGTCAAGAAGATCACACATATGGTAAGGTAAAGCTAGGGCCAGTTTTTCTAGATGAAAAATGGGGATGTGACATACTATAAAATCACTGGAACTTATCCAGCGAAATTTCTTCTCGAGGGAGTATTATCATTAAGGACCTTCGAAAAATTGGCAAATTCTATGGATTCCCAAAAATAATAAACTGCAATTTCGTGCGCTTTAGCTTTTTTTTTCGCATTTACTTCCCCCCCTACTGTGCACGAAATTCGGCTAAAAAAAGAATCAATACTTTAGCCGCAACAGCATGGCGATTCTGACCGAATGAAATATTTCAGGCGTGACGGTTGATGTGATCACATCCTTTGTGTTGATCCGAAATCACGAAAAAACAAAATTTTTTCACGGTTTGTATAAAAACTATTTCCACACAAAAATTAAAAAAAAAACGAAATAACGATTTTGTAACGAAAATTCTCATTTTTTCTTTTGTTTCGCAAATTTTGATCTGCCGAAAAAAAATAGAAACTTCCTATGAATTATTGCAGTTTTAGTACATACTATAGAATATTTACATACAAACTGAATGCAACTTTATTGAATCCGATCGATACATTAGTTTTCAAGATCTCATATCGGCTAGTTCGAAAAAAAATAGTTTCAAAGAAAACGTATCTGAAGTTTTTGATGGCCATTTCTCCATATTCACAAGTTCGATCACTAACCTTCATAACTACTGAACTCCCAAACTCTCCAACAAAATTCTTTCTCATTATTCCAGAAGAGTCATATGATGCATCGAGTGCAAAAAAAAAACAATATCCCGAATCCAAAACACGAAAATCCTCCCATATCAATTCCACAAGAAAAATTCCATGACAAAAACGTATTTATCCATATCACTGAAACGTATAGCCAATACCTCCGCATTACTCCAGTCTCTCAATATGTCCTTTTCCATTATTGCAGCAATATCAAATTCAGTATTAATGGCGCTTAGTATGACGGGGATACACAGTAAACCTCACGCCAAAGACCGATAGCCATGCCCCAATTACGTTCTTCGACGTGGTCTCGGTCGATGCAGCTGCTACCATTTTGCAATTTAATGTCCTTTCACTACAAACATTCATCACAGATGGAATATGAATAATTATATTGATATATAATTCGAACTATTTCATCAAAATTATATCCGACAAACAGCTTTCATGATTTGAAACAGCCTTATATGGTATTTATTGTGATAGCAAGGGGTGAATATCGTGTGAGGTAAAACAATGTCGGAAGAGGAAAATCGATCGTAATAGGCTAGAGAGCTCGTTAATCCCATGAGTAAGGAGCCGTAGGCTACGGTGTCGACGTCAAATGAAAAGGGTGAACGGTACGAATAAAGGTTATACGTGTTAGACAGTGCGTTGGCAGTCGCTGCACGCGACGTTGCATACAATGAGATTTGCCGTAAGGAGACTATAAAATATCATAGCTTGTATATATTTTCTTTTTGTTATTGAAGTACGCAAATGTTGGAAGATTAGTGTAGCAACAAAATATACAGTCTGAATTTGTAGAGCCCTCAGGCCTTAAGTATGGCTGCATGGGAGATAAGAATGGACGGATTAAGGAACATGAGAGTGGATAAAAGAAAATATATATATATGTATTTCTAGTAAAGAAAGCAACGAAATAAAAAGGTAGCACAAGTACAATATGCTCTTTCTTTTCGACTTCTACGGCCGTGACCGAAATACTTCGAGTCCTCGTAACAGCTATGAATTTCCAAGAGCTAATATCCTACGCTCAAGTTACGATATCACAAAAAGTTTTGAGTTGGCAAAAACACGGACTATTTTATGAGAGATATTGTCTGTGAATAGAAACATTTTATTAGTACTGACTGAAAATAAAAAAAATGAAAGATAAAGCAAATAAATGATAATAAAAAATGAGAATATTTTTGCTTTTTTATAGAACATGTTCCTGCCTAGTTTTTTTTTTTTTTTTTAATATCAACAGTATAATCAATTGAACAGTTTAACACAATTCAATCACGATTAAACGATTAACCAATAAAAGTGTTGCATAACAAAGGATTACAATCGAGGTTCGTCAGTTTCAAGTGTGGTATGAGAAGCCATATGACCCTCAACATTGTCTTAGAAGTGTTAGCTTTTTTTTTTTATAACGAACTTAACACCGGTTACCGCACCAATCTATCTAGTTCTAGATATCAGTGGTAGCGGTCTATAGCAATCACATTTTAGATCCGATTTCGCCTGAGCGATATCCTAGGTCAATAGTGGATTGATAAAGAGAGCGATGAGTAATGCTCTGGTGAGGTAATTTATTGATAAGTATATATTATTGTAGCAAGACGTGGAATATTCTGAGATGTGAATGTAGATGATTATTTTATCTTGTTTTGTCTTACTTGAAGATCCTTTTTTTTATTGATGAAAGTACCAGAGATATTTTGACGAAGTATTATTTTCTATCAAATATATATTCCATGAATGTATTTTCAGAAAGATATGATTGATATTTGGAATATTAATGAAGATATTCCTGATTTGTTCTAAGATAGGGGCCGATTTGTCGTAGCGATTTTTATTCAATAATTTAGGGCTCTGTTCTGTAAATATAAGCATTCCATTTTGTAATCACTTTCTGAACACTTAAATCATGCTATATGTTGATCGCTTGTTAAATAGATAGAACGTTTATGAGTATTTATAGGGGTCATGAAACGTTTCCAAAACACTCACTCATATTTGAAATTTAATTTTGTTTATTTCTAATAACGCTGAGAAATAAATGAAATTTAATTATGTCAAAAAGTTTAACGTTCTATTGAAGAAGAAGTTTTAATCAAGCTTTGTTTCAGTTTTTCTCAAATTTATATCTTCTTAGACGATGAAAATTGTAATTGAAAGATGAATCATATAAAATTTTCCACTATTGTTAGGGATAGTGATTTTCTTTCATCTTTTGAATAGTTAATTTTCGTAGTCACTACTGTACTAATGTTATGCAATTGTTTGATTGAAGACGTTACAATTCAATTTAAAATTTGAATTTCGCAAAACCACTACACCCCTAACGTGAGTTAAATTTTTCTACTTCAAGAAAATACTTCTTCTTTTCAGATTAACTATTTTATTGTTATGATAACCGTGAAGAAGGTAATTTGTCTTCAAAGGATAAATTTGGATAATTCTAAATAAAAATAAATAATTCTGTAAAAGTTTTCACCAAGAAATAATGAAACTTCAGAATTTTCTTTTATTTCTCTATCCCAGACTATTTCAGTGATGAAATTTCTAGCAAGCCGTCCAATTTTTCAGGTCATCACCTCGATATTTTCCCCTCAAATCGCATCTATTTTTATTCACATATTTTTCAAAAATTCCGCATTAGCAATACCCAAACTTCAAACACGTTTCAAATCACTCGCGACTGAATTCTAGGCTGTTCCTTTGAACGTGCTGAGAATATCACTGCAACATTATCTGACATCGATATTCCATCGCAACAGCTCAATTCAATTTCGATTCTACTTCCGCCAACAATGAAAAACACCATAAAGAATAGAGAATTTATTTGAAATAAAATGAGTTACTGTTCTTTGCAAGTCTGATCAAGCAATTTATCGCTAAAAACATCAGCATTCAATACCATACATCCATCAGTAAAATTACCATTCATTCAATATTCTTGTAGCTTCGTGTTTGTATACATATCTACAAATTAAAAGTGCTGACTGTATAATATGATGCATTACACTGACTCAGTGCGATGCAGTGTAGACCGCACTCACGTGCGCGCAGTGTCTCCATCGATATGCCCCAGTTTAACGATCACGAGAATTACGTCACGACCTAGTTTACAAAATCCAGAGCTGGCGCCGCAGCCGCGACATGTAAGCATGCTCGTGAGCTCTTTGACTTGATGCTAAATTTCGTACGTCATTCCAACAATCAAGTCAACTGTGAACAAACATGACCTGAACTTGGCAGAAGTATCGAGTAAAATAGAATGAAGGACAAATTTGACCACGATAAATGATTCTGGTATGAAGGAATAAACAAATATTGAGCTTTCGTAATTGTATATGGTGGCGGTGGTTGGAATTCTTCATCCAACGATAAAGGGGTAGTTACCACAATGTGCTTGCGCCATCTGGCAGATGCACAAGGAGACTCGATGCACATCAGTGAAACACTGCGTTAGTATATAATATGTATTATCTTTTGAATATTCGATAAATTCACCAAGTTTGCAAACAACAGTTGCAAATTCTACATTATCAGCTCAGGCAAGTTCACAAAAAGAGGGTAATGAAAAATTGTGTGGAAAATTTTGGACTATTCTCAAGTTAATATAATCATTGCGCATATAGTGTGGAGAGTATGGCGTGCATAATTGAGCATTAAAAGCTCTGCAGTACAATTATAGCGTAATGTTGAAGCAGACATTTACTCCGTCCCACGAAAAATGAATCAAGGGCTTAAATTTAGTAAATTATATTTGGATAATGAAATTTGTGGGAGCACATCGTTACGAAAATTATGAATGATCAATTATTATTCTGGAAATTTTTATCATGAGGACTTTGTGAAGTGTGCCTGCTGAATATTATGCAGAAATTCCGGGAGATACTTATGCTAGAACTTTCATCACGTTCATTTCGAAACGACTTTCAATGGAATGAGAGGATTGATAAGTGAAGAGCTAATAATCCGATCTACTTGGATTTTCCACGAAATTCTTCAGAATACATCTGGCTATATTGAGATATGATTACCATTTCGAAAACATATGATGATGGAAAAATAAGAAGGTCAATAATATTATTCGATAGAACATTAAAAGAAATCTAAATCAGACAGATTTCGCAACAATCAAAAATTATAAAACTAAATAGGCAATAGAAGTAAAACAAATACTGTCTTTTTCCTCATTTAAAATTTTTCCAAGCTATTTCATCTACAATAATGCACCAACCATCACTCGTAGAGCATCTACAGGGTGAAGCATTAAACACAATTATAAATTAGAATGTTAGTACTGTTATGTACTATCACCGCTTCTTGTGCCTTGAGTAGGGTTTATGGCCGACTCCCTGCTGTCTCGGAAGTAATATCCATACTAGGTATAATTTGGTGAGACACTTCCACATCATTGTCTCCTTTTCCACTCCACTCTGTAGAAAGTGCTGCCAAGCAACATCACGGTAAGTTTCAATCTAATAGGGCAACATAACCGACTGACTGACCTCATTGCTTGACAGAGTCATCATAGACTAGTTAAATGAAGATTCCTCTCTCATCACAAGAGGAAACATTTAATTATCACTGTTCCTTTTTTCCCCGATCAAATCATATATTTTATTTATCAATCTTGGTGTGATCAGCTGTATGCGAGACAACGACCTCTTGGCAAACTAAGTGTTAAGTATTAGTATATTCCCATTCTCAGGCCACAATATCGTACCGTATAATTATTCGTTGAAGCCAGTTATCTGTTAAATTTGAACGTGTTGCGCTCGGCAGCTACCGTGCTTATAAATGTCTGGATTAACCCTGCAACCATCCCTCAACACATATTCGAAAATTAGTCTTCTATATGCGCGTTATTGAACAGCAGTCTATCATGATAGTAAAGGTGAATACTCTTTAGAGAATACATTTTTATGGACTTTGCTTGGAGGAAAACGAAAAGGGGGAATTTGATAAGTGAGGTGCAAAGTTATCACTATAAATCCGCGTGTGTTGTTCCCTATCTGAGGCATTATAGTCACTTTCGACACACTTCCAACAGTGTTACGTTTTTCATGTTAAATTTAACACACTTGAAAATGTCTCTAGAGTGACGGGAGTACTTTAGATAGGAGATAGGCACTTAGTAACACACTTGGATTTACAGTGTAAAAAGAAATCGATAGCGTAACAAAAACTTGGATGTCGCATGCGCTAATGATTCACTTTTGACACCTGAAAAGGATATGATTTGTCTTTATTTCATTCATATCGATTCGGTGGACGAATATGTATGTATAAATTGAATAAAAAAGAAGCTATGAAAAAATACAGGAAGTTTAGAAGTAAAAGAGTAAACGATCTATGCTGAGAGGGCGTGTATGATGTACATACATCCATTTATTTTGTTTATGCAGTTCTCTCCTCTGATATGCATACATTAAATATTGAATGGATATTTCAGTTGCATATACATGAAAATTTGCTAAATGAAATTATTTGTGAAACTCTGTGATAATCTTATGTAAACATGAAACGTTATTAGAACTTCAATGGTTCATCAGTTTGAAATTGTATGTACATAGAGAATTATAAAGTAAATTTACTATTATTTTATATAATTTTAACATTGAAAAAATTTTTTAATGTTTTTTCTAGATTTTGCAATCGAAAAATTATTTCGAATACTCTTCTGTTTTGATATCGACCAAACAAGTATACTAGAATCGTTCAATCTTTATTCCAGGAGTTACACGAAGGTGATATGAAGACCCCGATATTTTTTTATCACTGTCTAAATTTATTTTTATCAAATAAATTCAATTTTCAATACACATTTACAAGTAATTTTTCTGTCTACATGCTGGTCACGAATCAAACACGGGTAATCTCGATTGTTCCACCTCAAATAATTTTCATTGATACATTTAATTGATTTCTAGGAAACTGTTATTTGTCAAACACGATTTTGTTTGCCACACGATGCTTTTCAGACCCGAGAATGGTATATACGTGTACGACAGATTAATCAAGCAATAAAAATAGTCGGAGTATTAATAAAAGACAGCGGGTTTGAATGTTTGCAAAACCATGAAAGAGAATATTTGGAATATAGACAATTTTGTTTGATATGACTTACAAATATACAGTGATAATGAAGAAGACAGTCAGAATAATTGAGTATGGTAAGCAAAATTCACAAATACCGAAAAAACCGAGAATATAATTTGAGACAAATAAGAAAATCACTGAATCTACAACAACATCACCAACTGAACCCATAGCACTATTTCTTTAATATAATCACATTTTGAATGCTTCCACATCATTGATAACAATGACATACACTATCCACAACTCTAACCACCCAACTGACTGAATTCCAATTGGCTTCCCATTCTGCACGACATAAGAACTGACGCCACGAGTTTAACACGCTTGGAGGGTTTCAGTTGATACACCAACAAGTCATTTTAATATGTCAACTTTGATGTCCTGAAATTGAACATGATTGTACGAGAAAGCATAACGGACGAAAAAAAAAAAACATTATTATGTCCAATTATTCAAAATAATTTGATTAATGACGTCAATAATAGCAGGGATGGATTAGACAAATGAAAATTGGCTAACTATTGACGTAGATGTATTTTACTTCGACGTCTTCAACGAAGTACAGAAGCACCACGATTCTCATTCTCAATATTGGTCTAGCAAAAGTCTCTTGTAATGACATTTAAAGTTTGTGAAACGTGCACAGTTATACAACTGCATAAAAAATAAAATGTAGGATTCGAATTCAGTGAATAATATGGAAATATGTAATAAAAAAATACGTAAGAGTGCAATTTTTGCAATACTTCGCCCACTTCCACTTGCCCTCACTTAAAAATCCTTGTGCAATATGTAGAGGTATAAAATATCTTGACAAATAATTCTAACACAAGAGAAGACAAAAGATAAGAGGCCAAAAGTGCACTATCTATTCCTGACGGAATTGACGTTGAACTTCGATGCACACTGATAAGAATCAAAGTAGAGAAGTAAACGAGATTCGCCACGTTTTGCAATTGGGATTCAATTTGATATCGAACGGATGAAGCACAAATTACACTAGAGAGAAAGAAAGATGTGAGGAGGAGATTAGATAAAGAATGAAGTAAATGAAGAAAATGAGATTAAAAATTAAAATCTCTAGATTGGAAGAAAGCAGAAGGTATATTATAGAAGGAAATTGGAGTGACGACTCATGTAATCCCATTCACTTCAATGGATCATCATCACTTCACATTTAAAACTCAAAAAGCTCTTAGTACTCCATGTAAATAATTGTAAATTGATTCATTCCATTGGTAGACGCAAAAATTGATTTCATTGAAGTTCTTAAAATGACAAAGAGAGTCTGTGGAACGCAATTTATCTTGAGTAACTGTGGTGATCGCTGGAAATGGAGGAATTTAATTTACCATCCATTTCGTGGATGCATCTCCAGAACTTTCAACTGTCACCTCAGACAACACTTCATGTGGTTTGAAGCGAATTCCATTATTCGAACTCAAACTAACCCTCTGATAGGTTGGCTATGAGGCTCTATTGTTAAGCGAATGTGGTCCAACACATTTACTAAACACTAAGTTGAAAAAAGTTATATTAAACTGGCTGAATGGTAGTATTCACAAAAGAATAAATTACACCATACAATTTAGGATATAAATATTTTAAGCTCAGTAATCATTCATTGTTGTATACGCGTATTGAAATGAAAATAAATTGTATAGGGAGTGCCGGGTTTTATCGTTTAGTTGGTAATATTGCTCACATATAATTCCTTTTATATGAAATGGTGAGGCAAAAATTCATACAAAAAATATTGATAGCGATTTATCCAATAAAAAAAGGAAATTTGGAGTTAAAATATCTAGAATTTTTTCCTCATATACATCCACAAATATTCATGAAGAAAACGTAGTCTTGAATTTTTGGGAATTAATTTTTGGTTTCTAAACCCAACGAAAAGAATATTCTATGAATAAAAAAAGAATAGTGTATTCTCTTTAAGCTAACGAGCTTCATTGGAAATTATTCCGTTACCACCACTCATCCCGTCATGCTGTTGCTTTCATCAAACATTTAAGTATTTAAGCTTAATTAAAATAACCAATATAAAAGTAAAACTACACCCAGTCCATTCAACTCAGACGGTATTACGAACGTCTGTCTTATTAGAGTTAATTATTTCCATAATGTTTTTTTTACTGAACGATAAAACTTCCCGCTTACCCATGAAAAACAAAACTTGTCAATTAATTGATTTCATTAAAGAAGCAAGTGCACAATCAGGCATAGTAATAAAACAATTTGTGACGCAATCGTTCAACGTTACAATAATATTATACGATGCGAAATAATAATTTTATCCACAAAGCCATTATAACAATTGTTAGATAGTTTTATTCAGTTCTCCACTCTGAATGCATTCGTTTTAACAATGATACTGCTTAACTATAACACTTTAGTGATAGTGCTTTTGAGTGCACCGAAATTCTCCAATATTGATGATTGACCGTATCCAAAACAATAATAAATGTCATGAATCAAATATTGGTATCATCCGCTTCCATTGGCTTTAGGTGCATGTATTCGAAGCTCGTATATACGATTGTAGAGTTAAGCAGTCAGCGATTGGCATCAGTATTGACATCGAGGGGATGAAAGCGCCGTGAGATGTATTCAATGATGCTGGGTCAACCAACCAGAAAGCGATCCAAACATCAAACATCGCAAGCATGTATAACGGTGTAGTGCCTTGTGCTGCTTATGTGTCAGGAGATCAAGGTGGTCTGTTTGCCCAGCCCTCAAGGTCACTGTGGGTACATACAAAGCCTCTGTGAATATTGGTGCATTCGCCATAAGTGAAGCCACGTGTTTAATAATAATCACACGTGTGCTATGAGCTTGAGATATGTTTAACCCAATTGTTAATTATCAAAATCGATATAGTAAATTATTACAGCCCAGTAACTCGACCTCATTTACTAAGTTTATCCAACGGAAGATTATAATTTGACTATTCATTGCGAACATAATTACTTCAACTTGAGTTTGTCATAAATTTTAACAATAAAATTCTATTCTCAAAATGGAATAAAATTTAAGCGTTCTATTGACAATTCTTATTTACACCACTCCACATAATATCTTATATTCAATCCCAACTATTTATTAGAGGTATGAAGTTATCGACATAAACGGACACACCTCATTTATTTGGATTCTAATTCATTACTTGTTGCATTATGAATATTTCTTTTTGACATTGAACAACTAATTTTTACGTTGTCATACGACACACCCTGAAAACCATTTGCAAAATTTCAAAGTTTGACGTACTGAACTATAATACATAAAATAGAACTTGATAATAAAATTGTTGGCTCATATGAAAAGGCTGTTTCTCAAAGAACACACGTGCTCACGTGACTTCACATTATAAATAAAGTGAATTCCACATAATTTCATGGATAAATATTGCATTTAAACATAATTAATAAAATATCATATAAATAACTCACCGTCGTTTCTTCGCACGGCGATAACGACGAAAGTCACCACCAGCAGTGATGTCATTGGATTCAAAACCACGACGATGTTTTGAAGGTGATGACATGGCTGTTTTAGCCTGTTCCTTCTCGTTTTTCTCAACTTTAGCGTTATTATTTTTGTATTGATGATTATTGTTAATGGTATCAAGTGTAATACTATGAGTAAGACTGTTACTATCGATGTACAGTTGATGACCGAGTGGTGGTGATGGCAACAAAATTGTATCGGGCGGTGTATGATGATTTGGTTGGTAATAACGGTATGCAGCAGCGGGTGGCTCGCCGATAACGAGGACGTGATCCCCGTGACCGACGTAGTGTGGCACCGCGTTCAGCTTGTGCCTCGTAGCCCGCTCCACGCCCGGCCCACCCATTCAACTCAATGATTGCCGCCCGTTGTCGCCGTTTCTGGCCTAGCTAAATATCGAACATGTTACTTTATTCAAATC
Organism: Zele albiditarsus; assembly: GCA_958496275.1. NCBI lineage: Eukaryota > Metazoa > Arthropoda > Insecta > Hymenoptera > Braconidae > Zele > Zele albiditarsus. Next base: position 16,788,403 of record OY292408.1, read on the forward strand.
CTAATATTCTTTACTTCTTATTCTTTGGATGATCTAACATTATTTACTATCACTAAATTATTCGGGGATTAATATTCCTACATTGGACCGTTGATTATTGGGCTATTATTAATTGAATTCATTAAGTAGAACTGAACTACTAGATACTATGACAATTTACTTTATCGACCGGAATATTTGACAATAAAATTAAATATCTCAGATTCGTATCAGACGTGCTACCACTTTATACTTCTCATTCTTTCATTATTCATTTCAAACACACAATTATTACAATCACTAATGTACAATTAGTAATATTGTATTGACAATGTAACACTACGCCTGCGCTGTTTATTTTTTCTCTCCATAAATTATACAACCACACTTGTCGCAATTTCACACTTTTTTTTCACATATACGTTTTCATCTCTTTCCTAATCCATATTTGTTTCTAAGATTGTTCGAATTAAATGTTTGACTGTTGAAATAATCACAATTTTCCGTGAAAAAGATGAAGAACTACAGAACTGTGCTCGAAAAATTTTGCGAAATCAATTTTATTCCGATATATACAGCGGCCACGTTGAGATAGCGCGCGGTCCAACCCAAGCGCATTCACAGTGCGGGCAGGTGCTTTCAGCTTCAACCACTAGACGCCGGGTGGTGCTATTGCTGGGTGTGTGCAGTAGTGCTTATGGAGTAAGGGCGCTGACGACAACCGTTCAATACATACACGGAGTCTAGGATAACAAAATCCACCGTGTTGTCGACACGCTAACCTCGATTGTTATTGCAACCGCGGCCCAATTCCATAGTGACTTTAATTATCAATGGCCGCGTCAGAGGATCGCAATTCAAGATAAGTTTATCGATTTGAATTTATACTCCATTGTAATAAAATATATAAAATACTTTTCTGTGTTGATGAATAAAAAGTGAATATGGCCATCACATACAACTCAATAAAATTTAATTTTATCTTCTCGACAGTATTAGTAATTTTGAATTTTTACGTTTGGTATCCTCTGATATCTTATCAAAAAAATATTAGCGAGTTATCATTAAGATCAAACGAATTGAATAGCGAAGGGAATGTGATTTTTATTCATTATGTTATTACTAATTTTACTGTATCTTATGCAGTAGGTATTCTTCGGTAATGATTATCCTGGCTGATTGCAGTTGTGGCCGTGAATGCCAAATGGACGTGTTGCAATTTGGTAGAGATAAACTCGGGTGAGTTGGGTTTGAATTTCCAACAATGAAGAATGCGAGCGAATTTAAACCGACTGCGCTTGGCGCATGTTTCGTACGATACAGAGTTGAGATACCGCGAATTCCGAGTGAATCCCACAGATGTCGTAGTAATGCTTTGATGGTTTCCAACACAAAGCACGTAATAGGAGTTGGGATATAAATTTTCGATTTTATAGCACGTCGATTAATCACAAAGTGAAAAGTATTATAAGAAAACAAAAGTTTGTAACAAAGTGTACGTGTTGAATAAAATTCTTTGGGTGAGATGTTAAACGAATGACGGCTACGGAATGACTGACTGCGGTACGAACTGCATCCCCCGACTTATGGGTAGCTGGGTAGGTGGCACTTTACCGCTTGGTTGGTGGAGCAATGAGTTTACGAGTATAAAACTGTGCTCGCGCACTCTCACGCTCTTTCTTTCTTGCGCTTATACTTGTAACTGTGGTCCCCCGTTAGGAAATGTTCTGCCCCACCGCTTGTTACCTACACCTCTCGTTCTCTCACTTATTCTTGCGTGTATACTTTTGCGACTAGGGCATAACTACTGGGCCGCTGGATGTATGCCATGTATGACGTGCAAGTAGTAAAAGCACATTGTCCACCGACATCAAACACAGTCAGGGCAAATAAGCGACAAGTTTTATAATCCATGGATGTCGGCGACCTCACTCATGACGACCTATACCTACTTATAGTTCTAATGTATGGAACACTTATTGCTAGTTTGTATATCGATAAGTAGTATTCATGTTGAAAGTTTGTGACATAGTTTTGTCTTCATTTCTATTTGCCTTCAGTGACAATATTGAGTATTAAATTACATGGAAAAAAGTGTGATCGAACTATAATGTAAGAATCACGATTCTTAGATTTTATTACTGTGATGAAAATATCATTGATATCCAATGCATATTTAGTGGTACCAAAACTCGAAACTTTAGTGGATTGTTACAAATTAATATCTATGACTAAGTTCCTGAAAATTGTGATAATGTTGCTGTGCCCAATCTTGATTATGAATGAAATATGGAAATATTTTTGTAGTTCCAAATGTTTCAAATGATTCCCGAATCAAATTATTTTTTTCCACTTGCTTAAAAGTTGATACCGTGTAGTTTTTCATGTGTCAGATCCATTATTCGCATCTTAATTCCACAAAGCTGTTCATATATTCGTGTTATATTTACTAGGTCCGTTCTCTTTAAATCTTTCATGTATTCATATGCGTTATCATATAATTCAATAGCTATTACAGAATTTGCATTCATCGTTGATTATTATGTCGAGTTATTTACATTTCTATTTAAAAATATCTCATTGACATTACGTCATTCGAGTGTACACTGTTATTTACTGTACATTAAATACATTGGTGCTGTATTAATTTGCACCAGAAAAATATGTGTATTGCTAATTTATCGTTGAATATTAATAACAAACGCGAAGCATGCGTGTTAACTTCTAGTCTTGCATGCACACAAATACATATATACGTATGTGTGTATGAGGTTAGGCGGAACAGGTAGAAAACTTGCGTCATAATCACCTGCAGGCAATGCTCGAAGTCATGACCCAGGTCAACAATATACTGAACGAATGAGGGTGAATTTTACGGGAAAATACGTGTAAATTGCCCCACATACATTCAAATCGATAATACTGAATCATTTTGTTATGATGAAAATTTTTCACATGCTCAGTGTGTCGTCGTCGTCGCATTAATCAATTCATTCATAAATTTTTCACGCCACTATTTCAGAGAATAACAATACAAATGATATATATATTTTTTTTTACTCCACCAAGATTTATACTCTTCATATGCTGCATGAGACTATACAGTGGAGATTAGGAGAAACTGTGAACACTGAGTGTTGCTCGATGTGTTTCAAAGCACCCAGGGGCGATAATTCCCTGCTCTAATCCAATTACAAACAAATGATTTATTTATGGATGGTGTGCTACGAGTTTGCTACTATTTATAAATAGTTATACGGTTTCGTAATAATTATACGGATGGAATCTATTTACATCCTTATAACACTGATAAGAATTTTGTGAATGACTCAATGGAAATGTCACTATTGACAACGTCAATATCATGCAAGGTATTTTTAGATACATCGATTCTTCATGACATACATTGGTATATCCATGACAATTTTAATAGTCTCCCATCACTGTTCCGGTATGATTGGGTTTCTCCAGATTATTTTTCATATTGATAAATCACCCATGACATAACGCCATTGCAGATAATATTGATAACTCATATAATAAAAAAAATATTGATATGAAATTAATGACATATTTTATAGTAACACATTTTACTGTAGGACATAGCAATACTTGGGGTGTACACCTTTGGTACAATCTGATAAGATTCCACAGGAATATCTTTTGCAATGTGTAGAATTATCGAATGAGATTGAAATCATATAACAATAACTATGTATTACTAATAATATCCTATTAAATTAATCATTATTCATCGCAACAATGGCACATTATGATCTATACACAAATCATGGAGACATTTTTACCAGAATTATATTTAGTTGGATGACTTGAAAGAGTGTGGACGTTTTGTAGGAAATTCAGAGAGAGATTGTGAATAGTTTGCTTATTGACAAACAGATTGCATGATATGTTTTCCTGCCAGTACCTGCGTGCGGGAGCAAGTGCACGCAACTTGACCAATTACCATGTTTAAACATTTTTACTTATATATTTTCAGTGTTCGTGTATTCGTTACAAACATTGATGCAATCATTTATCAGTAATCTACTGATGTATTTGAAAAATATTGCTATCATTAAAATATCGAATGAAAGTATCATAGATATTTTCATTCAATGATAAATATTATTCTGTTTCATTTCCAACAGTGGAATTTTCCTGCATTATCCTTCGAGGATAATAGTAGAGCGTGGTAGAGTTGAATACTGATGTGATATAGCGCAAGGGTTGTAGCTAATGGAAAATAGGGGATGCAACAGCAGATATATTTAGGAATCTGTGTATTTTGTGCTGAATACTACCACGGTTGGTTATGGATTGAAGCTTGCTCACGAAATGCGCCAGATGGCACGCTTCTCCTCGTCGCAATTTTCTTCGATGTTGTTTTTATCCTTTTATTCGAAACGCGGAAGACATTTGTTACTTGTCAGGAAAAGCGATGAAATTTATAGCAATAAATGATCAGGTTTAATAGAACGTCATCGTTTGATAAAGTTTTTGCTAATGACAGTTGTATTTTCAGAATGGAAGTTTGTATTATTTTGAAACGTTATTTACAAACTCAGGAAGTTTTATATTGTGCAATTTGGTGATATTACTCACTAATATTTCTTTCGAATTATAGATCGAGAAATTATACAAAAGTATTGGAAGCAAAGATTTATCAAGAAAAGTAATTTGGGGAAATATTCTTGACACTTTTTTCCTTATTAATTCATAACAAACGTTTCTACTCATTTAAAAATAGTGATATTGTTATTGATCTTGTGTAAAATATGTGGTTTAGATTCTACGTTGAGGAACTGAAAAATGTGGATGTATTGATTTGTTCTGTAGTAGGAATGCACTCATTTGAATGTTTATTCCTTTTTTCAGAATTGTTTTGTTTATAATGCACAACCTTGTCCCATTTTATTCTTCGTGTTTTGATATTTATGACTGGCCATAGTGTTGGAATAGATAGAATAAAGTGATTAAATAAAGTTGAAATTTATATTGGAGAAAGACCAAAACAACATTTTTCAAGATGGTGAAAATCGTTACGCAAAGAAATAGATAATCCAATTATCATAATTGATATTATTTGAAATTGCTGTCGTGAATGTTGAGCAAGCCGTTCTTTTTTTTTTTTTTTTTTCCCCACGCTGGCGAAATTCAATCTTGTACAGCTATTTCATCAGTCGCAAAATCCTTCTTTCCGTGAAAAATGTATTCTCGCAGTTTGAAAAGATGTTCTCTCCTCTTCAGACTATTCTATTGTTGTGACTCACATCATGGCTGTGTAATTTTTTTTGGAGAGTACAAGTTCACTGTCGCGTAAGTTTGATAATTCCACATCTTTTCAAATAAATCGCAGTCGAAATTCTCTACTCAAATATTCAGAAAACTTTTGTATTCATATTGATGTTACTATTCGCAACTATTTCAGACATAAAGATTTCTGAAAAAAAAAATTCAAGTATCTCGGGTCATCTTTCTACTGTTTCCACTGTCGAAAGCAATAACATTCACTTGCCGAGCATGTGTCAAGCCTGTATGCGAAGTTCACAGCAGTCAAAATTGATTTTGTCTAATCAATCTGTCCACTACACTTAGGACTTAATGGAACTATATTGATTTTAACACATATTGACAGCCCTAATAGTGAGACAATAATAATGCAGAACTACCCTCGTGAACGCGTCATTAAAATTAACCAGACATTACCTGTTCGTACCTTCGGATGCTGCTGTGTGGTGGTGCGACACTTCTTGCGGCACCAACAAATGCACTTCTCATGCCAGCATGCATTATAGATAATAATAGAACCCACTTGTCGAAGCTGTCAGTTGTGAATTGTCATCATCACAGACAGATGTTCGCTGTACACTTTGATTATTAATTATTCAGTGTGATCACTCGCGTGACTTCAGAATATCGATTGTAACACATCAACCCACTTTTCCTCTTTAATTTCCAGAACCTCAACAATTGTAACATGGATTTACTCAATATAATCCTATCTTTGTTGATGAAAATACAATAGAGAACCATCATTTTTTGAATTATTCAATGAGCGAACTGGAGAGTCATCACTCATTATATCCTTTTTCATTAAATTTCTTTTTTCGAAAAAATATTTCTGATTATTTCATGATTAAAATCTATCGATTCAATCCAATATTCCCGATTAAAGTTGGCACAGTAGTAACTAATCAATAAAAACACTCTGCTCGAATCGCTTCCGAAACAACGACCCGCGTCTATCATTGTGTGCAAAGAAACAATTTTAAACTGAACCCTAGACAACGAAAAGTATGTTTCAACAGCGTATGTCTACCGTTGATGCGTGTTCAAAACCACGAGTGTAGAAATTACGATAATCCCCCAAACGTTTTGGTGCTAATTTGAAGATAAAAAAATATCTATCGACAAATAAACATGTGCAGCTTCCGTTACAGTTCAATGTTATTTTATACAGTGGTAAAATACATACATTAATTATCATGATACCTATAATGACAGTCATTTCATGATCAATCATGAATTCGATCAGTTTGATGTAGCTGGGGGCACGTTTAAGTCTAATACACTCCTGAATTATTTCAGTTCTCGGTGGGCGGGATGAGTGTATATTTTCGAAACGAAGGTAATAGCTGGCCGGGGAATTGTGAGCCCCGACTGACGTTTAAGCTAAGAGAAATGTCCAATGCAAGTGTTTAGATCAGTTCGCGCCTCAACCTATTTCATTTCATTTTTTTTCGCCAATGTAATGATCGCTCTCTGGTATGCTACTGTCTTTGAATACACGGGGCATAACATTACCACGAGTCATGCCAAATATTTCGATCAACAGTCGGGACCATTCATGAGATACATTATGAACCATTCATGTCGTAAGTGTGTTTATCACTGTAGATGTCAACTAAAATATAATGTATTGTATGATTATATTGTACGGTTGATATATCAACGATATTGACTATTGTCTGGGTAGTGTATAAATAATACTTGTTTGTTGAACTTGATGTGAGTTGGGTGGTCGATAATCCGTATGATTGTATAGCAGATAGAAAGAAAAAACACGAACTCTAATAAGGAGGTACAACATTTTTCGATATCGATAAAATAAAAAATAAAAGAAAAAGGAGGAATGGAGCATGGGAAAGAGGTTGAGAGAAAATGCGGTGAGAACAGTTGGCTTCACGTTGCTATATGCTGCTTCATCTTCAACATCGATAGACTTGATGAAAGAAAGATGAAAAAAGTGGTGAGAAACTTTTCCTGAACTTGGAAGACCTTCCGATGGAAGCTAACAACAACTATCAAGTACGATTGAGTTGACGACAATTCACGGGACATTCACTATTTCTAGTCTATGAAAAACAAGATATATTTACAGGCACTCAGTGATTCAGTTCGTACGTAAGAATGACGTACATAATTCCCAGATGATTTATTTAACATTCAACGGGTTTCCTGGCATTCTCACAAATAATTCTACAACAATATGTGATAGTATAATTGGACAACTCATTTGCTCCTCTAACCGTAGTAGTCAACACTCCATCTTAGTAGACAATCCTCTAGTGGCATGCAGCCAATGAAATGTCTAGGAGATTATAGTGATTAAGATCTCGGCAGGTGCCAAGGGTGTCCATGGCTTAAGAAATCATTGTTATTACAAATTGATGGAAATGATTCATTTAATAATTTTTTTCATAGTTAGTAATTAATTGCGATGGCTTGGTTTAGATGCAATGTGTTCGAGAGTAATGGGGGAGTAAATTGAGGAGTGCAAATCAAAAATTCATATATTCCATCATTTCCTTTAGGTTTCTTTCATACCATATATCAGTAAATCGAATCATTGATCAAAAAGAACGGAACAAAAAGAAAAAGAAGGGTACAGTAGGAGATAGTGGCAGTTGGAAAAAAAAGTTGGCGGTTGAAAGATAGCATGGACTCTTGGTGGCTTAATGGACAGCAGCAAACGGTCGAGTACAAATCACAGAGACCTGGGTTCGAATCCCAACTGGGGATACAAGTGGACATGATTTTTCTCACAGTGTCGGACTTTTTGTTCCGTGTATTTGAATGGATATAACCTTCTTGCGATACATTTATATTTCGAATTGATCGTCAACCTGATAAGTGACATGACTGTTTGACAGGCTCGTGTTAAAATTTTTTTGACCTATCGTTCTATATAGAATACTAGCGAGAAAAGTTTGAAGTCTTTAGTAGTTCCTTATTTATGTATCAGAAAAAAAAAATTGATTCAATATTGGAAAAAAAAAAACAATACACTCTCAAGAACGTACTGATTACCTTTGACATGCCTTTTGTCTAAGAAATATTTCGGGCGTCAAAACAACAATTGTGTTCAATTTATTGTTCGATGAATTCTGATACACCGATCAGTGAAATATACATCAATTAATTTCTGTATTTGTTAAAGTTTTGAAATACTTTTTTAGAATAGTCATGAAAAAAATACAAAAACAAAAGTTGGAGAGGCGCTTGCCTGTCTATTAAAGTTATGTGAACATTTCCAATTTATCGAAGAGAAGTTCTTTTGCTCAACATGATTTCTAGAACTTAATCTCGAAGTTTTTCAAATAAAAAATGTTATCATAGAAGAAAATTGTCTTTTGGCGGCGCAAAAAAAAAAAAAGCATAATATTAACTTGGTACGACTCACCACATTCGTGATAGATGTATAACACACTGTAGAATATCAACTTACCTGAAACAAACAAAAGGAAATGTGTAATTAGAAAATTCATCCTGGTAGTGCTACGACAATATTTATTCAGTTTATGCAAAGTCAACTTGGGTCAGCATCAATAGTTAAACAAGCCGAAGTAACCTTTGGTCTCATGAATTCGCAACAACTAATTCAACAGATTTGCCCCAACTATTCGTAGCAGTACAGGTCGTGTTTCGAAATTTATTTTCCACAACTCCAGGAGATGGAGAACAGTCTCATGAATAGTTAACATATCAGCCGCGTAGGGTGACATAATTAGTTGAAACTGTTCACCAAAGACCGGCAGGTAAACATGATTCTTGAAAGCACTCAAACTTAATCGATCAACTTCCGCAATGTTGATTACCATCGTAAAAAGTTTGATTGCATATTATTTTCTCTAAAGTATAATAATTAATAATGTTTCTCAATTCATTGATTGTATGAACAACAAAAAATAAGAACCAATTCGTAATCCAGAATTGAAACAAACACAATTTCAATATTAAATATCTGCTCGTCTCTACGTACTTGTCTTTGGATATTACAAATATCTATTCATGAAATAAATTGGATCGAGTTCCAAACCAATTTCCTTGTGTATTTCCTCTATCAAGTGAACCATCGGTCAATGGCACAATCTTTTCTGAGATCACCTCTTCGGCTATTTCCTTGCCCTCATCTGTTTGTCTTCATCACTTTTCAATGATGCGTTCCATTAGGGGAGATCGCTGATCTTCAATTCCCTCGAGTAGAATATACGCTTCACATAAAGGGGATTCTCACTCTGGAAGCAATATACACGAGCCTCTCAGTTCGATGGGCTATCTAGCCTTATCTTGTTAACCCTTGATACTAATTGTTAGTAATTTGTCTGCCTGAGCGTCGAGTGCCTTAAATCTCAGGGATCAACACAAGTTGAATAGCTGGAAATGACCAGAGGTCATCAATAATTGTTTCTCACGAATATCTCAAAAGAATCTACTGTTATGAATAGTCAATTCAATCATTATATCAAGATTTCCAAAATTGATTCAAACATTAATTGGATTTCCAGAAATAGTCAATTCAGTTGCAAAATTCTCAGCACGATTTTTTTGTACAGCGTCGGTCTATATTTTTTCCCTCTGAATTCGATTATCCCCCAAAACAATGGCTGTAAAATGGATAGAGTTCAGTAAGTAGAAAAAGTTTGACCTTATATTGGAGAAAACCAATAGTCAAACTTTGATTGATTTTTTATCATAAATACATCTTTCAAGATGATGAACATCGTGATTTGAATCTAATAATCCAATTAGCATGATATCGTTGGGAATTATTCGCAATTGCAGTGGTCACCTTTCAACGTAGTCTTCTGATTCAAAAATTTTATCTTCATTTACGGCTATTATAATATTGTCGCGAAAGTTACGATCATTCAGCCAAAAGGTTGAAAATTGTTCAATATTTTTTATAGAAATACCTAAACTTGTCAATCTTTATTCATTTTCTGTTCCCAAACCATTTAGTAGAAGTTAATTTACCAACAACAACTCATCAATTATTGTAAATGCATTCTGTCAACAGCAGGGAATAAGAGGATCATTGAATAGCATTCCCTCAGGACAGTGTTACTAATGTGTCCCACATACTTCATTAATGTATGGGTTAAATACAGTATGTTACCCGACCAATATGTCGATATGTAGTGCAAGTGCCCAAGCACTGAACAGCATTCAATGATTAAACCTATTCAGATCGAATAATATTGAAATACAATTAGCAATGACATTCACAATCACGGTTATATCTTTTTTTTTGTTATGAAACAACGTATAACCCGTGGTTACACGATGAAATTATACAGCGTTAATAACATGGGATATATTATTAACGTTATCACCACATTAATATAAATCGCTGCGTATACTCGACACGGTCAACAGTCAACTAAATGGTGAGTTGCTCGTTTCCCCGTCATCAATGCAACAGCCTCGCATATTAAATATCTATTATGGCCTGCATTATAATCAAAAATTAATAATCATCAAACACGTCAATTTATCTTTTAATATCATTAAAAACTCTGAATGAATCTATAACTAATTATTTATCAAAATAAAAAATTGATTGTAATCTATTTATGTGCAACAAGCTCATATCAAAATGCTGCATTGTATTTTAGATTATTCGCTACAAAGAAAACATGATTTAAATATGAACTGCCAACAACAAAGCACGTGTTGAAGTTACTATCAGACTATACAATGCATTCTAGAAAAAAAAAAATACATAAATAAAAGATCCTGTTCCCACGTATTTATCATTGCAAGTTCAATGGAGGCACTTGGTCGGTCGTGCGGCGACAGTGAGACTCATGCGACCGCACGATACGCGAATATATGAAGATAGAAAAAGAAGGAGAGAACGAGCGCGACGAGTATGTCGCAATGCGTCTTGACGTCATGGACATGGTGGGAACCAGCGGTAAGGGAAGAGGTATCGTTGAATAAGGTACATAGGGCCACCGCTGTGCGCCTCCACTCGTCGATGCTGAAGCTTTGGCGCGAGGAAGCTTTTTACCACGTGTATTGAGGGGGTATTTTCATTTTCAACTTCTAAATTAACGTAATTTTTTTTTGAGTTTTTTTCTTGTCGAGGAGTAAAGAAAATTCGTTTTTGTTACTCACAAACTATGCATTTCAGCAAAGAACGTAGTCCTCGTTAGCATGTTGTTATTGATATTGTAAACATATTATGCATGGGATTTGCCTACAATAATATGAATATTTAAGCGTGTACCGTAGCAATATTTCTGTGGTGATGATTAATATGATAACGTCTTCTTTTGGCATATGTAAAGTAAATGTATTCCAATTATAATAGCAAAGTTAGTTTCCAATTTATTCTGGAACTATTGGGAGGAACGAAACGTATGAAAGCATGTGCGAATGAACAGAATAGTATTTTGATTTCGTAATGAATTCTGCAATTTAAAAAAAACCCGGAAAAATATCACATTCCGATGTCTGGCTAAAATTTTAGTCAGGATAAACAAATTTATTTTTTTTTTTCATACATCTCGCCTGAAACGTATTTAGACAAAATTCATCCACTGGATTTCAAAACATCATGTCTGATTGTTTGAAAGACATAATTCAGCGGAAAAACGTGTTTTAATGTTTCCACGAGCATCTCTGAACTACCGTGCACTAGACTGTACAAGTCTAAATACCTTCGCACAAGTTGAAATGAATTCTGAGGAGAACTTACTCATGAGAAATCATAAAGAAATAAAGGTGTCAACAAGAAAATCTAGAAATACTCCTTCAATGAAAATAGAATGAAAAATAAATGATTGTTATAGTTTCGTGAACAATTCTTTCTTTTGTTACCAACTAAAAATGAATTCTTAATTTAATTTTAAATTAGATCACCAATAATTACAACAATGATTGCACATAGAATAGTGCATCTAAATAATTATTATTATGAACCTCATCACTTCATTGCTATACAAATACACAGATATAATACTATAAATCAAACATATCATTAAATTTCGTTCATCATATAGGCAGCTATTATCTCTATTAGATTCACTAGTCATCATATCGCATCGATAACGATTTATATTTGGCCTATAGCGTCCAGCTTCATCATTATTCAATTTTACGACCTGCACCCTTACACTATGCTGATATTCACAATATATATACGTGATATATAATAGTAATATTGAACGAATACGTGCTTTCATACTTGTGAACTCAACTATACAATATTCTCGCAGTCACGCGCACCGTTTTACCGTCGTGCACCCCTATCTGCATCCCTTAACGCGTTCGGTCGTGTGAGGCCAGTGACACCAGATGGCGCACCAGTGCACTATTGTCTCTCTTTCTCACTCGTTGTAGGACAATACAACCGAAATACTGGTTGCATGAACGTGACAGCCGAGCGTTATTAAATATTAATTTATTTCTGACCTCACTGTAGTTGTTTCCGAGTGGCAATACATCTGGTATGGCATTTCACGCTATTTTTAGAACAATTTGATTGCTAAGATAAATATTCAATCGGTTTATAATGATGAATAATTGTTTTTGCTACAGTGTGAAATGAATTCCGGAAAATGTTTATTAATATGTGCGATGGTTTGAATTAGGTAATTTAATTTATTCGGGATGTAGTTACTGAAATCTAAGAGTCCAATCTGATCCTTCATTTTTCCTTGTGGGCTGTACAAAATACGTTTAGAGAAAGAAATAATTTTGATGAAGATTACTAAATCGGATTCAGAGAGATTTTACAATTGAATTTAAATTTAAATTAATTTTGATTCGAATTAGAAATATTTTTAGTTTTTTTTTTTCTTCGAATATTTTTGCTGTCGATGACAAAATGTCAGAAGTGTTCACGTTTTCTTCGTTCTTAATACGTGCAATTCTTTCTTCTGGGAAATAATTCCGATTATTCCGTTCAGTTGAATTTTTAATTACAACCAATTTTCAATCATCGCCGATGAACAAAAAGTTTTATTAATGGCGAGGTTTCAATTGTTCATGTCTATAGACACATATACATATAGCTGCTGATGCGATAAGCACGTTATTACTGTTCTACCATTTATTACGAATCGTTATTGTAATTATGGGATGATTGGAATTGATTGGAAACAGTTTGATGACTAATAATTTATCATCGAAATTCCATTGGGATTCCAATCAGGATTTTATTTTCTTGATTCAAACATCTCTTTTACTCTTGCTATTTCATGACCATTTCCTTCACGCGAGACATTTCCGCGATTAAAAACGATGTCGAGTGGCAGTTTGATCGACTGAAAGTGCCAAAAAAAAAAAAAAGTTCATGTTCATGTCCAAGCGTTGATTCAATATAGAGTTGTGTGTGTTTTTTTCGAGAATGTCGAACTGAATTCACCAATATTTCGGTTATGAATTCTCTAGTTCGACAATTAATTCGTCGAGAACTTGTCAATCGATTCCACATTTGACATACAAATAGAAAAAATAAATATTAAATGCAAATAAAAAAGTGTAAATGAAATTCTATTTGTCACAGGACGAACTCAATGCATGTTCTGTACATTTTATTCATAACTATTGTATGGATAATGAAGAAAAATTACATTTTCGACAAATTACGAATGGTTTGCGATGATGAAATCGATGGTGAGTTCACATATTACAACAATGGTATTGTTCACGGTGGATATTATTGTCTTATCAGAACACACAACGTAGAGCTAGTTACATTACCAGGAAACTGGAAGGAAATCGCACTACCAAAAATAAATAACATCATATCGATTTACACTCATCATGTGTTGCACCGAGTGCAATCAATAAAGATGTTGAGACAGTTCAAGGAACTCTATTTGTATAACTCATATTTGTCTACATGATAATGTGTAAATCAGAATAGTTATAATCCTCTGAAGCGTGCTAATAAATCATGATAACTCTATAATTTATATCTTTAATGCTCACGACATACCTATTCAATTCTTGCGTGTTGTTGCGTTTTATTATGTACATATTTATAGCACAACGTTCATAGCAAAATCAAATTAATCTTTTTCTAAGTGTATACACGATCTACAATTGTTGCATTCCCAAAGTGCCACACAATAAACGCTGATATAGTAATAAAATATTTAATTCCACATTATTAGTGTGGAATTAAGCAATCTGTAGGAACAAATAATTAAAGTGTTGCTTTTATACAAAATTACCGATGCATTTTATTTTTGTATATCACTATGAAGATTCTCAGAAAACATATATGCATGAAGATCCCATTGTAAAAATAGTGGTGAACCCTGCAATCAGGGGCTGCAATACCTAACTCAGTCTGAAGTGTAAACTGTCGCGTTGATAAATGAATGACATAATGGTAGAGTGTTTTTGAACGGTGCTTTCAGAATACCAGGTCACAGTCCAGATGTTAGGTATACATGGTGAAAGCTATGTACGACCCTACTTTGATAAATAAGATTTTGCTTGGGCGAATATTGTGGTTGTCATCGATGCTCATGGATATTTGAAAGGGGACATTAGAGTGAATTTTCTGTAAAATTATTTTTTTTTCCTGCGTAATCTTGAAGTGACAACTTCCGAGAATATGTTACCGAGATATTTTATCCTGGAAAAGGAAATGTTCTGAATATCACGAATTCCGAGTTCCATAATGTAATCGCTTCTCCGAGACTCTGATTCGCTGTAAATGTCGTCATCCAATTTCACTTTGATCTGAAGTCGATGCTCCAAATTCAATTTACATATCTCTGGTTAATATAAACGACGTTAATAGCAGTTCTATCAATAGACGGAAGAGTGGGAACAAATTTCCTACTTTTACATAATGTTCCTACGTATAATATTCGTTTAAAAAATACCGCTTCGAAATTAGCACTCAAGGAGAGGTAATTTCAACTCTCAATTTCCACATCAAGACTGACAAGAAGAATTTTATAGACAAGAACGCGCCTGGAAGAAAGTAGAAATTTAATAAGTACATCAAAAAATGTTGATGACATTAACTGATTGGTAGCTGTAAGTAGACCTATGACCTGATTAAACAAATTGTAAATTATAATATTACTGACGTGGAAGGACTGTTTCGCTGCATTAACAAACAAACGAAAAAATGAATAGAACTTTACTAATATTAATTGACAGTATAGCATTATCACCCTACTCCTGAACATGGCATAATATGTGCATTGTACAGTCATAACAAAAGCGTCTGCGTTATGAAATTGAACACATTATATTGTACGATTTGGAGCGAGTACGTTTTATAATATAAAAATCTAGTTCAGATAAAAAAATGTCAGCATATTATCCGATATTACTGGGTGGATATTGCGACACCTATATTTACATACAATATTCCGTTTCAGTGCGCCAGTCATAATTCGGAAAAAGTTCGTATTCTTATTCCTTCAATACAGTATTATGTAAATTCTCATATGAAAGAAAAAAGAAGAAACAAAAGAAAGAGCGTCTAAGCTCATGAATCTATCATATGATCTTCATGGAAAAATGAACGTAGATACGAATACTAATAAAAGAATATGATAGGGGAAGTACCGCGTGCAGCAATTTGTTGTAGGTTGATCCTCCATCCATTCCATCTTGAACAACGACAAGTTCGACCTACCTTTCACAGGCTCACCCTTATTTCGCTTCTAATATTTGAATAAATCGAAGGAATTTCAGCAAACCGATCAAATATAAAATAAAATTTCATTAGCTAGAGCATGTGCAGACAATATCCTTGGCACGAAACGGAACACTCAGAAATGAGACTCAATAAGGTAATCACGTTATCGATCGAATTACTCGCATGTCATTTCAGTTGAATATATATACATATATATAGTTAAACTTGTTTTAAAAGCTGTGGCGCCAGTATTTTTTATTTGTTTGTTGGCAAAACTTCAATTCATTCATTGTCACCAGCAGCTGATAGGACAATAGAATAAATTTATTCCAACCACGTTCATTTGATAACAAAAAAATTTCGATGAGGTGTAATCAAAGTAGTTGAATCGTTAGACAAAAGATTGGCAAATAAATTTGATTAATTGATATAATGGTGTTCGAACAAATATCTGTTTTGAATCCACATATATATTACATGGCCACAAATGTGGTTCGTGTAATATATCCTTGAAACAGTTCGTAAATTGAATATTAAAAACTGAAGAAATGATCTTGATTTGTTAATCCTGAGAGAATCACAATCCAATGAAGACAACTGTGATACTTCAAACGGTTGTCTGTATTTTATTAACTGAAGAATAATTATAAAACTGGTATATGTATTTTTGGATTCATCAATCTCATCAATTATGGAATATAGAATATTCGATCTTCAGTTAATTTAATTGCAAATCGTCCTACATTGAATAATATAACAGAATTTACTCAAACATGAGTGGATAACCTGAGTATATTTTCCAACATTAGTACAAATTCAATTCTCGGTTCGCATCAATCATTTCAATATTGACCGTATCCACAAATTAATAGTGAAGTAGACTAGAGAGCGGTATTGATGACGCGAGTGCTATGTCGTTCACTCTCAAAGCATTTGCGTATTCAATAATGAATCAATGTGATGTATAATTCACCTAATCGTCTAGCATACCACATTACTGCGCTTCCGGTTACGAATTGGAATTTCACACAGAATATCGTAATGTATTAATGTTGGAGATGATGATAATAATCTCTGCATAATGGCAGATTAGTTAAAAATTAATAAAAAATTTCCCATGATTGCTTATACAAAATACTGTGTTAGTACTCTATTTCCCAGGTTTATGAGATACCCAGTTTACTCATGAAGCATTTGAGCACCTCATCAAGTGGAAAACAAAAGAGGATAATAAAAGTGTCAATAAAACGTAATCATTGTGATAAATCGCTCTCGTAAGGTAACGTTCAGTAGCGGTGTGTCTCGTGGTTTGTACGCATGATTGTACTCGTTACAGTTTATGTATCACAGCTAAAAATCCATGTCAGATAATCCGCGGTTAACCACTCAACTCGGATCACGATCGTTGTCTGTTTGAGTAAAAATTTTTTATAAGCAAACAGTGTACAAATTAATAATGCAAGATCTACAAACGAGTATATCTATTTTTTACGTGTTGAAGTCATTCTTTCTGGAGCAATATAAAAAAAAATAAAATTCACACTGTGAGCCTTTATTCATTGCAAGTTGAGAAATCGATGCCCTTTGAAGTGAGCCACTCCTGGTTTCTTTTAACGAAATCCTATCGAATTCTTGTATAAATATTAGAAATTCCAGACCGTCTTTGATTTCACGATGCCCACGAATACAACTCTTATTGTAGTTTAAAGTATGTTAGCAATGATGAATTACATATC
Source organism: Zele albiditarsus (assembly GCA_958496275.1). Lineage (NCBI taxonomy): Eukaryota > Metazoa > Arthropoda > Insecta > Hymenoptera > Braconidae > Zele > Zele albiditarsus. Next base: position 16,806,025 of record OY292408.1, read on the forward strand.
ACAATGAACATTTTTTGCTCACAAATTTTCTTTCGCCACTGAAACTATCTAATTATTGCTAACTTGGTTCCAGGCAAGCGTCACTTAAGAACGGGTATAATTCATCATGAGAACTAAGTGATTAGCCGTTGATATAACAGCATATACAGTTGGATGAAATCATGGATACGTTGTACGAGTATCAGCAAGAAAATTCTCGCTCACTTCCCGTCTCATAAAAAGTACCTACAACTACTGATATATATCACAGCTTGTTTGTGAATTCAAGTCTAGTCTGTGTAAGTGAGTTTGGCTAAAAACGTTTTACACGCGAACGGCTTAAAAATACGCTTGTGTTTAGCCATTAGTGGCTATAAACACGACAACATTTTCTCTCCGTACGCTAGCTTGAATATAAATAAGGAGAGAGAAAGGATGAATTTTGAATTGTGAGCAATGTACCACACAAAGGAATCGCACATGAGCGGGAACCTTAAAGAGAGAACAGGCACGGTGCAAACATTATGCTTATGTAATAGCACCTTTAAATTGTCCTTTTATACCAAACCTCATTTTTTTTTATCAAGCTAGTTTAATACCACGATAATCATCAGCGTTTTACTGTTCCTTACGGTTAATCCAGTAATGAAATTGAATCATAGACTACAGTGCGGAAATTCAAATCACAAATCATTGTTCATCCGTTAACATTAAGTGTCACCATAATTTTATAGCAGTTATAGTCTGGAAATGGACAGAGTCCAATTATGAATTTTATTGGAACGTTGCCAAATAGGACATATATAAATCGTCAGGTGTGCACGTGCAGTCAACTTCCTTTTCCCTAACTCATCCAACTGCAAATCGTCGCCCATCCAAACGTCCAAATCCGCATGACTGACCCAATGAAAAGCCAAAAATTCTACTATGGTGACAGGGCCTCTTGATTTAGTAGAGAAAAAATGTCAATATTCACACCTCGGAGTTAAAATAGTTCATTCAATTACGGGGTTACTCTTTCTATTCTATTTTAAATGAAAAATTTATATTTGTTTTTTTTTTTTCTTTCATACGCTCAGGGTATTTTTTGAAAATATATGAAAATGTGATTTGATGAAAAATATGTTCTTGTAATAATCAACGTTTTCACAGTCCAAAAATCATTCTCAGGATGCACGCGAAAATTTTGAAATAATTAGAGCGTTTCTTGCATGCAAAATTAGATAAACTTGGTTGCTATTCGTAATATATTCGCCCTTTTCCCAAATACAGCCGTTCGAATGATAATATTATCATAACTCTATTATTCCATGTTAGCGCCAACAAGAATAGTGTGATAGAATGACCAAACTAAAAAATACGTATCGCTTCTTTTTTGTACATCGGGAACGATGAAAAATCGAGATAAAAAATTGGCCTGCTCGACCTGGGTCGAATGTAAATTTTCAGTGAAGTACCCCATATATATTTAAATATGTACGCGGTACACCCAGCAAGTGAAGTGAATGACATAACGGCAAGTAAATATATTATTCGCCTGGTTTGAAGATGCAAATGAGTCCTCAAAAATAGAGAATTGAATGAGGGATTCGTGAATTTCATTCCATTCAAATGTCCTCTCCAGGGAGTTCATATAAAAGCCCATCCATAATACACCAGAATGCAAAATAAATATAACTATATTTTTATTTTATACATCTGGTTCTTGAACATTAGAAAATTTGCTATTTCGTACACCGCAATTACTCTTTCTGATTAATATCTTGCTCTCAATATTCTACATATCACTCTTTATAATTTTGTTATTCACTATCTGCTGGAACCAAGAACTCATTATTTTACCATTCAAGCAACAAAACACTCTGATGCTTTCCCAATAATTTCCACCGATCAATAACTGATTCAAGTTTCATAAATAACTACAATTATTAAAGTCTAATTAGCATTTCTCTAGTTTTTTTCAGAAATTATACTGAATTGAATTGTCTGTGACAAAAACATGATTGCATGTCATTCTATCATCACAGTCGGAAGACCAATGCAGCTATACTCAGTATAAAGTAAGCCACCGATCAATATTTGCTATTCTCACACTTCCGTCGGCGATAAAGCTATGAAGGATATTGGTGTGTTGTCAGGTCAGGCGAAAATCACAGTCCGAACTACACATACAAAAGGTCACTTTCAAATGTGTACGTATATGGAAAAAATCGCTGCTATCACAACATCTCATAGAAAACAAACGAGAGAAATTGTGACTTCAATAAAACGCTAGCGTTACTATACAAACATTTTAAGCCGGCGGATGAGAAAAATCGACAGGTTTTTCTAGTCCCTTTGTGGAGAGAAAAAAATATAGCAAAAAAAAATGTTTGCACATTCAGAATGCGAGATTAAATGATTAGCATCACAAACTGATCGAGACGAAATATTCAACGGCAGTGATCTATTTCGAGAATTTGGAAGCTCTGTATTCATAGGCAACATGATGTCATGCAAGATATTGCATGTTGGAGGAATGAGAATCAAATCAATATGTCAACTATTTTCGTGTTATGGCAAGAAGGTGAAATATGTTTTTGAGACAGATAGTGTCGTGAAGTGTTCAATGAAAATCGGATAAATTTCATATAGAGCAAACAGGTGGAAGAGAGCAAAGAAAAATGGAATCGACCCAGATGCTGCGCTCCGCAAAAGTGATTGTCTTAGTGCACTTGGAAAGATATAACCATATTCATCTACTAACATGAATCGTTATATCAAGCGTAGGCACTTTATTCATAATCAACGCGCTAATAATTTTAATAGCAACAATTTTTCCGATATATTATTCCGTTAAATTGTTCACATGTAATTCTACCAATTCCCAATTTCTGCTGACTGAACAAAACGTTCAAATTAATTTCATAAATATTTCATTGAAGTATTTATGGCAATGTATCGGCATGAGAGTGTAAAATTGCACTAGCAATAACACGGTAGCAGATATAATATCTGTATATTATCGAATCGCCCAAATGATATGTTCCTGAAAACGACATATAGAATTATATATTGGTATATAAGGTTCAAAAAATATGAAAAAGTCGATATTGAATGGTGTCAAGCTATCTCTGATATTCCATTCAAAATATATATTTAAACTTTCGCCAGACTATTTTCATCCGTTATCAAGTGCCCCAGGTGATCGGAAATCGAAAGATACAGTGGCTATCATTGCTTCAGAGAGAGTCTACATTTTCAACCCGATAAATGATCGCATTCCCTTTGGGGAATAGAGAATTCCACCGCTCACTTCAACGAAATAACGGCAATAGGTGAAACAAATAAAAGTTTGTTAAAAGAAGCAATCGACGTGCAAATCCTACCTCTCCCAATAAATAGTCAAACAATTGCAAAATATCTAGAAAACCCATTTAAATTCGTTCTCCCGACACCGATCTGAACACAAAATTTACACTTCACGTTGAGTGCATTGTAATAAATGCTGAATATACTAAACAATATAGCACACGGGTGGAAATTGATTAATAGGTCTATGTCAAGTATGTAATGAGATTTCAAGACATGGGGGTTGCGCATGTGAGGAGAAGAGATGTATCAACCTCCACAGATGCCATGCAGCTTCGCTTTGCATTTCTCTCACAGAATGTATGTGTTATGTGTGGCTTTTCTAATGCAACATATGAGGGTAATCTAACACTTCACCCATTGCAAGCTACATGAGTGACGACGTCTGTTTCGTCAGGCAAACACGAGAGCTGACGGAGAACAGTGAATACTGGACGAGCATCCGGGAGAATGTGGGAATGGGAACTGAGCTGGTTAAGCGCGGATGTGCAGTGTCCCGATGATAAGCCAACCTTGGGGAATCCTTGATAGTGTCGTCACAATACCACACGGAATGTACATGCTACCACGGTGTTAAATAACAGTAGTGTTTAAATATTTATTGTCAAGCATCAGTTGGCTCGCTGGGGATTTATGTTCGGTGGTATTATAATTCCAATAGAAACATCATAGATCAGTCACTTAAATATGATGAAGAAATTATAGGGATAAATTATTATTGCTCAGCGGAATTTTGATGTGGAATAAATTCACTCGACAGCTCTATTCAGAACATTTTGTTGCCTGTAATTGAGTTTGTTCGTTTTCCTTTGCCCATCTGCAATACACTAAGGGAAAGACTATTGGATTTGTATTAGATCAGCTGATTTTTTTACCATTGAGTGGGATGTTATATACAATAATTTAAAATTGTACAATAAAACGATGCAGTGATGTGAATTTGTTTTGTGACGGTCATGTTCAGCAATAATTGAACTTTTTTGTTAGAGTTATATATGATATATAATTCCATTATAAAAGAATCAAATACCTGAGGTGTGTATCTGGCGCTACAGTTTCGCTCTTTTTTTACTTATTTTGATCATTTATTTTTATATATCGTTCCATTATTCGTGATATTCAATTACATGTATGTGATTGCGGATATTGATATGCATGCACTCCCGCGTGTATCAGCTACGAGCTCACTCAATTTCTCTAAAAATGTTTTCAGCGAAGCCAGAGAGAATGGAGAAATGCATGCGTGAGGGATGATTTATGAAGTTCATAATAAAAATTAACCAGATGTTTTTTAAAGGTTGGATGAAATTTGAAATGAACATAGAGGGAATTCTCACATGATTAACTTCATAACAGAGTGATTCAGCTCTACTACAATGGAAAAAATACAGCTTAACAGAATAACTCCAAGTATAATGAAAAATTACATTCCCACTCGACAAATGTCGTAAACGCAGTGAATGCAACTAAAGTATACCGTTAATCCCCGGTGTTATCCTAGTAACATTCCACCCGCTTCACAAAGAGTCTGCTTTTCGTTATTGAACGAACTGCATCTTTATGTGAGAAATTTTCACTTCTCATGCCAATGTTTTTGTATGGATCATTGAGAATGAGCTCGTTTGAAAATCAAAAGAGCTCGCCCGATTCTGAAGTTCTTTCATGTCTTTTGGCTGTTCAAGAGCTTTCATTTGTAAGCTCAACGGATATCAAAGGGCTGACATAAACTCTGTGAGTATTGGAACTCATGTGGAAATAACGAATGTATTCTTATACTATATTAAAATGAATTTATTTTTATCCAAGATAATATAAAATGTGGAGTATTGGAGAGTATTCTGGAAATACGGTTGTGTGGTAAAACAACACGGTTATATATATTTCTTAGTTGTGTATGCACTGCAAGATTCCTCAGAATAAATTATTTTCTTGTAGTACAAGGACACTGTGTCGACGTAATGCATCGTAAAATGCTGTTTTTCACTCGTGTGCATATCCTTGAAACATATACTGCCCTTTTGGAACATCTCCATAAAAAATAATTTATGTTACCCGGATGTATTGACTGCGTTCTACTCAGTCGAAATAGTTTATCCCACTGATATTCTATACCTTTAATATACATTTATATAAAATCATATAAAAGATGATAAATGTAATGATGAATTGATAAAATTGATTTACAATATATTGCAACGTATCACTATCAACCCGTGACACATTGGATCGGGAAGAGAATGCGCGGAGAACAATGAATTATAGAAACGAGTAGACAATATTGACAGGGAAAAATATTGTCATGGATTCACATTGCTAGATAATTGAAATACAAATGTGCTCTTAATCATTCTTGCATAGACAGAAAAGGTAGTTGCGAATCGTAATCTTCATGTATCTCTGATTTACGCGCTGCAGATTCACGATGGAAAATCACCTAATATATTTCTAGCACAATTCAAATATTGAATATTGGAAGATAGAAACGCCCGATCAATCAGTTAGACGACCAAAGGTATTTTGACAATGCGAAATTCGAAAATATTAGCAAACAAATGATTGCAGCCACACATATCTTAACCACTCATTATGAGATGAATGAAGGCATTATTTTGAGGATGTGTAAACTTTTTAAATTTATCGTATTATTAATTATGAATAATAAAACTTCCTCTTTTTCTTTATTTATGTAATCAGGGCCTTCATGTACTCGCAGAAATATACGACAGCGCGAAAAAGAACTACCTTGTGATGGTAAAAAGTAGGTATGCCCTCTGGTGTTTCTTTTTTCTCAATGCTTTCACCACTGCTGCTCAAATATTCGCGATCAATATTCCATACACGATTAGCGTGTGTTTGCAATAGAAAATAAAATATTATATTCGTTTTCATTTAGTTATACATATGGATATACTGCAGATGCACCACCTGTATTAGTCACAAGTTGGCAAACGTTGTAGATCAATATTTGAATGTATATGGTGGCCTAACAGGTTGTCGTGGAGAATGGCAACAAGTGACTTCACAAAACATATTTGAACTCGAGATTTTATGTTATCAAAGAATGGCATTGAGTAAGATGTTGGAGAAAAGTTGGAGGAAGTGGATTGTGAATTTCTCACAATTATTCAGAGTGATCCTGGTTGAACTAATCCAGTTATTAAATTAATTTATTCCGCAAATCCCACTGCTAATTGGTTATGAATTTATTGGAGTAGAAGAAGGACGACATTGAGCCACGTTATGAATAATAACAAGGGAAATAGGTGATGTATGTATATTTTTAGGGTGTAACATTTGACTATTGTCAAGAGCCACTTTCTACATTGGCTTTATTCCTTTTGTCTTCTGTAAGATGTACTCAACATAACAATGATTGAATCGTTGTAGAATTGAATAATTCAGAAGTACCTCACCGAGAATTACGTGGATATGAATTGAAGGAAGAATGTACACCTAGACTGCTGGAATAGACAACGTACTACTTTTCAACATTTTTTTCTTATTTTTTTATTGAATAATCTCAATTTCATTACTCTTCTATTCATGAACATACATTTTTGAGAATATCAATCAATGGTATTGGAAATCATTTGATGATGGAAATGATTCGTTCAATACTATAATGTTACCATCTAAAAGAATATGTGAAGGCAACTTGAATGGCTACATTTTTTACTGTGTGTTAAAAATTGGCAGGAATTATTCAAGTGTATAAAGAAATTTTGATTCTAATGTAGTTGGTATTGGTAATATCAAGTCTCCAGCAAATGGCGAATGTAATAACGTGAAATATCGGATTTTTACGACGATTTCTTCTTTTTGTCATATGCCAAAATATTAATATGATTTTTCTACGGAAAGAATTTCAACGGCATTATAAATTGAGAAATAAAAGAGTCTTCTGATAAAATCTTTTGGAATGCGACGTTTTTAAAAGCATCAACAACACTTAATTTTAATCAAATTTTTGTTCCTTAAAAAAAAATCTACATCTCCAATTTTTTTCCAGATATATTTATCATTCCTTGGATGTATTATTTCTGGAATATCGATGTTCAGGAGACGACGACATCCCTGATTTTATTCTGTCATTTGATCCGGAATATTAGATGGAATATATTTTTATAATCAAAACGGCTGACGCTTGAACTCCTACGAGAATAATTAGAATACTTTGACTCGAACAATAAATGGTGACTCGAAATAAAAAAAAAACTATTTGTCGCTTATCCCTCGGATTGTTATATTCAGCAGGAAAAGAAATTTTTCATAGATCATTTCAACTCCAGTAGAAGTTATAGAAAATTTGAACGTAGACTGAAGACGCTTTTGTTTAAATTCACTGGGTATATTAGTTTTCAAGTGATCTTGGGCAGCAGGAGGAAAAAAGTGGTTTTGAGGGAAAACGTCTTCAAAGTTTTCCATAGACTAAATAAAACGTTGCTGAAGCATCAGTTTGGGAACTTGATCCGGCTCCTTAAACACGACGTAAGACGCAATATAAAGCGCTATCGTCAAATCTTGTCGCTCGATGAACCGTGCTATGGAGCAGAAAGTTAATATATTTTCTCTGTATATCTACAGAGATTATAATTTTCAAAGAATTATATGACAGACCCAACCTCCATGGGAAGTAAATTCTATTTTCATTTTAATGATTTATCAGTTCTAATAAACCCAACGTGACCCAGTTCGTCATTTTAAAATTACCGTCTGATATTTTTGAGCATCGTTATTCAATAAATCTCTTGTCTGACGTATCGATTCGAGTTTTTTTTTCTCTCACAATCCAGTACGTCTATCCACGTGAGAGGATCAGCATGCAGAGAGTAGTGTTGAGCGTTTGTTCATTGAATTCAATTGACACCCCCGGAAACAATCAGGCTACCCATGACAATTTCAACCAGCACCACAGTGAAAGGAGCGATTAACCCATCTAATGCATTGTGCTTCCGCTAACCGGAAAAGCTCGATGAAACCCTGACCGATAAACCGCTTGGACACTACCAACAATAGAGCTGTCGTCACTCATGGCAAACAATGCTGGTGTCCGTTGTTGAAATTCCGTGTCAAATTGGTTCGTAAGTAAAAGCGGATGTGGCCTTTTCCATCATGTCACTCACATCTCAAATCGTTTTTGAATCTTCAGATATTGTTCCCATAACTTTCGAATGGTAGCTGACGGCGACCGAGGATTTAATTTTCAATAAATTCATCCTGAAGTTCGACATATTTATCATTAATGAATATTGAATTGAAAAAAAAAATCAATGGTTATGTTCGAATATAGTTATTAATTTAACAGTTTCAATCAGATTCATACAAATAACGATTTGTTGATATAACAAATAATGATTGCTTTCACAATAAGAGCAGTATATAATATTACACACATTAAAAACAATTGATTAGTTTATCGCGTTGAATGCATGGCTTTTGTCCACAATGCGTATTGTAGAAGTACCCTCTTACTTGACGAAATAAAATTCCGTGTCGCCATTAATTTGAAGGGTTTCCCTTTCTTCAACATCAAACGAGCGTTCTATATTGATTGGGCAATAAAAGAGACAGGTATATGAAGAGAAAAGAAAAACGAGGGAAAACGAATGAAATAAAAAGCTTGGATGCAATTATTTCCGACCATTCGGCATTTCTAGTGTTCCCTGCAAGTTTAATTTCTGTTTCATAAATTTCAAGAATAAACACATACACACACACATACTACAATACCGGTAGACGTTTTAAAATTTACGGAGTAAATGTAACGCCTGAAAGGCGGACAAGAGGCGATAGAGGCGGAATTAAATTATCAGTCGGTGATGGGCGAGTGAACGAAACACCCTTGTGAGAGAATGAAAATAAAGCTCCAGTGGCGTCGAAAGTCTGGAATAACTAGAGCGTAACATGTCGCGAATTTCCCACACCGTCTTCTGCATGAACGAAACATTTTTTTTGTTGGTTGAACGGTTGGGCGTTATATCTTGCGCTTAGAAGAGCTCTTACAGCAATCGATGGCCCTACGATTACTCTCCAATATTCTTTTGCGACTCTCATCAAACGAATATCATTTTGAAGCTGAGTGTTGTCAATTTATGACAAAGGTTTTACGTGGCTCTTCAGTTCAAGTATCGGATAAACTCCAAACAGAGTATGTGTTTTCAAGATGAATAGAAGTGGGTAATAGAGCACACAATACGAGACAAAGTTCAACAATGAAGTATCTTATAAAATGATGTACATTTGGTGTATAATGTAGGCACAACACAATAATGCTTATGAGCACAACCGAAGTATTGGTATAGCAACATGTGGCACATTACATGGTATATACACTGTTGCAGCGTACCACGTTCACAACTCCGCCCAACTTCGTGATAGTGTCTCATGTCCATTTTCTATCGTTCTTGCTTGCCATACCGCTTTTCTTACTCCTACTATTCCGGTGGTATGGAGGATGAAAGAGACGGGCATCCTTCCAGGAGTTTAAAGCTGATTAATAGATGTAAGGGATGCCTAATTGAATTCCTATGGCCTATAAGTTGGCGGTACCGTACCGAAAACGTAATTGATATCCCATTCGTGAGATGAATGTTCAAGAGATAGAAGCGATTCTTTTGGACGTTGATAATGGTATTCTTTTTTCATAGTCCTTATTATGAGAATACCGAAGTTTAATGACAATGTTATCGTTTTGAATTGAAGGGGAAGATTAGGGTGATGATCCAGGAAATTAAACTTTTTTTGTTATCATTCCAGTTCTGAAATGATTAGGGATAAAAAGTTGAATGGAAATGTGAAATTATCTCCATTTTGTGGGGGAAAATTTCGATTGTCAAACTCGATTTTTATGTAACTCCGAAGATGGATCTCAATTGGCGTCTGCTATTTTGAAATGCACTATTTCACAGTTGAGAATTAAGAGCACAGATCGAGTCTGCATTAATTGGCAAAAATATTTATAGATTAACTGATATTGATATTCTCCGCAGTGAAATCCATCGCGTTTCATTTCCATTTATACATGTACATACCTAATATTTAGGTAGATTGATTTAGGAGGATGGATAAGTACTCAATATTTATCAACTGTTACCAAACAATTGAAATATCAACAGCAATTGCATACGGAAATTCTCCGACACGGATAAAATATTAAAATGATATTGTTATATATGTTTGACCAAATAATACATATTCGCCTCATGATTAATACATGACACTAGTATTTATAGTCTGCAATACAGGTGGATCGATGGCAAAAACCCTGTACGACCGTTAGTGTCAGTCTAACACGTGCCTATACACACTACACAGCAAACAATTGTGCCATTGAATTTGCATGTGTTCAATATACGAATCAGCTCACAATGTTTCGCAAAGCCTGGGCCCCAGTGTCAAATTGCGAGAATTTTTCGTGCGAAATTTTACGTCGTTCCTTGTCGATTAAAAAATATAATTCCATCCAATTAGAGAAACAATTCGCACACTCGTTTTTTTTTTCCTCCCTTTTCCTTCCATTCTTTGTTCATATTTTTGCTACAACGCTTTTTGTCAGCAGGTCGTTGAATAATATCAGAATCGTGAAACTATTTTATTCCAATGATGTGATGAAAGAGAAAAAAGTATTTATCAATGTTTGGAGTTGAAACTTTGAACTTGAATATTTTCATGTAAACTCAGTATACGATAACTTTATTAAAAATATAAGCGATCAATATCGCAGTGCCATGAATTGACGCTAGTACGTGGAACTGTCGACGAGTATAGACTATAGCGGCACCATTGCATTTACGATTACGTAGTAATAAAAGTTTGTGTTTAACCACCACCACATTCAAACTCAACGTACCTATTTACTCACACAGTTTAAATTTTATCAGAGCTATACGGGCTTCGTCAATTTTCTGGCTGGTTTATCCTCTAACAGGGAACATCCGTGTACAAAAAATTACCAAGAAAGATTAATCTCAGGATGATACTGAGAATCCCTTTATTCTCACAGAGTTAAGAGGCTAAAACACTGTCGTGAGAACAATACTTCTTGTTGACTACTCCCCATTATCCAGTTTTGATGAAAAATAACAAAAAGAAATAGAGAACAGGAAAGAAAAACTCCTTCTCAGTATCTACTCTTTCTCACCCTTTACTATCCCATCTGCCGCAGGACAATACAGTGTAAGACGCCAGCGATGTTTCTGTTGTATGTATGCTATACTTTTGCCGCCGAACATAAGGAATCAGCCGAGTGTACCACAGTAAAGGACTCCCTCGAGTAAAATGGATTCACCATATCCACTTGCAATGAGGCAAAAGACTTTTGTGTTAACGTGAACTCCAAAGCAACCCCCGTTGGGACATGACAATTTTTGGTGAGTTAAGAGATTAAATTTTCTGAAAGTATTTGAGATAAAGTATTTACCGTTATTCATATTTTCTCTTCAGCAATTTCATGGGTGAACATTTTAAGAAAAAACCACTTTGCTACAGTCAGTTACTACAGTAGGTACACTGTAAATTGAAGTGTGTTATTCTAATACACGAATATGTGTTTTCCCCTTTCTTAAAGCATTGTAGCTATTTCTAACACACTGAGAAGTGTCAATTTTCCATAAATAACCATAAAGAAAGTCGCGACAGTGACTAAAATTAGTAGTCATATTTGAAGCAGTTTTGAAAATCAAATCTATTTTTCGCATTTAGGATTGAGATCAACGTATAGTTGTGGTAAGAATATTTGAACGAATTGAAGAAGAACTGAGGAAAAATCAAGGCCTTGGCCAAGTTCTGCTCAGGGTCGAGTCAACGATATTTCTTTCTTTTCATTTTTTCAATCATTACAAAAAGGATTATTTCGCATGCTCTTCCATGAAATAATTATGACGAATATTACAAATAAGTATTCAGAACTTTCTATAATTTGTTTAATTGTTTTTCGTCCGTAAGACCCTATCAAAAGGAAAACTTCATCAGGCATCGGTTCACGATTTATCATATCGAATATGACAATGCAATTCAATCAATAACCAACTATAGATTCACGCTCTCTCTTTTCCCACTATTCCCTAACTTCTTCCCTTCCTAATCTCTTCAAGCGTACAGTAAGGAGAAACTTGCTTTGGAAACAACATTTTCATTTCAACTTTAAATCCAATACAATCCGTGAATTTCACTTCTAATATAACGTGCGCATACAAATAGAGAAATGTGTTACGGTAATATGTCAACAGGAGATGTAATACCAAGTGTGCAACTACTCACGACCCTGAAACTTTTGTGTTTCGTGACTGTTTATAACAAGATTTTAGTTATGGTAAACATATATGATGCATATGTACTAGAAGAACATTTGATGCATGCGTGTGTTATTAGTTCTCACACCACCTACCAATATCACGTTACGGACTTTATACAAAGCAACAATAAATGTAAAGATAGTTGTCCGTACATAATAGAAAATATACGAGAATCGTTGTGGCAACGAATAATTATTCTACTTTCTCAGTTACTTCCGCAACATAAATTTGTTTTTTTCCCTCCACAAACCAAAGAATTGCACGTTCAGCCATTTCATCAAGATTGTCAAATCGTAAAATGGAATTAATTGCACAACCATAACATTTTAATGCTGTCTAAAGAAAGAATGGAAATGGTAGGTAAGTAAGACAGTGAATTTGCAGTTGGTGGATAGTTGGATCGCCAACGCAATTCGTACTTGCACCACCGCAGTTATCCCCTTGCCTCATCTCGTCATTCCCTTAAGTCTTATACAGCTCAACAAGCACGCAAACGCCATTGCACGCCCTCGAGCTCATCCGTCGAGCGACCCCCAGACAGTTTTTCAGTCCACCTTACGTCTTGGGTTCAGCACGCAAAGGGCATAGCAACTCCACGTTCGTCTATTTTGTACGTGAAATCCCAAGCATACCTGAGACATTGAGATCCATTCTCTGACATGCCAGAGTTATTTGTCCCTTGCATTTTCCACTGCATTGTTGAATATGCTGCAGTACTGGGCTGTTGCGGCAAAACGAATTCAAGATAATTTCCAAAATTTATAATCTGTCACGAACTTTTGCCTCGTCGTTTATTTCCTGGTTTTATTATCTATCATTTCTTCTTTTATTCTCTCCTTTCATTATTGATAAGTCTTCTAAGTATATTATCTACAGTAGCTCGGCAGCTATATTTTTTTACGCCCGGGGGATATGCTTCAATCGAAGAAAATTTTCATGAATATTAATCGATAGCACTTGATGTTTACTTTAACTCGATTTGGCACAAGTCCTTTTCAGGACTGATAAAAGAATTTGTGGAGTAGAACAGGAAGAGAGTGTGATTCAATTTTTTGTTCCAAACTTGTCTAATATCCAAGGTGAAAGAGTCAGTTGGAAAAGTAATATACGTAGAAGGAAGAGGTAATGTAGGACAGGAAGGAAAACCGATAGAGCGTGAGAGTGAGAGTGGCGCCAGGAGACGAATTAATGAATAATACCGATTCCTGTAAACTAATTCAATTGTTTTTTCTTTCCTTTCTAATCTGTTTGTAATTAAAATGGTATGTTGGCATGTTTTGTAGTATAGTGCCCAAAGAGAATACTAATTTTTTTAACCTACATCTATTAATGAACAGTGTGCAACGTGGAGGAAAATTATTTTCAACTCTATTATATGCACTTGGATGGTATCAAAGCCAGCTTTACTACCGCACCTAAAAAACCCCGATCTTCAACCTGCACTGTTCATAACATTGAAGAGTGTGTGGACGGAAAAAAAAGTGTGGTGTTTTGCAACGATCCGGAGTATATGTGGTGGTAGATAATTAAAATACCTCAGTGCATTTGAGGATAGTTAAATTATTTTGAAATTACATTTTGTAGATTTGAATCCACTATAACAATTGAATGCTCCAATTATTTTGTATCAACATTAGGCGTTCCACATTTAAATTATATTAAAATGTTGCTATTATTATTAGATAGTTCACTACCATGAAGCCGATATGAAACAACATTTTTATTATTATTTCGTTCACAATATATAAACGACGTTTATGCAGTATAAGAATTATCGAGGAGTTCACCCATGATGCACCCGTGAAAATTCTCGTCCATGTGAGCATCCCACTTAACTAGTAGTTACGATTATTATGGTCAGCCATCGCTATTGAAGAAATATTGTTTGCTCCCAATATTCAGGTCCGCATATATCACTCTCAAAAATTGATTAATGATTTGTTCAAAGAATGATTAATTGCATATTGATATTGCCGCATTCTTCGATGTTTCGTTATGCTTAGTGCGCGATCGACAACTTTTAAAAAATATTATTGCCTGAATGGCGGTTGACTCGGAGGTGAAGTTTTGCTTGGAGAAAAAAAATGGGCCGAGTCTATAACACTGTGAATATTCATCAGCAATGCAAAGTCTACGTGGACTTATATTCATCGACTATTTTTGATCCTAGAGCGACCAGTCTGGGTCAAATAGACCTTACCGATTTCCCACATCGTTATTAAAAAGTAATCAAAAATTTTTTTGTTACTCAACACACCGACGTTGGATAGGAAAGTTCAAGTTATTCTTGATACTTGACACAGCTCATGCAATATTTATTCTAGGTTAATTCTTGCTTTTAATTAGAATTTTATGATCTTTGAGGGCCAATTTTGAAAAAATAAAGTACGGAACAAATTCAATTAAGTCGGGAAATTATGGTGCTACATTTTTTTACAATCAACTACTATGTGTGAAGTCAAAGTGGAAAAGTAGCGGAAATCCAGGACCGTAACGTCGCCAATGTTTCAGTCATAACTTAATTATTATTCAGTTGAAGAAAATTGGAAACACATAATGGTAATTTCACGCTGACACATCTCTTTGTGTCATGTAACTTCCGATATTCGAATTCGTATGTTATAATAATTATAATACGTCGTTATAAACTTCTAAATGCATTGAATGATGATTGCAATGCGAGAGCCTGTGAAAATAAAAAAGATGCCCCAGTGGAAAGTGATCATTTGAGTCAGCTATTAAATAAATTGTGTGCTCCCGTCAAGTGTAACTACAAAGAAGTAATTAATATTTCTATTCACTTTAAGTACAACGTTGCATCTGGTGTGACATGGCGTAGCTAATGAACTTTGACTGTGAATTGGATGGAAGCAGAGCGTAAGAACCCCTTTGATGTTTGATATTTCAAGTAAGGATACTCATCTTATTTTCCAACTATAATATAACTCATATTCCAGGTCAATATTATAAAAATAATGATTACAATTATTGTATGTCATTAAAATCAAAATGGAACATTAACCAGAGTACCATTAAAATATGAATCCGAAATCGCGTAACAAAATTTTGATTTCAATACCTTTCACCAAAAACAATGAGGACAATGTTGATAATGATGGAGATTTGTTTTTGCAATAACAACAAAATTTATTATGATGAAATTAATATTGTTTGAATGTCCCTGACACATGGGGTTCTTTGTCGTAAAAACGCCAAGCATATTGGATGATAAAATATATTTAAAAATAAAAAATTTAGAAATAGATTTGATTTTTTTCTACTTGATTTAGTGTTTTACCTGTCACACTGATTATTCATTCCAAACATGTCTCATTAATTAAAAATAAACCCACCTCTCAATGTGTAATCAAACGATAAAACAGAAAAGTTTCCATACAATATTTTTGCGTAACAAAACAACTATAATTCATTTACTATAATTCACATTGTCACATGATAACCATCGATAAATTTTTCACCCAATAATTTTTCTAGATATGTATGCATAAAATTTAAAAACAAAACAAAAAAATGATAAAGTCACTTAATGCAGGAATGAAGTAATTTATTAAACGTATATTATTTTATCTTATTCTGGCAACGCGCCAAAATATTGCAAGAGGTCATTTAAATTCCATCGCTTCACCTGGTATATTTATGCATATACACACGTACATATATACATATAGATATTTCCAATTGCCGCACACGGGCATACAAAAAGCGTGAAAAGTCGTGAGAGTATGTGATATAGGTAGAATTGAATAGAAGTAGGACATAGTAGTCGTCGTCATTACTGGGATGCAACTGATGTGCCGAGTGAAAAAAATGATGGGAAAATTAAAACGAATAAGAAAAATATCGGACCGTATAATTATCATCACTTCTTTGGATATAATTGTGCCACTCAGATGTATACGAAGAGGTTTGCTCTTAATTTTTGCAATTCAATTTGTTGGTGCAAAGCGCACGAGTGTATATATAGAAAATAAAGTTTTTGTCGTATAATTTCGTGTTCATGTTAATGCACCAGATACACATATACAGAACAAAGTGTGTTTGCCGCACACCATTGACTCTTCTCCCTTCCGCGCCGCCAATTCCACCGACACGCCCGTCCGTCCGCAATGTAATTAACCCCAAATACATCGCCTGCATGTAAACCCATTCCAACCGTAACAAAATGACGTGAACGAGAAGAAAAAAGAATGCATTGAAATAAATAAATGAACATTTATAGATATATAAATTTTAACGATAAATGGAAGTTATAATGTATTCTGATTATTTTATTCACAAACATTGCGACTGAATTTATGACAAGAATCATTTTCCTCACCAACTCACGATAGAAAAATTTTATATCGTTATTTTATCGCAATTCACAGTTTAAAGAGGACAATTTGTCTTTGTAAGTCCGAGTAATATCACCGCGTATGATTGAACAAGAAATATTATCCAACGTAGATCTAAGTGTTTGGTTATCATTTATGAGTCTATTGAAGGGGAATATAATGGGAATTTATGGTATTTCTTTTTCAGTTTTTTGTTTATGAAAATTATTTTGATCCGCCAAATCAGACAAATGAACTATTTTTTGTATAACGAGCGGAATTGCAGAAACGATGAGAGGTATTGTGTGCTAGATGACTAGTATTAGCAATATATAATCACCAACACTGATTTTCTTCATTAATTTCGAAGAATGCTTTTTCTACAATTGTAAATTGTAAAATTAGTCCAGTAAATATACCGAGAAAAAAAGTTAAACTAATCAATAAAATACCTAGAAACAATTTTCTTCCTTTCACAAAAACGTTAAGATTACCATAAAGATGATGGAGCAATCGATAACAAAAAAAAAATAGTAATGCTTTTTTTTCATTCAGACAACACAAAAAAAGACCGAATAAATATTTCGAAAACAAAAGAAAAGAACACTACAGTTTAATCAGTCTTTGTTGTGATGAAAAATTGTTTGATTGAATTATGATTTTTCTGTAAATTCGATAATTTTATAACAGTTTAACGCAAGTGCGCTTGAGCAATTAAATTTATCTTCTGTCATTATCAAGATATTTTAATCCCACATTTTTCACTCTACCGAAATAAATCATTGTAGCGCATTTTTCTCCCTGCTAAAGGTCATCCCATAAATCTGATGGTACTTGAAATGTAATAATAAAAAAGAATTTTGGCTTTAATTATTCTATGAACGAGTTTCATTCATTTCTTTCGATTTATATTATTATTTACCATTCGTCAACACTAGAAATATTTATTGGGTCGATCAGTTTTCACCAATCTTCACTTCTCCTGCAATACTATTTAACTGAACGGAAAAACTTTCTACCTCTTCTATGAATTAGTCGAGTTCATTGAATAAAACAAAACTATTAACCCAATATCTCTTGAAGCATTTGTGCGGCTTGAAACTAATAGAAAAAATCATAATATTACAAATGCGCGCGCCATTTTGACACAACATCTGTAAATCGATTTAATCTTATCTATACGTGAGCGTGTCAAGTGTTGCGCGACTTTTCCTATGCTAACTGGCACTGGTCCGAAAGAGGTCGACTAAGGCCACGGTCATGTTACGAATACGTTTACATATAATAAACCGCCACAATGACAACAACAATACAAATGTATGAGTAAATATAAAATATACCATGTGGAAGAGATTGATGACATCTTTTATTAAAATGATGGCTCTGTATATACGTATTACATTTGTAATATCTCAATATTACGCTTTTATACACAAACATATATTATTATAGTTTAGAATACATGCGATTGTGAGTTCTTGTGTATGGATAAAAAAAATATCCCTGCCATTTTATAAAAAGGCTCCTTGGAGATAAAAATAAAATTGGCATGTGTGATTTGCAACTTTATCGCAAGTAAAATTTCGATGAAAAAGTGTATTGTAGGGGTACATATTTCATGCAATAAATACTGTATTAAATTTGCATATATGTGTGTCATTCAGCGACGTATATTTCACACTTGGTATTCGTTGTGTGCATCATAAAACAAAATATAATACTCGAGCCGTAAGTCTGTCAAAGTTCACACACGTTGTGGTCGCTGCCTCGTTACTTCTCGTGAAGGGATTCTTAACGCTAGATTTACCACGGCTTTCACAAGATTGTCAGTGTATATATATATTCTGAATGACTTAATGCGATTTCGCGAAATGCAAAAATCTATCCGGGCATTGGGTTGAAAATTTTATGTCAGGAAGAAGAAAACGGCGGAGAAAAATTGCCCGAGGGAAAAGAACAATATTGTGCTATGATGAAACGTGACCTTATTTTGACTTTTATAAGAAAAAAAAAAAATGTATTCCACACAGTAACTGTAAATAATTTAAGAGAAAAAAAAAAAGGTACAATATGTCCTCGACACATGACAAAAATAATAATTCTCCCATGGGTGTTTTTATTATCGTTCCCTAATAATAATAAAACACACGTCATACATCTTTGACCGCATAAAACATACACGGTTCTAATACCATTCATGTTGTATCTGTTTATACGGTTAAGAATTTTGGGCAACAATATTTAATGAAAGATTTGTATTAAAAAGGTATTTGCATTCAGATGCTTCATGAATATATAATGATTGTGAATTGGTTTTATTACCGAGTAAAAAACCTAGCTTGAATTTTTTCTATATATATTTATTATTTCACGGACATATCATTTGTAGCATATCGCACGAAAAAACTTAGTAGCTGCAGCTGCAGTCAATTCTGGTCCCAATTTAATTTCCATAATTCCATCGTTCAGTGTCGATTCGAAATGAGAAACGGAAATATTTTTTTAATCAGAAAGGTTATTTCTACAATCCCTACTGCAATGAGTCATTTGAATATGACAATCTCGAAAAAGTTTAAAGTCTGCAATAATATTTGTTTGGTTCACTATTCAATTTTTTAATATAAACTTGGAGAAATGCATAAATTTTTTATGTATCGTTTTGACTCTAGAGTGGACTACCAAGGATTAGTAAATAAATCCGATAAACTTTAATTTAATTTAATTAGCATATTTCAATTATTGTACTTATCTGAGAAACATAAAATGTTGGGGAAAAATTGATTTTCCTCCAACCTCAAAACATGCAAATATCCTCTTAAAATAAATGAACTCTCATACTTAATTGAATAATATTTGTTTTTATATTTTCTCGAATCTATTTTGACGATAGAATAAAATAAAAATAAATCAACACGATCTTTGGAGATAATATTTCCTTACAAAGATTCTTACACAAAATGTTTGATTGCATACCTACCACACACATCACCAGATATTCAATTATCATTGTCTATTTCTCTCACGAACAGTAAGTGATATATATCCTATGACCTCATTCACCCCCTACCCAAATCTCCATTTTCCATACTGCAATTCATCGAAGAAATTAATCCAATGACATTTCCTAAATTTATTACACGAGAAAAGTTGCCAGTGCCAATTCACACGAGAATAGAGTTGGAATTATATCTAGTAGAATTTACTGCTATGAACGTTTCAGCATTTTTCTTGTGTCCACTCTATATATTTCAGCACATAGAATTATTATTGAACCTCACATAAAGGTAAGAAAAATAAAGAAAAACCCACAGACAACTCTATGCATGAGAGAATTCAATACAAAGGCCAACTTCGCCGCTATGAGAGTCACATAAATATAAATAAAACAAAATCAATAAACATATATACTCACTGAGTGAGTCCACGTTCGTTGGCGCCTGCTGCTGTTGTCCCTTGTCCCCCTGATGCACCACCACCTGTGTCGTGATGTCTCCTTTCTTTGTGCACAATACCCATGAGTTTCATCCATGGGTTGTTGGCCGCATGGGCGCCCATGCCGCCACTTTGCCACATTGCGCTCGCCAGATTTGTTCACTTTTGTAGGAGCCACCAATCGGGGCCCCCGCACTAACACTGCAGTAATTTCGCTCGGTCCCACGACAATGGTGGCCCAAACGATGAGCTTTTTACCCGGGAGACTACGCGGGGTGGTGCGAGGTGCCCTGCACGGCCCCGTAGGCTCCCAAGGCCGCCACTCAAGCACCTCCACCATCTAATCTATCTGACCTGTCTCTCTCTTGGCTCCGGCTCTCTTTCTTCTTACTAACTACCGTCTTCACTCGTTTCGTCTTCTCCTCTTTTATTCTTTTATTTTACGTCTCTACTTCGCCGTTTCTTCAACCGGCTTTCACCACTTTTTCTTCCTCATTCGTCGTATTTTCATTGCTACTTTTCACTAACAACAACAACAACAACAACAGTACCCACACAATTTCTTCTATTATTATTTTTTCAATCTATAGACGACGCTTTTTATTTTTATTTCTATTCCACAATGGTTTGTGTAAACGTTTTATTTTGGCACTTGCCGATTCAATCGATGAAATGTCAGATATCTAGATGAGAATAGAGGAATTTATACACCAACTTTTAATTATTAAGTTGAATCATTTTTTCCCGGCGTCATTGCAACGAAGGATTTAATCATCATTGAACCGAATTTTTAATGTTACTATCACCGGGAAGAGTGTTGAAACACGATGAGGAAAGAAAATGCATCTGTTATGAAGTTTGCTGAATATTAATCATGGGGAACTTTGATATTCTTGAAAGCACACCATGAATAATTATCATCGGATAACAGTGAGACTGTGTTGAAAGTAATTATTGCACATTTAAATATGAAATCTAATTTGATATCAAGAGACAATATATAGTGAGTGATAATACAAGTAATATATTTTCTAGTGGAAAAATAAAATCTCAAAATATAGTGAAATCTAATGGAAAAAAATCTACAAAAATATAGAAAAACTTCACCACAAATCTTCGATCAATTCAATAATAACATACATTGGCGAGCATATAGAATATAAATAGGGTCCCCGATTTATCAGTATAATTTTCAATATCTAACAATTTTTATCACTTCTTTTTAACTGCAAAAGTCGTTAGTGGCTTTTTAATTTTTTTACATTTAATTTTTAAACTGTTCCCGGAATACATTACACGGTTTTTATCATAAATCCCCCTTGCGTTAGTCATAAAAACATGAAGATTAAAACTCGCGAGCACCTTCTGCCCCCATGCACTAATTTATAAGAGCATATTTTTAATTCAATACTCCACCGGAAAGTCATCGTTAACCTGCCCTCAAATTTCTCTCTGAGTAAATATTAGTTCGAGAAATAATATTTATTGAAAATAAAAAAGTATTTTCCTCAGGCAACATTATTATATTAGTTCTCATGACCATTCCAATATTGTTTGATATTTATATAAGAACATAGTAACTGCAGATGCAAATATTTGTGCATACATTTATTACTATATGTATTCACAGTGTATAGCTTGATGATTAATCAGGAAATATGGTGGAAAAAAAGCTCATAAAGTGTCCCAATTGAATAATAATTCGACGAATACTCTGGGGACAGTCCCCAAAGCATACAAATTTCCACACGCTATACAACACAACGAATGAATATCATCAAACTTTGTACACCGCAGACATTCATATACACATGTATGTATACGTTGAAAAAATAATTATACAGGAATCGTTTTGAGCACACATGTTCATCGCTGTCATCGTCATTGGGGCTCAATTTGTCTATACGATATCGTCCTTTGAGCATCGTTTCACTTTCAAAGCAAAGGAAATTAATCAGGCAAAAGTGTTCCTCGTAATGAGAATTTATCGGGATTTTAATGAACGGATATCGGCAGTAAAGCGGGCAGGAGAAAAAGATAGCGCACGATGAAAATACACACTGACGTGATTTATTTAACGAACCAGGATGATGGTGATGAAATAGATGGAAGGAAAAATTGCGAATGAAACTTCAACGCAGCAATAGTAAAAACGAAATAAAAAGACATTATGCACCTGATGCACATGAATTTTTTAGACAAATTTCAGTCTTAACTTTTTTTGTGATTGCATGCACGGGGCAGAAGTTCAACTCTCGGCAGAATACTGTGGAGAATGATGCTCACGAGGGAATGTTTTTCGCGCACGATCTAAAAGCAAGAAAGTACAAAAAAGAAAAAAAAAATAAAAGAAAAAACATACAAAAGTATATGGTAAGAAATAATGGATTTAGTTCGAGTCCCTTGGTGTATCATGGTACCGTATTTTGCTCAGGTTTATACGTGTATTGCTCTGACTAATATAGTGGGAGTCTTTCACGTTAAGAAAAAAAAATGAAAACAAAAAAGGATAAAACGAAAAATAAATAATAAAACATCTAAAGTTCTAAAGTTTGCCGTGCGCTCGTTAAATAGTGAGACTCTTTTAACGGAATAGAGAACACAGACTTGACTGAACGCAATGCGGACAAAACCTCTGTATCGAACGTGCACGTCCCAAACTTTTTTTCCCTCTCTCTTTTCCTCTGCATTTCATTATCTTTATTTCCGCACTCGTAGCACTTTCGCATACGTTATATTAATGTTCCAATACAATAACATAGAAAACAATAGGAAAAACAATATTTTGATATGCATTACTATATTTCAATGACGTTCGCAATTTTCAAATGCTTTTGCTTGATATATTCCCAAGCGCAAACACAACGAGAATGCACTGTGGAACTGTACACCATAACAACCTGAATACATATGCTACATATTATCGATGAACGAATATTTTTGCGCAGCACCAACGTTTTAATTTTTTTCATTCTCCACGCTTTTTCCTCTAACTAGAAAATTGCGGTTTTACTCACCATTATATACGTATATATGTAATAGAACAAATGGAGTAGTGCGTTCGATACTAACGAGTTTAATTCCAGACTGGACAAAAAAAAAAAAACAATTTCAAGTGAACAGAAATGAAAAATTAAAATCTATATTATTCACGATTAATCATCCCGCAGTATGAGATTAAATCAATTTAACGTTGGAGAAAATTAATTCGGAAAACTAATTAAATGATAAAATAATTCAAATAAACAACGTTGGTGCAATGAAATAGGATTGATACACATGTCAACCACGAGATTCATTACAAATTAATACATTCTAGTGAGGGTTTCGTTGCTGCTGCTGTTATCGAGCACGACTCTTGCAACTCGACGACTGACCAAGGCAGATTGCCAGAAAAATCTTTGCCTCCATTCAATGTCATATAGAGAACATTTATATAAAACGTTGAACCAGTTGAATGTAGAGATTCTTAACAAAAGGGTATCACAGTTGGCCAAATAACAAAAGTTCAACAGTGGGCTAAACAGCTTACCAAATTGCTTCCGAGTTAAGGAATTGAAAACAATTAAGCTTTAAATCCAGCATATCTCTCGTAATTAAAAACCTTTTACGTTGTCAAATAAGAGAAAAGAAATGGCGTCGTATATAGGTAAGTTTACTATAGCGAATGATGGCACCACGTTCAACAGCTCGCTTCGGCAAAGTCTGAGAACAAAGTTCTTCGGTGTATTTCAAAAGCTCTTAGAGCAAGAGGAAAATTTATACACATATACATGGAGAGAAATTTATATGAATATTTTGCATAGGCCTACGTCAGTTCTGTGACATATATATGTATGTATACGTACATTTGGAGGGTTGCGATGAATGCTATGAGGATACAAATGCTATGAATGTTAAAAGGACACTCAGTTATGATAATTTTTATCATACTTGCATGACAAAAATTGAAATGTGAGAAAGGTCTTTGTACCATTTCTCGAAAGTTCATAGAACATTTGAGAGAGTAATGTGTAGAAAATTTTAACCGTTTGTATATCTCGAAAAAAAAAAAAGGTTTTGTTGGTTATACTAAGTTTACTTGGATCAATAGAGTTTGCCGCATGAGAATTTTGTTCTGAATATTATTCCAGAGGCTTTTGATGATCCATGAAATGTGAATTACTCTTAATGGTACAGTTGTTCATTGCAGTGAAAATTGCGTAAGTTTCCATGCTGTTTATATGACAATACGCTAGAATTTCAGAACTTTACGTTAGTTTAATATTTACCTAGTCCCCATATAGGTCTTACTGAACAGAAATGTCATCCCTTCAGTTCTATACACTAATGAAGAAACTGTGTAAATTTTCTCTGTTGCGTATGACACGTAGTCTATATGTCTTGATGGTATACTTTCACATAATACAAAGTATATTTCAGTGTTCAGGCGCACGCATTATATTATACTTAGGAATATTTTATGTGTGAATTTTCTGTTCGACTTTTCTCGCGTGTGAATAGGAAGTTCGCAACATTCTCAAGAAGTAATCCCACTAAAGTCTCTACATAATGGAAAATTAATATTTGATTGTTGGTTTCGAGAACTTTATTGGAGAAAACGCCAGGATGAAATTTCGGGAGAATACGATTTTTACCTTGTGTATTGTCAACGTATGTGGATCAAAGGATATTTGAGTAGAATGTTGTAATTAAAATTCCGAAAATAAATGAAGATATTACCAAATTCTCTCAGAATATAGCGAAGAAGCAACCGTTCAGAGCACAAGACGAAATTACAACTTTATAGGAAATAATACAAACGATTGAGTAAAGTATATAATTTGAATACCATTTTTTATAATAGAAAAAAAGAATGTTTGGAAAATAGCATTTTCATGACACCTGTATTCGAAATATTACTCTATCATAAGATATAATTCTTTGAAGATAACATTTTTTTCCTATCTGGCTTAGTAAATCAAAGTGCTCTCATAATATGTCCAATGGAAATTATAATCCTAAACTATATAATCCAACTAGAATAATTGTCACATAAAAATAATTCACAACATATCTCATTATTGTTGAACGTACAACCTACAATTGGGCCGCCCTAACTTTGATAATTTTAAACACTTTCAAGATAAATGCATTCAAAAGATTAACAAATGACGAAACATTTGGATGGTAACACAATCGTCTATTCTCAATCAACTATTTCAAAGGATGAAATTGCAGAAAGAATTTCGAATTTCTGTTGTCATATTGTGATCTTCGCTCTGCTATAAATTGAAATCATATAATTATGAAACTGACTTCGTGGTGCTCAAAATTGTCTAAAATTAATAATAATGTCATTCACTTTCTGACTACACCTGCGAGACGCATCGCATTTCTTGTCTACACTGCTGTCCAATTAGTAATTCTCATGATAATAAACCAGTTATTTATTCACTACATGAACAACGTATTTTGTTTTGGCACGAAGCATTATCAAAGTGTATTCAATTAACTTTACTTTTCTGCCCTCTTCGTACAAAAAAACTTCTTTTTGAAAAGCACAGCTGTTCAACAGCATTGCTAATTGGATATTCAACTTCAATTTTCATCTAAAATTACTTACAATTCTTCTTGTCAATTTTTATTCTCACATTTTTCTGTATTATGTCTTCCATACTTGGCATTATATTCACTCTATAATAATAATAGCCAACGGAATTGAATAATAGACGGTGACATTTTTAAAGAGATTGAACGAACGAACTATGCAAACATTCAACAACTACACCACTGCCGAGTAAATGATGATTCCGTTATTGACCGGCTCGTTTTTACCTTATAATACATTTCCCAATGCTATACTTTATACCTCCATGTTTAAATTTACACAATTCTTTATTCACACACACACACACATATATCTTTCGAATAACTTCATGGTTATACAGAGAAATTATCAAAAAGAAAACATAGGACATATTCCTTTCACTACGGCACATATTAGAAATGGCTTCACAATGTGTGATTGACGAACACATCAAACGTCTCACGTCAATTTAAAGTGTATTGAGGAAGGAATTTTAATAGATTTAACATGAGAACGATTTATTCCACTGACATTTACTGCTTCTACAAAATATATGAAAGAAATAAAACCAGCATCCTAACAATAAAAGGCAACAATCATAAATTGTTACAGTTGTCATAGTGAAGTAAATACGAAATGAAAAAAAAATATTCACTCAGTATCGCAAAACACCAAATAATGATCATCCAAAGCTGACCTAACTTAAGTCAGTGACATAAATAAATTTTGTATTCACCATCATTTCTAAAGAATCTCCGTATAAGCTTGCCATAAAGCTGCATGTTTATGTTTTCTTTTTTATTATCCAATCGGTCATTTGCACGGTCACTCCGTGACTTTTCCCTTTCAGCCCTTTGCTTTCTTCATTCGCTTAGATTTATTACGTTAAAACACGCGAATGGTATAGGTACAATGCCTCTAGATACATATATACTTGGGGAATATATTTATCACGATATAGGGGTGACCAACTACATTTGGCAAACAATATTTTCTGCAGTGTGGCCGTGATTTTCATACGCGGTAAATATATAAGTTGTAAATGAATTGTACATAAAACGTGCTATTTTAACACTCAATAAATTTCATTTTCACATTACGATACAATACGTGGTCACGACACAATTCTTCTGTTAGCAAAGAAAAAAATTCAACGATGCACATTATATATCCTGCAAGATTATAATCGAGAAGAGAAAATAAAAATTTCCTCACACTGTAACGCGCATTTGACCCTTCGAAATAATGTCGCGTTTATGACTTGAGCAAGACATTTTACGCGAGCGCTATAAAACATTGTCTCGTATAACGCCCGGCGAATGCTACTTTTCCGGACGCTGTGAAACGACTTATATATGTCTCTCATACATATACATGTGTAAACGTCCAAAGGATCCCTTTGTGTATCGTTGGTGGACTACCATGCATTTTTTTTCTTGTTCTTTTCTTTTTTTCCATGTATCCACGCTCTCTCGAATTTTTTTTTCATAACCACAAATTTTATCACAGCCCGTGAACCTTTGTCGGGTTAAATTTCGTACTACATGACACTTGACACGATTATAAAATAAAAATAATCTGGAGAATAATTTGACAAATTGAGAAATAAATTATTTTTTTAATAATTTTAAGATAGTAAATATTTGCATATATTGGGAATAATTTTTTATCCGACTAAATATGGCGCGTAGTTCTCAATAATCATTTATGGAGTTTTTGTAATGTCTGAACTTCACTCAAATAATTATTTACTATTGATAATTTTTAATCTGGACTCGGAACAGTTTTTGTAATATCATAATTTGTGTCAAAAAAATGAATAGCGAGCAAATTAAACTTGGCTGTCAATGTTCGTATCAGTTATCTTTGTGGGTGGTTACACAGAATTGGCGCACGGTTCGAAATCCGACATTTTCAGAATAATTATATATGTATGGTCATTTTTCCATTGATATTTGTAATGAAATTACTGTTTCCACCATTCCACTATGACAATTTGAGTAATGATTAATTTTAATTGAATTACTGTATAATTGGTATCCTCAAATTAATATACTAATTGGGAAATTAGAGTAAACATATCAGTTGAATTTTTTACAAGCCATTTTAAACATAACAAATTATATTGGAGATATAGCAAAAAGTGATGACACACCGTTCATACATATGCATTCTATTGTTTAGAAAAGTGAAAATGTAGATTGGTGTAGCATTCAATTACAGATCTTGATTTTAAAAATCAATTTATCACAAAATATTATTACTTAAGCACAGATTTCGAAAAAAAAACTGCATGAATTTGGCGACAACGATGACTAAAAGTCATCATTGACTGCCGATCAAAGTCGTGAAAAACTGACAACAATAGAATCCACTTCGAGTATAACACCTACTAATAAAAACAGAAGATTTTTATGACACGATGCGCAGAGCACCTGCACAAATTAATTCTCATTAACAATAATCAAGATACATTAATGATAATATACCACTTCCAGCGCATCATCATAAATAAAGATATAACCACTAAAAAAATGAACCCATAGAAGAGTGACATTGAAAAAAAAAAAAAAAAAAGATGCAAACTACAAAAATATGAAGAAAAATATCATGACGCAAAGTGCGAGTAGAGATATGCCGCATTACAAAAAACGCAACCCCGGCGCCGCATTACCACCGCAGGAGTTCGCATCCCTACTGAGTCAGACGCACGGGCCATATCCGCAACCCCTCGTACCCCTCATTCCACCTGTGCCTATTAATAGTTTTCACCTTCTTTGCATATACCTGTGAATGTATTATTGCAAAAGGTGATGACGCATCATAAATTTTCAAATTCAAATCCCAATCATCATTATTATCATCTTGACACTCATAAATTTTTATAAACCCCGAGACCGATGGTCTGTAAAACATGATGAAGAGATCCTTTATCACCTGCTACCTTCCTTCCTCTCTACTTCCATACCTATTTCCATTTCTCCGTTGCCGCCGACTGAATTCAAACCCAATACACCTCACATTCTTTCACACAATGCACGAATGAACCGATTAAAAAGACAAAATTTTTTTTAATTCACACGCATCCACGTTGTTCCGTTGATAGCATATATATATATTTCAAATCGCTTATCGATAACCGTCACCGATCACCCCACCGCCGTATACCGATCAATCAATTACCCCACATGCATCGCAAGTTCAATAAATTATTGCACCAATAATTTATATGAATTTTTATCTCTCAATTCAATATTGGAATAAAAGAAGCTATATATGTATATATATTTATTAGTTATACACATATATAATTGAAAGGATTGCTCACTTGGTCCGGTATATCGGACGCAGGACCTAGTCGCGTGTCAAATAAGATAAAGCGAAGGTAGCGGGCGCACGAGACTCCCGTGCGGAGCCCAACGTTTCGCCTCACTGCCGGGCTCACTGCAGCCTGTGACGCACCATCCCCTTCTCTGCTACTTCCTCCACCGCGCCAACCCCGCGCAACTTTCTCTCTGTTTCACTCTCCCTATAACGCCCTTTCTCTCACACGATTTCTCATATTCTTTCTCACTCACGTTTCATATCACTACTATATCCGCATCTCTTTTGCGTCCCACTTCTACACGTCTTGCCTCGCGCAGTCAACGATGTTCTGGCCCTGAAGTATATACACACAAGGTTTATACGGGGGACGGCAGCGGCCGGGCAAACGGCGGCGCACACCTGCGCTGTCCTCTCCAAAGCACAACGAACGCTAATATACGGTGGTACCGGAGCTTGGCCAAGCTTTGGTGGGGACATTGTGAATAGTACTATCACTGGCCTCACTGTCACAAGTATAAGCCCCCGAATTGTCTTCCAACAAACCCGCAAGCATACACAAGATAATTAAAATTCCAACTGGAGGTTTCAGCATAAACCTTTTTGAAGAAGCCAAACACTACTTGTCTTTTTACTTCAAGATTCTCTTGTTGTGTTTGATATAGTGTGTACTGAAATGTTTGTTAAAAGTAAATACTAGAGAAAGATATTATAAAAATTTAGTTTTCATTCGAATTTTATTTGAGTTTGTTCTTTTGACAATATGTGCATTCAAATTCACGTTTATATTCGTCAAATTTTTGAAATTGTGACATTTTTTTCTCGACGAATATCAAACCATTCCAAATGTTATGTTGCAATTTTAACTGTATTTTTCACGAAACAATTCTTTCCACTCGAAGTAATATGATGAAAACACATCGTGTCCGATTGCAATTGGATTTTATCATTATATACTTAAACAACACCAATGCTGGATTCCCTATTATAAATTGCATCACTCCAAGAAATATTGATTGGAAAGAATAATAATTAAATTCCCGTTTCATTTTAATCATGAAATGAACGAGAAATTTTTCATTTGAAATAAAATAAACAAACTAACATTGACAGTTATGCCATTCAGTCCAGTACACTTCGTAGAGTATATATTCATATATGATGAAGCAGATGCTGTTTTGCTTCATCCTTGCTTCATCATTGGATAGTAAACATAAAGAGAATAACAATGTGTCGCGATGTAATATATAACTCGGGTACGTGTTCACCACCTGGCACCCCTGACTTTGCGTGTGAATGATAGCAACAGTGATGTGGTGACGCAGTGGTATCAGCCCATATATATTTATTTTGTGTATGTATACATTGTTGTCTGAGTGTGTAATGTATGTACACAATTGCGGTATCGATGTGAAATTGGATCGTGACGACGCAGCTATAACGTACCTTTGGAAATGCATCGTTGCTATACAGACAAAGTTGAGAGCGCAAATTTAGTAAATAATACTCGAATAACATCGTTAAAACCACTTGAATAAATAATACAGTGAAATTGATATGAAACAGTACTCAACAACTATCAACCATACGGTTGCAGATAAGAAATAAATTTTGTTATAGTGCAGGAAATTTATTTTCCATTTTTATTTTAAAAATTCTGCAAAGATGGTATATTTTTTATAGGGCCATTTGAATTTTTTCCTAAATGATTATTATTTTTACTATATTCCAACCGCGGTTTATTTTCATTTATATACTGTCATAATATTTACTTTTACTGCGTGGTTTTTTTACTGGAAAAGTTTTTCGAAATCCCTTTACGACTTGCACTCGTCAATGTGTGCTGGACGAAGATGAATGTGTTCTTCGTATTTTAATAGAATATATGATGGTGACATTGTCAAGAATAAAAATATTTATGACTTTTATGCGAATAAATGTGGTTATGACAGATATAATTGTATTGAATATGTATCAGAGTCAATATAGTTTTGGAATATTATTTTGATTTAGTATCAATATGAAATTGGATAATGTTCGATGAATAAGCACGTGTGAATTTATAGTCTCGTGCTAAATAAATAACTTTTCAATATCATGTAAACCATATGCAGTTGGTGCAATTTCGTTTGGCTTCAACGTCTGAAGATTCAATGAGCACGAGTGGAAAAAAAAAGCACGTCACAGAAGCCTCATAGACAGTCGTATGCAAATCACAATAACTGAATAAAAAATACTAACACAGTTGAAAAAATTTCGTTCACTTCAAATCCAATTTAGGAGAGAATAAAGACAATCAGTTTCCAAGAAATTTCATGGCAAAAATAGGACAAAAAGTATAACGAACAGCAAAAAAAATTTTAATTTATTATATTTGTTGAGGCAAAGTAGATAATCAGAATCAGAGGAAGAGACGGATTGAGAATGATTCAGAGAAGGAGAGCGAAAAGCTCCATAGCTAACACGGTTTGTTGTTGGAAGTTTCCCTTCTCACGAAAGTATCTGTACTGTGATAGGTAATTAAATTTGTGTGATGATACGAACCTGCTGTGGAATAATCTGTAGAATTAGTTATGCAAATATAAATTTGCTCGGATGTATTTGTCGCAATTTTCCAAACCCGAATAACATTTATGCAAACAAAACCTCTATCATCATCATTATCATCATTATATATATTCGAGGATTAATAGTTCAGCCCCCAGAGTTGCGTTTACTGATAAATGATACGATCATCGAATAACGATTAATTTTCCGGGCACGATAATGTCTAACAATTATTAAAGGACATTGTTCTAACATTATCTGTCAATATACACAAAATATAAATATAGGCATTAGTGATCAACTGATTGGAATAATTATTTCACATCATGATTTGTGTACACTTATGTTTCATGAAGACCAACAATACGTATCCGATGGATGTACAACTAGTTCCATAATTATGAAATCTGCCGTACATCCCCCAGTGAATTCGGTCAACTGTAAATTAGCTCACAAATGACATTACTGTGTACGGAACGCCGGCGGATATTAAATCGGAATTGAACTAACGTTATGAAGCGAATGAAATGAAATGTATTTTCTACCGATGAAGTTATGCTATCAGAGCCAGTTTTAATATGTTTATCATTTCAGTTTTAAATCTAAAATAATGATAAGGAAAAAAATAAACATATATGAGTAATGGTTATATGAGTCGTGCGTATTGTATATCTTTAGCACCGAAGTTTTTATAGTTTAGACAGGGAAAAAAAATTAATTTGAATTTAATCTAATAAATTGAACTCATATAACGACTGTTTTGGCATGTAAAGTTAAACGAAAAATGATTTCAATTTGAAAGCCTCTTTGTAAATTGAATATAAGTATCAAAACACTTCACATATACATGCATACATTGACCCACGATTAGAATTCAACCATGTCGTTACAATTAGTTTAATATTTTTCCATACTTGAGAAATCCTAAGTAAAATTATAAATCAGATGAATGTCATTCAACATCATTATATGAACGTAATTCGAATTGATCTGAATGAAAGAATACTCTTCAATTATATTGAAATCTAAGTACCAGTCCCAATTAAGACTTCGTAATTTCAATTCGGTTCAGTTTTTGTTAAAAATATCATCTACCCTCCAATCAAAATCTAATTTGGCTTAATCAAATTTTTTTTCATCCTGGGTGTACAACTTATCCTGTAGGGAATAAATGTAATCATGAAAGCCGAATTCCCAACTATTGCGAAAGATATTCATTTTCAACAATCAAGAGAAAATCTATAATACGTTCTGCATGGTGTAAGCTCACAGTACTCATAATGGACTTGCACCTCTATTCATATTACACAATAAATGTACGAACATCTATGTCCCTCTGGTCTAAATGCCATGTAACTTACATCCGAAAACCTTCATGATGAAAATAGTAATGACGTAAGTGTAAATAGAAGTGAGATTAAATCCACATTTCAATATTCATGATTCATATTTCTCTTTCTCCCTAATATGAATAATAATTAAAATGCATAATGTACAATTACATGTAAATGATACCTTCCTACATATTCAAATATAAACTTATTTTTAGTTTATGAATATTATTTAATTATAATTGAATCACACTCACCAGAGAGACGCATGATACTGCAATAATCGATGACTAACTGCAACCATGAAGAGAAGCCAACAATCCAAATAGAATCAATAGAATATCCCTCCAAAATTACATTCGAAATATTCGGCAACAGAATTGATTGTCTCTCGCTCGGCAGACCTGACACTGTGTGCCCATTGCGAACAAATTATGAACCTGTAAGCGAAATATTCTTCATTGAATAGGAATCATGACAAACACAATTGATCAGTAATTCAAAATACAAAATTCTCCACTCTACCTGCAGTTATTCATATCGCTCTCTCTGTCGTATGTAATTTCCCATTCTCAGGCGCGAACTTCTCCTCTAGAGAACTCCCAAGGTAATGAAAATGGCGCGGAAACGTTATGCAGCGTCACTCTGAAGATAGCCATGCATCAAACCCTCGTCCATGAGTCCTTGCGGCACAGCACGGTACTACTAGTCTAATCATGTCGGTATTGCAGAGAAACTATGTATCCGCACGTAACTTCACTCATATGTATCCACGTTACCGACAGAATTTACTTATCAACGCCATCTATCATTTCTGCGTCATTTATATTTGATTTATTTGAGGTTATGTCATTGATATATTTAAAGAGATTCCCTCTCCAGTTTGTATTTGTGCGGTTTAAGTGTACAGACACGGGCTTTGTGTTAATAGATTGCGAGATAAATTTTCATGTAACATGGTAAAATTGTTTACGTGGATATGTGATTAGTTATTTGATAATATTTCTGCAAGAACACGAAAATGTAGTATATGACATTCTGTTGGGAATTCGTTGTTGTTACATATATATAAATGGAATTGATTTGATATATAGAATACATGATATTTGTCAAAATGATTGTTTATAAAGAATGGAGTTTTAATTTTTCAATTTTTTTATTGTTATTACTTTATGGAATTTGTGATACCCATGCGAATGAAGTATCGAATGATTTGAAGACGGAGTGAGTAATTTTTAACCTCAATTATGATTACGATAGTAATATGCTACTTATGAACTTTCATAGAAAACTGTTCGATTAAAAATTATCCGCCATGGTAGAATTGGCTGAACTTGTGTCGTTTACAATGCGGAAATAAAAAAGTAACTGTGATTAATTATGACGAGAATTAGTTTTACATGATCGAAGATATATACATACAAATATATATATATATATATATATATATATATATATATATATTTTTTTTTTTTTTTCAAGAATTGTAAATTATGGTCATATCATTCTAATTGTTTAGTATTCTGGAAAGAAGGGACAAAGATGAACTAAAGTTTAAATCTTTGATGATAATTATACTCATGGTTTGAAAAATTGCATATCATTGTTAGAGACTTCGAATTTATCGATATTTCACAGGAAACATTTGTTTCTGATGAACGTATGTCCTCCTGAAGTTTATTAAACAGAGCAAGAAAAGTTGCAATATATCGTAAGACCTAGATTAAATTTTTGCAACCCTTTCAATATTTATTTCATATCAATATAATTATCTCCATACTTTTCTATCACTTTCAGGCCTGAGACCGAATATGTGGACCCACATTCTTTTTATTATAATAAACATACAAAGACACAAATGAGAATAGAACCACGCGGATCTGGGAACGGACACAGTAATACCGGTCTAATGTGAGTTGAATTGATATTTATTCTAAATTACTGGATAAAAATTCAATATTAATAAAATTGATTGCAGTCAGTTCTCGCCAGACCAACAGTGCAATCGTATATTTGATGAATGTGTAAATAACAAGATGAAAGACATCCCTGATGAATTATTTTCCCGCCGTATTATAAATCTGTTAATGTCTGTGGCGAGTTTCGAGGTGATATATATTTTTACTAATGCAATTAATAATCATAGCTCCATTGTTTCATATTTCTAATGAAGATTTTTTTGTCCCTTCAGAGAATTGATGATTCACTTATTGGAAATATTGTGATAGAAGTCACACCATCACAGCTGAAAAAATTGAAAAATTTCGGATTGGGCGAAACGACTATGAGAGATATAGATTCTATGATACCAAATATATTCAAGGCACCTGAAAAATATTTATTCCAAGATACATTCTCATTCATTAAACACTTGTGCATGGAGGCATTTATGCATGTATGGACCATAAATATACAGTATTACTTCATATCTTTCTATTATAACAATAATTATTAATATTACAGAAAGATATTGTCATTGGATCACTCATTATTTTATACATGACATGGATAATACTCACAACAAAATGGAATATGCTAAAATTAGCTGGCATGACAATTATGATTGTGTTAGCTGCAAGTTTTGTTATAACGTGGCTACAACTTTTAAAGGTAATGTGATTCTTTGTAAACCATAACTATATGAATCACATTTATACCTTTTTCTTTTCAATTGTAGGAAGCTGAAATTAAACACACTGTGAAACAAATGTTATATATAGAACTTCCAAGTCATTGTCAACCAAATAGAATGACGTACTGGGATAAAATATGGATGATGTTTTCCTGTGAGTTCTAATCATTCATTGTAAAAATAAACAATCAATTCAAATCACTTATCTATTGTTGCAATAAAATTTCTTTTTTAGCACTCGATAGCTGTCACAAGCATTACGAGGCTATGATGGAAAATCCATTCTTTCAGGTGACACCTGCCCAAGCGCTATCTCAAATGGTTGGAACTTGTATTTTGCAACCAGCCAAATCAATAGGCGATGCACTCAGTGATTTTGTGCATCACTCCACAAGTTAGTTTGAATACTTATTTGATATATATTCAATTGAACTATTGGTATAGATCACAGGAACAGTCGTTAATGTATAATTTTTATTTCCAATTTCAGAACACCTTCCTTATCCTGCTCGACTAATTCTTGAGCCGCTCATGATCGTGGGAATATTAGTTTTAGCAATACTTGCAATGATTTGTTTGGCTGGTGGATCAATTGGATGGGGTTTAGGACCATTGACAATGTTTTCATTGAGAGGAAATAGTCAGTCAACAAATAGTAAGAGCATTAACAATACAGAAAGGAGAGAACCCATAGAAGTGATACTCAACGTTAAAGTATTAAATGTTATCTTCATGAATTTAATTCGGGAAAATCGTATTGAATTATTATTTTTTAATTAACTGCTATCTCGAATTGTTTCAGGTGACACAAGATGGCGGAATGCCGCAATTAGCCGTAGAAGCTCTTAAACAGAAGGATAATGCAACTGTCACTTTATTAGAAGATGAAGAAACCAGACACGGATCTGTTAATGACTCAAGTAAAACACCAAAGTCAGAACAATCAGTTTTAACTCGACTGTCCCCACTAAAGCAACATAATGAGTGTAAACTAAAAATCCTCAAGACCCAAGGATTAAAAATTGATTCCGCCAATGTTGATTCAAGTTCATTAAGTACATCATCGGTATATGATAAATATGATGGCGCGCGTGAATCAAAGATAGAAGAGACCGTTACGGAATTGGGAAGTGAAACACCAAAGCAGGAACAATTAGTCC
Organism: Zele albiditarsus; assembly: GCA_958496275.1. Taxonomy (NCBI): domain Eukaryota; kingdom Metazoa; phylum Arthropoda; class Insecta; order Hymenoptera; family Braconidae; genus Zele; species Zele albiditarsus. The sequence continues at coordinate 16,842,977 of OY292408.1, forward strand.
CAACTCGACAGTCCCCATTGAGGGCACATCGTGAATGTAAACCAAGAATCCCCGAGACCACAGGATTAACTATTAATCCAGCTAGTGGTGATTCGAGTTTATCGAATACATCATTGATATATGATAAATGTAGAGACGCGCATGAATCGAAGATAGAAGAGAGCGTTGCGGAATTGGGAAGTGGAGATAATTGAGTGAGTTAGATTAATTTATCGTATTTTGATTCTTTTTCATATTATATTTTGCTTCGTTATATATTCGCACTGTAGTATTTTTCTGACGATTATCTCTTACGAACAATAATTTATCATCCTGTCGTATGTTTGGATAAACTCAGATTACCCTCCGTTGGGCTCTTCAAAAGTATACCCGTACTCGAATTGATTCCTGTGATTTCAATCACGTATGTATAAAAACCTAATATAGATCAGGGTCAATAGTGAGCCAGTAAATTCTAACGGAATAACAGTTACTGATCAAACTGTGATAAACAGGAATTCAGATTATTTTAATATGCTGATGAGTCGAGTGGCCGTCGTTAAAAAATTATGTATACCTTAAAACAAAATTAGAAGACTATCTATTTATTTGAAGAAATGTTGAGGTTTCACGTGGAAGCTTAACAATTTTGTGAATTATTGGAAATCCTTCAATTTTTCCTAGGTAAATCTGATTTTTCGTATTAACGTCTGGACAAACCCTAAAACAGAATTAAATGAGGGAATTTTAATAGAAATTTAATTTCTTTCCGATATATTCGTCCAATAATGAATCTGATGGCTTTTAAGAATGGCATGAATCTAATTATTTTTATTAGTTTAAGAATCTCTCTCAGTATCTCTATTTATCAGATTAACCAACATTTTCTATTTCAATGATATCTGCCTTCAAGCATTGTGATTATCTAATAAACACATATATTACGCGAAAAAAAGTAGAAGATACTAGTAAATCATAAATATATCCGTGAAATATTGTGTAACTGCACCATATTACGCATTACAATATGAAATTATACATATTTTACATACAAACCGTTGAATTATTAATGGTCATTTTGAATTCAAGTATATATAAATATTTATTCTTTGAAATATACCGTAAAGGTACATACTCACAAACCCTTTGAATTTAGCATATATAAGCCGATGCTTTATCAACACATTTTCACATGTGCGCAAAGAGATATTCTAACAGATGCTGCACAAACGGATCCAGTATTCGGACCCACAATATTTTTAATGCATATACGGTTGAGATGCTCGTTCTTGTGGAGCAGTGCGACTGTTACATCTTTCTCATTTTTCTTTTTTTTTTTCCTTTCCTCCTTTTTTCTTAGCACGTCGCCTGCTTCACACAATAAAAATCGTGTTCTTAGCACGGTAAAACGTGTTGTAAAACCAAATAAAAATCATAGTTGAGCGTGCGTGTTGTGTAAACTCAAGGGCAATATATACCATAAACAAAACTAAAACCCACGATGGTAAAATGGGATATAAGGGTGGCCTTATGCGGTCGTTCATTCGTGCAAAAGTACTCCAACCATTTTGTACTGCTCGTCATGTATATGTACATGGATGCGCCAGTGAACATGCAAGAAGGCTATCAAAATAACGAACCCTCGTCTCATTTCCGAGTGCGTTAATCGCGCCCGGTTGCACCTGAAACGAGCAGTAGCGGAGGAGCACTCTCGTTGCACATGACCGCTATACAAACCTAGAGTGAAGGCAAAATAAAGAATAGAGGCAGAAGAGGCAGAGTGAGAGGAAAATAGAGAGCACGATGCTGAAGCAGGATACACAGCCAACACCACATCTGCCACATTTTCATTGATACCTTTTTTACATGTTGTGCCACAACCATTCAGTGAATCCAAGCTACCGAAAATTTCGGCGCTCGCGTCAATCGAATCTTGAGAAAGGAAAATATTATGTGGCAGAGATGTCAGGTATCATTATCAACATCCTTCAGTGGCGGCCCTTTGCCTTTATTAATAATTTGTATAGACGTTCTGTACGGTGGATATGATTAACTGAATCACCGAAAGATTTGAATCATTCATTTATCAATATATATATTTACAGATTCAATCATCCGACAGATATGTTTATATGTGAGTGCAACGAAAAAAATTTTTTTTATTTTGACAGGATACATAATCAACAATGTGAACAACTGTATTTCGATACATCACATCTGGTTTTCTCATTCATTTATCTATTCACATAAACTATGTCGTGTTATGTGTGTGTGGGCACGAAAAATTTTTATCCTTGATGTTTTATTCAAGTGGAATATGTATGTATCTCATATGTGCGTTTGTTTTTCGATTCATCAAGGCAGCAAACGAGACACTCATCGTCCGTTCATTGGAGACGATATGAAAAAAAAAAAGGCCAACTGCTCGTAGCAACATGCAGACGTTCTATGTCCTTTTTCTTCTTTATTTCACTCTGGGCGGACACTATTGTAAATTTATTTTGATTTTCAAGCTGATTTCGAAAATTAAGGTACCAGTCAGTTGTACGCCACTTGCGATAAGATATATCTGAAGAGCCGCCTGCAGAGATGCTCAAGGCTAGTTTAAAGTCTTAATTATGGGTCACAGGTTTGGAACGTGGCGTTATCGTTAGAACTACACTCTACGTTCTGTGATATTCCGTTTTCTCTCTTCCATCCTCTCTCTTTCTCTCGCCCATTCTCTCCTCGGCCACTTTCGCTCCCTTCCTCTCTTACTGTCTCTTCCACGGCTTGAATTGTTGCTTCTACATCCAGCACGGACGCCTGCACAAGAGACAGCCACATGTAAGCACAGACGGAAATGTTCTGTGAATTACATTCATCGTGAAGTTTATACGAATCTCACTGACGCATCCGACAGCCAACGACCATTAACACATCCCACGCTTACAAAGTTTATTTCGTGTATATTAAATATATGTTATTATATGCCTCGCGTGACCAATGACAGTTTCAATGATCGGTTCATCTAATGAAAATAAGATTGTGAGAAGTGATGAAAAAAAAGTAAGAGACTTTTTTCCGTGTGTGAAATAGAGACGTGAATGAGTTGGTATATTTCGAAAGTCTTCTGCTGGCCACGAATAAGAAGCAGAGATAGATAAACAAATCACAATTTTTATTTGGCTAGAGTATAAACCATGAGAAGGATGTAATAAAACTTTTTTATGAATAGCAAAATACTGAAAATAAATTTCTTTGCAAATGAATTTATTGGGGCGAGAAATTTCATTGCATTGACAGAAAAAATTGGAATTTTATATCAAGCCGTTCAATAAGATAAAAAAAAAAATAATATTCAGAATGAGCGTGAGAAAACGCTACTTTTTTTTTCGTTTATTAGAGTTCAACGCATCAGAACTATTTTGTGAAAGTTGGAAAATTAGTTTTTCTTTTATTATGATGGCCTCAATGATAACACTGTAAAAAATTGTTTCAAACACGAAAAATTTCCAAATACTTCTCTAGTCGTCTAGAAAAATATTGGAAAATATTATACGATTGAAAGATAATGTTTCAATTACATGGAATTAGAAAATAACGCTGATAAAATTCCATTCTTTCAATTTAATTCAACAGATTGAATGATTATCAACGAGTAAGAACACTTCATTGCATTCAACATATTTTCGTAAACATTGAATGCCAATATTGAATTTTACTTCGATTTGATATTGTTGAGATTTATTACCTATCAATGATTTGTCCTCGTGGCACGTGTTCTTAACAAAAATGACAATGTACATGCACATACCATGAATGCATATACCGATCAATTCCATTGATGAGAGATGCCCCAAGCGGCAGTCTCGCATCATCGTGTCATCGATAATTGATGTATGCAGTCACTAATGGTCATAATTACCTCGACCTAATATCCATCGTGGAATCTCTTATTACTCAATGGCACATGGGATATACCTGTTCAACATTGTTGATAGATATAGTCGGACACGCCTGTGGTCGTGTTCAGGTAACAAATTTACACTGACGTTAAATACATTTTGTCGAGAGAGTGTGGACGAGAGCAAGACAAAGCAAAAAATAGAAAAGTTGTGAAATGAATGAAGGGGAAAAAAAATAATGGAAAAAATCCAATATATCTTTTGACTTCTCTTTCATAAATTTGAACGAATAAAGAGCAAAAAAGAATTAATTAACGGCGTTCAACGAGAACCAAGAGGTAAAAGGGACCTGCATCAGAGGGTAATTAATTATGTGAAGTCACTAGAGGTGAGATTGAATGGCTTTAGGTCCAACATTCCTTTATATTCTATGATATCAAATGTTCGTTTTTGACTCTAGAAGACAAAGCGTGGAAAATCTCAGTGCGTGACGGGCTGCCATTTGTCATTTATGTTCTGCTAAAGAAATTTTCACAATTAAATGCTCTCTTTGTAAGCATATTATTAAACTTCGCACACACTATTATTTCACACATAATGGACTGTATTAAAATTTTATAGTTACATTTTTAAATGTATACTTATGTCTTGATCCCTATCATGTTATGCTGAGAGTCAGTTTCTCCACATTGTCTGAAGAAAAAGTGTTTTTTATTAATTTTTACGATGAAAAAAAAATTTCTGTTGTCAGAAATATCGTTCAAATTGTCAAAACTATTGGGAATCCTCATTGATGATGATTGAAATACAGTGAAATGGCAGTGGTGTATGTCAAAATACGATTTTTCTTCGTAAAGTCGATGTGAACATTTCAAGTATGTTTGGACGGACTGATTTGATATGTATTCATCAACTACAAACAATTAGTTAACAAACCGAATTGACCTCGAAATTTTTTCTTTCCACAAACCAAAACAATCAATTTTTACTTAGGTGAATGCGAAAGCTATTGTCTGACCACAACCATAAATTTTCCCCCAATTCCCCGTTAATTAAAAAGACACCCACTTTAACAAGAATAGCATAGACAGTTCCATCCTTACTCCAATTTAATGCAATGATAAATTTGGGAATTCTCAATACATTTGAAACCTGGAACTCTCTCAATTTTTCAATTTCATTATACTCGTATTATACCATTTTTCATATTTATTAATAATGAATGTGAATGATATTGAATGCGAATGCGATGTCACGTGATGTTAACGAATTACGGAATATATATTCATATGTATACGGCAGTCATCTATCGACTTTGTTTGGACCATACGTGAAGTTTAATCCTCGTATAAAATTCAACCAACTTGATGCTCACATTCCCAACGGGCTGGAGATGTATTCTATAATAAGCTTATGTGTAGGGCGTAGCGTGACTAACAAGACTATCTCGCGGCTGCCACATATAGTGGCGCACTTGCAAAAGCTTGATATACTCGGTGACGCCCTGCAATCTGAAAGTACCGTCTGTCTGTCCGTCACTCTAATCTTGAGGGGACGTCACGTGCCCGTACATTGCATGTGTATTTGCCCAGCAAAATATATAGTGAATATATGTATGTATTTCCACGTACAGATTGTTAATAAATTGTCCTCTTCAATGTGTTTTCAATTGGGTCTTATAAGCTGGTATGCATTTCAGTAAATATGAGATAGGGGTTTAGGAATACATTGTTCAGGGTACATGTTTCGTTACCAGAAATAGCGTTATTAGATATACCGTCGTGGTGGTGATGATAATAAAAAACCATACAATATGCTATTCATATAACTCTAGATGAAAAATCGTCAGCATTGTTGATTGTTATCCAGCACAATGATAAAAAAAATGATTACTTGATGTTCTCAAGAGAACTTTTTTTCATGTCTCAATCATGTTTAGCGATATAATATTCTCAATTATATGCATTTTGCTATGGAATTATGAAGAGAATATAGTTCTATTTGCGATTGACTGACAGCTACTGAACCTGCAACAAATTTTTATCTGTGCATCAACCATGGTCAGAATTGAATCCGATAATTATTCCGAACACACATCAGTAAAAATTCCTTATTAAAATTAAAACAGTAACAATTTTAAACATTCCATATATAAATTGAACATGCAAATATTTTGTTGTGCCAGTGAACGAATTCGCTGGCCAATCTCAATTAAAATTATAGATGAAAGCTTCAAAATTGCATTTTAATTAGATTCAACTTTCGATATTAAATTGAATTGTTTTGCAAACTCTATATGTAATAATTCGATCGTTCTCCCCAACAAACTTTTGGAGTGCATGTTTCATATATAACTGGTGGTGGTGTCCAGAAGCGCATCACACTGAAAATTAGCAATGCTCAGACATTAGCATCAAACTCATCTCTGACCTCAGCGGTCGAGAGCCCAAGTCTCTTGGGGTTGTTGTGGTCAGAATTACCCCTCGCCGAAACAAAGCAAGCGAGGGCTGACGACAGGCAGTAGTCCTATATCGTCGTATCCCCATCATCCAGTGGACACTCATAACAATATTATACAATATAGAAATTAGACATACACATATAGCTATGTACCTTTCACCCTTCACTTTAACTTCCCCTTGCACTCACTATCACTCACGAGTTCACCAACGAGATGCTTTATTTAATTATTCCGAGATCCGGTTTTACGCATGGGGGATTTAAACCTGGATTAAGCGCCGCAGATGGAGTAGGCGTGTCTCTTACTGACACGTTTCACGCAACGTTGTGATGCTCCAATACCGAATATAAGCTTCTCTTGTGCTGGGCTTCATCATCAAACATATACATGTACACATTCGGAAATCGTGCAACATCTCAACGAAGCTTTGCGGGATTCAAAGTGCGATTAGGATGAGATCGTAATACAAGTACCATCGTCAATAATATATGTTACATATATGTGTACAGAGTACAGTTACTGGAATATGTTCCAAATCGACTGTAACACAAGAGTTTATTAGGGTGGAATAGGTATACTTGTTTGATTGTGTTTGGGAAATATGGATTAGGTAGGAAATGGAAGCTGTAGTGTTGAAATGTCAAGTTTATTATTGGACTAGGTTAGTAGCGTATATTTTATTTTTTCATCTGATGCATATAATATTGTGTTATTCCCCTCGTATTAATAAAATTTAGTTCATTTATCTCGATAGTATCGAGGGCAGAATATCCTCCGCACAAAAAGTTCTGCATGTATGACATCTGGAGAGAAATAGACCACGGAATATACTTTGTCCCGGAAGTATTTTTAAGATTATTCAGGTCAAAGTTATATTTTTTTCGGAAAATTTTTCACGTCGGCTATCTTTTCTTTCTACTACCCTAAACACATCTTGTTGACCGCAAATAAACGCTTCACCCAGTAATATGCCATACACCAAGTCACAAAATAGCCAAATATTGCGAAGGGTGTATTTTTTCCTACGATGATAGAAGTGAAACAAGGGTGCTTGGGTTGTGTCCTGCAAAATAATAAGACGAAACAAAAAAGAAACAGAGTGTAGTAAAAAAGTAACGTTCAATGAGCCCCGGGGTTCACGAGGGTTTTATCCCCTTTGGATAAAACATTGATTCCACTTTACCTCGAACATTGAAAGGATCCTGCATAATATGTTGGAACGTATATAAATTCGACGTGGTTTTTCTTTCTTCTCCTTTTTTTCTTGCACACTCAAAGTGGTGGGAGCGAGAGACGAAAAGAGACCCTGATGGTTCGATCGTGTCGATAACTCACGATTGAAATCGATTACTTGGTATATAGAATTTACGCCTCAATGCCAACGCAAAAAGTGATCTCATGTATTTTTTACTAAAGCGGTTTTTACATTTCGTTTTTATTTTTCGATTGAGTGTATGTATACATACACGTTCATTTTTACCTCATGGAGGCTTCTCTCAACAAATATTATTTGCGGTACGAGCATAGAATTGGTTTGTATTAAATTTTTTACTACACGTGCAGAAGGAGTTCTAGAAAAATAATTGAATTTAAACGCGCACCTGAAGTATAAATAGTATAATATTTAACTCGATGCATTTTATATCCTGTTATTGGTTTCTCAACTTCCATTTTCCACGTTCTAGAATTTATATATATATATATATATATATATAAACTTGGAATACACCAAATTTATAAAAGTCAATTTATATACTCGACCATCAATACAATTTTTCCTTCGGACATTTATATGTTTGACAGATCCATAGAACAATTTTATACAGTTCTATACGTGTGCGGATGTGTATAACAAGCGTTCGCAGTCATAAGTAAATTGGACATATTGACGTGGTTCCACGCTCGTCATAATTTCAATTGCCTCCATTTTCTGTATGCTCGCACGATTTTTCTACTACATTCAATTTATTTTCTACAATATGTGAGCATATTATTTTTCAAAGTATACATACCAGGAGCGATTCGATTGAATTCATGGAAGTATTTTATACAAGTGGAATTGACTGAAGGAAAAAGTATGACCACTTAGTTATATTTTTACCAATATCGATCATATTTATAAGTTACATGGAACCCTAGAAACTGTAACAAATATATATACCCCATGATATTTGTCGACAAACAACGTATTTCTGTCGTTGCCAACAGTTTAGTTGGAAATTAGCAATAGTATATTATATATTCGAGTTATCGTGACAATATGAGTCGCATGTTAATACTTATCGCACGATAGATAATTGAATGATTCATCATTTTTATTTACAAAGTAAGAAACACAATTGTCTCCAAATTTTCTATGTAGCGTACTATGTTTCTACCTTGATATAACTTGTTATCAAAATGATAAGAAGCGTTTCAATATGACTATGAAAAATATGTACTTTACTATCACTTGCTAGCGGTGATACAACGTAAAAGAATCCCACTTTAAAGTACATTATTTTAACTCTCAATAAAACAAGAATTCTCACTTTGTTCTCGACAATTTCTCTAGTATTCTCTAATGTTTATAATCTGTCAAAATAATGAAGTTCAATTATAACCACAAATGTTTATTTTTGATTGACTTTAAGAATTTGTATATACATTTTGCTTACTATTATAATATTCATAATACCGTGTACATTATTTATCGTGCGCGGCAACTCCTTTGATTTCGCTGAATTAAAGGTTTCCCATACATCACATTACTGTGCATGGGTACGTGAGAATAGCCTCTGTCTCATACTATACATGCCTCATATATACGAAAATCTCCACTAAATAACACTGTTTAACTTCAAATATATTCGCATTCTTTCATTTATATTGATAAATAATGCCACAATGGTATCTATATTTAGGGGAATTAAAGTGCGAACTCTGCGCATCCCGTACAGTTAGGACTCCTCAACTGTGCCTGTGTGGGACCAACATTGACCGTTGGACGCCAATGAAAATGTCTACACGGGTAAATCACTAAAATCCTCCACTATATCCAATACATACAGCATCACGAATTTGCTGTATTCCCACACGTGCCAAATCAACGTGAACACACTTACATACCCACGTATATAAACACGTAAATGCAAAATATACTGTCCAACACCACAATGTGTGGCTTGTAATGTAATTGCGGACGAACGTGCGAATAATACGTCAGCACAACTTGCACACGCTATTTCGCTATCGAAGTATATGTACTACAATGTTTATATACAATTTCCTGTATCCACATCTAAATACATATATACATATACGAATACGTCTACATCTGAGAAATTTTTCGCACCCTCATGGACGAAATGCCACACGTAGACATATATTACATTCATTGATGCTCCTTTATAGCGTTGCAATAAAGTGTGGCATTGAGAACAAAGCAAATGGGAATCCTTAATGGTTATTGGTTCAAGCCCCGCGTATATATATATATAATATGTATTGCTGTACATGAGAAAGTCTCTCTTGCACATTGCGCGTGTGGTCGCACAACCACCTACAGTAATTTATCGCAGGTTACATTTGGTGTGAGCGAGAATGGGCGAAAACGTGAGTGACTTGGGATGGGTGCATCAGTGGATATCAACAATTTGGGTGCAAACGAGTGCGACAAAGTAATACAGATAGACATAGATGGAGAGTGGAGAAGAGAGAGCAATAGGAAGGGTGAAAAAGGGTGGGTGAGAGGGAGGCAAGAGAGCACTGTGCATCGGGGTGCCAGGCCGTTACTTTCAATTAGATAATTGGAACTGTGGGCAATTCGAGCCGATGAGCTCTCTGCGGTAACGCGAAACGCATTGGCTTTCCGCACACGAGCACTCTCATATCCACATATGGCAGTCCTTTTTCGCCCTCTCACTTCGCTATTTAGTTTGCCTTCACACTGATGGTGTCATTTGCAATTTTTGCGAAAGAGTTACTTCAACCACTATCATACTGCACTTAATTGTTTCAAATATGCTATACATTGAGAATTTTATATTGATATTGTATTTGTGGAAGATTGTACGCTGGAAATGAAGTATTGATGATTGGAGAATTCATTTTACAGTTAGAATGAAGATGAGTTTTTTCTTTTTTTGCATACAAAATTGTTTATTTCTCTTACATTAAATATTCATGTTCAATTTAATATCGGATTCACAATTGATTTGTTATAGGAAAGTTGGATGGAGAAATGGAGAGAGAAATTGATGACCATAATAATGGCAAATAAATTTTATAAGCACTTGAATTTTATTCTGAATATAGTGGATTGAGAAAATGTTTAAACTGAAATTCGTGAAATATTAGTGAATGTTGATTTTTATTACGTAAGTTTGTCAGTTAGTCAATATGAGGATAGAAAAAATTTTGGCAGAAATATTTCATGGGAGAGTGTGGAAGTGTCATAGCTCGTAATGCGTCTAATATTATTTCTCTTTTATTTATCAACTTTTATCACGTTTGACAAGTAGATAAATAAAAAAAAGATCCCATTAGCTATAAACACTTTTCGCAAATCACATTTACAGTAGATATTTCTGATCAAAGTATATAATTGGATGACGAGATAGACAGCTAATCAATGTCGCACAGAGAAGCGACAATATAAAACTTCGCAGTCCCAAGTGTTGAGAGTCTTTTTATGAGATAGACAAAAAATGAGAAAAATATAAAATAACAAAAATTCTCATAAATTGTTGGGAAATTTATATCAAATATTTATAATATATTGTTTCACACAATCCACTCTCGCAATTTGTTACGTATAATTTGTTATACCATTGACTTCTTCTATAAAAAATTTACCCTCTCTAAAAATTATTCTATTCCAATGGCTTGTATCCCTAATGTATCCTCCGTTTTTTCGGAACACTTCATTCCAGCCCGCGTAACATATCTTTGAATACCGATCTTCGTTGTGCCACGAACGTTTAGAACTTCAGGCACATTACTATTCGAAAATATAATTGCATTCAGATAAAATGGATATCCATGAACTAAAATAATCCTCATTATATCTAACAAATCCCATGACGCATCGTCGCATAATAATAAAAAAATCCCTCTAAAAGGAGTAACATAATATTCATAGAACAGTAAAACACACCTAACAACGCAATAACATCTTTATTAAATTCTTCCTTTTATGATATTTTCATTACATCCCACTATGCATATATCTTTCAATTTTATATCCAACAAATTGAATGCAAAATGTGCAGTTTATGAAATTCTAAATAACATCCAATACCATCACACACAATCTTTCATATATACAAATTTTACCATTGGTTTTTCTGTTATGCGCCGTCACAAAATATGAATATATATAATATACAACTTTATAAAATAAAAAAGTTGGAATAGAAAATATGAGCAGAAGTCGTGATTGAATCTCAGCCTCATATATATATATACATAAATATTGAGGGTGAATTTATAGAAAGACGACGCAATAACACATCGACAAATTGTTTCTCGGGTTACATGCATACATATACATATACATTTATACGTTCACTGTAGTATATATTATCAATCGACGTTGGATCAGGGGTGAAAAAGCGAAGGAACGGGTGTGTCTCACCCGAAAATTCATCCACACCCACATATACATATATACAAGTGCGATGGATCGAAATATAGAGGGTATAGAAACCAAAAGAGGAAATTGTGAAATGAGTCTGTATGAATAGACAGATATATATATATATATATATATATATATATAAGGACAAAGTAGGGAGAACGGAAAATATATATCAGTATAGATGATGACACGATGGGGGAAAGAAGTGAGCAATGACGCGATGGGCTGGAAGAAAAGAAGAGAAAAGACGTGAACGCGCGTTGTGTATAGTATGCTGTCGTCGTATTTCTGGAGATATTAAATATTAATCCCGCGAAATTACTAGCGCGCTGGCAATCTTTCGGTCTGCTCGTGGCTCGCTCACCGATGTCTTTCTGTTGCTCACTCGCAATCCTAACTCGTTTTGATTCTATACTTATATATATCGTCTATTTCTACACTGAGCAACGAGAGAAGAGTAATCTAGGCGCTGGATTAACCCAAGCTTAAGATATCAGTTGGGATTTAACGGACTCCACGAGATCTTCTTCATCGTAACAAGCACGCCCAACTCTTATGTTCGCTCTTCCCCTTCAATCCCTCTTGGCCCATTTTCCTCTCCTTTGTTCGTTGTATAGTTGATGGTCTGGAGTATAGGGATACATAGATGGTTCAATGTTATCTTTCAATACTGGGCCGTTGAACGGAATGAAAGGATAAAATAATTTATGAAATTGAAAGCTGTTTCAGTCACAATGTGGTGCTAATATTTTTCAATAGGTGGGATGAGTTTATTATATGTGTAATTGAGTTTGATGGGATTCGTTTGTAATACTCGATTAGGAGATAGTAATAGTTATATTTGTGAGAAAACAGTTCCGGTTGTATTCGACGAGAGATGTTCTTAAATGGTAATGAATGATTTTTGTTGAATGGAATTAATTGAATGTACAGTTGGATGAAATTGATTATTTTTTGGTGATTAATATATCGCTGGTTAATGAATGGAACGTGTTTGATGGGAAGAATTACACTTTGTTAAATGATATTGAGTCTCTATGGAGTGGAAAATTTTATTTGAAGATTTTTTTTCTTCAAATTGACTTAATGAAAAATTATGGTTATTCAATTATCATTGATATACGATTGACACGAATGGAAACTATAATCCATTAGAAGCGATTCATTGTGGCTGTAGTGGCCACTTCATTCTAAAGTTTCAACTTCTTTTTATTAAGAGATATTTGCGAATTAACGACCCACCAAGTTCCCTGCAAAACTTCAAAACCTGTAATTAATTGTTTCAAAACAAACTTCATGGGTACATTGGAAAGATGGTTCATTCCTATTTTATCCGAGCATACAGAGAAACATGTGTAATCCGTTTTGACCGAGTTATTGACTATCAAAGTAAGAGGGGTCGTGAACCCTTTAATCACACATTAGAGGTGAACCATCCATTGTGCGAGATTTCTTCAAAGAGTAAAAAAGAAAGTTGATAAAAAGCTCTACAAAATATTTTCATTGCTTCACTTATCCCTGTAGTTTTATAGTCCACGGTACCACTCAAAGTGTTGGCACATGTGAAACACTCTCAATTTTTTCCAAGTTAATGGAGAATACTGACAAATAATCAGTAAGTGCTGAAAAAAAAAAATTTAATCTTGATACGAAAAGTCTGCTTTTCACAATAAGCTATTTCAAATTTTGTGCAATAAATATTCTCACAATTGGTACTATAAACGCGTGCGGTTGGCACACACGTACACATTTGTCAATTTGATATTGACAATTAATTGGAATATATCTATTGGTCCAATACAAATCACAATTCCAAATTGTCAAATTATCATCCGACACGAAGTGAAAACGTGCGCGATTGATGCGCGGTTCGGCTCATTGTTATCATCAATGAGGGTGCGAAATACTATAGTAGACGTGGGAAGAGTGATCCACTGATGTTGAACGGATGGTAAATACAAACACACACACACACACACCCCTAGTGACGCGTGCACGCAAGTTGAAAATGTCGCTTTCTCTTGCACTACTAAAAGTGTCATGATGTCTCGAGTGATGCGGAAGAGAGTCGTGGCTATAAATACATATAGATATATATTTTATTCTGTGGTTAAACATGTGGGATCACATTGTGTGTGGTGCTCAATTTGCTCATGACTAAAGTGTATTTAACCAGAAGATTAAACCCTTGAACGGTAGGCATAAGCGTTTATTTTTAATGGTCCAAGATGATGAAGATGAAATAGGGAGAAAAATAATAAGGGGATGAGAGAGAATGGAAAATATGTGGGAAAATTTCAGCAATATATTTTTGTAGTATGCCAAGGGGTTTATTGTTACAAATAGATTGGATATACCGTGAACCTTATACAGGGTGAGGAATTATGGGATTAAGTGGATCTTTATTATTATTTGATTCATTTATAATTCAAGAATTTATTATATATGTATGGAGTAGCATAGGATTTTAACTGCTCTGTTGGTAATACCGTTTTTCTATGTTTTTTTCAGACGCCTAAATAACAAATCTGCAATTTTCATCAGAAATGGTTGGACGAAATTTTATTTTATATAACGTGGAACAAGACAATAATTGTTGATTACTTGCGTATCATATATTTTTTTTTAATGCAACACCACTAAAACTCTTTATGAAGGATGATAACGAATTCTTAAATATGCATTTACATGTATATATTTCTTATCACTCCATAAGGAATTTACTAATTATATTGTATGTTCTATTAACATGACAATTAACATTTGGTTTTCTCTGTCACTGGTATTGGAAAATGCTTTGATGTGTCAAATTCGTTATAATATGAAGGTGGATTTGCCAAACGCGTTATTCGTTTTTTATAAAAAATATATCCGAGAATACAACCAGTAAGCATCGTTGTAACTACTAGGCAAATAGCAACAATATTCAGTGCCATATTCGATGCAAAAGTTTGAGTTTCATACACTAGTTCAATAGTTGTGTGGAATTCCTCGTCAGAGCCAGTGCTCAAACGTGCGTAACAATTCCATGTACCGACATCCTCAGAGTTCCAACCTGTGGAAATACCAGTGATGTATTTATTATTCATTATTATGCCAAACACAAATGATAAAAATAATGAAATAATATTTTTATTACCGTTCAGTGATACGGAACAGGTATTTTCATTTTGTGAACGTAAATATTGCACAGCATTATCTTCATAGAATCCATGTCCATTTGGACGAATCCATCGACAATATTGGATTGTTGCTTCTACACTGGGTATGAGTTGGACAACCAATTTCGGAACATCATAAGCGACATTTACTGTCTTAAGAACTGGAGTAAGATATGAGGCTGTGATGAAGAACAAAAAACCAAGATCAATTAAGTGCAGTTGAAATGAAATTATGCTAGAAAATTCTTCCTAAAAAAAAATCTGGCCTCTCTAAAATTTCATCCTAATATTTCCCCCAAAGATTTACCAACAAAATTGAATATTTTGAGTCTCAGGTGTTATAAACAATTACTCTACAAAGAAAAAATGGATTCTTATATCGAATAGATGTAATCGATACTAATCTACACCAAATGGCAAAAGACTCGTGAAGAAAAACTGTCTATGACAAGCATGCCTATCAACCCTCGCGAATCTCTAAATAGAAAATAAACCAAAGCCAAACTAATTTATTACTAAAAAAACACGTATCCATGTACAATATATTAGAGCTGATTTCTCAATTCATTATGAAATACACCCACTGATTATTATAGTCAACGTGATTCAGAACATCTTGAAACAATGTCAAAATTAACAAAGTTAAGACGCGCTCATCTCCTCACTTGATTCCAGCCATCTTACGTAATATGATTCCCGGCAATACGTTCAATTTACTTAGAAACTATCCATTAGGTAATATAGCTGAGAGTCATTAAGATATTGTACGTAATTATGCGATACATGAAACCATTGACTGCACAGCTATTTTAATTCAACTTGCGGTTTCGCAGCATGTATCGATTTCGCAATTAAACCACCGAGAACACGCTCTCAACTCTCAACTTTCTGCACTCTACAGTTATTTAATTTTCCCAACTTCTATACTACTCGATATACATTTCCATATGCAATATCGGAAATATCGAGTGTACATGGAGTATCGTAAAATAAACAAAAATAAAAGATTTATATGTCTCGATACTGCAATTTCGAGTGAGAGCCCGTTATCGGAAAATTGGTTCATTCATCACGATGGAGCTACAGTACACACGATATATATATTTTCATACAAACCTGTGACCGTAACTGCAACTGTTGACTCTATTTCTACACCCCCAGTAACACCTAGTCGACAACTCCAATTGCCTATGTCCGTATCGTTAGCATTTTCAATAGTCGCACCACAAACACCAACTGATAGACCTTCACCGAAGTATGGTAAGGTATTTGGTGAATTGATATAATTCTTCGTTACGGAATAATTTGTGCCATTAGGACTTCGGAGCCAACAGTAATCGAGGGATTCACTTGTTGAGCATTTTATCTGAGAAATTGATGATATGAATAGTATATCGAATATTATTTTGTGCTGTAGCATTATTCTGTTATCATATAAATTTGTTTTTTTTTTTCCATTCAATATTACCAAGAAATTATCTCCACGTTTGACGTAAACGTCCTCCGTTGTCACATGTGAACGTTGAGTATTTTTTCCTGTCAGATTATCAGTCGACACGTATGCACTGAGGATATCCCCAGTGTAGTACTTTGTTGCTAGTGCACACTTCCATAATCCATAATCGTGAATGGACGGTTGGCGAATAGTCAAACCGCACTCATCAGGATCTGATTGTGAATTTCCATCGTAGCCGGAACCGAAGTATTCATATCTATTGATAATTATCATTGTTCATTGAATGGTTGATAAATTGGTGCATTTATTCATTGAGTCATTCGAATTTGATTTACTATTTATGAATAAAATTTACTTGTCGTTTCCAACTCCTAGTAAGACATTGATTACCGTGCCGTTTGGCGATGTGAATTGACAATATTTAATATTATATACATTAGTTCTACACAAAATGCGAATTGTGTTATCTTCAGTGGTACTCACTGACACATCAACTGCCTGAGGATCTGGATATAATCGAAATTTATAAGATAAGCGAATGATTAATATTGTTTTTAGTTGTCAGCATTGTCAAAATTATTCAAAAAGGTGTTTTAAAAAGAGGGTGAATTGGAAAAATTAATGTCTTTTCAATACTGACCAACAACAGTGACGATAATTTCTTGCTCCAAGATATTCATGCTGCTCTCAGATAGATAACGAGCTTTCCAAATTCCTGCGTGTTTAACACTGACTTTTCCCACTCTATATATACCCTCAGATTCCCTCAGTGAAATAACTTCACCATCAGGTCGTACTAATTCAAAGTACTTGTGCTCCGTATGTATAATTGATGGTATTCGAATGTTCTCAGCACCAAGAGACAACTTTTCATATTTCTGCACAGTTAAACAAATGATTCGTGAAGTCATAAATGAATCGTCCATGAAACGAATTGACAGTGGTCAAATGGATGCTATGAAAAAAGTATACCTTTTCTGGTCGTTCACTTTTGGGATTTGATTGAATGACGAAACTTCCTGATATTTCACTGTAATCGCCAGATTCTTCGATCAACCTCCAACTACCTGACCATCTTCTGTTGATTGGTATTCGAATTCCATGTCGTCCATAAATTTCAAGACCTGCTGATGTTCCGTTGCCATTCTCACTCAATACGTAATTGGTATTATTCTACAAATCATCACATAATGAATCATAATATGTAATACATAATAATTGAGAATAATCTGTGTAGATTTGTTGGAAGAAATTTTATTTACGTTATCACGGTTGCTAATAATGTAAAACTTTGTGATATCATCGAATCCATCTTTGAAGTATAGAGTTGCATAACCACCATCCTCCCCATTAAAATTGGCTGTGGGTTGTATCTTTTGTACCTGTGGAATGTTATCGAAAGAGTCATTTGAGTATTCACTCGAGTCGAATAGCGATAATGATTAAGGAAATGATACACAAATCTATCCAATGAATAATTCCAGTGTTTGAAATTTGACAATCATTATATCATGGTTTTGAATTAAATGGAAAATATTTTTATGGATGAATGAGAAAAAAAGTGTGTCAAAGTATGTTTTGAGGATTTAGCTACTGAAGTTATTTTTCAAGAAAGGAGAATCAATTAAAATCAGATAGAAATGTAAACCATTTGTCGGTTTAAGGTTCACAATATTAACTTCATGAAAAACTTCCTAAAAATTATCCATCTTTATGAAAATATCAGGTTCGAATTTATAATTTTTAATATATAATTTCTATAAATTGGGAAACATTGCTGATTTTCATTTCCTCAACCACGCTCTTCAAATAATAATAATTTTGCGATAAATATTTTTTGAATGACTCTTCGCTTTAGTATTTAGGCTTAACCCGTGTGAATGGTGAAACACAATTGGCTCCCCCATATTCCACGTACCTCTTTTACGCGTAGATAATAACTGATCTGTTCTGATGTAGTTATATTATTGACGTCACTTTCGTCACTAGATTTGACAGTGGTGTTGATTTTCCACTCTCCGGAATGAGTGAAATTAACATGTAATATCCGAAACCCGCAGAGTCGATTGCCACCGGTATACTCGAGAAAAGTAGCGTTGCAATCCGGATAAATGTTGTAATAAACACCATTATGTTCGGTAACACACTGGAGAAGATCGTCATCGTGACCTGATCCCTGTAACATGGGATTCGTCCCGATTTCCGCCGAAATCACTGTACCTGAAATAAGAACAAAAAGAACAGAATAAATCAATATCCAGCACGTTCCCACTCACTTTTATAAAAATAATGATGAAATAATAAATGCAGAATAATTCACATATTTAATTGGAAAAAGTGGACACTGTCTACAATAGAAATAAAACTATGAAAATCAGTTGAACATTGAACAGAATCTTTGGTATACAGTCGATAGGTCGATAATTTAACGAGAAATGTGGTGATGTTAAAAGAGAAATGGGTTTGGTAAATTCCTGAGAGAAATTGGCGAGTGATGGGTTACAGTGAATGGGTGGTGCTATTCGAAAACTATAAATCT
The DNA here is from genome assembly GCA_958496275.1 of Zele albiditarsus. Taxonomy (NCBI): domain Eukaryota; kingdom Metazoa; phylum Arthropoda; class Insecta; order Hymenoptera; family Braconidae; genus Zele; species Zele albiditarsus. The sequence goes on from OY292408.1 coordinate 16,862,080, forward strand.
ACAAAGACTACTATGTCTTCACTGAGACTAACAAGACTTTTACCGGATATATTTTCAACGAATTTAACGACCAACAAAAGGCCGGTAAATGTGAAGAGGCCCCTCATTACGCGTCGAGAGTCACTGCGACTTTGAGACTGTGATTGTAGTTACAACTGTATTTATATGACGATAACCTATCGGTCATGGATATTGGAAATATCCAATACACAATATTCTACATCGAATGTATAATCTTGAACCACGCACTGCGTTTATCATTTATAAATATACACTTATTTGGATTTTCCGATAAACTTTAATTGCATCATTGTTAGAGTGCGTCGATTAATATTCATTATTTTTTATTTTATTTTCTTACATGATTGAGAATATTGATCACACTGAGTGAAAAAGTTATTTGTATTGGATAAATAGTTAATGATGGTTTTTATTCGTGATATGTAACAATATCATATTCAATTGATCGTTTCGATAACAATATTCTACATCTTCAAAAATATTCTTTGACCAGAAAGAAATGTCCTTCAATACAAGATAATATTATTTGGTCACATGTTGTAAAATGTTGTTACAGTTGTTCACCATAATTCTGAATGAAATGTTCTGCCCGAAAAACAATATAGATGTAAAAATAGTAATTATTATTTGGGGAGAGCTATCGTTGCTATACTTTTTGACGTGTTTATTTATTGCGAATAGGAATTTTATTTCTAGCTGGTGTGTTTGAATACAATACATATATTGATCATATTTCAAATGTATTCGTATTAACTTTCGTTTATGAAATATGTATTTCATATTCATAATTAAAACGTATGCCAGTACTTTATCGTCAACTATACCAAGAATAAGAATTTGATAAATAGGAAATTATGGCATAATTATATCTTTTATTCATATAATCTGGCGAATGCTAAAAAAAAAAAAGAAAAATGTTTCGTCCTCTTTGTGGAACACAGTTACAAAAAAATTTTTATTTTATATCGAGACAAATTCAATTAATCGTCTATTTGGGTCGAGCAAATCATTTATTCACACAGAATATTTATTCATTAACAGTAATCAATCAATTCGAGACTAGAGATAGCTCATGCGAACTATCAGCATTGAATAACAATAAATTATTCGTCGAGAGTTATATAAGTTATATTGGATGCAACTGTGAGTGTTTTTTCATGTCGAATAAAGTTTAGTGACTGTTAACAAATGTGCATTTTTGATTGTACAACGATATGTTTAGTTTCACAATATGGTTAATTTTATTTAAACGTGAATTGAGTACGTCTCATTAAACATAATGAATTGAAAGTTAATAAATTTTACGGAATAGAACGAAACTATTTTTGTTTCACTGACCCAATTTTCACGTTGTTTTTTGTTTTGTTTTTTTTTTTTTCGTACTATTGTGTAAATTCCGATATGAAACTCCATTTTATCATTTCATTTATTCATTTAAAATTGTCACATAAATATTGTATCATGGACATACATAAATTAAATCACGCTCATCATCGTATTGGTATTGATCAATCAAATACTTCCAACATGTTTATCCATTTATTGGTTTCGTCTCTATGTACATAAAAAATCGTGATTACAACTTATCTTAGCAGTTCATCGGGTGCTTTATCGCGTACGTGCCGTCAGTATCTCAAGTATATCTCACAACAACATGTGGCGAGTCCCAAATTACTTAATTAATTTTTAATTCGGCTTTGGTGACTCGAATGTTTCCATTCACGATTGTTTCAAAATTGTTGTTATCGATCATGAAAATATATTTTTTATTTTTAACAATCATTACAGGAAATATTGTAAACAAATTTTTTTATACAGTATGAAAAAGTGACGGAAAAAAAGAAATGAATAAATATGATAAGTAAACAACGATAAATTAAAAAGAGAATTGTGGAAGCAGTTTGTCAATCGATCATTCAAATATTGATTTTTCATTTTTGTGTCGAAAGTTGCGAGTCTTTAACTCGTATTTCTTCACTGTACACGATTAAATTGCACAAATTGAAAGAAATATAGAATTCCCAATATTATACATATAATATTTATTATTACACGTAATATAATTAAACACTATACTCTACAAAAATGTTCTCCACGTAATGAGAATTTTTTAAATCAACGTAGTCGGTATCTGAAATACTTATCGACAGATATGTTCCAAATTTTGCAGTATCATTAATGGAATGTCATTTTATAGTTTATCTTAAAATTTATCTAATATCTATAACAGTTCATATTTTGCATGAATTTGAAATCGCCTTATAACGAAAATAATTTTATTCCAGAAACATTCGGTTCTTTTCGTGAGTTCCCAATCTCGTGAATATATGTCCTTAGTTCAAACCATAGCCACATGCATACTGAATGAAAAGTATTTTTGCTTTTTATATATCGGACAAATTTTCAAAAATTTATCATCCACGCCAATAACGCTCAATTTCCTCATATTCAACAGCATACTAAAAAAGTGTTTTGAAATTCGATTTTCTCAGCCAATTTCATCATATATCCTTCACAAAATATGTATCATCATATTCATAGATTCACCAAACAATCAAATCATCAATTTCTCAAATAAAAATTTCTCAAAAACATCTTATTCAATGGTGTTTTCAAAGGGACCCAACTCCTTAATGAGAAGTATCACTATACGCTGTGTGATTTTGGTGGTCGAAAACACATGCCCATACCACAACGTATATACACTACAGCTATACATACTCTAAGGGATTTAGCAAATGATATTATACTCCCAAAATACATAAAGTCCATTTATATGCCCCCTCCCCATATACATCATCAGGCAATCCCATTTGAGATTAGACATGGGCGTGAATTGTGTTACCTCAGAGTTTGAGCGCATCAAAGGCAAATTCTCAACTGAGATGCATACGGGCCACGTAATTGATATGCCTGATGGGGGTTTCCAAGTCGGATAGTCGATTACCATAATCTTATTGCGGACGGCTGGTTATGGTGTGTCCGCGCGCGGCCAAGTCTCATAGACGCTGTCATAGCTTTATACCGTGTAATACACAAGGGATATCAATTCAATATACGGAGATATCAACGACCCAACACAGTATATATATATACATATAATATTGCTTACAGTCGTTCAACATGATTGGATCATAAGAATTCTATCTGTTGTTTTCTGTTGTATATATTAAAAATAATATTTCGATCTACATTTAATATATTATTTATCAATAATATATTGCGGTCAATGAATATTTTTACATTTGTTGTTGCGATAATTTTACTCGCGATTGGGAGCATGATATGTTGGTAGTGTATGCACGTTGCAATTAACACGATACGAGTGCTCTTCAAACAAACGTGTTACTTGATATCATATAAACGTGCGATCAGCACTATACATATATTGGTAGGGCAGAGTAGCCCATTAGTCAACTCAACGCACTTTGTATTTATGTAGGTGTGAATTGTGTATTTTGAACAGTAATCACATTCGGGTATGGTCAAATGATTCAATTTTTTGATTTATTCTATACCGCAAAAAAAAAAAGGAGACGTATTTTTGTTTGTTTAGTTATCATCGAATCATTTACAAATAATAATTATTATGATGGTGCTATCATTGAAACAATTATATCTGGGACATAATTGATTGCATAAAAAAAATATAATGAAATTCGAACTATTTGAAATTTGTTTCTATTAAAATTTTTCTTTTATTAAATCTTGATAACTTCGTACATCACATTCGATAGGATCTCAAAGTTTACGAAAATACCACGGCTTTTTCTATTTAGAGATAATGATTATTTTTATATTTCCAGACAGTTTCCATTTCAAGTTGATAAAGAAAAATATGAAGAATAAAGGAATCGACTTAGTATAAGAGAATCTCTATAACTCTATTATGGCACAATCAAATCACACATAATAATAAAGAATAATTAATATAAATGGATTATATCCATGATGATCTGTAATTTTTTAATGAATAATAGAACTTACTCTGCATTATTCACCATAAAGTAATGCATAATTAAACCAATTACCTGTTATCCGTGAAAAAGTGGTGGATAATTGATTTAAATTTTCATTATTCATTATAAAATAACAGATTAGTGAATCAGCAGTGCACTACGTGCAACTCTGATACAGAAACGTATCAACAAAAAATTACTCCACCATCATATAATAGTGTAATAATTTTCTCAATTCAATCTCGTCAATACACGTACATAAAGTCTGAGAAATTTCAAAAAAGCTAAAACCGTTCATCATAATATACAAAGCCATATATATATATATATATATATATATTGTAAACCATATTCATTTTCATGTTCAAGTAATAAAAAATACTCATACAGTATCAGGCGTTGGTATTTTTATTTGTCAATAAATGTCTGTCACATAACTATAGTCGATATTGCGATATTAAAAGTTTTTTAGTGCGATTAAGTGAGAACTCATATCGAATTGTGAGGCATGGCACACGATTAACTGCATTAAATACGAGCGCACATTTATCAGGTATATAATAGAGATGTTACCCACACGCCATATGTCGCGCAACATATCGATATATATATACAATACGTAAATATCGACGTATAATATACATGCACATTCATACATGTTTATACCTATGTAGATGACTAATATCAATATAGATATATTGCAGTTATACACATATGTATAAATAGCATTGTCGAATATGAGATACAATGTAAGCATTGATCGGCGACCCACTGTTAAATGGCCATGTCACACAATAGATATCCTGAAATGCGCGACAAATAACGTGGCAAAATGCAACCCTGTATTTACAATCGTACAAAACACTTTTATATGTACATTTTGACAATATATAAATGTGTATGTGTATGTGTGCATACGTAAAAGGAAAAAAAATTGTGAGTGCCAGTGCGATGTGCCTTTTTTCCACAAATTTTACGTACATATATGCGCCCACATTCAATTTCACATCTATTCAACGTCAACATATTTTACATCACAACACACATTTTCATTTTGGTACATCAAATGTTTATTGGAAAAAATACAATTGTTGTTGGATGTATTTGGTTTTCCGGTTGTTGACAAAATATTCGTTATTTATTAAAATAAATTAGCATTGTTGAAAGGAATATTGTGGTAGTGATTTTTTATCTACAATACAATGGCATTTTAGAGAGACACTTGCTTTTATCCAAAATGTCCATACTTTTGCTTGCATTCATCATAATTTCATTTTTATTTTCATTTTTTTGTTCGAAAACAGTTCAAAAGACTCTTCTGTACTGTTGGGGAATTTTATTCAATCAATTTTATTTCCTCACGAAATATTTGTGTATTCGAACTCTGTGACTCTAATTCTTCACATGTGTATCTAAAAAAAAATATCCACATTCATCCATCATAATTACAATCTACAATTTATTGTCTCGAATTGCCGCAAAACGTGTCTGAGACATTTCCATGTATTCTCACATAGGCCAAATAAAACGAAATTAATTTTTTAGTATACCTACATAACAGATACGGAATTGAGGGTAAAATCAAATCCTTATCTTGCGCCTATCCAATGCTTCGATATTTTTTCTCAGTTGTCTCTTGATTCACCGTTGAATTTTCACGATAACATTGTGAAATTTGATATAGCAATAATATTCCATATTTTCACGTCTACCCTTTCATACAATATTCATTTATTGATATATTAATATTAATCAAATATGTAAGACCGCCAGCATTTCCCATTCGCATTAACATGCATTATTAATATGCATCAACACATAATTAGTGATGGATAGGGTCACAGGTGTCCAGGTGTTGTGCATTAGCACAGTAATAGCATAAGTACCATGGCCAATACGAGGATATGTACATGTGTGTCAATATGTATAATATATATCTGTACATATACATATACAATATACCAATGAATAGGTCTGGCACAACGCAACAATACTAAATGTGCAACAACGCCAGTGGATAGTATAGAGTTTGGATCAGAGTAAAGGGAGCAAAGCGTGTTGGACGATGCGATGTGGCGCTTACACGTCAACGCGTTCATGGACAACTTCCAAATGCAGTGGCGCACGAGGAAATGAAACTGTGTCAAATGTATAGGCAACGGACATTCGAGCAGTTGCCTCTACGGGACATAGGTACACTTTCCCCATTGAGCATTTATACCACACACCAACAATACTCATCCTCCCTTTTGCTAACTCTCTGTTACTATATACATATAAAGTCAGTAATGTTACACGTGTGTTATCGACCGAATGTAATTTGGGGTATACCACATATGTTGTTTGGTACAACTGAGAGCACCTGCGGTCGCCGAATGGAAATCATTCGACGAATATATATGTGGAGAATTGCACACTTGGAAATTTCAAGCCGAGTATCTCTAAAATTTACATACTAACAAAATTGTCAGGCGATGGACAATTCAAAATATGTACGAATTGATTCATTGGCATTAGAGTGCTTGTTGAAATTGAACACGATGAAAATTGGGGTCCAGTGTTTAGAAAATGATTACAATTATTTAAGTATTGATGCCAATGTTGGGAGTGAAAAATTCCATTCAAATATAATTTTTTAGAATAAAAATGAAAAAAAGTTCAAGAATGTCTTTTTTATGACACGAGTGGTAACAACATTACTGTACTGTGGGATATAACAGTATCAATATAACATTTTTTTTACATATATCACCATTCCCAAATGTTCACTTATAGTACTAGACACGAAATTGTCGTCAAATTTTTACAACGTACAAGTCGAATATTACTCTACCTCGGTACAATTTTCCATAAAAATAGTAACAAGTATTTTTATGTCATTGTCAAAAGTGCCATATTTCGTCTCAATTCGCTATAATCAATGCATAAAACACTAAGTATAAAATTGATTATTTCATTCCCCCATAAAACAAAACTATGTATAAAATTCCACTACTAAAAGATACAGAAGGAAATTAAAAAGTGCAATAGAATTGTCTTTATTTACAATTAATTATTGCTACAAAAAATATAACTCTGTCAAGCAAATACTTTTTTATTTCACAATACTGCTCGATAATAATTAACAATTTCAATTCTATTATTTGTCCTTTCATTTTCATTTAAATGGTACATACACAAGAAAAATACAAAAAACTCATAAAACCAAAATGCTATCTGTAATCTGCTGCAACAGCGAATGCATGCATATTTTTTTTCTATTACAGATTAGTAACTACAAAAGAATTAACCAACGAACAACAGATATACGTATACATATATATATATATATATATATCGTGATAATGCACAAGGGAGAATTGGTATAGCCAGTCGGCAGCAAACCTGGGGGATTTAAGATTATTGCGCGTGATATGTAGGCACTATGTGTATACTCGGCGGGCGACACCTATGCCAAACATACATACATACATATATAAAGGCGGGACAACAATAGTGAAACAGGCGCGGTAAGTACTTTGAATATACGTACATATATAAATTAATTGTATATCTGTAGGGTGAATATATACACAGTCTTTCCTCCTCTCCCTTCTTTTCTTCACTCTCTCTTTTGCTCTGTGTCTCTCAAGTGGGCCCGCAAGATTAGAGGGTTGGTTTTTGTTGGATTTGCACAACAATGCCTGGATTAAGAGCAAACGGCATGTGCAAGAGAACCCACACAGCTTGCTGGCGAACCGCGTTCTCATTTCAAGGGATACTTAATCCCCGATGCTCTCCAATTTGATACATTTTTATCCGACTGCTTTTTTTTTTTATACTTTCTCCACTACATGTCATTCTGTTATTGTTATCACCCTGCGGATTCGTATATTATGTATGATGGGGTGAGCGGTGATTGCTTACGTTTGTATAGAAGTGCATCTAACGCATCACTGAACGTGTGATCGAGTGTGTCGATATATATTCCTCCCCAATGACCAAAATCATAATAAAATTCAATCTACACATTTTTTTTTTTCTGTGAATTTAATGAAATAGATTTGCGTCAAAATATTGTAATGCGTAATGTATTGTATACGTTAATCTGCGAGGAGCAGTTGCTGTTACGGGGTGATAACATTTTTAATGGCTAGAAAAGTTGTTTCAATAGGATTTTTCTTTTTTTTTTATTTCCATTATCAGTTATTTATATATTTACTTGGTGTTTTTTTTTTTTCTGCCTTTTTCTCGTTCCATTTTTTCCGTTTGTGCGCAAACTGAATGCAATGTTTTTAAATGAATAGTGGCGATTTATCTGCACGACAATATCTATACACCCATGATGTAGTTCACGAATGCAAAAATGGCCAAAGTCCCGTGAGCTTTTTCACGAGGGTATAAAAATTGAATATTTCATGCATATACGCACGTATAGTGAATGTCGACGATGGATAAAAAAAAGAATAACAAAAAAAAAAAAAACATGAAGAAAAAACAAAAAACAAAATGAAATAATGTGAAAATAAAAGAATATGAACATTTTCCGATCGCTCTAGTTGATCGCAATACAAAAGGGATAAGCTGAAATAAATTCTGGTTGGTGAAGCACCATCGCACCAACATATATATACATATATATATGTATTCAGATGTAGTGGCGGTCTACCTCGGGAGAGAGTCGTTGAATCAAATTTAAAAGAATGACTCGCCGCCGGGTATTTATTTTTATTTATTTACTTTTTTTTCGAGAGAGAGAGACAGGGACAAAAGCCTTTTCAATCCTGTTTTGTTTCAAGGGTCTTTGAGGGTGTTTAATACAGTGACTTTATATTTTACAACTCTGGCCATTAACAATGGATAGATTATATAGAGGGGAGAGTCGGTCCAAATTGTTCAGAAAAATGATGGAATATTGAGAACAAAAAAAAAACTTTTCTTTTATTGATTTTCATGTGCATTCGTGCATTGAAATTTAATGACCACCACTCAGTATTATTCAATGGATCAAGATGTGCTACATTTCCTTCATGAATCAACGATTAGAGAATAAATTTATTTATTTACTCAGTAAAATATTGACACAAACAAAAATTCATTTTATATTTCCGTTAAATTATCAATTTTTTCATTTTTCCTAGAGCTCTTTCGCTCTTCTCACCCACACCTGATTTCTAGTTCGTCCGCATCGAACAGTGATGAATTTTCTTGCTAATTTGAACTATCCATCGCTAAAAAAGAAAATAAAATATGGAACCAATTTATTCATTGACAAAAAAAAATTTATTTCTCCCGAATTCATACACAAATTCATATTGATGATAAGTTCTCATACGTAAATTATTACACATATGTTAATTTACCAATGTCTTGGTTGCAAAATTCATTCGCTGATTTATTTTCCAAAAGTTGGCCGCGCACGTATATATGCATTGTTCGTTTGAGGGGCACGTTTTGAATTATGCCCCATAAATAACAGGCATATGGTTAGCAGAGTCGACTTTAAGTGTAAATGGAGGTCTCCAGCGTGTGCTAGTCAGATAATTTAGTGATATTGTGCGTGCAATGTTCACTGCTTTTAACTCTTTATAGTATCTAGAAGAGCAATCAATAACAATTAGTCATCAGTCAATAAAAATGATTCAACAGAAAAGAAAAAAATACATATAAAATATATATATTTAATGTACATAAAATAAATTAATGAAAGTGAGAAACATACAATTATATATAGTTGTATCAGAGGTTAGTATATATATATATCACACGTTCTACTTTACACACAGGCAAAACATCATACAAGCCACACATGAGATTAATTCACAGAGTTGAGGCTTTTCCCCTGTAGCTTTCGCCGAGCCACAGCATCATCATCTCTTGCTCCCCCGCCGTGGCTATTATTTTAATTGTTGCCGACCTTACGTCGCGTTCCCGCGCTCCTTAATTACATCTCTCGCCCCGGGCGCACATCGACCAAAGCGAATTCTCTCCACTTTTGCTTGTTCAAATCCTCACCCTATTATAAATATACTTTTTGCTTTCGCTTATTTTCATATCATTTTTTTCTTTATTTTCTCCCTCCACCTCATGTCATTGTTATACAATTGAACCCTTCTCATTCTCTGTCGTTTTCATTCTCGTCAAACGCGATGAGCATTGGGTTTATAGTTGATTAAAAATTGCCTTCATTGTGCGAAAATAATGTGAGTTGAGTAAACAATATGATCAGTTGAATTAATTTTCACAATACAAATAATTTATTGATTGACAGTTCTTCTCCTCTGTGCTTGAACAAAAATTACATCACTATTTATCTTTGGAAACTCGATATGATAATACGTTTTTGAAGTGGCTCTGTAATTAATTTGTTTGAGAACCTTTTAAACACTTTACGTTATATAATTTTTGTTTTTCATTCATGATTTTTGTAATTAAATAATGTCAAATTTTTTTTTGAGACAATTGATACATGCGAAGTGTAATTTTCATCCAATTCTATAATTAATATTGTTGTACTGTTATAAAAAAAAAAGCGCATGTTAACAGAGTATATTTTGGAATTCGACCACGTTTTTATATCAGATTCCATTGAGTGAAATTCAAATCACACTTTCCACCCTAACTTAAAAATGCTCCTGACAATTGTATTATAAAAAAGTAGAACGGATTTTAATTGGTAACGCTTTCCAGCAATTCTAATTGGCAGTTGATGTCCTGAGGTAAAATGCAGTCTTATGTGAATTGCTGCTAGGTTGAAAATTAGACTTTTCCGAGAAAGTTAATTGTTGTTAGAGAATGTTTCTTCGTAACGCCGAAGGCATTCAAACACTCCCTTCTGGCTCTACAAAAGACGATATATCAAGCTAGAAAGATGCTTAACTATATTTCACCAAAAGTTTCGAGACAATTGTGTTTCAGCTTTCGTAGATAAAAATTGCAATTTGTTTAATAATTCATTGTGCGATATGCATAAACATGCGCATAGTATTACCATCAACGTTCAAGTATGCAATATCTTGCAGTTCAATGTTGTCTAAATTACTTTAACAAAGTATTATTAAATATACGAAGGCGGTAAGAATTTATTGAACGGTCAATAAAATATTTACATGCTCTTACATTAGAATAAATATTTGACTGGATCAATGTGGAATACAGACTAAACCAAAGCTCAGGCCTAAATACTGACCAATATCAGAGCTTGATTTTCCCACAATTCTCTTTTCGTCCGCCTATAATTCTCAATTAATTTTTATATCGTTGTCAATAATATTGGTAAACATTGGACTGTTACCTCAAACACATAACTATAATTTGATACAATTCAAACATCAATCTTTATTCCTTACATATTCATCATTTTCACATCGCTGATTTTATTGTTGTGAATTCACTCCCCCATTTTCTATTATTTATTTCATCCCAGTCAATTTCATATGGGAATTAAATAATTTCTTCAACGCCACGTATACATAAATATATACACATATTCATACATACGGGTTCATAACCACAGAGCGTTATGTGAGCACCGACGTCGACTGTTGACCGAAAAGTTTCAACGTAATTTGATCATCAAAGCGTGGATATTGAACGTGTAGTGGAGCGCGTGGTTTGTGCAAACAATTTTCATACGCTTCGACACACATCACTCCATTTGATCACGCCGATGTGGCCGTGAAAGCCTAGCGACTCTTTTGAGCTTTTTTTGGTTTTTTTTGGAGCAACACAACACTTGTTTGATTTTATAAACACATATATAAATGCATATATATATGTATGTTTATAATACATGCGAAAAATATCAAAACTATCCGCTCTACTGGTTAATGTATCGCTCATGTTTGTCAAAGGCCCGTGCATTATTTCGCCTGTTGCATATACCGCCTCGAGTGATTTTAACACCTGCATTTTCATAATTTACTGCAATTCAATATTTCCCCGCCAATTATTCGTAATATGAATGATATGTCGTGTTGGTGACAGATTCTGATAATCATGATCGTAGGAAAACAAAGGAATAATGAGTTTATATTATATGGAAAAGCTCTATTGGAATATATGAATAATACATACCTATTGTAGAAATTTCAAAGCACTTTGTCAGTTGCCAGAATCCACACAATAATTGATAATGAAATTATTCAATGCGATATTCATCTGCTTGTGTTGTTACAGAATTTTGTATTAACGAAGAGAGAAATTGATAAACGATGTTATTACAATAAACGGAATAAACGTGCGAGATAACTATCATGCAAAGAGGGATAAATAATTTAGTGTGAATAATTGAGATGCAAATAAAGACGAACTGATACCGTAAACAAGTGCAAAAATGTTCCCGGATTTTTTGTAACAATTGCATCAACTAAATTTTATAATTTGCACCTTCATTCCTTAACTAAATAAATATTAAGATTACTTTCTCAACATAATTTTCTTTCAATTTAATTTTTACTAAGTAATTCTTAGCATGCGGTTAGTAATTATCCATTACCAACTCATTCTAGTTTTACTTTACAATCTATTTTGTATTATTAAGCCAGGAAATTTAAGTATCAATTTGCTAAAGAGGTGTTGCTAGTATTTTTTCACATGGATATTCCATTACAATGAACAAAGGATATCTCATTCTAACGCCGAGACTGATGTAATATGCGACTCAATGGCTGCTATATGTATGTATCAAAGACAATAGTGGTTATCTGGCTCTAGGTCCACCACTATCATTAGTGCAGTATACATGTATGCTACCGAGTAACTTGGAAACTCCATCAAGGACGCTCGTACGTAGATGACGTGGGTTCAGCGGATCCCTTTCTGTTATGCATCCAACCGCGTAGAAATACCCTCCAAAGTGCCTTTGCATTGTCGAGTGAAACGTTTAAACACGTTATACATGAATATATATAGTTCCATGTACGGAACAGACGTTTCGTCTTACCGATAACGCGATGACACTGCCCACATTGGATCGCTTCAGTGAATTTAATAAATAATGTGATGTATATGTGACATGAGGCACCATGTCTACGTTTTGAATGAAAAATTAATGCTGACCAAATGTAATTCCAAAACAAGGAAAAAACTTCACTGGGCTATAAGAACTATTATTCAAGAACTTCAAGCGAGAGAAATCTGATACAGAGAGGGATCAAAATGAGAACGGAAGGTACAGACCCTTTGAATAAAAGAATGTCTATGTTGCAAATGAGATGCAATTCTAAGAATACATTTGTATTTATTTTGTGGAAATTCACAAAGTCTCAGAATCATTCACAACACTGGTATTATTATATAATCAAAATTTTCCAATCTCAATGACTCGAGTCACCAAAGGTAGTGCTAGAATTGAATATGCAACTGTGTGCGCTACTTTTTTGATATAAAGAAAAACGACCTATCATAACGAATATCAGTATATTATTTCACTGTGAATCTACTGTAGAACAGACATTCGCTGTTCCCATCGGACATCCATCACATGTAGAGCTTTAGGCGGATAAAAATGCCAAATTGCCATGTTCATCTTGGCAACATCTGTCAAAAAAGGTGAGGGGTAGTATTGAGGATTTCACAGATTATAATGAGCGCAGGAACTGCTATATATAACTTCATATATACGTATATATGTATACGTGAGTTATATACTATAGAACTGTCGGATTGATCTGGGTCTTGGGGTCCACTAATCGTTATTCAAAAATTATACGCCAGCTTCGTCCTCAATTTCGCCACATTTATACCGTCTATATATCTTTTCACTTGATCCCTCCACTGTTCCCTCGCTTCCAATGTCAAATTCCAACTTGCTAATAACAAAACTTGTCGTTTACTCATCCAAATTCGTGAAAAGGTATCTGAATCATTGACATGAAGTTACAGTCCATAAGATTTATTTGAACACTCGTTGCTTGCTATGATAATTATAATTTTACATAATTATTTCATCGCTGTAAAATTTCTGAGCGTCTTATTCATCATTTAATATAAAAAATTCATGTTTATAATATCTTAATATTTTCCTGGCGTATGATATGATGAAAGGAGGTGGTATATAAGAGAAGTGATAAGATAACTGTGATATGTGAGATACTATACGGAAAATTTATATTTAACTTTGGTCGGGTCAGTTAATTTTTTCCTTCGACATCTATCGTCTCCTCTAAGCATTTGATTACTTTATTATTGTTGATGGGGGCATTGAGTAATACCCGGAGAAAATTTTGTAATAAAAATAGCTGCAAATATGTAAGTGACCGTGGGTTATAACTCGAAATACCAACAATTGATATGGTAAAATTTATCATGTCCTGATTTACATATTGGAATATGTCTTTTTTATGACTAAATTTTCGTCTCCCATACAAAAATCTCACGGTGAATATTCAGTCTTCAGACGTATATAATAAATGCAAGTATCTTATATATATATATAGTCCTGATATACAAGGATCTAACGGAGCCGCAGGAGGTATAGAGAGATGATGGTGTTGCGCCGCAGGAGTTCTACATGTACCTTCACTTGCCCAATTCGCTGTGGGTTCACCCTTGGTTAGAATATTCCAGACTCATCAACGCCTAACCATCCTTAGTGGTTCGTTGACTAAGACGCTATGCTCTATTTATATATACATATACGTATTACAGATATAGGTGTATCCATCTGTACTATGAGGTGAAGATTTACTCAAGAACACGTCGCTATCGATGTTAATTGAGAGAAGGCGGTCCTTGCTGATGATACAGAAAATTATAGACCATGTCCTTCGAATAATTCAACCTGCAGTTAATCCAAATTATTGGTTCCCATTGTATTAATTAACATTCACAAATTTGATTACCATTTATGAAATTGTTCATGATTGAGTGTTGAATGATTAACATATGGCATTTGGTGATTTTATCTCTTGTAGATATTTATTATTTGATTCTGTATTTTTCATCCTACGATCGAATTATTGACTATGTTCGTTGAACACTTTGTGCACTGAGATATTCTAGACAATAAACTTTCACACATTGTCATATAATTACGTAATGTTCGGAATTTTTATTTCGTGAAATAATAATTTTGGAGTATGATACGAAAGAGGAGAATATTGACTAACTATTATTTCATGACTTTTCTAATGAGAAATTTAATTTGATATCGTTATTTACAAATTGAAGAATATCTTGTGATGAATTTCTGTTCAGTTCTACAATGGAACATCGACTTTTGTGCTGTAATATCGTTCGTTATTCCTTTTTTTTTTTAGCTTTTTCTTTCTCTTTGTTGATCGATGGTTAATCGTTTTGCCGAGGTACAATAAGTGTGCAAAATTGAATCCCGATCGATTGCTTTTATGTAATTGTGAACATGATTATTGCCGGAAAAATTGCAAAATTGGTAATTATAACCAACAAATGAAGCTCAAACAAATATGGGTAGTATTGCGAAACAAGAATAACTCATATTGTTTCCCAAACAATAGTGAACTGTGGCAATTAAAATTTTCACTATATATTTAAAATTTCAATTAAAAATTGCAAAAATAATAACTCCCCTCCCACGTTATACGTGAATATTAAATCAAGATTTCAAACTGACCTTTCACAGTATAACAACGATAATTATCCTCCTCTATTTTTTATCATGCTTCACAAAGGCAAACTCAATAAAAATACCAAACATCATCAAATCTGACATTTGAATGCCATACCTTCATAATTACGTCTACAAACTCTTCTCGCATCACTTCTTAAATATTCATGCAATTAAAAAAAAAAAAACGTACACAATATCATAAATCGAAAAATCAACAATACAAAAAAATTCAAATACAAATCACACCTTCAATTGTTTATTGTAAATCAATTTCAATTTTTCTTCACCATCAACCAATTGGTAAATCACAAAAGCGACAACAATACAATTGGTAGAGTCATTTTTTGATCCTTCTTCTTTTTTATTCTACAAGAATGCATATATGCTATTTAATCTTCCTCACCCCCTATATATCTTTCTATTCTCTTCCATAATATAAATTGCACACGGTCGTAAAAACAACGTTTTATGTGCTCGTCAAAATGTTGGCGTGACGTGAGAGTATATGTTTATGTACAGTTGCTCAGATAATCGTCTGGAAAATATATCATATGGGGGAGATAGAATGTCCATAACGTTATCCGCCTACTCGTTGTCGGGTCACGTCACACAACGATGGTAGTCATTGAGCAGAATTGAACGTTCATTACGTAACGTAACCGATCGTACTTGTTAGCTCTCGTGCGCGTCATTGTTCTCGTGGAGGATATTAAGCCTTTGGCTTGAGCCAGTGCCACGTAGTATGTAACCCATTGTCGTCATCTGCAGCATGTCAGTGTGTATGTGTAGATTTAGGTGTGTATTCATGTTGGCACTGTATATATGTATATTTGTTCGTAACCGCGTATACTTCCCATTCTCTCATACATTGCATTAGAATTATCTGTAAATCCGAAAATGTTTGATATACAGGCTTCGACAATCTCTAATTATTCCGAAACAATCAAGATTATGTAGGGGTAAAGAATTCGCTCGTGTACGGCGAAAAAAAATATTGTAACGTGTGCAGTTAAAAAATATGATTAGATATAATTATGTATTTTTCTTTTTAATGATACGCAGGGGAAATCAATTAGAAAGGCAATGCATAGTTGGTTAATTTATTATTCAGACTGAGTGTAACCTTATCATTGCTTTTTGCTGGTTGTCATGCGTTTTTTTTTTCTTTAAGCAACCATCCTCAATCTTTCGCCTGAATTTGGGGTCAGCTTGATGCCAGCGCCCGGAATTAAGATGAATAAATCAAGCTGCAGTAACTTAAAGCGGTTGGAGGTTTCTAGGCCAAACGTTCTGGACACTTTGATTAAATTATTTTGAAAAAATAATGGCACTATCTTGTAAATAGATTCTTAGATTGCAGAAAGTTTTTCTGTTTTCTTCTCTTTTTTTGGAGAGTGAATATTTTCAGAACTTTTTTTTAGGTCACACTTCACTTGAGTCCATCCCAATTTCATGTGCAGTGTCAAGGAAGGATTTTTTATTTGTGGCAAAATCGATTACTTTATTTATTTTTAGAAGGAAAATATTGAAATAATTATATTGAAACTTTTTACATATTTCAACTGTTTATTTAATGAGGTAAAAAAGTTTTTGTTCCAATTATTTGTTTGGGAATATGGTAGATAAACGCAATCGATAAAGAAACTCTCTTCGTCAGTGGTTACTGGCGCGTTCTTCCTTCCAGATTATCTGTAATCGAAAATCCAAATGGTGTTCTCTTTGATATACCGGTGATTCTCATATTGTCAAAAGAAAGAAATTTTCTTTGAGGGAATGGTGGCTGTTTGAACTCGATTGTTTGTTGAGTGTAACTGCGTATTCAAGTTGGACTTTTCAAACTAATAATTTGGAAAAGAGTTTGCATATATAATTAGAAGTACAAAAAAGAAAAACATTGAGGATTTCTAGTCAGACACTTTATTTTTTTTCAATGAACTTTGTGAAGGATAATTAATTTTTTTCAAGAGAAACGAACCTCACTCCCAGTTCTGTACACGAGGGGCTATACGCGTAGGGTTGCAGTTGTTTTAGCTGATTATTTCCGTATCACCAATGAGAACCAGCGAAATCCAATCACAATGTTATTTTTTAATTAAGAGACACTCTGTAAAGAAACAAAATCGGAAAAATAGAAACATGGATACTCAAAAGGATTAATGAGGTAGTCGCATGTGATGTTTAAGAGTAATCGAATTTACTGGCATTTTTTCAAGCTCATTTTTTTAAGTTTTTATTGTTGGTAATATAAATCACAATTTCAAAAAGAAAAAATTGACAAATTCTTGTGTGAAATTTTTGTCCACTGACGGAGTTCATTTAATTTTTCTCGAATAAAATCCTTTAACAATAAGACACACACACACATTTACGGTCTCAGTATAGGGCGTACTTAAAACGTAATTTCATCCATCTCAACAGAACTAGTTAAATAATTGACAGAAATTGCGAGAGATTTTTTTCTCATTCATGATTGCTGCGCTTACAGCTACAAAGTTTTGATAAGAATTTACTGCACCAATATTATTTTCTATTTGCGCATCCCATATGTACAGTTAGTAGATACAGTCGTTAGAAAGATTCAATATTATTATGTGAAATATTCAATTGATTTATAGCAAATTGAATACAGGTTCAATAGTCATGATGCATATCTCATGGACAGCGATGCGATTGATCGAGAGATATTCACATTACATTAATTAGACACAGGAGATTGCGTAATGTATGAGCAATTTGCGGTTTCCGTAACTTAATACTAGACATGAATCCACATATCACAGATCATTAATTGGTAATCCAATATGATGCACGAGCGCAAAATGATTTCATTAATCATTGACATTAGTTCGATGTTCAAACGGACGGTTATTCAATATCCATAACAGAATTATTTTTGAAAACTATCATAGGATTATATGTTTTATGAGGAGAAAAAACGTTCGAGGTAACGTTCAAATTCAAAGTCAATATTTCCTTCATCAATTTTTCATATAACTTTCATCAGCATCGAAAAGTCTCTTGGACTCGTTTCTGAATGAAGGATGAGAATAAAAATGTGATGTGAGTGCCTCTACAAATGAAATTAATCAATTACATTTTTGAGGTCACATATAATGAAATTGAGAATTGAATAGTTGTGAAATACTGATAATTTAATATTGAGGAAGAAGTGAATCGAAAATATCTACACAAAAACATAAAAGACGCTTTTGAACGCGTCATTATATAAAGTGACTCTGATTTAATAAACGTGATGTGATTAATAGTGATTCAATTCAATTAACACAGAATAAAACTCACGTCTTCGAAGAAAATATCAAATTTCACGGCATAGAAACCAAAGTTATGATTATAAAATATATTTAATAATTGATAAACACAATTTCTATACATATTCCTTTCCATAGTGATAAATAAGTAATCAAAATTTCTTGTTTCATTAGATCACGCCATTCTAGGCCAGTGGCAAACTTCTTTACGACTCCATACTGAATATTGAAAGGAGCATAACATCGTCTTGGAATGATCGAAGGATTCAATGAAAGGAGGAATTCTATCAAATATTTATGTTCCAATACATAAATACAAAATGGCACATCGTAGTAATAAACAATTATTTCACGAGTGCCATTACAAATAGTTTCAGGTTCTTAACAACTTATTTTAATACAGTTACCGTATTGTTCCCCGATGTTACACTCTATCGATAAGGAACGAATTCTCAATAATAACAAACGTATGGAACCGACTGAGTTGTTATCATCAAATTATCAATGATTTCACTACTCTTTTATCAATGATGTAAATGATATGAAGAGCAAAGATAAAATAGGAACAATATCAGCTATACATCACGTTCTACATTGTATACTTTATTTCTTTAATTACAACTCAACATCAATTCAACAGTAATACTGCTTCACAGTTTAATATTCACTAATCATTTGATGAGATCAAAAAATCCATCATTAACAATGGCTAGACAAATAATACAAATCTGTTTCCCTTTACAAATTCCATTCAATACATTTTTGTCCATAATGCATTGCATTCTACATTGTCGAACGATAAACAAAATGAGAGCGTGGACTCTTCTTATTTTTCTTCGAAGATCATTGTGATGCGTGACGAGTCGTTTTCTCTCTCGATACTTAGTTAAACTCAGCAGGTGATCATCTCGATAATTATCATCCATATCCATATTTTTTTTTTCAACCTCTCACAAAAGAAGTATGCATACAAAAGATCAGTCACAGATATGTATTTATCATTTGATGAGCACTCAATGAACCGAATCCTCTTTTTAAGATAAAACAAAATAAAAAGAAAGTAATACTAATAAAAACTGAGAGAAAAAAATTGGAAACTCAGAAATGTCCCAATAATAAAACAAGGTGTTCAGTTCTTTTCTCTCACCACAGTAATCCTCGTTTCCACAGCCATTACCGCTCACTCTTTCTCTCTGTTGCCTACCCTTTCTCTCATCTCTTCTCTGACGGTCCCAGCTAATTACATCCATAAGTAATCGGCTTAGCTCGTGGACAACACGTGATTCGAATTCTGAAAGCCCTAAAAAAAAACCACTAATCAACGTGAATACGTGGATACAAACACTTTGGTTTCCAATGTCCTTGATGGTGTATCGATGATGGTGTCGTGTGAGACAAACACTCAACTACTATTCGACTCGTCGAATCGTAAAGATAACGTGTGGTTGACAACTACGAAGCATCGTGGTCCGTGAGATTAAGACAGTGGTATAGACAATTTTAAAGGTAGATGGGTGAAATACAGTTACATATAGTATGAAATTGTGATAGAGAAACGTTTGGAAGATTTACTCACACACGCGGTTAGCATGTGGTCGTTGGGAGAAGGTAATACCCAACTCGTGATTCTCTGTCCCATAGGCTAATTGTGGCCAGTGACATGCAACACTAATTACACTTTATCTCCGTAAATTAATCGTCGAAGCGAGCAACCGGTCGACCCTTGCCGCCATGGCTGCCGCTGCTTGATTCAGTTCAGAACTGTATAGTGATTGCACCGGTGTATTCTAGTGCAGCTCAAGCATCATGGTGAAGCCGCTCGATGCGGTTTGCAGTCATCCGAACCTCAGTGCGTTATCCGGCACTTGCGAATTCTCCATACTCACCAATTACACATGTTCATGATGATGCTTGATCTCTTGGGTATGTGTAACGTATGTGAATACAATCGTGCTTGGATTGTTAATTATACTGATGGAAAGAATGAGGGAAATGAGGGATTTATTTTTACAATTAATTCAAAATTTATTTTTCTTTCTTTACGTAAATGGACATTCTTGATGGATTTAATGGTGCTATTGAATTTAATCTTGAGGTACAATCATTTAATTATTCACCGTTTCTTTTAGCAGATTTCACTGCTTACTACTCAAAATTGCTGAATTAGTTTTGAAGGTGTGATTGATCGAAGTGGTGGCATGGTAATTTATATAAAAATTACAGAAGATAACATTTTTTCTAAGTGTGAAAAATAATGTCGAATGAGTATGTGATAACGAAAAAAGTCAGGTGTGAGTTCTATTAACAACGAAGAGTTCATTGATTAAATTTAGAAAAAAAAAATCACTTTATTCATATTTCTCAACCTTCAAGTGCTGGCATTTATGAAGTGAAGATCATCAATTGAACGTTAATTCAATCCCATAGATAATAATTCCTTTTCTATTATTAAATTGTCAAAGTATCTAGCATTATCAACTGGGAGATATACATAATTTTAATCTACATTAATGTTGAGCCCGTAATGTTTTTGAATGGTTTTGTTGGACATCCGACTCGAGATCGTTATAAAAACAATCGAGGAAGCAACCATTTACCAAAGAACAAAAAAATATTTTTATAGTCGATGAATATATTCTATCGGATAATTCCATTGTTGCATCAGCAGTTTGGCCATGTTTGTTTGGTATACATATGCAATGAGTATATAAAGTTCAACAAAACCGCAACTTTGATGAGAACATTATTTCAAACGAGAAGAAAGAAAAAAAAAAAACAAATAACCGGACAAGAAAGCAAATACGAAAAAAAAATTCGATCGAACAAAGCACTCGGCAAGATTACTTCGCGGTTTTGTTACGACTACATATACATAAACGAAAAGTCGAGCAAAAGTGGAGGGAGAAGCTCATTTGCCACATCGTTATGAACATTTACGGTGGACTTAAATGTCTGCCAAGCATGTAAACACGACAATGAAACTAACTTTATTTTCCACCGTTGAAATCGCAAACAGTTTGAAATTTCGCTTATTATTATCCACAAAGGATATTGTTATTTTCCCATACCTAATTTCATTTCACATTTTTGTTGAACTGAAGCTGATAAGTACAATGAAAAGTGGACAGTGCACAAATACCACCACGAATTCCGGAGTTTAGACAATAATATAAACAATGAAGTGAAGTCATTCGATCTGAATAAAATTCTTATATTAAAGTTAAAGAATATTCAGTCTATATTTTTTATGATACTAGTATTTGGAACATTACTGACAAATAGGATATAACACTATGATCATATTTTTTTTTATCATCTTCAGGCCTCCATCCCAACCATTACCAGAACAGTATCAAAGTATTCAGTTCATTACTCTGTAATTTATCACCACCAAAAGTTATCCATGTTTATCATCGGATTCACTCACATATTTCATTTATAAAACATTTTTGACATCTTGTTGAAAACCGAGAGTTCTTCATCATGCTCTATTATTAATACGACTTGGATCAAAGTGACAAGTGAAGAGATGGGGCTTTTAAATGAGATTGTTTTGCAAATGAGGCTAATTCATTTTAAGTGTGCTGAAAATAAATGAAACACAATACAAAAATAGTCGCAACTGATAATCTAAATTTACATCAACATACACATACATAAATTAAATACATATACATAATGACAAAATGAATGACATCATCTATCAATTCACTAGATACCGATAGCAGATAGGATAAAATATTTTTTTTCTTAACTATAAAACTCACAGAGTTACGATCGTCGTCGTATTCAAACTGAATGCTTTAATTTCAGCTCTTGTGTCGTACCGCTAATTGTAACTCTGATAGAAATAAAGTTGCAATTAGAGTTAATGACTATCGCAGATTGAATAGGAGTTGGATATGTATATGTTAGGATCATTGAGAACGGTAGGAAATTACTTGAATCGTATTGAAATGTATTTTATAAATGAATGCAATACATTTAGCTGATGGAATAAAGCGCTACTGAGATCTATACACGTATCAAACGATATATGTCTGTCGCTTTTTAATCGGCTGGAAGAGAGAAAAGCTCGCGGGGATAAGATATAGTTCACATCAGGGAGTTGCGTTCACCCTCGTCACTCAAGCAATGGAGCGTGTGTTAGAGTAAAATCGTTTTGTATATAGTAGAAGTGAGATCAACGCGAAGCCAACCGATTTTCGAGTTGATCACTGGAACAACCCTCTCTTCATGGTCTTTGTATATGTATATATATTTCTGTTATATTGCTAGCTATTTCATTGCTCTTGAGCTTTTTGGACACATATGTAGTGCTTTTTTCACTGCTTCATTTGATTATACGCTTTGGCGAGACATTCTCTATTACATAGGATAAAGCTTCTAACAAATTGAAAGAACTGTACGAAGCTGCCATTCGTTTTTATATACAATTAATTCAGTTATGGTTATTATATGGATTCGTTCAATGGGTTACATTACTCGAGCTACTTCTGAAGTTTGGAAACGCCAAGAGAATAACATAATAATTATCGCTTTCATCATTGATAATTGATCATGAAAAAATTGATTTCCAAAAAATTGTAAAATAGTAATCCCTTTACATAATTGATACCTACACTCTTACACTGCACAAAATGATTTTCTTGTATTCATACTATAACATTCACTATTAATAATTGTATAGTAATGCTTTTAATAAAAAATAATGATTAGTAATTTTAATTCTATTCAAGTCAATTCTCGCTAAATTGTTATCTAAAAACTAAAATGAAAATCATACTGCTTTTGATTCAAATCGCGTTGTTTGTGTTTTATTTTTTTTCTTCATCGTAATGTGAGCGATGACAACTATATCCTTACGCATCTGGACACGTACAATAGGGGTTGAAGAAGAAAGCAAAAGTCATCCTACATCAATTGTATCAGGCCTATTGCGAGCGTGCAAGCGTCAATGACGTTGCCATATATACCAGGGCAATGACGTAGCGGAAAAAAATAAATAAAGAAAAAAGAAATTAATGAACACACGCGGGGGAATCGATTGAGTCGATTAAACTTGTCCGTTACATGTATATCGTTCAAGACTGAAATTTTATCATCATGCATTGTGCACAACCGTTAGTGTATACACACATGTACATACATGTATGCGTGTGCAATATCCAGGATGAAGAGGGAAGCAAAAATGAATGTGTCGTATAATAGTTAAAATGCATTCTCATGTTCAATCACGATAAGTGGATAGATGGCTATTCTCTGACTGAAAAAAAAATACATGTGCACCAGGGATATATAACAATGCACAGAAAAAAAAAAATGATAAATCAAATGCAATGATTTTTTAATTCAATATTAACTTTATGGTTGATTCAAAAACCTTTTTAGATGTGGAATTAATTAACAATGTTTCTCGATTGAAATTATTCATACGTTTTAATTTCTATTTAGGTAATGAATGGAATCAAAGAATTATCAATTAAAATATACATTGGAGACAATAGTGGTTATTAATCGCAAATATTACACTGTAGAAAGTATTTGGAATCGAAGAATAAAAATTTCCATAGAAAAAAAAAAAATACATTGTTCATTTTTTTCAAGTTGAACAATTAAAATTTCGTCATGAAATGTCTTTTTTTCTTCGTGGTAATTTTTGCTTTAATATACGTATCAAGTTGTATCGAAATCGAATATGTATTTTTAAATTTAAAACCCAGCCGACGATAATTGTGCTCTCAAGAAAGATTCTTATTTCTTAGCCACAATTAATTGCTCCCGAAATATCGAATTCAGACCAATCACCTCGACATCCAATCAGAATTGAGGCAAAACGATAACAATATAAAGCGCAAAGTTCAAGATATTTCAGTCATCTTCTTCTTTATTAAATTACATGTTTTCGTTCACAATCGTTTTACATATCACTTCAATTTTTAATATATATTGAAATCAAATTAACAATAAGTCTAAATCTTGTGCACTTCGTACATTAAATTTACATTTATCTTCACACATGCATAAATTACATTATTCCAACCAAAACAATTGAATTGTTGAAACAGCACAAAATTCAATCGAAGATTTATAAACGCTATAGAATGGTATTCTTCATAAGTTGAATATGAAACAATAAGCATTAAATTACCTCATCCATATACATACATTATTCATTCATTAGAATACATAAAATATTGAGTATTACTTTGTCAATTGTGTTAAAGAAAATCTTGATTTTTAATCCTCTTTGGGGAGTGCGCGTGAGAATGGGGGGTACTCTTCATGCCTATCCCTCTGGGAATTCACCGAGGTTTGCATGAAGGAGAGAAATGAAGAGTAAGAGAGATAGATAAATATATATATTGGAGGTAGATGGAAAGACATTTATTGAACGTCAACCATTAAAGATTCCCTTTTAACGGTAATTTCCCTACGGCGTCCAAACCACTCGATATTTCCTAGCGATTCCCGAGAGCTCATATACAGGAAGGAGAAAGGATATTTGAAGCATCAGCAAGGAAAGTAGTGAACATATATATACATATATATATAATAGAAAGGTGCGCATGCGAATTGTAGGATGCGGTACATAGATATGAGACAACTGGGAATAATCCTGGGTCTTGTGTATTATAAAGGAGCAATTTGATAGACACAGCGAGGGGCGGGAAATTTCACGCGAATTGCGCGCATCGCAATTGTACATATAGCATGCACGTTCACGGTCGGTGTGTGGCCGCGTGGTCTTATCTTCACAGAGCTAATAAGAGACTACCGACTGACTGAGAATATATAGTACAGTGCACATAATATATAAGATTTCATATAACGCATTTGGAAGTTCATATAAATGAGTGAGTTAGTGCAGCTAAGATCAAATCGAATGAATTTGTTTTGTATAAATACGAGATGTATACATAGAGTGTAAATGCAATATCGTGAGTCGATTTGTGTTTAAGTGCAAGAAAAGGAATAAATATGTATATTTAAAAAGCAGCGGAAATAATGTACTTACTTAATAACTCTCGAACCATCATTATCCGTTATGAATTATTTCCCAAGATATACACATAACCAAACATCTCCACGTACAATAAAATTCCACAATTTTGCCTATCGACAAATTTCAGCATCAAATATATATCAGAATCAAAGATTATTTCCAACAACGTCTTCTTTTTTGCACAGCAATGTTCCTCTATAAAATACTGTCATCCTGTTACGTCCAGTTTACACATACAACGGATATACACAAAATCCACCCGTGACTACATTACTACCCCGACAGTAAATCACAGTGGCAATCACTGAAAGTGGAGTGAAACGCTTGGGGGTTTGTGTGTACGCTAGTACAGAATTGTGTCGAGGAGGTAGAGATCGAGTGTTGGGTGAGTGGAGTGGGTGTATGGTGAGGAACAATGAAGGAGACGCGAGAATTGTGAGGGCGAGAAGTGAGTGCGAGGATGGATGAGAACGAGAGAGGTAAGAGGTTAAGGTCGACGTCTGATTGGTATATAGGGTGGTGAGAGGCGAGAGCCAGAAGCTGAAGACGACACGATCCGATTTTCGAACCTTTTCGTTCGCTTGCTATCTCTGTCCGTCTTTTACGCTTCATCAGTACTCTGTAGCTCTGTCATTATAATTCTCTGTCTACTCCCTTACGTGATAAGGCGATGGATTAGATTGCCACCAGCTTTTGCCTCCCATCTATTTAAAGCAGAGTAATTATTCGCGTTCATTGCTTGATCGTGTTGGCGTCTCTCAAGAGAGCCTTTGATTCGCCTTTTAATCTCTCTGTCACACCCGCTCTCTTCTCACTCATTCACATTTATATATAGTTGCTTCATGATTCCTTTTCTCTTCGCACTGTCTTGGCACAAATAAAAGCCGATTTATCCGTGCCCGTAGGTGGAATGATCAGCGTGGGTCCGCCGCATGTCTTCGCCTACGTTTCTTGTTTTCACATCACTAGATATATATGTATATGTCTCTATGCATATATACATATATGTAGGTACATGCATGTAGAGTGTGTACGTGGAATAGAATACTCCATGCTTTTTGTGTTATAGAAAAAGAATTGAGAGATTTATTGTGCGATAGAGATATATGTGCGTGTCGACTTGCAAGCGCGTGATATAAAAATGGATTGTAGAAAAACCAATGTGATGAAATTGTCTTGTAAAATTTTATTTCTCGTTTTGGTTGCCATCTTTGGATTATATATATATATATATTGAAAATAGTCTGGTGAATTTTGTATGAGACTTCAATAATTAAGATAAGTAATTTTATTAGCTCTCGAATTTTACGTGTTCTCAATTTCACATTTGTGCTTTACGATTAATTTTTGTCGGAGGATATGTCGTCCTCTGTTTCTTGACGTCATGCGATTATATGCGGTATGACCTGATTAAAATGAACATTTCATGAGAACTCAATCTATATTGCAACTCAAATTCGGAAACCATTCATTTGAACTCGTGCATAATT
Source organism: Zele albiditarsus (assembly GCA_958496275.1). Classification (NCBI taxonomy): domain Eukaryota; kingdom Metazoa; phylum Arthropoda; class Insecta; order Hymenoptera; family Braconidae; genus Zele; species Zele albiditarsus. The sequence goes on from OY292408.1 coordinate 16,889,394, forward strand.
AACGTTAAATTTCATAAAAGATGATACACTTCATTCGGTTTCCGGCCGTGTCAGTAAAGTCATCAATTTTCCATATGAAGAATTACAGATCTAAGTGAAATTATTATTCAATTGTTTGAAACAACTCTGATAATCCAAGTTAAAAGCCGAATAATTTTATAAGCTCAATCAGATAAACTTATCGTCACTGAAATTGTATTCACAAAATTGTAATCATATAAAAGGAAGGAAAAATAACAACATCCAGAATATAGAACAATCATTAATACAAAACCTGTACATTTTATCAAACATACAGATGTCTCTGTTGGACAATCGTAAAAGCGATTGATGCCATTGTACATGACACCCTAATATCCCTATTAACCTTATTCATCATTCATAAGCACTACATAAGATTATACTCTATTCAGTCTCAAGAGATTATGAGAATATTAGGGGGGGAAAATAAATATAACGAGGCGTAGTAGCAAGTGCTACCCTATACACATATAAAGTATAAAGCATATATATACATATATATATATATATTTCATATGCATATATGTCTATAATGTACACATGTGATTGCGTTGCGTGCAGCTTGACAGATGTCAAGACAAAGTGAACCGACGAGACCGGGCAAGTTGCTTTGGTCATATAGTGTAGACGCGGGATCTGTGTGCTTGGTGGTATCGCGCGTTTTACATTTAAATGATTGATGACCGTTCTTGATGTGGATCCCAGCTGGATCGTTTGCTGCATCTTCTCATATATTATATATGTATATATGTATATAGAGTAGAGTTATGACGTTTAACCAACGGACACGACGCCACAACTGCAGATAAATGTACATTGTTTCATTTCGAACTGTCGTCTCAACTTCAAACTCGCAACGTATCCCTTTCAACATACATATAAATTTGATGAAAATCTCAGCTGTGGAAATTCCAGTACGTTAATTGGATTTATGATCATTTTTTTTAAATTTAATTGTATATGTATCTAGTTTTTATTCACATTTCATGTATTTTATCATGACTCAATGTATATTTTAACATACAATAAGTTGAACTACCGGTTTTCTTTTCTTCTTTTTTATTTTGTTATTCTTGTTTCGTGTTCACTATGCCTTGGTATACTGTATCACAAGGTACGTCATGATTTGTCTCGCATTCTAATTCAGATATGAGTCATGTGATTATATGCTTATTTGAAAACAGGTCTGGGTTAGAGGGGAATTGATCGAAAGACTGTAAATTTGTTTTTTTCTCCAGATTTTTTATTTACAAATATGGCGGGAGTTGATGAAAATGGTGGTAAAAAAATCCAAGACATTTTTTTGAAGAGAATTTCTCCAAAATCTTCGTTAATCATTCAAGAAAAAAAAAAAAAAGAATACCACTACCATCACAAGAATTCCAAGAGAATTTTATGAAAAATATTTTTATAAAATTGATATATGACATTGAACAATAAGCAATTCAGATTAATAGTCATTCTAATTAATATGACAATTTCTACTAATATTTATAATTATAATTCCAAGTGTCACTCAATTTATATAAACATGCTTTCTATATATTTTACAATAATAAAATTATCATTAATCAATTCTAAATATTCGTAATATTTGTTGTATCAATTTATTTTTTCATCAACTAATATATTGATTCAATTATTAACATGATTCTGGTCAAAGGTGGATTACATAAAACTACCAACTATTATATAAACACAATGTATACATACGAATACACTCATATTTTACGTTTATCGTTTGCGACCTGTGATTGATAAGTGGCAATGGTAAACATCGTTCACTTTGCGTTTACGAATGACGTATATCACTGACAGATAGAGCGTGGCAACCAGCTGCGCCTACCACGGGTGGTTCACTCACTCAAATAAATGACGCCTTGGCTCATTTGTCTCTATGCGAGTTCACGATAGATACACGATTCAAATACGAACAACATACACCAATCAATCTTTTTTTTTTTTTGCCTTATTTTCTCTTCTTATCTTTTTCCTGTATAAGGGCATCAATGCCTGCGTGCCTTTTTCTGGTTGCGTGAATCCGAATGTCTTTACTTGTATGCATAGAGACGAGTAGTAGATATAAACTTGGACAGGATAAAACCAGTAGAATGTCATAACACTCATAACGCACAATAAAATTCAATTGGTTCAATAGAGAAGTCATTGATCGAATCGACATCATCCATCATATATGTCTGTCACGCCTATGGTGGGTTTGCCAATCAAAAATGATATTGTGTTAATTCATATTATATAGAAGCATAAAGAAATAAGTTGATTATTGATTATTGTCAAATATAGTTGGGGTGTTCACAGATGAAATTCATTAAAAATGAAAAACTGGTGTATTTTTAAAGAATTCAATATTTCTTGCAACCAATTAATTATTATACGTCAACTTTAGAAGTATTAAAAAATATTATTTATTAATAGATCTGTCTACGATTTATCCTCAGACATTATACTTCAATATTATATTTGTCAATATAATTATTATAATTTTTAAAACACTGGTCATATATATTCAATTATAAAGCACTACTAGAATTTACTTCTCAGATTGGAATTATAATAGACTGAACACGTTACTTTATGATAATTCATAATTAAATCTGCAAAGTCTCTCGTTACTTTCTTCTTTGATGGAATAATAAATGCTATCATTCGCTCCAGCATTCGTTCCTTTATTAATAAGCTGATGATTAAATTCTATTTGTACTCATCTTCTCTCACTAACTAGAATTATTGTATCACAAAAGTGATGATAATTAAATGATGATAATAATTCCAAATTGCATGTTAATATCAGTTTCAAATTCAAACGTACAATTACAGTGATGTCAGGATTGGGATCCGCACGATATGAAGATGAGGGGAATCGAAATTTTTGTCTCAACGTTTGTCTGCATTCGGACGAATTAAAGACCGCCAAAAAATCGAGAATAAAAAATGGAATAACAGTTCTCGCGAGCTCATATATTTGGTGCGAATTTTGACGCATGTATGTGGCATTCAAATGTAATTGTCGAATGTTTCACACACGACGGGGTGTTTATAATCAACAGCAAAACAGCAATCATTGAATGGGCAGCTGAAATTTTCATTCGATCCAATAATTTGCATTCCCGTTCGTTGAGACAAGAAGCCGCACATTATTACCAGGCCAAACGAGATTGGCGTATGGAATTGAGGGGATAGAGAGCAAAGAAAAAAGAGTGAAATTGGAAAAAAATGAGAGATAAAAAATCAGGGTGAAGAAAGAAAGGAAAGGGAGAGTGAGAGAGGGCGAACGCAAGAGGACTTGTGGATAGGGGCCACAATGTGGTTTTCTTTCGTCAGAAATGATTTCGTAATTAACTTTTTTGCTCGGCGCCCGGTGTGCTGCTCCTCTCGATCGCTTCTCGATACGCAAGAGACATCACCACGCGCGCCTGGTTGCCACTCGATAGATTATACATATATATGTATGTGCGTGTATGTGTATAACTTTAGTGTTCGTCTCGAGGGCATAAAGAAACGCGAGGATTCTCGATGAGGTGGGATTTAATGCATAAGAAAAATATAATGAAAGAATGATGAAAAAAAAAGTTATATAAATTTCAGTAGGATATTCTCCCATTTTATTTCATAATGAGCTTTGAAATATATACGAGCAAGTAGATTAATGCATGTTTTCGATTTATTTATATTTTTTTGTTATTCGTCAGTTCTATTTATTTATTCACATGTTTGTCTGATCATTACTATTTAAAAATTAAATGGATCCAGTATAGCGTGAAGCAAATTAATTTAAGGGTATAATGATAATTAATGGGTAGTGAGGAAAAATAATATGGTTCGATTAAATTATGTATTATAGCTGAATGAAACTTGTATTAATTATAACGCAGTTACATATGTGCAGCAGATTGTGTCGCATTACAGAATTATCGTGCAATAGTCATCGCCCATTTGTGGTATTATATTGAAACAATTAAACCTACATTTCACGCTTCGATGAGTCCTTTTATGTCTATAATGTAGCATCTATAGAACAAGACCGCATTTATGGAATGCATATATGATCGCAGTGACAGAGGACGAGATAGAGCTAAACCCAGAGAGGGTGGAATCCAAAATTTACCAACCATGTATGTTGAATGCCAGTTATCTTCTCTTTGATTTAACGATCGATTTATTACTCAGTTGAATGACTAATTATTCCTGAATCCCCACGAATATACATACGCACGAGTAATGTATCCAATATTCCATAGAGGTAATTGTTCTGAGCAGCGTGAACATAATAATTTTTAAATTACTTTTCTTTTTGGTTCAACTGTTACAGTATAATAATTTATTGACATTGTTAAATCGAATTTTTCGGTGATATAATATTGTCATTCGGAAATCTTCTTATCATTATTCAATTAGTTACCGGATTGGCGTCAGAATTTACTGGTTAGCGCTTGGTATTGGTGGGTTAGGTCCAGAGATATACGCGATCAAATTCAAAGACATAAATTTGGGTATAGGGTGACGTTCAAGGAGTCGGAATAGTGACTTATGAGAGTTGAATGTATTCACAGTTTATCACACAATAATTCTCACTATGCCCTACCTCGAATGAAGATTGTATTCAGAATAATGAAGAGAAAATTTGTGATGGATCGAATAAAAATACGTTCTAAAATTAAGTAAAATATTTATATTTAATTCAATGGACATTATTTTTTAGCATTTTCAGAACATCGTTTCAATTCATTTCCAGAATATAACACATTACTCGCGCTTACAAACTACACAAATATTACAACAAATCAATAATTAACACCAATAATATTTACCAACTCACAAATATAATCGCAATAATTTTTAATAGACAATTTCTCCGTGAAAAAAAATTATACAAACACAACAGATCGACATGAATACAGATTTTTTTAGGGTAATATCAATTTTTTTTTCATCATACACTGATATTAAAAATTGCTTCTACTTAATTTTTTCCATTTATATATTCTTCAACATATATGCAAACATATTAAACAACCATGTACTGATCAGTAAATGAACTTCACCATATACCTATAATGATACATTATAGTTAAACACATTGTGCAAAAGAATTTAAATACAACAATATTGATTACTTATTTTTTTTTCTCTCCATAGTATTTTGCAACAGTATATGCCGCAGTGACCGCAAGAAATATCAATGACGCGCTTGCTTAATGATGCACAGCGCGCGTCGCTCTGCTCGCACTTTTTTCTCGATTACAACGTGTATAAATAACTTATAGGTTGCTGGTAGATAGAGCGGCGATGAGCCGTGTCGCAAATGGATAGATGATGTGTACACATATGTATAGAAAAATATTTATATGATGCTTGCACAATAATAATACATCAGTTGTATAGGGACATACGTCTAACGCATGTATATATCACTTCCTCAAACTGCAAAACTTTTATTCATCGTTGGTGTGGATGATCGAACCATCGTGTTTGCTTGGCGTTCCATCGTCGTTGGCAAAATGTCCTGCGTTTACTACTGTCGTTCAACAATATAACAACACTGTAGAAATGAAATAGTTGGAAGTTATGACTGTATTGATTGTATTCAGTGTTGCGACCAATGAACTATAAGAATATTTATTATCACAATATTTTATGATATGAAATAAATCGTGAACATTTATTGTTATTCGTAACTCGGTTGATGTATTGATAAAATGAACACAAACTTCCTGTCAACTAATTTGAGATAATAATGACAATATTAATCATAGCTGAAAAATAAATAGTTAATTTAACATGATCTTCACGTACGATAGTTAATTATTGAAAACCCATGATGTCCAGTAGATATCTTGCCAATTCAAGCTGATATTTTTTGTTCATCCTGTGGTTTAAAGTTATAGCAAAAGTTAGAAATTTTTTTGGTGCTTCACATTTAAAGCGCCAATGATTTTATGATTATTATTATTTCACAAATAAAAATCTTAGGACAGTCACATTTCCAAATCATTACTCTAACGTTTGTGTTTTCAATAAAACAATTTCACCTTGAAATATCCAAATAATCAATTAAACTACAATCCATAGAACACCTTGTATACATACACGTTCAACTGGAACAACAACATTTCCCCAGTCGCGCAAGTGTAAAACCACAAAACTCTTCATTGTGTATGCTCAACGAGATGGAAGATCCATAACTCACTTTAAGGGTTGGTTTCAACGTCACCTCAAACTACATATCTATATTCACATATTCATATACCTATCTACTCAAATAAATACGTATATATGTATATATTGTCAATACCACTTCCCAATATTTGCGGTCAGACTGTACCACATTTATACTTACATAATGAATGAATTGTCCAAGTTGCATTGTGCATTCAACTGAACCACACCACTGCACCCGATGCTCATGATGTTATCTCAAACTTTGTTCATCAACTTGAGACCAGTATTTTACTATATAAACCTATATAATAAATTAATATACAGACCATCCACGTCCGTAAACCATCAAAATCTAATACCATGTACGTGTATTAATATTCACAACACGACCATCGTGTTGTCAAAAAGTAGCATGATGTAAAAATTAAATGACAAAGAGGAAATTGAAAAAAAGAAGAAAAAAAATATACGACCCCAAATCAACATGACCCATATTACTATGTATATGATGAAGCGTTGCAACGTGTAATTAATGTCTTGTGAAAATGAAAAAAAAAGAAAAAAAAAGAGAAATAAAAAATAATAAAGTGAATGTGGCCTGTCCCATTTTTGCAATATAACGCGTTATGACCATCGTCATAAGAACGACCCGCGTGGAGTCACAGTATGTATATATGTAAATATATATCTATACACTGTAACGAAGCCACGCCCGTGTAATTGCGTATACGTAATTACAGGGACTTGTCGTATAGATATGTTAATACCCATTTGCAAGAGTTAAAGTTATGCGAAGACTGATGTACGATGTATATAAGAAGGAAGAAAAAAAAGAATAAGAAGACGAGAGGAACAAATGCAAGCGTGCGAATACATTGAGTATGAGTATGTGCACATGTATATGTATAATAGTATATGTATATGAAATGACTGTTGGAAATATTTGCACGTAAATGCGCGTAGGCGGCGGCGGTCTCCTCAGGGCAATGCTTGTGGCTGCGCTGGTTGCACTGTGGGAGTGCAAAAGATGTTTAAGTGAAGGATGAGACAGGAAGGTTGAGAGAAAATATTCTGAATAGGGATTAGATGTCGCTTGTGTATTCGCGATGAAAAAAAAAAGAGGAAAAAACGAACTATGTATCTGGTTTGAAATGTAATCGAAAATATATCGAATTTATTTTATCTCGGAGAGAAGAAAAAAATATTCTTTAATCGAGAGTAATTATATTCTTGAATATTATATTTTTTAATCGAGAGAGAAAATTCGCGGCTGAATATTCTCGTGTATACTCTTCATGGACGAAATATTATCAAGATAAAAATGAAATATGGCTCCAATTTACCGAGGATAATTATCAATTTCTTCTTCTTATTGGGTTCGTCCATGCTGTTTAATAAGGATATTTTAATTTTGTACAATTTATATATTAATCAAGAATATAAACTATACTGATGGTATTTTTCACTGGACGAATGAAAGCATAATTATTCTCCAATTCATTCTTCCCTTAAATGCATATAAATTATATTTATCGAGCATAATTTCGTAAAATGAGAAAATGGGATTTTTGAAAGATGTGGGAATATTTTTATCGTCAAGTAAATAATAAAATGCTGTCACTTCGTAGGTATCTCAAATGTATTCGAATTCGAATTTTATTCTAATATATACACTTCAATAATCTGAAACAGTTTACATGGAATAATCACGAATCACATATGAACAATTATCATCTGTAAAATAAAGTTTCTCTACTTTCCAAAATTATGCAAAGAAAACAATTTTTCCATGGGTTGAACTGAGGAATAAATTAGAAAAATACAAAATTTAATTTGTTGAATAAAAAATGATGTCAGCATAATTTCTACAAACAAAGATTACAAAACAATTCCACTCGACCCATATTTTTTTTTTTTGATAATATCGGAAATTATCCATTATTCTCTCATCCTCTGACCACTTAACCTGCATCCCACATTTCACATCCGGATATTCGTCTACTATTGACTATAAACCCGAGTTCTTTCACATGCACTTCCATATATAACTGTGCTTACATCCTCACGATATACATCAATTCGAATAGCATACTTTAAAAATTAATATATTTATGTTTAGTATATCAGAATATATATTTTTTTTTTGTCATAAGGATGAACAGACTACGCGAGCGGGGACATGAACGGATATCTATATGTACATGTATCTCCATCAGTAGCAGAAGGATAAAAGTGCAGATTGGCTCTGATGGTGAACGCGCTTTTTATAATGCATGCATTGCAATTTCATTTGGTTCTTGACGTCTTAACGGATTGAAAAAGTGGAATGATCAGGTTCTTCCGATTCCCACCGGGTACGTATAACATACATATATATGGAATTCAAAAATAACGCAGAATATACATATACATTTATTTTATATGTATAGGAAAGTGATGGAATTTATTGGCGATGAAGTAAAATGCCATGTCAAATTGCTTGAGATGCTCACACCGTAGATGTTCACGACATTTTTATGATGGAGGATAGAAAAAGAGAGGATGAGTGTACAGAAACCAGGAACGAAATGAGAGAGGAAAAGAGAGAAAGAGTAACAGAGAATTCATCATGAGATCTACGCGCGCGACAGAAGCTGCTTTGGGTTGTAATATTTTACAGAGAGAAAGTGCAGGCGGGCTGGTTTGGTTTGATTGAATTGGTTCGATTTATTCTGGAATATGAAAAGCTCCAGAAGAAATATAGAGGGAAAGAATTCAGTTATACACCGTTCAGGTAAATTGCTTTCTACCTATACGTATATAAATGTACCGGGGAAATATGACGGTTGCGGGTATGATAATAATTACATTAATTTAGATTGAACGGTGGTTTCAAACAATACGTTCTATCTATTTTTTTTTTGTTTAATTGAAATAAAGTAAAAGGTCACACAAATGATTTCTTTAATAATATGAAAATCATATCTTTTTATTAATGATTCAGGATAGATATTGACGAATTATTCATTATCAGATGTGGAATGGTAAAAAGAATATTTTTTGAATCTATTTTGTATAGAAAACGATAAAAAAATTCAACAACTCCATCTGAGTCTAATGTAAACCACTGAGAAAATGTTCACATAAATATTGATATTGACATAATGATTGTGGATGAACAATTGATCCACAACATTATTTTTCTCCAATATAATATCTACGTCGACAAACACACAACAGAAAAGGAATTGGAATAAATTTAAAAAATATGCTCCATGTTTATTACACAGAGTTTTAATGCTTCACATTTCTGAAGATGGATTCATCACACAAGAAATCAATATTTCTTATACAGATTATAAATATTCAAAAATTCTATTTCATACAACTGCAAAAGAAAATATCGAATTCTTTATCAATATCACATACATTGAACCGCTATTATTATCATCACCTCGTTCTACTTTGCGGTCCAAATTTAAAATTTTCAACACGAATATTTCACTATCATTCCGACAACTCCAAGCTCTCGAATTTTTTCCATGAATATCCAAACAATTCGATCCATACAACTACATTTAAATTGGTCGTGAGAAGATTTTTTTTTAGAGCTCGTGGACGAAATATCCAATTCAATTTGTGATTTAGTATTCTCGTCTATATGTATATGTATCTGTAGACACACAAATACTACGATATTTCGAAATTGCAGTGGGAATAGAGATTCCTCACGAAATAGTCGTGCAGACGAGAGTGATGGTCGCTCTCGCACTATCTCTCACCTCTTTCAACTATACACGCAAGTTCGCTTCCAAAAACCTTTCGATGTCTTTGCCTCCAACCAACCAAACACATACACATATATAAAAACATGAATGCAAAGTCTTATACACATTCGTATATGTATCACTATAGAAGCAACACTTGTGCACATATCAACACACAAGCGGCTTCTATATAATCGTACACGTCTTCTCACCGTTGGGAATCCAGTAATATATATACAGTGTATATAATAAAGCCCTGAGGGATATTCTCTAAACCAACCGACAAAGAAAAGAGACTACAGCTACTCCGCCTCTTTCACTGTCTCCTCATCGTGAATCGACCGAATAAAACATCCTATTAACTTTCTATTAATATTTAGATTAACACCGTAAAACGAATTAATATTTTACCTGACTGATTGATAGTGGCCGCAATGCGGATGTCCAGGTGGTCAAATGTACATGTGACTGTATGCAAGATATAAATAAAATTGCAACACATTGCAACAGTTGTATGTGTAGGAGCATGTGGAACTTCTGTATGCTCCATTATTTGTTTTGTTGTTTGTCTTTCTGCTATAAATACGAAATATTGTTGCACATTTTTATTATGTTTGAAGAGAAACTCTGGCGTAAGATATATGTATGCGTTTATTTTAGAAAGTACGGCTATTATTTATTATTATGAATTAGGGAAAGGGATGTTAATTGAAAATAGGAATTCGAGTGCATTCAGAACTTGGAATAGGGTGATGTTGGATAAGTTGAACACAATGAAGAACAAGCGTCATTCCAGGCAAACTACAGTACGATATTATTTGGTCGAGGAATCAAAATAAATTTTAAGTTGTTCATCAAACAGACGGAGGTTTGCAAGAAATATTGCACTGAATTGGTTTACCTATTACTTCAACTAACTATGAGTAAAACTAACTATTAGGTGATCAAGCTCACCAACTTATCTAACTTTCTCTGAATGTAAGTTATGGAATTATTTATTTTAATCAAATTACGTGCATCCTAAAAAGTATCATATATATCATCTCCCTGAAAAAAAAAATCGATGTCCTGTTAGTTTTTGACATATTAAAAAATGAGGGTGATATGTATTTATCTACATTTTCAAATTTATATTTTTATTTTGTAGAAAAGAGCCAGGCCATTCAAAAAGATTGCGCCGGAATACATGAAAATCCAAAGAAATTAATTCTTACGAGTCATGGAGCAACGAATGATAATTATACCAACACGCACATACACACATGCACTTACAAGATGTATAATTAAAATTATTACGGTCGGTATGTATAGTATCTTGACATATAACACGTGTTTCACGGTCTATAACGAAATTTTTGGCGTCCACGGTGGCCAGATGTTGTTTCTATACCGCTCAATTGCTTCAAAGTCTACCTTCTTTTCTCATTTCCTTCTTTATTTTCTACTGACTCTATAATCTTCTCTAGCTTCAAATTTTTTCATATATATATATCCGTCATTGTGTTTAGGTGTTAAACACGCGTGCCTGCGAATTCTCAAACGTCATCAAAACTAACCAGTTTTATATGATAATCGATACGATTCCTATTTTTCCGGCTTTTGTCTAGCACCAAAAGTGATTTATTATACCAAGAGTGCCAGACGGTTGATGTGTCTGCGCGGGAATTGGAAGTCGTGGGTCCGCAGGATTTTGAATAAAGGAGCAAGCGAGAACAAGTTAGAAAAATAAAGAGCAGAAGGGAAGAGGTTTGGCTACGCGGTCTCTTTGAAGACAATCCTCAGCGGGGGACCTTCTGGCACTGGCGAAACCGCACTGACATCGCCACTATAGCACCACCTTCATCTTATTCTTCTTCTGCTTCTTCTACTTCTCCTCTACATACCCACTTAGTTCTGTTTTTTTACTCGCTTCTTTATCGTCTGCCTCGTCTGATGCTACTTCTTCAATGCTCCACCCCATCGTCATGAATTTGCTGTTTGCCAGACGCCTCTAGGACTACACATCGTTGAATTTGCTCCTTCTATTTTGTGTTCGCGTGGACACACACATCACAATTTATAATGAAACGCATGGCAACTCGCCCACATAAATATATCACGATAATAAAAACTGTATTGACTGAAACTTTCTTCACTGCAAAGTTTTATGAATGCGAAATGATAAATGGTTATTATTGTTTGGGAACGAATTTTGTAAACTGCATCAGTTGTCGATAATAAATCTTTTTTTTTTAATTTTTTCGCTAATCAAAGAAAAATCTTGGTATTCATTTAATTGGATAATAAGACAATGTTTTGTTTTATTCGGTGAAATCATTAACGGAGTGTAAAAAAAAAATCACTTCTCTGTGAATTTATGTTTTAATCGATAGGTTCAAAATTGACAGAGCAAAGTGAACTGGTTGACGTGTTTAAAAAATTGTCCTGAAATGAACTGGATCTCGATCTGATATCAGCTTGGCCGGACGTTTCAATTTGATTTCATCTGAAATATACAGGGGGAGATCCTAACCGAATGTTTATTCGCCTCCAGATTGATCTCAATCAGATTTCAAAGTCATATTAATCTTTACAAGTAAGAATTTCGACTGCACGTATAATTTTAGAGTACATTCCACTCTGCGATTTCGAACTTATTCTTGTTTAATGATAATTGTTACTTTAATAACAATGTGATTAGTAGGACAGGGAATCAATATTTATAAAACTGAACAACTATTAATATATTAAATCGAGAACCCTGATAAAACAATGACGTAATATTTCACCTCGTCATGAGAATAAACTGATGAGAGATGTAAATACTTTATGATGAATTCATTAAAATAAAACGCTAATTTTTCCCGAATAAAAAAACATTTTCTGAAGTAGGTTATTGTCATTTCTAATTTCTTTTCACTATCACGTGCATTATTGCTCATCAATTTTGATCCCTCAATTTAATTGAATGTGGCCCCCTCAAAATTGTTTAAAGATACAAACTGATCAAACTTGTTCCAGAAATATTAGAAAGAATCACAAATCAGGGCGACGAACAATGTAATTGTTCATGCGATATTTTTCCTCTTGAATTTCCTTAAAGAAATATTTACAAAGGTATTTGTTTATAGATACTTGTTGTGTCGAATGATTGTTTTGTTTACACGCTCCAATACATTCAAGTTCAGATTAATAAGTCCCTGTCAACAGAGACTTCGACGCGAGATTATTATTCTCCCTCGTTCTTCGTCACCCATTGTTATCGTCCTGGTATATCGTGACTGCGGGGCGCGTTCACGTTCGTTCACTCGCGCACACACGATCACAAAGTATAGCCTGCGATGAAGATCTCAAAAGTTATATATTTATATTTATACATATCTATATTGAAGCATCAACTGAAAAATACCTGCCGTCATCGTTGGAACATCTCGAGCACTGTGTAAGGACTCGTTAATATAATCGACCCGATGATTAATGATGAATCGATACAGCGGCTCTTCCACATAAAAATATATTATCTTCGAGATTTAAAAAAAAAATTGTGCCTCGGAGTTGTTCGACCATCATCGTTTAACTTTGCGATACAAGAATATATATTGATGCATCAAAAGAAGAATATAATGATTTAATCGTCGTTTGTTTACTTTTTGACGAAATTCCTTTTTTTTTTTTTTTTTCACCTTTATTTGTAAAATTAAAATCAGATCGAGAAATCGATCATATTCAATGAATTTTTTTTTCCAAGAACGTTTAAGCGCCAATCTGTACGATAAGAGCAACATCATGTCTAAATAAACGGTAGTTCCATCATAGTAAACTTATGAAAAGAAAAAAAAATGTAAAACTTTTTCTCTGTAGAATAATAAAAAATTCTACTGAAAAGTTTTTAGTGCTACAACTTTTCATCCATTATTAAAAAAAATTTCAACGCTTCAACAGCTTTGTATTTATAAATTCGTAATTGATATATTGTGTGTTCGAATTTTTTTTAGTTGTACGAGTAGTGAAATATGATATATATTACAGTGAATAGCGCTTTACAAAATCACGTCAAAATTTAATTATATAACGACTGAACTGAACTGTGCATTTGCGCAACGAGTTGTTTAAACTTCAGAATAACGATTGTAATATATTTATGATTGCATAAATCATCGTATGATGATCCATAGAAAATTCACCATTCATTTTAAGCAATTATTACTCTTAGAAAATACAATTTCAAAACGAAAATTGGACAATCGTAATATCAACGCCAAATATTTCCACTTATCTCTCCAAAGTTTATTCTATATCGTATAAAATTCGATATTTTTGTTCCAAATATTCTGGACACGTGAAACATATCTACCAGCAAAAAATCGTACCTTCCGAATACTTTCCCCAAGATTTTTAATGCAATACAATATAGCTGCAATATGTTATAAAATAAAATTATATTTTCAGTTAAATTTTCACGCTGATTATGGAAGTGTAATAAGGAAGAACAAATATTTGTATATCATGAACATATAAGAGCATTTATATATGCGAGTGTAAAAGCAAAAAGGGAAAATATTATACATGCGCGTCTGAAGTAAAGTGAGAATGAACACGTTCGTTATATATACATATATATATACATATATCTGCTCATCCGCGCCCGATAAAACGCATTAGTGTCGGATTATTTATAAGCTTCGCCGTTCATTTCGGCGCCTACCAATTTTTCAATCTGCTCTCTTAAAGTTAATAGTAATTTATTGATCGTGCAACAACTCTACTCTTTACTTCTCACCTTTTTTGGCTTATATATTTCGCATCCGACATTTCTATACTACGTTTATATACATATATATATATATATATATATATATATATCCACCTCCTTTTTTTTTTCTTCGTTTCGATCCTTCGTTCAGCTCTTCAATTTTCTCACTCTTTATATATCTATTTCATTGATGCCTGAACTATTTAATTCTCCCATAATCTTTTTATTTTTTTAATCATGGCTTTTAAATAGCGAGACTCGTAACAGGCACTTATCCATTCTGTCACGCTCACGCGATTCCGCTCCTTTGTTCCGGCAAGCTTTGAGTAGATTAAAAATCGCGCGACACACCAAAGTGAGCCGAAAAAAACTGACTAATCGTTGGAATGATTTAAAAGTAAAATTAATCAAATCCTTTGATACTCTTTCATTTTTTTGTAATGGATCGATTTTTTATGTCTTTATATAAGTGTACAGAAAATAGTTATATATAGATAGAATGGATAGGTATATATCAATCGGACACGTACATGTCCTGTTAGATCAAATAGCAAAAGCGTGTAATGCGTAATTGACTTTCAACGCGGCGAGTGTGAAAAATTCTCGTGTGGTTTTATTTCAACACTTCAGGATATATGAATGTATATAATCGTTATTTCTCCATCGGAATTCATCTTTTATATCCATATACGACATATTCTCATCCTCTTATTCAACACACACACTGATATTTGTTAATAAATATTATTTCATCATAATCATGTACAGTTGAATGTCTAATGCGTTATTTATTCGGATTATTTTTCATTTATTTTCCACTCTATGAGGAATACTGGGCTTTGAATTCAATTTAAAATAATTCAATCAAGAATGTATCATTAATGTAGAAAGTGAATAAAAAGAAAGATTCGTTGCGAACTCAAGCAGATTTTAATATGAGTTCTTCATAGGTGGTTATTATTTATTAAGAGTTAATTAAAATCTGCCATTACACTTTTTCCCTCATTGAATATTTAATCGAATGTGTTGCTTTGTGATATTGAGTTGTCTATTTGTAATATTTGCAACTCGAATAATTGGATAATCGGGTTATTGTACATGGGTATGAATTGAGAGAAATTTTTCCAAAACATACAAATCATTTAAAAATTATGTGATTCCAATTTGGATTCAGATAATGCAATTAACATGTTGCCAGATCTGTGAAGTAAAGTTAGCTAATTTGGGACTAATTTTAGCACCTCAATCTATTAAGTCAATCAATTTGTTCGAGGTATTCAAATAAACAGTGAACTGCTACCCAAACATATTGAACTTGAACAAACATTTTGATAAAAAATGATACAATAGGGTCTTATGTATATGAAAAAAATTTTGTGGCATTAAAATTCGTGCCCAACTGATGGACCCGGAAAAAATTCGTGAACAATTCAATCTAATAAAAATTCAACTCCTGATTTTGTAGGCTATTATTAACAGTCATTCAATTCTCATTGATTTAATCTAAAATTTGTTGTCAACTGCGTTTGAACTCATTGCCTCAACTGTGTAGATATCAACTGCTCTTTTCAAATTCAATTCAGTTAATCGCACATAATTAACTCACTGAGACATCCATAATTCAGTTTTGCAAATGAATTCGTCCAGTTACCCCAGATTTCTCTCCAGATATACTCAGCATTTTTCAAAATTCCCTATCAGCCACTACATTTTTCGTGTTTCCTTTTTTCCCCCTTTTCACTTTCTCCGATACATGTAGCATACGCAATAACATTCCCTGCACTTGACTTCAATATTCCTCTTATTTTACTCTCTCATCATTTTTCATTTTTTTTTTTTTTTTTTTTTTTCATGAAGTGGCTGTAACATGGCCCCTCGCAATGCACTTGCGCGCGCCAGAACGAGCTCGCGATGAGCACGAGCGAAGCGTCGCGCACAGGGGACTGAAAATGCAGAGGAAAAGTTTGCTTGAATATTCATTTGCCGCCTGTATACGACCCCGATACTACGCTATCGATGAATTTTTTACATTCAACGAGAAGTGGTTCGCCTTAATTGACCTCGCTGCCTTGGTATATATCCTAGGTTATGAAAGCAGAAACAAAAAGAAAGGATGAACAGCGTAAAAAAAAAAAGAAGAAAATGGAGAAAAATCGACAGCAAGAGGATCGAGATAAAAAAAAAAAAAGAGCATATAAAAAGAGGTTGCAATTGCGCACCACCCTGCGTCTCCCTCTCTCCCTTTCATATACATTGGTGGGTTTCATTGACGCAACGACCTGGTTTTTTCACGTTCGCTTAATCTGCGACTGCAGATGGGAGGTTATATATCTTGCACGCGACTGCATATAGGCACATGTTGCAGCATATAAATATTCACATGAGCCTGACATATTTTTCTCTATATCTATATGAGTATATATGTGTATATGCATTCATATATATATATAAAGATACATATCATGCCCACTCAAACTCATTTCAAAAAGTGCTATTCGAATGAACGACTCTTCATTCCAAACGAATGTTACAACAGGGATATGATAAATTTTCCGGAAAAATATCTACCTACATGTAAACGCATCTAAAAAATCTTGTAAACTATACATGTAACTATGACTATATATATATTAATATGAATGGTAAAGCCTTCTGGCATATGGTTGAGGCCATCCGGTATGAAGCGCGCCAGTACCTTTCCACCAGCAACCGCAACCTCTCAACATGGAATCCTATGAGAGCCTGAAAAAAAGTGAGAGAAAAGGAAATACGAGAAAAAAAATGTGTTAAATACCTGCCACTAATTCCCAACCGCACACAATTATCGCTCGATTAATAATTAATTCTTCAGCAATTTCTGTTTCATATGGCCACTAAAATGCAAAATATTAATAGAGAGTTATCCCTCATATTCCCGACAGAGTTAATATTCCCACGGTTGCGTATGAAAGCGCACCTGAAATTACGTATGTATACGTTTCCCAAAAGTTTCCAATGATATATACATGTATGTAAATATATATATATTTATATATATATGTATGTTATGTATAGGTATGTATATTTATGTATAAGTAGTTTAGGAAGCACAAGCGTGTTGAAGTCTCTCTCGAGAACTATTCCAACAGCGAGTCGCAAACCGGAATACATCCCTTGCGGCCGTCCACTTCTGATTTGTCGAATTGAATTTATCCACTGCCGATGGACATACACATTTATATAGATATATACGAATTGCTGAAGGATAGGTATATGTATATGTACATGTTGACACAATTCATGTAAACTAATAGATCCGAAAAATAACGATATGAATACATAAATAAATTCCAACATACTTCTGTCTGTCAACTCTTTATATATAAATTAATTCTGTATTGTTGAAAGAAGAAAATTATTTTCACTCCAATTTTAATTCATACTAAAATCATCACAAAACCATAGGACTCAATTTAAAACATTTTTTCTCACTGTGCAAACACACATAAAGATCTCTATTATATATACATCGTTGATTGACATGTGAGAATTAATTACTTGACTAAAATCTGTGAACGAAGACATTAAAATTTGATATAACTTTTTACCATCATCAATCGAATACAATTATCGATCCAAAATTCTTTATATGGAAATTGCAAACAGAGTTAATCACAACAAGAAAACTCACATTATAAATTCATACGTGCGTGCACACAACTGCGCAAAAAGCTTCGCGCCAATGCGATCCAAATATATATATATATATATATATATATAAGCGCAGCGCAGGGATATATATATGTATAATGTAAAGTTTGCACATGATGCGAGGTAGTAAGGTGGATGTTGCCAAAAAAGGAAAGAATTGCCTTGGGCATTGGACGCACGAGACCATGTGCAGCGTCAACCGAACATGAGAGGACATTTACTACAATAAGGAGTCCACCCAATGTGACACGAAGAAATCGTCGCTGTCGTTGTCGTCTTTCGTCGTTCGTCGTACAGGTATAATCATGACACCGACAATGCCAAGAGACTATATGAGACTGCCTGCAGGGCAAAGACAAGATGTCCACAAACCTCGTCTCATCATTTGGCGGTGCAACGCCAGCAAAGTTCAATCTTTTATACAACTTCAATGTGTCGTCTCGTGCGCAATTCTTTTCGAATTCACTCGTCCATTTTATCTCGTATCACCGGAAAACGTTGAGTCAACATGCTTGCCAATACCCTTCTTCTTATCTTAAAGTCGATGTAGACGATATTGATATACGCTTAAAATATGTATACTATTCATTGTAATGAATCCAGGCTTGCGAAACGAAAAAATCGATGAAACAATCAACATTGTTATCGGTATGTTAATGGTGATGATTGTTCAAACTTGTTTCAGATGAAAAAATTACAGGAAAAATATTGGAAGTTGAATATTGAGTAAATATCATTATTGATCTGCATCACATAAACACGACGCAGTTTTTTTTTCCACGTGAATTTTCCGTGAGGGCTGTTGCTATCGCAAGGCCATTTTCATTCTTCTACGATGGATCTTCATTTTATTTCTTATAATTCTCATTATTTTCATTATTTCGGAATGAAATTTTGTAAAAGTTTCCTCCATGAAATGAAGGAACTTTTGCGTGCTCGCTCACTTTTCTATATCTAGCCATTTTCGTCATAAAAATTATAGGAAAATGTCCAATTTCACAGGTCATCACTGTGATGTTTATTCTTGGCGGTGAAAATTGAAGTTTT
The DNA here is from genome assembly GCA_958496275.1 of Zele albiditarsus. Classification (NCBI taxonomy): domain Eukaryota; kingdom Metazoa; phylum Arthropoda; class Insecta; order Hymenoptera; family Braconidae; genus Zele; species Zele albiditarsus. The sequence goes on from OY292408.1 coordinate 16,908,810, forward strand.
CTTCCTCATTTATAGTAATGAAATATTAAAAATGAAAATAGTAGTCTATTCCAAACAGAGTTTTGAATTGAATACTGAGAAAAAAGATGGAATTAATAAGAAGAATAAGAATAATCAAAAGTATAAGGAACTACATTCGCTGTGAATTATAAATTATGATAATCTTGGTAACGCGAGGGTTCGCTCGTTAAAATAATTAATGCAGAATGTATCCTAAATAAGTGCACGATGCAATGGGAAAACCGAAAAGCAAGAGATGAGGACAGAAAAGTACAGCTCATTTCAAGCACCTGCAACACTGTACATATGTATACGTACATTAAAAAATATACATGTACATAATATATGTCTTCCGTATGTACGAAACGACCGCGATTGCTCGGTAAAATTGGTTTTGCCCAACTGCTTGATGCAAGCAAGAGTTTCATCAGGATTTCAAACCACGGCGCCGTTGATAAAAATTCATGTAAGTATAAAACATTGCTATATCAAAAAAAAAAAAACATTCTCAACAAGATCGTGCAGGAATTTATTTTTTTATTTCATCTTCACTTTCTTCATCCGTTGTACTTATTCATTATTCCATAAAACTATGATGGTCAATATCAATGAATAATACAGTCATATCGAACGCTTACTTTTGATGACGGGAAATATTTTCTGATAGTCAACAAATGTAATAATATTTAATAATATCTTCTCGAAGAAGAAAATATATTTTCGAAAGTGGAGGGAAAATATTATTTTTGAAATTGTATTTTGAAATTATTCTGATATCTGATAGAAATAAAATTTCATATATCCCAACTATAGAGTATCGATTTTCATCTTTTATTCAAGAAAGTTCCTCCCACTCACAATTAATAAGTCTCATCTATATCGCTTCTTTTATATATAACATTTTATCATCTGGTATAAAATAAAACGAATACTCCGCACCACAAATGGGTGCACATTACATCTAACAAAATCATCATTTATAAGATCAAAAAAAGATTTATCAATACACTTGTAACCCAATATGCAAATAAATTCTAAATCCTAACATGAATAATGATCAAAATATCCCAAACAGCTGGTAATACAATCAACTCATGCGGGAATATCTTATGCCATGGTTCTACCATGAGAGTGACAGGAAGTGTGTAATGCCCATGAGATCCCCAAAGCTTCATATCAACGCCAAAGTGAACCCTCAAACTGAATTCTCTCTCAAAGCTCTATCTTGCATCATATATATACACACATACATATAACTCTATTACTCATATGTTACCCCTGAAGGAACTTCAAACCGTCTAGTCATTTTGACGCAAATGAGAAGCAAAAAAAAAAAAAAATTACAACAAATAAACAGGGCGAGAAATGAAAACACGTGTTTTTGATTGCGTCAAATTCAGGTCCTGATTTGACATGTTGTTTGCTAGAGTTCATATACATACACTCATATGATACGATTTGATAATATGCTACGTGTATATATTTGTCTTGCTAAATTGTTGCACGGTTCGTCAGCCTTATGACGAGGGTTATAGATGTATATGCAGTAGAAATGATGGACCATGCACGAGAGTTTCTCACGGGTGTATACGTTGAATTTAAAACGGGAGCTGTGCGTTTATTTATGCTTTATGAATGTGAATTCAATTCAACATAAATATATTCATTATATGTTTTATAACATGTACCAACATATTAATATGTTTAATATTGTTGAACTAACTTCCCTTTTGTTATGATAATGAAATGGATACTTTGAATTTATTTTATTTCATTATACTTCGGTTTGTTTGAATAAGTTAATTACTGTTGCATCCACTTCACAGAATTGTTTCGAATTTAATTACATTATGGAAATAATAAATGTCGTAAAAGTTTCAATGTGAATTGATAATTGTTTCACTCTTTTTATTTCTTTTTTTTTTTTCCGTTTTACTATTTATACTGGAAGTCAATAATCAGTGAATAAAAAGTGGAAATTAATTGAAATGAATATATATATATATATATATCCAATCAACTCGTGGTTTGTATTCAAATACCGTGTAGCTTTGAATTGGAAATGTGGTTGGTCAAAACTAATGTGTATCGGAGGAATATATTTAACAAATTGAATTTCATATGAGCAGGTGTATTCCATCGAATTAATTGATATAGTGTTTTGTGTGTGAGTTATTAATGCATTCAAGTATTTTTTATGCGCTTCTGTGTTCGAAATCGTTTCATATTTCGTTGGATCAATTGCAGATTTTAATTAATTTTTTCATTTACCTTCAAATACAAACTCATATAACATTTAACTCGTGGTGGACGAAATGATGATAAAAAAGTGTAACAACGTTTTCACTGAATGTTTTTAATTCTATATCCAATGATGCTATTTGATATTTGATTTTATGTCAGAACAATTTTTTAATCTGTGCAATTTGTCACTCACTAATGGGAGAAAATTGAGAGGTAGAAGATTGCATACTTGTCTTCAAAGTAGCAGTTATTTTCTCAGAGTATGATTTTCTTCATTCCTTTTTCTATAAATAAAAACTAAATTTGAGAACTTTGTTTCATATATAGAACCCCATAAAGTTATATCCACCCTTTAAAGGATTGTTTTCTCACGTCTATAATTTTCCAAAAATTTCATTTCAACTTTGAAATATTATAAATTGTATCTTTCCATTTTCCTATCAAACATTTTTTATTTATGAAGAAAAATAAAATTCATCAAATTATAATATTTCACAACCCTTCAAGGAATGTATCCTCCTACATATCATACGGGGGGGGGGAAAAAAAAAAAAAACGGAAAGTATATTTTATCCCTGAGAAAACAAATATTTTTTTCGTTGAACATATATACTTATATATGTAAAACCCGGAAATTGCAACGACGACAATGACAGTTCTTGAGTACGGGGTAATATTTGCGTACATACTCTCACGGGCTTCTCCTCGTCGCTTATATATACCGTTATGCTAGTCACGTGTTGGCCTTTAAAGCGGGGTCTTTACCCGCCAATTTGACGGCAGTTTCTCTCGACGCGCATGAATAGGAGACTCGACGTGAAAATACCGTTGAAACTATACGCGAGGAAGTAACCCGGGCTAACTCTCGGGTAAACGACCGAAAGTCCTAACGAGCTGCAACGACTAGTCGAGTATGTGTGTGCCCGCACTAAAGTACACATTCACTCACAATTCCACATCTGGCCACCTCTAGCACGTGTTTTTTTTTTCTCTACATATACTGCGTATATATAAGGTAAAGTAACATCATCCCCTGAAGAAAATTATGCGCTACAAAAGGCCAACGCCAAAAGCATAATTTGTTGGTTTTAAATCTGAAACAAAGTTATGCTGTTTGCACATTAGAATTACTGGATTTTACGTGAATAGTAAATTGCCAGGTTTATTTAGGATGAGAAAGCGTTTATTTTAAATTTATTATTCATCCTATACAACTTGAATGAACAATAAAATATTAACATTGGATTCTCAGTGATTTCGCTTTGCATATTTTTACACTGATGAAAATCAACAGCTTTTGATGTATGAAAATTTGTGGAAAATATTTTCCATCAATGTTCGCGACGAGATGTGAAATTGACATTACTCCATTAAATTATTATGTGTCAAAATCAACATAACTTTTTACATTGTTGCACATTTATTTCATAAATCAATACTTAATGTCATATTTAATTAACATTCACAATTACCTCATTTAGTATCACACAATATTTAAAAAAAAATAGTGCTCGGATCCAAAATAATAATCCTATATATTAAGAATAAATTTCATTCCATTGTAATCATACTTCCACTATATCCCATCAATTAAATAAATAAATGCAATAATAAAACAATTGTCATGAAAAGAAAAAATGTAATTTTTTCATCACATCTTCTTACGAAATATTTGCGACATATATTCCGAATTTTTTATCGTTGGATAGCTGCTGCATAATTCATATAAATTCCATTTCAATCTCACTAACAACAAAAATATACCAGATGTAAACGCCCAATGTCATTATGAGGCTCATTTAACTCAACTCTCCCCTACATATATGACCATATCGAAGTATATTATGCATATACATCATGTAAGTATAATATGGACGTACTTATATAATAAAAGTACCCACAAATACACACACACACACACACATACACAATCTTCCAAGACCGGTCTCAACGTGAATTTTGCTCGCAAGCTATATCTCTTTATTTTTATCGTCGCAATATATATACACGTTACAGTTTCTCCCTGAAATTAATTTGTACCCGTATATAGTATATGCGATTTCATTCGCTTGTATATATTTCTTTTTGTTTTTCAGCCTCCCTCTCTCTCTCTCTCTCTCCCTCTCCCCTAATGCTTCTCCCTTTCTATCCTTTTGCTCTGACTTGTTTTCAGTGGGCGGTTTCACAGCGTGCGGAGACACGAACGGAAGTATAGTGTAGATGCAAAACGAGATGCGAGAGTGAGTGCAGGAGGAAAAAGAAAAGGGATAGTACAGTGTACGACTGCCCGCGCGGCTGGTTATTTCACGTGGGATCACGAGAATGGAATTCGGGAGCGCACGCGGGCCTGCTTTTGCGCGCCGTCTATTAGTTGGCGTGAAAATACGCGGCGCCGAGACCCCGTGGAGGTTCTTATTGCAACATGGGGGCGAGTCCGAGCAGATATCTCGGATGGTGAGCCGGTAACAAATTAGACGAAGAGAGAATGAATAAAGGAAGATATAGTGCGAATAACCAGAGAATGAAAGAAAAAGATAAAGAGGGAGGATAAAGTTGAGAGAGAAAGAGAGAGTTAGACAAACCGCCCCTGCATCTCGTTTCTTCGATGAGACGGAAGCTGAGAGTGGGCGGTCTTCAGGGATCTGCAACGCGATACGTTATGCGCTTAATTGAGAGCTCGCCGGCAATGTTCGAACCCATTAAACCGCATGGTCTATATAGGTGAACATGAATATACACTTAGATACATACCACCACGAAGGAAAAAATTTTCTCGTTGAATTGTAGGTGGAAATAATTCGCTCATATATTTTTTATTTTACGCCAAAAATCTTCAATCTCGCGCTCTTTTTTTTTCATTCACGAAAAAGTAAAAATTATTTATAAAATATGTGCCATTCGTTTATTTGTATTCTCTAGAAAAATGATGATGGGAAAAGATTTTTCGGAGGAGAAATGGTTTTTTATTTTTAATCTGCATTTGATTGAAAAATCTAGTATCGGATAGGTATTATTTTTTTGTTCAATTCGTTGAATATTTAGGTTGCTCCTGCAGGAATTTTTCCCTCTGTTAATTTATTGATTGTGCACTCATCTTTAATATTGTCTATTTACTATATGCATAGTCGAGGTATACATGATTTTATATACTGAAAATCCACGAAATTCTATTTAATGAATGAATTAATTAGTGCAATGTTCATTCGTATAATTCATAAATATTTTTCAAACCCATGAATTCAAGTAATTTTAAAACCCACTTTACTATTCATAAATAATATATGTCTGTTCAACATAAATTTTAATAATCTACAGAACTACATAATGAATATACTTTCTCATATTTTTATATCCATAATTCAAAATAAATTCACTTGGATTTTAAAATATATTTTCTCCCATAGAGAATACATTTACCCAGAAAAAATAAATATTGTCACCTGTTTCGCCTTCATCCACATCCAATCTGAACCAATAAATTCACAATTACGTATTTCAATTGCAACAGTGAAAAAAAAAAAAAGAAGTGATAAAAAAGAATGAAAGACGCTTGGCATTCAAGTAAATTTATTAGAATGTTCACGTCGGATAATTCGTTGCGGATGCAGCAATAGTCTTCATCCCCGAGGGATCAGTCGGAACACGAATTGGTTTAGCCGCGCGTAGGATTTGACTCTCATCTCTCTTTCAATATAGGTATATCCACTTCCCGTGTCCCATACGACTTGAAAATGCTGTCCCCGCGCTCGTACCACTAAGCCCCGTCCAATGGATGGACTTTAATCATAGAGCTTGGCAACGCGCACGCGGTTCCAGATCCACGGGCTTCGCGAAATATATATATATATATATATATTGTGGAACAACCAGACGGACCTGGCGAAACCCGATTACGTGCGGCCGCGCCGATTGCTTTAGTATATAGTCCTTAAAAATTTATACGGGTTTATTTTAGAGAGAGGCCAGACGTGCTCAACCGGGGTGGTCTATTTCCTGCCCTCTTGTTTCTATATATCGTTTGAGATGAAAAGACCCCGCGCAGTGCTCAGAGTATGCCTTGTGTTTCGGATCACCTTTGTGTGGAATATGCCCATTGAAATACACGCAGTGGAGTGTACATAAAGTACTGGAAACATACATCGTCGACTTTTTCATTTAAGTGCATTATATATATATATATTTTTTTTAAGACGATATTTGTTGCAGCGATAATGCACATATCGAGTGTGTGACGTGTGCTGCAGGAAGTTTTAGAATCAGATTGTGTATAAAAGCCTGTAAAAAAACAAAAGTATGGTGAAATATATTTCTTTTTCGAATAAATGCTGAACTTTATATGGAATTATTTTGATAATGTATTTTTATTTTTTTAATCGATATATGTTCGGACTTCGATTATATTGTAAAATACTCATATATTCTTTAATGATGAATATGCAATTGTATATTGACATATATTAATTGTAGATTATTCCAAGTTATCGCAATGCATATTAAGTAAATATTAATTCGATTTCACTCGCGGTTGGAATGAAATGTGTATTTTTTAATTATTCAATTGAACAGAATTGTTCGGAATTATTAATGTTACTGGTGAAAATTTATCCTTTATAAATCCAATTCGCAGTTTGGAATATGGATATTCAATCGTGAAAAATATGTATTTGGCTCCAATTTCGTTGTCATTTATTCAATAAGAGTCAATCGATATTATATACTGCAACACTTTTGTTTTTCCGGCCAAAAATCAGAAGTCTCAAAATTTTTAAACGAAATGATAAAAGGACACGGTCATGTAATAAATTATGAAAAATCTATTTGTACCGTTTATAACAAATATCTCACATTTAATTTTTAATAAAGACTAATTCAATTAATCGATGATAATTTATCATGAATTGCTTTTAAAATAATCATTTATCGTGCTGTAATATTTCAATAATTATAAAAACTATCAACAATCTGTGGGATGAAAGTGATGGGATAGATATGATATATGTACGGTATAAATAATACGTCCACTTACGTAATTATCTCGAAAGCCGGTGGCATACTAACCGGTTAGTCCATATCAAATACAATATATCTATATATCGAGCATATTTTCTCAGTGAAAGAAACACCACCCCTCTATCTTTTAAGGCAATGATAAGGATTTTGTGATATCGATGCAATCCCTTCTCACCCAGGTGTTTTGCCAGAAATATCATGGCACCTGGCGAATCGCTTCAAGAATTCGTAATGAGATTATATCTCTTGCTTGCTCCCACTCGTTTTATTCCCCACATAATCTGTCCCAGTTTGAGCGTTATATGTGTGTGTTTGCGCCAAATCGAATATGCGACACTGACATCTTGTTAAATTTATGGCTAAATATATTCCATGGAATATATATTTCTCGAGACATCGAGACTCAAACATGCTAACACGTGTTGATACAAAGATTGATCGAGTTGAACTATAGCGTTTGAAGTCGCAACATCTGCTCGTGTCATTCTTTGTTTAATGTTTTTAAAAATATTTTATATCGATTAATTCACATTTGTCAATATACAGTCGGATGGAAAAAATGGATATTACGGAGGTTTATAGCCAATAGGAATTAGTTTACAGATGTTAAATGAAGAATTTAAACGTATTTTTCACAAATCTTTGTTTCTCACACTCGCTAACATGATATCTTAGAAACTAATTTATCGATTGAGTTTATGAAAATTTTATTCGACTTGTACTCGAAGTGTTTATAGTGTATACTAAAACCGAAAGAATTCATGTGCTATTTCTATTTTCTCGCATAGAAGAAAAATCAAAACATAAATATCATATGTTTCGAAAGTTATAAATGAGGATAATTATGTTCAAAGATTAAACTATTTTTACTTCATCCGCAATTATTAATGTTTAACAAATTCGCTCGTAAATTGAACTGCCTCCACGAGTACGATAGTAAAATAAATTAATCCCATAATTATTTATCCACTCGTAATTCTGCCGCAGTTGTAAACTAATTGCACGTATTTTTACGAAACAGCCAAAAAAAAATTGTTTTTTACGCCCTTTTCCCGTTTTTCATGCTCAAAAGGGCGAATAAAGTAGCGCATACGCCCTTTTAGTTTCAGTCACGCGATATATACCAAAGTGGGAGTTTCTTTCTCATTAATCCATGTGTCGATATATACGTGTGACTAATGTATTCTTTAACCTTGGATGATGTTCCCCGAAATTTCTATATAATTAGTGGAAAACATTGTGATTTTTGGAAATTTCACAAAATTACATACTAACTTACACCATCAATCTCGCATATAACCAACCCATTAATTTCACAAAAATTAAGCTTCATTTTCCGCTTGACAACGACTAAGTATCCACAAATTTAGAACCCATATTATCTTGTGTGAAGATAAATAAGATGTAAAGAGTGAGAGCACAAAATGACGAGAAACGTGTTCTCACTTATGAAGTTGTCGTTCTTGCAGGACGACAAACATTGCGGCGGGGTCTGGGTGTTTGCCAAGGGAACGTCCAGTTTGCAAAGCTATATACACTGCAACCGAGAAACGACGACGTGTATGAGGTATACGAAAACTGTTTACCAAAATAGCGCCCAGGGGAATTGAATGTTCACGAGATTCGTGACTCCAACAATTTACCTATGAGACCGATTTTCACAGAATTACTTAGTTAAATATTTTATTTTTAATTTTATTTACATAAGTACATGTAAATATGTACCCACAAGACTCTCACAAACACATTTATCTTTGTATACACACATTTTTTATTGTATTGTGACACTACATATAACTCATACACGTACAGAGTGAACCATAAAGCATTGGTCGTGACTATTTCCCTTGGGAGATGATTAAAAACCAATGACATGTGTTGAGGAAATTGGATGCCAAAAACAAACATGTGTATGTTTATATGTATATATATAAGGTACCAACATCTCGAAAGACTTACGAGATGCGAAAGGACACTTACTTTCCGTTCAATTTTTTTCAGTTTGGTATTTTAGTTCTTCCGGATGATGTGTTGTATACTGCAGGTCAAGGAAGTACACAAGAGCTCAACTTCTTCATATTTTTTTTTTTTTTTCATCCTATATTTTTTTTATTTACTCCGCCACACATACTTTTTTTTTGTTTTCATACATGTCAGTGAAACTGGGTCACCGAGAAGTGATAAAAAATCCTCTCACCTCATGTTCCACAATTTTATGCATGAAATCGTAATTTTTTTTCCCCTTTTTCATCCATATACTATCGTATTCTATATGCATAACTATTTCTCCATAGCGTAATATGAAAGGACATAATTATGATATTATTATTTGTATGCTTGAAGACCTGTATAAATTTTAACTTGGTATGTTTATATTTATGAGATTACCGTATAAACATGTGTGTGTGTGTGTGTGTGGTCGATATAAATTTGATGTATTTTATTTTATTTGTCATCTTCTACCGTTAATATGTGCGTTCTTATAAATATATATAATCCTGCATCAATAATATATATATATATATACGAATTCTAATTCTTCTGATGGAGCGTTTCCGCACCCAGTAGGTTTGCTGTCACTTGATAAAATGTCCGGCACTCAGAATCAGACATAATCACTGGGTCCGTCCAATTTTGAAAGACAGGCGTTTATATTTAGGCGTTTCACCACTTAGACAGTTATAGCCCGGTGTGTAATTTGAGTGAGCCGAAGACCGAGACCCCTTTAGATAGTTACTTTGAAGATTGACGTATTTAAGCGAGCATGAATGCCTATATTATTTTCCCCAAACTGCCCAAAGTATCTATAATCGATTTATCACATATGTGTTATTTTTTTTTTTTTTTTTTCAGGGGGAAGAAAATTAATCACTTGATAAAATAGAGTCGAGGCAAATATAGAAATTTTCGTATTTATTTTTATTCACACATAGGAAGAAAAGTATATATTACAATGGGAGCATAATACTGTATTATTTTTTATTGCGGAAGGAAAAATTAATATATGAATGCTATAGCCAAAACTCGTACAATCGTGTGCATTCATCCATGTTTCAATTATAATATCTATACAATTCTATCTAGTTAATAATAATCATTCAATATTTCCAATTAATAACTGCATGGAAAATGTTGTTCAGAGTAAATACATTAATATAAATAACTGTATATTCAGATTTTTTTTAAATTGAAATTAACATTGGGCTCTCTCGGTTATATTATTGTCACTCAATTCCAAATCCACATATTTAATGCACATATTTAACTAACATATGATTTATTTTATACAATGTAATATAATATTCATAAATTATATGATATTCCATTCAACAATATTACAAAAATATCAATAAATACAGAAACACAAATCTATGAATCCTTTTTCTTTTATCAAAATAAAACAAAACCGAAAATAAAACTATTTCACATGATGAATATTCCCACACATATATTCTAATATATGAAACGAAAATTCATTGCCCCAACAGTTTGATTGATTTTTTTTTCTGTCATTTTCAATGTGTGTCAACTTCCTCCCTCGCAAAGAAATCTTCGACACCTGGAAATGAAATTCCTCATTGATCCTTGTCACCTTAACTCTGCAGGTATCCATTTATTCCCCCCCCCCCCCCCCCCCCCCCCCCCCCCCCGAATCCACATATACACATTTACACATACTTACACATGTATACATACTCTTACTCACTATCACCCTCTCTTCTTCTCCACCACATTTTATTCTATTCACTCTTTTCAATACTATACTATTTCCACACTCGTTTCTCCAATCCAAAATGTACCACAAAAGAGCAAGTTCTCATTGTTGGCTACGCGCGATATATACCCTAAGTGTGCCCCCAAAGCGTCCGAAATTGCATGGCAATGGTTGAAGGGGCGACCTCCAGAGAAGCACATACAACACACCACTGCAAGGGATATTATATATGAAATCCTCATCCATTTAGCTTTACTTCGCTTATACTAGTGTGCCTATTTTGCCTTCTCTCTTTCACCCCTCTTCGTGCTCTCGCTTTTCTTCTCGCTCTTGCAATAATCCACATATACAGCTTCCCTTGCAAGACGTTATTCAAGTCCACGGTCCATTGTCGTTTCGGACCATGCACAATGGGCCAGCTGAAGGAGCGACCAAAACATTGAGACATATCCCTTGTTGTCGCTGTCACCGACAGACCTATACTTCGCTTTATCCATAGACATTATTACGAAAATATTTGAAACTCATATGTGTGTGTATACCTAACACATAGGTGTGTGTGTGTGTGTGTGTAGAGTCCACAGTGCGCCAAAATGCCTCTTTTGCATTGTCGCGCAACGCTTTACTCTCCCAAGACATAGACTCGGAGAATTTTACAATAATATAAAATATATTTGTGTGTATTTATGTATATATATATATATTTCCGTTATTTATACTGTGATGTTTCTAATAGGTTTCTCCAGCGTCTCATTGGTATATGACACCCGACTTCATTCTAAGTATATATTCAATGGTGAATAAATAAAAAAGGAAGAGAAAAAGAGGGTAAAAAGCGACAGTACCTGGTTGCTCATATTTCCGGTGAAAATATTTACCTCGGTTTTTATTTTCATTCAACATTGTGTATATTTATAAACGTGTATGAATAGACGTCATACACGCGCGCGACAAATATTTCAATACGAGGATTATAGAGACTCGTGTTATATTATGTGGAATATTATATTATATAAGATCGTAGATCTCGAGATTATTATTCCTAAGAATTATACTGTTCTCAACCTCTCTGCTTGTTATTATTTTTGCAGTTTCATTGAATGGAAAGTGTCAACGGTGATGTTGATAGGATTGACATACATATAGACATTTTGTATATGTAGATATGAGAATGTTGATATATGTGTATAAGCATAAAATATTAATGCATTGAGTGTGGATACGCACATCAACGACCATTCCCCTTGAGATTTTACGCAGGTGTTTCGGAGGTGGCGTGTTTGGGGAACGGTATGAAATCCAGGAAATGCTTGAGGCTCGCCACGTTGGAAATTCCCGGAGGATGACGAGAGTGCATGGAATTGCGTTTGCATGCATCAGAGATATGTCGATCGATCAATTTATAATATGCTCGGAGGCATTACATGTATGTGCATATGATATACATGTGTATATGTATATGACCGTGTGCTGACGATCCATTGCAATGGATTGTCTCTATGGCAATTGATGAAAAAAAAAAAAGGTTTTGTTTCTTTTTTTTTTCAGCAGTTGGTTATGCAACAAAAAGCAATATTGAAAATATAATCGGATTAAAAAACGAGGAAAATGATGAAGACGAATATATAGCTTGTGTGTAAATATATATACATTGTGTGGATATATGCAATTAAACATTTTGTGAATTTTGCCGGTATGGTATTTATATTACTGTGGAAATGTACACGAGACTGTATACATGCGCAATCGTTAGTTCAATTAATTGGAGATGAAAGAAAAATATATGAATAATAATTGCACCAAATGGATTTTTTGGCATAAAACTGTTGAAGTAATAAACAATTATGTAACTTGAATATTTGCTGTGTGAATTTATGTATTGAGTGATGATAAAAGGGGACATTTATAACAGGAGAGGCTGAATCATTTGTGATTTTTATTAGCAGTTATTTATTTTAAGCAATTTTTTTTTTGTCATTTTATTTCTTATTAGCAAATGAACAAATAAAATAACCATCAAGAAATGCATTTCATTTTTATTACTATTGGAAGAAACATGTCCCGTATTCACAAGAGGAAAAAGTGATACTGAATTGATGTATACTTTTTAAATTAGAATAGAAAAGTATTTGAATTTGAACAATTTTTTGTTAACCACATTGTAAATTTAAGTGTTGCCAAACCGTTTTTATTTTCTATATTTTCCTTCACAGTCATTAATGCGATCACTTTCCAAACATTTAGCAATTACTCGACGTTTTCTTTTCTCGATAAATAGGGAATTAACATATAAAATGTTTTGGATGATAATGAAAAAAGTGGCTATTAAATAAAGTACTTGATTCTGCAATGCATTGTGATGCTTCACGCATTTTTTTATCCATTCAATCGATCGATTGTTCATTCAAATAGTAAATAGACAACTTTTTCCTCACACCAATGATGGAAAGAGAAAAAATCAACGATGAATCGACAAGAAATGATTGATAGAACGATTCTCATGATCGAACACTTGCGAGAGTATTTTTTTCACGATAACTATATAAATAAGATTGAAGGCTTCAACGTTCGCCCACGTTGTAAAATATTTATGCATACTAACCAAAATTATGTAAATTAAATTCAAAGCAGCAACTTTGCATCAAAATAAAATTAGATCACGACACTGACAGCCTGAAGTCTCAGTAGAATATCAGCATAACCATCCAAGTAAAAATATTCTCTTCAAAGTGAGAAAAAATTTTCACACAAAATTCTCTACTTTATATATAACAATTTTTTTTTTGTCTCGTCTGTTTTCATCCCTCTCTTATATGCTTTTCTAAATGCCGTTAAATATCCTATGGGTCTTAGTACCACGGAGTTTGAATGATTTTGTATTTATATAGCACAATGCCCAAGAAATTGGCTTTTCGTGGGGTCGCCCCGTGGCGCGCGCGTCCGGCGCCGTAGGAGGTCTCCTACAGTCTCTTCTCTTTTTCTCTCTTTTTCGATCTCTTTTACTTTCTCTTTCAGCTACACATACATATACACACCAATGATTTTTTATTTTTTTTTCAGGGGGTCGCGTTTGAGAAATGAATTCATCCTGTGAACGAGACTAAGGCTGGTGCAATTTTGATCGAAATATATGAGCAGGGTTGAGATGAGATGAGTGCATGAACTGGACATTTTTTTTTTGTAATCTTAATGCTGAGTCAGTGATTAGATTAATCTATAGAGTCGCCCTAAATGTATTTTTTAAAATTGAAGTGGCGTGACACAGTCGCTTGAATATTACAAATAAAAGCAGTTAGAGTAATCAGATTTTTTTGTCCGTTCTTTTTTTCCATAGATCAAAAGGACCCTCATCACTATTTTATAATTATAAATAAAAGAATGAACAGTAAAGGGATTGTTTAATGGAGGTGAGAAAATTTGAAGAATTTTTAACTTCTTGAAAGCAGAACAGTGTGTTATGGTGATGCGAATAAATCGACTATGTGTCACTCGATTTCTTCATAAATTCCTACATTCTTCTCCACTTAACTGTGACTTTGCACACCGATCTGCCCCGATTCACATTGTTGCTATAGTCATGAAAAACAAGAGTGGGTAAATAAAACAAAAATCGTAGCGGCGGTATCCTTTTGAGATCAAATTCACGCCGGCTATTTTTTTTTTTTTTTACACAGACCAATGTATAACGTTTGCCAAAAGACCGAACGAATTCTCACCAACCTCATTATATATACGTATATCCAAACAGTTATATTGCAATAAATTGATTGAGTATTCATTTACCCCCAGCCGTTCTATTACTCAAGCAAATTCATTCAAACCATTTCAATATCCCATGCTCATTAATTAATATATAATTCGCTTAAAATCCATCTCAATATCTCCGATAATCTATGAGACAATAGCATGTTACCTGTTTGTAACTTGTAAACGAATGTATATAAAAATACATGTAGTGTTAGAAGAGCAAAAGCAAACACGTTCACAATAGCGCGCTTATTAATAAGTGCAACACAATTTATTATCCTGCTGAGACTTACGTAGACTTGTAGTCTCAACCTTGACTTACGTTATCTTATCTACTCTTTCGAGAATATACTTGCTTTGATCTCGTACAGAAATTATGAAATATTGCATTGAGTTTTTTTTATAAACTCTGTACCTCATTCAAGCAAAATGATATCATTGTTCCACCTGTGATTTTCATCTCAATTGAAGGAATAATCTCTCACATTCATGTGATGAAAGCTTTCAATAAATACTGATAGACTTCGGCGAATATATTGGCATTGATTAATAGAGTAGTCTGTTATATATTTACAATACATATCCGCGTGCCCGCTAATTTCAATTAAATATATATATATATATATATATATATCTATGTGATACTATCCCGAGATTGCATCAATGAAAAAGATTTAGTTGATTTTAATTTCGTATAATGGAGTATAATATAAATAAATAATAACGACGAAAAAAATTGAGGGCGCCAAAAAGTCGTTGTGATAAATTATATCTCGACTGATCGTCCTTCTCTTCCTCTATCTTTTTTTATCTCGCGGGAGAGAGAAACGGATCGCATCATAAATTTAATCCACCAAACCGGACCCACTATTTTTGCATAAATCCACCTTTCATATATCGCTCGTTCTCATCTCATATAAATATATATTAATAAAATTGGATTATTGACTATTGTCAAATGAATGAAGGATATTGAAATTTAATTTGTTCTCACTGATTATTTATATATATGTATATGTGAGAATCATGGCGATGTAATTTATTCGGATGGGGGATATGTATATAAATCTACAAGAATCATAGTATCGATGAAAGGTGTGTTGAATTATTGGCGTTGAGAATTAACACTCTAGAAAGATACATCAGATTTTAATTAAAGGCGAATCTGGTTTGTGACGTTAACACTCTTAATTTTTTCGTTACTTCGAACTAAAATCATTATCAGAAGAATTATTTCACAAAGTTTTACAGTAATACTACTCACATTACCAGTAATAAAAATAACCAGCATACAAAGTACCAAGTGAAATACTTTCGGTTGAATGTATGTTACGCATTTCATCATCTATTTGAATCACAGCTATTCACACTCGCATATAGTTATTGCAAAATGACATGCTGATCAATGTTCTCTGTAACAAATCGTTTACGCCCAGCACATTCACACCGAGAGAATAAAAATAAAAGATCCATTTGCAGGCGTGTCGCGAAACATTTCTCTACAGTCAGAATGACAAAACACATCACTTACCATTTACGTATTATTATCAGTCTACTGCTTTCATATATGTATATTTAGAGTATCAATAGTAGGTGCACATTTATATTGTGCTCGAATCCACGACCTTCTTTCTTGTCTTTCATTGAAATGTCAACGACTGAACTATAGTTCATATCATACGTTAACAAAGAAAAAAAAAAGAATACATACACAATATGTCCATATGTTTAGCAATGATAAAATGTTGAGCACTATCTGCATAGTCTTTTTCTCTTCTTTTTCTTTCAGTAACACTCTCTCTCTCTCTCTCTCCCTTTCCTCCCCTCGAGTCTCACAGAATAATACAATGTGTCTGCGTATGTGACTGTACTGTGCGAACTTCAATGAGTGCACCACGATGATAGTGATGAGTGGTTTGCCATCAACGAGACATACAGTGCGAGATGGTATCACTTTTGTCCACCAGTGACATGGACGTTATTCTTCTGCTGGTACTGTCGCTTAAAGGAGCTGGTGCAAGATTATTATGATGATGATGATGATGATGATGATGATGATGATGGTGATCATAAGGAAAATTAGACGTATGTATGCTGTTCTGGACACACATATGTGGAGATAGATTATATGAAATGCTACTATTGCTTTTGGCTTCTCTGAATTTTTGGAATCTACACAATTCCTCGTTGGATGAATGAATACAATAATAAAAAATTGTAAATACAATAAACCAGTTGAAATATGATATCTTATACAAAAAATATAATACGAAACCAATCATCAACATTTATAACAATAAATGGACGCGTTGCGTTCATGTTTTTGTTTTTCCAAATATAGGGTTTCAACCTAATTACAGAGCAGTGAGGAGTGATAAAGAGGATTATATATATATATATACAAAAACAAAAAAGAGTAAGTGGTGTGAAGCACGTACACTTCACATATACATATATCTCTCATCTCAAATATATATAAACAAACCCATTCTTACACAGCTGTTCATGGGTCAAACTTAACATATATATAAACTAGGCAATTCGAAAACGGAAGACAAGGATCACATATCCCTTACATTACAGGAAGCAACGTGAAATCTCTTAACAAAAAAAGAAATATCACGTATCCATCAGGTTCAAAAATAATTCATACTAATCCATACACAATATTTTACTCGAATGATGTATAACAAACAATTATCATATTCTACATACCAAAAGATAACCCAATTATTTTTCCTTCTCCGAACTATAAAAATTCGTTGGTTATAAATCAATATCTATCATTTCTCCTCTATAGTTTAAGTCCAAAAAACCACCCAATATATATTTATACAAATAAAAAAATATATAAAAGCAGCAGCACCATTTTCAAGGTGGTTTATTCTATCAGAGAGATACCGCGCGCGTACAAGTATCGCAATATAAATCATCCAAACTCCAAAGTGGTCAATTATGGTCTATAAATATTGAGGAATAGCCACGAATAGAGGCCTGGTGGATCTTTCACAACTTGTAGGTATAAAAGTACGCCCTATATATATGTATATATAGGTAAGTATAGAATGTAAAACGTCCTCGGGGCAAAACTGCTCGTTGTAAAACAGTTAAGTGTTTGCACACACCATATGCGTATGTATATATGTATATATGTGTGTGTAGATATACTCTATACACATATGAGAGATTGAACGCAAAGCAGTGCGCAATGAGTGAGGGTTGTACACGTATGAGCCCTCGAGCGCCGTTTAACAGCCAACCTTGCATAAACATCGCACTTAGGGCGCGTGTGTGTATACCCTAACTGCGTGCATACAAAATATATATATATGTATTATGTATATATTTTGCACGCATATGTATATATTTAGATGAAGAGGAGTGAATGTGAACGGTCGAGTTAAGTTTTCATGACAGCGATATATCGCTCGTGTGTGGACCGCTCTGAACTCAGTGAACTTTGTCTACTTGTCTCAAGAAGCTCGGGACAATGCTCCAAGACCATTAATCCACGCAGTGAAACTTCTCATCTAGCCATGAAGTTTGCGTTCATATATATATATATATATATATATATATATTCACGCGCGCACGCCTGGTTTGCCCGAAGCTATCTACCGTTGTTGAAACAAAACGAATTTAAGGCGGCGCGTGTGGTGACCGAAAATAAAAAGGGATAAGGAGAATAATAATGTTCAATGTTGAATCACAAATTCACAGCACGAAACGGAAGGAGAAAAATAAGGTACAAAAAAAAGAAAAAAAACAAAGAAATATTAACGGGTGGAGGGAAAAAAGATATGGTGGCTATAAAAATGATTTGGTTGAGAAGGAAAAGGCGTTGAGAAAAATATGGAAGACCGCATGAATCGGAAAGGGCCACCCCTGTGAAAAATATGCGGAGGGTCTTGCAGGGTTCGGCGTGAAGAAGCGATGACTCTTTTTAGGGCGGTGCTCATATATACACGGTGTATTTATAATATAAATATATATATACATATTGTTGCTGTGAGCATGGTCTAGTGCGACGATTTTTCTATCGTATTTTATTTTATTTTTATTTTGTCGGTTTGGGGGAATATATTTAATATGGAGCGCAAGGGTGAGAGAACCATTTGGTACAGAAGTCAGAAGGTAATTCAAGCATTTACTATATATCTCCGTATATTTTTATTTATTTATTTATTTATTTTTTTTTTTTTGGTTTAAAAAGTAAAATAAAATATATGATGCTTTTATATACCCTTTTTTAGCATCAGGTATATATAATGCCAAGTCTTCGATACTTGCCACATGTTGTTACTGAGAAACCTCCAATTATCCCAAAAGCCATAGAGAAACATTTCGACGTGAGCGATTAGTCCAAGGGAATTCTTTCGAGAATTGCCGACAGCGTTCGAGGTTAGATATACTTCAAATATCCTCAAATTCTTTGTAGCCAAAAAAAGATTAATTCGTGCAACTTGTAGCCAGTTTATATATGGTGAGAACAAAATGCACGAGCATTTAGTTTAATGCTTGGATGTTGTGGCTATAGACAATTGTTATTTACTGACAGGTTTTATATTATGGGGATGTAATAGTTGTATGTATGTGCAGTGAACCAAATTGAAATGCAAATGACATTGTCGACTGTCCATTCCCAAATCAATTCCATTTGTTTCCTCATTGATCAATTAGCTAGACGATTGTATAATTGGTAATGTGATGTTTTTTTTTCCTCATTAGAGGATACGAAAGTTAATGTTAATAAATGTTTGTAAAATAAATTGATCAAAAAATACATGTGCTTGATTTGAAAACTTATGCATGTATTCATACATGTCTCATGAGATGTGCCTGGAATAAAACTTGCGATCAAGAAGTGGAATATTATAACCCATGTAAATTATTCGTATCAAATTTTTTTTTTTTCAAACCAAAAAGTTCGAAAATACATAAAACAAAAATTGTTTTTAACTCCTTAAACAATTTCCAACTTCTGAAACAATTATTCTTAATTCATCAAAAGACTAACCCCTGAAATCCACATGATAATCTCTGTGTTACATCTTCAACCCGAAAATTATGGCAAAAGTTTTCAAGCAGTCTCCAACACATAATTTAGAACTGACATACATTGCTACTTTTGCTAAAATACATGTTCATGTCCCAACGCATCCCAATCCTCTCTGCTATTTTATCATATAAAGTAAACTCTGCCAATAGACTAAATACTAAGTTACACATACACTTCCATGAAAATAATTTCCACAAAAAAAATAAAACAGGATAAAAAATATAGATACATTGGAAAGTATTTCACTGAAAAAAAAAGTCCTTTCACGATATTGATATAGAAATCGTTGCAATTCAATTCCCTCTATATTCATCACATACATCCAGAACAAAACTATAGATACACATACGTGAGGTCCATAAAAGCATCCATAAAACACGGTAGAAATATACTCGTTTGATCCAACGAACCAATTTCACAGTTTAATATCGATAAATGTATCTAGTATCTCAAAAAAATGGTGGCTGTTGTTTACAAAATTTTTCATACATTCGACATGTCCCAAAGTTTCATCACCATACCTATATGTATATACATATAAACACGTCGACTCCAATATATATTGACGAACCCAGTGACATGTGCCTGAAAGAGATAGGACGCACTACTTTGGATAATGGCGTGCGTTGGAACATATGCTCGGTTTTCACCCTCGCTTGTTATGTAGAGAGAGTGGCGGTAGACGAGCGTGGACTGACAGATAGCCATACACACGCACACACACACACACACACCTATACATTTACTAAACTTTACCTATGTATACATTCCAACAAATATTTTTGTTAAAACCTTTCTGTGTGCCCAACATCATGTCTCAAATAATCCTCTTTTGATCTTTCTAAATGACTATATTTTCACATAAAAAAAGATTTAGATTTTATTTATCTTATTTGTTTTTTGTTTTTTTTTTTTCTAATTTCTATTTCTTCCATTTCTCTCACGATAAAAATAATTTCTTCATTATTTGTCACATCACACGCGCGAGAATCAAATACTGAATGGTGATGAGGCACTTTCGAGGAAGCGGCTCATGTTTATAAAAAACTTTTCGAGATAAGTTCAAGAGATACTAACTGAAAATTAGGCGTTTTATGAATTAAAAAATAAAGAGAAGAAAGAGAAGAAAATAAATAGAAGTGATTATGATAATAATAAAATTAAAAGTGGAATTCCCATGATGTGGTGAGAATTGAGAGAAATATTTCAGATTAATTCTCACACTGAAATTATGTTTGCTCGTGTGGCTTATATACAAGACGCGCGACAGATCTCATATTGCGATACAGAAGAAAAAAAAACATCGTTTGTATACAATATATACTCGACGATTTCATCGTTAAAATCAGCCCACCACGATAGAATAAACTATGTATACGTGTGAGTTGGGTAAAGATATAATAGCTGAGATCCACACGAATGCTATAACGCAGAGAGACACTTTCATTTAAAAGTTAAAACGACTCACACTAGCGTAAAGATTCGTGTTTGTATGCAGTGTGTAAGTTTTTTATCTACCTTACTTGCTCTTTCTTTTCACTATTCTCATTTCTCGCACTCACTCTCGCTCCAGGACATCGCGACACACCGCGTGTGACACCAACACCCAAGGCGACATTATAAACAGAGACATTCAACTCTCTACATTTAAAATATATTAAATGTCCATTTGGTCATGGTATGGCGTTGAGATAGTTGAGATGTTATCTGTCCCTTTAAAAACATTTCTACAGGGTAAGTCATAAAATTATTGAAAAAATCATCTCGTCTTGTGTCTTTATTACATTTACACTTGCGGTTTTAGAATAACGAAGCGTATTGTCGGTAGAGTGTATAAGATCGTGAATATTCATCAGTATGTTCGCGGTGAAAATCAAGAGAATAATAATGTAAAAGCCGGATGTGGAAAACGGAGCAAGTGAAATATACATCAAGATATAGTATTGAAATTTCAGTATAATAGGAATATCTAATTGTGATATATTTTTGTGAAAGAAGATTGAATGAAATGAAAGCGAAAATGAAATCAGGATGTGGCTGATGGAACGGATGTAATCAAGTCCAGATGTTATTATATTTCTACTTTATGAAATTCATGTTTAAAATGTTGAAATACTATAATAGTGAAAATGAATGATGAATAATGCGGTATATGAAACATTGTGGTTAAAATGACCTAAAAAAATAAATTTATGTAACATAAATTTTGCAACTGTATGTGCTAAAAATGACCAAAATTCGTGACACGTTTCGAGTATTTTGAATGACATATACGGTTCACATTAAACTTTGACCTGCTACAATTTACATACATAATTTATGTATTGTAATTACTGACGATTTCGAGAATCCGTGCATTAAAATTTTATGAAATGTTATGCCAATGAAATCGACATCCAATATTTATTAAAACTATATGTGAATAATAAATCGTTGATTAGAGTGTCTATAATCTAGATATTCTAAATCTATTTACTATTAATCATCAGTAATGAAAAAGTATAAGTGCACAATAACTGTCATCAATTAATCAAACACCAGAAACCAAAACCAATGTGGAGCATCTACATAATACATAAAAAGGCCAAAACACTATGCCAGCATTCGATGTAGTAAATGTTGAGGCTATGTATAGAATCTCATAAAATATTTAAGTGTCTCAAAAGCAGTAAAAATATATAGATTACATATAATTCATTCAAATATGAAATAACGAAAACATCTCTTTGTATACACAAATCTTTTGTATACAACGACTATAGATTACATGAAGATAATGTTAAAGAGATGACACAAGCACACAAACGTTCACAACCTGAAACCATTGTTACGAATATTCAATTTTATCATATTCCTCAGCGTATTTTGTGTGGTAACCGTTCTCTCTTGTCTGCGTGCATACCACACACGCACATATATATATATATATATATATATATATATATATTCATAATACATACACAGATATAGCTGACAATGACTGCGCAACGTGTGTGCAACGTGAACCTACAGACCATGCCTTCACATTATATTCTATCTTCGCTCATCTCGTTGGATGAAATGGTGGCAATATTTGCGCGCTTGTGACAGCAAGACAATACGAGCCACGACCCGTCTCACGATACACAATCCCTTCCTATATGTTCTATGATCCACAATCCACCCCTCAATATATATATATATATATAAATGGCATCCAGGCATACACACCCTTGACGTCAACATGGTCCCTATCAAAGGCGAGACTCTACAAACCACCCTCCAATGTGTATTCCGCCAGTATAATTTCTGAATTGTGAATCAATCGTGACCTGTCTTTCATAGTAATGTCCCCTTTTAGATAGTCACGTGCAAGCTTTTTCGATGGCCCTTTTATCTATCATTTTCCCTCTGTCTCTTCACATTTATTTCACTCCCACGTATTTTTCTCTATTCTCTCATCTTTCACGTTTATTATTTGGCAACATATAATAATATATGATAGCGTTAAGACACAGTAGGATTTTGTAAGTCAATACATGTATCAAATACAGCTGCCTTTTATGAAAGAGAAATTCTTTTATACAATGCAAGAAAATATATTGTTCTGTGGTTGTACTGCAACTAAATATAATTTTCATTTTAAATATTATAATTAATGTATACCATAGAGTTATTCAATTGAATACAATTATTATAAAATTATTCGTATGTTTGCTGAGAAAAAAAATTACTTATGCGGTATTTAAAAAAATACAACAGATTCCAAATGGAACAAATAAACACCACAATTTTTTTTGTTACCAATACAATTTAAACATATGAATGAACCACACACAATCATAATAACGTGATAAATTAAAACAATCGCAAATACAGTATTCAAAAATTTGCCCATGGATAATAAACCGTGATATTAAATCGATAAATGTGAGGAGTCACTTCATCCAACTCTCAAACATGATATAAATTCCTTGTAACACTATTCATATATGTATACATTAGTTGGCAAATAATATAGACATGGTGGTTATCGATCTTTCGTCTATTTGCTTATCACAGAACTTTGAATTGCACGCTACTCCCATGACGATATAACTTAGAACTAAAATTCACTGCAGCACACACACACACACACACACACATACCCACACAGTCTGGCTCCTTCGTTTCGATCTCATCCTCACTCCCTCTTTCTTCACATTACACTCTTCAGTACTAGTTAGCCCACTCACGCGGTTTTATTGACGGTTAGTCAAAGGAAATTTACAACTACCATCCGTACCAAAATCTCATCCGGAAGAATAAGTAACTTCACTGGCATCCGTATTACACCACCGCAAGTGATGCAAACGGATTAGTCCATGCTCGATTCAATGTTAAAGGAAATGCTACTAACACAGACTCCAACCAGTAACACTTAGTTTTTTTTTAAAATAAACTTTGATAAATGATATATTGGTTATTTGGATAAACATGAAATAAATCACATAAAATACACAGTGATATTATGTTTGTATACATACAGAATATATAAAGATAAATTTCATAGAAGATATCTCTTAGTGGTGGACTCTTTATGACATAGACCTCCCAATGTCATTTCAATGGTTGGTGTTGAGTAAAGAAAAAGTGTCCTTTCAGAATATTTCAGTGTGAGGGTGAGTTGTGACCAAGATGTCCACCCACTGGGCACGCCTAGCTAGTCATCCGATCTATTGTTTGATTTTGGGAAAAAGCCACCCTCGAACTCATACTACTACTACCACTACTACTATTACTGTTACTAGTATTGCCCCTGGTTGCTAAGGAGCTACTGACACACTGGACTATTCTAGTGTCATGTGGTTTCCGGTGTACGTTTCTTGTTATTATTATTGAATGGTGTTTATATCCTTTTTATATTGTATATTTTTGTATTCATGAATTATTGAAATATATTCGATGGCAGACAATTGTGATTTTTACATTGAGATTGACAACATAATTCTTCATGTACAATGTTTCGCTCTTTTCGCTTGTTCCATTTTCATGAAAGAAAAAAAAAACCCTTGATCAAAACTTTCAACACAACTCAAACAATGTCAAAAAGACATTCATATAATTATGGAGATCA
Organism: Zele albiditarsus; assembly: GCA_958496275.1. Taxonomy (NCBI): domain Eukaryota; kingdom Metazoa; phylum Arthropoda; class Insecta; order Hymenoptera; family Braconidae; genus Zele; species Zele albiditarsus. The sequence continues at coordinate 16,933,680 of OY292408.1, forward strand.
TTTGTCAGTCTCAGTACCGAACAGCAGTGTTTAAATAATATATACCGTTTATATAAAAATATTACAGTGTGTGGGATCGGGAGTGTATTAGTAAGTATGATAAAATTCCAATATCTTCTGGTCGTGGGTAATTTTTTTTTCTACTTTGGATACATATAAATTATGGGAAGGGGACCACTATCACCACCATGATCATTCTGCACTTGTCATTATAATTGATTATGAACTGTCATTCACCATAAGTCAAATACATTAGACATGCTTCGTGTATTAAATGATTTTACTGTGGCTATATATTGTTAGATATATTTTCGTTCTTTTTTTTGTTCTTCTCCTTACTTTTTTTTCTCTCGCACACACGGTATATTAATTTATCAACTCGCGCGCTTTATATTTCGATGATTACATTTTAAACCGTGACTAGTTTTCTCTTGTTAATATATTATATATATCGTTGACATATTTCACAAATCTCTACACGTTTATCTTCCTCATTCGTATATACATATATATTATGTAAGTTAAATTCCTCGGGTCGAGATATTAATTTGGAATGCGCTCCATTTCAACGATTAGTATATTTAATAATTCAGGTAAAAAATATGCTATGAAGATGAGTGATTGAGATCAATGAAAATAAATTAAGTGCTTGAATTTAGTGGATCATACCTGAATGTCTTGGATGGAAATACCAAGTAGATAGTGAGGTGAAACTGGGTTAAGGGGTTAATGGAAAATCATTAACCGCATGCAAAGAAATTCTTAAGCGTGAGGTGAAATTTTCTCATTTTCGTGCTAAATTATGCTAATTTAAGTCATTTTCACATTAATGGTGTAAACGAATGAATATGAGATTTATGAAAATTAGATTCGTTTTGTGAAAAAATCGTTTGGTGGATCAGGTTCCACGTTCAATCAGTGTGGATTTTTAATTATAGTGAAATTTCAAGCAAAAGATGAATAAAAATTGTTGAATCTCTTTGAAATTTCAAGATAGAATAGTTCTAGTTCACAATTGATGAAGGAATAATAAATTTTATAAAAAATTTAAAGAACTAGAAATATTTTTCCATACAAGTGCAGTTGAATTTTCGTTAAAATCAACTCACAGAAAATATTAATTTCATATCTCATCATAATATTTCCACATAAAAATAAAATAATTTCACCATAAGTTTAGTAATTCTTCTTTCATCTCTTTCGTTCACAATTAATGACTTTTCTCATCCATCTCTTCACCAATTTACCATTAATTAAAAACTTCTAAACCAAACCTTCATTTATTATTGACCAAACTCAAACTCTTGATTTTCCCCTGTTGAAATACACGAATATATATACCCATCCGCCTCAACTAACCCTTTCGTTCCCCAATCGTCACACTCCATACATCCCAATCACATCAATTCCAAGTCACCAGCCCTAATTGCCTGGCCAAGTTTAATTGATTAATCGTAATAATATGCAAGAGAGATTTTCTGTGAAGATTTCGAAACCGTCCACAAAAAGGGTATTACCAACAATTTATCCATGTATACATAAATAAATAAAATAAGATGTAGGGGATGATGATCCTTAATACGTTTATATAGAGCATGATATACATATATAACGTATGCATATAATAAACCCTTGAGATTTCTGGTCAAACGCATAAATTCGTTGTCTGAACAAGATTATATACATCGACTCAATCCTCTTTTTTACTCATCTCTCTGTCTCATCCTCTATATCATATTTGCCTTGTATATGAAAGTGACTAATGCTAACGAGAGTCCCCCTTTCATTTCACCCCTAAAGCTGTATGTCATGTTTTATAAAGCCATTATTGAGTCTTAAGTGAATATGCAAGCAGCGGCGATTTATCAAAATGCGCCACCGCTACAAACAATTTTTCTTTTTATTCAGTTTTTTATTTCCTCCACTTTCTCCTCAGTCTTCTCTTCATTTTTTGTTTCTCCTACTTTTTTTTTATACCCATCCTCCCATATTATATCGACACTCACGCACATTCACCCTTTCATTTCATGGCCCATGTGTTTATATTATAATACGTATATTCCTGGGTAACCTGATGCGTTAGACACCACCATATGTATGTAGATACATACAAGTGTCAGTATAGAAATACACGCTACAGTTCAGGCAATTGTTCGGATAACATATTGGGCCCTGGACACCACAGAGCTGGATTCTCGATTAGCTGTTTAGGTATATATGCGCGAGCAAAGGCTGAATTTACATTTTGCGCGGTGCAGCTTCGCGTCGGCTTTACGACCACGAAGGCCGTCTACGCGAAAGATTTACTGTCGACACCGAACGTGCACACATAGAGCATAAACATATTTGTATATGTATAATACAATCTGTGCTGCCTGCGGGGGCCAAGTTTTACAAAAGCCAATGCATGACGCATGTATACTTATATACTCATCGTTTCATTTTTATTCTTTTTCGTTTGTCTTTTTTTTGGTTTTGTTTTTTTTCTTTTTGATTTGTTTATTATATTATATTCTGTTCTCACTTTGAACCATGTGGACTCATTCCCGTGTCCAAGGATACACTTACATTCACTTTGAGAAATCACTTTCAGTGTACCTATTCATGTGTATGTTCTGTAGTCTTATATGGGTACAAGTCATCAGTTGAATAATTCTTATTGAAAAGAATGGAATGCGTTTTGACACGTGTGGTATATTCACGCATTATCGCGAGTGATGGTGTGTTGAAATATATCAGACATCTTTTGAATTAATATCCAGAGTTTATAAATGTTGTGCGGTAACATCACGCGATTTATACATCGGATATGTAGTAAAGGAATATTGTGAATAGGTGGGAGGTTTTAATGTTGTGTTTGTGATACTGGACATCTAGGTATTTCCATAAATGTGAATGGAGAGGATTCAATGGAAGAAATTGAAAGTCGAATGTACGTCTGATTGATGTAACTGAAAGAGAAGATTTCCAATTTTGTTTTTCGATTTGAATTAATTACTAATAAATAGTCAGAATAGAAATAACAGTAGCTGATGAAGTTTAGCGAAATTTTAATAAGATTTAGAATGAATTCATTGTAGTTATTTATTATTATCAATTGTTGTTTATTGAATACGAATATGTATATATTCGATAATATTTTCCTTCTATTTTATTCGGGAACGATAAATTTGATGTTGAATTGAAACAATGAAAATGAAAATATTTGTGAAGGAAGTTCCGTGTATTCTAAATTATTAAATGTTATTCACACTACCGTGTATTATAAATAATTTTTGCCTCATACGTCCAATAAACTTGAAATTTATTATAAAATTACAAAACCATATTTCTGCCCACAACATATATAAAAAAATTCATCCACATACATAATACAAAAAAATATTTTCTATCTTAGGAAATATTATTCCGTCTCACCGCGTAAAATCCAACAAAATAACCCGACGCAGGTTTCAAAACTTAAATATCTGAACATTTGCCATAAATCAACGCCGTTTTACGAAATAATTCCTACCCACAATGTAGAGACAGATAGATAGAATGAGAAAGCAAGCAGCATCGACTGAAGGATAAAAATAGAGAAAAAAATAAAGAGTGAAAAGATGAAGAAGAATAATAAGAACAAGAGTATATGAACAGCACACCAGAGTGATGTGCGATGACGCAGGAATGAGGATGAGTTTTGTTGTCTGTTCAAATGATGTGACATGTGTGTGTATGCCTGTGTGTGTGTATATACGTGTTCGGTGGTGGCTGTGGGCCACAATTTCAACCACGGCCATATTTCACGTGGCCGGTGAGTTATGGCAGTGAGAGGGCCGACGTAAATGATTTAGGTTTAATAACGATGGCGGGCCAGGTCAGTTGGGCATTATATAGAAGCGGTACGCTTGTGTGTCTCTTAAGTTTGACTCAAGTTAAAAGGAGTCCCTTGTACGTATTAAAGGTACCGAGAATGAGACGAGGTCATTCTCGTCAGACACACCAATAGACATTTTGATTTTATGCATACAGAAATTTTTATTTTATTTTCCTTTTTTTTTCCATCATCCTCTTTCTTATTATTTTATTATAATTGAACGCAAATGTATTCGACATATAATTATTACTTTATTGGTTATGTATGGAGACGTCAGACTGGATAATTGTGCACAGGGTTCAACACTGACTCACTACAAAATATTTATGACTGACGTGAGAATTTCAGTTGATTATTTCTTTCTTTCTTTGTTTCATTCTCATTCTCATTTTTATTTTCTTTCTTCTTCTTTTTTTTTTTTTCCAATGTGATAACGTAATTTTCTCTGCGGTTCTTGGTATCTATATTATTGGGCTATAGTCACTGGAGTCACATAAACTATGGCTTAACGAGCAAACGCACTCTCGTTTTTTTCTTCAAGATACTTTTGTTTTTTCTATGACGATGTTGGTTTGGGTTTTGTGGCCACAGCGTGTATATAAGAAAGAGAACAGAGAAGAGGAAGATTGTACTATACTAAGACTACTCCCTCTGGTTGAACTTCACACATGTATACATATACACGTATGATTCATGTACATGAATACCTGTCGATACAATCAGTTGGACTCGAGTAATACACTGATAAAACTATCGAGAGTGGAAAGACGTCAAGACATTTTACTGATGAGTGAATTATCAATGACAATAAACATATTTAAATTATAGATGTTTGATTATGAGGGAATTTTGGATGCAAAGAGTGCATTTGGACGTTAGTTTGATATGAGTAGGGAGAATAGACAATTTTTTCTTTTTCTTTCCCTCTTAAGTTTTATTGGAAAAAATGTGGGGGGAAAAGATAGCACTTGGAGTTAACCATTATAAACGAGTATAAAGAAGAAAAGTTATGACAAAGGAGTTGGTATGTGAAAAATAATTGTGATTCGAGATAGTTGCTTGGAACAATGTTTGACCAAATCTATTGAAGGAGTATCAAATTCATGAAGTATGAAATTAATGTTTTGTTACTGTTGAAAAAATTCATTTATCTTACGTATAGTCATTCCCAATTCAATTGATACGATATAAAAAGGTTGAATGAAGAATTATTGATAAATGATAACAAAATATTTGAATGTATATTTGACAAATATTTGACAATTTAATAAATAAATAGAATTCTGAATAATTTAGGTGCATTGTTCACTTGGGAACAATATTCTTATCCTTAGTAATAAATAAAAGAGAAAATCTGGAAGTTTGTTTGTTCGTCATCCAATAACGCCTCAAGGGGGTGATAGATCTGGATAAAACTCTGCATCAACATAGTTTATAACACAAAATAAGACGTAGGCTATTTTTTATTCATGTGGATGAAAAAGTTCCTGCAGAATACAATTTTTTTTGTTTATTACTTAATACATGCCTTGAGGGTGAAATTGAATGTCGCGTGTTTCGAGTGCAACAAAATCTTGATGTCTTTGCTCCTGTTTTTTTTTTTTTTATAAAAATAGGAATATTTTCATTTTTAATACGAGCGAAGCCGCGGGTAGAAATTCATATCATATGAATGTAACAGTATAATAATATCTCTTGCATTTATTTAATAAAATATATTCCAAAATAAAATAACGAGAAAAAAAATTGTTTCTTCAGTTTTCACGAAGTAAGTGTATATCGAAAGTTTCCCTTCGGCTTTGATGCAAGTCCACACTCTCAATATTCTTGTCACACTCTATGGCCCCTCGGAAGTTGCCATCGGAAACTTTTATTTCATTCTATTTTATTTTACCTTATTTTATATATTTTTTTTTCCCTTCTTTTTACTTATACTTTTGTGGCTCATCACTTCTTGTTTCTCACAAGTATATATCGGAAAAAAAAAAAAATTACATGCAACCGCTCGCGTTTCCAAATACTTAGGATGATTGGCAAAATCTTCTTTAACATATAGTCACTCTTGTAAGATACGACGAACCTATATGCAGAGGTACAATCAGTATGAACGGCGACTCTAGGCTAAACTCTCAGTGTGGATATCGTTGGATCGACATAACCATTTTCATTCTCTTGGTACCGGTACCGCGCTTCATTGCCACTACCTTCAGTTCCACGTATATACCACAACCACGCGTCGTTTCACAACTTCTAAATCCCACGTAATGCCATCTTGCTATAGAATTGCTATATAGAACGCCAAGTATAAAGTACCAAGTTCGAAAACGTTCAACTTTATAATTCGATCGTCGCGGCGACGAGGGAAGTAATTTACGACGAGGCACCTTGGACAAAGTTCTTGGTCACTAATTCGAATTTATATACCCCTCGACTTTCAGTTATCGTGAAGAAACACAAAGAAGAAGATGGAATGAACGGAAGAAAATATAAAGTAAAAAAATAAAAGCAGGATGAAATTTTAAATCCACTAACCGAGATAGAATAACAGTGATGAAGTATAAGCAACTTGATACAATAATTGCATGACTTCTGATATTAGTCCTGCAGAGTACAATGTATATCTCCGTAATGCCACAGCACAGTCTAAGAGATTTACTAATTAACTATAAATATTAAATAAGTAGTTAAAAATCAGAAACAATGTTTAATTGCAAACAAAATAATTGGTTTGTGTTGATTCAAAAAAATACAGAACCTCGAATTTTTAATTTGAGAACATGCATTAAGATAATTATTATTGTTATTGATGTATTTATGTTCGTGAAGTTTGATATTTTTATTGGAGAAAGTGAAATATAGATTTATGCTCTTCAATATCAAATTTATTGATTTATGGGAATTTATTTAATTCACGAGTCCAAGAAACGTTTCTATGTGCATTCTTTAAATTAAATTTTATTGTTAATTTATTTCATCCAATTTTGCAATATCTGAATGTTCCCCGAAACCAATTTTCTATTTTTATTATCTGTGTCTTCGAAAATGTCTGGAATCTTCATTGTCAAAATTTAGCATAATTTTATATCTATTTTCATATTACATTGAAATATAGTCCTGAAGAAATTTCTACGTTGATAAAAATTTCATTCAAAAATCTTGACTGCGTCTGTGCAACAAAAAAAAATATTTCGCATAGCACTATATTCAATTTTGTACCAACTCTCAAGCATTATATGTATTACATTTGGAACAACGATTTATTCTGAAATTACAGCTCAAACAATTTCTATTAATCCTCTAATCTCACTCTAGCCAGTAGGATTGTGTGCTCGCTCTATCCGCCTACAATTTTTTTTTTCGCACACATCTCAACTCACTTTTTCTTCATCATCTCGAAAATGAATTCAACCGAGCATTATATATTTAACCACAATAATATATTTATCTTTTATAACGAAAAAAAAATGTGTCTATTATTTGTTTGAAGAAACATAAATTGTTTGAATATAAATACATATTTCAAAATATTTTATAGTGAACATTACAAAGTACTGTTCAGTCTCACTAACAATATCACTCCGTCATTTAATCAACAATAACATTTAAGATACATACATTCAGCTTTGATCCATCAAGCATTTTTCAATGCTTATATAAAAACACAAAGAATATGACCCCGAAGAAAAACGAAAGCTGAGTATATATATATATATAGAGTTACAGAGACTAATGGATAACATGGAACAAGAGTCTCTGATGTATATACCCATGTTGCCAGTGTCCATATACATACACGTTCAATGTATTTAACATATGCATATATTTAATTTTACTTGTCGTTGTGATAGTGCTATTAGTTATATAAAGATGTGTACAGAAAAATTCATGGTCAGAATTAAAATAAAATTTCGCTCTTTTACTCTTGTATAATGATGTAAGTTCCAATACGCCCACACTGAGAAGAATATTAATCAGAAATCAATAGTGTGTGTGTTCTTTTATTGAATATACAATTGTGTAACAATTATTACATTAACTACCAATTATACTGTTACCATACTAAATTCATACCGAAATGTATACTATATTCCAACGCCACCAATCTCAAGTCTCATTAATCTCGAAAAACGTGATCAAATCCCACAATTCACGAATCAGTGCAAAATAATAACACAAAACAAATCTATCAAAAATTATAAATGATATTAAAACCAGCGAGAAAAAATTCGCCATCACATAATTTACTACATGGAAATTGGAAGAGGTACATGTAGTTGTATAGGAAGCTGTCATGAACAAAGCAGTTTGACGACAGCCTCCACATCATACTTATAATTATATGTATCGCAATTATAAGAAATTAAAAAACCAACAAAAATGTAATAACTCACAAACAGTGAATACAAAGAGTAAAATGAATAAAAACGTTTTCTTGTTTTTTTTTTTATGTAGTATTCACTGTTGGGTACGAGACAATTTTATCATCATTGAAATTGGCTACTGCGCTCGCATATTATATGCATGTGCGTGCATGTTATACCAAACCGTATAGCATTTTATATCGTATTTGGATCCCCGCTGGCGTTTTCAGGTAGCAACAAATCCAGTTACATCCGGCTCACCACAGTAAGTATATATTGTGACAATTTTATACTGCACTACCGTATATATATATATTCACATATAGGTATATATACATATAAAAAAATACGCCGCGGGTAATCAAAAGCTCGTTAACATGATTTATTAATCGCAATCGAGTTTGCGTGTGTGCGCAGTTTGAGTGAGCCAAAGTAATTATTTACGACAGCTTCTCGGCCACGGGCAATATTACACTATACATATGCAGTGCAGGTAGGCATACCTAATATACATCCATACACTATTACCCAGAATTCGCGACGTGAAAAACCTTTTTATAACCAGTTACCTTGTGTACATGTGAGCGTCTGCACATGTGCCATACATATACTTGCAAATGTGAATATTTATGTATAAACCATGGCCGATCTCTCTGTCTCGTGTATTCACTCGATTTAATTCCAAATGTAAGCGAGCGTTCCAGTTATTAAATATAATTTTTTTTTTCCTCCCGTTGTACAGAGCCAAATCCATTACACGAAAATTCATCATCGATCGTTGCTATAGGGCTGCAAAACAGCGGGAGCAAAAGACACAATGACAAAATATGAATGATACCAGAGTATATTTAACGTTGTTGAACTTTTCCCTATAACGCAAAAGAAAAAAAAAAGCGAGAGAAAAAAATTTGTATATATCAACGTGAGTGGCAGCTTTTATCGTAATAGCTGGATGTGGAAAATGATTTTTCCATCATGTGCATTGTGCTTGTATATGTATGGGTGCGTGCCAGAACATGTCTGGGCAAGCTTTTATGAGGGACACATAACGCACAGTATATATATATAAAGTATGGACCCTTTCAAAACATTCATTTTCCACATCGAAGATCGGTTAAAGTTGATGCGTGGGGCGGCCAAAAAAGTTGCACGAGTAATGTGACGCATAGACCGTAAGAAATGCGACTAAGTAAGTAAAGGCAACCGAGCAATTTTATTGGGGTATTCTTTTCGGTATATTCTCATACATATATAATGTATTTAAGTATATATATATATATATATATATATATATATATATATATATATATATATATATATGTGTTTATTTGTGAGTTGAGGAATGTGTACTCGTGAATATGTGTAGTAAAGGATAATGGCTAAAAGGGGAAAGGACTATGGCGGTGGTTGCTGGACCAAGACACCCCTCAATGCGGTTTTTGTGTGCGATAAAAAATAAAAGGAAATTGTACAGGGTGCGGGCTACCATCAGAGGCTTTTTCAGCCTCGAACGAAAGCACAAGAGTCGTTTGGTCAGTCATTTGAACATTAAATATAATACTACGACTATTGGTGATATACGCAAGTCTTATACAGTTTAATGTAGTATTAAATATTATCCATATATAATAAACGAAATTTCGTCTGGAGCAATAATCCATATGATTTATATCTTTCCATCAGTTGCAGATCATAGGGGAACAGGGAATTGCACTGTTCAATTGCTATTACTGTTTACCCATGTTTCATGTGAAATACGACTGAAAGAATCACATATAAAATATTGTGAACAAGTTATTCATCAAAGAAAAATAATTAACAAATACAAAATAATAGTTTTATCTTTAATCAATCGCCATCACTTGAAATATTTACTACATATATATAATTATTTCCTACCAACTCACAATTATTTTAATTATTTCGTGTATTTAGTTTAAGCGAGCAATATTACCACCCGCTTTCCTGCGCAGCAGACCGCGACAAACACGTTCAGAATGCAAAATCGATTAGCTATTAATGACATCAAAGTCAAAATAAATTAACTAAATAGTTGTTAGGTGATTTGTGGCACAATGCTGTTATGTGGACTCAATGATTAGAATTAATTGTACGGTGAGTATTGCGTTCTCGCGTTTCAATATGTAATTGCTTTCAATTAATTTAATTTTGACAGTTTGTGTACGAATAAAGGTCAATGCAGTGAGAATGAAATAAAGGACGTCCCTTTGTCAGCACAATGAAAAGAGCTTTTTATTATTTTTCTCCCCCAAGAGAATTTTCATCACAATAATTTAAATATAATAACACCTCATATTTATCAACTGAGAGTTTTATACAAAATATATTCACCGACACTTCAATATATATATCCCTTTTGTTCATGTATTGCAAAGAGCATCAGGGGTACGTAACAATTGTTAATATATGTAAAAATGTGTGAGTATCATTTCTCCATATCAATCGATCCACACACAGTATATATAATCCATCGACGTACCAACCTTTATCGCATACATATCCCCTCTAAACAAATTCACCAAGACAAATCGAGAGATTTGAAATCCTTGAAAGCTTTTTTTATTCCACCACACATTCACGCACGCATATTTCCTTAGACGCAATCTTAAACAAACAACTGCCACTACGATCTTTCACCCTCACTAAAACAATACGAATATCGCTGCTCAATATGTTAAGAGTTGAATACAAGGCAAGGACGAAGAACAAAATGCAAAGAAGAAACGCCCCAGAATGAAAGCAAAAAATAAGATAGATAGAAAAAAAATTCGATCTAAGTGGAAGTCATGGGTGTATTCTACCACGCAGACTGTACTTGAAAAACCGTCTTTGTTATTCAACTTTCCCTCAGGAGTAACGTGTTTTTTTCTTCACCTTTTTTTTTTTTCTTTCTTTTCTCCAAATTGACTGGAGATATAGGAAAATACTATACGCAAAAAAGATACACCACCACATTTTTATTCCACCGAGAATGCGTTAGGTTTATACTTAAGTATGTGTAAGTGTATACCTATAGATATATACACTCCGATGGCCATGTCTCTCCATCTCGCTTACTTCCCGCAGAATCGACAAAAAAACAGAGAATCCATAATTCATACACTCTTCAGCGACCTTTAACGTAGTTGCCCTATCCTCTATACTCGCCCACTCGCTTCTACTTGCAAACCACCCTCTTCGATTTGCTGGGGTCGTTGTCATCCCATTTAATATATGTATATGCATATATATATATATGATATGTAGTATACGTAATATGTATATACCTCAACGGATGTGTAATACGTTTCTTGGGTGCGCGCAGGATTTCACAATCGTCGATTTTCCTATATACCATTTTGTCGATGACCAACCGCAACACCCTATACTTGAAAGCATCGATGCGTTACGAGAAACTCAATGTGCGCCCTCATCGTCATCGTTCACCTCCCTATATATTTTCGTTTCTTATTCTTTCATTCTCTATTTATTCTCCCTTGAAATAAACGGGCGTACAGAATTAACGTCAATGCGTCAGCACTTTTTGGGGAGGTATCCAGATTAACTGGTAGTTGGCAAAGACTTAAACAATGTAATTGGAAAAAAATTATGCGTCGATGTTAACGAGGGTGCGGTATACCTTGTTATAGACAACCGGGAATTACTCATATACCTGTGACTATATATATATATATATATATATATTCTATATATATGTACCTGTAGAGTGGGAAAGGTAGTATCGGTGGAAATTTTTTAGAATGTTAATATGAATAAATTCGAATGGTGGTTTAAGAGTAGATTTTGCGTCCACGAAAATCGATGTAGATAAAATGAAATATCGTTTAAATTGTCTTGGTACAATAATGTTCTATCCACTTTATTTGCACTTTATTTATGATTTATAAACAGAGTATTTTACTGCTGGAGTAACTAGAGATGGAAGATATTGATGGATTGAAATATCTGAACTTGTCACTCAACAAACATATTCAATTGCCATTTTCAAATCCCAAAGTTAAAGTTTATTGACTATTCGCAAGCACAGGCATGAAAATTCCATTGTGTAAACGGGAATTTGTATGGTACACGGCATCATAAAGATATTTTCATTTAGAATTAATGAATGGCTTTTAGAATCATCCCTTTGATAACATTGTTTCTATCGACTAAAAATATATCTATACCACAAGCAAGAATATTAATTCCCAATTTAATAATATACCGTTGAATAATATCTTTACTTTAGATTCCCAAATCTATTTTTTTTTCCACCATCTAATACACTTTCCCCGCTTACTTACTCTGACATCATCTTTTCACAGTGTTTACTTCTCCCGTCTTCGTTTATAACCCCTCATGCGATGACCAAACGTGACATTTGCTATCCCTCGAGAAGAAAGAAAGAAAGAAATGGTGGAAGAAAAAAACAAAGAGTGAGAAGAAAAAAAATAATAGACGTGAATGAGGGACAAGTGAGTAAGCAAGACAACATAGTATACTGATGAGAGAGAAAAAGACCCACGGGGTGTTGCACTACACTATGACCCACGCCTATAGCTGCAGTTTGGTGAACGTGAGACGTGCGTTAAGACAGCTCCACTGAGCCAGTCAATATTTTGAACGTCTCGACACGCCGGTAACCGTTTTTCCTGAATTCCTTGGACTTGTCATGGCTCTTGGGAATAAACAGGTATACAGACGGGGACAAGTAGAGGAGTAGATGCTAGGAAATGGGGACGGTTCTCTCGGGATATATAGTACGTCGATGGTTTACCACACGTATATATATTTGAGTCCTATGAGAGTTCTTCACTGTCTCATAAACTTTTGATTTTATTTTCAGTTTGCAAGAATAATACATCATTGATTCTTTGAATTTTTGTTCACGAAAATAGTTTTTATTATTGATGTACTCTTGTTGAAATTGACTTTGAGAGAGTAAAATACAGCACATTTGCATTTTAAAAGAGGATTTAATTCCCCTAATCATAAGTGAAATCTTAATTCAGTAATAAAATCTTCTGTTCGTACTCCTATTCTCAATCGGTATTATTTTATTTGGTTTGATTTTTCGAATACGGACTTGATATTGTTGTTTAAATTTGTCGAAATTTTATTTAAGATTGTTAATTATCTATTTTATGTATATAGTTCCCATCACGTGAGTCTCTAAAACTGTTTTGTACTTTTGTGTTAGAAAAATGTACTCATGTGAGTTGAATAAATATAAAGTTACTCTCCCTATTTGTAGTTGAATTTGTACGAATTATTCTTCGCTTATATAAATTTCATCATAATGTTCCCCACAAAATTGCACCCAGGTATGTAAATACGTGAACATAAATATTATACAATTATGATAGACTATGAAACAAAATGAAATTCAACAGAATATTCACCATTCTCACAACTTAATCACAATTCAAATTTCTCGATTTCCTCCCAACGTTTACCAATAAAAATAATTTACCTCTTCAATTCTATATTAAAACGGGATGAATACACCTCCAACTGAAACACTAGACGTAAAACAAAACATAAAACCGTAAAGTTAAATAATAAAATAAAAAAAAAAATATTAATAATCATACTTTTGTTTTTATTCATTTCTTAATTACTCCATTTAAAACTCAGTTTTTCCTCGCACAAATTGCATTTAGCTTTTATTGTTATGACTCAAAGCCCATCTGAAAGTGAATTTTGTTTGTTCGAGAGACCGCCGCCAAACCAGCCAGGCGCGGGCTCGCGTACTTCGCATCACAGGGGGTGTTATGCAAATAACTCAAGGGGCGGCGCAATATGTAAAAGTGTTTGGCGGATTATTTTGCGTTAGTCCCTTGAGGGTGACACCCCACTGTTTCTCTATTTATTTCTCTCTTTCACGTATAAAATCACTCTATACTCACTCACTCACTCTTACTCCATTCCCATCACTGTCTACCGTTGCACGATTCAACCGCGAGGGACCATTCTCTTTGCCGCGCGTCAAACCCAATATAACAAATCCCACAAAGTGTGTACGATGGTCTTCTATATACCTACAACATTCGAATACACACATATAAACTTGGCTGAAGAAATTAAGAATTCCACTGTTCTGATGGCGTTAGTCGCATTTGCCCATAGCACTTTCTCCTCATCTATATGTATATCTGTATACACAATCTCTTCGAGGAAATGTCGGGACACAATTCCATACCCAGACCCTTTCCTAGGAAAATATTGTCCAAAAAGAAAAACAGAAAAAAATTAAAAGGAAATATATGTATATAACAAGCACCACGATGTGTTTTATATATGAGGAACACAGTCCAATGCCCGGACCAAGGGATCGTGGTATGACAAAACGACAGAGAAAAAAAAAAAAAAAAAACAAGAAAGAGGAAATAAAAAAGAAGTAAAGAGAAAAAAACATATAAAATTGTGAGCACCAACTTCCATCAGGATTAGCATCGATTGTTGTCGTGCCCAAATCCAATCTCGATAAATTATTCCAACACTGCACTGGACGGAAAAGTTTTCCAGTCGATCGGCTGTTTTGACTATTTCCCCTTTAATACTATTGTATATACGTTTATATATGAATGTGTATATATATGTAAAATATAAATACATGTATAGATGTTTGAATTTACGCGAATATTGGGAATGTTTTCGGATCGGAGAAAACACATCCGGATGAACTTTAGTATGTTTTGGTTGTGTACGTATGAGTATATATAAAACGTTCAACTTTGTATGTAATGGATGCACATGGAAAAAGCAATGCATTCAATATACTTCGATTACGAAGGGTCTGCCGGTAACTCGTGTAATCAATGAAATGCATTTTATGAGGAATAATTTAGAGAGAAAAAATCGAATACACCTTACAATGAAGACGAAATTAGTTCGATTCAGACATTCAATCATGTATGAGAATGCAATATTTATATACCCAGAGAAGCTAATTTAGGAACAGATTTCAGCAATTTAAAGTGACATCAATTCACCTCAAAATATTCAAGAAAAATAAATCACCTCCCCCTTCATATATAATCGTAATAAAAATGATTAATTTCCTGTATCGAAATCAAAAAAAAAAAAAAAATCGCAAATAACCACAAACAAATATAATTTAAAACAAACTCTTATCATTTTAATTCAAATTACGTTTTTTCTCTTATTCTAAATATATACACAGGGTGTATTTCTACATATATAGTCATCAATAAAACAAAAAAATCCCCAGCTATTCTCATGCAATAAATATCTACCTACACCGCATATATATGAATACACTAGAAGGTCCACCCTGTACGTGCGAACCTCTTCCTTCCCTTTATGTTCCCCGCATGAATACATAGATATGTACACCATATTGCGCATATATATATATATATATATATATACACCCCATAGCCATCATGAACGGAACGAACATCCCTAGAATATTTACTTCCGCTGTGTGCTCGTTCGCGCTCTGCTAATCCGAAATTGCGATCCCTGGTCATGGTCCGGAAGCACCAAAGGGAGAATCTATGTATAGGTATGAATGTATATACATATACAAATATTTATATGTATATATATTTATACAATATATCTGGTATGAGACCAAGGTGAACTGTGGCGATTGTCGCGTGTGAACTTGCGATTAATTGTTATCTATAGAGAATTAGCTTGATCGGAATTTGATAAATCAACACACTACACATTTATTTATTCGTTTATTAACCTAGAATTTTATGAATAATATATTGCCATATATTGTATCACATTAACATTTGAATGTCTATTTAGCTTATCTCTAATAAATTACATATTTTATTTTTCTTATTGAGTCAATTGAAAATTATCTAAAGGAGTCACTGGAAATAATTATATACGTTTTAGAGTCGATCCAATGTATATTGACATATCCCACTATTGAGATAACTTTATAAGTAGTATTATGTATATTGGAAACCATGGAGCGTATACGACATTTGATGTTATAAACACACATGAAAAAGTAAAACAAATCGGCTCATGTATATGCATGTATAAGAAGTCAACTGATGTGACATTTCAATTATCGATTGCTCTATATATTTGGTCATATTACTTTGGAGATTACAGACCAATTAATATTTTAATTTTCAACTCTAACAAACTGACAACTTTTAATGAGCACTTTCTTGCTATGAAAGCTGACTTAATAGTCAAGCAATATGATGAGGGATCTAAAAGTTTGCTGAATGAACATCTATATGGAATGTATGTACATGTATATACTTACACAAACGATATTACATTCGTGAATAATTAATGCTTGCTAGAGAATCTATATAAGGAGAATATCAAATGCCATTTATTAATTATTTGACATGCAGAATAGTTAAAAATTAATTAATATGCTTCATACAGAAACCCATGTTGAAATTTACCTGCACCAGCTAGTCAGTCTACATGCTTTAAGGGAATGTTTTTGATAGAAGGGAGAAATATTTATGTTTCAATCAAATAATGTTGAAATTTGTAATGGAATTTTTGCAATTTTTAAATGTTTGCTTCTTTTTGAATGTCGAATTTTTAACTCGTTATTTAAAATAGAGATTTACTAAATATTTATTGGTTATATTTTCATTTATTTTTCAATTTCGGTTGAATATGTATTTTTCCTCAACACAATAATGCTTTTGAATAATGAAACATATACGACTGGATTTCTCACCTTTTTTCCCACAAATGAAAGAAAAAAAAAAGAAGATTAAATTAGCTCCATTCTAAACAAAGTTATGAGCCGACAAAGTTACGCCGTTGTGAGTTCCCACTAGTGTGCAAAGTGTACTAAACATGTGTGAAACGTAAGAAGTTCAAAGTGCTTTTCTCTGATGCCTGCATGTTATTCTGATCACAATCACCCACCGTCATTTAATAATCGCATCCAAGAGAAACAAAAGATTTGAAATCAAATCCCACAAATTTGATTCAAACAAAATTCCAACACTTCAAATAAAAAGAAACAACATTTTAATTGATGTAACCAAATAAAATTTTCCCCAACTCTGAAATAAATTCCAGTTTAAAATACATTTTCATCTCCAATATAAATATAAAAATGATCTTGGTACCAAATCTTCACTATTGTTCATAATTTCACAATTAAATTCTGTATATTAAATGTATAAATAAATATTAATAAATATATAAGTAATTACAAATAAGCAACAGTTATGATATCACATAAAGTCAATTACATTTTACATGGGAAATATAACACGTGTAACTCAAAAGTGTGTTAAACCTGGCTACAATACATTATAGACAGTAAATAACACACTTTATAACTTTACAGTGTCCAACGATTGAAACTATAACAACATTAACATCACACTCGACAACGTAAAGCTATACAATATGATAACGAGTGGGATTTAACCCGGAAGACGACCAAACTGATATACATACATATATATCAAAGGAAAAAGTTGGACGTGAGACACTATACACACTCTGTCACCAGCAACGTGTGGGCGCAATTGTACACGTCACAATTGCTGGTACATATCATGGGGGTCCCATAATAGCTCATATCGCTATCCAATAAAAATAACAGATAAAGAGAGAAACGAATCGCACAATTTATATATGCGCATACTCGTGCGTGTTTGAGCCTGTTATAATGTATGAAACGAAAATTCGCTATGCCACACTGAATAGAACATCGTGTGTATATATTATACATAGACAAAATATAGCTGCAATACATATATAGCTCTCTGTACATATATCTACAGGGTCCCAGGCGACGCGAATCGCGCCTATAAATTATCACTGACTAAACGACGTCAGGATTGTAATTATTTAAATGTAGAGCGGGAAAACGTTCGAGGGGTTGTACGCAATGGCGCGAGAAGTCCTCCACGAATATATAGCAAGCTTGGTAAAAGACATTTCTCGCTCTCCCTTCTCATCACTAATTTCATGCTATATAGTTATATGTATATGATAATACATATTATATGGCGACGCAGAGCAAGCAAAAGGGAATATGGAGATGAGTGTTCTGGAGGGATTGGTGCTGTGAGTCAAGAAATTTTTTATTCACTCGCGTTTGCTCTTCGTTTACAGTCTCATCGTCATTCGAGAGGAAGTCTCGTCGTTGTATATGAGTAATACGTTCCAACACTGTTACTATATGTATATATATATATATATACTTAGCCTTACAGCATGTACATTAAAAAATATATATAGCTTTGTGCATTTACAGCGTGTATATAAGCAAGTAGAGAGAAACAATATTTACTGCGAGAGGATGAAGAAAAAATGTATGTCGAGACTGAAATAAAAGGAGAAAAAAAGCGAAACAAGTGTGCTTTCTCAGCGAGTTAATAAAAAAATAGTGTACGTACCTCGCACTAGATGAATTTTTATCGTTATTGGATGGAGTGGCTACACATTGGCTATTAAGGCACATTTTCACTCGCACAAAATGGCGGATTTTTTTATGTAGGGATTTATGTATATGGTAGAGAATGTATGGGAAAGTTTGTGAGTGTTGGATCCGATTTCATGTATGGGTGAAAGAGATTTTGTGAAGAAGGAGAAGATGAAGTTATAGAAATTATGAAGTTTAAGTGTACATGGTTTGATATACGTGCACAAGTTTTCTAAAGAGTCAACAGATTTTAGTTTTGTTCGTTTGCTTTTGATTCTGCTTTTTGTTGATGTCACAGTCTACTATGGTAAATTCATATATACTTTCACACTGAATAATATACTCGTCAGTCAGACTTCTTGGAATAATAATGATCGACGTGAAAATGTTGGGTAAATATTGAATCATTATTTTGCAAAATGTATTTATTATTTATAATTACATATGGGATATTATTTGTTTAATTCATCTAGTATCTCTATGATGACCTCGATATGGAGACTAGACACAATATATGGTTTATGAATGTAGTGAATTTTATAATAGAATTGTATTACGAATTTTCATGTGTAAGTGGTATTAAACATGAATTATTATTATTGTTTGATAAATAGTAAATGGGTGAATAATGTGTGCCGAGTGATGAGAAATCATACGCACTGATTAATTTTTTTCAATGTATTTATTAATGTTTATAAATAAATACATTGACGTACATTAAAAATCAAAGAAGTAATAATGAAACAATGCTCGAAATAATAGGATTATATTATGACATTTGTAGATTTATTTACTTATTTATGCATTCCTTTTTTTTTTTTTCATCATTTATATTTGCGAATAATTGAATATTAAATTTTTCATTCATTTAACATAGATAAATGACATATTTGTCATGCGCAAATATTTACACTCTTGGTAAATGCTTGAGAAAACATTTCCAAAGGAAATATTACAATGAAAAAAATTCGTAGAAAGCGCACTGGTATTACCTACTAGTACGTAAATAATAAAGTGAACATGATTGGATAAAATTCAATAATCAATATTTTTTCAATTCGATTAAGAAGGTTTCGAGACGAATGTGTCTATAAATTATAAATCGGTGCCTCAACTTCAGGAAGAATATCTAGACTATTATTTTTAGTAAGAGACGAGGTCATTACTCGAGTTTCCTCTTTCAAATTTTTATTCCGAACAGTTTGGTGTACGTGACTCGTGTTCCATTTTCCTCTATTCAATTTTATATTTATGTATTTCTATATTCAAATTTGCTATAAGCCAGACATTGTTATATTAAGACGAACGATGAAATACAGATTTCCATCGATAAGTAAATTATCGGATTGATAAATTTATTTTTGAACAAGTTATTTTTTAAATGAATTATACAGAATTATGATTATTCACAGAACAAGTATGAAGCATGCATGGCATATATACGATCCATATGCCTGCGTAGGGTGGAATGTATTGCACTGTAACTGGGAGGGGTTGAAGGCAAGTCGAAACGCGCACAAGTGCAAGTATACAGTTCTCACAATTCTCCCATGAGAGCGTGCTTCTACCAATGTCTATGGGGAAACTTTCTTTCCGTTGCTTTCAAACTCTACTCTCAAATACGTATACTTCTGCAAAATCCTTTGCATATATCCTCTTGGGGTGATAACTCTGCTACCGGAAAGTCTTTGGATCACTGAACTAAAATGAAAAAAAGGAAAAAACAAAAATAATAATAATAAATGAGAAACAACATTAAATAACAATAATATGAATAAATAAATGAATGAATGAATGAAATACTACGGAGCTGTTTGAGGGAACAATTGAAGCAGGAGAAGAAAAAACATAAAAAGCATTGTTGGAAAGGTGAGAAATAGGATTTATTTTACTTGAAAAGTTCCAACAAATAAATCATAAGAGCAACCGAAAGGAATAATAATCAATTTATCTTCATTATTTAATTTTTATAATGTCATCGAATAATTTTTTAAATTTCCTCTCTCCTAGGTATACTTCAATGTACAATAATGAACGGTTTAATCATTCATGTTATGTACTTTATTTTTACCAACACTTTTTTCTATTTGATTATTACGACTATATGTTTAATTACCACTAGTTTGTCCATTTCTATCGCTATAATACCCTATATATTTTCTAGTTTAACCATTCTCTCTTCAAAAATTCTCTCAAAGTCTGAATTTCAAGATCCCGAGACAATTACGAACTTAATTAGGACTGAGATCACCCGCAACCTATCAAGTTGGATATTGTAAATCCAACTCAGCATAACTTTCACGAGATTGTAGTTTATGTTTTATCTTGATTGGACAGTGGGTTAATCCACCACCCTTTTCCAAGATTAATCTGATTAACATTTTTTAATTGCAATTGAATGACAAATATGTCAAGTACCAGAATCAAGAATAAATATTCCTTTCGTAACAAAAGTAATTTGATGATGTAAACATCGAATTCGTGATTGTGTAGTTTGCTGATGTATGTGAGGAATAAAATATGAAAAAATTGAAAGTGTAATTGATATTGTTAAAGAGAATACTCAACCATGTATATATAGTTTGTATAGTGAGGACAACGAATGCAGTGAGAGCAAGACCATTTGATGATGTTGATGACAAACAACGAGACAGACCAACTTATGGTACTTTGAAATTTATTCGCCCATTGATGAAATATTTACGTAATCGATCCGTTGAATTTCAACAGAACCATTGTTTTCAATGTGACACGCTGGATGTGTATTTACTTACCCTGAAAACACGATGAGTCCATTTTTTTTTATCTGGTTGTATTGTGGACGATACGCCATTGTATCGACGAAATATACACATTGAACTGTGCACACCGGAGGATACAAATGTAAATATTGATTAAATGAACATACAACATGAAATATAATAATATCGGAAAGGAAATGCACAATATATATAAATAATATAAAATATTATAGGCATTGTGAGAAATATTACGAATCGTGTTTACATATGGGCAATTTGGCATTTGCATTCTACATCATTGATTAGAAAATAAATAATGTGTAGAAAAAATTGATATCAGACATGTTAATATTCAAACTAATTTCAAATATATTATTCAATAAAAAAATCTAATAAACTCTCATGTGGATTTAATTCCCCTTTTTTTTGTATTGATAAATCTTTTCATCCATCTACAATATAAAACATATTATTTGTGTTGAAGTCAAACAAGATAAATGTTGTATTGACTCAACCAACATTTTGTGCATAAATTTCGACTGAATAATTCTTTCACAATCTTTGGGATAGTCATTGGTAAATAATTTCAAACTTCGTAGCAATAGATTGTTGATTAATTAGAGACTTTATGGCTTCGTATCCCACGCAGTAAAATATTTACAATGGTTTGGAACAATAAAAGAGAGAAAAGAAAAAAACGCCAAGACTCTTCATATAAAAATATACTGTTTATATAACGTGTCTTTATGGTACGTGATATTTTATCGGTCTGTGGTTTTGGATGCGAGGACAGTGCGGACATTGGGAACAAGTCTTGACGGTAAATGTAGAGAGGTATATAAACTGATGACGATGAAGATAGGCGTGAAAGAAAGAGTAGTGTAAGAAAAGTTATAAATTTACGAATGGAATGTCATTCATACATATCCGTTGGTTGGCAGCTATTTCTTTGATTCTGATTCATACAGGTTCTCTAAATCTCTCTCCCTATTTCACTCACTTTCTTATTAATCATCTGCGCAATATATTATATACGTTCGCATAGCTTCAAGATGAAGGTATAAACTATTGCGTCATTGTGATGAAATAATTCTACGTTGAGCGCCTACGCACTTTTGTATGAGAAATTTAATATAAATACTAGGTCAACTCTTCGCGCTTTGTAAACATTTATTATTGAAAAATTTTATTTATTATAAGCGCGGGTGGAAAGAAAATTATTAATCACAATTAAAGAACAATATATCGCGCAGTCCATACATAATTCCAATGCGAGATGGATTGAAAGATTAATTATTGCCAAACATAATTTGTGACAGAGGAAAAAAATTCATTTGATAGGTTTATATAATGTGTAACAAATATAAATTATATAAATTATTCCTCTCATGTATTTTTTTCCATGTCACAATCATCGTTGGCCATAAGTAATAATGCCAATTCTTTTTTCCTCATCAGACTTATTTGCATAACGTAATATTGTTTATTGTATTTGGTGTTAGTTTTTATAGCGAAGACATTTTCGTTGGATATTATGTACATAAAAATTACATATTTATAGGATATATATTCTTGAAAATTTACATTTGGCTTTGGTGAAGTTGTCCAATCGTTTTCTCGATTTTTTATCGTATGATATGGAGACAAAAAAAGGAGAACTGTATTTTTTCGTTCGGCCATTTGATCACTCCATTATTTTTGGCGTTGTGAATAAAATAATGAAAATATGGTAATAATATTTTCATTCACAGTTGAATCTGGAAAACGAGTGAATATATAATGATGATAATGACAGTAATAATAATAATAATAATAATAATTATTATTATTATTATTATTATTATTATTATTATTATTTGTCAACTATGGGAAAAAAAATGCGAGTGAATTTTGAATATTGTGATGAAATCTGTAACTAAATACATTTTGTAAATAAAATTATTTAGTTTACAGAATACAATTGAAAATACGAAAAGTTCACTGCTTCATACGTAATTGATAATAAAACTAATGAAAACCCCAACTGCAAAACCTGCTTTTTCATTTTGTTCCTCTTCTAGAGTTTGACTTGGAAAAAAAAAAAAAGAGGGCACAAATATTTTCCCAACAGCTCCAACTCTAACAGTGGTTATGAAATTAATTTTATACAACAGTTTATGTTGACAAAGAGTATTTTTTCATCATTAATTCACGCTTACATGCATCTTGCTGGTTAAACTGTGTCAAATGCGTCATATACACTGAAGCGAACTTTTTAATGAACTTTATACATTTTTGCTCGCCAAACTTTTTCACCACACAACATTTTATTTTTATTACATTTATACAATCGTCCATTCTTTTTTTTTTTTCAACATTCATTTTGCTATGCATTTTTTTCATCGCCCTTCTTTAAATATTTTTTATCCAGTCATTTATTTTTCATTCCTATTATTCGTTTTGTTTATTCCTTGACACGTTTCATTATCATCAATAGCGCGGTTTATTGTATAATTGAAGAGACTATTTTACGTTGGCAACGTGACCGCCATCAACACATATACATTCTGTATATTATTATTGTTATTATTATTATTATTATTATAATCATTGATGTATACATAGAGTCTCAGTGTCGCGCAATATCACAAACAATCTCAATCTCAGTAAGCAAGTTTGCTTCACTAGTTTTCACGGTGAGAGTTTATATACTCACAGAATCTTTGTATATGTACAATTTAACGTTCGTCATATTCGACATTATATATTATATAAATTACGTGTAGTTCAGCTTCACTCGACATTTCAACTATGTTCATTCGACTTTGTTATATAACAGAACCTTCATCAGTTAATTTGAACGGGCAAAGGATTTGATTTCTATATAGTTTACCACAGTTATACCTTTAACAGTTCTGCATAACGTCACTTGCAGTTATATGTCTTCAATATTATTGTATCTTACAAGTATGTTTATTTATATATGTTAGGTGATATAGACGGATCATAGTAGGTTATGTTTGATTCACCACTTTTGATCCTTATATTCTTGTATTAGAAATGGCACAATTTATCGTATTAAATATTGAAGTTATACTCAGACATTTTGTATAAATTAATTGATTTATATAACCATTATAACTGACCGACTCATTATCATGCAGAATATTTGATTGTTAGTATAAAGACACTGTCAGAAATTTCCAAATTGGTTTTGGTGAAAAATTTAATGTGGAAGCAGACAGGTTGGGTGAAATAGACTCGTTATGATATATGTAGTAACGGCAATATCGATTACATCAAACGTTTCGATAAATTTTACATTGATACAGGTCATTATTAGGGGAGTGTTTAATGTGTGTTGTATATCGACATGTGCATAAATGGATAGTAATAATATTTTATGAGTTTAAAAAGAATATGACGATAAATAATTTCACACATTTGGAAAAAAATCAATGAGCTAATTATGACTCTTGTTAATTATTTTTCTTTGAGCATTCATTTTTTCCTGTTCCATCATTTCTATTCAAATATTGAGTTTATATAATTGAAGAAAGACCGAAACATAAATAATCTAAATTAATATTAATAATTGATTTGTTTGAAGTCATAAAACAATTTATAATCAATTAAAAAATATTTCTTGTAATAATATTTTTTGTAAATTTTGTATATCAATAAAAAAGCTTTTTAATCGAAAAATTTGCTTTCATCTCAAACCAATATCACACTTCCAACAAAAATCTTTTTTTTATCACCAATACATATTTGTATACACATATATAAACTTCAATATCCCACATTTAATTCCCTCATTTATATTAATGTGGTTTTTCGTGGTGAACCACCATTTCATATAAAATTGTACAATGAAAAATAAAAAAAAAAAAAAGAAATATATATAACAAGAGTGCATGTGAAATTGCAATTAATGCTCGTGAGAGTATCAAGCAAATCCTGGTGCGTGAAAATTCCCGTTACAGCAATACCATTTATTAAATTCGTCGTGGTGGGTCTAAAAAAAAAAAAAAGAAAACAACAACAGCAAAATGAATGAAAAAGCGACGATAGGAAGAGCGAGAGAAGGAAAGTAAACGAGAGACGATCCAATAACACGCGGAAAGAACATATACACATGAATACACCTATATATATTTTGCTGCTTCGATGAGGCATACCGTAAAACGCGCGACATGTATATACATATTGGATGAGAGAAAAGGGGTCAGTCTTTTTTTTTTTTTTTTCGCAACTGTAGCGTGAAAACGGGCAAGACCGTGGCGGATTGTCGGCAGTCACGCCCAAATACTATCGCTTTGTATTCAGGTCCCTGTCGATCGAGACCCCTCAGCAATTTCGTTTATGTGGACCAATGCTCACAATGGACTTTTCACAAAGGGATGTACGCGGCTCCACCAATAAACCCGGGGTTACAGGGGAAATTGTACTCGTGCGCAGGATTCTATCACGAGGATGAGTGGATCAGCCAATAAAATGTATAGATATCAGTATACATATGTACATATATAATATATATATATATGAGAATAGATGCACAAACACGACAGGAGCTAACGCGACTCGCGCGAAATGTACTTGTCATTACATTCAATTTATTCTTCTCAACAACCATCGCGTCACCATATCTTCTCACTGTTAAATTAATATTGAGTAAAATATACGAATCGTAAATTCAATCTGACTATCATTATTCCTCATGAATGATATCTCATCGCGTCTGCTATTATATACTTTTACTATATGTATATATAAATGTATATAGGTATATATTGCGCGTCAATGGAGACGCATTCATCATCTTAATTGAAATCTTTTACCCTCGCACCACTTCTGTCATGCGCAGTCTATGGGTATATCTCGATATCTTGTCAATTCCGGCCACGCGTTCGCGCACCTGGTGCGTGTCAATGGTGTATATGTATATATATAAAAAGGTTCCGTGACGTCCTTTCGATTTTTTTAGTCTTGTATATAGTTCCTCTGTAAATTTCCTCGTGATTACTATCTCGTTTTTTCACAGTAGCAAAGTATTTTTTCCTATTTACAACACTGCGAATTCAAATGTTTTGCGAATGTTTTATTCACAATTGTATAATTATTGTTGAGATTCTTTTAACACTTGGAAATGTTTCATTTTTTTTTTTTTTTTATCAGCGAGTACTATGTGAAACCTTATTAAGGGTTTGGAAAGTGAGTATATAATGTATAGGAGACTTGAATTGGTAGTGTTCTTTATGCTTCCGAAGTGTACATTCGTGATTTATTTTTAAGAGCTCCGAACGGTGGAATTTAGAGAGGGAGAACTGGTATACTTTCGGAACTATTGGAGGTGTGCAGAAAGTTTATTATACCTGTGAAATTGAAAATAGCTGTATATGAAAAGGCCTTTTTTTAATATATCCACCATTCAGGTATGTTTTAATACATGAAAATATTACTATTTGATGAATAAAGACGACAGTTTTGTCACTAATTTAACCAAAGTCATGAAAATAACTAAAGCGAATGAATTGAATAGTACGTGACAAATTGATCTAATCAATATTTCAAATATCGATGAATGAATAATGATGACATTCCTATTTCGCGTTCAATAAAGAACAGTTTTGTGAAGTAATGAAAAAAAAAAAAAAAAACTGGTGGTTGAGTTGTATGATATACTTCTGTTCTTGATACAGGTCACTGTGTCTAACAATATCACTCAGTGTCACTGCAATGGTGCTCGTTATTTAATATTTCATACATCATGACGATAAGGCTCTGAAATTATTATGAGACCTATATACTAACATCGTTATAGATTTGTATATGTTACCAAATAAATATTCTTGTCATCGAGATTGGAAACTAAAATTAAACGCTGAAAAAATTGCGAATTGAATATTCCATAAATTTTTCATCCCCTTTGTTCATTTAAAATTCAATCTGAAATTATGTCGAATCTCATGTAGAATAATTCCATATCTTTTACAAATTCCATTGAGCAAATAAACAAAAATGTTCCACAAATTTTTTTATCAAATAACAATTTTTTATACAGTTGAGGAGAAACATGAGTACACCACAAAATAGAAGGATAATATCCACAAGTATTCTTCATATTCACAAATTTTCATCACTCATCTATATATATATATTCTCTTACATTTACATAAAGTTTGGCTGAATTATTGCGTCTTGTATGTCCGCTACATATTTGTGTGCGAGAAGGAGTGAATTAGAATGCGAGAGGGTAGGACAAAACATCGAATCTATAGAGACGAAGAGATAAAGAAGACGAGGGGTTGGTTAACACTGCAATCCACGTATGTAGAGCAAGTGGCAGCATTCCAAATCTCACGGCTTCGGGGGATAAACATTTCCGGCTGGTCGACCGCTCCCTTCATCATGTTATAAATGTGTCCGAGAACGATATATCCCCCTTCCCCCCTCAGCCCCTTTGCCACCTCTCATTTCTCTATCCCCTTCCTTAATATAACCCACAATACCGGACTGGCTTCACCAAAGCCTTGCCACAGTTTAGCATATATTAGTAACGCCCTAATCAGATTTATGCTACGTATCCGACATATCGAAATGAGAAATATCTTTTGTGTTTAACCGAAGTATCGCGTCACCATTTTGGTAATCGGAATATATATATATTTTTTATTTTTAATAGTGTGTGAATAGAAAATTAAATAAACTGTTGTTGATGTGGACATTGAAATGGAATTGAATTTATATATAGACATTATTTAATCCTCAATTTTTGGATATACCAATCAGTGTTTCAGATCGTGGTGAATAGTATATACATATGTTTGTATATGATGCTCTTTTGAATGGATGAAAAAAAAATATATGTTTGAACGTGCCGAAAATGTAGGGCAGAGTGGAAATATCTTCTTTTTCCTCATCAATATTTGGTTTCTATTCAGCGTTATAATGAACATATTTTTTTTCTGCGCACGAAAAATATTCATTGATTTATACGACGCCGTTCACCTACATGATATTCGCAAGGTTTTAGAATTCATGATGGCTATTCATAATTATGATGAATTTATAATAAATATTTTTAATAAGCATCTATTGGAGAAAAGAAAATATCTGAAATGAATAAAATATATATCAATGATGTGAACTATATTGCAAGGTATAAATATATATATATATATTCCAGCGCTGACTCAGCATTGGAATGAAAGAGCTCCAGGCTGCAGAATCTATTACATATTCATGGCAATAGGATTTTAGGTAATATCTATGTACAAAAAATTTTCAATTACTCGTTCAGTTATAATGCAATATCGCACAATATAAATATTGCATTGACAGTAACGTAAATAGGAATTTATCGTGAAAATACGTAATGGGTGAAAAAGGATTTGGTGAGAGATGTGAGAGCGTGGAAAAAAAGGGATTTATATCAGTACCTCGTATTTTATTCAGTATTCCATTCACTATATCGATGCAACGTACATGTATTATTTTATACGTGAAATTCAATAAACACATCTGCAAGAAATACAAAAAATCGCAATTATTCCAATTTACTAAACAATACATCAATATATAAATTTAAAGAAATCAAATTTATATTGAAGTGACGCTAAAAGATCAAAAATTAATAAATCATGTTTTTATCTTCATTGCCAAAATTATGCAACAGTTTTTTTTTACGACCCCCCATTGTAACTTTTTTTTTATTGTATGTGAATTTATACACATAAACCAGAGGAGCCACTGTATATATACGTATAATATATCTATAGACATATATCTGTACTCTGCAGGGTGTCGAAATGGGGTACCGCCATCAAGGCACAAACGATATACCCTAGAAAACCCAAATGGGTCTGTGGGTCACGATGTTTTTCAGACGACTCCTGCACACCATGCTCAAGCTACTGGAAATGAGTGGAAATATTGTTCAAGTGTACTCTGGCACAATGCAATTTATATATATATATATATATATATATGATTCATGTGGAGAGAAGAGAAGGATTTTATCCTGCTGCGTTTTGGGTCTTTTACCATATAACAGCGAGTGGCAAATGGATTGTTTCGAGTGCCGAATAAATGTGTGTCGAATTTTCAGTACCATTTACCTTCATAGTTACTGTTTCCATATATACACCCTCTCTTGCATTTTGCGTTACTACTTCCGAACCAGTGCGCTCTATATATTGACTTTATATGACCTTCAATTATCACCACCAGGATCATTAGTTTTCTACAGAACGTTTGTTCAACATTATTTTTTTTTTTTTCGGTATCTCAACGTATCAGAATCCAGGTAGAAAATTATTATTATTAGGAAGGAATTATATGCTACGTCAATGTATAATTTGTTCAAAGAATAATTTGAATTGTTTATCAATAATAGTTCAAGCAATAAACCATACGGAATATGAAAAAATCATTTGTACTATTTTTATTTACATTTAGTTATTTTCTTTCCTCAATTAAACTACTACTTTTCAAGAGATATTTTAACACCATTCAATAACTCCGAAAAATTCACTCTCACGAATTTTAGAGGTGTAATTCCTCATCATTATTCAATTAGTCACCGTTTTTCTGTCAGAATTCACAGGTTAACAGTGAAAATTGGTCGATTAGGTCCCAAGATATAACCGATCAAAGACACCGTAACTAATTGTGACACGCGGTCACATTTAAAAGTGTTCTGTAGTAAATGAAAATTATTATTATTGATATTCATAGACTTAAATCATTAGCTCAGACATTCGAATGTTATTCTATGAAATACTACAGTACGACCATCTATATATATATATATATAAACGGTATATTTCTCGAACTTTTCAGTGCAAATTTCCCACTTGCATATTAGTTACGATCTCTTACTCATATTAATAATGTGTGATACAACATTTTAATGTTATATTATATACTACTGTTACTTACAATAGATGTGTAACAAACTCCACGTTTGTATAACTCAAATACAACAACTGCTACTGTTGAGTTAGCGCAACTGAATATAGACGGATATTATAGCGGAATGTTTGCCTTCTCTGACACTTGAGGCGTTCTGTGACATTTCGCATAGTTACTATACACGAAAAAATTTCGCAGACCGTGCCTGCAGATGTTACATATGAAAATGAAAAAAAAAAAAAAAAACATAAAGAACGTGAACATTTATTTCTATCCTACATTTCCAACGTCTCAAGACTTCATGCATACACATATTTTTTTATTTATTTATGTAGTAAAGATAACGAGATAAAAACAAAAACGAATTGAAACTACATTACCCTCTTTTACCTAACACATAATACATCGTTGCATGAAGTAAAGCAAACTAAAAGAAAGTTGAAACCGTAAAAAAAAGTATCTATGTAAAAAAAAGTTAAAATACACTGAAAGAGTGTTATATAAATGAGACGAGTGGGTGGAAACTACGAAAAGATTTTTCATTTTATTCAAGTTATAACGCGCAACGAAGTATAATTACGCTTTTCTTGTCATATATAGAAATGAAACGGTGGACGCACACAACATATCTATCTTTCGTTGCATTTCATGCTCAACATCTACGTAATCCTTCTTAGTATATATACTCAACGGAGCTTTGCTAAACATTTACATTACTTAACGTTACTTTCCTCCTTCTCTTGACCTATCTTTTTGCACGTTGAATTTGGGTGAACGCAAATTCGCCCACGAGAAAATGAAATCCTAGCATAGAGATTCTGTCTTGTACCTCGGTTACTCGTAGACCAGAAAAATACATATAAATATGCGCGATGAAAATAAAAAAAGAGAAAAAGAAAGGAAGCCAACAAAAAAATTTTTTCCAGAAAATATTTTTAAAAATCATTCTCACACAGCGAGAATCTTTGTTCATTTATTTATTTTTTTTTTTTTTTTCACTTATACATACTTTTGTACACAGAATAAAAAAAAAAGAAACACTAACAAGTTCTTGATATTTTTATTTTACATTTCCTCCAAGATAAATATTACATTAAATAATATCATACTATTTGTTTTTCCAACACGTTTTTCCAAACTAAAATACTCTATATATATATATTAGTGCTGTATATCATTCTACAGTTTTATGTGCTACTGGTTAAGTTGCAAACCAACCAGTTCTATGTCTGTATCTATTCAATACATATATATATATATGTATAATATATATATATATACATTCATATATACATGACGTCTCTCTATGGACCACAAAACCATAAAAGTGAAAGTTGGCAAACGCAAAGGAAAACCCGAAAGTTTTACAATAGCACCGTCATCAAGATGGCCCAGGTCGATCAGTGGGGTAGAGGTTTTAAGGGCACTGTGGTATCGCCAACGGGGGATAGAGAACAGACGGTTAAAGAACAAGGAAAAAAAAAAAGAAACATAAAGGAAAAAGAAAAAAAACGTTCAACTTGTCTCACCTTTTTATTAGGGTCAAGTCTCGTAATTTTGCGGCAGTGAAAAGCTACTTCTACTCCTACACTACTACCACCACCACCACCATCTCTGCTACTACTACTACTGGCACGTCCATTACTGGTAGGAACTCAATTTTAAAGCCATACTATTATTATTTCAGAGTTTGGAATTTCTCATACCAGAACCTAAACTGATGTATACAAAACTCTCCTTTGCGCATAACTCCAGAAACGTAATATTGTTATAATGTGCCATAATGCACTTTCACATTTGTGTTATACTACTACCATATGGCGTGCAAATACATCATATCGTCGAAAAAAATATGGATATATATATCTATGACTTAAATCCACCCCTTTTTATCCAACCCTTCATTTATGTCGCGCTTGTGACAAAACCTGCCTCTTCGAATGATATACTTAACAATTGTAAACTGTATAAATGTGTATGTGTTTGTGTGTTGGGGTACCGTAAATGTGGCTGAATCCCTCCATCATTACTCATATTTCAAACCTACAGTTGCATCAATTGTATTATACAAATTGCATACACACTCACACATTTGCAGGCATTCACGTCATTTGCAGTAATATATTTGGAACATACGAGATATAAATATAAAATAGAACGACGAGATTGAAAAGAATCAATAATGAAAATTCTAGTCATAGATATTACCCCATAAAAAAGAATATATATATATTGAGGTACATAAATATAAATTAAAATGTTGGCAGATATATATCATTCATATATATATATTTTATTCGTTTTTTTTTACATAAAAACAGAATTTTACTTCTATCATTCGGAAAAGTAATTTTCACGATCGTATAATTAAAATAGAAAATAATTATGTATAGAACGATGTATGCTTAGGACTCTAAAATTTTATTACCCAACTAACTATAGTGAACAGAAGTCAAATCAATGGACAAAAAATGCGAAAGAACTGTCGCGTGCATTGATAGCAACATCAATTAATAATAAAAATATCAGACGAGGGACACGCAAACGCTGCACTTCCTTCACATACTCGTCTGTCCCAAGTTTCATTTATATGTGCACATACATACAATAAACATATATATATCTGTTTACATATAGTGAACTCTCGACCTGTTATAACGTGCCCAACTATCACACACTCATCGTTTTCTCTATACACTCGATACTGAAGCGTCCATACACTGTGTGTGGAACTTCGTCTGACGTTCACTAACTCTTGCCGGAGGCGCATCACGTTTTCGCGGAAGACCTCGATTAGATTCTCGGTACAAGAGTGCGAGTGAGATAGGACGAGGTCGCGGGGCGTTGGCGGTGCCACACAGCGGCATCGTTTATTGCCACGAGACGCTTCGTCTGATTGATTGAGACGGAGGACTTTGCACACGAGCTTTATTTCACACATACATTATATACTGTTTGTTATATACTATGTATACCTATGTAGTGACGCACGTGTTAGAAGAAAACAGTGCTTTTACTTGATGGTGACGTGCGCCTTGTGCTTCCTATATACTCTGTGTATACATACTCCAATCAATAAAATAGCAATTTTGACGATCGATGTATATTTTTGTACACACTGAAAAAACAACCAATAGTCATGTTATTTATTTACACTCATGTATTTTCGTCAACGGGAGTAAATACCTTCGGAATTAATTCACATACCGACATTTTTTATGCTACCATTTTTATTATTTGCTATTCATTTTGTATGTAGACACTGTGAAAATAATCAGCTGTTGGAATTAATAGGAAAGCAAAGTATATTGGAGCGTGTGATAGAATGAATTGTGTTTATTTATGGGGTAAGTCTTTATGGAACGATGGGATAATTGGTGTTTTCTTAAATTAATTTATTTATATGATGGATTTGGAAATGTAAAATATCCAAATTTCTTAATCCATCATCAAATTCAAATATTGTGAAGGCACACAAATTATTTTGTCAAACCTGAATATAAGGTTTTATTATCATTCTTAGACTCAATTACTCCGGAATTTTTATGAAAAAAAAAATCAGACATTCATTTTTTAGTAATGTATGAATGTTTGATAATACTAATAGAAAAATAGGGATTTAAATGGTTTCTCTGAATAAATTTGAAAATCAATCTCAGCATATAATATTAAAAAAAGAAGGATATAAAAATCCTACTACACAGTAATTTTTTTCACACCGTCAATGACTCTCCATTATCCTTTAATCCTTGTTCCACTGCACACTTCACAAGCACCATCAAAATGTTCAAGTATTATCTACAAAATTCAAGCCCCTGTACTTTTGTTTCATGCTTCAATAAAAATTGACGTAACAATAATCAAAATATTCTACGCAATTATAAATTTACATTCTACACAAAATAACCGTCTGTAAAGAAACAAAATGAACACCCTTTACACATACACCAACTCACTAGTATTTATCAAATCCGTCACCACCAACATTCATACTTCCCCAAAGCAACAAAAAATACCATGAAATAAATTTTATTATCGCTTTTATATATAAAAAAAAAAAAAATTCATCTGCGTGTCAATAAGCAATAAATTAGGACGTCGTACACATTTTTTTCTTCACTTCCATTTCATTTTCCCTCTAATGTTCAAATATATACAAATACATACAAGCATATTAAATTTATATATGCATTCGTCCCTGGCCCGTCAACGTACACTATCGGTCACGACGATGAAAAGAAAAAAAATAATAAATAAAAAGGAGAAAAAAAACTGGAAGAATGATGTTCTTATAGTCACCCTGCGCGGTACATTAAAACTCAATTACGATCACGTGGTAAACACGTGTCCGGGATAATATTGGACGTGAAAATAATCGGGAGGGAGCGTCGATCGTTGCGCTTTAGTCGTGTCGTTCATATAAAAATCGCATGCACACACACAACACAACCATCCATGCGACCATACCACCACAAAGTATATACTGAAGGTATTTTCTACATACACACATTAATATATACATATATATATGTACACATATACATAATATATTGCGTTGAACATCACTTCAACCTTAATGCACGTTGATCGCAAGCCCTCGCTATCGCACGAGTATAGGTAAAATGCTCCTCGACTTTTCTCCCTCTCGAATAACCACCCCATCCTATATACACGACATAAAGGTATACGTACTATATATGTTCATGCTTCTACATAATACATATATATATATGTATGTATCTGGTGGCGTAGTATCGGAGTGTGAGATTTTGTGGCGTGCAGAGGGGAAAACCACACAAATGGAGGGTGCGAATCGTGATAAATTTCGTGATCTTTGAGAATTACTCCACTGGGAGTGATATCCAGTCAACATTGATTCTGTTAATGTTATTTTCGACAATCAATGGCACCTGTATTTTGTTTTTTGATTTTTTTTTATTATTCAGTTCCTTCATTTGGTGGCAAATATTGAAATATTGACTAATGCTGAAATATTCACGGGGATATATAGGAGGATAGAGTGTAAATTGGTAATGCTTTGAATAATCATTATATTGGAGAATGTGACGAGACTTAATTGATTGAAGATTTTATATGTATGAGAGATGTTTCGTTTTAGTATTTAATGAAATGATAATGTATTACTTTGAATTGAAGAGTTGAGAGAGATGGTTACATGAAATATCAATTAATACGTTGAATGATGTTTTAAATATACATATGTATGGATATATTATAAAGTTTTGGAGAGATATGATGACAATGTGTAATCCAACTGTTGTGTATCTGAATTTTTAATATTTCTCATTCATGTCTTATCATTCTTGTGAATGGCACTATTGTTCACAATATTTACATAGACTATACTCATATGTATTTTTTTCCTGATTATTATTTTTCATTACATCGAAGGTCACTCAATTTTATCATGACACTAGTTGTCAAATTAAAGAAATAAATTGGATTAATATACGATTGATTTAGTTTACAAATTTTTACGAATATTTTTAAATAATGTCAATCAATTTTAATTATTTCAGGAATAATGATGACACACTGTTCACATATGCATCCCTTTTTTTGGTTACAAAATAAAATATGAATTACCAAAAAAAAAAAAAAAAAACCACAACAACAAATCAAATTTAAACAAATTAATCATTATAAAAAATTCGTTCTAACAGATGCATATTTATTTTATTGTAATCTTCAATTCATCATCAATATTAATTAAATAACACACATTTGACACCTGATTAACTTTCCAAATAAAATATTCTGAATTTACAGACAGAAAAAAAATATTGCACCTGGTCACATTGATGTCCATAGACGGCATCATCAGCCTATCAAAGTTACAATGTAACAAAACACAATAAATTATAATGCAACACCTATTCCACAGTAAAGGGAAAAAAAAAAATATATCTCCCACAACAATTACCAAATGAAATAAAAGATCTTTGAAATAAATATTAATGAACCCCAACAAAATTGAATAGTAAAAAGACACGTATACATCGACACCTGAAAATCCACCAGTAAAACACATACAGTCGCATAGTCGTATTGTGTCAGGAAAAACGAATGTTCCCAATTTCATTAAATTCACATCCCATTTAGTCTTTTCACAGATCGACGCAAGCCACAATTTCTCACCCAGGAACACAAGAGAACTTCAATTCAGTATATATACATATATAGGGGTTGGAATCCTTCGTATTACTCCCTGGGTGTTACGTGCTGATGTAAAGGGGTTGATTTCTCGAGGGCAAGACGGGGGGTTATATTTGTGACAAAAAGGAAAAGAAAAGGATGCGATGCACAACGTATATGCAATACATATATATATATAAAAATAAAAGCGAGAAGTATATATGGGGGCATATCGTTGAGAGCGCGGGGACGACGCGTGCAGCGTCGCAGCTAGACAGCTGAAGCGTGTGGACACAGGACCGGTGGTGGTGTGGCTGCTGCGAGGATCAAGAGCGAAAAAGGACGAGAGGAAGTACGAGTAGAAGCGCATAGTGGGGACAGACAGGGTGAGACAGCCTTGCAGAGCCAAACGTGTGTATGAAGGTTGGAGGCACGCGGTGTAGTGACGTGAGAGGAATCCAACGAATGAGGGAGTCCATGTGGAGGGGCTGCTTCGGCAGAAACCAGTCGTGTCCCGGCCTCAGGTCGCGTCGGGCTGTTCAGTTTACAGGCGAGTGCCGTTGCGCGCGGTTGTAGTATTACGAGCGCTCGTCAATTCAATTCATTGTGTCGAATTATTATATTAATAAAAATATCAATATATGATAATAATTTGAAAATAATATTTGAAAAAAAAAATGTGTTTATTGTAGAATAAAGAAAATAATATTTATTGAATTTGACAAAATAATGTTTTTTATTGTCAATGTGCATTGATGAAATTTATTTGAGAAATTTCATTTTCTCTCAATTTTTATCGGTGATACAATTTATTTTGGATTCAAACGCAATCATTGGACTCTTGCGGAATTTTTGTGGAGGCAAACTAGTGACAAATTTATTGTCCCAGTTCTTTATTCAATAAATATAGAGTGGTTCACGGTTTACACTTTATACGGTATATAAATATACAGCATTTGGATTTCATTCGTTACGGTTGATAACAAACTGGGCAAATTTTTTGCCACCTACTCCGACGAGAAAAAAATAAAATTAATTTGAGAACAGTGTGTAATTATTACTATTTCTTTTTGATTGGATCTCTTTTTATTTTGATTTTTTATTGTGTATCTCGACTATTTGTGTTTTTTCGTCAATCGTGGATTGATTAATTATTTGCTCCAGTGAATGATTGAAAGAAAAAACGTGTGATTTATTGTTTTTGTTTCTGTTTTTTTTTTTTCGTTCTCATTTAAACAATTGTACAAGAAAAACGAATTGAGAGAATTGAACAAAGTACGAAGAGTGTGAAATGTTGAATTGATTTTCGTATTATAACGTGAAATCGATCGGTAATATTATACACAAAGTGATATTATCAATACAGTCTCGTGTCAGTGTGTGACTCACTCCAAAGTGATAAAATTATATTTACATAAATATTCTTCCATTCATCCCTGGTTTATTTTTGTTTTGATTCATTCTCTCTGTTGTCCGGCTTGGGCTATTGTGGAAATTGGAGAAGCATTTGGATTGTTGCACTCAATATTAAAAGAAAAAAAAAAAACAAAAAAACAAAACCAAACAAAACAAAAATTAGCACACCAGGTATTTCGTATACCTCTTTAACTGCAGTCTACTGAACTCCTCTTGGATCGTTAACACCGGCGGCAACTTTAAAGCAGTGATCATCAAGTGAGTGGTAAGTTTTTTGTTCACAGCATTTCAAGTAAAATAAATAGTGTGCATATATATACATATATACATAAAAGTTCGTATGTATAATGCAGCGAAGAGAAAAAAACCGCTCGTGACAGCATTTAGATGAAAAGAAAACAGGGGTGAAAATAAATAAAAAGTAAAATAGAAAATATATTTCTTCGGATTCATACTTCTCTTTCTCTCACTGCTGAGAACACAAGACGTGAATGTATGTGACGCATTCAAGATTCCAAAGGAATCCTTTGCCATATATATACATGGGTGTACGTATGTATGTATGCTTTCAAGAAAAATCGAGATAAATTTCCAATAACATGTTCCTCATCGTCAAAACCAAGAAATGATGACGTATATTTATATTTCCTTTCGTATAAAAAACCCTTCAACAACTAAGCGCTGTCGAGAGATATGTGATGTCGTTTTGTGTGTTAAAAATTGTCTCGTCCCCTTGAAGTCTCTATATGTGCATTGAAATAAATCAAGGCAAAAAAAAAAAAATTATTCATTGCGACCATTCAGTGAACAAGAAAAAGAAAAATACGAATACATATATGTATATATCAATACGCAATTGCATTATTTACAAATGATAAATTTGACATTTATGACGATGCACAAACATCTGCTCGATATATAAATTTATTGTGGAATTTTTTTTCCTCCTTGAAAATTTTTTCTATCGATACCAATAGAACAATTCAGTCACCGTGCGTGTGGCAAATGAAAAATGAGAAAATAGATAATATATTATTCGTTGTTTTGCGGCAAAAGTGAACATGAAGAACTGTCAGATAGTGGATGATTTGCGGGAGTTATAGGTATTAATGGACATCATCAAGGAATAACTGGAAAAATAGAGTAGAAGAAAAAGAATAGGGAAAAAATTTAGACGTGATGAGAGTCAAACGTTTTTCCACGTGCATCAACTCGCGGCTGGTTCTTTCTGCGTGTTCGTGATACTCCAGTAAACGGCACGATCAGAAGCCGTCTCTCACGTGCGCGAGTATCGTTACGCGCTAGCATATTGCCTCACATCGTTGAACGAGGGGGCGCAAGTATGAGAGAGGGATGCATATATATTGTGTATAGGTATTGGTATCTTCTTATATATAAAAGAACGATGAACGAGAGGAACGTTGAACGTGCTTGAGAAACCGGTAAAGCAAGTCGTTTCAATATATATCATTGGAATCGTTTGTGCAGGTCTATACACTCGTAAATACACGTTGGATCAGCCATCATCTCTGAGAATCATTTGCACTGTTTCCGGTGTGTATCATTTAATATTTTTATTCTACTCATAAATATTTCTATTTCGCCAATTTTCTTTTTCATTTCAATTTTTTTATTTATCATTAAACATATTTCCGTTTTTATCGCAAATCGCGGAAGAATATTAATGCAAAAAAATTGCTGATGTAGTTAATTGCGAGTTCGTTATCTGTTGAATAATAATATTTTTAAATATGAGGACGTAAATATGAATTTATAGGAATGGAAATAATGTTTCTCTTTTTTTTTTTTTTTTCAGCAGAAAAATATGTAATAATAATAATAATAATATGTGCGTATAATTAATTTAATGAAGAGACATGTTCATGACGAAAAAAATCACTGAATGTCAAATACATTCTGGTATATTAATCAACGAATTATTGTTCGTCTAAATGATAAATTTATATTAATTTGAAGTGTTTGCACTGTTACGAGAGAATATTATGAGCAAATAATTCACTTGAGTCGGGAAGTATATAAATTAATTAACTGTTGAGGTCTCCATGTCGTTGACATGAAAGTCGATTCTAACTCATGACGTTCATGAATGTAGAAATTATTAGTTGATTACTCTTTACCCTTATTAAATTTCAGTATGCTTTATGGTGTCTATACATGAAAGGAATTTACCTTTATATAAATGATAATCATTCTGATATTTCCAACTGAATCCAATGTGTACGTGTAAAAAGTTTATAATAATAATAAATTCACAATTTTAATTTTACAATTTCTCAAATTCATTGACATAATTAAATCTTGTGACTTTAATTAAAGATATCTCCGAACGTAATCAGTCGATATTGATCGTTAACCATCGAATTCTGGCGTAAAAAGGGTGACTAATAATATGAAAGAAGAAATTTCGAATTACAATGATATGCCATCCCCCATATTGAATACACAATCCAATATTGAAAAATCCACTCAAGAAAAAAACTTTCTGCCCACAAAAATGACCCTGACATTGAATAATTAAATATTGAAACCTTGAAACAATTATTTCTACAGCATATTCTATCCATCACGATTACAAGGAGCATATGTACTTGAATAATAGCTGAGTTGACAAAATGACAGACTCGTTTATAACTCCCTCGCCAGTGAGATTTTATCATTAATGAAAAGCGTAGAAGGGAAAACGTCGACCTTTTGTATGTTTACTTTCCTCGTGAGTATACAATCAACACGTCCCCGCAACCAACACGTGTTTACCGTCCGCTCGTCGGCTTGATTAGTTTTGTTTACTCATCACGGTGTCATATTGTACAAAAAATTTTGTAGCTGTCTACCAATCACATAAAGTTTAACTTCGTGGTGCTCAATATCAAACAAAATTACAATAACAATTGCTCTAATGCATATTCATATCATACAAAAAAAAAAAACAAATATCTAACCCAGTGATTAATACATACAGCTTCACGAAAATGAATTGGATACAAGCACAAGGTGAAGACATATTCAATGAGGTAGAATAAAAAAAATGAATACACGAGTAAAACGTTGCAGATAATAAGAAAAATATATGAAGAAAAAAATCAGATGGTAAAATAATGTAGAATGGCCATCTATGTGTCAAAAATAAGAGAAAAAATAGAAAGTAAGTTTGAAAAAGATTGACGACGATATAGTCGTTATAAGATGAGAAAAGAGAAAAGCCGGTGAGAGTCTCGTCCACAGTGCAAGCTCGTTCAAGCTTCAAGTTGGTTACGATATATATCCCACCAAGTTTTGTGTGCCCGGCGCGACGACGCAATTTCCATAAGTTGAAAAATGGCGCCACCGCAAAGTGAGAAAAGATTGTCGTCGGGACACCGTCGCGTCGTCTTCTTCGTCGTTGTCGTTGCGGAGACCGGAGATGGTGAGGAAGGATATCACCCCAACAGCCTCCAAGTGAGAGCAGGGTATAGAGGCGGGTGACGATCCTCGTACATTAGCCCCTAGCTTTGCTTCTGTTCGGTGTGGTACCATCTCACTTTGCCCGCTCACAACTCTTTCTTTCTTCCGTATATATTCTATATTTTTCTTTTTTACCATCTTCTCTCCAACGCCTTTTACCTATATCTTCTTTTAAGTTGATCCTGTTCTATCACGCTTCCTCGCCTGTGTTAGACGCGCGCGCGTTTCCTTCATTCCACACTATCCCCACCATCTTTTTATCGTTCTCTCAATTCGTTTTACTCTCATTCGCGTTGCTACTCTCTATTGCTTCCGCGAAACGCATGGAATTTGCTCGTTGGTTTACCACCAGACATCGTACTCTTTGAAAGCAACTGGGAAGGAGGGATGAAAAAAAAAAAAACAAATTGAAAGAATAAATAAAAAGAATAAGATGATAGTTGAAATAAAGAAGAAGGAAAAAAAAATACGACACGCCGTGAATGTTCCTGCGGCGTTATCCCACCATTGTCCCTCTGGGTACACAAAATCGTTGTTCATCTCGCAGAGTATACCATGAGGAAAGACGATTGTCATTATTATTGGAAATATATATATACATATATACTAACAATTGTGACCTCGGTTTCACCCAAGTGAGGATTAAAATACCAAGCGTTTCTCTCATCAAATATTTAAAGCTAAGAGTTGAATTGAATGAGAAATAACTGAATTAATAACAAAGCATTTTCATATCAGTATGAAATAACATGTTGTAAGCAAAATTTCCGAAGTTCTATTCGTACTCACAACTGATTAAATTACCATCCATCTGCAAAATTGCAATCTTAAAATGGTACGATTATAATAATAATAATAATACGTCGAAATAAATTGAAAAAATCATACATGAATATGTCCTCTTTAGTTTTCTGAATGAGCAGATTATTCCAATCAGCAAAATTCGAAATTACGCTTCATGCGAATGATTGGACGTATCAATCAGTTATATTCACACTATACAGATATATAAATACAAATGTATACATAGTCAGGTCGATGAGGGAGATATGAGAGTAATCACGAGAGGCAAAGGATGATCGGTTCAGTTCATATCGAGCAATTACCAACCGGTGGTTGGGTGGCCATATAATTCCCGTTTTTTATGTTCGAACGATTGCTGACATTTGTGCGTGTCTCGACCTGTCTCTTTTCATCAACGATTATATATACGTTCCTTTTTTTTCTTTTAATTCTTTCTCCACAACTTCTTCACAACACTTTCATGTTCACATTCATGTTCACTTTTCATCGTAGTCGTGTTACATTTCACGACAACAAGAGTCACTCAATGAAATATCTACATGTAAACTCTCATTCACACTCTCCCTCTACCTCATTCTATCTTTTTTACTTCATACGCTATTTCCGTTTGGTGACGGTGGGTCTCGACCGTGCGCGACGTGCAACGAGTTACAAGTGGAAGTGTAGAGAGCACTTTAAACCGCTCGCATTGGACGACGACGACGTTGACCGTGTGTCACCCATCCACCATCACACGTGTTAATTGTTGGTGAATTACGAGGTGACTACATACTCGTGATCCGTAACATCAGTATAACTATTATCTAGTCTACTGATCTGATACATGATATCCTGTGGTAAGCGAATTGGAACATTGAATGCATATTTAAAGTAGATTATAACTATTACTCCTATGAATAATAAATTAACAATATCGTCATCGAAATACACCTCGTGGTAATGGAAATTATTTCAGTACTTATTTAAGTGTGTGGATTTTCTTTCTTGTTCTATGAACATAAGTGAAAAATTGCACAGACAAATTGTTTTACGTGAAGATCATAGAGATATCAATAAAGATATGTTGCCAACAGTATTATATTTTATACTACAGTGATATTCCAAATACTGACATAAAAATTACATACTTTAACCATTCTTTATTTTCATTCTAAACTATCACATTCAGATCGTATTTTACACGATTGTGTTATTCCCTACACTCTGGACCACTGTTTTTACTCTACAATGCCAATATTTTCCTTCTACAGGTCATTATGACAGAAAGTATTTTCATACAGCAGTGAAAATGTGACGGAAAGGATATAATATCCCTTGATACATGTATATGTGTAGATATATAAACGAAATGAGTGCAGACAATTGGGGATTGGAAAAAGGCGTTAACGTGTGCGTGCCTGTGATCATGATGAGGTCTGTAATTTAACTTGCCACGGTGTGTGGTGTATATATTGTTGAGGCCATAGGGCATATACATAGGCTATGTCGCAAGAGGATAGGGGAAATAGGTGTATGTGCATGTATATATATATATATATCTACATATGGACGCGCAACGATGTCCCAGTGTACTACACTCACGAATTACTGGCGAATAGAAATCAGGCATACACAGACGCGACGCAGTACCCCGTAATTTGGAAAGGGCGACGGGATTAAGTCCGCCCCAAAAAGACCCCTCATTTGGAGGCCACCCCGCGGCATTATTCGGCGAATTATCGTCAATTTTTTTTGTCCGAGCACATGGAATGCAATCTAACGGCTGCATACGTATGTATATATACGTATAAACATCGTAGTCGTATAGAAGAGAGAATGTGAATGTGGTTTGGTGTATTTGTAGGAGAGGTTGAAGTAAAGTACACTCTGTATATATTTCCGGGTGCATTTTAGTATTTACGTGCGTTACAATTACTGGATTTTTTTTTATCAATGGTGCAGAGTTGAACGTTTTTTTATTTATCAGGGTCGATTTAAAATTTTTGTTTGAATTTTTGTATGCGAAGTTTTGATGCAAATGTTGTTTCTGATGGTAAATGAGAATGAGAGATTGTGATTGGATATGGAAAGGAACGAGAAAGTACTGAATTTTAC
This sequence comes from Zele albiditarsus, assembly GCA_958496275.1. NCBI lineage: Eukaryota > Metazoa > Arthropoda > Insecta > Hymenoptera > Braconidae > Zele > Zele albiditarsus. The sequence goes on from OY292408.1 coordinate 16,977,876, forward strand.
ATACACTTGTGAATTTTTCATAGTAAAATTTGCTATAAAAACGAATAGTTTTGTGCCATGTTATTTCTGGTTGAAGAGCAAACAGAAACACGATGATTTATTGATGTCAGGATAAATCATGGATGAAGTTTCAGAATAGATTATTAAGTATGTATTGATTCGCCAAGATTATTCTGGATCGGAAAGTCTTTTGTTCATTTAATTATTCATGTAATACATGATAAATGTTCAATAATAAATTAACTGCGAATTCCCAATTTTTTCTTGGCTCAGATTTTGGTAGATAGTTTCAGTGCATTAGTGTTTTATGGCAATTGTTCTGATATACCCCACTTCATGAATGTAGGATATTTGTTTAGGTACTTGAACTGTACCACTGCATATTGAACATCGCAATCAAGACAAAGAAAAATAATTAAATCTAAATTGCATTCAGAAATTTGATAGATGAAAGTCCTTTTCAATGTTGGATAAGCCCAGCAAAGTAGTTTTAACGAGAAATTCAGTATTTATGTGACATCCTCTGGGTCATCATGGCAATTCAAAACTATATGAAAATTCGGTATTTTGACTAGAGGAAAAAATGGCTTAATGTCATATAACGAATTGTGGATGTGATTCAAGTATGAATATCAGCTTTATAATTTAATACAAATTGCACATACACTCTCTTTGGATTAAATTTGTATGCAGGATAACATATTCTAATTGAATTCGAGGGTGAAAACGATTTAAATCAACAAAATATAATTTTCCTGAATATCAATTTCATTTTCATGATAAATGATAAAAACCAAAAGTATTAATTCTCAATTGAAAAAAAATTTCAGATTGAAATGAAATCGATATTTTTTTCAGATTCCAATTATTTTGTTCTTGTCCGGTATAAAGTAAGATACTTCTGCCGGAAACTCTTCGTACGGTGATGCGACAGAGACAAATCGTAAAAGGGTTTGAAATCAACAACCAGACTCCGACTGACGTGCATAAATGCATAAAGGTGTGGCAAGCAAGAGGGAAAGAAAAAAACATTTTGCATTATGTATATGTATCGGTTCGATACACTATTATAGCATTTTCAATCGATCGACGTCTGCAGTGATATGAAAAATATATTAGCAATCTACTCGATGTTGTATACGGCTTCGTCTTACGTCAATGTATGGGACGATATAGGGACTGTGGAGGTGAAGGAAGGGATGGACAAGAAGGAATATTTTATTAACTTCACTATATTTATTCAATGGTAAAGTTGTATGTGAAGTAAAAAAGAGAGAATAGAAAAAGACGATGGAAAAAAACAGAAACAATTAGTATCAATCTACGTCCCGGCGCTAATTAATTTATTTTCGTTGGAAAGAGCCGGGTGGTCACTTATATATGGTTGAACTTCTCTCTCACGCGCTATATTGGTATTTACGACTGCTTCCATGTGTTCTATATGTGTTCTATTGGAGTACAAGAGTGGGAAGGGCTATATATGAAAGGGGATGAAGCAAATGCTGCACGTGTGCGTCCGCCCTATTATATGTATCTATCTTTTCATCCCAAGCCGCGATTAAACCCGTTTGTGGTCCCCTCTTCAATTGCCGTCTCTCATTCCTACTCTACGTTCACCAAATCTTCGTCTCACGTCTCTTTTCAATACTTTCACACACACGTAGAGTGAAAAAAAATAAAAAATAGTAATACTAACTATGTATCTCTAGTCAATGACAACTGATGACATGGTTATCTCAACTACTCCTACTTGGTTATTCAAAATGGGTGCATGTATTTTATTTATGTATTATCGATGCTGTGATTTATACAGTTTGATTGATAATATTTACTAGTTAAATTTGATGCAATTGCAACTACAATATTATTCAACAACAAATTATGATTAAACTGAGAAAAAAAAATGAGTGCGTGTGCATAAAAGATTTAATTTTAATCCACTGTAAACATCGAAACACAATAATGAGTCGAGAAATACAGATAAATAATTAAATATATTTGTTGATAATTTATCAAATTGTAAAATATAATTATGTCTATAATCCCACTATAATACAATCATCCATTGTACATTGTCGTGACTATTGAAAATATTATTTCCACTGTACACAAAACAAAATCCCTCTCACGTATTTTTTTAAATCCCTCAAAACATTACTTTTCTATTTTTTTCATTACTATTCCGCTTGACGGGTTACAACGTGTCTTTTTTCGCACACGTTTTGTATTTCTTTGAGGAGGCGCGAAAAAACTACTAATGATCATATACTTTACTCTCACAATATCATCACCATGTCTAACAAACTTACATATACATATGTGTGTATGTGTATATATAAATATAATTCTTCAAAGCTTTGCGACGCCGCATTCTCTACACTCAGGCCATTTTTCTTTTGGCATGCCAACGGATTTGTCAGGGGACTTTACGATCGATTAATTATAACGTCTATCCGCTGGCATATATAGTTTTGCGCACACTTGGAAGACATTTCATTTCATTCCGTCCTCCTTTTTTTTTTCCTTCCATTCCATTCGTTTCTTTTTTTTTTTTCCTTATTTTCATGTATCGTCCAAAAATAAAATTAGCCATATCCCCTCCCGCTCTTCACCACCCTCACCTTTCACACGCTTTCTATATCTACATCGTTATGTCTCTCATGTGTGCGTCCATATACACCCCGACCGGAAGTTGTTCTTGTGTACACACCCACATTAAACACAAATACATGTATATACAGTCGCGTGTTTTTGCGCAATATAGTAGCATAAAGTGAAATAAAAAGAATGTAAATAAAAAATCAAATGCAATAAAATAAGAATATATATATATATATAGTGGTGTATAGAAGTTACTGAAATAAATCTTCGATCAAAGCGACATGGCGGCTTTTATTTCGGACAAACAAACGAGATCGTGACACAAGGAGTACATACATGCAATAAGGGATACATATATCTACTGTCTTCATATAAATATATATATATATATATATATTTGTGGTGAGTATGAATATAAGACTATGGGTGAATAGGTAAAACATCAGCGACGAATGAGTCGCGTCTTCGCGTCAAGTCCCCCTCTCATGTGACAAATGTCGCGGCAAGAAAACACTCGAGTGCCCTCATATATCATAGGGATAATTATATTATTTCACTGTGAATAAGCGACACTCAAGATATGTATTTATATATATGGATATGTTCTTATATATATATATATATACATATATGAGTGGTTTGAAATGAGGAGATGTGAAGGAACTATGCCTCATGCATGCATCAGCCCTCTAAACTACTTTTTGAAAGCGCGTTTACTATAACAGCGGACATAGATATAAATGCGAGAGTAACTCTGGCGCATAGCCTCATGTCACTCTCATATGTTCATGTGTACACGCACTCTTTATACCCATCAAACCATAAATAGATCGCGCAGCAACGCCTACGCCACAAACGACGACGACGACGACGACGTCCAACAATATATATGTGAATGTATATGGATAGTTGGTGTACCCGTCGTTTCAATTTATGTATGTATATATTGGAAGAGCGAGTGGTGTGTAATAAAGTTTGTCAAAGGGATCCTTGATCGCGTACTGCGTCAACGGAATAACACAGCAAATATAGGAAAATGTATGTTTATATATTGGAGAGAAATTTTACAGTGAAAAAAAAAAACGAGTGAGAAAAATAAATGAAAAAATAATGGAATAATAAAAAAATGTTCTTTGACATCCTGAGGCGCCGCGTCTGGACGTGAAAACGGGTGTGAATGTAGTCTGGAAATTGGATACAATTGATAGTTTATTGCCTGATATGGTAGAATGCGCGATTATTGTACGTATATATAAATGAATATATATATATTTGTCTGTATGTATACATGCATCTACTATGGCTGTTTTTGGTGTCGCATTCGCGTTGAATATAAATCAATTTGTAGATACGTTAATTGAAGATAATTTTCAAAGCTGGTAGAGAAAAAGCTCTTCACTGTATATTGGCATTTTTGTATCGGACAAATGATTTTTTTTTTTTCCACTGTTGCATTTATAGAGTTGCTTATTTTCACTCTTTTTTGTTTAGTGCTTTACACGATATTGCACCATTCAAGGATTTTATTGGAAATGTGCGACAATGGTGCTTTAATGTATATAGAGTTTTTAAATGAGTTTGTATGTATATTTTACGGGTCTATATCTATATCTGTATGTATGTATACGTATTTATTTATTTATTTATGAAAATACTCAGTCTCATTATGTTTACGAGTCTATGGAAGCAGCAATTTAAATTATCCATAATCATCACTGCACGTAACAATTTATATGAATTGCATTATTTCAAGTGGAAAAGTATTATATGGATTTCATATGTTTTATATACTGCTTTGATTATATATAATTTGCATATATATAGTCCATATATTGTTTATATATCTGGTTGATAATAATAATTTTGTTCAAGCTGAGAGAAAAAAAAATTCATCAATGGTCATTTTATCTTTTCAATAATTTTAACTATCAATGAGGCAGTGTTGCATAATTATTTTATTCAATTAGTTATTATAATTTATACTAATTTTATCAAATGTCAACATTTATATTCATAATCTTAATTAAATCAAGAGACAGTGTGGTTGAAAACGAATAGAAAAAATAATAATTACACATTATCTTTTTTCGTGTCATGTACTTTAATTCTCCAACTATCATTAACTAAAGATATAATCATTATTCATATAAAAATTGTATTAACCATACAAGAATCGTATATAATCCATAAAATACTCGTTCACGTGGGTTGGACAAATATCCTACTCGGAATTACAATACATACACGTATACATATGTATGTACATACAATAATCATCAAGAGTCCTGTCAGTGCTGATTTAATGCTCTCAAGTATACATTCACGCATTCATACCACCATAAATGCATGTATATATATATATATATACATTGACGTGTATAGATTGTGGTGGCATGCGAGAGAAACGCACTAAGAGTCACTGCATATGAGAGAGCGTTTGACTTGAGGATCTTGAATCCTTGTACAACAGAATGCGCCCTCTGAATATTCTCAACACGTTGGTCTTATATATTTGGGTATAGATATATATACATGTAGCAGTACAAACATGAATATCTAGAACCTTCGAATTACCCCCTGGTGATTATATATAATCTCTATTCTTATTCGCAGTCGCTCCGCTTTGTCTTATATTTTTATTATTTTTCTCTCACTCGTTCAAGGGGTTTCTATTCGCAGATGTTTTTTAGCTTCAAGCTATGTATCGGTCAATGTTATATATATATATATTTGTGAATAGATTTTAAACGTTTAAAAATTGCATAGGTATAACCAATATATGTCAGAGAATGGCGGCAGATTTTTGATGCTCGCTGACAAGAAAAAATAATGAATATAAATATAAATGTATATGTATACATGTATTTATTTCCTTTGGGTTTCAAATTCAATCAAACACATGACGTTGAATATGAAAAAGAAAAAAACCACGTCTCGTCTGATTCTTTTGTTGTGGAATTATTTTTGCATTCAACATTTCGTCGTATATTGACATATACTGTATACAATGAAACGTGACTTCTTTTAAAGAGGAAAAAATATTTCGTCGTTTTACCTTGATTTAGTGTATTTCTTTTTTTATTTCATTTTTTATTATTTATTTATTTTTTTTTTTCAGTCGTTTTTCTTTTCGTTATCGGCTTCAGACCATTCATCAACGAACAACACACACGCAAGAGCGTCCGGTTTTATCTGTTCGCGCATTCGTCGACCTCTCTTGCCACATTCATTCATACATCCGTTCGATGATGGTTTCATATTCGTTTTTAACGTGTGACGCGAAACACGCAACTGCAAAATTTTCTATCTCTTTGTGTGTGATTTCTCAAACGGTTTTTGCTTCTTTTTATTACCTAATTTACATTTATTTTGCATTGGAATAATTTCTAATAAATTTCAATCGAGAGGTGAAAACACGCAAACATTAGGGTGGCTGTCTTCACTTGTTATCTATACTGTGAGATGACGAGTTTTGAATTTCTTTCGTTGAGCTAGAGCCATATATATATATATACTTTTGTGTGTGGATTAGTATATTTGTGTGCGTGCGCATACCGTTACATTCGTGGAGTGATGAAAATTGCCTCGATGAGTTTGGGACGTTTTTAATGAGTGTGTGCACGTCTATTTTAAAAATGATAAATGTTTGTCTTAGCTGTCATCAGCTGTTTGCGTTCGTTTTTTTTTATCGCTCTTTTTCTTCTTCTAAAGTTTGTTTTCATATATACAATAGTAATAAAAATTTGATAACTTCTGGAGCAGATAAAACCGATTAGCTCGCAGAGAAATGGAATAATAAAAATAATAATAAAGAAAAAGGGGAAGAATAAAAATTGTTATCATATTGTAAATGATATCCAGAATAGAGTGGAATAAAATATGAACGGGTGGAATTCAATGTTTGAGCTTTTGTGTCAATCTATTTTTCAAGGATTGATCCAGTCACATTATGGGTACGGTAGTGAACTATATTATATAATGATAATAATAATTAATGAATAATAATATCTGCTGTATTGTTATGCTATTGGATAGGATTATTCCCTCATGTATTTGTTGCTGGTATTCAATGAATAGAATTTATAGATAGATGAGAGTTAAAGGATCACTAAAAAGAAAAAACAAAATTCTTCATTCAAGAACAAGAATTCTTGTTCAAGACATAATTATAGTAATCAATTTCTTTTTTTTTTTTTAATTTCAGATTCGTCCCCTCATTTCATACAATATTAATAGCTCAATCGGATAATTTATGATTCACAATTATTGTGAAAGAATACTTGACTTGAGAATATTTCAATTTTTGGTCGTACCAATTTATCTTTGAATTAAAAATAAAATTTATTGCTGTTCGAAATGTTAAAATAGTATTCAGATGAAAGACATTTATATTTTATATTAACAATAGAATAAACTAGAAGTGAAAATTCTCCGTAAAAATTAAAATTAAAACTTCAAAGTATCTAATTATTATATTTCCTTTCCTTTTTTTTTTGTTCTATCGATTCGATAGCTTCCGTTCCACACTCTTTCGCGTTCTTTCTGTCGATTCCATTGACATAGCATCCACGAGATTGCCGATATTACCATGATATGGTTTTATCATGTACATATACATATATATATATATATGTATAACTATACAAAGTATGCAATTTAATTAGTTGGAAGAAGTGCGTTTGCTTTTAGTAATTTTCGCCGACTTTTGTTGGACAGAAATTGCCATTGGTTTGTGAACACAATGCCGACCCATTTCCTTTCATGATTTGCGGACGCAGCGAAAAGTCGAGTGTATATAGACCTATATACTTCGATTCCTGAAGCGTTTTAACTTAAATTAATGGAGGCAAAGTCCTTCACTCATTTAAAATGTGTTTCACTAATGGATTACATTGAAATTGATTTTTTATTTTATCTTATTTCACTTTTTTTTTTTCGTTTCGTTTCGTCTAAATATTATTTTCGATTTATTAACTTTGCTCGTATATATTACAGGTAAATACACGAGCTGTCTATTTTATACCCGTGTTCATTATTTATGTATGTATATATATATATATATAATGCTGAATTCAATAACTACGACACTAATGAGCGTTAAGCTCGTCAGGTCACGCCTCCAAAATATCTTTGATGGTTTTTCGTTAATTAGTCGTATGTATATTCCATGATACTTTACAAGACATATACATACTATTTCACAAGTCATCTGTCTATATAATTGCACCAGTCACCTCTCTCCAATTATATTACCAACTGATTCATTCAAACACATGTATGAACACGCACGTAATCTTTTTAATTTTCTATCTCTCACATTCACTTTGATAGATCAAATATTTCGAAAAAAATACTTCGAGAATTCCAAACATTTCAATGAACGAACATTATTATGGAAATTTCTTTCGCATTTTTGAATATCTGAAAATCATATCTCATATATTTTCCTCAACAATAATACTAATATCACTATACATAAATGTCAATGAGACCATACTGGTAAACAAGTTGACAGGTATAATCGTGTCGCATTCAGGCACCCACCGAGTAGCGCAACCCAGCAGAAATATATGTGTATATATATTGATGTACATAGATAGAAGGCGAACTCAGAACTTCCGTTGAGAGTCCACTTCTGCCATAAATCCATTGAGAATGGACGCGACATGAAGTGGAGGTGTGTATAGCTATAACAGAGAACTGAGTGCAAATGCAAAGCGATCTCGACGGTGTATATGTATATATGTATAGTCGGTATATACAGGAGAATAAAGAAAAAGCCGAGAGTAAAATGAGAAGGACAGGGAGAAATATGTATACAAAGGGGGGAAGTTGGTCGCTGGTATAGCCACAGGGAATGAGGTTCTTCTCCACCCACGTGCCACCCGTCTCGCGTGGGCAGGTACCAGCTTGTTCGACAATACTCGCGCGATCCGACGGTTGCTCAGACTCGCGTATACATTATCTATATACTTTTTCCCCTTCTCGCCCTCTCTATCTCCCTTTTCCCTTTCTTCCGTTTTATACTTATATATATATACATATTCGCGATACAAGTCACGGGAATACGTGAAGTGCAGCGAGGAAATGAGAGAATGAAAAAATGAAACTGGAATAAAAAGGAGGAAAAAAAACATTATTGTGTACGTAATGTTTAACGACTTTTGTTTGTATTCAACTCACGCGAACGAAACACATCCGCGATTTTGTTATTGCTTGTTTCGTTGTATATATGTATATTAGTGTGTGTAATAATCTACGAGTTAACTGTAAGACTTGTATTTAATACTACAAGGTCCTCTTGATAATCTTTATGATTCGCATGTATTTCATGCCGAGTGAAAGCGTGTATGTTATTTTGTTTGATTCCAAATTATAGCTAAATGATTGGCAATATGGAAAAACATTTGGGATAAATAATTCTATCCCAAATTAATTTTATTCCAAATAAATACTCGATTTTACCATAGATAATATTCAGCTACTCCCGATCACTATAACGTGTGCGCGTTGTAGTGGAAGATAAAAGATTTATTTATGCATGAAGATGCACGTGTGGCCTTCAAGGAAACTGGAACATGAGCGTGAAGAATATATAGATATATATTTATACATATATACATATAGGTATACGCAGCTGTTTACAATGAAGGTCCTGTTGGTTCATGTTGAAAATGTGAGGTAGGCGGGCACGTGAGCAAGGTAATGTGATAGCCCTTTTACATCGGTCAAAATGGTCAGAGGAGCATCAGCAACTGCAAAATAAAATGAGATATATAGAGGAGCTTGAAACTATGCGTTGGTATATATATACATATATATTTTGGCCGCCTTGTCGACTTCCGGCAATGTGTAGAATGCTCAGAGAATGAGCATTGACTCTCGCTTCTGCGCCCACATTGATCAAGAGGGGATGTATATAATGCTCGAGCTCTACTCCTGGTACTGTACTGCTCTCTCCAGACGTTAAGATCGATCGTACTTTGGAGAGCGACTCGAAAGCACACAGAACACATTACATATATAACTCTAATGTGCAATCGCTCTTCTCTGTGTTTCGTTCCTTCTCTCTCTCTCTCTCACTCTCTACTCGTCGTTATTCTCCTGACACGTTGATCCAGTTTTAACCCACTGCATGTTTACATCATTATTTCGTTCTTTTTTCCATTTCTCACTATTTTTTTTCCAAAATTTTATCCATTCTCTATAGATATTCCATTTGATGAATTTCTCTTTGTCTTTCGTATGTATATAGGTCAGCGAGAAGGTGTGTATTACGAAATTTATTATTGTGCGGGTGGAATATAATCGATTGCATAATTTTTATGAGAAAAAAAAAAAGAAAGAGTACGAATTCAATAGACAATGCACGGATGTCTTATTGTAAATTCAAAATATGCATATTAAAATATATTTCTTGGTGTATTTTGTTATTTATTATTTCGTGTACTACTGTAAAATAAAGTGGATATTTGTCTATTTATTTTTTCCTTCTCTTTATCAATATAATTAGAAATATTTTTGATGTATGCAAATACGTAAAACTTATATTTTCATATCTAAAATCTGACTGCCGTCAACCCACGCACTTCTGGACAATCCTCTCCATCTCTCACTCTTATTCATCTTCGCTCGCTCTTTATATATTAGATACCTGTACGCATATATATCCCATTTGACTCGTTGATAATGGTCATCATTGGCGTTGAAGACGCGGAATTTTATGCTAATCCCATATGGGCGAGAAGATGGTTGGGTATAAGGCGCGGCATATTATTGTCCGTTAATAACTGTCCCGGCAATATATTCAGCTAGGGTGATCGTCGCCGTACTCACGCGTGAGAGACCTTACATATATATCTGTTTAATAGACACACTGTAAAATATGTGCGCGTCCTTCAGTCTCAATCGCGTGGCGCGTGAGAGTGCCGCGTAATTATAGTGAGAGTGGCATGGGGGACAACAGCACTCTCTCATGATAACCACGCACATCATATATATATATATATAAATAAATGCAAAGTAAAAAATCGGCGGTGTGAATTAAATCTGTTCTTTGCAGACTGCAATTTTGTCGTCTGAGACAAAATGGCTGTTTATAAATAGGCAGTTTATTATTTCTTTCGTTATAGAATGATGAAACAATATTTTTATTTAACTGCGATAACAAATAGGGTAAACGAAATAGAATGAAACCGAGAAAAATGTTTTGAAATGCCACACATTTATTGAATTACGACAAAATTTTTTGTTAGAGAGAGTATGGTATTATATTTACAAGACTGAATATACGTTGGATAAAAAAAGATTGTTGATTTAAATTGTGTAATTATTTTTTGTGACTTCTCAATTGGGAACAAAATTTTATTCGTCATAATAAATGAGGCAATGATGAGTCGATTTATATGTTTTTTTCATTTTGGAAAATATTCGGTCATGAATTTATTGAATGTGTTGTATATTTAATTTACACGATAAATTGATTAAATTGAAAAAATTGAATTCAATTTAAAAAAAAATAACTACAAATCAATGAGACGGGGGAATGTGGCAGTTCTTTACATTGAATTATTCATTTCAAAGAACAATGTGATTTTGTATTAAAGTTGAAAAAAAAATTTGGTGGACTTTACCCAAAATATTTAACTGTGTATGTACCAATCACTATGCTACCACTCAATATGTATCTTGAGTGCGCTGTATTACTTTCCAGGTTACCCTTAGAGAGATGTTCTCCAGGGCATAATGAACTGCGATCGATCAATCAACCAATCAATCAATCAATCAATCTCTGTCTTTCTGCTCCATCTTATTTTTTTCCTCTCACTTTCCCGCCGTGTCTACTTTTCTCTTTGCCACAATGTTCCCATTGCCTCGTCTTGTTCCACCAGAGTTTTAACTCTCCTTCCATCCCTCGTTCGCTTGAAAACTTTGAGGATGCCGGTCATAGTGTACTCAGTGTAAAGTTGATGTAGAAAAGAAAAGAATGCATCGTAAAAAGGGGCTTTACACTTTTGTGTTCAAACTTGTATATTATTTTTATCGATAGTCTCCAACAATGATTGTTTATGATGAACAGTGTGGAAAAAAAAATTTGAATTCACTGTAACTTATATTAATTTTACTCTCTCGTTTACTTTTTCTATTTGTATTTACATTTGAGTGATGTTAAATTCAAGACGAATGGTGTAAATTCCAAATAATTCATCAAGTATAATAATAGAATACTTTTTTTTCTCTTCTTCCATCGCATAAATGAATATATCGTTCACAACTGCACCGGAAGTTCGAACCCAATGTGACGTTGCAATTTATTATTTCCTCAATGTCGAATTGTACAGAAGCAGCCGGACAGACAGACTGGCAGAATGACTGACAACACCTCATCAGTTTCAAAAAATACAATTTCGTCCAATTACTCCGGAGCTTTGTTAAATAATTTGATTTCAATTCTGAACATTGAAAAAAAAATTGATGGTTATAGTTAATTAAAAATAAAACAAGCGTATGAACAAAAACAATATCAGATTGTGCAGTAACATTCTTCATTGTGAAATAAATATTGTGAATACAGTTTACAATAATAGAATAAAAATATATATTTCATAACGAGCACGGTTTGCCGTTATATCTGAATGTTGAACAATAGGGAAATTCTAGATGTTAACATGCAGCAGGAGTTGAAAACAAATGATTGCGGTATACAGATAAAATTTCCGTGATATTAATATTTTGTTCGTTATCATACTCAATGAAAAATGAAATAAAAAATTCACAAAAATGGAATAGAATGAGATGATGTGGTTAAACAGAGTTATATACTACCATTTAGTAATACGCCAAATGTTCGCAATTTGCATTTAAATAAGAGCGACAAAGCTGCGATAAAATATAATTAAGCTAGGCGTGGCGTAAAAGAGTGTGGGAGGCATGTCTAGAGAAATAAATGAGAAGTGTGTGAGAAGAAGGATGAAAAAAAAAGCTGAAAAATAAAACAAAAAAGAACGTGAACACATAGAAAAAAATATGGAAATGAGAAAAAAGAAAAAAAAAATACATGGAGAAAAAAAAACGGGTGAAGAGAAATATAGTGATAGCGAGGGAAAAAATAAAAAGAGAAAAACAATGAGAAACTTCACCATGTACGCGTAAAGAGTCACGGGTCCTTGCTCAAGTATTCTGAATATATATTCGCATCCACATACGTGTATATATATTTTTTTATTTCCTTTATTATTATTTTTCCCTTTTTTTCTCTCACATATGTGTGTAAAGCACGATAAAGAACAAAATTTACCCCACTGAATTTACGCGGTTACTTATACACACGTATACGCTTTTACATATTTATTTCCATGAAATGGTGGAATATCACGTCGCTACTTAACTTGACACTTTTAATGGTCACCAGGACGGTAATGTAGCCAGTCGTGAAGTTGAGAGAAGGTAACAAAAAAAAAAACAAATGAAAGAAAAAAAAGAAAATAAGCAAAACGAAATGTAAAACGTAAAATTAATAAAATAAAAATGTAATTAAGACGAGCTGAGTGCCACGAGAAAATACTCATTTATTTCTCATCTCGACTGAGATTTATGTGATGCTATTTCACCATCAGTATATACATATATATTCAATGTGCATGCATACATGATGAACAGAGAGACTTATACAATATATAACTCACAAAATTAATATTTGACCCGAGTGGGAAAACTGAGACCGGAAAAAAAAAAAAAAGACAAACAAATGAGAGACGAATATTTGAAGAAAGAAAAGGGTGAGCTGCTGAAAGTAAAAAGCATGTGCGGCGAATGCATGTATGCATACATGTAGAGAGTCGTGTGTCAGCCAAGTGGGAAAAAGGCGGAGAGCTGTGTGTGTGTGTGTGTGTGTGTGCGCGGCTGATATTTGTATGTTTCTGCTCAAGTCAGAAGAAAAATAAAAGAGAAAAATTAAAACTGAAAAAAGAAAATAATAATAATAAAAACAAAACATAAAAACAAAAGAACTGTACGTCCTCCTTCGGTTGGCGCAAACATTACACAGCCAGCGGTGCTTCTCGAGGGGTCATGACGTCATATGGTTCTCTCTGTCTCACCCTCGCTTTCACATCCACTCTTACTTTATTCTTCTCTTGGCAAATTTGTCCCGGACGACAAGCACAGCCGTGAAATTAAAAGGAAAACAAAGAATAGAATCTGCTGCTTTTGCTTTACCTACTTTTATGGAAGGGAGTGTACATTTAGAGAATCAGGTCGAGAGTTGGCTTGTCAGAAAGTCCATGTAAATAGATGTATATGTATTTGTACAGGGTATAGAAAAATTACTGCATTTCGCTGTGGATAGCTGTGAAAAGATCATTATTCTTTTGAATTCCAAATCTTTTTTTAACATTCATTATTATTTTTTTTTTATTTGATGTCAACTGCACTGGTGTGATTTTCAAATATCAATGACCGTTGGGAATAAATTATGCAGTCGCGCGTGCCAATGTTCCAGTCAGTAAATTATCGTGGCAATAATTTTGTTTGCACTATCAAAAAGTACATTGACCTATATATTAATGTATTATAGAAAATAAAATATTCATCTATATTTCGCAGTGTCATTTTATTTTGTTAGCGATTGTCACTCCGTATAACATTTGTAAAAGTATTAAGAATTCGTTGGTAATCATTTATTACTCATTCAAATTTTATTCCATAAATTATTGAATGAATAAGGAATTTTTGATCCGAGATAAATAACTCAGCAATCCACCATTCACAGAAAATCCACTAATTCAGGTACATGCTGCATATATTCGTGGATATATTTCATCCATACAGAAATAACTTTTCACGTCGTTCAACTGTAAAAGTAACTTTGAGATTCATGATGGAATTAATTCAATTACGATTGGATACTTTAAGTGTCAGACACTGTCTGGGATTGTATAATGACTTGAGAGTGTATAAATAATTTATCCTGTATATAGTTCAATTAACAATAACTCGATTCAATTTCAAATCAACGAATGCTCTATACACGTCAGCGGAAATTTAATATACAAGAATTTAAAAATATACGATCTGGATATATTTTTTTGCAATAAAAATATAAAGAATATTTGGAGAATTAATATTAAGATAGTATAAGATATGATATCAATAAGAGCATAATATTTGCTGTTCCATTCAGTGAATCAAAGTGCTTCAACGCTCTTGATAAATTATTTACAATTTACAATATAACGACTCAAAAATTATAGTGACTGTGATAAAAATTATAATGTCGATTGCTCAATTTTTCAAATGTTTTGCAAACTTTCATATACATTCAGCTATTTGTACTATCCAGTTTATAAATTTTGTGAATTTGCAAGCAAACTGAAGTGTTTAAGATTTATTATACACTTTGCAATTTTTTATCCGAGCTGTTTAGTAAATGTTGTTGTGTAAGTCTTCCTCTAGAACACACTATCTAAATTAGTATTTTCCACTTATATATTTAGGTATTATAACTCTTTGCGTTCTTCATGCATAAAATTAATTAATGCCAGTGAAAATTCATCTCTCGTTAAAACCAACTTTGCCGTAACTCAAGGGTAAATTTGGGAAAGGGTGTACGATTTGTAAAATTGATAAAACCAAGATAGAGTGAAGAAATGGCGACGAGAGACAGAGACACAGAGTTGGAACAGCATCCGGCTAGTATACTCTGCTCCGGTTGCGATGAGTGGTTCGTGGGCACACATGAGAAAGATCAGGAAGATCCGCCGGAAGAGATTCGCCCAGCCAGAGATGACGTATACGGAATTTCTCATGACGCTGTGATTTATGAGGAATTTTTAACCCTCTTGGGAGAGGACGTGCTCAGCGCTCGCGCACACATAGACACACACACATATACACAAACACAAATGCCGATAAAGCAATCCTATATCTTCGTCATACGAACGTAAAATGTCCGCGCAACTTCACGTGAAAAACAAAAAGAAATTGAAAAATTTTACCATATTCTTTTGCCGGAATTTTTATTTTCGCGCATTCTTTTATTCCTCTTTCTATATACATATATATTTCCTATTCAAACGTCTGCATTGCAGCAGTAATATCGTATACATACAAATGCTGGACCATCATCATTGGCAAAACTAATTATCAGACGTTGCACGCGAAATGCGAAGTAATAAAAAAATTTTAAACATCGACATCTATTTATTGCGCTTATGTCCGACCGTTAACCCAACGCCTCGTTAAAGTGTTAAAGTATAGGTACGAACATATACAACGTCACTCAGTTACACGCGTCTATACAACACCTTATGATGAGAATAATTATACATTCCATAGTGAACAATGTATATATATACATAAATAAATATAAACACATGAATATACCGACGATGATAGTTAAAGAAGTCATTGAACTTTTGCAGGCTATTTATTATATACATATAGAAATATTAAATACAAAATATATACGTATACATTCGTTCAACGTTCATCATCTAATCGCATTCCACAATCAAATACAACAAATTAATAACAACCCAATGATAAAGAGAAAATATTTTGATGACCAACGAATGATCCAGCAAAAAATTGAAATACACGCTTTATCACGATTCATATATGTGGCCTGAAACGAGAATATATGTTTCTTATATCCGGCGAGTATCGTTGTGAAGGAAGACACGTCCGGTACGGCGTTGTGTGATCTATCGTATATCCGTAACAGCGAAAAATAGTATGAAAGAATAATCGAAGGAAAGGAAAAAAGCAAAAAAAAAAAAATAATAATGGTAATAAATAAAATAATAAATATAAGAAATAAAAACGGAACTCGGAAGCACTGGCGATTTATCCACGCGAAACGAAATAAAAAATCCCTTGTTGATGTCACCTCCTGCATCATTCCTTCAGGCTGCTTATTTATATCCTCCTCATCTACATCACATCATTGATCGTATACTGCCCCATAATATATGTATATATATATTAGTATATAATATACATATATAATCTTAGCGAAATGTATATGCTTTCTATACAGGTATACACTTGAGGCTATAGCCAAGGTTTCGCCACATTACGTCGAACGCTCATTAGTATCCGACATCCCATTACGCGCCACGCCATAAATAACTTGTTTCATGTATATATATATATGCATATTGCGCCGCGTGCGGGGCGTTATGATTCTGTATACACGTTTCGTCAAGGCGCAGCGCGCAGTCAAGTTTACTATATGGATGAGAGAGCCGAAGGTGAAAAAAGAAAAGAATTCGTTTGCTCGTAAAATATAAGCAGCAATAACAACAAGAACGTTGACGACGCACACGGTTATGGAAAGGGAATCCTTAGCGTATTGTAAGGACGAGCAATGATATGATGTTGAGAATAGAGCGAGAGAGAGTGGAGCAATGAAAAAAGATTCGCTTGAATGAGTTTGGGACCGCAACTATTATACTGCACATCTGAGCATCCGCTTATATAAGTTGATTGCCATTGTTGGATTTTTTTTCTTTTTGTTATTTTTTATTTTTTTTTTCTATTATTCATTATAGATTCTTCATTTCAACTTGATCCTCGAGATTTCTATTTTATTTTCTGTTTTTTTTTTTTCCCTCAGCTCTACAATGGTTCTGTCATTTTACTGTGCGCTTTATTCATTTTAATTCTTTCGTCTTGCTGCATTTTTTATTTTCTTCTTTTTATGTTTTTCGTCTTGTTTCATTCATTTATTTATTTCCTTTTGCGTCGCATTTTTCTGTTATACTTCGTGGAATATTTTTTTATTATCTTTGCGTTTCATTTTTCGCGTAAAAGATTCACGGTGTACAGTGATTCTGTTTTTTTTTTTTTTTTTTTGCATGGTGGTGAGAGAATTGTACCGAAACTAAATGTGTGATTGTAAATTAAATGTGAGTGTGTTTGTGCTATATCAAAGAATAATACTTAGTTGTGGATATATGGAAATTTAATTATTTTCATATACATTTATTTACTCAAAATCTTTGAATGTAAATTGAAAAAAAACATTAGCTCATCATCAATTGTGTATTGTTTCAGTTTTACATATTTAATACTAGTCAATTAAAAATAGATATATCATATAATTAATTTACAATATTGCACTACTAAATATGTACAATATTCTTAAGCTCACCAAACGCTAATATCATAAATTTTATATTGCACCTAACTAAACTTATAATTGTATATGAGTCTGTTTAAACAAATACATTCAATCTTCTCTCATCCAACATTTAATTATTCAATTTTTATTGCACTTCAATATTTACCCTAAAACTTTTTAATATTACCGCGTGGGAAAATCCACTTTTCAAACGACCATATATATATATATATATATTTATATATATCCATAAAATCTCTCGGGTTTTTTTTTTTCTTTTTATCGTTGAAGATTAAGAAGTGGATATAAGAAAATGAGAAAAAGGAAAAAAAAAAAACCACCGTATAATAAAACAAAAATCGATAAAGAAGAGAGAAAATAGAGAAAAAAATATATATTATTCACGATTAATCTTGCGCTGCATCTGCGGTGATGGGGCGCGCGACGACGACGCCCACATCATAAACTGCCGCGCACTCAAGTGTCGGCGAGTCTCAAATTACACCATCGACGGCATGGAATATAACCGACGCATATAAAAGCAACACGGGAGAGGATAAAAGAGCATATACCCAATCTCTCGTGCACTCTGTCTCACCGTATTGTTGTCGTGGCGTTAAAGTTCGCGCGCACGTTCCGTACCCTCCTACACGCCGCGTGGGCAAATTATACATATACACATACCTCAAAAAATATATATACAAATATATATTTTTTAAAAACTTTCTCTCTTATTCCCTGTAGTATCAGTCTTCATCACAACCTCACCATAATGGATTAGTCTTCATCACATAAATATAAATACAAAAAAATAATAAAAGCGATAGAATGACATACAAAAATGTCTGAGAGAAGGGATTCAAATTTTATAATATCTCGGTGCGAAGCGCGTGGCGTTTTTAAATTCATAAACATTTTTAAACGCTACAATATATCATAGACAATCATGTGAATAAATACATTCCAAGTTTATATTCTTTCATATATTTATCGCACTCCCACATATGCATTTTATTTTATGTTAACATCAATTTTTTTTCTAAATATTTATCTTTCATTCATTCAACTCTTTATGTTCATTTCATATATAAATTCTTTGTTTTATATTAATATCCACACTCTCTGATATGCACTCAAGGTTATTATTATAAACAGGGATACATTGACGCTATAGTTGCACAACTGCCATCAAGACAGGGTTTATACGTGTATATGTACAGGGTGATAGAGGAAACGTGGGCGTTCGTGGGTGGTGTTTAGGTGCGTCTTAAGTAATTATTCGCAAAGTCGCGGAGAACTCTATCCGATGTGCAATTACTGGTATACCGTGAGGGGCGATTGCGGGAGGTCGAGAAGCGTGCGCACAGTATTGCCAGACAAGTGGTAGGAGGATAAAAGAGGAGGGGAAAAGTGGGATACGAGTATATGGGGGAATAGATAGAATTTATCGCGGCACGAGCCTCGTGAGATCGCATGTGCGATCGCGCGAGAGAATCTGCATTCCCGAAGGGAACGTAAGTCACGATGTGTATATACATGTATGTTTGAGTATGTGTGTGTGTGTGTGTGTGTCTGTGCGTTTGTGATATGTATTTACATGTGAGAGTCTACAGTAGAAATGGGAAGAGAGATCAGACAACGTGCGTTTTCTACGTGAACTATATCACTGATGCGAGGGAGATTTGGAAAACAACATGATGGTATTTGTAAAGAATTTTTTTGGGAAAAAAAAAAACAATATTAATAGCAGCACGGATTTTTATTAATTATTTTTATTAGTGTTTTAGTTAATTGTCTATGAAATTTAGCTAGGTTCATTTTTTATTTGAATTTATATCTAGATAAAATATCTTCGATTCGACTGAACTCTTTGTGAAAATTTAAATGGGAATCCAACTACAATTGATGCAATGAAAAAGATTGTTGTTATATTTCGTCTAGTGGAATTATTGGAGAAAATGATACGTGAAAATAATAGCGTTTATAAAAAATCGATGTGTTAGTTTCTGAAATGACATTGAATATAATCAAAAAAATATTGTATGGCTGACTTCTTCGATCCAACACGCGTGAATATCTTTGATGAATAATTCTGCCGTAAGCAATGATAGTTGATTGGTATTTAAACGTGCCAAACTTACGTGAATATGAATAATAAAAATTATTCTTTTCAGTTATAATATAATGTACATTTAAAATAGTTGAATACTGCTCATATTATACTATACCATCCAATTAATTTCTGACGTGTATTTTATCGTATGTACATATAAGTGTGTGTTCATCGTTCGCCCTTTTACTCTCTATTTTTCCATCACTTCTTCGCTTTTTCTCCCATTTTTTCATTTTTTTCCACTTTCATACATATATACATACAAACGAACACACATATATACAAATATACATTTATACACACATGCGCGTGCGAGTGCGCACACCCGCATCGTCCAATTAACTTCGTAATTGCGCACCGGGGCGAGATTGTACTCATTAGAAAGGCTGGGAGCAGTACACGAGAGTGTAGTATGGCAGTACTACAGGGAGCAAAAGGCCGCGCGAGAGAGATGCCCCAGTGAAATTTGGTCTCGCCGCGTGAATACACTCTATGCATATATACAGTCACATATATAAACATCATGTGTTTGTTCATTATTTTATTCCATCATCATCATCACAAATAATATTTTTTTTCCATGCCAATGAATAAATAATTATCCCCAAAGAGTGTTCAATGACACAACTGAGAGAAGAAAAAAAAAAAAACACCGGGAAAGTAATAACCGGTGTGATGAATTACAAATTTATATAACACTATTGTATTTCCATATCATATAAAATAAATATTTTCCTCAATTTTTTTCTTTCTCTCATTTCACTCCGAGTCATTTTGTTCCATTTCTCTTTGTGAAACTGTATAGTAATATCTATACACTTTCTCGAGAAGAGCACTGTTAGTAGACATCAGAGAACGATTGTTGGACAGTAAGCAGAAAGCAAGTGATAGAGAAAAAGAGTGTACGGGAGAATGCAAGTGAGAGAAAATTCAGAGCATAAAATATATAGTTCTGACTCACAAGTACACGATTACACTTTAACCGCGTCATTATTCACGCGCGAATAGAGGCGATGAACCGAATGCACTTTTGCAGAAATCTCTTGCCGCTTTTTTTTTTTCTCTTCCACAATTCTCTATACAGTATATTTACAGAGAGGGGAGGGGTGGTAGAGAGGGTGAGAATACTTTTGATGAAATAGTTTAGCCAAAGATTTTTGTTTCTCTTCCTGTTTCCACTTAAATGTGTTCTCATTATTTTTTTTTTGTTCTCACTCCCATACTCTGGTTTAGTATTTATTTTGTATTATTTATTTCAATTGCGACTAAATAGAAATATAAAAAATTATTTATTGACGTGTGCCGCGGTGCTCACTGACACAGCGGCGGTATGTCTCGTTTGTTTGCTGGACATAAAATTTCTGGTATATATACGAGTGGTAAAGCTTTTGCGGCGCACACTCTCTTGCTTTATGTCCTGATGCGCGGGAAGTGCTTGCACCATCTCTCATTCTCTTGTACACAGAAGAAATTCGCTTCATGTATGTATATATATTTATATACACGTGCGATAGGGACTTATGTATGGTTACATTGCACCATCCATTGGGTTGTAATTATACAACATACCGCCGTGGGTGTACAACGCCCAACCGACCTCTGGCATCGCGCACAACACAACAAAAGGAAAAGAAATAATGGAAAATAAGTAGGAGGAGAATTGTATACATACAAATATATATATATATATATATATAGAGTTGAGACGATACATTGTAATGGTGTATATATGGCTATCGCAATCAAATGCATTAAGTATATGTGTCATTGATCGAGAGTCGATGACATATGTCAAAAAAAAAATCATGAATAATAATTCTTTGAAATTTACATATCATGTCCAATTGTCTAACTGGCGTTGGGATTATAATTCAAGTTACGCCCTCAAGATTGCATATTGTGTAACAATGTAGTGCTAGTAGAATTTTGTTGTATGTAATTATTGAGATCACAAGTTTCTGTACAGTGAGAAGGTAAATTGTTTTACGAGGAGATAGTTTGTTTTGAGATTTCACTGTGCTATTTATTCTCAATATTGTATTCTATGATTCAGGAGTTTGAATTTTTTCGCGTGTTGTTGTTACAGTGCTATTATCCGTCGTACAATAATACGGTCATTATAAAAATTTTCATCCCCGTAAAAAGGGGGCCGAATAAAAAAATTGAATAGTAAAAAATCCTGACCTGAAGAGTATTCAATTAAATAACCAAGATACACAATAATTTTTTTTTTCTATTTCATTACAATGTTATACTTTGCTTCCGGTGATAGAGAATTCCACAACGAGAATATTTTCACACCGTCAATTCATAAGAATGCATAACAATGAAATAATTAAAAGCAAAATTAAATCTGTATTTTTTTTTGTTTAAGTTCTTTTCATCAAGTTCTATATAATTATCACAATGGTATACTCACAATACAGATGTTGAATATACTTTGTATATGTTGTGTGGTTTATTGAGAATGTATAATTATTCTCTGGTTATAACTTGGCTTCTATGTATGTATATTTTCAGTGAAGCGAAATATGTGGAATTATAGAGCAGTTATATATCATCTCTCGTCTGTTACAATTACACACATATAATTTTCGCGTATCTCGTAAATGGAATATGTACAAAGTTGGAAGCAAACTTAAATTTAACATGAAGTTTCATAGTTTAATACTCGTTATGCAAGACTGAATGAGAACATAAGACGAAAGACTGAAGATAGTTGTATATATTGCGAGTATTAAATGTATATATGCATTTATATAATATATGATGAAGTGTACATATGACAGTGAGAGAAGGGAAAAGGCAGACGACAAAACGTGATTTCCCGAGTATATATACAGTCGTATGCCACTGGAGTTAGGTATATAGACTGTATGTATAAATTGTAGATAATATAAACAAGACAAAACGTGTCTGCGCACCTGTGGACGCGTTAACAGGATGTTAATAAGACAAAGACAACATGGAATTGATATTTATTTCTCTCGTGTGCATTTACACGATGCCATCCTTCCTGTTGGGTATACTTATAGTGAAGTGAGACAGGAAAATGCATTCTGGTGTTGCATGTGAATATCAAATAAAATGAATACATAGAATATCAAATACTAAGTGATAGTTTATCTATTATATGACAATGTAATAACACTCGTCGTTTCAGTAATGTGTTGTATTGATTTTCATCTCTTGTAGTAGTAATACATGACAATTTTGTTCCTTTTTATTGGTCATGTTTATGTTTTTGTGTGCACAGGAAATATATACATTTACTTTAACTTCATCAATTTTATGGACGTTTGGAAAATTTCTTTTTTCAATAATTTAATCAATGTAGAAATATTCATAGTTATTGTTGAAGATTTGGTAATTGTAGTATGATTTATTTGAAAAATGCAAATGTTTCTCTTCATTGTAGGGATATTTGTGCTGCTGAAACCGAATGTGAACTAGAACATTTTAAATTCAAAATATAAGGCCTTGATTTTATATAAATCCGAAATTCTCTTCCACTCGAAATGCATCAGTGAGAATTTTTTTTTTTTCACGTGGTAAATATTTTCTGGGCGTTAATGGGTTAATGCATTTATTCATATGATATGTATTATCTCTCGCAATTCACTATTTATGTGTATAGATATTATAGTCTACACAATAAAATGCCACTGCAATTTCTATACCCTAGCACATCGTAAATTCGCCTGACCTGCTTCTCAACAATACTCTGTGTGACTCTCACTATCTCTCCTCTTTCTCTTGCATCCTATAAATGTCTATGTCGCGTTCGTCACAAAATCGCACTGTCACATGTGATTGTCGTGGCGCTTGGTGATTCGCAATCCTGCCGCGAGCGGCGGATATCACACAACGTCAATGCGAAACGAAATGGCGAGCTCATATGTGTACAGATACGAATGTATCAAAAAATATCTACGGGTTTATTCTTGTTGGAAATTTATTGTTGTCTGTTGTTATTGACATGTTTCCATTTTTTCTTTTATTCCCTTTCTTTTTTTTTCTTTTTATTATTTTTTCGAAACTTTACAGCGTATCGTTATTGACAGTGAATATTTTTGGCTGTCGACATCCATGAAAAAAATGAAATTGGTGTAATTTGTTTATGTCAACAAGACTATTGGTAATGACAAGCCTCTATTATATTGACGCGAGAATTTTTAATTGAAAAAAGTTTCATTATAAATATTCTGCAGAAGTTTACACAAATTTTTTTCAAATAAATTTTACACTGCAATTCCAACACAAATATCAGGTCCTTTGAATGAATTTTTTCCAGCTGCTCAACTTTGTTCATAAATAATGTGAGTGGAATTTCAGGAATGAATAAAATAATATGCGAAAATGAAGGAAAGAAAAACAAAGAAAAAATATATATATATATGTATAAACGTTTATGAAATTTAATATTGATATTTATTTTGATCATGAAAATATATTAATTTTAATACAGATATTTTGGTTGAAAAATTTTTTAATACAAAATTAAAAGTACAGAGTGAAACTTTGGATCAAAGTGAGCTTGAGGGTAAAAATATCGATAACCAATCGCAATCGCGGGAAAATACAGTGACAATGAAACAACCGACGAATTTTTTTAAAGGGGAAAAAAAAAATTCATAATAAAACTTGAAGTAAATACTTTTGATCTAAACAATGCCGTGATGAATTTTAATATGAAAGCGAAACGGTTATACATGTATAGACGGGTTATACGTGAAGGCTTCACGGGTCACATCTCTGGCCCCAACATTGTGCATTCCGCATATATATATATATGCATCAAATTTACTTGACACTAGTTGAAGAACGTCGTATTTTCTAACGACACAAATTATATGCGACTAACGGCAAGAGCTCTCTCTTTTTTCATTTTTCATATTGCGAAGAAGTATTTCATTTGTATATGCGGCGAAAAATATATATAAATATACAAGTATGTGTATAACATATATATTATTAACACAAAAGTGCCACTTCATTTCGCATTGTTAAATCATACCGTTGAATATAAGAACGGAAAATGTAGCAGACCTTCACGAAAGACTACATATTTTATTATGAGCCGAATATATAAAACTTCGCAGCGATTTATTTCCAAA
Organism: Zele albiditarsus; assembly: GCA_958496275.1. NCBI lineage: Eukaryota > Metazoa > Arthropoda > Insecta > Hymenoptera > Braconidae > Zele > Zele albiditarsus. The sequence continues at coordinate 17,002,831 of OY292408.1, forward strand.
TCGAGACCCACGTGATATATATTTTATAAAGCGAATATCTCTCATAGCCCCCCGAAAATAAATTCCCCCACGACAACCACATAATTAAAAACACAAACATTTACCTGCATTTCAAAACACATAGACATTTTTTTTCTCAACAAGAACACACGTATATAACAAGTCTCACGGGAAATTGGCACGTTGCACTGTCGCACGTTTGTCGTCGTTGTCATTCTCGCTGTCGTAGTCACAACGACCGGACGCCACGCGCATCTTTTGCCTGTAAACTTGTATACATCATAACTCACGTGTTCCCATGCACGAACCATACACACACACACACACACACACACACTTACATACATCTGCATTGTATTGTACATATTACAAAGAAGAGGATCCGGGACTTTACGGTGATGACCTCGTGCACGACGTTGGTCCTCTCATCTCTATAGTTTATATATCTATTATATATACAACCCTTCCACCCTCTCTACCTTATATATTTATTTCTTATGGTATCCTCTAAGTAATTTACTGTGGGGTCATTACGCGATGGTTTGGTTCTTGTGATTACAGACTAACTGTAATAATGACAATTATGTCATTTGTGGAGAATCCAACCGCCTGCGGCGACCCACGAGACAATTTCTTCGTTACATCCTCATTTTATCTTTCACTACTATATTATATATATATATTTTCGCATCTCCACTCCTATTTCACTGCATCGTCGTCGTTCTTTCCCTTTTCATGTCCCTTTCAATCTTTCATTCATTTATTTTTTCTTCTCCCATTTTTCTTCATCGCTCATATCACTTTGAACTGAAATTACATTATTAAAACTCCTGCGTGTGCACTTTCCGTTAACGAGCACTTTCTCCTAATTATCCAACCGCCAAATTTCGCGAATGCATATATATTAACAAATGCGAAGGAGAAGAATGAAGTGTACTCGAGTAATTTATTTCATTTTTATTCTCGTAACTTACGAAGCATTGAGATAATTATTCGTGTATAAAAAAGATCAAGGATATTAAAATAAACTGCACACATATTCGATGCCCTTTTTGCTCTTTATTATAGTATAATAATAAAATATATGTATATACATTTGTATATTTTTGTTCTCATTGATGCTCATTTACTCTATCAGCGCTAAATACATTAATTGTATATGTATGGATATATATATATATATTTATAAAATCCGTTGGGGTCATGTATGCATAAGCCGTGTATAGTGTTGGCCACATCAAACGAGCGAGTCCTCTTTGAAGATGTAAATCTCACCGTCGTTGCAACAATTTAACGTTTGCGGCAATAACTATATATGTTTATATGTGTATATATGAATGGGGGAGTGAGCTTTTCAGCTTATACAAAGACGCCTAAAGGGCATTGGGTGGAAGTAGAATACGTGAATGTATATATGTTAACCATAAGCGCATTCATAACGAGTGTATATGGAGAATTATGAGGAACTATTAGCAGCAGGAACGACGAATTTCCGTTGCGGTTTTGGATGTGCAGTCGCCAAACATGGAATTATGAGTCGTCAACGTGCGTTACATTTACAGCAAACGAATAATATGTAGCGCATAATTGGACACATCTCGTAAGCATACATGTCTCTGGAGCTTTGATCAACAAACAAACGCATACATTTCTGTGAGTGTATTATTTCAAATAAAAAATTTAAAACTCTCTGAATGTACGTAGATCTTGGATTTTATTTATAGAGGAATAAAATATATCCATGACACTTGCATGAATGCGTGGTTAACTTTTTATTTAAATCTTTCTCTTTGGGAATCACTATGAAATTGTGAAACGACCGCTTTTTTATATCGTCAAAGAACGCGAGCGTTGAATAAAGAGAAAAATAGACATGATTATTTTTCAACCGAGCTCACTGTGACGAAAATTAATGAGATAAAAATTATGATAGTGAGATTAAGAGTTAGAGGAGTATATATATTGTGGACGTATTTTATGTTGGTGCCAGGAACGAAGTTCTTTATTTTTGTGGGAGATTATACAGAGATCGGTATAGCAAAGTTTTCTTCATATAAAACTCAAACGTGCTGGGTCACTCATATCTATACGTGTGGATTTATATATTTTGTCTCTCGAATTTGTCGGCGAGAATGGAGAACACGTTTGGGACCGAGTGTGTGTATGTTGAAACACGTTGACAACGCGATATATGTTTAACAATAACATATACATTAACGATGATGATGACAATTACTTTTTAAAATTCATCTCTTGAATAAATTATCTGTCATATTATATATTCCATTCATGAGGTGAAAATTGAGGCACGAGTGAGGCGCGACTAAGGTGTCTCGATTTCTTTACAAAGTAGAAACAATTGAGAGGGTATTGAGATTTGTTAGTAAACACGAGAGGATCATCAAAAATGTTTATCGAAAACTTCAATCCCACTTTCAATTTTTTACTCTTATGTAAATTTTTCACATCGATGTGACGATCGTAAAGTCAAACCTTTTTCTTCCTCTTCCTTAATGGCCCTTATTTTATTTACTTGTTTTATATAGCGATAAATTATTTTTTATTGAATCATCATTATATGTCTACAGTAATTGATGTATACACAATCACGATGCCCTCTATCCACTTAATTAGTTGACTAGTTTATCATTATTATTTTCATTTTTATCATTTAATTTATCTTTATTATAACGATAATGAGGGGATAAGTAGTGGTCATGAAATAAAAAATAAATAAATAATGAAATAAAAAATGGGAATGGAGAGAAAAAATTTAATTCATCACGATGTTATTGGTTTCAATTTATTTATTTACTCCATTCCCATTGGGGTTATCTTCTCATCGGACAATTGAAAGATCGATTTACGACAATCTATATATATATATATATTTTTCATTGCATCCGGTTGATGTCGTTCAATAAGAAAAATACATATAAACAGTAGTTGTGTCCTGCTCCGTCGATACTCATCAATCAGAACTTACTGGCGAGGCAACGGCAAGAAAATTCTTAGCGGGTTGTTTTTTTCTTTCTCTTGTTTTCCTTTTAAGACAGGGCACATATGTGTACTTACGAACATACACATATGCTCATCTATAAGTATGTATCAAAGAGCGTTTGTCTATGTCGTGAAAGTGAACGATCCAGAAACATCAGGGGTCGTGTGCACCACTGGCGTCCCAAGATTTTGAACTGTTTATCAACGACGCTGTCGTGAGTATGAGAACGATGATCTCTCCTTTCCATTTATAAACGAGAAGATATCCGCGTCTCTGTAGAAATATCTTCGTATGTTTTTTTTATTCTCATTATTATTCTTCTTCTTCTTCTTCTTTTTATTTTTTGTTCTTTCACTTCTTCTCTTTGTCACTGACGTGGATTAATTTGAGGATATACATTCTCATTCTTTTCTCCTTGTCGTGAAGCTTTTCAACTGCGTGGGATAAGATAAAAGTATCATCATCAATATAGAGAAACTCTTGAGGAATTTTTTTTTTTTTCCACCTTATATAATCCCCAAAAGACTTTTACTCTCACTCTATCACACATTACGTTACAATTGAATCTATATATTAATCGATCCTCTTCAATCGTCGCAGCAGCAGCAGTTCACACCTCTCACTTTTTTTTTTTTTCATTCCTGCACTCGATCTCACTCTCTTCACATCTCATGACATATAAAAATGAAGAAGAAAAGAAAAAAGAAAGGAAATAAATAAAAAAAGAAACGTCACCATGGGAGGGAGACAGCGCACTTGACGTTTCTCCTTGTCAAAGCAAAAATTTCAATCGACCGCGCAACGGAATCAGGTTTCCCTCAATGCTCATCGTATATATATATATATATATATATATATATGTATGTGTATAGTGGTGGTCTCGAGAGGCAGTGCGAGCGTTTCTTGCTGTGTCAGACAAGAATTCCAACGCAGTCATTATCGCAAAAGCCCATGAAGATGAGGTGCCAAGAGAGAATGTGTTGCTAAATTGTTTTCGTCAACTTTATGATATGTGAATAAAAAATATATTATACACATATTATTTATATTATACATATCACGTCATAAATTTCGACTTTGAGAGGGTTCTTCTCATTTGAAAACGACGGGAATTAACAATTTTTATTGAGATTTCATTTTTTTCTATCATAAATGTTGAAATGAAAAAAAAAAATTTATTTATCATGAAAACGATTGTCTCTATATACTCTATGAGAATGTCATCAAGAATTTTTTGACATTTTATTTTCTTGTAAAAATATAAATTTTTGTTTATGGATTTTGCCAATTTTCTATTAAGGGCTTTAAACATTATTTGTGTAAAGAGTGAATGAGTTATTTCCGAGTTCGATCAGTCCATTAGTTATCAGAATAATCTTGGTCACCAACTTGAAAAAAAAAAAAATAAATAAATAAATAAAGTGGTTTCAAGAATAACACATTTAAGGTTTTCGGTAAATATTTATCGACCTTCGTACACCTGACCACAAACATTCACAACTGCCATGTTTTTCATCTCTTCAGAGAAATGCTGTCACGTATTTACTCCAGAAAGAATAATAAAAAAATAAAATGTAACAGATGAAGAAAGGTGAATTTTTTTTCGCCCCGAAACAAGAGGATCGCCCCTTAATGACAACCTGAATCATTTCACGTCGCGCACTGTATTCTCTCCGGGGGAAATTTTTTTCCTTTCCGTTACTACACGTCACAAAGACCTTTCTTTTCGTACTTTAGTTTATAATACACTCTTATGTTCACAAGTATACCTAAAAAGTGTAATACACAAAAGTATAAATATACAAACGAATATGTATGAATAATAAACTATGAGAAACACCAGAGAGGAAACCGTATATGGTAGAAGGTGTTTTAGTCGACATAGTTTGTCCTTTATGTATACAATATCAACGTGCTATATAAACTTTTCCTCAATTTCTCGTTCTCTATATTACTATGACCCTTTCTGCCTCATTGCCTGTCGTCTCTACCAACGTGCGACCCGGCAGGAAACTCATTGCCCGCAATTACGCCCCAAATTTATCCTCACGACGATCTTCCATATACATATATATATAAAAAGGGAAAACGAGGTCGTGGAGTAAAGCGAAAAGCGTGCGCGTAGTCGAGTTGGGGGTGAAAATTTATCCCTTGAGAGTGAGAGCAAAAAGAAATTTATCCACATCACCCCTATTCTCATTCTCTTTCTCTCTATGACTCCCTTTTCCACTCATTTTCTTTTATAGATATTTTATCACTATTTACCAGTGCACTGAGAGAAAAAGAAATATATTTGGCAGGTATAGCATCAATCTGTATACTCCATCGTGTTTGTGAAATTGTGTGTAATTGTTCTAACAATATATGTGAATTTTTTTTGCGAGAAAAAATCGACGTAAATCGAAAAGTGTTGGAGAAATTTATCTTTTTCTGAAAGTCGATTTGACATGTTTGTGAAGTTTCCAATATTCTGGTCCAGTCACTCTCGAGACCATGCGACTGATATTGAACACAGGTAGACAGTCGGGCCAATAGACAAATGATCGAATAGACCCACACAATGACATACAAACAAGTTAGAATCATTTTTTTTTTTTTTTTCGACAGGGTAACTCCACAAAGTTGAAAGAATTTCAAAGTTACTTGAATTAAAAATTTGTACTATTCAAATATCTTCTCCACTACTACCTGAAGAACTAAAATAAAATAAACTTTTCGAACTGTTTACAGTGCCCCGTGTATCTATATAAACACTGATGAAGAAATACTCTTAGAACCAGAATAATTCTATTTTCAACCTTTATATTCTTGATTGAAGAATAAAAATTGTTATTTCAAAAATAATCACATTTCAATAGCAGAATATTTTTAAATTGCAAATAAAAGATAGCATCCATGTTTAATTTATATACATCAATTTTTTTTTTAATTTCATCAATGTCAATTCATTTTATGCGAAAAAATAAAGTACAATTTGATATCAATTTTAACAAATTCTCAATTCACAAAAAAAATTAAATATAAACTTATTCTTCTCGCAACATCAACAACAATCCCAACTCCAGAATTTTATTTTTCCAGTACCCACACAATAACATGAAAAAAAAGCAAAAGAAAAATCGAATTCTATCAAGTTCTTCTTTTCTTTTTTTTTCAATTTTCCATATACAACGTCGTATTCAATTACGTATGTAAAGTCACCTTGTACCATCGATGGTCTTGACACTACAAAAGGTGTCTCAACAACATACCTCGGATCCTAACCAAGGTTTGAGTAACATACAAATATGGTATTTACACAATACAAGTATAAATACCAACCACACATGCATATATACATGGACAATTGCACGTAGTCGCGCAGTGTTGTTTTGCGTTCTCTCACGGATTTTCCCTATATATGCCCGTTAGGAATATATGGGTGATTGGGTATACGATCGGTTCGGTCACGGCAGTTGCGTGTAACTATATACATACACATATACCGTATAACGTATGTATATATACAATATTCGCTCCAGGGTGAATCTCGGCCGTGCACGAGCCAACTATATACAGAGAAGCAAGTTCAAGTGAGAGAACCGATAGAAATTTACAGTGATATTGCAATGAGTTGGAGCGGGTGGAAGAAGGAAGCAAATAAAAAGAGACGTGTTTACGTGCATCGCGGTACTACGTGTACGTGTTTATACCGGTCGGGATCTCTTAGAGGTCGCGCGCATTTATACAGACAGGGTCATCCACAGCTGGTCCACGTGGTACCGTTACAGTGTCCTCCCTATAAATACGTTATTCATATTTCAACATAGAAAACAAATATAATGGTAAACAAAATACCGGGCACCACCCTTTGGTTTTCTTTCTGTCACATTGAGGCTTTGTAAATTTTTTTTTCTGAAGACGTAGATATTGTTCACGCGCACATTTAGATAACAATTCAGTTGTAATTTAATGTTGAGTAATGAGAATTTGAATGCTAATAATAAGTGTCGCAATTTCGAGATATATTTTATAGGTGATGTCGGAAAACAACTGTAAAAGTCTTGTAAAATGTGTCGTGATGGTGCCAGATGGGCTAGTTCCCATGCTAGTTATATTTTTTTTTGTACACCCAAACTTTGTACAAGAAATAAATGGAAAGAAAGAACTGAAAGTGAAGACACTTTCGGACAATTTAAACCAGGACTCAGAAAAATTGTGTATATTCAATATTTATTTTCAGGCGAATTTATTGCTGATATTAATTTTGACATAATGAGATTCGTTGGAATGTAATAATCATCAGTTTGTGAAATACATTATCAGATTTATTTTCTCGTTGGACGTCTTTGATTAATCACAGTCACATTTAATTTCTCACAGTGGAATAGTACATAGAAAATAACTACCGTGGAAATTGGATTTTCCACCTCCTTGTAGACACTTGATCAAACTCTCAAAACTATCTCATGACACAGACCAAGTTCAAGGTCGATACGGCGCTATTATATAAATAAATGGCAAATCTTGAATTAAATAACTTGTTTCATAATACTAAATGACAATGAACGACTGAATGAAACTCAGTACTGAAACATTTGTGTATTTATTTTACCGTACCAATTTTATTATGCTTTGTGTATAAAGATAAAGTTTATCTAACTACAGATCATTATACACTTTATTTATATATTTTTGTTCAATCTAGATAACAATTGATATTTATTCTTGAAAACGCGACCGGAATATAACGTGAAATAAGAATTATACTCGTTTACTAAAGGCTACAAAGCATTTTGAATGGACGATGAGTATCTCGTACTATATATAATATAATATATATACACAGGTAGGAGAAAGAAGAAGTAGAAGAAGAAGAAGTCTTACGGTATATATACTCGTTGGAATCTCTTTTCTTGTGTGCGGCTCTTTCAGGACTCAACGATCACTATATAACCAAAGTGCTTGACCTTTGTCAGGCGAATATATATATGTGACCCTTCGCGTCGACATTGAGTATATTCTGTGTGCACCCCTTCTTTGTTGATAATGTTGATATTCTCTCGACCACAGTATTATCGTATCGCGTCATCACTTTGCTTGGTGTTCTCTTGCTGTGTACGTTATCGGCCACACTCGTCAGTATATACATCAAGAAAATAAAAATTATTTGAATTAAAATTATATGATTTTATATTTTATTAAAAGACGCTTTTCCTATCTCGATATTAATAATTATTTTAAATTGGAATTAATCATATGTGGTCCTGTCATACAGGTAATATAATAAACAAAAGTTACAAAAAATCAATTTTATGCCACTTAATTTATATAATTTTCTTGAAATATATATTAAACCAAATATATTACTCTCTTCATCATACTGTCTCTCATCTCGTGCTCCGTAAATTGCACACGTTTGGTCTTCCGTCCGCACTCCAGCAAAATGGTAATAGTCATCAGTGTGATTCAACGTGATCGCGATTATTCAAGCTCCTCGAGTTACCATCGTGATTCTTCCGGATATGACCATCCACATATCTTCTATACATATATACAAAACACACACATATACATATATGTATATAATAGTTTGCGTACATGTATACATATTTTTGTATTTGCCCATGTATTCCATTTCGTGCGGTGGCGTGTATGTCGTGGATATTTATCGACGAGGAAACAGAGACGTGGGAATGCCGCAAAAGAAGCTGCGTGGCACGGTCGCACGGCTATACCGTATATACATCTATATATTTAAACGTGCGGTGCATCAACACATATATATATATATATATATACACGCACTTGAAATTGCTCTACAGTGGAGAAACAAAAAAATGCAAACGTTGCGTCGACGTGTCGTATTCAAGATTTTGCGTTATTTTATATTTTATATGAAATAAATATCCGATATCGGATACCCACTTGTTTGTATATATGTATCCCACCTTTTATGTATAATATGAACAGACATGCAGGTGTTGAGACGCGCAAGTTTTTCCACCTCGTCGTTGTTAAATAATATTGTGTATATATGTATATATGGAAGTAACGCGCGTTTCCCCTTTCGCATTTGTAAGTAGCTGTTTATGCTCGACGTAATAAAGCGAAGAAAGATATGAGAGGAACGTGATGGTAGTGGATGACACAAGTCGTATTTAGGTACGCCCCTTTATTGTCATTCTACTCTGTATATGTATATTAGTTGATGTATATATTTATGAATATATAGATATTGTTTGGCATCGTCAACGGGAAGGCCGGCCTTTTGCTCGTTCACTACTTGTGTAATCGCGTGCTTCTCAAATTTTTATGCTCCCACGTGTATATATATATGTTAGTTCTCGACATTCAATTTCATTACCGGCGCCGTCTACATTATAAAGTCGATGCAAAAAATATTTGCATGGAGTGGGACGAGGTAGATATATGTGAATTTTCTTTTTTTTTTTTTTATAGGTAATGGAGATAGTTTTTTTATCGATTTGGAAAATAATTTGGAATATTGTTTTAGAGTGGATATAGAAATGTTTGAGTATATTGCGAGAAGTTTATGATTTAATATGAGGTAATATGTTTAATGATAAAGTCAAATGGTATGGGATTATGTGGTGGTATTTTCTTGGAGTGATATGCGGTGAAGTATCCACTGTAATTTAAGAATATAACTTTTTGGTTGTAGGGCGAAGAAAAATTTATTTTGTGAAATTCTTGATATTATAAAATGAAGGAAACTTCACCTTATGAAGAAATTCACAGCGTTATGATATAAAGATAAATTTGTATTGAGAATTTTTTTTTTTCATTGTACAATGAAAGGGAAATTCATTGAATGAATTATATTCCAAAACTCGTACATAATATATTTATCAAACGAATATATTTCTGTAATTCTAAGTCTGAATTACAGCTCTGGATTCTCGGTGGCTTTCAACGATACTTTTTTTTTACCTGTTAGTTCCTGTGAATTCTTTTTTTTTGTCTATCATTCTCCTTTTAAATACGTTATATCTCTCACGTAACACTCTGAGCTGACTCATGTCTTCATACCATGGATTTCCTCATTTATTTTTCATCTTATCAAAGAATTTTTTATGTTTCCAGAGCTTGATGGTAACTCATTCTTTGGTGGGCTTGTATATTTGCCATAACGTCGGCTTCAATCTCGTGGGAAGAAAAGAGAAAAAAAATTAAGCGGTTTAAGTTGGAATATATATGCTCACATGAAAAATGCATACAATATACAATTGCATGTTTCACGTTCACTTGATACGTATAATTGGTCACTTTGAGGTCTTTTCTTTTCTTTCTTTCTTTCTTTTTTTATTCAAGAAACTATAGATATTTTAACTACTGCGAAAATGTATATTTGCGTACTGGACTCGCATCTGTTACTGAACCATGAATATTTCATAAACAAAATGACAAATTTATTATCATACACTATAATATAATTATTGATATTTTACTTGTTAAAAATGTATCTCGCTGTGCACATGCAACCAATCATAAGATAGAATATTACAGTTATCATATACAGATCATCACAAAATGTTTAATTTTTATCACTTACATATATAAATGTATATGATATATATAAATATAATAGCGTGGTCTCAACTATCGTCATCGCTCATGCGGCTGATGTGCGCGCACTTGCCGCATGTTTCTCTAGCATTTTTTATTTTCTTCTTGTTTTTTGTTCAGCTTTGAGTTTTACGAGAGTTGTAAAGTAATAATAACGGCATTATTCACGGTCTCACGTAGAATTATACCGACGTTGCGGGAAATTCTACTTAAGTTTGCGCGTAAGAGCTGAAGGTAGTGGAAAAATATATACACCTGTATATACCTGTGTATATGTGTATATTTTTGAATACATATGAAGAAATGTCCTGAATCATGCTGCAGACAAAAAGATCGATATGTTTATATCGCGTGACGCAAAAGTGTATTTACCTATTTTTTGTTTTTCCACATTTTGTCTTTTCGTATTCGCTGAATTGAGAATACTTTCAACATCTAGTGGCATAATCCTCGGATGGGTGATTTTTCAATTTCACTCTTTATTTTTATTTGTGATGTTGGTTTGTGAGAAGTCAGTGAACGTTATTCGCAATATTTTTTTTTCATGTATTTTTACGCGAGTTAAAAATTTATCATAATTGTATTTTCACTTCCGATCTTTGTCCAAGAAATTTTTATTCTTTTAACAAAACCTCGATGAATCATATGCAACCCATCCAATTCATCACTACTCGCACACTCCATATACAATAGTGCTCTATCTATAAACTGGAAAAAAAAAAAACAAAAATATCAAGAGAGCCCATACGTTGACCAGTGCCATTGTCGTGGTTCCCTTGATAGGATTCCATTGACAATAGACCCGCACGTCAAGCGGCCTATTTCGTGAATCCTCACATATATATATTTGACCGTAACCTCACTACAGAGCATATAACATTCACATTCTCAACGGGCAAGTCTCCAAAATATATACCGTCCGGTTGTAGCAATACTATATTACATAGTGGCTCGCTAGACGAGAGAAATATATCTATCCCGCGGGAAAAATGTTCCCTCGGGCCCATCCACCATTTTTCAAAACCCTTTATCGCACTCTCTTTCATCCTCCTATACTCTCTGCCACTCTTTACTCATAGCGTACCATCACATTCTACCTCTGCAGTAGCTCGCGCTGCAATCCAAGCATATCTCCCGACGGGGCACAGTCGCGAGCAAGCGCACTCACTATATACACACACGTAACATTGAGGATAGAGAAGAAAACCGTGGGGATATAAATTCAACAGAGAACTCCTGTTGGCTCGTGCCACCATCCCACACAACTATGTCGACGACGCGACGAGCTTTTCATTTATTTTCCACGCTCACGCTAATTAGACAGTTCAGATATGCTGAGTGCTCTCTTTTCATGTCATTCGTCGCCCGACATTTCGTTTATATATTCGTTTTCATGTTCTCTTAGTAGATATATATGTATGTCAACTAACAAAACGTGGTAATTGTCCGGTGTACATATATTCTATGTCACCATTTCATATTCATCCAGCACATTTCCACGATCATTATGACAGAGAATTGTAATATCTGGTGGATAACATTGAGATAGAAAGCAAAAAAAAAAAATTTATGAAAGATAGCCAGAGAATATATATTACATGTGTGTGTGTGTGTGTTCAACTGAGCTTGGTATATAATGTCAAAGATAGTAAAATGATGGTAATGATAAAAGTATGAAAAAGCTTTAGAAATATATATATTTGCGACATACATAATGTATATTGTTGGCTCTTTTCAACGATGTTGAATAAAACGAGAGTTCTATTGACCGTGAAAATAATTGGAGCAGATTAAATTTTATGGTGTTTCTACAGTATGGTACATAGAGAAATATTGAATCAAATAATATACTCGTATCATTTTGATCAATTCAATCTCCTATGAATGCCAACTTTTTTTTTTTTTTTCGCTTTTCAATATCATCAATTTTTTTTCTTCATCAACAAGCATATGCAATCTGCTTCACATATAATAATTGAATTTGCCAATAGAATACATTCATTCGGGAAATATAATTATTTTGTTATCTCTCTATATAAATATTATACCTGAATTGTAATTTAAATTGTAATTGCACATGCATATATTTTTAATCTCTCTAATACGTCTATATAAATATATATAATATATATATTTACTCAAATATCTTAAGTGTTTCTAAAGTAGAACATGAGTTAGAATGTTATTTCATATTCTGACATTTATGACAGGCGATAAAAGCTCTTTCGAACTCATTTCCCTAGTCTTATATTACTTCACGTTCGCCCCAATGCGACCATGCAAGCATGCTGCCATGTTGAACTGTATTACCTATATATATATATATACCTCTACTGCATACATAGCAGTAGGTAGCGCCAGGATTTGTACTGTGGGACCAATTATGGAGAACGTCGCTGTCTCACCATGCCAATGTGTATTACCCTATTATTCGGTGGGTTGCGCGCGAACCAGATGTTTGAATGCACGGGATAATTTTGGCACAGCGAGATACGTGAAACCCCCTCTCACTTCTCTTCGCCCTTTTGTTCCTCCTTCCCTCCTACACAATCTGCTCGTCTTGACTGCAGCAACATACAATGCATACAGAGTTATATGATATTATTGGAAAAGTGAAATTGGGTCGAATTGCTTATTATTGTGCAATCATTGAGCTTCCGGTCAATCAATATAACTGGGTTTCAGTTCTATGCATCGTGTTTCTCTCATATTATTAACTTTCCACTGTAATATTGTAGTGGAAATTCAATACGAGGGCTGGACGAGTTTGCTAACTCTGGTGGAAACGGAATCGAGGAAAAATCATGGACATGGCCTGGTTGAAAGAGAATTATCTATGGAACTTAATTATTATCCAGCCTTTTAGTTTGGATTTGGTTACTCATTGTTCCAATAATTATAAATGATATATACTTGCTCGGATACTTACAGATGTTCATTTATTAGTAATTGGAATTATTGGATTATTCTTGCTTGGTTTTAATACAATTCTGCATGGATTTTTTTATTCGAGATGAATTGAGGCGAGGATTCTAATTTAATATTACAGTTCGTCATTTCATTTTTGTAGTGAAAATTTATTAATAGGAATATATATATATATGTGAACGTCAGGTGTTGAGTTGGGTTCTGATATTTTCATGGTCTTGAAAAAGGTTAATTATATGAATAGTTTTACTGCACAATTAAACAGTTTTATTGAAAAATTATCAGAATAGACATAACAAGATTTTTACATTAAGGTGCTATTAATTTGAGGGAAGTTTGTGTTTACAATATGTGAGTGAGAATTTTTTACAATCACCTGAAAACATTTCTTTATTTTCGTCATCATTCCACCTGCTATATAATAGAAAAAAAAAATACTACATGAGGCAAAGATGGCTTGTGTGATATGTATTATATACGTACAATCTGAGAGTGAGTTATTAAGATGGTTATCTTGGATCATTCCATCGTCGATGAGCAAGCATGAGTCTTAAGAATTGTCAATGACGGACGTTTCTTACATAATGTATATATAGATACACCAATTTATAATTATGTATGTATGTACGTATGCCAGCGATGAGTCGAGATGTATCGATGATAATCTTGTGTTCATCACTTGATACTATTTTATTATAAGTGCATTCTCTATTTCAAATATCAGCAATTAAAGTATATAACCGTATTTTAATTCTCTTTTCATTTTTTCTGTTACAGGTAAGCGAGATCTTTATTGGGGCACTTAAATTTTCACACCGTCACACGAACGTTAATCTGATGGTAATTAAATAATTAAAATTAAATTTTTAACACTTATTATCCCATTTTTTTTTGTATTCACCCGTTTTTTTTTCCCCCTCTGTTCTATCTCCTACTCCAATTCTATTATTCAAATTATTTTATTTAACAAATGGCAATTGTGATGGAGTGTACGGGGAAAAAAATGATGTTTTATCCGTTTTTATGTCACAAAGATAATTATTTTTTTTAATTCTCTCCACACCATATGTTTTCATAAATATCTTCACACTGTCAGATATAAATTTGGGTAATATAATTAATGAAAATTATCCAGCTGTGTGGAACTAATTTAAGATTAATATCCACTGAATTTTCATAGTGATATTTCATTTTATATAATAAATATATTTGTGTATACTTGACAATATGTCAACGGATACGATAAAAAATAATTATGAAAAGAAAGAAAAAAAAAAAAGAATGGTCTTGTGAAGATTGGAATTTGATTAGTTCATTGATTGTTTTAATGACCATCGGCTATTAAATGTCGTTTGCCACACACATACATGGAATTAATTTCCATTCCGACACTGCTCCCCTTATTTTTTTTTTTTTTTCCTTTTTCTTCATTGCTTTATTTTTTATTCTCCAATTTTTTTTCTTTGTTCTTTGTGGTTTTGTTCATCCAAGTCGTTTTCTATTCCTCAGCATGAGGTAGAGGCGAACGTGATGTTGAGGCTTTTGTGGTTGGTCGATTGGTCAGTTCATTGAAATATACAGTACTACTTCTTTGTGCCGTTTGCCGAAGTATTTCTACTGCGTGTGTGGGATAAATGTAAACGTATATACACTCTATTCAACTCCTCATCCTGTTTTCTTCTCGCTCTTACACTTCATTCTTTTTCCTCTTACACCCGCTTTCTCCCAACTCCGATGGTTTCCTCTCTTTACAGATTTCACCCTCCGATTTTAATTAGAATCTCATTTGCCTCACCCTCGCCTGCGGCTGATCGCGAATCCGGAACTCGTAGCGGAAGTCGTTAATCATTCTGATCGCGCGGGTGTTCTTCTTTTTACTGTACATATTGATGTCAGCTAAAATTTTCAAAGGCACCGGCGAATTACTCTTTTTATTCATTGCTTCATTTTTTTTTTCCATGCCTTTTAAAGGAGATTGGAGTTTATTGATTAATTTTCTAATGGACATTATTTTCAAATAAGTATCGAATTAAATAATTATTAATTTAAAACAATACATATTCAACTTTCATCACAATTACAGTGTTTGAATGTTCACTAGAGAAATACACTAATTTTTTTTGTACACATTCGTTTGCTTAATAAATAATTGGAGATATAAATTATTTATTTCACATAAAATATCCGAACATTTCTTATGTTTTTCAAAGTCAAAAAGTCAGAGAACTATTTATATTACATGACATAACTGTATGATTTACTGTATATTTATTTTGCTAGATGTCTGTCACCTCATACATATCAATCACGATACTTTGATAATATCCACGCTCTTATATCATCCTTTATTAATTAATAACAATTTTTCTTTTCTCAATAAGTATAAAATTAATTTCATCTAAATAATAATTCTTCATCATCCCTCTACTATTTGTATATATGAAACTTTAGTGAACATATCAATTATGATCCATCCATTTATATATAAAAGTTTCGTATATACAACTGATATATATCTATCTGTTGAATGAATTATGATATTGAGAAGAAACGGAGGGTGGATTATCGATGACCGCACGTGAAATGAGGTTAATAACGAAACAGGCAAAATAATAATCCACCATTTATTTTCTATAGCTGTATATAGTGATGCGAAAATGAGAGTAGACGTCTTGGAGAAACGGATGCTTCACATTTTCTGTTTGAAATCTCTTCCACTTATTTTCTCTGCTTATCTCACTTCCACCGCTGTCGGGCCTTTCATTTTTCCACAACTTGGACTGCTACTCATTCACTTTATTCATTTTTTTTTTTCTACACTCAGTAGCGAGTAGTACAACGCGGGATGAAACCAGCTCGGATATGAAGGTCATCGTTTTCTATACTATACAACATGACCTCGACTCATTTTTTTTTTTCCAACAATTTCATGGCCCCTTTCACATTTTATTCGTCTGAGTTATTCTTCTTCATCGGTCGGTCTTCAAGCACATCGTTGGTGATTTCCTTCAAAATATAAATACATACACACACATAGACATTTATATATATATATATATATATTTATAAGTTCACACAATCTGCTTGTGAAAGAGAAGAAAAGAAATCCCACAGACCTGGAATTTTGCTTTAGTTCCATGCGGCTAAAACATTTTCGTCGTTGTGGTGTAGTGTGTCTGTTGGGTAGCATGAGCGAAAGAAACTGAGGATTAGCTCCTGTCGGCGTTGCTGGCGGGTGTCGAAGCTAAGCTTTGGTCATGATACGGGATTACGCTCGCTTGAAATATCGCGCGGTTGGACCCGTATATATATATATATATACATATATAATGCTGTTTTGTGTACATACACATTCGTTTCAATACGTTTCAACGACGAAAAGTATTTTTTACATTCTCGAGTTTGTACATCAGGTACATGCAGATTTATGGGGGGAAGTTGGGCAAATCGGGGCAACTCGGAAAGCAGTTTAATATCAACTGTTTGTATGACTTTTTCTTTTTTGATAGTGATATTAGAATGAAGTGTTTACTAATTCTACGTGGGATAATGGAATAAAAAAATTCATAATCGTGAAGAATGAGATATGTTTTGATGGAATATTTAATTCACTAACTTATTATTCTTTGAAAGAGTGTTCCATTATTTATTTTATTTATTCAGTTCTATTTAAAAAACTCGCGTATATTAAATACAAAATAGAGAATCAACTATCGTTAAATATTTCGCTTGACCACCATGACGAAGAGTATCGGGCGTGAAGATTACTAAAAAAATTCAATGTCATAATGAAATTCGTAAAAAAGCGACAAAAAATTGTTTGTTAATTCATAAAAGAAAAATCAATCGAGCGAATTTGTCTGTTTGTAATCAATTTTTTTGTTATCCCTCTACTCAAACATAGATATAAAAAAAAAATGCCAATGAAAACAGAAAAAAAAAATGTGCGCTGAACGTCAAATTTCGTCTGTCAAAAGCAATCCCGTGTGTGTATGTGTATATATATGTATTCGTATATGTGGGTATACTGATGATGAATATTGGAGGCTTCACAGCACACCAGACTTGCGTTTTATCCATATAATATACATCACAGTTTGGAATATATATCCTCTTTGGATGGTGCAGCTCTTCAATCACTATACAATACGCTGCTATATCTTTGCAGACAGCGACGTCATTGTGAACGTGGCCGATAGGATTACACGTATACCAAATATGTATAAGTCGAAGAGGAGCGAAGCCAAGCGGTCGTCAGCCTGCCTCTCCCTCATACATCTCTCATGTTCCAAAACTTGTCCTCGAATATATATCTTACATCGAGTTTAAACCGCAAGAGACGATCCGTTCGGCGGTTCTCATTTCTCCCAAGACTCCATCATATTGTCACAAATATATATATATATATATATTTGTTGGAAGGAATATTTAAAAAAGAAAATGCCTGCATAGTGTGTAATAAATCAATAGATGCTGTGAATAGTGTCTCCAAAATTGCAAAATGTCTTCAGAAATATGGAATTCATGAACTTAATCTTCTCAAACTAACTTTGTGAATGTAATTATATAAATATATTATATATATATATATATATATATATATATATATATATATATATATATATAACGATTAAGACAATCAGAGCGAGACCAAGAAGATGCAGAGAAGATTTTCGTGTCTCTTTTTTGGCCATGGCTCACTCGCTATCTGATCCAATTAAAATCGCATCCCATGTTCGTCGAGTTCCGCAAGCGAGAGTGGATGACAAAAAAAAAACATGGGTATACATATATATATATATATATATATATATATATATATATATATATATGTGTGTGTGTATCGATAGCGCCGATCGACCATGAAGAATTCAATCATCGAACATGCGCGCTTTTGAAGCGAAATGATTTCGTGTATCTGCGGTGTATATATGTGTATGTGTTTGTGCACAACATTCTTCTTTCAAAAATAATTTCATCTGCATTGTGCATGTTTAGAGCCATCGACCGACGATAATTAATCTTCGTATTCGTCAACGTCCAAACGTGTACATATATAATGTATATGGATATAATACACGTTGAATGATCTGTATCCATTAAATTTCTGTGAAAAAAAGAAGAAAATTAACTGAAAAAAAAAAATTTGCAGAAGATAGGATATGGGAAAAAATTATGGGCTTGAGTTTCAGGAGATATTATAACTGAATGACTGGATGGATAAAATTGTAAAAAATAATGAAATGGAATGAAGACACGAGGATAATAGATTGCGATCACTATTGTACCACACGCTTAATCATCCTTCACATAGAGTTGTAATTTTCTATTAAGAAAGAAAAGATAATTATCTTTCAATCCCAGTTCCACTTCACTCTCTACTCGCTACACTTTTTAACTTAAATATTTAAAGTATTTCTTATTAAATTCACCCATCACCCTATTCTCTTCACAATATAAACAATAAAAATACTTTAGAAAGAAAGAGAGTGAAAACAAAAGAAACGAAATTTGACACGCTGCGTCATCACGTCATATTATTTTTTATTGTCAAATGTAATCTCATATAGCCAACTCGAATTTTCTCATTTCTTCGTAAGACTCCTTCCGCATCCCTTTGCGCCATCTCCTTTGGCATATATATATATATATATAAACCTATAGATATAGATGATATATCTCAACCGCGGCGGATGTCCTCGATGGCCGTATAAATCGTATAGGGCCAAAGTACTCTTGGGAGCAGATGCAGGGACGTAGAATATACCGCAATGAGATTCATGCGAATCGTGTCGAGTGAGAGAGGCGCGCACTGTGTTCAGTCATCTATGTACATATATATATATATATATATATATATATAAATTAAGGGAGCTAGTATGTAAGTAGAGGGTGATGTGATGGGTACGATGGGCAATATATTTTGCAAAAGCCATATAATCTTGGCGTGATTAAATGCCAACGCTTTTACGAGACATATGATTTGGAATAACGATTTGATTTCGTAAATAGTATAAATACCTATCAGAGGGTGTGTAACAAGTATTGGTGTATATGTAATGTCCCAACTGATGTTACACGAAACGAATTGTCGGTGGAAAAAAAAAAAAAAAATATGTTTCGAACAGTATGTATGAACAGTTAGTGAAAAAAAAAAATATATATATAATTTATATTATGTATAATAACGCTTACATTGCCACGCAACATTTAATGTTATACTGACTGACGCGTCCAACTGAAATGCACACGTGGAATTAAATCCCCTGGATTAGGATCCACCGCTGCCGCTGCTGCAACGAGGGTCCCACACGACACGTTTTTTTTTTCTCGTTCCTTTCTTCTTTTTTTTTTTTATCCAACGGCTGTCGCGTCGTGCGTAGCGAATTGCTCACACCAAGGATATGGGAGGCGAATATATATTTATTTTTATGTATCTATTCTTCACAGATATGTATATGTATCCGTTGCGCCTGGCAGGAGACGCGCGATTGCATTTTATTTGGCTTTGTGAATTGGTTATGTCACCGCGCAACGACATATATGTATGTATGTATGGATGGATGTGTATAACAAACTTTCTACTCCAAAGTGCACCTGCCATTACAGGATTAATTGCCATCGACGTTGCTTTCTTGCTCGTTATGTTAACTCGTCCGTATAACTTGCCGTCGTTGCTACATTATTATTTTTGTTTCTTTTTTTCTTCTTCCTCTTTTTGTTTTTTTTTTTTCTTTAGGAGGTTCTTCCATTTTTTTTTTTTTTTTTTCGTGTCGTCTCCTTTGTTCCCTCAGCAATTTCTCTCGCATCCATCCCTCGCGGCAAGAATTTACGAGCAAAGTTTCCCGAGTGTCTTTCTCCATCTATCTCTCACCCTATCGTTTACTCTGTTGCTTGTTTTCGTCGTGGGCTTGCAGGCACCCCGTCATTGGGGAGGAATATATATATATATATATATGTGTGTGTATTGTATGTATCAATTTAGGGGGAGACCAATTTCAATCAACTGCGCTTTTGCAATAAAAATGAAAGGGGTCAGAGGGGAAACAATATATAGAAATAGGAAAAATGTCGATATTGTATATATGGGTAAAGGAATTATGATGAGAATGGTGTATGTAATTGGGGCGCGGCAGGGTGTTAATGCAACTTACTCGAGACAGTACTATTATTCAGAAGCGTATTTTAAGGGTGTGAATGACGAGCCAGTTTGAATTATGTGAAAGAAATGTTTTATTGTTTATGATTGATAGAGTAGTGACCGATTTGAAGATATGAAATGTTTTTAAATTGTTCTTTTTTTTTTTTCGTAATTTTATAATGAGAAATGTGCAAAGTATAAATGGTAAATTTAATTTATTAGTGGGAGGAATAAATAAAAAAATGATTTGTAGGAGAAGAAAAATGATAGAATATGAAATTCATTATGAAAAATGGATAATTGTATATATAAATACGATTTTTATCATAAATCTAATAAGTCCCCGATTTTATTTAGAATATTTTATTGTTATGACTAAAATAAAAGAACGTGAAAAAAATTAAACAAACGTTATTTCAAATACATTTTCCAATGAATAACTCGCTGACAATATTTTTACATTTATGGCTTAGCCCAAACATTGGTGAGTGGTATTACCAGTTGAGTGGTAGAAAACCCACCCACACTTCCCCCCCAATTTTCCATACACGTATATACAAAACAAAAAACTAATAACTGAACCGAAAAAAATTGGTTTAACTTGATTGACTAACCACAACACTACACATGACTCAATATTATACACATACAGTAATATACAAAAATAAATATTGCCGGGTGTTAACTTTCATGACTTTTATTTTTGGTCACCAAAAATCAAACCGTTAATTGAAATATAATATAAAATAAAAATAAACCGCAGTGATAATAAATATAATAATGATAATAATAATAATAATAATAATAATGAAAAATGAGTGCATATAAACGTCACCGTAATCACCAATAAATATAAAAATTGATGATGAATATATTTGGATATATTTTACGACTCTATACAAATTGCAACGATGCATAAACCCACTCTCTCTTTTTCCTTTTTCACCTCCACATTCTCCTTTACCTTTTTCATCTCTTGTCTCCTCTTCTTCGTTTCATTCTCCTGCTTCCAACCGCAGTTCAAGTTGACGCCTGAGAGTAAGCCTCCGGCAGGTTTTCTTCTTTTTTTTTTCTTCCTTTCTCTTCTTCATTTATCCTTTTTTTTTTGCTTCTATTTCCTTGACAGTGGGACGACGGCGCATACTCAACAGCAGGTAATTCGTTTCTTATCTCGTGCCTGCAATCGAGCAAAGAACTTTTCGTCGACGCTATATAACTCGTGTTCATGAATTTTATTAAGATACGCCAGATAAAAAGCGCGCGTATCGTTCGACTTTGCTTGCTCCCGCGCAATATTATATATATATATATATTTATTCATACAATACTATTAAGACTGAGTATGCTGACGCATCCATACAGATTTTCCAACACATGCTATATTCTCATGTCTATATACATATGATGACTATACCTATAATCATAATCACCATGTCGAGAATTTTCAACTGCATACATTTACTTATACATATATCTATAAAATGTATACATACATATTACATATGTGTGTAAGTCGTCGATTTTTCGTGATCGCATTTCTGAGATTTGGCACGTACTACCAATATTTTTCCGTAATACCCACCGGTCTATATCCGGTTAGCGAGAACGAGGCGTAAAAAATGAAGCGATAAGGGGCATGTATAGAAGAAAATGAGAAACGTCGGATTTGGTCGTGCATATACAATCGTTGACGTTTTATGTATAATATATATATATATATATATGTCTGGGTAAAGATGAAGAGGGGGCGGGTGGGCGGGAATTCGTGTGGGTCTTTTGTAGAGGATATACATAGCTGGTGTCGCTACTGGACGAAAATTATCCCGTCAAAAGTGTCGAGGTGAGAAGTTTCGTTGGGAGAAAAAGAAAAAAGGTGAGCGAGTCAGATGTGGAATACTAATGTGGCTTCGGTGGTTATACATTTGCTTTATAAGGAATCGTTGGTATTCGTCACGAGTATAAGAAATAAGATTTATAAATTGTATTGTGATTCGAATTGATTATGCAATTCAGAGATGTTTTACTGACTGCGGTTTAAAATTTTTTCTTTATATAATTGATGTATGTATTAATGATGACGTGTATATTTTAATTTTTGATTGGTATATGAATTGATTTGTCGGATTAAATAATTGATAATTGTTTCGTGGAATTCACTTGAAAATGACGCTGATGAGTATTAATAGTTTTCCAATTATTCAATTGAATGAATTTAATATGGGAATAGCTATCGTTGTTGCATTTCATAACGCAAATAATTTAACATCACTTTATTGATAGTTCGATCCGTGTCGAGGTATATTATTTCTATCCCATGTGCGAGTTTATTTATAACAGAGTTTTTCAAATAACGAGTTCAAGTTCATCAATGAAATGAATAAAAATAAAAATAAGATTCAATTCTCGTAAGATCTTTTCACTTATTTTTTCTATATTTATTTTGCTCCAATGTTTTTTCACTCTTTCGTATAAAAGACATCGTTCAACGTTGAATTTTTTATCAGTGAATACGACACGAGTATTTTAACGAATTTCAATCAACGCGTAGAAAAAATTCATTCATACAAATAAAAAAAAAATATTTCTCCAACACTTCCATTCAATATCATAAATAGTTTGCAACAATTTCTCTTCTCGTTCATATATGTTGCATTTCTATTTAAAATTTTATTAAAAAATAATCGATAACTATTGGCAAATGAAAATTTGCCACATGCTCACGCAGTATTATTCTCGATATATGAAAACAAAACAAACAATCACATCATTATCTATACATTCAATAGTGTCAGCCAGATGTCTTAATAGTGCACGCCCGAACGAGTTCATTTTCATTACAAAACACCACGAAAATAAAAAAAGAAGTCTTACCCTTTACAACACCATTATGTTCATATAGATACAAACTACCAAAAGTATGTTCAAAAATGAAGCAAAAGAAAAAAAAAAGAAAAGAGGCGTAGAAGCGCGAAAATAAATGACAGAATGTAGCCATCAGTGAATGGAAACTGAGTGAGACGAAAAGAAGTATACACATCCAATATTTCCGATGCAAATCGTAAAACGGCCAAGTAAATACTGGCAATATTGTTCTCTCGTCAAACCGCATGAATAATCAATAATGCATTCCCCCGCGGAGGTTGGACACAAAAATATATAAAGAGAATATAGTTAGTGAAAGGATTTAGAGGGAAAGGGATATGAGGATAATGGTGGCGTATAATTCTTTCCTCATCTGTCGTAGGAAGCACAACGAAAATATAAATATTTCCATTGAAAACGATTTAAAACGATCTTCATCTCCATTCAAGGCCGATTTTACGACGTGATCTTTTCTGTTTGCTATGAATGGTCGCATCAGTATGTAAATGCCATAGTGTCTCGTTTGTAAATGCGAGAGTTCCTCCCACTTCTTCTAGTAGTACGGTTCTATTATAGCTCGTGAAATAATATGTAGAGATAGTTCAAATGAAAGTTGAAGAGCGGGTGGTGGATGAAAAAAATTTAGACGAAGATATAAGTAGACAGGGTGTAAGATGTTTCACAGTGTTTGCTACTGCCGGGTACACAGTTATATACCGCGAGCAAATGCAAAAGCATGGGTGGCAGAAGAGTTGTGTGTAAATGTGTGTGTGTGTGTGTGTGTGTGTGTGGCGGGTGAGAAGCGCGCATTAGGAAAAGGGGTATATAACGCTACGAATGCCGTTAGTTACAGCGGCTTACCACGTACGAGCATCTCCGTAATGCCCTCCACTGCTACTGCTACACCTTCATGTATTTATTTATATATATATATATATATATTTATATGTGCTCTTGGGTCATAAAGACGATGTATATTGGGCTCAACTTGTGTATAGGAGAATTCTACAAATTTTATTTGTTATTTTTTATTTTTTCCTTTCATTTTTCGTTTCTGCACTCGACCTACATATATAAATGGAATATATGATGAATGATATCCATTATGTAAATATATTGCTGAATTTTTTTCACATTCACTTCAATTTCTTTTTTTTTTTTTTCTACATTCATATACAGGAAATTCATGACATTTGTATATTGGCACATTGATGTATTGATAATAGGCTATATGATTGACATTGTGATTCGAATTGATATCGATAATACCACGCTCGTTTTTAAATGACTGTTTTTGGATTTCCTGCTCTGAAATTATTAACAAGGTTGGGAATTTAAATGATGACTTCCCGTGACACTATTATACATTTCTATTAGTATCCTTCATTCTTCTCCAATGGTAGAATGAGTATTATTTTTGAGTTATTTAGTTATAATAAATTTCTGTTACAATATCGATGTATCTTTTGCTATCATATGTCAATATACTAATTTAAAACTTAACAAATTTCATCACCTATACATTTTTACACTTCTATCGAACACTAATTGCACTCTGTGTCACCGTGTAAATGAATTCGATTGATTCACACAACAAATCTATATCGATACATACATGTATCTATAAATATATATTATATGTACTCTATATGATCGATGTGGCTGTTCAATTACCGATCAACGCCGGATATTCAACGTGCTGTGACACGTACATATATAATACTCTTATACTGATACACACACACATATACATACACATATCTATACTGCAAGGTCGACGCCGCGAAGAAGTGAGTTATGGAAGCGGGGATTAACGCAAGTGATGTTGGTACACCTGCTCTACCCACGCTGATATGCGCGCGCGTATACTACACACATATCCACATACATACAAAGCTATATATTCTCGCATTATATTGGTGTTTGCCATCAGTACACATAATAAAGCGCGCCTGTGAGGGTGAGCTTGAAGAAGTTGGTATACTGCAATCACCAGTCAGGGTGCGGGAAAAAGGCTCTCTGAAGTAAATAATGTAATAAACGTGAATGAAACAAGGCAAATGGCAAGAGGAAGCGAGAAAATTCTCTTTCTCTACCTCACAATCCCTCTTTATATAAATATAGTTATTTACTATATATATATACATCTTTTAAAATAATATTTTTCTCGGATTATTGTCGATGAGGGAACGTTGAAACAGGCTCGTGCACGTTATATACTCGGGGATGAGGAGTATTATGCAAACCGCCCACACCGAGCTTCCTCTCAATTCTCATTCTATAATAATGATAATAAATATATAGGTATATAAAAATAGGTGTAATTTCAACCCCTTTTTTTCCTGCACCCTCCGTGAATATATATATGTATATTACTTTTGCTATGGGCGTTTCGCAGACAACGTGAATGCAACCCTTTCAATCACAAAATTGTCACGATCGCGCACGTTGCGAATCTTCACTGTTTCTGTTCATTTTCTCCATTGAGAGGAAGGCTCATATATACTTTTCTCCTGTCATTTGCTTTGGTGAAGGTGTGTGTATATATATATATATATATATATATATATATATATATATATATATATATATATAGGGGCACTTTTAAAGATTTTCTCGTTAACGGGTGAGTGAAAGAGTGAATGTAGTGGACGAGTGAGAGAGGGTGGAAAAAAAAAAAATGTAATTGAGCGACATTTTGAATGATTTCACGATTGTCGTCATGACTACGAGACATTGCGAGAGGGGAGCGACGTGATATTATATATGTATCCCCTCGTGTTATATCCTCTTGCGTCGAATAATGCTGTGGCATTAATGGAAGGAAGGGAGGACGACATGGAAAGGTATATGGTATGGAGACAGCGAAAATAGTAGTAGGTAGTCTGATATATTATGGTATATTATATATATATATGTAACGGAACTGAGAGGCTTTATTGCGTAGTTGGTAATACAGCTCACTCATGTTGGTGCTAAACTGTGGATGAAAAAATTATAACAAAGGAGATTAAAAGTACTGGGGTTATTAGAGAATGTAATCTAGGTAAAGGAATTGTTATTATTTTTTGTTTTTTTTTCGTAAAATGTTTCCAATATGAAAGGAGACTATATTGATGTGTGATTTTCCGTATTTCGAAGACGTTTTTGCAAGATTTATGAATTAAATAATGGTAATTAATGGGGAATTGAATAAAAAATGAAGAATTTATTTTACAGAAAAAAGTTTTACAGAGAAATTTTCACAGTTGTATAAAAAACAGTTGCTTAGCTCCATCATGTATAGTTATAGTATCCATGGTATCCAATTTCAAATTATATTTATATATAGACAGGCTACTATCGTATAGACTGAGCTGTTTTATATACTACAACTGTATATGTATACATTCCACCCGGAATTATCGCACCAGTGCACTATGTGGAATTGAATTTTTATCGCGTGTGCCGCACCAAAATGACCAAGAGGATAGTCTAAATATGCACACCGGTCAGGGTTTATTTTCCACTTATCAGATATTGCGCGTATATATACATATATAAAACACAACTGACTGTACTTTATTAAGTCCCGAGAGTCACTTTATAAATATATACATTTAAATATACTTAGTGATTTATCAAATATAGCATAATGCCGTCAACTTGCCGCGTGATAGTACTGAATTTTCATCCATGAACATTCCACGTTTCTAATATATTTATATATACGAAGAGTTGTGACGTTAATCTGAAGTTCTACCTCGCTCACTGGGGCATTTGGTATTCAGGTATACTACTATTCCGGGAGAGACAAGTGCAATTCGAGAGTACTGAGGAATCTGGGCCACCAATAACGTCTGATGACGTGACATGACATGACATTGTCAAGTATTTACATGCAACCGACTGGTTCAAGAGAGTGGAATTGGTATATACCTCTATATATGTCTATATGTACTTTAGTATAGGTACAACTTTGATAATCCTGTGAAAATCTCATTATGCAAGGACCTGGATGAGGAAATGCAGTGCTCTTGCTTAAGTTCGGTTCATATCTTCGTTGTCATGGTGGAATATATACGCAAGAGTGACACTGGTGACTGTATTAATTTAGTGAGGAATTGAGTGGTATTGGATGGTAGAAAAAAATATAGTTCACACCAGGCATACAGCAAATGGAGATTGAGATTGAAATATTGTTGATTTTCTTTTTATTAAGACACATATCTATTATTTTTCCTCGTGATCGAAAAAGCGAAAAATTTGTTGTTTTTTAATTCACATGGTCCAACACGTTTGATCGTGAATGAATCAACTGAAAATAGCGATCACTTCAAAGCAAAGGATTGCATATATTCTATTCAATATATGCGCATTTGACATCAATGTTTAATAGCATGATACAAAAAGATTCGGGGAATTTTGAAATGGTTGCATTCATAGCAATATTACTTTGAGATATAAACGCTGAATATGGTGTATTTGGTAAAGATATAGTGGCTACTTTACGATAAAATGGCAAAATGTCACCAACAGAATTTTTGTGATTAAAAGCAATACTCTTTGCCCATTCAACAATTTCAAAGGGTGTTATTTTTAGCCTCGAGTGATACGAGTTAAAACTCGCACCATAACGTATAGAGACTGTATAAAATACCACACTGAATAGTTTCTCGTTTGCAGTGGATTATTTTTACAACACCTATATGATAGGTAACGAAAAAAAAAAGAAAGTTGTATGCAAATATTGCCATTGAAAAGGATATGGCCAGGGAAGAAAAAAAAAAAGGAATACGTTGATAAATGGTAACAAAAATTAAATGACATGGCTATGTGTACACTGTATTGATTATTTTCGTCTTATATATTCATGTTCAAATTAATTTTGTCATAGATTCAGGAAAATACGTTTTGGAATTTGTGATAAACTGCCTCGGGTACATTCCCCCGTATTTAGAGAGAATTATTATGCTACCACGCACCACACCTACACAATATATTAATTCAAAAAATATTTCGAGTCACAGAAAAACGTGAGAAAATTATGGAATGTCAATTTTTTTTTTCTTCTTTTTCTCAATCAATATTTACAGACTAATCATTTTTAGTTTGATTAACATAAAAAAATCGTAAATTAGATTTAAGATGTTGTTGTATAGATGGAAAAGAGGAAGGAAAAAAAAAATTGAAAAAACTGCTGTGTATATATTACAGTAGTGATTTTTACGATCGTAACGGTCGGTTTTTATAGACATGAACGTATGCATATTTATACCTATACGTATACACACATAGCATATATATATATATATATATATATATGTATTCTAGTCAATTCATTTATTCTTTATTAACAACACCTACATTTTTTTAATGTTTAAATTCATGTGTTTGGTACGAAATTGTCCACTCCTGTTCGTTTTCAATTCCGTTTACTCTTATTCTCACTCACACTCACACTCTCCCTCTCGTTCTTTTCCTCGTTATTCCAATATCCCTTTTCACCTTCATATACTCTTCACCATCCTCCGCACATTCTACGTCATGCGCTATTCACAGTGAGCGCCTGTTAGTCGTCTAGTTTACGATGTGTTCGTTCTCTCGAAACGTCGCGTCCAAACGACCAATTTGTCCGCCTAGTTCGACATTTCTTTTTCCGTCACACACAATTCTCGCTGTCATTTTTGCGCCCGGGTCTCTCTCGATAAGGTCGTTTCTATGTTAATCGATTCACTTATCGTGTCACCAACACTTCGCCTTGTCACTGGGGGGTCATTGTTCACTTTCATTTCACAATTCTCGACCTTATTCTTCTATATTGTTGTAGCATTTTTTTTTCTTCTCCCCATCAATTAGCGAGAAAAAAAAATTCGTTTCCTACGATTTTCATTCCTCGTTAAATTAATGATGTAATTGACAGAGGTACCTGAGAATAAAAGGTATGAGAAGAGAAAAACTTCTGTGATTGGTCCATTCAATAGGTGCAAATGTGTCATGGTTCTTTTTTTTTCATGGCTGAGATTGTGAAGAAAATTTGTACATAAAAACCATGTTCAAATATATTATTGATTAAAGATATAAGATTTGAGATAAGATTGTATTTCATTTGTTAAACAATTTATATTCATTTTTTTTTATCGTTGGATAAATTGAATCAATTTTTGTTTTCCTCGCAAAGATATGTCCAAGATATTATGTCTTCGCTGAAAAAATGAACTTTTATATAATTAAAATCGCGACAAATCGACAACAATACAACTGATAAAATACTATTTTTCTCTTCAACAAATTTTCATTCTCTCAAATATATATTTTTATCTATAATTCCATTTTACTTTTCGCATATTGAAACAGTTCAAGTGTAAGGCTTGAGGCTTGCAAGCTTCCCTGGGGATTTTTGGATTATCTTGACCTCACGAGTTCTCATTCAGAATCACTTGAAGAAAAGAGGAGACCGTGTACCATTGCGCACAAACTCACTCATGTGCAGCTACAGTATATTATATATAATATTGTGTGTGAGTATGTATATGTGTAATGGTATATAGAATAAAACTAGTACGAGAGAAAAAGGAAGAGAGGTTAAAACTTGACAAGTAGGTTCCACTGTTTCTACTGTTAGCCCTGTCGTCTCGAAAGAACAGACAGGATCAAAGTGACTTTTCTAGTATAACACTCAACACATCTATATATGTCTATACACTATTTCTATTCTATTTTTCCACCTCGTATTTCGGCATTTGTCATCTATTTTTTTTTTTCCACTTTCCCATCAAGAGATTAACTGTTAAGTGTACAAATATAACATACACATACACAGCAGAGAATGGGTCAACATGGACCACTTGAATTATTGATTCATAAAATGTTATAGTGTTCATTCACTGTATAAAAAAATCAACAAACAATTTCCCATGCAACAAATACCGGATTTTTTCATTACTCCCCAAAATAATATTCTTTCATTTATTAATTCATATTTCATCTCGCTCTCATATATATTTTTATTTGACTCAAAATTTCTTCACAATAAATACAAACACATGAGCAAATGTGTGGTTTCGCATTAGACAGAAAATTCATTTCTATTTATAACACACGAAAATTAAATAATTCAAGTGATGAGCTTTATATATTTGTATGGAATTGGGGCGGGGAACTGTACTAATTAGGACAATATGCGGGAAATTCACGTGGGTGCTTTGTTCCAATTTCATCGTGCATATATCCGTTTATATCGCACAATTAATATACACATACATATACAAGAGCCACACCACACGTTTCTAGGTATAGAACCAGTCATATATACACATTGGGGGTTATAAATATATCAGCGACAGAGTGAATTGGCGACAACCAAAGGGTTAAAACCCTCTTACACATCGATTTATATATACATATATTTATATATATATATATATATATAATTTCGTTCATCAGTCAAGGGCGTTGTCGCGTGAACGTATGCATAGCTATATCGCGAGCGGCAAATTCACGGGGGTCACGATGCTTTACTGCGCACTACTACCTGTTCGCATTGAGGCAGTTTGTCATTAGAGCAAAAGACGTGCATTTTCATTATATATGTGAATTTGTTGGTGCTTATATGCATGCGTGTATGTAAGAAACCACCACACCGAGCATTCATTCACTGTGACTAAGACGAACATTGTGTGTGCATACATTTCACCCGTCGCAAATGTATTTACACGTTTGCACTTGTCCGCCGTCGTTTTTCAACGACGCGCGAACTAAAGAGCCATTTCATGAGTGTAGTCCCGGGCGTATATGGGGAGTTTATTTTTCCCTCTTTTTTTTTTCATGACAATTGGTATATATATATATATCGTTGAAAGCGAATATTACTGTTCGTGTATATTTTTGTGTAAGGGAGTTGGTGTATCTGTGTCTGGGTGTGTATTTTTATATAGAAAGAGATGATTCAAAGAGGATGACGCGAAAATCAAAAAGAACGATGCAACGCGAGGAATTGCATAATGTCTGTGTCTTGAATGAGCGTCGGATTTGTGTATGACAAAATTTTCCAAAGCCACGTTCATCTATTGAGCTTTGTATTTTTTTTTTTTCACTTTTATTATGATTATTTCGATTGGTCGGGTTTTTTTTCCGCTTCGCGCTTTATCCCTTGATTTTTATCATATTCGTTTCCCGTTTTGCTTTTTTATTGATATTGATCGTTGAAAATATCGTAATCGCGCTGGGCAATTTTCGACATATGATTTGTATACGTACAGAGAGTTTGTATGTGTATATGTTTATGTATAAATGAATGCCTAGGGTGGTTTTACCATTGGTGCTATCAAAAATGCGAATCGCTTTGTTATATGACTCATATGGATGCACACGATAGGTGTCGTGTGTTTAAATTCGAATGGATGATATTTCATCGCGATATATGGACGATTATGTTTGTGAAAATGTGAAGATGATCAGCTTTGTATGGTATAGGGAGAGTGGGACCTCATTTACAACAGTTCATGTATGAAAGTATTTTCAATTATAATTAATTCCAAAATGAAATGAAATTAGAATTATTGATGAGCAAAAAATATCGTGAAGAGAAGAAAAGGCGATGTAGAGAACAGACAATGGATGAATAAATATTGAGAATTTTGATTGTGCAACAATTTGGAAGGGAAGGTAAAAAAAACAAAAAATTACCTTGAGATGTCATCACATTTGACAATGATGTCTCAATCACTTTCATATGTACACAACATATTTCCACACTGTAATTCAGTCCCAGTGTTTTGATAAAAACGACGAGTCATTCGACAGTATTGCTATTGTTTTATTGTCAGATAAACCTCCATCTACCTGAAAAGATAAAAGATCGAGTGTAAGGATAATCACGCACTGTCTTCATTATACACTTGAACAATAATTGATTATTAATTCCTTTCTATTCATTTCATGCTTCGTCATGACTTGAATAGAGGTGTACCATTTCTATATGTCATGGTGAATATTTTTCTGTTAGATAAACAAGAGGTGCGATTGGATTTCTCGGTGAAGGACCTTCCAACAAGCTTCTATGCACATCTCTTTCTCAATTTACTCCTCTATTTCTCTTTCTCTTTGTCATCATTCACTAGCTCGCTTGGTTACACTTGCTCGTTACGGACGTCCGGGTTATGTGTATACCAACTCATTGCCGGAAGGTTCGTACAATTAGACAACGACAGAGAAAGCGATGCTGAGCAGTGTGTTTACTGAACGTGCGATGCCTATTAAGCTTTGTCTATAACTCGAGAGCACTGTGTGATATACCTACGTGTGTACTGCACTCAAAGTCCATTTCCGTTCGTTTCATATTTGTCTCTGTGCTGTATGTAGTCGACGGCTAATTCGTATAACAGCATACTAAATTTCGCATTTAAATATTTGATGATCATTCATCAGTTTAGTTAGCAATAGTGTTGACATTGTTTTTTTGTGAGTTGAATTTACCACTGATATCATCCAATTAATACATGTGCGGGTGTGCTAGTCGGGTCTTAGTGAAGTTATCCAAACACAAACTTAGGATATGTTAGTAAATTGACCAAATGCTAATTGAAGATGCAAACAAGTTCCTAATGATTAATCAGGATATGTTCAATTAGTCAGGTTGCTTTACGTACCAATTCTAAATTGAGGAAAGGCCCAGAGAGGGCCTTATTCATCCCCTACATTTCTTCTCAATGTTGTTACTCTTGATTGATTGATGCTCGTAATTTGTGATTGGAATTGCTATTGGTTAGCATAACTTGACGAGATGCTGGTTAATTTCTTCTATCTAGAAGTTGGTTAGTCGATGCTAAATATTCATCAAGAGCACACAATCGGTGATGATTTTTTTGAAATAGTGGAATCTATCATGTCTCTAATTGGGACCTACTAAAGTAGAATTATTGGCATCTGTGTTGACGTTGAAACACTCTTTTGTTTACACTGGATGCATAACCACTCCAATGTGTATCATATAATTCACAACTGATGCATGAAGTATATTCAATACTATCAAACTATGTATTCACAATAATTGATCATTATAGAAGTTTTGTTTCCTTTCGCGCGTTTATTGTTATGGATAATATAAGATATATATTGAAAGAAAAAAATTAATGATAGAAAAATAGAGCGTCAGTTGGTTCACCATCCATTGAACTAAGTTTGTGGAATGACTTTAACGATGTGGTGAAGAACTTTAATAATCTCAGTTATGAATATAAAATAATACTCTATGTAAAAAAATATATATATGAATATAAATGTGAAAGAGTGAAAAACAATATAATGAGAAATTTATCAGAAATATTCGCGGAAAAATATCCGTAATGAACACAGTAGTGTGAGAACTAGCTTTATAATAATATCATCGTCCACGAAAGATGATGAGACTGTCGCTTATTTGGCACTCTCGATTCTCCAGATCCTCTTATATATTCTCTTATTCACTCTCTCTCTCTCTCTCTCTTTACCCACCTTCATCTCTTCCAAGAAAACCAGACTAAAGTGGATTCTCTCAGATCGCTCCCGGCGCTTGAGTACATTTCGTGCAGAAAATAATATTGGCATCTTGGTACACGCGGACTAGGAGTTAGAGAAAGCGAGGAAGTATTCGTCTCACTAATGAAAGACGAAGATAGTGAAAAAGACAGAGACGATAGATGGTACAGAGTTCTCAGCAGCCGTAAAGTTTCTCACTTGGTTGGTGAACCGATACTTTGCTCAGTTATGATGTCAGTACGCAGTCGTGCAAGCTCTCTCCCTCTCTTTCTCTCTAACTCCCTGGTTTATCCCTCATTAAGCGTCATTCGTTTGTGGCCAACAAAGTTGGTAACGTGGCCCTTGCTTACTTCCCTCTACTCCTCAATATATATGTACGTATATTGCCGCAAGATACTATTACTCTCTGACTCATTCACTCTTTCCGTGTTACTCTCAGTGCACAGTTGCTGCTGGCCATAACTATTATTATTATATATTTTATACAGTTATGTATTGATCCACCTCTCGTGGTTCAAAGCCACGTGATAACAAGATCTCATAGATATTTTTCATTTATTGGATATTACCTTTGTTACCTCCATCGGTTGCAATTGATTTTTGTTCGTGTTATGCTGCTTCGTTATCTATTGTCCAGAATAGAATAGTGATACATTTTTATCTGTTACAATGGAAATATTATTATATTATTTTTAATGAGGTTGGATAACTTTTGAAGGGATTTTCTCGTGATTCGGTTGAGAAAAAAAAAAAAAAATAACACCATTCGTTACACTCACATTTTATTCATCTATATGGCTTTACTGGAACAAATACGTTGCGGGATTCAGTTGAGAAGCTGATATAACTTGGAGGTCATAAAGGTTTATAGTCGAGCACGTACAGGTTCAAAAGTGACCATCGAAAACTTTCAATGCGTTTTTCTTGAACCTATGTTTTTCAAACTCGTTGACATGATTTCTTGAAAACTAAAGGATCGATTGACTTCAAATAAGTTCCATTCACTTCGTATTTGCTTTCTCCATAGTCTATATATTCAAGATTGGAACGATTGGAAATCTTTACTCTCTTTTTGAAAACATTAAAATTTAATAAATGAATGTTAAAACTCACATGTACTCAATAGCAATAAATAATTATACTTCACTCTCTCATTGCACGTATGTATTGCAATATCCGGATATCAATTTTATTCTATTTTCTCTATTATAGTGATATATACTATTTATAAATACATACTTGTATAAACACATGCATTTTTTTTTTACGCCATTTTTTTTGCACTCATGCACGGTAATTATTTCCGTTCCAAAATGTCTACATAAGTTGCGTATATATTTTACATTCACATCAGAATGTGCTGAGGTATATGTTTATATATATATATATATATATATATACACGATGGGGCCGAGTGATTGTCGTTGACTTGTTCGTAAGTTTATCGCGCGATGCAGATGGCCTTCTCTCTCGTTTCACAGTGCGTGTGACTATCCTTCACGTTCTGCTTCCGTTCCCGCAGGTGTCTCAATGTTAGTATACGTATATACACATGTATATTAAGACCCTCCTTCGTTGATTCTATAGGCCCACAAATTTACCATCTCTTTCTCCCACTTAAAGTGATGGACTTTAAGTCGTCTTCATTCGAAGTAAATGAAAATATATGTGTGTATAAAAAAGAATGGGGACTTATATATCGTCGCGCACCGTTGCGATCGTGAATATATATAGTACAGGAGTTAACCAATCCCGTGGCTTCTTGTCAAACGCCATTTTGTTTACATGATATCACCCTTACAATGAAGTATGCATAAAAAAATGAATATATGCGCGTGTATGTACAGGTTTATACAGGTATAATGGTTCAATCCCATATTAGAGGCGTGTCGTTTGTCTTAATTATATGCGACAATTGTGCCCAGGTGGTATATAGAGTTATGAGAGTGTGGTAATACACTACTCTCGTTGAATGTTTCAGCGAATGTGCACTGTTTAATATACAGTGAGACGAGAGAGTGTTCGTGTACCCAAACAACGTGCAAAGAGAAGAAAAAAAAAAAAAAATCAAGATCAGCAACTGACTGCTACAGAGTTGGCTTTTCACACCGGAAATGCGCAACAGCGAGAAATATAATTGTGAGAGTTTAAAAATATATTCGCATTATGGCAAGCAATTTTTTTTTTTTTTTTTTTTTTTCATACATTTATTTCAATTTATTTTATTTATTTTTATACTTTTTATGTCATGGTTATGTGAAAGGTGTACGACGTGTACAATTAGTTAGTTCCAAGTAGTGAATAAAGCTGTGTTATTTATCAGATAAATCTTTTGTTGTTCATTCAATTATATCAATGTCATAAAATTCAGAAAAAATAAATAATAAATTGATATTAAATTTGTGGGAATATTTTGTCGACGTTTCAATACTCTGATTTAGAAAATAAAATGTAACAAGTACCTTTGATTCTTAAAAAATCCGGCATTCAATCACTCCTTTTATATATGTATGAATATTCTCATGCATTATATATGCGTGGAAATAAATTTGCAACATATACATATGTATATATTCAAGCAAGTATCTGTATACATGCAATGGGCGAATGGCGCGTGAGGTAAAAACATCTTCGGGTGTTGTGCGTCCGCGGAACTTGGCAGTTGCATTATTACCGTCGCGAATACCATAGCTAAATAACCCATTATAAATTCATTGAGAGAAGCGTGCGCCGCCACATGCAGAAGAAGATAGTGAAAACGAGAGGAAAGAAAAAGATATTATTGTATATACATACATATACATTTACTGTTTTATTGCGGTAGCAACGGTAGACGTTTGCATTTGCAATATATGCGCGTTCATGCCGTGTACATCAAAGTATATATATATGCACGGCGTGTTCTCTATCACTCCCTCATCATTTACCATCAGTGAGATCTATACAGAGGTAATTAAATTTACACTATTGCGGCGGTACACTTTGTCGCGTGGGAAATAATTTGCGATACTTGTATACATTGTGAAGTGTGTTTATTTGACTGAGATAAATATACTTGTTTGATTGTTTTTGGGAAATATTAATTGGTTGGAAAACTGAAGCCTTTGGTGTCAAAAGCAGCAAGTATATCATGGAAGAATTGAATTTGAATTATAACGTGAATAAAATTGTGTTTAATGAATATAATGATACGGTTGTGTACAATGGGATTCAATCACTATCAACATGCAGCTTCTATATCAATCGTATGTTTATTATTAATAATTGATATATCACAATTTGAAAAAGGATATGACGGGTTTTAGGTGCAATGTTACATGTGATAATATATCAATATTTAATATTGTTATTTTATTTTTATATTCAATAATATACTTCAGATTAATTATAAATGTAAAGAAATTGAGACATACTTTTCGTGATAACAATTATTAAACTCTTGTCTCGGTGTATTAACGTATATCTAAATCATATCATCAATTCTCGCTTGTTTTACCCCACTTCATAAATTTTATTCCACGATAAAAATGAATAAGTGGAATAAGTATTTTAAAAAATATGAAAAAGTATATATTATATATTATATTTGTATATATATATTTGTTGCTGCCACACGAGTGAAGAGAATGCCAAGGTGTATCATCCGCGCATTTTGTATTCGCAATATTTCATATCCACTCACTGCGAATGAAAATTAATCATAAAAATAACGATCCGAAAGGGGGCGCACGGGACGAATAAATTTTCGTAGCGCTCGCCGTGTCGGATTCTCTCTCGAACGCATATTTATTCTTTTCCCACTGACTCCACATATACATATATATACAGATATTTTCGAATATTTTTCGCCTCTATATATTATCACAGACTCGCAATTTTATACATCTATATAAAGCCATGATTTTTACTATTTTATATTTCCTTATTATTCCCAAAGAAATACATTCGTGTCTCGCGAATTCACGCGTTGGACTTATACTATATACACTATCACCATTTCTTTTCCAACATCCATATCTTTGCACACTATTCTACCACCCCATCGTCGTCGCCACTGTGCACGCAAGACACTTTTAACTTTCAAAGTTTATCTTTCTTACGGCTATATAGCTAAACCCCATCACTATTTCCTCCCTTAAAACGGAAAGGAAGTAGACGCGCGGGTGAAACAGGACGCGGTAAGAGTGTGCGCTTGGATAAAGCAAAGGCTTCACATTGTGAATATATAGGTTCGCACATATATATATATATATATATATATAATCATCATCTACTTCCTCGTACATCGTCTTTTCGTGGTCCAACATCGAGAGTTTGCCCCACAGTCGAGTTTTGACTTTTTGCTGTAACATTCACCACTAACTTTATGTGTATACTCCAAGTTGCATTATGAATACTGTGATTGCGCGAACGAAGGTATAGAGGAAGAGAAAAAGATGTTATATATATATAGTTGTATATATATATATATATATAATAATGAAATTTATATATGTATAAAAGCGGGTGGATGAGAAGTTGTTCGTCTGGTCATTTCTGAAACGGATGAAACCGCGAAAACTGGGTCATAGAGTTGTCGCATATAAAGGGTTGGCGACAAGCCCGAGTATGCATACAGTATATGTATATACTTTTGTACAACAGGATGTACTAGAGAGTGAGAGGATGAGAATAACCGAGGATGAGAGGCCCAGAGGCAAAAAGAGGAGAGTAGACAATGAGGGATAAAAGGAAATGCACCAGAGGGTCAACGAATCTCATGCCAGTATGAGAGAATGATGAAACGAAAATGTTACATATAAAGCCTCACGTGTCACGTTCATCAAGCTTTATTCGACATGTTCAATTCTTTATTCATTACATATAATTTATTTTGTTCTCTTTGTTGGATTATTATTATTATTATTGTTATATTCAAAGAGTATGTGCAGTTTGATTTTATTTATGTGAGTTGTGGAAGTGTGATTATCATATGGGATTGCTTGAGTTTTTTACAGTCGTGTTTCGGTGGAGAAAGAGTATTATATTAAATACTCAATATGCACTGCATTAAATTTATATCAAATATAATATGTCAAGATGTATTTCTGTTTATTATAATTGAAACGAGCTTTCTAGTGAAGCAGTTCTTCGGGGTTTGTTATTTTTTATTGGGTTTATTAAGTGGGAAAAAAAAAAATATCCGTTTTGTGAGCTGAAGTTTCAATTGAGAATATACAATATGACATGGGTCTGATAAAGACAAACATTCCACGAGTATATGTATGTAGGGTTCTGACGTTCGCCCTAGCAGAGTTTATTGACTGGAAGAAGGTCCTATGAATGTTAGTACCGTAAATATCCACCATCTGGAGCATGACCTCATATTATAGAAGCCTGGTTCCAATACACTTTGTCATTCACGTTTAGTAATACAGCAGACACATTTTAGATTGAGTTAGCTCTTGTAGGACCATCTTGAATGTTCACTGAACAGTAGCTTCACTGTGACATTGAAAATGTGGTATATTGAGATTACTATATTTTCTCAACCCTTCTAGTCGTTATTACAGCGTAGTTGTTAAGTACACTTTGAACGAATGTAAAATGGGGTGTGTCAATAAGTGAAGTTTTTGCCGGATATAATTCCTTCTGGTTGACCTGGATAGCAGCTCTCAATAGAGATAGGATCCTTTGGCGAACTATTATTTCTTGGAGAGAAATTGAAGAAGAGAATGGAAATGAAAAAGGAAGAATGAAATCATTTGTTTTTATTTACCATCACTTTAATATTATTTATGAAGGGGATATAATTTTTACTCAATGCAATATCACGTGAACGTTGTCATTATTATTCTTCACTTTGTATTGTATATTCACTTCACTTTATTTTGGCAATTTTTTTTTTTCCAAGTACATCATTCAGGATATACAAAAACATGTGTATGTGATTAATGATAATTACATATAAATATCGTAATCGTCATACTTAAAATGGTGAAAATTTAAATTGAATGCCAATATCTACCACATACCATTCATCATATCCCATTCATCAACGTTGTCATTGTAATCATTAATTACTTCATATATTTTGTCGTGCATCTACCTCCTGAAAGTTTTTAAATTGACAGACCCAAATTGACACATAAACAAAATTGATGATTAACGTCAAATTCATCTGTACAATTGTGACATTTCTTCGTTAAATTCTCTCGGCAATTTTTCTCTCTTCTGTCGGTATGTCCGATAAGAAGAGAGGAAAAAATAAAAAAAAAACTTTTTCCTTTATTTTACAATCATGAGAGAAAAAGAATTTAGGTGGGAGTGAAACAAAAGAAAAAGCGGAGGAGCAAGTCTTCTCGTGCGGTATTCACCCCTAATTGACGTGGGCCCCATCGCACACTCCACACATCCAATACGGCAGCTGACCGTCGTCCAACGAGTCTATACCTGTCGCATCATCAACTAACGACCTTTCTAAATCTTCGTTGCACAGACAACAGTGTCACACTGATATTCTCAGCTGATTCGACGTCTCCCCGTCACTGTCTCGGCATTTTCACATACAAATACGTTTATATACATACAAACACACACACAATCATTTATAAATGCACAGAACTTCGATTTATCTTCGTTTATTCTAGAGTGGAAGAATTGTTAGGCGTAAAACGATTTTTTTTTCATCATGATTATGTCAAACATTTCACATGTATATCAATACTATAAAATTGATTTGATCGTTTCTCTATATGTACATGTATTGTATACGTCTATATGTGTGTATATGCATAGTTAACAGTGCTGTTGAATTGTGCGCATTGTAAAAGTGAGTAAACAGAAAGCACACACAGTGCGAGCTAGAGTTTGTGAATTGATCGGAACGCAGTGTACAGTTGTATTGGCGACCATTCGAGGTTGATGCCACTGGTGTGGGACGCAATTTGAGAGCAATCGACTGAACGACACGCCGCAAATCAAACCCGTCTATAGTCCCCATTGCACCTCTATACTTCTACATATATATATATATATATATATACGCACACGCGTGATATATATACACAGGGTCGGCCAGAATTACTAGCATTGATAATGGTAGATTGCAGAGCTTGATTAAAATATAAATCTCTAAGAGATCGGACTCATCAAATGAATTATGCCTTTAAATGTGAATGTACAATAAATAATTAACTCGTGCATGAACTACAATACTAAAAACATTTGATATGAATACTAATATATTAACCCATAACAGTGCAATAAATATTTCATCGAAAGAGTAATTACATTAGTATCGTATTTATCAAATGAATGGGGACTTTTCGATTTTGAGTAAACTGATGATTTCGCACTTAATGGGTATATGAATTTTGGTACACCCTGTATATATACACATTCTCTATATATATCTTCAGTGTGTGTTTCTCTGTTATATATATCTTCCGCTTTTCGTATATACTCCTCGCTTTCTCTCTGCCTCTCGTTCCGAATTGGTGTATACCCGTGTGACAGCTGCTCCACCAATGCATCACCTCTCGCGTGCACATTACACCAACAGTTACTGTTAATTGAATCGATTGCTTTCAGATTGGCGGATGCTTTGGATATCCGTGATGCGTCAAAATCATCAGATTCATTCTATATAATGTCAACAAGTTCTGTATAGAATTATATTATTTTCGTATGTGTTGTTGAAATTTATATATATGGGAATATGTGGAATTTCGATATGAAGTTGTCTGACTGCATATATAATATTATTTTAGTTTATTTATGAGCTAGAACATGGTAAATGATTTTTGGTGGTAAAATATTATCATGTATAACGAGTATGGATTATTTCTATGGATAGAAATTACTAATTGTTTCTCATTAACACAATTGAACGTTCTATGTAATTATTTCGACAGTTAATCATCATTGAATTTAACTGGTATCATACTGTGTGTCGATGATTCGGGAATTCGTTTTCATTGATTCGAGAGTAGTGCATTATATACAATACACGGTTCACCACCCAATAATTAAGAGTCCGAATTTCATTATGGATAAAAGTTTTTTTTACTCCACAATCAATCAATTTGAGTCACCAATAATTGAAGTCTCGTGAAACAAATAACAACATCAACGTTAATTACTTGGGAATGAATAATTCGAATTTAATCTAGAACAATCATCATACACTTTTTTATTACTATTATTTATCTATGTATAACCTGATTATGAAATATAATATACCACATCACACTTTTTTCATTACACCTTTTATGTATTTGTATTTGTTTATGGATAATATTGTGAAATATTTGATGTGATTATGACCAACAATTTTTTGTTGAGTACGAAGAAAAACGTAATTCATGTTCTATATCCCTCGCCATCTATTTTTTCTATCTCTTCCTACTTCTCTTTTTCGTTTTCATTTACATTTCTTGTTAGCACGGGCTTTGTCACCAAAGTCCTCTCCCTCATGGCATGATGGCTTATATTTGCATAACATCACAGTGTGCAACAACTTTATGTCTCAGCAAGATAAAATGAGAATATTTCCTTTTCCTCTCAACTTTGTCCTCCATGTATTTATACTTTAATGAATTTTCTAATATATAAAAAATAATATATACTTTGTTTTGTTTACATTTGTTTATAATTCTATTTCTTTTTTGGTTTCTCATGTTTCAGATGCTAGAAGTGTAACGAGCAATCTCGACAAAATGAAGGCTTTAGTGAGATTGCATTTCTCGCTGGCACTAATACTGCAAGTGGTTGATATTGTCACTTGTCTTGAGTGGAAGAATAGTGCTGCATTGGACAATAATTTCTTGGTACTGTGGACACCAGGCGAAAGGGACATTGTGTTTGAAGTACAAGTGAAGACACAGGGTTACGTGGGTCTTGGATTCACCAGAGACGACAGACATGTTGGCGCGGACATGGTCATTGGTTGGGTCGATAATAATAGCCAAGTTCATCTTCAGGTGAGTTTTCAAAGAATGTCTTTTACGTGACGAGCACTGTGACGAGTGTGTATGGACTTGATGTATAGAGTGACTTGGATGAATAGTGTAGCATTAGACTTCAACAGTGGTGCTGTATAGGTATTCTGTCTTTTACACTTGCACAAACACACACAGAGTATATTCGTGACCTCTCCGACAGATCTCACTCCTTTATCTACAACTTTTTTTCTTGGTTCGCTGCCTCTTCGTTAAACTGGAGATGTTTCGATCTCGACACGTTGCGAGCACGTATTTCTGGAGAAATAAAGTTGGAAATTTACTCACAAACATATTTATATATCACGTGACCAGAGTCACATACTCATACTCGTCATTATTCGCTCTTTTAATATTGCGTTCAAAGATATTTACTTTTCAAATTTTTGCATAACTTTTGATAAAAGCAATCATTGATATGTTACGAATTCAAAGTTTCAGTCTGTCAATAGTATCATGACAAACAGTGTCAGCAGGTTTTTTTCATCATTGTCATATTAATATACAGTCATTTGTTAGTAATGAAAACGTCCAATAAGTGCGTATCAATTGTATCATATAATGATA
The DNA here is from genome assembly GCA_958496275.1 of Zele albiditarsus. NCBI lineage: Eukaryota > Metazoa > Arthropoda > Insecta > Hymenoptera > Braconidae > Zele > Zele albiditarsus. The sequence goes on from OY292408.1 coordinate 17,046,377, forward strand.
CTCATATTATTCTTTATTGACTACTGAATTTCGCAGCACGATGAATATTGTAATAAGCGATTCAAGAATACTTATCTACAGACAAGAGGGCGGTGAATAATGATAGTACTTAGTTGGTGAATAAGTAACGGGTGTCCAGTTTCCATCGTTGAAATCGAAGAGTTATCAATCATATATACCGCGATCGAGATCACGAGCGCTCTGTCATTATGTTCACTCGTCATTGTCGTTAAAAACACCCACCATACACCTCTAAGTATTTACATAAATATATTACCCACTTTCTCATCTCATTGTGTGTATACATACACTTTATTATATAGTGCGCAATTCTATAGTCCAGTAACGTTCGCAGTAAATTATATATTTATATATGTATACATTTTACAGTAAAATTTATTCAAGCTTACAATTCATTAACTGGTTATTTGAGATGGCTCTTTTGAATGAGAATTAACATTGTACGTATTTTCAATAGTAGAAAATTGGCCTTGTGTCTCCAATTCTTCTCCATCTCCTATTCTTTTCATTTATCATAAAATAGAAAAGATGTCATGGTAAGTATTGTGAAAACGCAATTTTCTTCTCCATCTCCGTAAGGACATATAATGCCCTTTGCTTGTCGTCTCTTCTTGTCGTCACAGAAAAGGCGACTTTGGAGATATATATATATGTGTGTGTGTGGCCATTGGAAGATGAGGAAGAAGCGAAAGAGTCGGGTGGTATAAAGTAAATGGGAATGGAAGTAAGTGGGTTGCCTTCTGTATACTTTACTTACATACAAAGGAAAGTGAATGGAAATGGAGCAATTAATTTGTTTTTTTTTTGTTTATGCGTTTTTGTTTCACTATTTCACTAATTCTGATACATTGTTCTTGGAGTTTTGCATATGTTTTCAGAAAATACAACAATATTGTATCTATTTTGAGATAATTCATGGAGACTTTGATAAAAATTAAATTCAGTATGATTTTTTGAATAATTTTCCATGGATTATTTTGACAAAGGGCAAAATGTGTTTGAATAATAACGATAAAATGATTCTTCAAGCGTCATGTCGTATCAACATTGAGTTATACAAGTTCTATCACGTATATCTTTGAATCTAATTGTTCAATTTCAAATGTTAACCATACAATTTCGACGGAGAAATTCCGTGTAATCGTATTGTGAACAAGACAATTTCGAAATATGATATTGTGCTACCGAAAAATGTGATTGTGTAGGGTCATGCTTCGAAAATTCGATTTGTCTCAGGAAAATTGCTTGGTCAACGGTGGTATAGTGAAAATGGAATTGAGGGAAAAATTGGAACCCTCAACCTGTCCAGTGCTTGGCTTTGATTTGTCCTTGATGCGCCTGGAAATTTTCTACTAGGGTAGAATTCCCTCGGTGTATCATTCAAGGTATTCACTGTATATCAGACAATAAACAGTTGAATCATTTGTAGTTTTTATCTATGAAGCTACAAAGATAATTGTGTCCAATTTTCAACACCTCATTATTGGATAAACCACAAAAAAATTCAATTAATTTCTGATGAAACACTTTGTTAACGAAACACAAATTAAAAATTGAAACATAGCGTAACACGAAAGCACACAAATTCGAGATGCGACAGACCTTTTCTCCCTACACATTACCGTCCTCTATATAAATATAAATATATATACTTTTCTTTATAATTTATATAATATATATATATGATCATGTATAGTAGATAGGATTGCTGATCGAATTCGTCTCGCGTGTCTGCAATTTTTCTACTAGAATCGTTGCACATCCGTTCTATAATGCATGCGCGGCAGTACTCTTGCAGTAGCGCAGCGGCAACAACGTACAACGTTCAACGTTCTTTCTATATCTAATCCCCTTTCAAGCGCCACTTATTCCCGAGCGCGCGTTCTCGTTCCGCCATGACCAATACAATATAACCAATGGTCAATGGCCTCAATGAATGAATGATTTTTTTTTATCATAGATCTCAATCTCATCAGAGTTGTCGTAGATCTTCCTTACTGCCTTTTTCTCTATATCGATATGCACTTCGATAATGTCCTAACGTTGGTTTATCAATATCTATGGTAGCGGAATAGCCACGGTCACTCTATATGTATAGTGATTGTGTCTCAACGTACTATTAGATCCAAGAATTTTTTATGACATGGGTTTGATGAGATGTAATTAGATATTTCATAGTAAATCAGTAGTGTGAATTTTTGTAGTTACGAAAAAAAAAAATGTCTTAATATTAACTCTCGTATCGTTTCAATGCCTTAGTTTTTTCACAATGTATACAATTATGTAGTTGTATATTTTGTATGCAATATATATTTAACATATGTCTTGCGGGGTTCGTTGAGTTTCAACCCACAATCCTTTGTCACTGTGTATATATATATGTGTGTGAGCCACACTCTGTTTAAACTTTTTGCTTCTTTGCAGATTACCGTTTCTTCCATTTTTTTTTTTTTTTTCCGTTTCTACTACACCCACTCAATACGATATATATGAGAGAATGGACGAAGAATGTATAGATGTATGTGTATGTAATGGATGTATTAGGGAAATAAAGGAAACAAAAAATTCGACGAGTATCTCTGGCTATCGTTAACTACACTTGCTATTTATTTTTTATTTCCATTCTTCGCCACTTCAATATGTTTTGCGCTCATTCTTTTATATTTTCTTTTTCTTCTATTCTGTGCTGCAAGTTGTTTTTGTTGTTAAATTCGAAACGGCGAATAATCGTGAGAACCAAACCAGCCAACGAATTTAATGCGACTCAGCTGAAACCTCTCAAACCGTACAGTGGGTTTAAATTTTAGTCTTCATTACACCACTCCCCGTTACTATCCTCTTTTTATATTCATTCATTTCCCTCTATGTTTGTATGAGCCGCGTTTGTTTCAATACTCGAGCTTCCATTGGCAATCAGAGTTTTGATTTATAGATATTTCCTTCCTGTTTTATTTTTTTTTTTGTTTCCGTTTCCAGTATACGTGATAAACATTTGTTTTTCAATAATTCATGAAGTTTTTCACGTTGAGCTGGATTGGCACACAGAATATTTTATAAATACGTTTCGAAGCTTATGCTTATTTTAGAAAAAAATACTTCGATTATTTTCGTTTAATTTCAATACATGTTCATGGATGGATTTAAATCTGTATTTTTAATTTTCTATTTTTCTATTTGCCAACGACTATATGTTGAAATGAAAATTAATATGAGGATAATAAAGAAAAAGAAGTAAATGAAATGGAGAGAGAATGAAAATTGAAATAAAAATCGTGGTGCATAAAAACGATTCAATGTAAGAGGAAAAATGCAGACGCAAACTGGGCGAAAATCCAATGGAATTTGCATGAAAAATTTCTGGAATTTGCTCCACGATATATGTCCGTATAATGTTCACGTAGGCATGTGTATTCTGTTGAAAGGTAGCAAGACATTGTGTAGTTTTTCTTCATAATAAATTTAATTTTCAGATTCCCACTTCGACCATTCATTTATGAGACAATTATTCACTTTTTTTTTTTCGTCTATATTTTTCAACAATTTGAAATCAATTCCGAATTATATAGTACATTTCGTTTATATCCTAGACATCTTCCCATCCTCAAATCTCGTATATTCCAATTTTCTATAATTCCAGCAATTTAAAACTCCAATAGGATATTAATCCCCAGTATATATGTATGCAATAAAATACTAGAATAAATCTCCAGATTTTTACTATATGCAACGTAATTTTGTCAAAGGTGAATCATTAACTACAATAATCGCAGCCATTAATTATTTTCTGAATTAAAATTCTCCTACAATCTAGTACAAAGAAAACGTAGCTTATTATATTGCCATCTAAATTGAACCCAACGCTCAACTGTAATAAAGAACAAAAATAAAAAATCAATCATTAAAAAATGTCAAACACAATTACAGTGCCAATAAAAAAGTATTGCCCCTAACAACATAAATATATTTCTCATTCTCAGCATGAAAAAAAAAATCTCGCCAATATTTACTCACACACATAACTAAATGTAGTCAGAAAAATTAAAAAGTGCAGAGATGTCGCATTGCCCATGGTATTCTGGTTCATTGTCCACCCACGATGTCCTCGAAGGTATATAAACTGGCTTCTCGTTAAGCTTGGTTATATGTTAATGTGTATCAGTACACACACAATATATATATAGTGTAACACACGTTATAACTGGTGCCCCGCGTGCTATAACCTCTAAACACGTATACGTTTCCCCTCCCATATAGAATGCATATAATGTCGATCGATATATCTCACGACATTCACATATAGTTGCACGATATTGTTTCGAAATTATATTTCAAAGTGAGAGCGAGAGAGTGTGTATTAGACGAGAAATAAATTTTCCACACAATTGACCAATGAGACACTCGATCTGGTATCGATCGACGATGCGCGTTTAATCTCGGAAGTTGCTTCACTTCACTCTCTCTCTCTCTCTCTCTCTCTCCTCCCTATCACTATCTCCCCCTATCTCTTTGCCCTCTATTCAGCTTCCTCTATACATTTCATCCGATCATCGAGTTCCGGCAGAATGTTACGAGTAATCGTCAGAGGAAATTTCTAATGGTGTAACATCGACGGATATCGGACGAGCAAGTGCCTTGTAAAGCAATAAATTTAACAGCCTCAACCTGTCTAATAGTAGCACAAAATACGGAAGAGTAATATAAGAATGAGACAAAAAAATGAGATGCACACGGACGTGCATTGGAATTAAACAAGAAATATTCTATATATATATTTTTGTTTCTATTACATCTTTAACTATCTCATGATTCTCGCTAGTAAATACTAAATTCAATACTGCGTTTTCTTATGTATCATGTTATGTATCATGGCAAATGACGTAATTTTACACTCCTCATAAACCATCCACCAAATATAGTTTGTTGAAATTCATGTATATCTACGTTAATAATATGCGCATTGCCACTTTTTACGTCAAATAAGAGACCAAGTAAGAGATTGTATTACTCGCGTATAGTATTATTTGCACAATGAGCACCGAGCGGAAAACCAATCTTTTCATGAAAACAACATGGAACGAAATATAAAAGGGATAAGTTTCATTTCACAATGTAAAATAATAAACGAAAAGATGACAAGAAAAATCTTGAGGATTTTGCTGAGAAGAATGATGAAGACACACAGTGTCTTATTTCTATGCAATATAAATTGTGAAATTAAAAACCACCAACAGAAATCAATAGTATCTTTTCACTATTACACAATTCATATACCTCTGGGTATGATAAAAAATTTCATTATTTTATATCTTGACATTTCAACAGAGAAAAAAAGAAAAACAAATAACAAAATTGTATTCTTCTCCGACGTTTGATTGATTATTTGAAATATATTTCACAGAAGCGTGCGCGCGCACGTGATAGAGGTGAGAAAAAGGATTTACCGAAAACAAAAAAAAAACAAAAAAATCCCCATAAAATTGCCATTCCAATCAGACACATATGCCATATACAAACACAAACGAACACACCGACGCACACTCGCATACTTTCACTAGTCACGTCCATCCGAGTATTTTTTTTTTTTCTCTTCATTCATTAGCACCCAATGAAAGAATTTAATCGAACGAGTATGTGTGTGTATATATGTGCGCCAATTAATCTGCAATTGTTTCGAGGGTGAATGATTTTGAAAGTGGACGGCACGAACAGAATGGAAATTTATATACCGCGAGAAAAAAAATTTTTACATAGCAGATAGATTTATATGTATACATAAGTGTACTACATAACCACACAGTCATTATGTTACTCTATGTATATATATTTATTTACTATGTATATATATATATAAGTGTTGCTATCACGACGTAAAACAATTCGCTCCAAGCGTCAGCGCGGTGAAATTAATTTGAACGATGTCGCGCGAAAGGCTCGTTTAGTTTTAACGAAAATCGATGTTTAATCACACGGCTCTCCATGCAATTGCTTCTATGTATACATATATATTTGTAGCTTAGTAGTTGCTGGAGCTCTCTCGCGTGCTGCGCTGCACCTTGTGCTATAGCTGTATAGAGGGAGGTCAAACATAGTGTCGGCGTCGAGACACGTTTCCTGCCATAATTTTCTCGTTGCGCTCCAATGGATTTATCGCGTTGGATAACGCTGATTTGATCATAAAATGTACGATCGCAAAATCACCTCTGTCGCGGGGATTGAACTGTATCAGCTAAATGGGCATACATGCATCATAAGCGTACAAATATATATATATATATATATTTTTGTATAATGGTACATAGCGGGAATCATACACTCGATATTTTGTGGCGTTATCATGGGACGCGACTATCCTGATAGTATCTCTTTACTCTGATCCAGTGACAAGACAAAAAGAATCACCATTTATTTGTTTATTTTTTTATTCCGTTTGGAGTTGAATAAAATTAATGGGGTTTTGATATTCATGTTGGTTTGTATTTTGTATCAACATTTAACATCATATTGGGGTGAGTTCGAAGTTTGGACACATTGAGAAAGCGAGAGAGAGAGAGTAATTTTTAAGAAGTTCTTTGAAAAAATAGAAAAAGAAACATACTTTTAGGCTTCTTTTGCATTTACTAAATATTTATTAGCAATGTGTGTGTGTATATTGTTTGAAAAATATATTGATTAGAACTGAATAATTATTTAGTTGAATATAAAAAAAAATATCCTGCATATGAACATATAGTGGATGTTCATTACAAGTTGGAACATATTTAACATAAATGCATACTAGACTGCAATGGTTCGAATCGTTCTGAATTGTAAGTTGTTATCAAACGATGAAAATAGAACGATCATGATCTGGAAACCATTACAGGAGGGATTGCGATTGCGGCTGATAGTACGTTAGTGTGTGAGGTTCACGAAGTAGAAGAGAGATTCAATGCAGTTTGTGTGCACTTATATACGTGAAGAGGAGAATAAAAAAAGAACGACTGAGGATTTTTACATCGTCGAAGTAGAGATGTGGAGCAATCATGAACGTGCTGCGTAAATCTCTGCAATCTATGGGATATTGTTCGACGAGGTGAATCGTTTTAACGAATGTTATATCAAACTTACACTAGATAGATATTGCAGAAAAAAAAAGAAACCCTTCATATTGTTTCAGTCTGAATATTTTATTCATTCTCTTTTATTCTATTTTGTTCTTTCATTTCATCTGTAAATTCTATTTTTCACAACCAATATTTTTTACAAATATATTTCTATAAATTTTATCATTGAGTGGTAGAAAATATCAACCCTCTCGTCCTAGGGAGAATTCGTAATGTCACTACAGTGTCCAAAGCATCGTTGACATTGTTTCTCCTGTAAAAACGAAGAAAAATGAAGAGAAAATATTTACAGATGTAATCGTCTTATAGCATACACTCACCATGTTGTAAGAAGGAAAAATTTCTGACATCTGAAGATTGTCTATACCGGAAATCGGAAGATTAAGATGCCTGAGTGGTGGATAAAGGTGAAGTGCTGTCTAAAAATAGTCCGTTTCTATCACTGTGAAAACCTACACAAAACACAGAAACTATTTTCTTCTTGTAGTATATAATTTTCACTACACATAGATCGCTTTTGTTTTCGTCTTTAAAAAAAAAAATAAAAGCATGAAATGAATCTCGTGCACTGTACAAGTAATGCCACGAGGGTTTATTTTAGTTTTAACTGATATGCATCGAGTAATAGTAAGTCTGGATAAAGGATCAAAATGTATACCAGCTTCTAACGACCCAGCTCAAAACCAAATGCAATCCTTACTGAGGAACAAGCTTACATGGAATGACACGCAGCAGGACTACAAGATGGTTCTAGACACAATATACTCAGTAGACAGTTTCCACACAATGCATATAGGAATATATATACAGATGATTGCGAATTGGAAGACTAGTTTGAGGGCGAAAGACGAGATCAGATATATCTGTGATATGGCGTATGTACAATGAAGGATTATACACTCGTGCACATATTCTTGTAATAAGTAGTATATCTAGATATACATAGGTATTGAGATTTAATTTCAGGTGCACCATACCTATCTTCTCTTCAATGACTAATATACCTATATCCATGTTTTCGACTGTAACAAGCATCCGTGTTAAGTCGACTTTGTCGAGTCAGCATTGCGATATAGTTTGTGGTGCTGCAGTTCTATATATTTGCTCTCGTTCACTATTTCTTCTTCTTCGCCGTTCGCTCGTTATCACGGTCGTTTTTTTTTTTCCAGGTAGTATTTCGGCCACTTCAAACATCACTGCACTACGGCAGCTATTGAGTGGTTTTCGCTATTTCACTTTCGCTTTCTCAGCTACTCTTCATCCATTTACCGTTGAGGTTTTATGTATTTTTTTTTTTTTTCACTACTATTACTTGTACTACTGCTGCTATATACTGTCAATTCTTGTCACTTCTTGAGAATGTGGAGTGTGTGTATCTGTCAGTGGTGTAGCCTTGACACGCTGCTCTTCATAAGAACGATTTTCGAAATAGTATTTCCTGTTCAAAGGAATATAATATGAAAAGGTTGAAAGAAATAATAATAAATAACACTGTTGGTGGGAATTATATCTTTATATAGAGTGTGCGAGTAAGGATGAAAAAGAGAAATTGAACACGTTGGCTTTTATATTCTTGGATGCAACTTCCGAGTTGGATAAGAATGTGTATAAGTTTCAGTGAGATTTTCACTGGGACGTTATCGAAACCACGAATCTCTCTGTTTCTTATGGCTTCTTTTTGTTTTGATGCTGGGTATAAAGTAGAGAACTGGAGGAAAAAAAAAAAATTAGAGAAAAGAAATAAAAAGAGGAATATAAGACAGGATTGTGTGATATAGAAGGTGGAGTGAAAGAAATTCTGGATAGAATTGTTCAAGTCTGTTCGTGGGTTTTTTTTATGCTCCAATATGTTTCTTCTGGTAAATTTCGTTTGATATTATTGCATGTGATATTTAATTATGAGATTTTCTCTCACTCTAGTTTATTTATTTGTGTTACTATGTTATTTTTGTGTTTGGTTGTTGAACATAATGTGCAGTGTAACGTGGTGATGTTTCCAAATTGCGGATGTGACAGTTCGATTTGGTGAATGTGTTATTACCATCTATCATCATCATGAAGACAGCTGGCGTCTTGGTCCCGTCTAGTATGCTGATACAGAACTAGAGCTGTCACCTTTAATCGATGCTCTAGAGTATCACATCGAATATCAAATTAGTTTCATTTGAGACTGAAGTGTAGAAATCGATGTAGGTGCTCTGTTGAAAGTTCATTCACAGAGAATGCTACTGTTGTCTTTCCAGTTTCTATTATTGTTGATTGACGATATCAAAGTTTCCGTTGGTTTGCTGATTCAATTACTTCTTCATATTTTTCAGTATACTATTGTCAGTCGAATTTACTCTTTCTATTATAGAGCTATTTATACTTTTAAAATTAGATTACTGAACACATTTTAACTTCTTTCTACTTCTTTTATCTCAATTGATCTTGATTTATTTTCCAATTCACTTCTATATTTCTGCATCGTCCATTCTCTCCTTCAAAGTTTGATTATATTTCTCGCCGGCAAATTGGTTGTGAATATGAGTAAAGGGAAGTATTTATATAGCGACCACCTCAGTCGCAGAACGACAATAAATTTTGCCAGGAGTCGAATACATATATTCACATATACCTTTTACATGTATGCACTGGGCCAAGTCGTCGCCAAGAGCTTCACCGTGATAGTGTTGTGGTGGTAGTAGTTGAGTTTCAGAGCATCAAGATTTGAGGAACCGACTACCGAGTACATAACCGACCAACCAACCAACCAATGTTTAACGTTCTCTTTCTTCACTCTTTCTTATCCTCCTGGCAATGCTTCACTGATACATAACCTTATATACCATGTATGTTATACTGCAGTCTATATATATATATATATACATATAAACCAGAAGCATTACATATATACTAGTGTATATCACTGTGTACATAGACAGTCAACTTGGGAAATAAAATGTATACATACAAGTGTGTGTATGCATAAGCGAATGGACCGACACTGAGATGCGCCTCATTTTCCAAGATTTATGATTGCAATGTGATGTACGCCGCATCCATTCGTGCTTCGCTTGAAATCTAGAAGTGATGGTAGCGAAAAGATATGGTCACCCAATGAAAATGAGATCTGGAGTGAAGGTGAATGTACGAGGGCTTTCAGACATAAAAGGAACGAGAAAATTAAAAATAGGCGAAACAAAAGAAAAATGTGAAATGAAAAATGATAGCTATGCGATTGCACGTTCATATTTCCCATATCACTTTTTCATTCATGTGTATATTTATATTAAAGAATGTTTGACAATATGTTTTTCACATGAATCAATTAATATTTCGAAATAATTTAATGAAACTTTCTTTCATATTTTTGTTATTTTTTAATGTCGTAATTTACTTATTATAACACAATCAATATCTCAAACTTTCTTGCCTTGCATCCCACAACTATCATTTAATTATTCATCATGTATCTATAAAATTTCCATGATTGAATATTATAATAACTAATATATTTATTGAATGATTACCTCAAACACCAAAATCATTCCTAAAATGTCACTGAAAAGAAATCAAAAAAATCTGAACACCAGTCCAGTAGTTTAATCCACTATCCAAACACATCTACATGATAAACATATACATAAATTCTTTTATTAGCTTAGTATAACCTGATGCTACGTATCGTTATTATTATTTCTCGAATGCGAATGAAAAGCGATAAAAAAAAAAGAGGTAGTAAGCCTATATAATTGTATAGAAAAAAAAAAGATTAAGAGTCTCCTGCGGTTCGATGCTCGGCTGCATATATACAATATATAAATAGTATGCGTAAATGTGTATCAACAATGATACATGGAGCTCGCGAGACTGCATAGAAAGAATACTTAAAGAGAGTGAGAAGGGAGGATAAGATGAAAAAAGAAAGAAGAAAAAAAAAAAAGGGTTTAAACTAGTTATGGTAATGAGACGATGCAATGATAGCTCTTTGCACGGGCCCACAGCTTTACTCTGCTCTGCTTGACTCTTTATATTGTGCCTCCTTCATCTCTTTCTCTTTCTCTAAACAGAGCTATGGCCGTGCACGAGAGAGACTTAAGTGTGCGCACAGCAATGATCTTCCCAGTTGTGTCCCCCTCGCTCGCCATTGCTCCTTTTTTTATTATATTCATCTGTTGGGTGTAACACACAACCATTATATTTGTGTGAGCCCACATAATCTGTGGTCCATGGTATTTTACCAGATGTGTGTATGAGTATCCATTGGTGAATATAAAAGCAAAGTATATATAATAGAATTTTGCTGCTCACTTTAAAATTGAGTCAATAATTTCATCTCACATGTTGGTCGTGTCTCTTTATTCGGAGCACGCACAAGAATATATATTGAATGGAAATATTATTATGTTTATGTATAAGACACATATTTATTAACATTTGCTTATGTTAAATTTTAAATGTAAATACCAACCGTTGAATAAATGCACTGGTAATACAGACGTATCAAGCTAGAGACCAAACGATTGTGGTCAATCACACGTGTGTATTGTGAAAAAAGGGGGATTTATAACGTCAAGTTTCATTTTTTTCTTACCTATTTTATTTAGCATTCATTGTCTGTTTTTTTTTTCTTTTCTTTTAATCTAAACTGACACGCCTCTTCATCGATCACTCGACGAAATGTCACGACGTCATCTTCACCTTTGATAGAAGTATATAATGTATGAAAATGTAGAGTTGAATGGTTATATATGTCTGTTGGCGTTGATATGTGATTGTTATTCGCGTGATTCATTCTATTATATACGATGTACATACCAAGGTGTTGATATTCGTTGTGAGAAAGGAGAAAAGAAAAAAAGATGATAATGATAAATATAAATTTAAAATGACGTTTAATCGATGATGAAACGATTTAGTATATGTGTATTTGATAGTGATGCACTGACGTCATTGTTCAATCGACTGAATTGAATGAATATGTGTGTTTATGTGTATATTTACTTGTATGTGAAGTATATAGGGAGGGTTGATGATGGTGAAAAGATAAAAGAAACACGATTGGAGATGTATATGAAATAAAAAGTGATGCTTGGAGCAAATGAACACATGAATTCTTCGAGCTATTCGGCAGGTTCACTCAAATTACCACTAATCGTTGCAAGTAGCCAGCGGACTTTAATTATACGCACACTTTTACGACAACGTCCACGATGCCGGCGGTCTGATGATACGCAGTGCAAATGTATATATGTAGTGCATATGTTCATGCAGGAGTGTGTGTTCGTTGAAACCGATAATAAAAACCCAAAGCGTATGTTGAGAAAGAAAAATGTCGATGTAACATTATGACGGTGAGCTGCGATATACAACGAAAGTATTAAAAATATATATTGCAAGTTATTTTGAAGATGCAGGTGTATGGTGTCTCAGTAGCATACATGATTTGTTTCGTCTTTTATGTATCGCAGCGGTTGGATTTTTTTCTTTTTTTCTTTGTTTGTTACTTCAGATTGGACGTGCGAAAAAAATTGTTTTGGTTCAGTTAATGAGACATCTTTTTTTGTTTATACCAATAACCATTTAATATATTGAATTCAATCAAATAATTTACAAGTTATTAATAATGATACTTGATGAATACAAAACAAAAGTGCTTCATTAATTTCAAATACTTGTATGAAATATATATGCTTATATATCTTATTAATTGGAAACATACAATGAATGTGCGATTTCTTCGCATGTCTGCCGACACACAAGTCACATGATAAATTGCTCGTTACATATATATATTATATTCCAAGAATTGGTGCGGGCGCGTCTCCCACGGCTCAACGACAAGCACGATGACAACGTACCGTGCTCGTGGTAATGAGCCGCAATAAGAGAACTCTGAGTAAGACATTGAGAATAAAAACAAAGATATCTCTTGACTCCATGAGCGCGATGCACTATTGCACAGGGTTCGTGCCAAGTCTGACCAAGTGACAAAAAATAATTGTGGCTATACTGTACATATAAATATAAACTCACACAGGATGCCGCTACAATCATGTCGGTATTGTATATATGAGGATAAAGAGACAAAATCGCACGATTTTTACACAGAGTTCCAGGAAGAATAGAAATATAACATTGAAACTTATAGTCAATAATTCATTCGCAACATTCTCATTTTTTTTTTACGTTATATATTGTTGATTGTGGAACAATAATTAAGTGCAGACACTTTTGTTTACTAAACGAAATGGTAAAATAGCATAATATTCTTCATATTATTATATTCTTCAGTATAGTAAGATTATTTTTACTGTAGTCAAGATTGTGGTATTCACTATGTATTCTTTGACCTGGAAGTACTTGGTTATTGCGATTTCTCAGTTTACACCCTCCGCACTATCTCACTTCAGGGAGAATGAACCATGGATTCTCCACATGTACATTTTTTTTTTCCTCTTTGCTCTCATACTTATCGTTGAATAGATTCTTGGGGATATGCGAGAAACGCGGTACGAGCAAAAGTTTCAAACGCTTTTTGTGTGTCGAGCGTGATATTATATCAAATATATATATATATATATACATTGCAATGATGCGATGACAATCCAGTGAATCGCAAGAATGGTTTTGAGTTTTGGATTTATAGTTTTCGCTTTCACACCACGCACACAAAGTCAGTGTATTGCTGAGTATAATATTTATCTTTTTTTTTTTGTATGTAGATATATATTTCAAAAATAATGTCCCACAATTTATTTTTGCCATGCGATAAAGCATGAGTGTTTATATACTGCGCAACATTGAGTGAACTCGCGTGTTTTTACGTGAAAGAAAAATAATACGATAACAATCTTTAATTTAATTTTTTATTAATTCTTTCTTCTTATCAAATTTTCATTGTTTCAATTTAACTCAACACCTCTGCTGTTTATAACGCATCATATTTCGCTAGATTGTAAAAATTTCATATATAAAATTACCCTTCATCATTGCACCATACACAACCAGTGAAATAGATAACGTCGAGTTTTTTATTACTAGCAAAGGCGAGCGCGCACAAAGTGTCATTTTTCCAAAGGTCCTTTTGGTCAAGTGTATATGTATATACATGTGAATAGAAATATTGCACCCTCTTGCGTTGATGCACCGTCTTTGTCTCCTTTGTCCTCCGTTTTATTCGATATCGGTATATACAGGGTGTATATGTATATAATCCAGGAACGCACCTTTGCCGAACTCCGTCGGAGCGAAATATATTAGCTCTATGAAAAATGTCAATATCAGAACTCGTAAAAACGTTTTACGCGAAAAACGACCGTTGAGGTGTATTTTTTGTATTTATATACATGTATATATGTATATTGATATATAAAGTGCATAGTATATATGTGTATAATATATATTATCAACTGCTCAATTGTCGTTTTGCGTTTATATTCTTTCACAGAGAATATAACGAGAAAATTCATCGGTTAATACTCGAAGAGAAATCGTCGAAATATTCTTCAGCCATTAGATATATAAATATATATATATATATATATATATTATAGGCAAATCGTTTTTCAATAATTGCTCTACGACGACAATGACGAAGAGAAAGTTTCTCAATAGACGATTTTTTTTTTTTTTTAGATTTAGAGTTTCTATAGCTGTCAAACCGCTATTCAATTTGTTGGCGTATTGATAAATTGCCTCAATGATTACGTCGTAAATTCATTAGTGCTACTGTTACGATGTCGTTTTAGTATAGATTGTATGTGTATGTAGTGTATATAGCTGTGTAAATTATGTGTCACAGATTGTTCTCTTGAGAATGTCACGTTACGGTTGTATTGTCGATATAATTGATTGACTTTAATGCCAGTTTTTATGTACATATATATATATATATATATATATATTGTGTAATTAACACTTCATTCTTCGTTTCGTTTATTGACGGCGTTTGTATATGTGTTGAAAGAATAGTTATGTTGTATGCTGTTATAAAGTTTAGTAGATATTAATCAACTATTTTTATTTCCTGTTATATTCTGATCAGTAATAAAAAGTCATTGAGAGTCTTGTTCATTAAGAAATTTGAATCGAAATTAGAATTTTATTGCGGGGGATTTGCATCAATATCTCACTAATCAGCTTTTTTTTTTTCATAAAGAAAGATTAAGATTAGAAATTACCTTTTTTCATTGATTTATAAACGCTCGAATATTAATTCTGATTAGAAATAAATATTTTTTTAGAATTTATCATCAAACCTCCCATTGAAATATTGATGATAATTATTCAAATTTTACAAATACATGTAGAGTGATTAAATTAATCGTACAATGATTCTAGAAATATAATTTCCTACCGATGAAAATGATAATTTAAAATAATTCCCACCGCTCTTTTTATTCATTCACGCATCAAAGGATCAATATATATATATATATATATATTTCCATTATATAATATATGTCGTACAACTTTGCAACATGTGTACAGAAAATTGTAGGTGACATGATATAATTTTTTTTTTTTTCACTCCCCATCAAAGAGAATGCAAAGTGACAGCTACAGTCTAGTGTATACCTATAGGTGTATTTCTTTTTTCACAGTTCAGAGAGTTCCCCAGGCGGGCACACACAGTTTCAACGTCATTAACGTTTATTTTCAAAACGACACCCGAGACACATTTACAAACCAACACACACGCATTCATATGCATATAGTATATATGAAGCACTTGTGCAACTCTTGATCGACACACACGGGACGTTTTATTTCATATATAAGCGTCTAAAGTCAACGACAAGAGTCGTGTATCTTTTTCTCTTATTTCCATTCTCGCACCTATATATATATATATATATACATACAGTAGAGGTATATAGGGATGGATAAAGCCCTCTGGGTGGTCGCCTATAATCCCTGACGTTTTATGGTTTGTAATATTCGCTTTCTCATTTTGATAAATCAATATTTTCGATTTCGTCTCTCATTGTGTCATTTATTGTTTCGTTTATGGACTTTAGTGTGTGTATATATATATATATAAACGATTTTTCTATGTTCATATGGTGTTGCATAACTGAAAATAAATTAATATATTCATGGGATAAATCATACGCCCACGCGTGAAATGTTTCACACATCAGTGGAGGGTCGGTGAGTAAAAAGAAATATGAAAAATAAAGGATGCATGGATTAATTTCGTAATTTCCAAAGAATAGAAATATGTGTGTGCGTGTGTATATGAATTGGTTTTTTTCTTTTTTGTTCAAAGTATTTTTAGTTCGAAATATATAGATAAATGTGTGGCCCCATCATCGCTACTGCTGATGCGCGTCTATAGAGGTGTTGGGTTCGTTCAAAAATTTCTCGCCACTTCCGAGGCGCCAGACCGTAACGGACGCATCAATTTTATTTGCCGAGAGAGACTATATATTGGAGTTGTTTGTTCGTGTTTATCGCGCCACGAGATCTCACTCTCTCACTCGTGATCTCCTTCTCGGATTTCCTAAAGTATCTTCTTCACCAATATATTTCTCTTTTTTTTTTTCTTTTTTTTTTCTGGTGTTTTTGGAATTCCTGTAAATTCATGTGTTATATGACTTTTGTTTCCTATGTTTTGCTTCATTTTTATTTGTTCTTTATTTTGTTTCGTTTCACCCTTTTCATCTTCTATCACGCACGCCTTGTAGCCGACGAATATATATATATGTGTGTGCGAGTGGGTGTGTGAGGAGCAAAGCAGAAAATTTTACCGCTCAATGAAACAGAGTCGTGGAAATAAGCAAAACATTTTCAAATTGTCGAGTAGAGACAAAAATCAGCTCAATGAATACTACGATTATTTATACATACAATTCAATTCGAATATCAACAGCTGCATACAACTTATTTTTATAAACAACCGAATTTAGATTCTCAATGTTTCATTGCGATAAATAATGCACGAAAAAAAATATCATAAATTCATTTGCAAAACAAAGTTTCCTGATGAATATCTTCCTTTTTATATTCACCACATAATTCGCAACATCGTCAGAACTTGAATGAATCATATTACAAAATTGAGCAATAAAAAAATCCGCACTCTCCCACAATTGACAACAATATAAAAATTATGTCACACACAATCGCTCATTTCATCATAAAACTATTTGTAACTCTGTCTCTCATATTTACTTTTATTAATACACACTTTAATAAAATGCGATATCATCTCTCTTATATTCTAACCACCAGTCACGATTAATGTCGCTGTCGCATTCGTTGTCGTCGTATTCGATGGCGGCAACGGCAGTAGCAGTTAGCATGCCGCCGAGGAGGCGGGTTTTATTTGGACAATTTAGAGCGGAAAGAAAACAATCGAGAATCAGATCGAGTCGAGTTGGCCCACTACAAAGACAATGACTATATATATATACATATAAATTCATGTGGTTATATATATATAGTGCATACCCGGTAGGATAGAGAGGCGTGCGACGGTTGGTATAGGCGGTGAAGGTGGACAGACGATAGTAGAAGAAGAGAACGCGAATGAGAATGAAAAATAAATGAAGAAAAAAAAAAAAGAAAATAAAGAATGATAGAAAAAAAAAAAAATTACACCGAAAAGCAAAGACAAGGAGGAACAGATGAGTACACATGAAGGTGGAGCGAAAGAGAACACAAGAGTGAAGAGATGGGACCCGTTATGGAAATGAGAAAGGGCCACCGCGCGTACAATGGAAGTTTTGGTCGTGCTGCCCGGGCCTGAATTTATAATCCCCCATAGCTCAGCGCTCCGTCCCACAATGATCCAAATATGTTTTCTGTATAACAAAACGCTTTCATAAATGTTTATCATTAATTTAAATATTATCTGATATATACGGGTGGTATTTGATGCATGGTGAAGCAAAAAAATGGAAGAAATATAAGAGAGAAAGAAATTAAAGACTGAGGAATTATTGGAGGGTGCGCGCTGTCATTTATCAGCATAGATATCATAAAAAATATTATATTACTCATATTGTATTGTGCACAGATGATATTAATCAATTTATGAATTGGAAATTGGTACAGGGAATTTTTCATTCAATATAAAAACCTGACTGAATTGCGAAAAAAAAAATTCGATATAAGCGGCTAAAAGTGTTATATGTAATTGGAACAGTATCAATATTAAATTCCATTTCAAACTCGTATTCTCTTTGTATATAAATAATTCCAAGATAACATTAATATGATTTAAACATTTCTCTACACTATCTTATACGATGTTTTATGTTATTGGTGTTCAGTTTCGCGTTGATGTTCCATAGGGAAACAGAATACGAAAGTGATGGAGAAACTGTGTGAGATCAAGAGAGATGGACCGTTGCTTGTGCCAAGGGAGAGTTAAACTGAAGCATCTCTTTGGCCTCACCTCGCCAATTACTCAAGTTCAGAGTTTGACCACTACACACCAGTTGTGTTTCACCTGGTGAATGTATATACACAGTTATATAGGGTTTGATGTATAGATAGTTGAGACAGTGTAAGACAAAGTGCAATACATGTATACTTACTGTATGTATTTAAGTCTCTGGAACTTCATCGCATGCGTATCCACATGAAGATCAACTATATATCCTTCATCCATTTGCAATAAGTTTTGTTTTTTTATTTCCAACTCTCAAGCAACACATATACATGTACCAATGTTTGCTGAAACTTTTTCTCGTTCAACTGAATTTTATATTTACCCTGAGGAATTTGTTGCAAAAAAAAAAAAAAAAAGAGTTGTTCACTGATACTTATGGTGGATTGGTACAGGAAAAATCAAATATTTATATTTGTTCACGAGGGAATGAAGGAAAGGGAGAGTTATACCAGTAAAATCGGTAGCCGTGTATCAAGAGAGTTTTATTCGTGTACTATGTATTTGTTTTGCCTTGAACCAAAACTTCATAAATCTATCCATTGTATTGTGTATATAAATTTATTTGTATTTATTGCACACAGTTTTGAAATTAAAGAAAATATATTCGGGATATTTACACATACAGTTTTATTGAGAATTGGAAATAGAAAATTATTCTTCATAAAAATCTGGGCAGTTTGTTGAACAACGGAATATGGATATACGATTTAGTGTATAAATTTATTCGTTTTCATTTCAGTAAATTTTTTTTATTAATTGCAAACTAAATTGTTTCAATTCAATGACTTATTTCCAACTTACAATCAATAACGTTTTGAAAAGTTGAATTTTAGTCATTGTTCTCTAACCTTGCTTTGATAACAGATAAAAAATAAATTTTCTTCTGAATTTATTCATCTATAATAAGAATGAATGTATAATTCACCCAAACTATTTACATAGCAGATATGTCTAAGCATATGTATGTGATAAATGCATAATTTTGAATATAATTATGAAATCCATTAATTTTTTTGTTGACCTGCCATCACGTATCAGTGATATAGTTGAAACCCTGACGACTATACTATTTATGTGATGCTGAGAGTGTAGAATAAGGCGGAAATTCTTGGAGCGCGGAATGTGCATTGCCGCGCAGACAAGTGTGGCTAAACGTCGCTCACGGATATATAACTCTTTTCCCCTTGGACCGCACACTTAAGCACATCTTTCACCTTCTCCTCATCATTGTATATGTGTATGTATATATATAGCATAAAGCGAGCTGATGGTTTGCCCGGAGGGACATAATGCCGCGGCTTCCAGGAGCACAGAACGAGATCTGTGGCAGCATGCGCAAACGATAAGAAACCGACGTGGAGAAATGCCGGCGCTTGTATCGTCAGAGCGTGATCCACTGGCTGCTTATATATATATATATGTGTGTGTGTAATATAAATATATATCATACTGTGTTGACGACCTCTGTGTGAAAGTGGACCCAGTCATCCTTTTTATTTTCTTATCTCTTCTACTTTATTGTTGCCCGCCGAATTACTATGAAAATCGTGACGTGCATTTTAAAGTGATGATAATTTTTTGTTAGCTGATGAGTTATCATTGTTTTTTTTTTCTTTTCTTTCATTTATGTTATGATATACGTATCAAACAAAAATTTGCTGCGTTGTGAAAGGTACTGTCATCAAGTATATATTTGCCCAGTTTAATATAATGTTATTTTTGTTTCATTTGTATAATGAAATTGTGATGGGAAATGGATTTTAATTTTTTATTACAGAGTATCATTGTGGAGAGACAAATATTTACTCGCGCAGTGTTTTATAATCTGTGACAATATTTAATTGTGAAATATTGTGACTTGGCCAAGTGAATTTTTGTGTTCATGTTTATTGTGCTGGATAGTAATTAGTCGTTTTATTTATTCTTGCATTGATGTTACATGAATAATGTAATTTGTTTCTAATTTGTGGAACCGCACTGCGGGCGTGTTCTCAACGCTTTTTATATTGCGACAGTTTTTCCTTCACAATTCTTCAACTTTTATTTTTATCATTTCACCAATTATAAAATCAATGACACGTGATTGCGAAATTCCAGTGTGCAATAATTTTCATTATTTTCCAAGTGAAATATAAAAATATGCCAGACTGGAACGTATTTTAATTTTTTTATATAAACATTCTGCTCTTCAAGACAATTATGAAAAAGAATTGAGAGTCAACAATCAAATTTGCATCCACCACCCGGAGCATAAACAATGAAATCAAGTTCACACTGATTTTAATCCAATTTATCGATTATTGAAATTTAATTAATCCCAGACGCATCTACATAACGCGTCAATTCTTGCTCCAGGCTCTATTTATATTCACCATAAAACATATATATATATATATATACATAATTTTCGTGCGTCACGTGAGATTTCAAATGCGCGACAAAAAAAAAACCCGCTGGGGTTTATATACAAAATGCATCGAATTATATATAGGGTGAGAGTGGTGCGACGAGGCAGAGAATGGAGGGTGAGAAAGAAGAGAAATTGAAGGGAGAGTTGATATGCTTTCAAGAGGCGACGAGACCCATAACACGACCGCCGACGACGCGAAGCACTCAGTGTGTGCGAAAGGATGATCGTGCACGCGTGAATCTAAGAGGGAATCGAGAGTTCCTTGATGCGTGATGCCGGTATACGACGCATTCACCTGCTCCGCGTATATATATACATTTAAATGTATGTGTGTGGTGAGATTATATTATCGTGTAATGATGTCTCGTCAGAGAATAATCTTCCCTGATGTAATATACATGACAGCCAACCCCACTATATTCAATTTAAAAATGAATCTCCTCATTAATTGATATATACGCACATATAATGATTGGAATATTTATAGGGGAGAAAAATACGTAAGAAAGAAAAAGAATATCATGGAAAATATATTATTTTTTCTATCTGTAATATTTTAGACGCTTTATTCATTCACTCAACAATATGTAGAGTGTTATTATCAAATGAATATGTAGAGAGTGACGGGAAAGGTGGTATATGTATAAAGAACTCCCAACAATTTCAAGTCGATAATCGACATGAATAGGAGAACTATATCCGATAAAACATCTGCCAGTACCATTAGTTATTATTATTATATATATATATAAGTGGAAAAGAAATATATAAATGGGAGAAAAAAATAGTAGGAAGAGAGAAATCTCGTCAATTTAATGAGAAAAATCAGTCACTACTGTATCGCAGTAGGAATTATATGTGATTACGAGTGAATCCGAATGCCACATACGTGACAGAGACAAAAGAGAATCAGAGAATTAAAGGGATTGGTATATGTACTACTTGTACATTTATAATGAAAAAAAAAAAAAAAAACGAAGCGGAAATAGAGGGGTATATGTATGCAACTCGATAAATCGTTTAGTTCTTTATTCACATATTCTACGTGCATTCAATGCAGGGATATCGATTTTAAAGTGTCCATAATGTGGTGATAGCAAGATTCATCGTGCCACCCTAACTTTATTTCTCCTTTTCTTTCCCTTTCCATTCTTCTTTTAACCCACTGCTATATACTTCGTGCCATCATCGCGATAACTTTCACCATCGTTTTCACAGAATGGAATATAAATTATTGATATATCTCATCGCGCGAATTCAAAGTTGTTATGTATAATATAAAGTGCTTCAATGTGACGAGGAAGAAGTGGGTTGCAAATTTTTTTTTTTCCCCACTGTATTAGTTCTCGTACTTTTTCACAATATCTCTATCTCTTTGTGACAGGTGTAAGTATACATAATATATGAACATAGATCTATAGGGTTGTATTTTGTTTTTGAAGTTTGCGTGTTTGTAACTTAATATTTATATTCGTACATGTTGAGAGTGAAAGAGAGTATCGATGATAACAATTTATGTATGCAAAGTAGTATGTCTGCTTTTATGTTCTTTATACACTGCTAAACACTGTAAATCAAGTGTTTTGAAAACATTCTATTTTTTATTTCCACCTTCGTAATAATGATAGACACTTTTTGAACACTTCATGACGTATCAATTTTTTTTTTATGATCGTTCTGTATTTTTTTACGCACTCTTAACGTGGATTCATTCCAAATATGATTTGAAAAGAGTATAAATTCATCGAAAAAAAACTGGCTAACGTAGTCATGTAGTAGGATGCAGAACATAATAAAATAAAAAAATTATAGGGTATTGAATAACGAGGTGATTGATAGGTAAACAAAACGTGCTTATCTCCATTTATTATCTGATGTGTTATTCATCTGTTCAATTATATTTATCGACCATTTGAATGCTGAATGGGAATAATAATACAGTTAAGGAGTTAATGCTGCTGTTTTTATTAGTAGTTGCAATAATTTCCTCATTACCAAGCGATACACAATTCATATTTTATTTTTTATGATTTATTTAGATATGGGATAACGTTAAAAAATGTCATGTAACAATAAGTGGAATTATTACAGTGCTAGTGATACTTCTTTTCTTCTATCATAACAACTATACATGTATCATTGCATATATAATCCATACATGTTTAGTACTGTATGTATATAGAAATATAGCGTTGATACATGCAAGTTATACCTATGAACAACGTCGCGTGTTGATAAATCGTGTCCGTACACGTATACGTGCGCCACCGTCTCGTCAGAGCATTTCGTTGTGCTTGTTGGTAATGTTATCACTTATCAATTTTATGTTTCTGCCAACGAGTAAGTTTATGGGTGTAAAGGCGAGAAGGAAAGATAGTTAGATAGAGAGAGAAAAATTGTCTATTAGCACATTGACTCCAAAGAATTTAGGTATAAAAATATGTCGATGAATCGACAAAAATTATAAGGAAAAATGTAGCTATCGTCCTAGTAAAAATCAAGACTATGATTCTCCCTAGATTTGTACACAAAAATTTCTACTCAGGTGGTCTGACTTTTTCATCTGGAATCCCCATTATCCTCAGACTTAATCCCTCACCGCATATGAAGCCATAGCTTCTGTAATTCATCATTTTTATTATTTAATTTTTCAATGTATTTAAAAAATACCAAAACAAATTTTAATTTAAATAGTGACGCTTTTTAGAATGACAAACACTTCTCTTCGTGTCTGTAATCTTTACTATTAGACAAATCGTTTTTTTCATGCATATTATTTATTCATAATGAAATAAAACTGCACAAATAATTCATACAATCGAGTGTTAATTTCAATTCAAATAATTAACACTCATTTCAACTGAATATTTTCTGTAACACGTGAACCTATTCATTTTTGTTTCTATCAAATAGTGGTTATTATTGCAACCGATTCACAAACCCAAAAATAAATACTCAATGCACAAATTTATGTATACTTGATACAATCTGTGCGTTGAAGTACTTAAGAGTCCTCTTCTGTAACCCGCATATGACAGACATACATGTGGGTAGATAAAAAAATCCTTTTGAATATTATTTTTTAACTTATATCAATCGCGAAATTGTCATTGATATCTATCAAATAGAAAGTAAGTAAATAAAATAGTGTATGCAGGATTGAGTGTCAAAGAAGATAAGTGAAACAGTGGGAGATAAAGATTTTTTATTTCATTCTTGAATATTCCATTCTTCGAATCGAGTTCGAGCATGTTTCCATACAGACAAACGGTCGATTATTCTTCGGCTTTCTCGGGCGGCAATCTGTGCACAGTATACGTGTATTATATACCCGTAGGATAAACGAGGCATTTGCATCGTATATATGCATGTATATGTATACATATAACAGTGCAAAAGAAAAGAGATGCAATTGGCTTCTCTATATGTATATACATACATATGAGACTGTCTTGCGTTCGTTTCTATATACCTTTTGCATTGGAGAATCAATTGTTGCTCTTGGGCGGACACAGGGGTAATTGGTATAATTGCATGCCATGAAGAATCAAGTGAATTTTATTATCCAACTAAAGATATACATGTATATATTACATACCAATGTGTATTGTGAGTAACATATATATATAAATATACCAGCAATTCGTTATGTGTTGTATTATATAGTTGCTTTAAGGAGAAATGCAATAACGATCTATGAGAGAAATTTTCAATTATAAAATTTGTGTGTATAAATAAATAGATTTGATGAAAAGGTGAAGTGTTCTTGGTTTTATGCAATGAGGGGAAAAGAATTTTGAATTGCCCAGACATTGAGTTGATTGATATTCTTTTTATTATGAAAAAGTATTTTGGACTGATTTTGAATGAAGTACGAAATGTCATTGCGTGTTGAATTTCAATGATAATAATTGTGGACCTCTTTGAAGACGTTCATGAAATGAGTTTGAACATAATAGTGAAAGATTTCTGATATTATAATATAGAATAAAATGAATTGAAATTATATTGAAGAATTGGCATAAAAGAATAAAGAGTCTTTATATAAATTCACCACGAAAGTAGTTCATTAATTTAAATTGCGCCATTGCTATCTTTATGGTTTCAATACATATTCTTTGTGACCTTTATGTGCTTATAATTCTTAGTGGAATCCTTTGAAACCTTTTTTTTTTTTTTCAATATTTCTTCATTTAATGATTTTCTTTTACAGTCGATTTTCTATTTGCCGTGAATTTTCTACTGCCGCAGCGATGGGGTGTGAGTGGTGCCTCCAATTCTTTATTCTTCTTTTTCTCTTGGTCATGTTTCTCTTTACCTTTCGGCCTCCATGGCCATAACATGGACGTGCGGGCGACATAATGCAAAACAATTATGCTCGAGGATATTTATGGGTCCGCAAAAGCGGAACGTTGCCGCCATGGTCCTGCAGCTTCACTTTTTCCATTCTCTCTTTTGCTCCCACATGTTTATACACTTTCTTCATCTCCCTTCCACACTGCATCATGTTCTTGTTCGTACCTGTATGTATTATATGTATTATATATATAGGTGTAATACCCATCTCACTCTCACTGGCACATACCTCGATTTTTGCACGACCAACGACTATGTGTCGCGAATCGGGTGTGAAACCATCGCGTGCATTCGCAGTAATAAACACGGCGTATATAGAGGTGGGAGATGAGGGAGGAATTGGAAAAGGGGACGCGAGCTAACCGTGGCGTGCCCAATTGTTTGCCGGGAACAATTTATGACTCGAATTCATCGAAATACATATAATATAAAAGAAGAAAAACATAAAAAAAAAGGACAAAAAACGAAATATAAAAGGGTGGAATAATTGTATATACTCATGGTTGATACTCGTTGTTTTCTCGAGAACAATGAGACGCACGGACAAACTGAATTTTATAGTTTCACTGGATTTTTGGGCGGATATATTTACATATGTATGTTTGTATGCATGCATGTATATATATAAAAAAAAATACGTAGGTTATAATATATACGTGGGAAGGTGTCGTCGAAAAATTCCAGTAGACTTGCTGGGTCACAGTTCAGAGTCCCTAACCTAACACACTGTCGTTATATATATATATTATGGATGGTGTTCAGATAGTTATACCCACTCTTATGGTGTCGATTATTTTAGGAGGGCCAAATTATTTAGTATATTGAAGTTGAAAAAATTTTTGCGACTAGTTTGGTATTTTCCAGACTAGTAGTTTTTGTTGTATTAAAATCCGGTATCCTGTATGAGAAAATCCCTGTCAAAATTATCCCCATGAAATATACCTGGGGGGAGAGAACAAAAATTCACCGTTAACATCAAAAAGTACTCAACACCGTGATAAACATTGCATTCCCAACACACGTATTACACATTTTCACTCACTCATCACTCATGCAATGGGCGCAGTAAAAAAAAAAATCGTACACTCACCCTTCACATAATACACCCCATTTTATGCTTCATCATTCACGTACCGCAAATGAAATGAGTTTTGAATTAAATCTCAATACAGTCTGCGATATCTTAATTAAAACTGAAATAATGTGATGAGGATGACAAACAAAATTAAAGTTTCTTACCACATCAAACAAATCATCTTCACATCGTCATCGTTATTGTTACTGTTATTATTGTTATTGTTGTTATGGTGTAGTCAGCTCTTCTTTTATATTATGCTCTTGTTTTTATTTTTTCTTCCTGAGTGTGAGCGACCTCGCGCCTTTCGCTTCTGGATAATTATATCGAGCGGCAGCCTGGAATCGCCGCGTTGCAAAAACTTGTCGTCGACCCTGAAACGGTGCAAACACACACGCCTTGCTTCCAGCTCTTTCTCGCTCGTTATATACTTCTCTTTACAATATATATATATATGTATACGTAGTCAAAGGTTATTGAGGTTTATACATGTATACATATATATTTTATATATGAAAAAAGTGTGTATGTATCTGTGTGCGCAATTGCTTGTTAAAAAAACGTCTGAATTTTATTTTTATTTTTCCATTACGATCATTTGATTTTGCTCTTCTTTACTTGGTGATGCGTGTTTTTCGCTGATTGCGAACTTCTTGCCCGAATGCATTTACCACCAACCGCTCGCGTTCACACTCTTTCTCCTTCATCCACTCTGTTTTTCTCTGTCTTTGGCTCGTTCTGATGAACGTAATTGAGTCATCACTTCATCGTGCTACACACGAAGTTGCATCAGTGACAAAACACTTTTGTCTTTTATCCAATGCACTTTTGTGATTGCGAGGTGAATTTTATTTTGGATTGAAATAGAAAATGTTGATGTAAATGTTTGTATGTTATTTGATGTGATATGAATTGAATTGATAAAGTTGACGAGATGGTAATTCGACATTTTTTAGTGCATGATTATTTTGTCATTCACTTTCAAAGTCTGAAACATTTTATTTGTGTTAAGGTGTAATAATATTGAATCAAAATCATGATCTTTGTTGCAAAATACCGTTTTATCCGACATAAAGTTATGCTATTAAAATACTCGTTCATTATTTGATGAACAATAAACTATTCCTCGACAACAAACTGTCTCCTTTGTAGCTATATTAACGTACTTCAAAGGAATCTTGACTGTCTTCTTAGACAACAGGTAGACAACTGAAGCATCGAGTATGCTCAGATTGACGTTAATAATAATTTCAAGTGCTTCCTAAATATGAAATACTCATGAACAATACAATACTGCATATTCCTCAAAGTCAAACGAATCCACCAATTGATTGTAAAAAAAAATCAATTATCTCTTTCAAATAAAAATTGTGTTTACAACATTTCGCAAAGTCATTTATCAACGTTCAACAAACCCGATTGAATACAACGGAACTATTTTCTCATTGGCATTATTCATAGATTGAATAAAAAATATTTAATATTGAATACAGCAGTTTGTTCAATCATGTGGAAAGTAATGATTAATCTAATGTCAAAAACTTACGGTTATTCAGTTCCGGTCATGACCACCATGTTTAATAAAAAATTTTACGATTCAATATGAATATTTATCAGGCATTTTCATCGACTTCACACAGTATTTACTTGAAACTCAATGATGTCTGAGCCTTGACCCATGTTGTCATGTTGGCTATCCACCATCAGCATCTTAAAATTAAATATTAAACAGACACGCAGGATTAATCTGCATTATATGTGACGCAATAGTCTATTAATTTCGCAACGTCTCATGTTCACGGTTGGACGAACGATATTCGAATGTATAGAGAATATATGTATACTATATAAATGCTTACCGGTTATTCGCTCTCGTGCGGTAATGATGACAAGGAAGAAGAATAATAAGAAGCCAGAGAAGCGCGAGAGAAGAATTCCGATGAGTTCATATACTTCCGCTATACACTATTAAATTTTTTTCTTTCGCAATTTATTTTTTATTTCTTATCCTTTATTCTTTTCTCTTTATATTATCATCGAGACACTCAATCTCTCGGTTAGACAAGAAAATAGAAGCGTAATTATATTATCATTGAAACTATTGCGGTGAATTAATTGAGGGCACGATTTAATTATACTTTTTTTTTATATTCTGTTTTTTTTTTCTTTCATTTTTATTGTAACTATAATTTAGGATAGAAGTTTTTATTTTGGTTGTTGAAAATATTGAGGTGATTAATGTCTTCCCCACGCCACATCCATGTTTATTAATTATTAGTTCAAGTTACTTGACATTGTTCGGGTTTTGTTTAATCGATTTTTGCTCTCGCATCGGCAATTTTTGAAGCAATTTTGAGTTTAAATTACCCTCAAATCATTGACTACAATAATTAACTGATATTTATTTAACCGACAATAAAAAAAGTCATGAAATAATTCTGTGTATGTTATAAACGATTTTTTTACTAATGTACACCAAGTAGTAACGAAATCAATTTGTTTGCAGAATAAATGTGAATTTAATCGATTTATAATATTGATCATTATAAAAGTTGGCACACGTACGTAAGTTTCGGAATTAAACAAAAATAGAAAGAGGTCGTATGGCGAATTTATGAAAGAGTAATTAATTAAGAATTGTAGAATAGACATGATAATTTTCCATAAAAAATCGAAATAAAAAGGACTTTCTCATTATTATCATGAGTAATCTCAAAAATTCTCAGACACAAAGCATTAACGAATTGATTCAGGAGTAAAAAAGAAAAAAAAATGCTCCATAATATTAAACGGTTGAGAAATGTATAAATAAAATACATATAGACATTTCACTTTTTATATGTATACAAACTCAATTTTTTTTATTCACGTTTGTTTTGTTTCATTGTATGCTTACAGGATCGGCACATGAAAGACTCCAATAGAGATCCGCAAATGGATTCTAGTCAGGATTACCACCTGCTGCTTGGTTACGAGAACAAAACTCACACGGTATTGCGATTTAGTCGACAATACGACACGTGCGATCCACGAGATCTCAAGATCACGGTAAGTGACTTTATACAAAGAGAAGAATCACTTTCATGTGAGTGTATTATACCCAATACACTTCGAATGAATATATGAATGGAATACACTTTTGCATTGAGATAGAAAAGAAAAGTTTATTTTACGTCTGTAGGTATATCTGAATATATATATTCATAACGTAGATGCTTACATCTTCTTCATGTTGGGAGTTTTAGAATTAGATTATTGCGCATATATCTACATATATATATATATTCACTAGCATTACTGCGGTAATAACCACTTTCCGGACTCGATCTGCTTGCTCGAGCACTCACGGGAAACATTTATATTTATGCAAGATAAAATACGTGACGGTATTACTGCTCCTGCGAATGACCGCGTTGAAGAGAAAGATTAAAAACCGACAAAAAAAAAAAAAGAAGAAAAACATTTCATAAGAAAATAAAAAAATAGGTATAAAATAAAATATATATACATATTCTGCAACAGGCAGTTCATTTTATCAATATTGAGTATTACAAGTGTTACATATATATTATATATATTATGTATATAAATAGACCTGTTATTATTGAATGGATACGTGAAAGAAAAGAATTCAATATATTAGTTGAGTGACTAATATTTTATTATCTGGGTTACGAATTTACAATCGATTGTGAAACTCTCGGTGTGTTTTCATGATTGTTAAAATTTTGGTTTCACATCCAATATTATATGAAAATTTCAGTGAATAATTGTACAGTTAAAATTCTGTAAAAATATCAGTGAGATAATGGTTATTGTAATTGGAAATTTTACTAAATTCTCACCAGGAAAAATATATTGAGAGATGATGGATAAAAGTGGAACATATTAAGGGGAAAAACTTGATAGAATTATTTAATTTTTTACCGAAAATAATTAACATTATCATATACTCAATAATTTATTATATATATTTGATAATTATAATATTCAATATGATCTTCTCCATCTTTAAATTTCCTGAATCAATTATTCTCAATCCCTATATTCAGATATCATACAATAAACTCCGGATTGCTTATTCTTATATATAATTACTCATTTCCATAAATATAAATTACTACAAAGATTAATCGCTTCCGTTACTAACAATATTACACCATTTCCCGTCACTTCATATAATGACACGTTCATGATTTGAAAAAAACTATCATCAACATTCAAGAATTATGCCACCGCACATTCACATCTTATCATACCTACCACAATAACACACAATATATCCTAGAATAAAATTGTGCACAAGCCTCCAAGCAACATTTTGTTAAATGAAAAACACACTCATATATATATATACACAAATATTTTGCCGACAGCCAAACAATTTCGTTGCGTCACGAATATATCTTCGCATATACATATATATTATATATATATACATTTCACTTACATTTCAATTCTTATTTTTTCTTCTACTTTCTCATCATGATCCAACCATACAACAGATTTGTATCCAATATGTTCACATGCATGTATATTTTTTTATTTAAAAATGAGTGAAAGAAAATCGTGTCGTCTTTTGTGTATGACACACGCAGTCATGTGACGGTTCAATGATATTTCTCATCGCGCATCTCTCAATCCAAAGCTTTTGCATGTTTATACCTGTACCCATGCATATTTGTTCATTCTCATTGCTCATACGTTATCTCGCTCTCACTGACTGCTAGCTCTGTTGGATTTCTCTCATACATCCTGTAGGTCACAAAGACATATGTAGAAGCATTGCCTGCGGGTATATACTTGATACATAATACATATACATATACGTATATGTATTTGTTTATACGATACCTGCATGTCATGATGCCTATATATTCACCGTGATTCAACTTACTGAGCATATCCGCAGTAGGTAAATTGGATCGTTTGTGAACGAGAGATCGATTTGCATTTTACGACTATTCAGTGGTTATGGATTATGAAGATACATATACATTTATAACTATACATATACTTGTATCTGATAGTTAACAAACTTATATGTATATATGTATGTATATCTGATGTGATTATACTTGTAATCATCAAACGATCGTCACGATTCATTTATTCTGACATGTAAAAATGTATGCCTGCTATGTATAATGTGTAAAATAATGATGTGGAATTATTGAGTTCGTGATTTCGAACGATGTGAGTTGAATTTTGTATAAGAGAATGGAGTATTGCACGGTGAATAATATCGAGGAATTATATTTATCCCAATTCGTGAGTAAAAAAATTATGTAAATAAGTTGAAATGCAAGATATTTAATGGCATGCATATTTCAGGAAAAATATTTCAAATCATATAATTTCTTTTTCAAGTGAAACTTTTTTTTTTTTTTACGAAAGGAATATTATAACAAAATAACATCTACATATTTAAATAAATTCTAAATCATCGATGCGTGCAAGTTGATGAAATTTGCCAAATCGATTCATCTTCCATTAACTCACATTTGTTTCAAGGAACCCGATTATTTTTCACGAGTATTATCTTGAACTAAATCCATCAATTCCTATCTAATCAATTACATGTATTGAAGTTTCACTATCGAATTCGATCCTTGATGCATTGGCAGGTGTGTCTTGTTATTTCGATAACAATCAAAACGCTATTATATATACTTATATGCATATAGATCAAGAAGTATCATCCTCACCCGTTCATGAGGAAGAAATTTATCTTTTTTATTTTTTATATTACTTGTATCTTTCGGGTTTCTCCCTTATTTTTTTTTTTCCCCCCCCTGTCTCTTTTATTATTCTTTTCGTTTTGTTTCCCGTTGCGATCGTCTCACAACTATAGAACAAAAATTTCTCGCCCGCGTTGGTTTATTGTATATATATATACGTGCATCTGACCACATGAGATCGTTGCGATATAATATTTCACCTTATTTTGTTTCCCCAACCGTCTACCGCATCTTTATATATACACTCAATCTCTTTTTTTTTTTTCCTCTATATCTTCATCTCCCTTTCTCGCTCTTTTTCTATTATCTCTTTTTCAATGGTATTCAACATTGAGTTTATAATATAGACAGGATATATCACTAAAACACCCGGCCTCACAACGTTACACATGAGTTGAGTCATCAACTGCTTTTTTTCCTCTTGTGGCCGTACAGTTTTATACAGAATGCGGGGAAAATAAAAATAAAAATAAAATAGAAATAAATGTGGAAGCTACTTGCGATTTTATCTATAAAAAGGACAAATAGCTTTGCGCTCATCCTATATATATATATATGTATTAGTTCACACGTCGCGGTCAGATGGCGCTGATATGATCGCGTGACGGATTCAAACGATCTTATTCACACTATACCGTATTTTCCGTGGCTTTTTCTTTTTTTTTCTCACTTATATTTGTTGTCTAGTTGAAATATCTATTCAAACATCACATCGCACCTGACCCGTATTCATTTTTATTCATCATTTTGCGTTTCAATCATTGTCATATTTATTGTTTTATCACTGATGTATATTTGTCATTGAATACGAACGTTTCTGTCATGAATATAAATTGGTATTTAAATATTCTGTAACGTGCATAATATATATTTATCTACTCTCGTTTATATAGTTATGAATTGTGATAAATATTCTCACTACGTGCGTAATAGCGATCTTATCATCGTCCATTTACCTAAATTTGTATCAACAAGAGGACAAAAAAAAAAAAAGACATTCTGATAACGACGTGACAATTTTAGTCCTTCGGGCTTTATCCGACAGACCGTCATTCATGATATGACAGAAATACTTTTGATCTATTGATAAAAGGTTTTAGCTGTTATAGTTGAATGACAGATGGGAATTTAACGTCAAATCATCGAATATTCAATACATATTACCTTGATGATACATACAAAATAGAACTGATATTATATTCAGATAAATATGTGGATTACTGTTTCTGGAAATGAATTGTTTGAACACTGATGTAATTTCCAATTGATACATTTATTCTTAACCTTTATATTAATAATATTGATGGCAAAGTGTCATATATGATTTGTATATGAATTATTTCATCGATATCAATTCTGAATTGATGTATATATTTCTTCAGTTCATTTAATTTCCAAAGATAATCTTCAAATTCACATTGTAGTTCGATTACAATTAACACAACAATCTAACAAGACTTGAGACGTCTTTTTAATAGCACAAAATCATTTTCGTTGTTGTATCAACGTACACGATATTCGAGTCTCGATATTTCATATTTCAGTATTCATCCGACGCTTTGTGAAGTTGTGTAAGCCTCTTAATATTATTACATTGAAGCACGCTACGGTTGAAGTACTTCATACAGTATATTTATACATTGTATATAACGCGAATATTCTTAAGCTGTTACATGCAAAGACATCTTAAGTCGACTTAAGGGAGTTTCTCACTTCTGCTTCTCACTTTCATCTAAAAAGTTCATCTATATTATTGATGGATATTTTAACTAACAAATAAATCAGTCAATATTATCATCTGCACAATAGAATTCCTTGTAATAATTTAATATTGAACACTACTGTAATTATATTTCATGTGCATACTGTAACATATTTATTTGTGTTATATCTTGATTTGAAAAATATTCTTTGATAGAGTAAAAAAATTCTATCGAGATAACAAATGTCGTTTCGATTTATTAGTCTCTTGTCGACTTCAAAAAACATTATAGCATGTAATAACATTTAAGTGGATTCAATTACTTTTGAACGCGCAAGAATTAACTGATGCACTATGAGCGCATCCATTGAGAGAAATATTGTAGGAATTATAACACTTTTATTCAAATATATATGTAAGACACTTGAAAAGTCTGTTCGTTTATCACAAGTTCAACTTATCCGTGCATAGACATGTATAAATATCAAACGAGGGCGCGCGTTTTATCAGATGGCCAGGTGAAGTTTGGTGCACCTTTGGAAACACAATGAAAAGCAAATAGAATTGGAAGTTTTGTGACGAAATATATATGTATATCTATACATATGTTTTATATAGCTACTTGGTGGCACGCGAGCTGAACAAGTGCTTTCGTCTGAACGCGAATATGTTCTTCAACTTTTAATTACGTCATTCGAGTACCATTTCCTGTACATGCACTTCTTGTTCTTGGGTTATCGCACCCTGTTAATGTATATTGGTGCATACATAAGTGAATAACTATATTCATGAATTGCGAATATAGTTGGTTATTAAAGTTTGGAATGTTTATTATGTGGATAATAATATTTTCATTATTGTATGATAACAACCAAGAGATAGAAAATTATAATGATATTATGGAAAGATGTGGAATTATTAGCTGTTGAATGTTGAACAAGTACTATTTTGAACGAGCAGTCTTCTTTTCAGGTTAATTGAAGTTCAGTTACAAGATCTCATGTTGTATAATATTCTAGTGACATAATACCCGTGAGCGTCGAGAAATTTCAAATTTATTTCTTCATTTTTAAAAATGAAAAAAACTTCTCACAACAGGGAAAAAAAAATTTTTCATCACACAATTTGAATTTTTTATTAATAATAGGAGAAAAAGTTACAAACTATAGACATTTGCATTAATACTGGATGGAATAAATATGCGAAATTCTGTAAGAATAATTTTAATTACATCTGAATTTTCCGTGTATCTTTCAAAAGGTAAATTCACAATATTACTTTAATCGAACGCGATTTGATGAGAACGTTGATATAATTAAACATTTAAAAAATTTTATTATTCTACAGCAGTAATTGGTAATCTTCTATCTTCATCATTGCATTGTGTTCATAATTGATTGACTAAATATGTCGCGAATGTATTCTCATAGAATATGTTATTTTAATAGTAGTTGAATGATTAACAAATAATCCTTTATATTGCGACAGAATATTCGTGAATAATCCAATTTACCAAAATGGTTGATTTGACGTGATATAATAGAATATGGATATTATCTCGTGTAATATAAAACATTGATGTTCATATCCTGTGTCCATCAACAGACTGGATAATGCATGAAATGTCGAAAGCCGTCACTCGTAATGCATATGACATACAGAGTCAGCACGTGAGAGATGGGTGGAAACTGACGCTGTGCTGTTGGATCAATATACATATATACCAATGTTGCTTCGGCATAGATCTATCTACATATACGTGTATATAAATATATACAGACACCAACGTGTTTACAAAACAGCCTACTAAAGGGATGATATGTTAATGAATAAAGTGAAAATTTATAAAATAATTTGGCTAATTACATTATGGTATAAATATCTGTAGTATATTTCAATTAGATAGAAATTATTAAATGGGAAATGAAGTGAGCATTTATTGATTAGAATTGGTAATCGAATATACTTCAGTATATTTCAATCAAATAATATATCAATTGTCATGTGGCCTCTTAATAAACGTAAATTTTCTCTCCAGAAATAATTTCAAAGTAACTAGAAATGTAACCCGGATAATTTTGATACATTATTCTTATCACAATGTAATGAAAATGAATACATAGGTCTGATTATATAAATGACAGACTCTACTGCGAATGGAAATGTGAAATAAAAATGTTCAAAGGCAATGCTGAATATAAAGCCGATTGGAAGATAGGTGTTAAGATAATTATATATATATCTATATGTGTACACATATTCTCGTGCAATTCTCTTTGAATTGAAATTGGTTCGCTGGCCCAGTTTCATTTCGATCGCATTCACAATACGGCAGGCATTCAGAGATATTTTAGTTTTATTAGAGCGCGTGAGTTTATAGGATATATAGTATACAAAGGGTAAAGCCTCTTTTCGTCTGGCAAATTGCACTCGCGTTACTTTCAAACAAGATTGTCATCTCAGCGCAATTCCTGGTGGATTTGCACGACGGGAAAATCGTATTTGCCAAACGTATTTCTTTGAATTACGACAAAACCTTTATGCACACGTATATATATATCTATTTATATTCAATGTGAATCAACGACATTTTAAAGTGAGAAAAAAGACTAATTTAATTTTCTTCCTTTTTGCTTTTCCTTTAAATGGAAGAAGAAAAAAAAAAAAAAAAAAATAGAAAATAACACAAATTGAAACAATAAAATGCTCGCACTTTACAATACAATGAATCCAACTTACGTAACGATTGTTCAAAGATATAAGTATCTTTCACAGTCTTACAATTGGTTAGAAATTCGAGAGCTGGCATTTACTTTGAAAAGTTTGGTTCGAGGGTGCCCCGTCACTATGTACCATTATAAGAAATATAGATATAGAGTCTCTAACATACATATCACTATTGTTTCTTCTGTTCTTCATTGTTTTTTTTTTTTTCCACCTCCTCCTCCTCTCTTGAATTTTCTTCATTGTTGAGAAATTTTTAGCTGAGAGCAAACTTTTCTACTTGACTCGAAGGCAACACTGGCTGAAAACTTTTTGTCTCCTGTTCTCTTTCACATTTTTATTCTCTACTTCTTTTAACCCCCTCATCACAATTGTGTATCGTTTCATCTTCTTGTTTAAATTTTCTTTATCTGTTTATATATTGACGAGAAAACTTGGAAATTGGGTGAAAAACTGTCACTGTGTCATTGTGATAATGGAAATTGGTGTGCTATTGGTGAATTGGCATATGGCCATGAAACATTATTATTTTGTATAATGAAAAACTATTAATATTCGATGTATAGAATGTAAAAGTGAATGAAAATATATAAAAGCAGCTGAACTTGACTTCGGTTATTTTAATTTAATGCTGGTACAGTAAACGCGAAATATAACTTCTAAACGGTGGAGTTTTCAATTAAAATTTTCCATTGTGTTATAACATCTGTCATCAGCATGAAAGTAATTCCCTTCATCTGATGTTGAATGAAAAACGATACATAAAAATTCATTGGTTTATTTTTATTATATCACTTCTACATCAGTTGATTCAACATTAATCAACAACTCGTTAGACAAAGAGTCTATGGAATAATCTTTGTTCTTTGTGCACAACTAAAATAAATAACAATCAAAATACAGTATTATCATTTACCACAGATTAAACAACCCTTTTATGTAATATTTCTTGTTTTGCCCTGTCAAAATTGTTCGCTACAATTAATGATAAATCCCATTCCCCCTGTGTTAAAATTTTGTGGACAGCGTGACATTTCTTTCACTTGAGATATACTTATTAGCTGAACTTCTGCAATTATGAAAGTGTTTTGAATTCATTTTTAATATAAACACACACATGAACCTATGATTTAAATGTCACTACCATGCGCTTGACTGCGGTTGTCGATACAGCACGTTATACACTATTTGGACAGCAAAGTTTGATTAAATTCCCCTATTTTACGAGCATGGACGCGCGTACATATACCTATACAATCTACACATAGTGGTGTAAGTAGTGTATAGATATAGAATTGTACATATAGGTATTGAACCCGCATGAATGTTGGCTGGACCAGTTTATTACGAAGAACGGATGGAGAAGCGGCACATATACATGTATATATAGGCACTGGTCGCACCGGTCTAGAGTCACTTGCTGCGGCTTCACTGATCCCAACTGGCACATATATATATATATATATATATAGTAACAATAGATATTGCACTATAACTATAGTTGCTGTTGAAGTACACTTAAGCCAAAGTCCTAACCTGAACCAAAGCCGTAAAAGAACATCCGATTTTGTGGTTCCTGCAGGACTGTTGCAAGATTCAATTTAACCATGTATATATAGGAATATTGTCTCAGATAAAAGCAATGATTTCTCCTTTTACTTCCTTGGTACCAAGAGGAGGAAGATAAGTTGATCCAAAATAATGTAATTGTAATTGGAAACTTAAAATAAAACTGTTAATGGAAATCACTCGATTCATCGATGGAAAATTTTGATTCGAGATACACTTTACTATTTTTATCGATTCATGTTGTATGTCGAGTCACTTCCAGTGTCAATATTGCCTTGGAGTAAATCAATGGGATTTGATTAAAAATCGTTTTTCTTTTACTGTGTACAGTTCCAACTCTATTATTAGCTTCCTTTGCTATATCCAACTACATATA
This sequence comes from Zele albiditarsus, assembly GCA_958496275.1. NCBI lineage: Eukaryota > Metazoa > Arthropoda > Insecta > Hymenoptera > Braconidae > Zele > Zele albiditarsus. The sequence goes on from OY292408.1 coordinate 17,084,840, forward strand.
AGTATATATATATATATATACTGTTGAAGTGCACGCTTACTATATGAAGTTCGATCTATATGTACAGACTGATGTACAAGAATATATAGTGTGCGATTATAAATATTTATACGAGAGGATATCAAAGGTATCGGTGTACGCCTATACACAGTGATGAAAGAGCTTCAATAGGCAGCCAGTGAAAATAATCATTTTAAATGAAGTCGAGAAGCGAATGAATAAAATCAAGAAGAAGATTTTTTTTCTGATATCGGTGGACTTTTAGAGGATATCAAAATTGTAGAATTATTTTCCAGGGTTGGACAATTGTTTATTTTTTTTTTTTCAATGTTACAACATTCTTAGAGACGTTATGTGATTCCGTTTGGATAATCAATTTCACTCTGCTCTCATATATTTTTAAAAGTACTTTCGCGTAAATAGAAAAGAAAAATAAATGTCCATGAGCAAATCAACAGAGAGCAGATGTCGAAGAGAAAACGACAAACATATTTCATTCGTAGTAAAAACTAGACTGCTATAAATCCTGCTCTTGCTCGTGTAGAAAAATTTAACATTCATTTTTTTTTTTTCGAACGATGACCATTTGTACATCGCAGTATATATTATCACAGTTTTCAATAGAAGTTTCATGTGGAAAAACAAGACAGTCTCATTGCAAACGCTTCCGATTGCAAGCTTATACATAAGTATACATATGTATCTGTATGTATCTATACATACACGAAAACTTTTCTCTCAGTTAGAACCTTTACATATAGTTATCGTCAAATGCTGACGAGAAACAACTTCACCAGAGTTTTATCGATAAAAAAATAACTCCAAGAGTTTGACCGCATGCAGATCTATTCACAGAAATGTGCAAACGTCATACTATAGTATACATACATATATATTCATTGTTCATACGAATTCCAACATCGATTTGTATTGCTATATATGCGTATCTACAATTATAGATAGTGAAAAAAAAAAAAAAACCATCCGTAACGAAATAACACAAATGAAACAGTTGAATGAACTGTGACTGTTACTTGTGAAATTAATACGCTGACTTTGAATTAATTATATTATTGTTCGATTAAAAACAAATGGAAAAGATTTTAGAAAATTAATTGATATGTTTACGAGGTAAAAAAATAATAGAATATAGTATACATGCTCGGAGAATATTTCTTTTTTAAATGAGATTCCTTTTATTTAACTAAAAAATATGACGTTTACACTGAACCACTTGTTTCTTATCATGATTAATAGGGAAATCTCATCCACGTTCTCAAATCTTTTTTTCTGATTGCATAAATAAATCGTCGATTCATTTTTTAATCGCGTTCTGCAATAAAAAATATTCCACTGAATCCACAAGACATGTTCACTACTGATACCAAATGAATATCAATGAAGAAAACAAGAGCAAATACAAAATTTTACACACTACATATTAAACTTTGAAAAAAAAGAAACTTTTAAAATTCCCCATTTTCATTTTTTTTCAAACCATTTTTACACACGAACACACCTCTAAAGTGTTATCGTCCCTTTCTTGCTTCTTTACCATTGGATGTGGATCAGAAATGAGGGCTTGTTCAGCCAAATACCCATATACATACAGGCATACGTAGATATATCCATATCTGTCTATGAATAGAAGAGAAGACACGACGTTGAAAACTACGACGACAAAGATTCTGATATACACTGGATCAGAAGAGACATCAGGAAATCTTTACTTTTACGTATACCCTTTAAGGTGTGCGCAAGTTAAACGAAGCCGTAATCCTGAGCAAATATCTCCGGATCAGCGATATAGTTTAACTAACTCGCGCGAAGCTTGAGGGGTAAAAAGACACTTGAAGCGTGATATAGAGAGATGGTGAATGTGAGACGACAATTTCTCAAGCGTTTCTTCGCCAAAAGTAATAGTGTGCATATACCAAATACGTATATATATTTTAGATATGTATTATCATCTGGTTCAAAGAAGAAACGCCCGCATGGTACATAAATATACGTATAAAGATGTGAAGCAATGTCGTTGGAGATATTCGTCGATCGGGATTAGTTGGCTCATCTTTCAATACGAATGGCGAATATTATTCTCCAAAACCCAATTTGGTATTGGGAGATACGATCGATATTGCACTCACGTCAGCGGGTCGTAAAATTGTGATGAAAAATCACGACTGGTGTGGATATCTCATTTTAGTTTGGAAATATCTTGGGAATTGGTTATATATACATAGAAAAATGTGAATGGATTGAGAGATGGAAAACACACCAAGTGGAACTGTGACTGAAAAGCGGAAGATGGAGACATTTGGTTGGTGGCATTTATATTTCAATACAATGAAATATTAATTTCTATATGCATTTGTAGAATAATATTTGGCATTGTCTACATAGATAACATAAATTATCACTTGTCTGTTATGGCAGTCATATCTATAAATTATCCTTTTATATGTTGTAAAAATATATTAAAGCGAGGAAATAGCTCAATGACACGCATGTATATCTATCGTGAAAATGGTTTTTTATCAACGTGTTTACAGTATTTTTTTTTTTTATCCATTTCCTCGCTGTCACACATTTATTTATTCTTTTTTTTTTTTTTTTAACGATGTCCATGCACACGAACTGCTCCATATATTTATATGAATATTGATATGAATATGTGAATGTACATATTAAAATAGTCGCTGCAATGAAACAGCACCACGTTATTTGTTATATGAATAAAAAGTTTTACATTACGTATTGGTAACAGAACTCAATTTTTCGAATACATTTGGGATATAGGTCCCAAGAGTATAATACTGAATCATTTAATTAAATGGAATAATTCCCAATCAATTTTATATCCACTGGAAATAACATTTTATGCATTTACATTACGAAAAATAGCAGTAATATTTCGGTTTTAAAAAAATTCACAAAGAAATTTATACATTCTTCAAATATATCAAAATATAATAATGAAATACAATAAAAGTAATTTAATCGACTTATAACTTAAATTAGATATTCTTTCATTCAATATAATGGAATTTGTACACAATGTCACATGATTTACAATAACATTGAGCTTACAGCTGATACTTTAATTAATTAATTAATTGAATAATTAATTGCTCGACTAATACCTGTATCATCAATTTCCCCATAAAACTCTCAACACATTGTAATAAAAACAAATAAGTTGTTCAGTAACAGCTAATAAGCATCTCGTGGAATAAACAGAAATTAGTTTCTCAGTGATGCATAACGTTCAGTTGAAAACGCGCTTGCGCGTGGCCGAATTTTACTCGCGAAGGCGATAACGACCTAACATCGACGAGTGGCGCCTTTGCGGTTGTGACGCAGTGGATAATAGAGCACAGAGGGTGAGACACAAGATGTGGTGTGAGCCATGATGACGAGGGTGTGCTTGAAATCCATATATATATATATGTTCACGTATTACGGCACAGAGACACTTCCGCTGCGCTGCGACATAAGGCCAAGCGAATATGTCGTAAGAACTATATACGTATGTATACAAGCGCGCGCGCCCATCCCTCGCGCTAAAAAGGGGGGTTTGGGTGTAGAGGTGGGGCCCAAGTGCTATACGTCAAGACAATAAGTGCCATTAAGATAACGCCCGAGCGGATAACCACCCTCGCATGAACCTCGCAGATCCGGTAATGGAGAATTCCATTTTACCCGAGGAGTTATTTTTACCGGCGCGTTAGAAACGTCGAGTATTCTTGCTTTTGGGACAATCCAATCTCCGGATTGTAGCCCCAGAATGAAAAAGAAAAAAAAGTAAAAAAAAGAACAGAAGAAAAAAAAAAATAATAAAAGTAGCGCGGATGTGGAAGTAGAAGGTACTGACGGTTAACTATCACGCAGACTTCCTCTTATCGTTCGTGGAAATAAAAAAAAAAAGCGCTGGAAAAAAAAAAGGGAAAAGAAGAAAGAGAAAACGGAAAAGAGAGAAGAAAAAATTGCTATCACGTTATATAAAGATACCTTTTGAGACATTTAATTTTCTGTATTGTCTGTGTATTTTCTTTTTCTTCGTTTATTTTCATCATGATTGCTTCATTCAGTCTGTCATAATGTACCACCTATCTGCCATTCATCATTGTTATTTTATCTTAGTTCAACGATGTTAATTGTACGTTAATTATTCTTTTCATTCAATTTTTCTATTGGAATTTCAATGAAAATTACGTTTGGTAGTACATAAATGATTGAAAGTAAATATATTTTATAGCGATAATGGTTTTAATGTAGAGGTTTTTATTTTATCTGATGGATCGTGAGAGAATGAAAAAATTGAATAAATAAATGAATAAATAAAAGGAAAAGAAGAAACAATGTATGAGCTATGAGAAGTGTATGAATGTGAAAAAAAAATTGATGTGAATTTGCCACGAACGACGAGTTCAATCTCAGGTTCTCTCATTTTTTCATATATAACTCCACTGTGCACACCTGCCACTAACCCACGCGGGAAACGAAAACTCGTTATTCGAAGAGATTCTCGTGGAGAACAGAATAACCCCTAGTCGAGCCCTTTCGTAATCTGTCTCGAATGAAATTCAATATTTGATCGAACATGTTGTCGCATTTTGCGTTTCACATTCGTTCTTTAAATGTATATTCTTATATTTATTCAGTGTAGAATTTTTTGGCACATCCAACAATGTACACATCAATTATCATCATTAAACATATATATATATGAAGTGCGAACATTCAATGAAAAAATAAAACTTTCAATAGTGACACAGAATTTTTTTCATCATTCATAGAAAAATGAAGCAGAAAAATGTATAACGAGAAAATTGATACTGAATTATATTTATTGAATTATTCGTTCATTCATTCAATGCAGTATTTTATTTTTGTTAAATGACAGAATTATTATTTTGAAGTGAAAGCAGAATTAATTTCACCAAAACCCTAGTCATTACGATAACGAAATGATTATAGCAACCGTGTTTAATTGCCAGTAACAAATTATTCGCTATCTATATTACCAAATTTTGCATTAGTCATCACATACAATAATTCAAATGTAATTTAAGGTCAAGTAGATACGTAAATTGAAATGAATGATTCATTTCATTGAAATAAACGCTGAGCTTGTTCTAATTAATTCAATCTTATTGATTAGAAGAAAATTATTCTCCCATGGAAAAAAAAAAAAGAAAAATTGTAACAATAACTCATTGAATAATTCCTCGACAAATCACACTGGATTACGTTCAACTAAATAATTCACTTTCATACAATGTGTACGAAAAAAAAAAAAAAAAAAAAGTTATCATCAATAGCACAATTTTATATTTGTTAATTCTCACAAAATATATCATGACAAACAAAAATAATGAATTTATTTTCATATCCGCCCACTCAATAAATTCAGCAGTTATAAATAACTCTATTGTTCTCTCACTATACGAAAGAAGAGTTAAAAAAGACAAGTACTTGTTGTCCCAATAACATTACTAAATAATAATTGCCCTACATCGATTACCAATGATACAATTAATAGTATTTCTGTGTGAAAGAGAAGAGAAATAACATTTTTTATCCAATTGATTCCGCTTGAATGGATATATACTCAATCCAATCGAAAGGGTTAGTTCACATATATTGAGAACGCTCTTAAAAACCAAATACATAGTTGTATATATATTTTATACATATTGAAAAGGATGAGGTTAAACGAGAGAATGAAAGGGTTTATATACAGAACGTGGGTCGAGCGTTAACGGTGCGATAATTCGCGGACGAATGAGAATCACGAGAGAGTGCTCTACTCACAATGTGCTCCGATAACAGGCGAAAGTGTCCTGTTACCTGTCGTCTCGATGATCGAGCGGCGTGTGGCCTCGAGAATAAATGTTCAATTCGAGTATCGGAGGTCGTATTCAAACCTCTCATACAATCGATTCCAAATATTATATACAGATATATGGATGTATATGTATCAAGGACGAATAAAAGCTCTCATATTTTTTGCGGACTATGCATCACGAAAAATGATGAAATATCATATGGATGTTTGGTGCGAAATATAAAATTGGAAGAAAAATATTTTTGAAGGCTCGGGAAGATACTTTTTTTTTAGTCAGTATAGTAATCCTATAAATTTTCTGGGGAACAGAAGCGGCTAAAGTTTACAACACACTCTATAATTTTTTACACCTGTCGTCTCCTCGTAAATATTGCTGTGTGAGTTCTCCCTGATTCCAACCTATTATCCACGTATATTATATTCCACTCATATGTTTCAGAATTATTCATTGAATTTTGAGCCCTCCAGTTTACACTTCCGTTTAATCGCCACTAAAATTGTTTGTTAATCGTTAATTTAATGAGAGAAACGATGCGCGATAGCAAAATGTCAGTTGGCAAAGTATTTAATTGCTTTTTAAAAGCAACACAACTTGCGATTCCTGTCTTATTATCTTTCTTATATACACACACATATATATATATAGCTATACTCAAACACACAACACGGAAGTATTGCTATTCAAGCATACCCTCTTTTGCATTCTCCTTAGGAATGTTCAATATTAGTTTTCCCTATCGAATTACGTGGCTATCCGGACTATGTCTCAGTTACTATATAATGTTCATCTCATTGAGACTATATACTGCTGAGATGGTGTATATATATACCGATAATGAGTGTATGTGGGTTTGTATTTATATATGTTCTTGTATATGAAGGGTTGAAGCAACGCTATTCGCTCAGCGCTTCAGTAACTGGCCTCGCCAGTTTACTCAACTCCAGCAATTAACAGCACCTCTGAAACCAAGCTGGCATCACGTACAGGGTTTTTTTTTATTTTTTCTCTCTTTATTTCTTTTTTTTTTTTCTACATTCTCTTTTTCACACTCCTCATTCTCCGTTTTTCAATGTATATGTGTATATACGATGTGTCTCACTCCATCATCGCTTGCCTGTAGCATTTTCCTCACTAGTTAGAGTACATATGGAAGATATATATTCTTATATAGGATATAAAGGTATATGGACTTTGTTAAACAAGTTTGCTGCTTTTTTATTTTTCATTCTCTATTATTCTTCTTATTCTTCTCTGTTATGTTTTAGTTAGAGCTGACTCGAACTTTTACATCAATGCCGTGTATGTTCACGGCAAAAAATAAAAATCATAGCTTTTTATCTGTTTGAAATACTTCTGGTGCTCGAAACCATACACTGGTCCATAACAAAGAACTCTATCAGAAGATTTTCTTTCTTTTTTCTTGTTTTTTTTTTCCTTTTGACCGGTTTTATTTTCTTCGCCTTTTTCTCGAGTCATTGACAGAACAAAGAACAAAAGTGACATATCGCTATGCGAATTGAATGAAATTCCGTCACGTCACGAGTGAAATAAAATGTTTGTTTCGTTTTTTTTTTTTTCATTTGGTTGTTGAAATATCATAGTGATGATTGAGATTTTTGAATCATATCTTTTGTAAAGGATAAACTGTTTTTGTTTTCGGTAGTTGATGAAGAGTATTTCAGTTCGACAGTGAGAAAAAAAAAAGAACATTGAGATCAACTATCATAAATTTTTACTTTTTACTCGTTTATCGATTCTTAACTGCAAATTATTTCGCAAATACCCTGGAAAAAAAAAAAAAACCTTGAACAACGTCTGCTACTTCAACCCAACAAATTTATAAATGTGAAAAAGCAAAGGGGAAAAAGGTGGACTGAGGATGACAGAGAAACTCTTGAATCCGTATAGTTGATTACATTCACTTCTTTACATACATAAAATACACACCCGAACAAGCCCTATATACATCAACCAACGCCACAAGCACGTTCAAGTTTCTCTTGGTCAATATAAATCTGTCTACCACGTGACCCGACAATTTGATTTCTCATACAACGTGCCAAGGAAAACCATCACACTGGTATATATCTATAACAAAATGCATTTCCTCAACTAAACTAACTGAAACGTATATCACCCCAGGGGACATTCACTTTCCGTACACAAACTTTAAACCATAATAAATAAGAAACACAAAAATAAAACAAACCAACTTATACAATAATAAAATTAACATTCAAAGATGTTGAATAATTGACAACCTTCTACCAGTAGAATATATTACGGAAATTAAATTCATATTCAATCAATAAATTCATAAATAATAAGATTGAGAAAAGAGTGGAGAGAGGTAAAGAAATAATTCTGTAAGATTGACATCATATTATCTTAAACGATGATAAAATATAAACGATTGTTGGTATGCAGTATAGACGCGATATCACGAAATGTCTCTCAATATGGGGTTATGGCAAACGTCGTACCTATTTCATTTCATATTGGAACTCTACTTCATCGGCTTTTGGCGTTGCCACTGCACTGAAAATGGTTCGATCGTTACGATCTAGGTCGCTTCCCTGAAGACAACGACCCCTCTACGGACACAGCCAAGTAAATGTCAGCCAATTGTCTCGGACGATCGAAATAAACGTCGTTGCATTATATCATATAGATATATGTGTATACAATGTATGTATGTATGTGTGTGTACAGTTAACATCGAGAAGGAGAGATAGAGTGATGTTAGTGGTGGTGTTCAATGTGCAACAATACTAACTAGCCCCGCTCACCAATATTGACAATACTCGCTTAACAAGCCTAATTACACGTCATTGTCGTCTATACGTTAATGGTGCTTGTCGCTATGAAGTTGCGATGACGTATCTCATGGGCGATCACGTGTATCTATATACCTGGTTTGATGAAGATAATACAAACGTCTATGTGGTGTGTATGTTAAATTAATCCCTGCTGTTATTCGAACGTTCATGAGACACAACGACCTGGTGAAAATGGTTGTGAAATTATCCAGATTCTAAACCGTTGTGGAATTTTATAATGACGTTGGTGTAGGAATTTTTGGACGAATGAGAGTATTAAAGGGTTGGACAAGGGAAAGAGTAGCTGTTGATAATAAGAAGTGCAACAAGTGCTTTGAAAATGGCGATAATCTGTTTGTAAAATGTTACTATAAAATCTGGGACTATTTTGATAATATTCCAGAGTGGGATGAATTGTGGAAAATTAATAATTTCATTAATTCGAATTGATTGAGTCTTAGTTAGTGTAAATATATGAAAAATTGCGTCTCCGAATATTTTTTATCAAGTAGATTTCAGAGTTGAGTAATTGTAATTATTAAACTTTGATTTTAAAGGGTGGTTAATTGATTTTCACATTATTTTATTGGACAATTTGGAGTTAACAAACATTTGATTATACAGTCAACTGAGTTTTTGTCTAAAGTATAACTATTCTCCGTAATAATTTATAATTTAAATCCTGTTCGCATTAAAATTATGTGGATAACATCATTATTGTGTGAACATGTATTCAAAATCCCAAACACAGTTACGTTAATTAGTATTGCTTCGAACTTATATTATCCTTCCTCAATGACTTCAATTATCGTTGACCTCCTGGGGATTAATACATTCATTTTATCTATCGTACTATACATATTGTACACTCCCCATTTCTATCATCAAATAGTATAAACCCTTGTACAATCAGATTTTACTGTCACTCTATAGGCTGTTGAGTTTATTATACCTCTCTCATTTGCTTCAATCTCAGTGAATTCAACTTTGCTTTATACTACATATATTGATCATCAAGAAAACGTGAATATAGAATTTAATGATGCATCCTGCAGCCCTCATCCTGATGGGATATTTTGCTTCTATATATATATATATATACGTACACGAGTTCTAAACGTGATGCACACTTCATACATTCAAATAATACTCAAGGGTATTCATCGTATTACTCACAGTGAGAACATGCCTCAAGAATAATTTTAGACTTTAGATAGCACGTGTGTCCATTCATTAAGAAACTATTGTGTACGAGCGAATATATACATACTATATTCCCTCATGAATTATTTAAGTGGTTTTATTTGATTGCACTTTAAAAGTCTATCATCGTCCACTATTCTGCACGCAAATAAAATAACTTCACACAAACTATTGTTTCCGGTGGGATTCATTTTGTCAAGAGTAATTGTTGAGGGGGGAATAACGAATTTATGAGGTAAAGAAGAGGGGAATGGAAGATCTATTTGTAGAAATATATGTGTATTCTTCATCATACTTTCCAAACTTTCTCTACTTTTTTTTCTATTCCATGAATATCAGGGACAAAATTGGGGGATAAATAGTTGGAATTCAGAGGGAAAAATTGGCGGTGGTTAATTCCGTTTTCTTCAGTGTGAAATAAACCAATGAAACTTCGTCTATTTTCGTGATTTCTATTCTTCGTTGTGTCAACTATTTATCGCATATGTATTTGTAAAATTGATAATTTATTCTGGAAAAATCTGTCGGTCTTTAGATCATTATTCTCAAGAAAATTAGCGTATTGTAATATTCATAGAGGTACATAATTTGATTGATTAAAATCAAATTTCTCTCTTCGTGTTTTCATCTTGAATATCAAAATTTCAATGGTTCATTTTAAAATAGATTAAAGTCGCAATAATTTTTTGCAAGCCCGAATTTGTGGATTGTAATTCTTTACCCCAGATTTTTTTCACCCTTACAAAATAATAAATGAATTATCCACCTCTATATTTCATATTTCCTACTTTGATACAACTTCATATAATTTTTTTTTTGTCGGTCTCATTTCTCTCTCCCTTATGTACAAACATAATCAATCATTTGATCGATGTAAATAACATGAATAGACAATTATTCATTCATTCAATCAATATTATATACAAATACTTACGTTTCTATCAGCAGTTAGTTATTGGTGACTTGTTAGGTCGATAGTGCGGGGTTTCATCTTGTATATATATACAATATATCGTAGAAATCATTGCACGCGACTCTATATTTATCTCACCCTCTTGTTCCCTCTTTCAGGATGTTCGCTCTTATGACTTATGCAGCCTTTCCGATATTGGAATAACGCCAAATCCATTGGAATCGGGTGATTTTATGTATACATATACATAGAGGATGTTTTATACATAGATATAAATATATAAGAAATGTGTACGATAAAATTTTTCTGATTCTTGCCCGGTTTACCAGTTGCCGGAGCACAGCGGATTTCCGCTTTTATTTGCTTTCAGTAAATAGCAAAAGGCATATGACAGTGTAACCGTTGGATATAAATGTGTATATTGAACGAACTCCATGGCATAGTTTTATTTTTCGTATGGAAAAAAACATGCAGTAGTAGCTTATGCCGCATTTTATTTATTCATATTTTTATGAATATTTATTTCTGTCTATGAATGTTTTGATGTAGCTTTTTTTTATATCTGTATTTGCTGATATTATCGAGAAGTTTGTAAGAAAATAATATTAACTGTTTTCATCTGTATTTATTTTTGTTTGATATCCAATACTTAGATGTAACTAACAGGTTTATTCTTGTTTTGATGTTTCAGAATGATACAATGCAGGTTGTTTGGCAGTATCATGTGGAGGAACCTCTGTCTGCGGCAGGAGTACTTCCGCCTCACGGTGCGGTTCGTGGCTCTCGACCTCTTTATCTTGTTCAACGAGACTCGCAACCGAAGCGTGCACCGCGGAATCATGAAGTGCCACCGACTTTAAAAACATGGGACGTCTTGAATCAACAGGTAAAAGAATAGAAGTACAATTACTCAAACAATATTGGTTTTTATTGAGACTACTTCGCTTTTATATGTGTACTGGACACCTTTTATTGTTGAATTATCCAGTTGAATATCACAGGGATTGTGGTGATCACAACGAGTGTAGTTATGGTCAGAATTATCGGAAAAAATAATGAATAGAAATTCGTAAAATAGCGATATTTAGGGGAAAAAAAAAGAAATGTACAATTCATTAGTGAAGGGCAACAAAAGTTTATAATTAAAAAAATAAATCAAAACCAACATATAATACTTTTCTATGCATGCTAAATATATTTTTATTTGTACTTCTATTTAAATTCCACGTATATAACAAACAAAATACTGCTAAATAAAATACGAGTAAGCAAATTTCATTCGCTATTTTTATTTTCTCGCTCGAGCTTTTACGAGATAAAAGCGCAGCCGTGACACCGCAGTGATTCGGAACGTGACGTGAATCGCAGAGTATTTTCCTCGCAATAATCTTTACGTGAAATCTGCGCCACTTAAACTTTTGTGCGATGTCGCAATTATGCCGGGATTCTGGAAGCCGTGTGTACAGAAAATATATATTTTACTTTACTCTCCCATTTCACATTTGCATTTTCATGTATACATACAATCCAAAAATATACGTACATATAAATATATATTTACTATTGAATCTGTACAATATTGCAGCAGCAATATTGACAAAGTACACTACTATGCAATAATAAACAAAACAATTTTCAATCACGGTATTTTCCCGCAGACAATAGTTAGTCGTAAACATGTTTCTGCGAATATAATATCGATATAACACAGTAAAACACGCGAATTGAATTATTATCTCCCCTGTGATGATTCGTGTTCGATGAATTCACATATAAATATATGAACACTATAAACTGTATATGTATGCATTATATATTGCTATTTGATTGCGTGCGTTGTCACAACCGTGATTCGTTGAAAAGAATTCTTGTTAATCTACCAATCTACAATTATTCGAGGGGGAAAAAAAAAAAAAAGAAACAATAATAGTGCTTAGCTTGTGTTGTTAATAATTTTTTTTCTCTTCACATCGGTAATTATTTATAGATATGATTTAAACGATAGCGATTATTTTATATAAAGCAATAGTTTGCTTTCGAAGTCTTCTAAAAAATATGCCGAAAAAGTTAAAAGTAATTTATTTTTCATAGAACGAAATTAAAAAATCAAAATGGTATTTTTTTCTAACACCAGATATCTACACTGTGCATCCTTCACTGCTCTTTGCGCCGAAAACAATATTTTTTTTTCCCATTCCTGAATAAATTAACAAAATTCAATGTTTTCATGATCAAAGTGACGATGATGTTGTACACACACACACACACACGCGCACATGTCACATGTCACATACGTGGAAGCAAAGTAAAATGGGCAATAGAGAACTGCGATTGCGAAACGCAAAGTGCGCACCACCGATAATTGAATTCTAGCATCGATATTTGGCTTTCCGGTGCCGTGAACATCTCGTTTGGATAAATTCACTCGTTTGAGACTGCTATATATATATATATATATATATATATATATATATATATATATATATATTGATGCATCGCGCGCGACGACTCGACCAACGAATGATATTTGTACAAGCACGTCCAGCATTAATCGAGCAAAATAGCTCTACTCTGATGGACGTATAACGAATTTATCTGTAACGCAATAGAAAAAAAAAATATAATTTAATAGAAAGGAAAAAAAATGTAAAACGTATTTGACCAATATTGTTTTTTTTTTTTTTTTCGTGTCCACATTTTCACATCAAACAAAATTTCATTGATTTTATTTCAGGTGAAATTGCCTATGGGACAGGACACGCTGTTGTGGTGTCGAGTCGTTGAAATGCCGAGCATTACACGAAAACATCATGTCGTCAAGGTGAGTTATTTGTTATTCAATAAAATCATTACATTAACAGAAAAAATGTACAAATAGATAAGCGGAAAATTAAAATATATTTTTCGCACGTTTTATTGGTTGAAAATGGATTCTGATTTTATAACCCTCTTTTACGGGCTACTAATTTTCAAGATCCTGCGAATTTTGCGCTTAGCGCTCGCGTCAAAGTTGAAGAGATACTTTGAAAGTCACTCGCATAGTTTCAGTTAGCCGTATTATATATAAACTGAAAGTCGGCAACTATCCGGATCGCGAACGCGATTGAACGTGACTGAACTACAAAATGAAATTGCATCGTGTTCTATACGACTGTCGGGGAAATGAAAAAGAATGAAATGAGGGGGTTGAAAGGTGTGTGTATATATATATACATAGAAGTGCGACTGAGACTGATGGAAAAGAGAGAAGACACACAGTGATCATAGAATGAATGAGAAGAAGAACATAAAAATTTATTCGATCAACGTCCAAATGCCGTTACCATATATCATTCAGTTATCGTGACTATTATTAAGGGAAAATATATCCCGAGCGGGGTAGTGAAAGCTGAATTTTTTTCGCATTCTCTCAATAGATACGTTTGCTCCACAAAATGTTCACCAGAAAATTTCGTATTGCTATTCTGAAAACAGACATTGGTGGAAAATTCTAAATGATTCACAGCAAGTTTGAACACGTTTATCTCAAAACGGTTTTACCATACTGCTGCCAACGATATCTTGGAAATGGCTGGTACTATTTGATTGAAATTCTGCATCATATTATCTAATCTTTCATATAACCGTATCTTTCTTTTTTCTTTTATTTTTTGTGCCGAAGTTGAATTTTTATTGCCACAAGGAAAAACCAATTTTACGGTAAAAATTTCGCTGTTTCACGTTCATATGTCGGCGTACCTTTTCTGACATCAATATCTCCGGAAAATGCTGCGTAAGAAACTAGATATTTTAATATACTCAAACTGTTTTTCATATTGAACATATTCTCTTTCTTATTCAAATAATTTTAAAAATATCTACGAATAAATAAACAATATACAATCCGAATTATTGAATTTGAGCGTTTAAAGTTTACAATTAGTATATTCGGGAGTTTCTTCGGTATTATATTTTACCTTAATATTCCCACTGCAGTAATTTAAAGAGATAATCGTGATATATGATAATTCAACCCTTAACAACTTTTGTTTGTTTTTTGTCTTGCAGTATGAGCCAGTCATTCAACCAGGATATGAGCCCTATTTACACCATATGACGTTATACGAGTGTCGCGGTAGAGATTCAGACTTAGAAGCCGCAGCGAGAATGAACGGAAGTGCTTGTTATGAGCCAAGTGCACCGTCGCTTCAATGTACCGCAATCGCCGCAACGTGGAGCTTGGGTTCTGAGGTAAGTTACCTTCATTATGAACATTATATTACTCCTTTAATATGTATACTTTCCACAAAGTGCGTTTAACTTTGTTGAAGCTTTGAACTGAATACAATGGAAATTTTCCACTGTCATTCTATTCAGTTTTGTTTTGTGGTTAATGAGTTGAATATTTGGATTCTCATTATCATTTATTTTCTATCTTCCTTGGATCTTTTATGATACCTGCATAGAATAATTTATACAAATCGATATGAAGATTGCTGAATACATGTAGGGTGATAATTCTAGAAATTGCGACTAATGCATACTGATGAAAGCTACACAAACCGCAAAACCCAAACACTCCCACAAATTGAACACCATCACATTGGAAACGTGAGTTCCGTGCGAAGACACGACGACGTCTTCGTGCAACCACACGCGACTATCGTGCCATGTCCAATATAATCAAGATGTCATTGTCAATCCATTCAATCGTGGTTAATTTGATATTTTTTCAAAGACGAAATTGTGATAGGATTGGTTAATTAAGTTTTCGTTTTATATTATTCGATTTGTAACTTTTTTGAACATTGCTTTCATGATGAAATTTCGAATACTGTATTCTATATATAGAATAAAAACTATAGTTGTCGATTATTGTAACGAACATAAATTGATGTGTCCTGCTGAATTTTCTGCGTGCATCGTAAAAATTGCGCCACGAAAAATAAATCAGTACCACCAACTTCAATGACAACAAGTTGCAAGAAATGAGACTTGATTATGCAATAATATGATGGAAGCAGTTGTCAAACTTCCATATAATATAGCGGAATAAATTTTAATTATCATGATATATAATTGTTCATCAATTTTTTTTTTTTTTTTCTATAAAATGACTTTTTTCTGACATTGATATGTCATGAATACAAAAAATGTTCATTACGTTTTTATATTTTTTCTTTCAGGGTTTCAATTATCCGCCCGAGGCTGGATATGCATTAGACCCAAATACCGGTCCACGTTATTACATGCTCGAGACCCACTACACAAATCCTATGCTAGACAACTTTATCAGTGACAGTTCTGGGTTGAGATTGCTATATACCGATCAGCTGCGCATTCATGATGCCGGTATTCTCAGTGTTGGCATCGATCCCAACTGGCGTCATATTATACCGCCAGGTCAGCGTGAGGTCGTATCGGAAGGTCACTGCGTTGCAGATTGTACGGGTCAAACAATTCCGGAATCAGGCGTCAACATGTTTGCTGTCATCATGCACACCCATCAACTTGGCAGAAAGGTCAGATTGCGGCAAATTCGAGCCAGCGAAGAACTTCCGCCAATTGCATCTGATACCAATTACGATCCCAATTATCAGGAATATAGGAAACTTCAACGACCTGTTAAAGTTTTTCCAGTAAGTTATTGACGATAGATATTGTTGAGTTGAAGTTTTCAAATATCATATATATCAATTGCTACCTAATTATTTTACAGGCTTGTGCAACTATATGAAAATTATCTTTCATTTCAATAAAAGTTCTTATGAGAGTTTCTGTATTGTTGATAAAAAGGCTTCTCACGAATACAAAAAGTTCTTTTTCTTTTTGGTGCACTGACGTGCAAAATGTATTGTATTGCACCAGTGGAAAGAATTTAGAACACGATATTCAATCGAAAACACGTAATGCAGACAATGCTAATTTTTGTCATTTATATAAATGAAATATTCAAATGATAGTCGATCCTGTTCGTGATAAGGCCAATGTCACACCAAATTGTTCAAGAAAATTCTTGCACATATTTAACTCCTCTCAAATATATTCTGCTACTTTTTTTTTTCATTTCAATTCTTTCCATTGAATAAACACACGTATTCTATTTTTGATCAATCATACAAGTTGAATTATTTGTTGGATCGACTTTTTCTTCTTCCAACATTCACTTCATCTTTTTATTTCTGCCTTCTTGCTCAAGTGCAATGGTAGAGTCCCTAACTCTACTATACTAGAATATCATCCTTGTATTTACATAAATTGAATGGTAGAAGAATTTCGTCCAATCACTCTATTCTCTTTTTATTTATAATAAATTCTGATATCAAATATTTCAGATACTTCTCGTTCGTTCATCTATTTATCATGTTTTTTTTTTCTGTGTAATTACAGGGTGACCATTTAGTTGCCGAGTGTACGTACTCCTCGGAAACACGACAGACAATGACACTAGGTGGAGTGACAACACGTGAAGAAACTTGTCTCGTATCAGCACTATACTATCCACGTATGGAGCTCTCATTGTGTTACTCATTACCATCATTACCCACAGTATTACAAAGCCTGGGAATTCAAAAGCTCAAGCAGTAAGTTCAATACATTTATTGCTTCCGTCTGTATCAATGTAGTACAATATAACCAATACATAGGGAGAGCTTTTATGGAGCAATCCGGCTATTCACCTCTCTCTTCCCCCATTTCACTTGTCTCACGATCATCACAAATTGCCCATCAACGACCCTCGTTACTGGCTAATATAAACAGCGCGTAGCGTTGATTGAAATAATCGGGTCACTTCAATACACATACAGTGAAGAAGATAAACTAAAAAATAAGTTGAAAAAAAATTGCTGTCAATCATATTTCCAATACCCACTATATTGCGATAGAAAATTTCATTGGAAAATTCGTTTTTTTTTTGCCCTGTCACTTCACGATTATATCCAAAAATTGATTGAAATATTTTTGCTTATATTTTTTTCCTTTCTTTTTTTGAATTTATAGAGGCGCAACACCAGTTATAATTGAAGCACCAGCGGAGCTAGCTGGTATGACATTGGAGGAGCGTTTGATGCGTTACAATTGGGAAACGAGCTTTCAAAGTTTTCAAGACGCAACACATCGTGGTACATTTAAACCTCTATGTTGGAATGCTAAAGGTGAAGTATTGCCAAATACTGATACACAAGAGGCTCATTATCCAAGAATATTGCGACCATATAAAGAAACAACATTGCCATGTGCGAAAAAAATTCCGAGAAATAAATTATCGAGGATTTTTGGTGAGGATGGTGATTTAGGTGTGCCAGTTGATCCCGATAGCGATGAAGCTAATGCGGTTGAGCGAGGTCAATTGGTGCGCAGTAAAGTATCACGAAGTAGTGAGGGTCCAGTTACGGGTGGCTCGCCAACAATTAGGGCGTCTGTATTTCTTATTGTCGCTATTTTTGTCTCAATATTGAGATGAATATGCCATAATTATTTTTAATGAATAATAATTGGTGATTGTTTTTCCGAGTGTTAACTACGCATACACACTAACCACATTCTTCATGTGGGGATCGCGGAGCATAAACGAGATTTTTTGAAGACGAATAATGATGATGTATAAGTAATCATATAGTGACGATATACCAGTGCGTTTTATCGAGTCTTTGATACAATTATTTTATTATTATTATCTACACCAAGATGATGTTGCTCTCTTTCCCTCTCTCTATAAATCGAAACTCTATGAAAGTCCGTATGGATATTTTTCACAATTATAAATATATATATAAATATATATATATATATACATTTGTTTTTCTACAAATAGTAATTTGCAGTGATATTTATGCAAAGAAGTATTCGGAAATTTGTTATTCATACAACTGGCAATTGTATTGTTTGAATTGTTTTATTTATTATTTTTTTTTTGGTTGTGATAATTGTGCGGTGTTGTTTTTACAATGCTTCAATGGTTCATTTAATACGGAATACGATTAATCTTTAGTGGTCGTCGTGGAATATTTGAAACGTACTTTTCACACTGGTCTAAAGCACGGTGTGACATAAAATAAAGTTTTTGGGCGATACGATCCTGTTTGGCTGGCTCAGATGAAACTATGAGTGAGGATAAAATCCTTTGTGAAATAATTTTTGCTCTTCGAGATACAGAAATACGAATAGTTGATGCTTTGCATTAGATACTGTTTAGATTAATTTTCTAGACGACGAAATTTTCACTGAACAGAATTGAAGTCTGACCACGAGAAGATTCAAATTCTTTGGAATTTTACTTGCAATGAATATTCATAGTAAGAAGTATTATGGAGAATTATATCATGCAATTTTTATACTAGCTCGTGGAACTATCCTAGTAGATAAAAGTGATCGAATCTGTTTGAATATAAATGTGTGTTATCATATTTAATCAGGATAAAATCAAGGATATCGGTGATTTGATCATTTGTCGTTGATGTAGATGATATCAGATGTGATTGGAACCCTATTATCTACCCAAGTTCTCCGAATTGATGAGTCGCAAGATATAACACAAATAATCCAAATTTCTTCGATTTTTTCCTGGCTTGGTTCTCCTCATTCACAAAGATAATACTGATCTAATACAATATTTCATATATCCCAATTGTTTTCTAGGGATAGTCATTTTTTTGCTTCAGTACAACTTCCTATGAAAATAATAATTTCCACATTCCATGTGTGCACATTTGTATTCAGGCGTCATTCAGAAATTGATCTCTATTTGAACAGAACTGGTCATGTAAAGAAGGAATCCCACATCTGACCATATCTATTTACTTTTTCTTCTCAAACACGAAAGAAATCCTATTTCAGAAAAAATTAACGTAAATTTTTATAATCATCACAATATCGGATATAAAATGAAATAGATCTTGTATACCCATCCAGTAAAATTTATATAAAACCCTATAAATGCTGAATACGTTTATATAAAAATTACACAACTCCATGTAACATTCATCGAAATATACCATATTATTAGTTAGATGAGAGTAATGTAAAAGTTGTGGAAATATTATTCTCCGTGTATGATTATTATGTACATTTCGTGTGAGGTGAATTTTTTCGGAGTTTCTCGCGGTACGAGAGTGTAAGAGAAAGACAGAGAGCGAGCGGAAGGTAGATGAAGAGAGGGAAAGAGGCAGAGCGGAGCAAAATGTTGGCTGTTTATGCGGCATCAGGGATTCGGCCGGGCCGATGGCGATACCGTGAAAGGGCATTTTATTTTATTTTTCTTTCTTTTTTTATTCTTTCAATTTTTTTTTCTCTCAAAAAATGCAACTCACTCACGTTTTAGCTATTCGTTTTGCAAAACTTGCACGCAAGCATACACCAACCACAAGTTAGTATTATATCTACCGCTGACTCGGCAATGTGCGAAATACGGTATCGTCCCTCAACACACACATACACACATATATACAAGCACGCAAACAGACACGGTCCCCTGCGCAAATTTTGTATATTTTTTGTTAATTAGATAATTATCAATGTATTTTCTTTTTTTTTTTTTTGCAATTAACGTGCAAGCGTAGGTTGATTCGTTACGTTGAAAAATGAAGAATGACGAGGTAAAGCAAAAATGGATTAATAATAAAGAGTCGATGATTAGTATCAAAGTGAAATAAACTTTAGTAAGTTTTACGACATGTTTCACTCCAAGTCAAACGTGTGAGTGAAAACAAATGAATATATAAAAAAAATCTTCATTATGAACATATACAACGTGATTACTTAACCTACACTTGTACTTGTGCAAAAAAATTCTTTGTAACATTTTGTACAGTTTATTGAGTATATAAAAAAAAATAATTTCGTATCACGAATTATAGTTGATGACGAATAAATTGTAAGTGATTATTTATTATTATTATTATCACTACTATTATTATAATTATGATTATGATTTTTTTACAATTTCAACTAGATATTATTGAATATAACAAACGCTTATTTGAACCGTTGACAGTTTTTTATTTTTTTTTTCAAATGTTAATGATCAATAATTTGTAGACGACTTACATTGCATTATTATTGAATCGTCTATATATTATAACGTGTATCGACCACGTACATTCTCGAACGTCAAATTAAATTTAGATAAAAATTAAAAATTTGATAGACGTGTTGTGATTGATTATTGTATATGCACACACAATTCATTGAATGAATTATACTCGAGTAATCAATTTTTACAATAACATACACGATGCGCACATCGATAAATATACTTTATTCTCTCACGGCTAAGGTGTGTTGTGAACTCTTCATAAGCTTCTAATGACTTTGGTGACGAAAAAAAAAAAAAAAAGATGAAAAACAAAAAAATAAGAAATGATGAAACAAAAAAAAAACATCTAGTGAACTTTACTATACATAGTCAGGCGATTCTACTTACACTATGTTCTTTAGCCACCTCTCCACCTTTCCCAATATCCGATGTCAGATCGAACCGCTATGCATACTAAAATGGAAATTAAAAGAAAAAAAACTGAAAAATGACAAGAAAACGGGAACGCAAAAAAAAAAAATTAAACTCTCATTACCTGGCGACTATGACAAACGTTTCTTCTGAACAATAGAAAATTTCGTAGTCAACTAATCGATATAATAAAAAATAAATAAATAAATAACATTTAAAAAAACAAAAGATAAAAAAATACAAGTAGAACATATTTTACAATTTAATACGATTATTCGTAAATGTCATAGCGTATGTGTCGTAGTGCCGTAGGGCAATAATTTTGTGGCAATTTTCAAAATGCGAAAGAAAAATGGAATAATAATAATAATAATAATAATAATAATGAAATACTAGAATCATCCAACAAAAAAACGAGAAAAAAAAAAGAAGAAAAAAAAATTTTCAATCATGAAACAAAACATTTTAGTATCATCAACTGAAAATTGAGGAATAATATTTACATTAATATAATGATATTGTTTGTCGATATTCAAATATGACAAGTGCGAATACACATGAAGCGATGACTTATTAGATTCGATTTGAAATTGTGTCGTGAGATGAAAATTGTATTAAAAGTGTTTGACAGGAATGCCGATAATACAATTATCAATTTCCACCGTCAAGAAGTATAAACTGTACATGAAATTAATGAACGATTTTCATGTGAATGGACAGCGGTCAAGGAATAAATATGGGGAGGGGCAGAAGCAGATAGTTGAAAGAAAGATTTGTTTATTGAAGTGCCGATTCACTCGTCAATATTTAAAAACTGAATTAAGCCGTCGTATGTACCCCACTGGTTTATGAGATATGATATTCGAGTTTATTATTCATTCTTTTCATGGTTACAAAATAAAAAATATTTATATATATATATATGTATATGTATGTTTAAACATAAATGTATATATACATAGGAGGATTCGATGCAGTAGCGAGGCCCGACCGATATCAATATAGAAAAAAAATATTGGATGATGATAATGATACAGGATAATGGGTGATTGCGACTGCCAGTGATATGATCAGAACAATCAGCAGAACAAGAGAAAAAAAAAAATGTCACGATGTTATATATATATTCTCACACGATTATATATAACTTGGAAAAATAATATTGTCAGATTTATTGCCATAACATGAGTGTATGAACATCAGTTTCGCCATCATATCAGTCTGACGAAAAATATAATTGAAAAAAAAAAAAAAATAAAAGAAAGAAGAAATGAAAATGCGAAAACAATTCGGGCAATTACTCTTTTCAATTAATTTAAATCAACTAACGTTGCAAAGTTGGAGGGGATGAATAATTAATATTCAATTGATAAATATATATACAGGGTGTACCAAAAATTAGTAATATTTTATTTATGGAACGTTCGTTTAGTATCAAAAAGTTTTTACACATTTCATCGCTAAATTCAATCCAAACTTAACAATTCTTTCATTTCCTCGACTGGTACTCGAAGAAAAAAATTCATAAAAATTAATCTAGCATTGGACATTATTGCCAAGGATTCCGTGACACCTTATATATTTATATATACACATCCATTTATAATAATAAAAATAATGATAATAATATTTATAAAATTCATCTGATTGATATCCATGGCGAAACTAAATATGCTGACTCTGTATGTAATGTATGTAGAGATTTAGAAGGGAATGTTTCGATTGAAAGTTTGTGCGTACATATACACACTTACACAAGATGAAAAAGAAAAAAATTCACACTCATACATATAAAAACAATCGGATATGAATGTAGTGTAATTGTAAATAGAATTATAAATCCATCTGTATATAGCTTTAGATTTACATATAAAAATCTTATATTGTCACAGTATATGAGCCATAAAATCATTGCGCTCGTCAATACGATAATTCAAATATAGATAGGTATATATTGAATGAAAAATAAATAGTGTCTATTAGCGCTATATTATTTACATATACCGGCCGCCCTTTACCCTTCCAATAAACAGCTCTTAGATCTTTATACCTAACCCGCCCAAAAGAAAAGAAAAAATATGAAATTTAAAATAATGAGTAAATAAATGAATAACATTACATTCGTTCTATAAATGATGATCAGAAAAAAATAAAAATTAACCAATCGCTAAACTACCATCTATACTGTAACAAATTGTATTATATTTTATATATATAAATATGTAAATGTTTTTCTAAAAAAAAAAAAAAGAAATATTGTCTCGTTTTTTTTTTGTGCATTAACCTGACTCCTTTTTTCTCCACATTTTATTCATGCATGTATAATAAAAAAAGAAATTTGTGCATTGATTGGGAAGCATATACTTTTATGGGCAAATTCACGTGCTGTTTTGCGACGCACTCGAAGCTTTCAATGGAAAATATATATCCTGTGGCAGGACAATCGGATGAATCGTTGCATGAGTTGAAACAGCAACTTGTTCTTGAGCTTCATTTCGATATAAAAATTTAAAAAATAGTCGGAATAAAAACAAAGAATCGCATGGGTATTGTGATATCGATCGACAAACTTTTAGCGATGCTGTGTATATATTACTGATACCTATATACATCGATTGTGCGCGCGGCGCTGTTTACGTTCATCGTAACTGTACATATGATGCAATCTTCGCGCGCTAACAAGATTTGTGATCATATATGAAAACTCGCAGAATTTTTTCGGTAGTATTATTAAGATTTATTATGGGAAACAATAATTTTTAGTTGTCTTCACTTCGGTGATATGATGAGGTGAATTGCATTTGTAATTTTATTGAGCGACCGAAGTTGAGAGATTCCAGATAACCATAAAAATGTTTCTGCATGTGAATGTTGAACTGAATTTTCTACTCCAATGATTAATTGAAAAATAATTCAAAACACAGCACTATATTGCTCAGCTGTTTCAACGAGCCACTGTACTTTTATGATGAACTAATTCAGAATGAATTCAAGGATGATGCGCAGCATCCAAGACTTTAATACCATATTAATTGTTCTCTAAACAATATAAATAAACTTTAAATAACAAAAACATCCTCAGTCGATTCAGAAAGTTCTTGTGCGTTACAGGCTCTTATTATAACTTCGTAATTCATGCCATCAAGCGAACAGTGATGATTAATTTAACCACTGGAATATACTAATTGCGTGTTTCCATCATGGTAACTATTTGCAGGGAAAGTTTGCGATTTCCTATTTAGACATTTAAGGACTATCCATACCAAATTTTCACTACAGAGTTGAAGTTATCCACCGATATCGAATAAAAATAGAGTTGAATCCAGATAGAATATGAGAAATAAAAGAACAAGTGGATGCTCATCAAATATGAACTCAGAATTTTCAACGTGACATTTTGGAAACAGGTCTGACATGGAGAGAAGAAAATTGGTACCGTCGACATTGACGAGTAGTGGACCCGAAGGTGATCAAATATTTATTTAGGAATTGTATTTATAGATGAGAACAATATAGAATAGAAAAGCGAACAGAAATGAATTTTTCCTTGCACATATTTTTTCATCTCAGATTGAATGATCTATCATTGGAATTAGTCGACTCACTTCTTACACGAAATCTTCATTAACAATAAATAAAAAGAAATCCATAGTTCTCACATTTTTCTCTATTATCATCTTATTTTTGTTTTCTTCTCTTTCGTTATGGTAAAAAGGATAAATGAGGAATAGGTAAAATTCGAATGCCATGAAATATTCTGCTAATTTGATTAAAGCATGTAGATATAAATTAATTCGAAATATTCTCGTGCATTCGTGATTCGCTCCACTTGCCAATGAAATGCCATGTAATTAATCAGATTATTTTGCGCTCTGGCGAACGACAAACGAGGCTGAAGTGGTGGCCATATAATGCCCGCACCCACATAGTGCTTCCGGTTGGATGCACCATAACCGATGAATGTATGTATACAATATATACGAACTCTGAATTTCATGTATAAAATGCACACACGATCATCGATCTTCGATGAATTGCATGTGAGTTTTACCCCGAGTATTGGCCGACGTTGAATACATCACACAGATATATAAATTTCAAAATCCGCATGAAAATCACTGAATATAATTTGTTCACAGGTTCATCGTAATTTACGTTGGTATACCACTAGACTATAGTCTAGTGCGTTTCGATGAGAATTTATAGCATTGCCATATTTCTGTCCAACGTTGTCTATGCACGTCAACCAGTCGAATATATATTTTTGTTTTCCATATCAGTCAATGCGTTCCCATCACAAAAACAAAATAAATAAAATAACAAGAGAAACCGAAATATATAAATAAAAAATATTCCATGAATAAAAATAATATTTTTGTCATATTTCGGGAAAAAGTCACGATTGCATTGTTGCCACTTTTCCACGATCCTGATTCACTAATAGAAAAATAAAAGGACTTTCTTTGATATTAACCAATAAAAGTGTGATTATCGTGAGAATTTCATTTCACTACTAATTTCCTAGTTGATGTGATTGTACTTGTTGATCTCAATATCAATATTCATAGGATATCTGGACAAATGTCTACAGACTTTAATACAAAAATATAAAATTCAAATACTCGATTTGATTGCGTTTCATTTTTTTCCTAATTTAGTCATTTTAGACTTGTCTCCAATCTCAATGAGTACAGTATAATTTTTCTTATTATATAATAATAAAAGATAGAGATCGTAATTTTTTTTTAACAATACGCAATAAAAGAAAATTATTATCTTTATACACTTCATCCGTTCAACAATTTATCTCGTAGCGTTCCGTTATTTTCTACACCACCGATTAGAGAGTATTCAAGTACGTTCGAGTTGTGGATAATAAGATAAAACTCAATGTGAGTCAGTCGATGAGGCGTGTGGCTAAGGCACTCTTCTTCTTGTACGCGGTTCAATTCTTGATGATGGTGAAGCATTTGTAAAAAAAAATAATCTAATAATAATATACACTACTGGTCGATGAGAGCGAGGTGCAAATTACTGATTGGTATTGCTGATCGGTAGTAGCTTATATCCGTATGTGGTGGAAATTTTCTGTTGTTTCCTCAGTCAATTGTGAAAACTACTAAAAATAAGGAAATAAAGGTTAGACGGTGAATACTCCGTACGTAATGTCACTTTTCTGAAATAGTAAAAATGAATAATATAAACGTCATTGTAGCATTGCAAAAGTTAGAAAGCAATGGTTGGAAAATTATTTCGGTATAATGTTTGAATATTCATTGGAATAAGTTGAGAATGGATACGAGAGATATTTCGATTGTTCAATAGTTAAATGAAAGTTCGAAATTTATAATAAAGTCTCATCGTGCAGTGATCATTTATTTACATCGATCGGAACGCAACCATAAAAAATCGAATACTGTGTGATTATTTGACGCACTTTTATGAAAGTGTTTATATTGTTACTATGTTTTTTGTCAATTCCATAGTGTATACTTTATGCTATTAAAAATAGAATGGGATATGAATATGGAACGTTAAAATTTTTGTGAAGTATCAAAAACATTGGAAGAGAACAGATAGAGTCAGAAAATAGTTATACGGAAAAACATATCAATTCAATCTTTTTCACTTGCTCTTTCACCTCATCGCAATACTCCCTTTTCTATCGTTATTTCTCCCTTTTTCTCTCACTATATACCAGAATTTATTAACACCCACCACATCCGCTCTCCCTGTATAGCGTCACTGTAAATTAACAGCAAACAGAGAAACGAAATGACATCGGTCTGGCGCATCGTACACATTCCGTTTTGTTTGCAAACCGCGCGCCATTCTACCATGAATTAAAACATAAATTTCAATCAACCTGAGCCATTTATGCATTCGCCCATTGCGTGAACTTGTATATGTGCAAGTTGAATTGAAAACTATATCGGATATTTATTTATGAAAATATATATATCTACAGCGTTCATGACAATAACTAGATTATAATTTTCAAGTGGCGTAAATTTATCACGTAATTAAGAATTCAATCATATCATACACTCCCCATTATTTTTTTCTCATGTTTGGTCGTCATTTGAACATTTTATAGATAAGTGGACAGAAAATTTTCACCGGTGTAATTAAAATTATGAATTCTTTATTGCAAAAATTTATTTCTATAAAAAATAAATGTTCCTTGGGTCAACTATTAAAAACAGAATTATTTACAATCGAGATACATAGTTAACCGATCACTATTTCTGTTCCATATATATCAAACAATAGTTATTTCAACTATCAACCCTCATTTTTTATCGATACAATCTCATTAATTGGCTCAGTCTGATCCAGAATATGAATACATATATCCAGGACAATAGTACAAACAGACTTGGCAACCATACCTATATAGATATGCATCTATATATTTCCTGTAAAAACTTGTATGAGGTACAAAACCATGTTCTCGCCATCATCGTTGATGTGTTCGCCATCTCACCCATTCACATTGCGGCTCAAAATCCTGAAATTGCTATATGTGCATCTATATGTACATGTAGCAATCCCATTGCGCGCAAAATGTCCAGTAGGATATATATATCTATAGATTTACTATATATACCAGGCGGTTTCCGTTAGACGTATGTATAGGTAGCCGAGAAAAGAGCGAACGAATGGTAACGGACGGAGGTCGATTCAATCAGCTTTCATTGTTTAAAAGTGCTGGCCGCGATATACTCTCTGTGCAGGATGGAACGAGTACCATTGGCGCCATCGTCACTGTACCGACACTAATACTACAAAAATGTATTATACTACTGGTAGTACTAGTGGTAGTACTACTACTGCTATAACTATTACCTCTGGTCTATATATACAGTCACCATGGTGTGTCACGTCCGCGTGTACAGTGAATCTTCCATGAAACATCCGACACGGGAGCTCAACTTGATCGCGTCTTCTTTTCTCTCCATTTTGTTCTTTAACCATTTCTCTTGTGCGTCCGCTTTCCGCTCTCTTTATTTTCCCTCTGTACTATACATTAATTACCATTAGAGTGAGTCACTCTAATTCAATTCCACTCTGGCTGTATCATTCGTCTACATTGCGCTCTAGCATTTTCAGCGAATACATAATCTTTATTTCCTACGTTCACTCTGTCTTTATGTCTTGCATAAATTAAAAGCTTTGAAGTCTAGAGATGGTATATTTCATCTTATTAAATAGTATTATTTTTCTTTTTTTTTTTTTTTTTGAAAATGAAAACGAGTGATGAGTGAGTAAAGTTGATTGGTGATATGATTGTACATTAGAGGATTGAAAGACTTTATTGGGCAGTTTGTGTTCTTGTATGTTGTGAATGAAAAAAAAATAATATAAGAAATGTTGAGAATAAAAGTTCCACTACATTCTCCATGGCATTTGAAGTATTTTAAATAAGCTATCAATGTTTATTAGTATAAGAGTGTCCTGAATATTTATTTCGTATGACAAAAGTGAAGAGAGGTAATTATGGTGAACTTCAATAAGAATAAATTCAAGTATTATATCGCAAATGATGAAACATCCTTTTAGACTAAATGAAATGCATGTTGTTTTTAATTGTTTGTAATTACTCATTTCTCGTTTAGTTCTCATATGAATCCCTCGTCCGATTCTCGGTCATTGGAAATGTATCAAAATTATTTTCGAGTTGATTTATTTCCTATTAATTTAAATATATAATCCAATTAAGTTCACAATTCTGATTTACTACATGCTATAAATCCCCTCGTCCTTTTTCTACAACAAGATGAAACTCATTTTGCAGATATATATCGCAGTCTGTACTTGAACTTCGAGGATGAATGTATGCACTTATGGTTTTCAATGACCACAAACGTGAAATACTCATCGGACGAGTAATATATTGTTGCATGTTTTGGAATTTGTTTGAGTTGTACTGCTAATTTTTACTTTGAAGTGGTGAACATACACGTTACAACATCTGTACATCGAATATGTTAGTTTGATATGTTCATATACATTTATGAACATATTTATAACGAAATATTTCAAGGACGTATTATTATTGTTAATTACTAGCATGCATTCTAGCAAAATTCCTAACATGTACATCGAACATTTATATACAGAGACATTGTTCGTTTATTATAGAAAAGTAGATGCATTGTTCATGAACAAAATGATGAAAACAAGCAATTTCTATGTGAGTACACTGCATTATTGTAAAAGTAATCATGCGATGATGCTAAAAGCTGTTTCATCAGGATAAAAAAATTATTTTTTTCAATATAGTAAAATTATTAATAATTAAAAATAATATACATTGAAAGGTAATAATCCTGCACCCTCCATTATGTACATTAAATATTTCGTGAAATTTAATTTCACTCGTAAAATATATTAAACTAAAGGCCCATATATATATACACCATATATATGCTTTCATATTTGTATTTGCAATATAAATTGTACATATTATTTATTCAAGTTTAAATATGCATGATTTTCACATTTCCAGAGATCAATATAAATCTGTGACGAATATACACAAACGCGTATACCGTATTGATAAATTTATTTTTAATGGTTACCCGAATAAAAAATGTTGAATAAAAAGTAGCAACGTTCAGATCGAGAGTCATGCCAGCGACTGTTGCCAAGTACAATACTGGCAAAATTTATTGCCTCTTTGCTATACAGCTCATGGAGGTCTTTGCCTTAGAATTTGCATTAAATTCAATTGTCATCTAACGTGCATACGTGTCATACGTAATTGATTAGCAATTATAATACAAGTAAATAGCGTTATCAATATAATATTCACTAATTCAACATTTAAATAATTAAAACTTATATTCATGAGCTATTTATTCCATCTGTCAATAATGAAGTATAATATAAAGTATAAGAACTTGAAAAAAAAAGAAAAAAGAAACAACAAAATTTTTCACGTAATAGTTTTTATTAATATCAAAGTGCGTTTAGCAGACAGAGGCGATGGCTGAATAAAGGGGTTATATTTTTCATCCCCAAAGGCAAAATTACGAACTTGAGCAAAAGTTGCAAGTGGAGTCGTGTGCTCTGGTTAACGAGGTTCACCGTTATATTATCAACGTTGGTGTGTGTGTGTGTGTGTTGAGCACTGGCCAAGGGTATGAGGGGGTCTCTCAACTTTTTATTAAAAACCAGGCGGAGGTTAACAGGAGTCTTGACCTGCGGGTGTGAGACGCGTTGCGCGGGCTTTTTACTTTAGAATAAAGCGAGTGCAGTGAAATCCAGGGAAGTGGTTGGGCAAGGTGCGGGATAAAGAGAGATAGAGAGAATAAAAACGAGTGATATAGGGCATTGAAGTGAAAGAATGAGAGTAAAAGAAAGATAGATAGATGTAGAATAATGCAAAAGCGAGGGCGTGAAGCAAGGCCCAGTGAGAATGACGCGAAAGAATGAGGAAAGTTAAGTGCAAGGTGATTTGCAAATTCCATCATCTTTTTTCTCTCTGTCGTGTCTTTGTCTCGCTTGCATTAACTCTTGATACACAGGGTGTATATTTATATATATGTCTTATCTCACTTGCTCTCTGGATGAAATTTAATGATATTCGGTGGCACTATCTCGTTGTGATTGCTGTTGGCGAAAGGGATGGGTGAGGGCGATGACAAAAAAAAAACGATTTGCGGGTGTTTCCCCTTCGTCACTCACTTATGCAAAATACGCGAGCGTAAACTCTGCATATAGCTATATATATAAGCGAATGTGCAGCCCCTTTTTGATGTCAGCCACACAGTGATAAGTGAGTTTAGCCTCCAATTTTAGCTGTATTCAAAGGTATTTTCCGAAATACAGGAGTTTGATGCGTGCTTTATGCGCTGGGGAATATTGTAAGGATTCAATTTTGATATATTGTCAAATATTTGTAGGATATTTACATTTGAATTCGAAATATTTATCTGATTGAAGAATTCTTCAACTTATTGAGATGAATTTTATTTTAGAACTTTCATCATAATATTTATGTATATTGAATTTTATATTATTATTATTATTATTAATATTATTATTGACATATTAGTCATTAATTTTTTTTTTCCTGAGATGTCTTCGCGCATTTTTTTTTAGTAATGCTCCTTCTTGATATAACGACAATCGTCGTCGCTAAGATAATTGAAATTCCTTACCTATCCACTGCTCACAAAGGATTTAATCAGGTCAACTGTCACATCAAGGAATATATATCTCATCCGGTCACAGTCCCAACTCTATGACAGCTGAAATATTGATTTCATTTCACCGAAACTCTATACATAGTTTGTTAGAGAAAACTAATGAGAATATGCTAAGAAGGAACAAGTCGTAGTTTATTTGTTTGAGCGAGAACAAAATTCATAAAAATCGTCAGTTAATAAAAGCCCCAACAGAGAATACCACCTTAATATTAAATTGTAACTCATCTTTTGAGATTTAACAACGATAATTCATCTTTAAAAAAAAAAAAAACAACAATAACATTAATAATATACCATATCTCAAATAAAATATATCCTTAATAACATACAATGAGTTAATTTTCTCTGTCAATTCATCACTAATAAACCCTTATCAATATCATCAACAATTCAATATTCAATTGAATAAATTGAATCATATACACAAGTGTATAACAACACAGTGCACCTATATTATTTTAATTGAATATAAAATTGCGTCTCAACGAAAATTGAAATGAAAATAAATAGAGAATGAACATATATTCGTATGCAATTTTCAATCATTCAATATATACTTGAGCGCGTAGCCTCGAGGGATTTGCAGATGAGAGTTGGGTTACTCCGTGTAGAATACATACACAAATATATATATCCCACAAATGCAGACTCATATTCTTCAACGTGATCGATTCTCGCCACCACTATTGCTTCCATCAATAGCTCTTTTCCCCCTGCACTTGTGTTTCCTCTCTCGATCATCACAAGGTGTTATTCCCAATCGAGAAGCCCTCCAACTTTATTTCTCCCACCGTTCCTCCTTCGTTTCCTCTCTCCCTATTTTTATGCATTCACCATTTTTTCCCTTTTTTTTTTCATTATTCCTATTGATGTAGCTCTCGATTACGAATACAAATGAGTGAAAGTACATTGGAAATGTGAAATGATATCAAACATATTAACAAGTGAATTTACATTGTAATTCAGCTACAGGACCAACGACTTTTCATATGTACGTGTTGACTCGATCCTTTTTCATTTCAACCTTATAGCATTATACTCGTCGATTTCTTCGTTTTATTTTCACTCACTGCGGACTCATTGGGTCCGGGAATATACACGATATCCAAGAACCAGTGAGACCTCTCCAATGGCCTCCAACGACCTTTACTCCTTTCTTCGCTTTACATATATCTATGTATATACATATATATATATATATATATATATATATATATATATATATATGTATATATACCATTTACTTTACCCTTGCTTTCGCGCAGACCACTTGGCTCCTCCGTCTACGCCATTTCCTCTTTCATATATACAACGTTGCCTCACAACTGACCCAATTCCCGCAGGCTATTTCACCAAAGCTGGGTGTGCAGCTTCGACTGCACGAAATTCCGCTGTTCGTTAGAATTACGGTTGAGAAATATAGAAGAAGGTATATATGAAGAAGGGTAACGATACGGGCACGTAATAACTCGTGAGAGGTGAAGAAAAAAAGAAATATTGTTTATATGCTTTTTTATTTTTTGACACATAATACACAAGGTACATTTAATATAAATGAAGTTACTCGTGTAGTAAACGGAATTTCTGTCGATAAATGACGATATAATAGTTTGGTGATTTGATTGTTTTATATTTAAGAATACTTTTCCGTCATTAATTTCATCCAATTTTACGTGTCTTTACTATTTCAATACATCAGGTATCTGAAATTCCATTACAATGTTGTAATACAGAGATATCCACTGACAACACTATTGGTATAATATCAATAACATACATAAATGCAACCCCAGTTTTTAGATAAATATATAACGACTTCGAATAAACATACACAAATGTATTACGTTGATTAAAAGCAATAAAATCATTTCCACAATTCATCCAACACTCCCAATATCTAAGTAATAAATTAGTTCAAAAATACATTAAGATATCTTGAAAATTTGTTTACTTCTCTGACGCAAATGAACATTTCACATCACCATACATTCATATATACATATACATATTAGCTTATATATAAAGGTATACTCTAAATACGTAGCACCATATCACTGGAGTTTATTTGTGGTATCTTAAACAACATACACTCGGTTGGGCTTGGGGATTCGCGTGACTAGATAGCGACTCGATCGATCGACGAATGGCATGGCCATGGGATAAGGGAGGAAGAAGTGGACGAAGTGGGTGGTGAGGGCACGTGGAGTAAGAGGGGAAGGGGAATGATTAACTCTATGATTTGGATAATCCCTCGGGAATGGGCGTAGACAGGAAAGCATATTTATTCGGTCTATCACGGAAATTGTTTTATGCCCTCGCCCTCCTTCTCTATATTCTGTATTTATGTCTTATAAACTCGACAATACAATCGTGACTGATGCACGCGCATTCAGTTTTGTTATTCTATTTTTATTATTATATAATTCTTTATTTTTTGTTTTCATCTTATTTATTCTACATAACAATGTCGAAAATCAACTTTTTGTCCATCAGTTTACTCTATTTCATCTGTATACGGATATATATATGCTTTCGGTTTGCCGCGAGGTTGGTTTTATATCAACAACAAATGGTCGACAGACACGACGTCGCGTGACTTGGTATTCTCTATATAGTTATACAGTTGGTATGTTTTTCATGTATATGCGTTTATATATAGAGTAAGGTTGAAAAAAAAAAATAATGAATGTTAACGTATATGGAAATGTTTATATGGGTATTAGTTAATTTAATATGACAATATCTTATTGGACAAGTAATGAATTGAATGTGTCTCAGTGAGAACAAATAGGTGGAAATAATTGGATGTTGTGAATTTGTCTTGTTATAGGTTTTGAAATTGAGTTAATGTTATTGTTGATTTGCGACAGTGATTGCTATTGGCAAGGGAGAATAATTGAGGAGTAGAGTATATCATGACGATAATGGTGGAATGATTTGAACCTTTCCTTTTTTTTTTTTTTGTACTGAGTGCTTTTTGTAACAGATCTAAATTAATCAATGATGACGTGAATGTAGCGAGAACAAAAAGCATCGGGCAAAGTATCGATTTCAAATAACATTAATTTATTATTAAATGTACAGAGTTACTTGTTACTGTTTTATTGTTTTTCTTTTTTTCGTGCTTTTATTTAATCGAATTGGCATTTGCCTGTGGAACCAATTACGAACGATTAATGTTTATTCACGCTAACGATAGTATTCAACATAACTGCTTTGAAAATTGAATAGCGTTTTACGTTAATTCCAGGTTAAGCCTTGTGTTTTATTCGTTCTTCAAATCGTTTGCCTTTTTGTTTTATCTATATATCAAGTTGAATGTGCGGTATATATATTATCTATGGGGAGGGATTTTGAATGTGATTGTAGTCATTATTTTTCATACAATAAACAGAATAATCTGATTTATGTGGATTAAAATTGTGTTTATGATATTTTTTAAATAGAACTTACTTTACACCAAAACTATGTTCACAAGGAATAAAAATACGAATTTTTTAATGATGAATAATTATTCTAAGGTCTCATATTCATTCAGTTGAATTTGTGCATGAAAATGCTTTTTCACTTCACTTCTCAATCGCAACATAATATATATATATACATATACAAACATATATGAAGTTTATTCGGCGAATTATTTTCCAATTGTGACTCACACAGATCATGTATTGATTCTCCAATTTTTCCATACACACTCAACTTGACCAATGACATTTCTCTCTTCTTTATCCGTCGTTTCTTTCTTTATATCTGGTATACAAGCGAAGCTTTCATTCGCCTTTGAGCACTTTCACTGACAGTGCGAAGTTCGTTCGCTTTGAAATTGGCGAGACAAGGTACATACCAGAGGAAAAAAAAAGAAAAAAAAAAGAGGAAACCGAAATGGAAAAAAATAAAATCCAACGTTTCGCCCAGAACTCACTAGGGTTATGTATCACGTAAAGATAAAAGTTTACTACCCCCCCTCCTCAACGATAAGCAGAAAATTGCGAGCTCTACACTAGACTATACCTCAACTAGTGGATATGCCAACCTTCTTCACATATATACACTCGCACTAACTACATTGTGGAACAAAAAAAAAATTTATAACCTTAACAGAATTTAACAAGCTAAAGTTTCTAAACTATATACTGGGGCTTACAACTGTGCTACCAATAATGAAAAGCGTCTCGTCAAAATGAAACAAAAAAAGAAGTAGAGGAAAAAAATTAAGTTAATAATTCATCTGCAGATATCTAGAGTCACGATAACGACTCTTGTCAAGTACATGTTCGTGAAATTCGATGGTGCTATATTTAATTCAATTGAATCAAGTAGATGGATCTAATATAAATTAAAATATTCTTCAAATAATTAACATAAATTTTACTTAACGATGTTTCATATAATTATAAATTTATATAATATACATTGGGGAGCTTCCAATCGATTGTGAAATTAAAATCAATAAAATGCATAAGTATTTATCGCATTTCGGGAACTTTAATACGCTTCAGTGTTCATTTTCACATTTTTAATAATGATTTATAATTAATTCAGACTAACGGGAAATGATATGTCATTCATATAATTCCAATATCTAAGAACAATTTGAATTTATAATGACTATTAATGAATTTTGTAGTAGGGAGAAATTTATATATAGTTGATATGTTATTGTATTATTCAGTGTGATTACAGATTATATAACTCAGTCAAATAAATTATTTTCCATGTCACAATCATGCTGGGTAATAATTAATAACTCTTCATTCCTATTGTATTAAATTAATACGAATGGCATAACAGTATTTCTAATTGGACGAGTGCTTTGTAATACTTCTCTCTTACAAGCGGTTTATTTTGAATAATAGTAGCTCGATACATTACGTGATCCCATAGGAACGATTGGTATAATGAAAAATTTATCAATCACGCGTAAGCTGATTATATATGAATCTTCGGGGGTTTCATTTTCCATTACCTAATTAATAAACTTCATTCACTAAACGATATTCTATAATAATTTATATTAAGTATCTAAAGTGCATTTCTCAGCGATCACGTTGTCGTAAAAACGTGGCACGTTCTTTCTCGTTAATTGGATAGATTGGTGGTGAATATAGTAGCACGGGACAAAATTGAGAAAAATCAATTAAAAAAAAATACAGTTATATATGTGTATGTATTTCTATACAAAACAATAATGGCAATCGGGTCGATACTGCGGAGCAATACAGTAATTGGGGCGGTAGAAGAGTAGTAAAAAAATAAAAAAATTCTTCCACCCATCCTGTTTCATCATCCGGTAATTAGTCGACAAAATCGATTTATCGATCGAAGTCATCTACGCGAGTCACAATGACCGATTATGTTGAACGAGCATCAAGAAATGGTATCAATGTAGATGATATCGATCTCCAGAACATAAATAATATCTTCTGTATCTCTTTTCATTCTTTAATTTTTCGTTCCAGTCTTATTATTTATTTATTTTTTTATTCTTTACTTCTCCTTTTTATTTTTTTCGGGCACTAAATTATTTCTCCAGGGTGCGGCTTAGCTCTCGAAGTATTTTGCATATAAAAATGGAGGGACGTCGATTCGTTGGAAAATGAAGTTATATACTCTACATCACTTTTTTCTCCCTCATTCTCTCTTGTTTCCTTCCTCACTCTCACTCTATCTCACTCCACTTTGGATGTTCACTCAACAAAAACTCTCCCAATCTCGCTTCTCATTCTGTCGGCATACAAGACGACCCTACAAAAAGCAAAGGCCCCACAACGTAGAGGAGCAAAGTTGATCATTATAATACCACTGATATTCGTTCAAACTTACTCGCGTAACAATTTTCCAAAGATAATGAGATTTTTGTGGAGCACAAAAGCATCCAGGTCGCTTTCCAGTTACGGAATTTTTTTTACCTACTATGCAATATAGTTAGTTATACATAGTATGATAATTTTTTATTTTCCACGGTTTGCCTGAGGGGAAATACGTGTAATCCAATATTTTCGTATTATATGCATACTCATTGTGCGGATCCTATTTTTAAAATACTTTAATTTAATGGTTTACTCACTTCCTCGATGTTTGCAACACTATATCCACTTTATATATGGGGGAGTCGGTTATCTCAAATTATTACGAGTGATCAATAATATAAATACTGAGGAAAATATTCAAGTACATATTGATGTGGAAAAAAAAAGAAATGTCTGTGTGTACAGTGCACATTTGTTAATATTTTTCAATTCAAATATTTTGTCATTAAAAATGGAGAATATTAAAAATTATTTTTTCCCCTCGAACGTCTCTCGGAATCATTTTCCACTAATTACGAAAATGAAAATAATTATAATGCATTTGCAACAAAAATAAGATTGAATAACTTCAAAGACGCGGAACGTAAAGCTAAAAATTATAGTTACAGACCTCTGATATTTCTATACGAAAAATAAAATTTAATTGATGAGATGGCACAAAAGCACAAAACAGTTTCATCGACTCTTTTTAGGTAGTTGTATTTGTTCGAGTTCGTTTCAATATTGCATTCATTCAATTAATTGGAAAAATATGAATTGATATCAGGCTTCTTCAAAGAAAATGTCAGACTTTACAGTACCAATTCCAAAGTAATAACCACATTATATATTCCATCTTTACTTCAATCATAATAATAATGAATAATTATTTAGTGAGAAATTTTAAATGGTTTCAGGCCAATAATTATTCGTTTGAAATAGCTACAACTTCTGCAAGGTGATTTTTCGTGGGGTTACTATTTCGCTTAATTATTACGCATTCGATTTCATAACTGTGAAAACTAATCTTCAATTCATACACTAGACATATAAATGAATAAATATTTATTATTGTGATGTATAAAGAAATAAAAGTGATGACGGAAGTGGAACAAACTTCATTTATATCCGACAACAAACCGCCATGTCCCAAGAGAAATTGCCGCGTAGGAAAACCATTACTATAACAACGTGCGCTTGTAAGTTTTGAAGAAATTGGCTGCCTGCCATCACCACGCTCGTTGAAGTAACAATCACGTTTATATACTCGTGGCGTCTTAGTTTCGTAAAATTAAATGAAAAGCAATAACGAGCACCTTCGCTGTAAATACATATACAGTTATATTAACACAAATAAAGAGATAATTACAACAATATAGCGTTATTTCCTTTCTCATAATAACAAAAGTGAACAAATATTTCGAGAACGTTTTGATATAAATTCTCAACAGAAATAGTGGCAACATTATTTGTTAGTAAATTCCTGATTTAGCTTACTTCTTTCTTCGACTACCCTTTGCAGTAACATAATTCTTTGCAACATCCCTGTTGGATTTTTTTTAACGTCTCCATTCTATAATGATAATAACCAATCAATAATGTACTCTGTATAGTAATATTATTTTTATACAATAACAATAACGTTAATGTATTTCGTGTGACTGGAAACGAATCTGTATGTAATGGTCACCAATCAATAGATAATATATATAAACGTTAAAGAATCATGGCTATGACGAGATTCCGATAGCGTGTTACGACCACATATATAGCAGTGATGTCGCTGTAAAATTGCAAGGTATATATATTTATATATCTTCAAACTCTTCACCATGAGAATACGTACGTGGAAGATCAAATGATTTCGTTTGAGAGACATTCAAGTGAGGGAACATTAATGTTACTTCTATAAACTCATTCCTTGATTGCATATATACAAATTCTATTTCTCTTTTCCACACACTAGCGTGATAATTTACAGTCCATCTGCCAATCTTCAGATATACCTGATGCACAATTATTCTACCACCGTGGATTACTACATAGTCAAGACCACTTCTATTCCATAGGTATACTAAACCATCACAACCAACGCCAAGTTGGATTGCTATGCGTCCAGAATTTATCGACTTGCAGATTGCGGGGAACAAACGGCTTTTATATGTATACATGAGAAGATATATATAACTCCATGTTGACTGATGTACTAGGAATGCTATTGCCAAAAGAGAGGTGAATGGGAAGCAATGGTGAGGAAAAAGTGGGGTAGTGGTATATTAAAAATTGCAATAATGTGCGAGGGAAACAATGTAATTAAATGTCAAATAGATATGTGAATTCTTAGAAATACAATTTATTCGTTTTTATTTCTTGGTCACAAATAATTTTTGAACAGATTATTGTGTAAACGATGAGAAAACAAATTTTCCTTCAATTTTTACGACATAACTTGTAGGTGTCATAATATTCAGTCATTTTTTTCCACACACAATTTTTCTACTTCAAATAATCAGTGAATACATTTGTGAATTTTACAGTTCTAAACGCTAATATTCTTTACAATAAAAATTCCCTTGTGAACCTCTATTATTTATCACATTCAAATGCCTGATATCTTAAATACTAAAAAAGAAAGATAATCGTTTCCATAGTACCTTCTCGATTTTTTCTCAAGAATTCAAAGCGTCGGTATACACATAAATATGTATGCTAAAGTTTCTCAATTTAGCTAGTGATATGAATCTTAATGATTCTCTTGCCGTGACCTCCAAAAAAAAAAAGAATCAGGGATGCAAGAAACGAGTTGACAGGAAGAAGAAGAAGAAGAAGAAGAAGACGAAGAAGAAGGTCATCGTAAGTACCGTGAAATATATTCATCAGCAGTATGGTTCCACTAAGAGGAGTAAAATCAGTCGGTCGGTATACTATTCACCTTAAACTTGGTGTGATTATTGGAGCATGAACGTTGGCCACGGATAAAATGTCACTGACGTAATTCGGTACGAAAGACATCCACCGAGCTTTAAGATGTGGCGGTTTCTTGTGTATATCTCGTTGCTATTCTCATATGCTTCCTTCACTCACTTCACCTTCATGTTCTCGTTTCTTTTTCTTTTTTTTTTTTCTTCTTCTTGTGTATATATGTTGTGTATATCTAGTAAAACTGGTGACGAGGCTGTATATGAAGCGCATAGTACACGGTGGCACGACAGCGGCGCAAAACTTCAAAGGCAAGAGTGCTCGTCGAGAGACATCGAATAATTTAACGACAGGATCGTCGTAGCACGTAAGAGACATTCCAATAAAAATTGCATGACTCCATGCAATATAGATTGTTGAAACGTGTGTGCCAACTGTAGGTTACCATAAAATAAGTTTTTTAAAGAAAGAAGAATGTGAAAATGTGGTGGAGAAGAGAATAGAAATGAATGACAGTTGTTATATTCGTGCATATTCGTGAAAATTTAGTAATACATACATTTATGTGATTCTATTTTCTGTATACATGTTGCCACGATGAATATATCTATGGAGTTTTTAGTTGAAGAAATAATCATCGTTTTGCATGATTCGAAATTATATATGAATTTTATAATGAAATTTACTTTTGAATAAGTGTACAATGTGTCAACAGAAAAATTGTAGTTGCAAAGTTGAATGGCAAATAATATTTTTTATTTATACTGGAGAATATTTTATAATAGTTCATGAATATATAATCCAACAAAGGCTTCACTGTAAAAAGTAGGGCAAAGTACATGGCCAGTGTGGCTTCGCCAATTAAAAACTGTATTATATTATGGATATAACTTTAATGGCAAAAGAACTAGAATTATTAATTGTTCCAAAGTTTCATTCAAGTTTATCAGTATAGTTTATTTCTGTGGTACAACAACACAATGGAGTTACCAGGACTTATTACATAAAAACTTAAGATGATAAAGCTACATCATGATCCAAAACCATTTGTTAATGCTCGTATCAAATTTTCATCACTGTTTGAATAGAATACAGGGATTAGAGGTTTTGTTGGAATAACACGTAAATTGGAATATTCATACGATAAAGTTCAATATTTGCTTTTAAAAGTTGTGAGAATTTTTTTTTTCATACGACAATTGTGCTTAATAATAATCAATAATTCTATTTATTATAGCAAAATAATTCTGAAAACAGATATAATAATAAAGTCTATGAGCATAATTTTGTTTTCAGAAAGATATATTTTTACAATTTATACAACAATGACAATTTACGATTTATATGAGATAATATCTGCATAATTTATTGAATTCGGTACAGTCACCGAGAAAGCGAATTTAACAAACTAAACACACTTGAATTATGAAAATCTGGCGTTAAAGTGAGCTTTATAATCCTCACACGTTTAAAATATCCACGCTTCACAGTATCAACAAACGATGTCAATTTATTAATTTCCCCGGGTAATAAAGTTGGAATTGACAAGTGAATAAAAAAAAAGAGCAACACCGCATAGAATTTCGTACCATCATTTCCTATACCGTATATGAACAAACTATCAAATTTAAACGCGCATTCATAATTCGTTGTATTCAACAAAATCATATATATATATATATATATATATATTAGCTTTTAATAAGCTTCATTAAATGGCAACGAAGTTGTTTACTCAGTATATAAAATGGAAATTAATGCTTTCCTTCATGCAATGCAAATATATGAATAGCTATTCCACATTCACATACATACATTCATACATATATAAACAAATGATATATATTTCATGCTAAACGTGTCTTGTCACTCGTAATCTAGTGCTTTTGCATACAATTTTTATTATTTATGCACGAGAATCGTGATGTATTGTTATAGAAGACATGTAATGACAATGTGACAGTGAGTATCGCGTATACTGTTGAACCCTATAACAGTTGCATGTCACTGTAATATGTATACATATGTAGAGACGTATTTTCTACATGGCATAGATTATTTGACCTCGTATATGGAAATTTTAAACAATGAATCGCAAATATGAGAGATGTACAATAGAGCCAGATGAATATTAAAAAAGAAAATTTATATGAAACGAATACCAAAATGAATTTTTCACTGTGAAAC
The DNA here is from genome assembly GCA_958496275.1 of Zele albiditarsus. Classification (NCBI taxonomy): domain Eukaryota; kingdom Metazoa; phylum Arthropoda; class Insecta; order Hymenoptera; family Braconidae; genus Zele; species Zele albiditarsus. Next base: position 17,127,168 of record OY292408.1, read on the forward strand.
TTTGACTTTTATATAAATTATTTAACTAGTCTGCTTCATGACCACAGAGTTTTCCAACTGGCACCACATTATTTGTTCATCATACAGTTAGGTAGTGAAAAAAAAAAAGAAAAATCCTAAATTAAACCACAGAATGAAAAAATTATTGTTATATTTCTTTTCATTACGTCCACACAAATGATTCGAGTATAATAATCTCCAGGCACGGGATAATGGCAATTATGCGGCTCGCTAATGAGACAACAATAAACCCCGGACAATGGAGAGATTCTTCAAGTAGCGGCAATTGCAAATAGCATATAGTTAAAGTGAGTGCGCTCATTCGTAATGATGAAAATAGGAGAATCAACGACTGAGGATATTTGCTAAAGAGGAGATATCAAGAGTATGAAACGTAACAGGTGCACGAAATGAAACATTTCAAATACAGATAATAATATATTTTATATCTCATCGAGTTATATTTTTTGATAATATACTCATTGCTCATAACTGTGAAAATATATTGCAGCTACATATTTCATAAATATATCTCGGATACATCTTTAAACATATACATTTTGTTTGCTGTTTTTTTTTTTTTTCTCGTATATACGAATTGAAGTATACAGAATGGTTGTTTTTGTTTTTAACACACTCGATACACATGAATATAAAATTAGCAATTGAAATGATTGACATTCTATGTGAAATAATAATAGAAAAATGTTTATTGGAATAAAAAATTGATGCACTAGAGTAAGTTAGGCCAATTAGTTAAGATACACCAGATTGTCTCTGATGGTATACATAATTTTATATACTGAACACATTTTATTATATATTTTTTAGTATTTATTAGTTTTGAATATGGAAAGTGGCAGTTGTCGTGAATTGGAGTGGTGAAATTTGCACTCTTATCCGAAGATTGAATTTCACTGCATCATTAAAACACACTAGATTCTAAAGTGACCGAGATCATGCTCGGGAATCCTTGACACGTTAATAAATTACCAATGATCCTGACTTGATAAAATAACTAAGTAAAAGAACTGTTACGAGTCTATGTTGTCACCCACAAAGTTTGTGCCATTTTCTCGTTGTCATTTCGAGGTTGCCGCTCGCTCTGTCTTCTCACGTCTCTTTTCTCGGCCCCTTTTTAGTTTTTTCTCGTCAGATACTTTTTTTTTTTGCTCTCATTCTGGGCGCAAGACGGTATAAAGAGATGATATAGGGGTATAGGTAAAGCAGAGAAGACTGTATGTGAATGCGGCACAGTGTGGGAATAAATTCGAGAGCACAGCACGGAGTGAGAGAGGATTTCTCTTGATATAAGTAAGTCCGGATATTAAAAGTTATTCGTAGACCGAATAAAATATCAAAAGTTCAAACTTTTACCGAGTGTGACGGAAGCCCAACTATTATATCCATTGGTATATAGCCGCAACTGTTTACTCCCACTCTATTCTGTGAATTTCATCCCTTAAAAAACTTGCGATCACTTTTCATCATTTATTTATTATTTCTTCTTATTTCTTTCAGTTATCCAAGAGATGAGTGCTTTCTCACAAGAATTTTTAAATGAATCTCCGGCCTCTTGCTCGCGACTTTACCTCTTGAAATATTTTATTCTACATTTTACATTTTCTCAGTTCTTTTAATTCTTTATTGAAAGTTATCTTGCCGTAAGATTACACATTGGAGAATCAAAGTGAAGCGCCAATTCGTGCACACTGAGATAGCAATATGGTTACAGTTAAAGAAGGTATTTTTTGTTCATGGAGTTTACATAAATAAATAATATCTATTATGATATTCTATAATATACCCGAGTGAAGAGGGTAATTTTATATTAAACTAGTACAAAGACTTAACGAAAGACAAAAAAAAAACCTTTTTGATTTAATATTTTTCAAATCAATATCTATTAAGGAAAATTAAGTATATGAGATATTAAGAGTGAAGACATGATAATAATCGTGGATAAAATATAACTGGTGCGATGGAACAGAGAGCGGAAAATAATATGCCCCAAGAAGAACTCTGGTTTTTTGTGTTATTTGTTAATTAACTCTGATTTTCCAATGTGCATTGCCTTAGTGAACATGCAGTAATAAAGTATGACATGGTAAAATTGTCGTGAGAAGTCCAGAGAGAATTTGAATATTATGCATAGTTTTACATATTCATTTACCGTATTACTCTACTGCATTTTTAATGAAGAGCCGCTGCGGTTATGAAAATAGAAAGAAGAAATATGATACAGTGCTGAGGACAAACAGCTCAATCTAAAAATAGACATTTTCATCAATGCTATTGTCAGAAAGATTGTCGAAAACATTGTGTCGAATAATTATTGCATTATTCATTGATTGAATCGGAGATGTATTTGAAATTGGATCCGTTTAAATGTTTAATTCGAATTAACAATAGAATAATCGAGAAGTCGAATGTATTTCGCGTAATCAATGACAATTTATTTTTATATATCTGCTATTCATTCCAAAATAATGATAGATTGAATGATGCTTTGGAATGAATTAAAGTGACAGTCAGTTATAGAATTAATATGAAGAAAGCTAGAATAATTCGGGTTTCTCCATAAATAATTCACTTAAATATAATTGAATTTCTCCAGTCAATTGATTTAAATGAAATAGTGTAGTTGACACGTTCTGTCACTAACAGACTTTATCTTTATAAGTCGAGACGAAGTTTCAAATCAAAGTGACATCCTCATCAAAAAGCTACTTCTATTTCTGTTAAAGTCAATTTATTTGATGTAACTAAACTTTTTGTCACTCAACATTGTTAAATGCCATCTTTTGTATAAATATTTATCTCCATTCACATGGTATGTCTGATGTCTGACAGATGTGTTTATACAAACTCAATTGTTTCAAGCTTTTGGAATTGTACTTGCAATTTGGATGTCTGAGCTTGGGTATACCAAGCTTGCTTGTCTGAACCACCAAGACGTAAAACTTTTCATTCCCCCTTACCTCTACTTCCTTTCTTCAATCCTACTTCTGTCCCTTATATTTTCTATACAGGCTGCGCGTAAATCCTCGAAGACTTTTCTAGATTTGAATCGGATGGATTTGTGGTTTGTGGCACTTCAAAGTGGAATATGTTATATGTATAGTTGTGTTCGGTGAGAAAAGAAGTCTGGAAGTAGTTGAAGTCTGCATTGGATCAGACGGGGGATATCCGTTACTCCGTCTTTTTCCGACAATATTTACTAACGTCTGTGTGTGTGTGTGTGGACTACTATGCGTATACGGGTATCTCTTGTTCAAGCCAGTTCAATCCGTCAGAAAGTTGGTCGTGTGTCGACACAACGAAAAAATGGGAATCACGTTTGAAAACGATTACTGTTCACTTTGGGCTTTATATGGATCAATGATGAAATATAAGGGATAGTACCATTTTACCTTTTTCTTTTACATTGATGCAGAAGGATTTATTTCGCAATTCAATAGCAAAAAATACATGGTGGTTATGTGTCTGCAGATTTACTATTATTGTGTGTATATCCAGAAAAAAATTATTTAAATGAAAATTATCAATTCTTTGATGAGCAAAAAATTATTGATGCAAGTGGAACTTTATTCATGTTTCGAAATTGTATTTTTATATATATTTATTTACACAAGTTAGAATTTTTCATTGAAATTTATATACACGCAAATCTCAATTTACAATTCGAAACACAGAAATATGAAGGAATTTCATACTGTCGATATATTCTGAATTGGAATGAGTTTCATATAAAAATTACATTCACAACTCGTTGCTTGAATCAAAATTTTTTGTTATTCTACTCCAAATGCCATAATCGCATTTGAATAAATCTGTCAAATTTAATTCAATTTAATTCAATTTTATTCTTTTCCCTCGGTGCGAACGAACAACAAATGTTTTTTTGTTTTTTTTTGTAAATTGCGATGTAATTCATTGGGCTGGAAAAAAATTATGTAGCTGTATAGTGAATGTGATGGGACGTGTTTTTATTCCTATTTTATAATAATAAAAAGGGCATTTTGTGTATATGGATTTACTATTGATGCGCATGCCATTTCGAAAATTTTTCTTGTTTTGCCAAGCAGAAAAAAATTTGAACACGCGCAACTATATATAACGTATATAGACGCTCACTCGTGCGAAACATCAATTGCGTAAATTTTCACACTCCCCATTTCCTTTTTTTGTTTCACTACGGAATTATTGCTTTTACAATCCGACCCATACACTGTTCTATTCATTGCTTTTTTATTTTTTTCGTTATTTTGTGTGAAATTATAAATAAAAATTAAACCAGAACATTGGGCATGCTTTGCACGTCAATTGTGACAATGCACATAAAAATAAAGTTTCATTCCACTTCACTGCTAAAAAAATATCAAAAAAAAACAAAGGCACAAATATACAAATTCAATTGAATTGAAAACATTCCAGATTGATTACACTTGCATCGCTACACTTCGAGCACAGTTTCATTATCGTTAATTAATCGAAGCGTATTGAAACACGTTTTTTATTTTTATTTTTATTTTTTCAAATCCTTACACCAGAAATACGTCCATTCAGGTGTGATAAAAATTACATGAATATATATATCGTCATGTACAAATTGAATATGAGCTCGATTGAATAACAAGTATTTGTGTTTCAATAAAAAAAAAAAGGAATCTACTCATAAAAGTACTTTCGATATGAATAATATTCATGCAATTTGACTATAGATAAATTACTTTTTCAATTCAAGTTTAGATTAGGACTCCTTTCAAGATGAAAGTATATTCGATTCCAATTTTCAAAACGGTTTCAAGATAAACATGGTACCAGAAATATTTCATATGAAAATTGATGATAATATATCAAATAACAAAATATAACATTTGTTCTTCATAAATACCAATTAAATATGTTTATTATTGTGATGACATTGTTAAAAGTGTCTAATTATATTCGTTCGAAATATACCGACTATTACAAACCACAATAAATATATAAATTTATATACATACAATGTATATAAATGTGCATGCATACATTCATATATTTGTGTAATAGCCCAGTAGCTAGATGATGCATGTTTAAGGAAGATGGTTTATGTTGGAAACTTCCGACTGCAATTCCTGAGCGTGAAACGAACGTGAGAGAAGCAAAAGCATGTGGCCATACAATTACGCGGTGGTTAGACCGAGTGGCCAGGTCGTTAAAGTTCCCGAACGAGCGCGTTACGGGATCGGGAATGAAAATTCACGAGGACGTGGCGGTCGCTGAGCGAGATTGGCTGTCCGCCGCGTTATTATCCATGTTTTTTTTTTTTCACTTCCTATTTTCTTTTCCTTACAAACGTTTCTGGCAATGTACATGTGTATGAACACATACAGTGTGTACCAGAATTACTCGATTCTCTACGAATGATATAAAATCTTTAGGTTACAGAGTTTACCCATTATCGAAAGATTTTCATTCATTTAATTTTTTGTGATAAGCAATTTAGATAATTGATTTATGATTGGTGGTAAACTTTCCAGAGTTTTTCATTCTCTCCGGTTCTGGGTCGATTTTATTTGTAGATAGTACCTACTAGTGCAGCCCTGATTGAAGAATATACATGTTGAAAAATCTACAAAATATATTGGGAATATGGAAATTATATTTTGGAGTAGATTTGAAGTATGTTTGGACTAAACACTTCATTTTTTATCTCTGCCTAAAACCAACATATAAAATATAAATAATATATTTCTTCATGATGTGAAACTTTATAAATAAACTTTCATGGTTTTGTTACATATATAAACTACAAAAATTGTAATTCATAATTTAATTGAATATTAGAAATTACGAGAATTTTTCTATAGACTCTGAATGTAATCATTCAATTATTAATTCGAATCGCATTGACATAGAAATGAATAAGGGCTCTCTGATCCGGAATAAACTTAGCAATTTACTACTGATGGAATGGGTTCGATAATTCTGGTGCACCCTATATATAAATAAAAAACTTTGACTCGTAGCATTTTAATGTTCACGCGCGAGCAAAACCGCAAATCTACGGTCTGTGATCGTTCCATGGAAAATAGTTGGGAGTAAATATTGTACTGACGTAAAATATGCATGTAGATGTTTATATATATATAGCTCATCCAATTTTGGATTCTGCATCGGATCCATCCTCATAGCTCTTTATACCACTCTCTTTCAACGTGTAAAACTTCTCGATCATCCAATAAAATTCAACGCGCATACGTTTTCTTTTCTCTTTATTTTTACATTATTTTTTTTTTCCTCCTTTCCTCTATATATATATTCTCTTAAAGGATTTATTGCAGTCGATTCTTCGAGTCGATCGAGACGAATAGCGATAGTACGCGCAGTTTAGTAACGAGGAAATTTGAAACGAAAATTTATTCCGCTCGACTGAACGCCATGGAATTTCGTCTTTCTTTTATGCCGTGTGTATAAAATCGTATATCATTCGGGAATGTCCTTTGTTTTTTTTTGTTTTTACTTAGTACCACGTATAAAAAATACAATTTGAACTGTCGGTATTGAATAACATTAGGGCCACCTGGATAGATGAGTGGGAAATATTATGTAAGATAACCCGCACGTACGATAGTTTACTGCTCATGCCAAAATTTTAATAAACTCATGCAAATTAAACGGCTATGTAAATTTTCAAGTTTAATCGTCTCACGTACCCGGATGAATGCGACGTTTATGGAAGATACGTTTTACCATAAAAATCATTAAAAGTAGAGAAAAAAAAACAAAAAACAAGAACGATCAAGGGTGATTGCAAAAGTAAATTTTGGGAAATTATCGTGCAGCTGATTATATATTAGAATATTAGTATGGGGGAAAAAAAGAAATGTACAGGTTAGAATGCCCGCCAATCTGGATAACTCGCTGTATCACTCATTATATCTGTATCAAAAATTGAACAATTAACCCTCATCATTGTACGTATCAACTTGTTGCACGTATTTTGATTAAAAAATGTTAATTTCATTATAATGAATTTATAATGAAATAAATAGAGATATTTTTCAAAAGATTATTATGTTATTTTAATTAACAGTCACGGAATTCTTGTATTATAATATTTCAAAAATAAATGAATAAATTGAAATTGAATCTCGAATGGCGAGAAATGTCGAGATAGATTTAATTCATTCCTCAACCTTTTTAATTGACAAAAATGTTTTATTTATTTATCCATTTATTTCCAGTTGGAGTAACCGATACATGTTGGATTAATATTTATAAATATTTTGTTCGTTAGAGAATGCATTTAAAATACAACGTACATGAATAATGGTGATAAAATTCTGTTTGTGTAGAACCGAGCCACTTAGTCTCAAAATAATCCAACAATAAAAATACCTTTTATGCCAATAATTATTATTATCACATAGATTTTGATTTCCATTTTCTTTATAATTTTATTTGTGATATCAAAGTTGCTATCAACAGTGGAGGTAGGCATTGGTATATCACCTTTATCAATTTATGTCTTATAGGTAATACAGGAAAGAAAACAAAAAAGAATTGAATAAATAAGCAGATAAAAAGTTTGCAACCATTGTATAATTCAAATAATCCGAGAATTATTCTTCTCATCCGCTCGTGTCAATATTTATACTGTAGAATATTGACTGAGGAAAAATATACGTCGATCATTCATTAAACATTCATGCTTCAATTATTTTTGTAAATTATGACGAGTTACACAACGGGTATCAGTTGATTGGCACGCATGAAAAATTCTTTCAAACAGTTGCACAATAATAAATAACACAAAAACTATTCAACTACTCGCTGATATCATTGAACATATTATGACATTATAATAAATTCATAATTAATTTCCAATCAATTAACTATCTCAATCCATTAAAAATCAGCTACACCTACTACCATTCACTTTTTCATCAGGAAATATTCCTTTCTTTTTGTTGCAATGTTACGCGGATCTAAAGCCTGTAGATAATTAGTAATAACAAGTACAAACTCTCGCGACATGATCACTTTAACGAGACTTCGTGTGACAGTTTCTCATTAAAAACAAGAACACACTTCTATATTGCAACTGGCCAAATTGCAAAACGAAGTTGCAACGGAACGGCTGTAATGTATTTCGGTAATGTTCCATACCAGTAAGTGTGAACTTGTTGAAACTTGTCCATGTTCTTTTTCCTCTTTTTTTATCTTCATTTTATTTTTTATTCTTATTTCTTTTTTTTTTTTGCTACTTTGCGATCCGAGAAACTGCTCTCGGGTGCTCAAGAGATAATTTGACAGCGGGTGGCAGGTAAAAATACGTCGGATGGTTGTGGCAATTGCGCTGCAACATAAAACATGACATCAAAAGCTCACTCCAGATGGTGAAGTGCAGGATAAACATGTCTAAAAAATATGGAGTAAACTATCCAATTACATATACTTAACATTGCTATTGGCATTGTGAAAATGTGAACAAAGTTATATATGTATGTACACACACCTTTTGCTATAATTTTTTAGACTATACAGACATTTCGTTGTTTCAATCCTCAACTCTTCACTGAAGAAAATTATACCTGTTTTATATTTATGCATTTTGTTACAAAAACCATTTTTTTTTTCCATCTACTTTATTTATTTTTTCTCTCAATTTTTTTTCTGCATTAATACCAGGTATATTTAAAACACCTTTGGTATATATATAAGCTGTGTATTACATATATGAATATATATTGAGCCAGTGAAGTGTGTGAACACCAGAGCCGTGGTCTCATTATGGATTTTACGCGTCCGCGCGATGGAATAAACGTTACGCGCGTAAAATGCGAACCATTGAGCGAACAACGACGTTCGAGAGCTCTAGCATAAGCGGTCATATAATGTGGCTTTACTAGATAGTCATTGTATATGTAATGCACGGTATACGCACGTGCTACAGTGAATATGTAGGTGCATCTTGTATTTATGTAGATATGGTTCTTCTAAGAGTGAGTATTATATACGCATTTATATTTAGCATTTTAACAAAGTTCATTAGCAATTCATGTGTTACTATGAAAATATTTATATTCATTCCTTATCAGTATGAAAAAGTTATTGAGTAAAGAAACAGCCATAAGTACGGATATTTTCAAAAATACATAGTATAAGATTAAAATTCATAGCTAAAGAAATGAAAATTATAATCGTGTGAATGGGAAAGAAGAAAGAAGTAAATTATGTTGGCTGCTTCAATTTTATTAATTCAAAAAAAAAAACAACTGCTTATTTAAGCAGTCACTATTATGTTTTTTCTTCAGCATACTTGAAATGTTGAGAAATATTTTAAAGAGATTTTACTTGTGTGTCCAAACTTTTAAATTGACGTATAAATTTTATCTTCTTTTCTTCTTCCAGCTCGAGTAAGTGGTGAATAATATAACAAAAATTCTGTATAATTGAGTGACGAGAAAAACATTTTGAGATGTTTGCCTTCGAGAGAAGTGCTTTTCACTTAGCTTTCATTAGCAGCTCCACAAATGTACATACAATTTTTATTCATATTATATATATATATATAAATCTCTTTAATTTTCCCTTGGGATATACGTCGCCATTGTCGTGCGACAAAAATCGATATAACAGGCACGTTATGTAGTCACTTCATTTTTCTCCACTTTACCATTTCTTTCATCCATATTTTCTTCTTTTTTCCCTCCTTTTTTCTTGCTTTTCATTTTTCTTTTACACGTGTCAAGCCGCCAATTCACCAGATTAATGAAAAGAAGAGTGAAATCCGTACTCACGACGTTGCCTGTCATTCACAATCCTCCTTTTCTTATTCGACATGTCTCACGATAATGGCTTAGCAGATTCGAACGAGAAAAAATAAAAATCTATAATCTCATGAAAAGAAAAAAATCCAATCATGTCAACATATCGATCGTAACTACTGCAAAAGAAGTAATACCCATTTATTTTCTAAATAGCATTATGAATTTCATGAAATAAATATAAGATGTATAACTATAATGATGTAACTGTAATAGAATTGGGGAAAAAAAATTAAACAGATAAAAACTTTCGATATTAAAAGTAACATTAATTGATGCAAGTTCATATTGATTTCGTCGAATGACAACGATATTATGTTATTGATGTCATTACACGGAGAGGGGATGACAACCACCACCTTCCTCCATTCTAATTTTGCAATGACCTCCATCATATAGAAATGTATACTCTATGATATGAAAATATCTCTGTTATGAATAGGGAAGATTTCTATTCATAATCAAGATATAATTTTACGAAGGAAAAATTTTTCTGAGACAAAAATACTGTCCAATACGTGCAGCATATTTTATAATAACCACCAATGAATCATACTTTCAGTGTAATATTTAGTAGTGTCACAGGATAATCCGACAAGTAACAGTAATTAAATTTTGTTTGAGAGTGTTATTTTTAGGAAAGAAAAAGGGGCAATCGCGTTTGATATTTTCTCAGTATTCGAATTGATTTTCTTCTCGTGAAAATAATATTTATGTTATATGTTTTTGATACAAAAATTGTACATTATATTTCTGACAAGAAACTGAATATAGGTCATTTAAGAGTGATGGAGAAAAAGAGTAAAAATAAAGGACAGTAAGAACGCGAGATAATCCCAGATGATTTGAATATTTTAATTTGCAAAAGCGTCAGGCAAACGCAAATAGAAGTTATATTGGCTTTGGGACATCTTCTCCTTCTTCTTCTTCTTCTGCTTCTCCGTCGCCGTCGTTTTCATTTGTGTATATATATATATACATTTATATATACATATACCAAAAACCATAGTTTTGCCCGACGACTCTCCTTTACTTCTGTTTCCTTCCTCGAGAGATCGCGCGTCGAAAGTGGCGGGTATATCTCTTTGCTCAGTGCACCGCTATCATCTCAACGAGATTTTCATGAATATTCTTCGGACAACATTAATGTATCTCATGATTATTCATGAATCTCTACAAATTTTACTAACTCTGGCAAATTAAGCTTTCCAGCTGCATTAATCCCTTCACCTCATAGTGTTCTTGGTTCAGTAATAGTACATTCTTTCAGTTGTATTAGATTCGAGCAACAAAATTCAAATTTATTATACTTTTTGTAGAATTTTTTCGTGATTTTTTTGTGAATCAAGTCCCACACTCTTTACTAATAATAACTTTAATACTTGAGATAATTGAAGACTTCAACTTCCCCTAAAACAAATGGTTTCAGTTTCTCAATTTTTTATTCCATGTATTGTTCTGCAAATAAATGAAAATTATTCGCTAATTAATATTCTGTTTGATGATTATTGGAAATAAAACGTATTAAAAAGTAAAACGATACATTAATATATGCAAAATTGTATTCATTCGCGCATTCGGATCATGAAATATATATATATATCCATTGTATATTATTTCAGATTATTGGAATACATATTGAATGAACGTAAATTCGGTGACGGTCCAGAATTACAGACGAAGCGTATAATATTTAATTATTACATCGATGAAAAATAATTCGCAATTATTTTAATGTTCGAAAACGAAATTCAATTCATTGAGAGAACACTGTGAATTTCATTAATTTCAAAATACTAAATTAATTGTGTGACTATTCTTTTTTTGAAACATACTAATTTTTTTCTCAGCATCGAAACAATTGGCATCTTCATTTGAAAGAAATAAAAATGAATATAATCTATATTGGCAAAATGTGTATGAGTAGAAAGAATGATATATTTTTGTCTACCTTTTTTAATTGAGGTTTCAATCATGTGGGTTTAACAATGTTAATCATCCTCATCACATTATAATTTCGATATTCAGCAATAATTCAATTGGATGTTGTATGAATTTTCCCAAAATATACAGTTCACCAGATATGTAAACCAAATATTCCAGTATAAAAATGTTTAATCAGAGAGGTAGTGATTATTGCACAAATGTATATAAACATATATCGGTATCAACGTCGAAACCACGCATTTGATGGTTCGAATTCTTCATCACCAACAATTCACTGTCGAATACACATCCAACTATTTGTTGAGTTCCGCGCAATGAGTATGAAACGTAAATTCGGATGCTCAGTTCAAATATACTATCACGCAATTGATAGTAGACCATTGTTTACTCATGATCATTAAATGTAATAGCAAATCCCTGCATATTGTGGACGTTTCGTGGAAATACTCATGGGTTTTGGTATCGCAAGTGGAATTAAATGCACGTTGTTGGAGAAAACGAGCATTTCATACCCACAAGCATATAATATATATGTGCATATGTATGATTTTGGTGCTGCACTATTTGCCATCATAACACAAACGTATAACAAAATGGCGAACCATGCATCTATGCGCGCAATATTACTCATTGTTTGATAAATATTTACGTGTTTCCTATTGTGTATATTATAGTTGGTTGCAAACTTTGAATGCATGATGATCGCAATTGGATGAATTGAACGAGAAATATGGTAGGGAAAACGGAATAGAAAGAGAATGAAGACCTAGGATCGGGCCAGAGCTTCAACTATAGTTTCTATAGGCCCTCATAGGGATCATTTAGAGCTTATAGTTTGATGGACTTTTATTTGCTCAATAATTGCTTCTGTTATTGAGACAGATTCGAGTCCATATTTTCTCTATAAAAAGATAATTTTTAGATTTTTTTTTTTTGTTAAAACAGAAGAAATGTATTCACACGTTTTTTTTTGCATTCGAATATTCATTAAAAATTTCCAACGCAGTGAATTTCTCACATCGAATAGAATAAATATGGAAAAAAAAAAATTGTTCATGTTTGTCTGTCACGTCATTCAACAAAATTCCTTCCTGATTGTAGATTAAAAAATTCTCCGACTCAAAAATTGCATACACTTTAGAATTTCGTTAGTGTTCTTATTTCAAATTGAAGTTTTTCATAAAAATACACAAAATGCATCGCTATGAGAATGGTTATATTCAAAATATATTCTTCAATATAATTTTGCTTATATTATCAAAATGTTTTTCGTGTAAATAAAATTTTATAATGATCGTGCAGAAAATTCGTGTCGGGACTTGTTTATGCCAATTGTTTATGTATATGGATATGACAGACATGTAGATTATTATTGAGGAATATATCTGCATCTATCTGTTTACAAATGGATATAAAATTCATATATATACGTTGTATTATAATTCTATTTATGATATTTTGGTTAATTAACCTCTTTGACAATCAACACACACACACACACGTGATGTTAATTTTCGTTGTGCCTTCGTACTGTTTACGCAATTACCGATTATATGTACGAAGCTCTGTGGCTCGTCATGTGTTGGGGTGGGTGCTATAACGCTAATCACGAGCACCACACACAGGGGTATATATGCTGTGTATAGTACACATCGTAACCACGATGGGGACCACTTAAAACTCTCCTTCTCCCCTAGCAGGAATTGCACCATTCAACTCTCGTCGTAATTATGAAGAGAGAGAGATGGTACGTGATGTTTGGACGTGGCAAATATTTTAGTTCTTGGTTTTAATTCCAAAATTATGATATCAAAATGAGAAAATATTATAACTAATTAATATATACAAATTGAAGTGATAAATAAAAACGACAATATTTGTTCCATGCTTTATATCTGTCAAGAATTATATGTCCTCATAAAATGTATAGACAATTTATTATACAATAAGATTTCTCACAATCAATTCCATCCACGTAATGTTTGATTCTCGCATTCGGTTCATTTTTCGTTGTGTATTTTTTTTGTATGTGTAAAATGTCAATTGTCTTTTTTACTAATGTTGAAATGTCAGAAAACATTTGTGAGAATATGACAAAAACAAAGAGAAATATACATGTGTGGGAGTGCGTTCGTTCGACTAGTCAACACTGCCTCTGAATGGTGACACGTTAGTTGTAAAAATTCAGGCAGGAAGTGTGTGCCAATAGCGAAAAAAAAAAAAATAAAATACTCCTCAACGCCGCTGGCAAACGACATCAACATCAGAGCGTATAAAAGCATAAAATGGGCTTGGATAAATAACAAAAAACACATTGATTCTTTTGACATTTGTTTACCGTTTCAACATCGAGTGACCATTTTATAGGAGTTCAGTACTCGATGTTCAAAGAATTGCACTGACGTAATGAAACTTTTTATAGAGCTGGGAGATGCTTAATGGAAGAACTGGCGTCAAAGTAAAGTTCTACTTCGCCTTTAGAACCAATTAAGCCAATATAAACTTTGAGAACTGCGCGTCCCTTTTGCTTTACTTCTTTCACCGTTTTGTCTCTCGAGCAGGACTGTATTATATCCACTAATGCGATACTAAGAGACAGTACAGAGCGAAAATATACTAAATATAACTGTAAAGTGTCATCCAGATTTTATTAAAATAAAGATAAAAAATATATATTTATAGTAATCATAATAATTAATGGGTCTATTGTAGAGCTCAAGTAAAAATAATTAAAGATAAATGGAACATATAAAGTTGAACAAATTAGCAAGTTATTATATATGCATTTGATTAACAGTCTACACTGACTCATCAACCTTGCGAATTTCACGAAAATTAATTTGCAACGTTTTCACAGTTCGAGATATATGTATGTGTATATACGTGGAGAGTTTGGTGCCAGAGCGCACGTGACAGTTTGTCAGAGTTGAGTGTTGGTGGCTGAGTATTATGTATGAGAGAGGAAGGGTGAAGAGAAAGAAAATGTCATGGGGAGTGTCAACAATATTGTCATGAAGTGTAGAAGAAAATTCAACTGCTGGACATATGATTTTATCCACGAACAGTCAAATTAATTTTTTTTTCTTTCATATTCCATCTTGATGAAATGTTTTTATATTTTCTCCAACTGCTCTTCCATGTTTCTACATATCTGTCAAGATTGTTTGTCAACAAAAAAAATGTGACTGAGCCGGTTGGTTGAATGACAAATATTTCTTCATCTACTTCGTTGTGAATTCAGAAATACAAAGAGAAATATGAATGTTTGTTAGTGTTTGTGTTATCCAATTTTTGTACCTATGCAAAGATAGCATTTATTCTAGTTAAGACTATATGAAATTCAGTAGAAATTACATTCAATATAATTTTCACTGTATTTATTTTACTTCAATGCAAAATTAAACACTGAACTAACTTTTACTAAAATGCAAATAAATTTTGTTGAATTGCACTCTCTAAAATTTTCTGCTAAAATTTTAATAATGAAGATTGAAGAAAAAGAAAAACGAGACTAATAAATAAATAATTGTCAGAATATTTTTGAATTAAATAATGAACAATAGATGGACTATTTAAAGCCGTACACAATCCCATCACAAAGTGAATGGTTTACAACGGGATATGTTGCGGAAATTGGACGGTTTTCCAAGATAGAAATGGGCGCCCAATAACACCCTTATATACACTGTTGGCGAAACTAATTTGCATCGCTCACGCCTCAGGGGTCTCTCAATCTTTGGAGCTGTGTGGCACGCAGAATAGCAGTAGGGTTACAAATCGTTCTAGTCGTCTTACTGTACAGGTAAGGGCAATGTGGTTAGCCGCGTTGCAGGATCGCGAGCATGCATATAAACAGTTTGTATACACGGTATATAAGGGTATGAGTTGAAGTGGGAAAATAGGAGAATGTAGTCAATGTGGGCATACAAGGTAGGTTGGTATACAATATGTAGCACGAATAAGGGAGGGCGTGATCCCTAAGTAATACTAACGCAAACGAGTGAAATAACCGTCGACTAAGATGGCGTCAGATTGATGTCGCCATTAATTAGTTCCTATCTCGATGTTCCGTCGTAGCGATCGACCATTTGCACCCACAATTCTATATACCCTTGGACGATATGGCATTCAATCACGCAATCATATGAGTAATATGTATATGGACGAGAAAAAATTAAATAATGAGCACCAATGCAGTTAGCAAAGTTACTCACCGAGAAGCACATATAATTGTGAGTAGATTGTTTTACGATAAAATTTTCAATTGCGTACTCTGCTGGACTTTGATTTTTGTCATTGTGTGAAAGAGATTGTAAATGAATGTAAAGACTTGTGTTTCATGAAATTTCCTTGGAACAATGAAAGTTTAACTCATTCAGTGGAGCTGTGATTACGTAGGGATAACATCCAGGTAATTCGCCTGAATTATTTGCAAATAATTTTGATTCAATTAGTTCTTTATTCTTGGGACAAGAAATTGAGCGATGTTCATTGATATTTTCTAATGAAACTATTGAAGAGGAGAATGAATGATGAGACTATGTTTGAAAAAATTGTGCGATTTCGATTGAATAATTGCATGAAATAATATATAATTCTCAACGCGTACTTCAATTTTTATTTAATTGTGAGAGCCATTTATTGCCACCCGGATGATCATCATTTAAATATATGTATATATAATCCTTAAACGTTTTTCGATTAGCATAAAACGTGATACGCATCTGCCATTTTTCATTATTATTTTTTCTTCTCCCTATTTTTTATTCCTTTATATTATATATTATATAGTTTCTCGCGAGCGATGCGCATTCCCTTTTTTTTTTTTTTTACCATGAAACTCATGAAGAATTGCTCGAAGGCTTTAATAAGGTTATTACGATAGATTTCCATAACACCCGGGCTTGTAAACATGATAGCGGCCATATGTCGGATGGATCCATTATGAAATGCTCTCGGCGTATATAGATCGCCCACTCTTTCAGCCATGACGCCATTGCACAGGGATGAATTTATAAATACGAACACATATGTATACATATAGTTGATGTATTCTGTAAAGTGCGCAGCATACACACAATATCAAATATCACAAACAGAATTTTAACATATTTATTTTGAAATTAAATCTTCATTAACTGAAAATAACGATGTATTTACAATCAGTAAAAGAGAATGGAAAATAAATAAACAAGTGAATAAATGAAAAATAATTGGAAAACGTGCTAGGTAAAATGAAAACGTTTCAGTTGCACGAAAAAAAAAAAAAAACGAAACGTCATCACCTGGCTCTGTCTATATATACCCCGTATATATACGTAATGTAATGGAGTTATCACATCGGAAATCTTGAAATCGAAGCATTGGAGTTGGAACTATATATATATACTATTGGTGGGTTAGACGTGTTTGAGCGTGTCGAATATTCTCTCGCAAAAGACCCAACGCTCAGATTTGGTGGGTGCGAGCTGTCGTGAGTGAGTTAAAATGCTTTTCAGGTATTCCAGAACGGTTGTGCCAATTCGGTATATAGCAGGGCGCGCACGTTGCCATTACTGGCCACCACCGATAGACGTGAGTCGCACGTACGAGACGTCGTTTACTCTAAATATATATATATATATGTGAGAGGATATATATGTTGCTATGGGTATAAACGCGAAGGAAGATAACTGAAATGGCTGTGTGCATGGTGGTCGACCCAATGTGTCGATAAAATTAATACCACTATCAAATGTAGGGCAATTAAAATGTAAATGGCTTAACATGAATCACAAAATACTATACTGGGTAACAGATGCCTGATTATTATTACGAATCACCAGGGAATATTATTCATTTGATTTTTAAATTTCACACTTGTAATGCATCAATAAATTTACGAAAGAAACTGTATGATTTACTAATTATTTGATACATAAGAGAGATTTGATGTTTAAGGTAGTTCTATTATTGGATGAATTATCAATAATTCACTTCAAGTTTTTATGTATTGTACTACGAATCAATTATGATTCAATCAATAATAAAACTTTTCCTGAATTATAACTATTTAATAAAATTAAAAAAATTGTGATATTAGTGAGTCAATGAAACCTATGAACATGACACTTTAAATTGTTCATCAATTAAATTAATAATAAATAATTTTAGGTTCAATTTCACGAGTTCCAACAACTTATATCTTGTGATGCTACGTTACGTAATATGATAAAGTCGTTATATAATATATGAAATTTTCCTCGGGTCTCCAATTCGATATTCACTCGTGGTTATCAAATAATCTGTTGGAGCCGGAGTTTGTGAAACGGTAAATGGTGTGTCGAGGAAATTAATTCACAATGCAGTTTGAATTTTAGAATTTTGTTGAAAATTTAATAGTGGCTTATCGTGGAAACCTCGTGAACTAATTCAACACTCATAGACTTCGATAAATGATATTTGTGAGTATTTCTCTGTCAGGCATACGGATATTTTCGGCCCATGAATAAAAAATTCAACAAATATCAATAAAATATTATAACATCCATTCGGTAAGTACGATCGTCGATTTCATTATATCTTGATTTACTTCCTTTCATTTCCTGCTCTCATGTCAAATCAACACTCTTATTACATATTTTATGTCAGGTGGTTATTTTAGAGAAAGATTCGAGTTGAGAATATTTACTCCAGCTCTAAGTCACAAAATCTGCATTCAAATGAAGAATTAAATTTATTCCTATTTCAAGTGCGAATATAATCTTCCAATCAATCAATCGTTTATTGTTTTTCCCTGCGTTTTTTATTCAAATAGTAATAAAGATAAGAAATAAGCTCCTTCTTCTTTCAAACAACTATTTTAGAACCATAACAATTAATCAAAATAACACGAATTTTTTGGGAAACAAAATTACCTTTCTCAGCATCAACTTAACTTAAAACTACATCATATAATAATTCATAAATCAAATTAATAATATAAGAAAATTTATCACAATTAAAAACTCTTCTATACTTCATAACAGAAATGGTAAAAATCTAATTAAAAGTGTGTCCTACATAATTGTCCTTCAATTTCTGTAATTATTATTATACTCAACTGAGAAAAACAAAATCTCTGACATTATGCTTATTCGAGTAGCGTTCTCCCTCAATATGGCAAATCAATACACACATATATAGTATATACACCGTCATACATTTGTTGCGCACTAATATTCACTGCTATTACATACCGCGCACGCACACACATGCACACATATATATATATACATACAAATGCTATTCGACCTCAAAGAGCAAATGATTTATAAGCTGGATGTGTGAAGACGGGGGTGTAGTATAAATTCTGATTTATCGGCATGCAGATGTGAATTATATGACGCAGTTGACAATATGAAGATAACGTGCCCTCTACGCGTTCTGACACGATTGATGCACACTCAATATTCTATATTATATATATATATATATATATATATATATATATCAAAGCATGTCCGCACACATAAGTCACTACAACAAATGATTATAATATATTTTGTTTTTCTTTATTCGCTTATCTATTTTTTTTTTTTTCACTTCCTTTCTCTTTATTAATCGAAGTCATTTATGTCAAATCAAGAATGTGAAGAGATTTATATGGCGAAATATATTTTGACCCCGTGCGCTTATCATCGGCACATACAAAACATAACCGGGCCACACGTTGGATTGTGGTGTTGCGTGCGGCGATAATTGAAGGCATCTGTCAGACATGAAACGAGAAAATTACGATTATGTATAACGTGTCAGTTGTGAAATTTATGATGGTTATATTAAGAGATGGTGAGGAATGAAGGGAAGGGCATCAACCATACATAATATATATAATGATAATGAATATGGGTTGTGTTATTGCACATTCCAAACATTGATCAGTTGAGATTGATTATTTTTAAGAATTAAATGCTAACTGTATATAGTTATGCACATATATAAACTATGCGCATGGATTTATTGTGGCAACACTTTGTTCTTGCACCGTGTTGTAATTGGCATCCTACCGAATTAACTGGATTAATCATTGGATGGAGAAAAAAAAAAGGACTGAGTATTTTTTAACAACTTCACTTGTGACCTTTCTCATTGTTTCGCATATACAACAGTTATCAAGTCAAAATAAATATTGTATGGGTTTAGAGGTTTAATAATAATTATTTAAGGTCTCTATGACTGATGGAATATAATTGTTGGTGAGTATTAAGGAGACATGATAGTGATTTGCTCTAAAGTACATGGCTGGGAAAATTCGTCAACTCTATATACTATACAGTTTACAGGAAGATGAGGGTTGTGTTGATATAGTATTTCACATCTCCGTAATATTATTCAGGATTTAATTAAATTATGCAGACATATTCCATATAAATTGCGGATTTCCTGTCGATCGAGAGTTGCATCCCCAAGATTTGGTTCAGCCAATCACAATTACACTCCACAACAATAAATAAATTTTATTAATTTAGCATTCCCATAACATAACTAACTTGATAAAATTCCCGACTGTTAACCCCATCATAAACAATTCTACCTAGCTTCTATTCCTATAGCAAATAATTTATTCTTGAAAGTCTATATTCACGTGTAACAATTGTGATATAAATATTTTAATCCAACCAACAATGAGCCAACCAATATAAAGCAAAATATAAAATTTATCCTACTGATGCAAAGCATAAATAAATCATTCAACCCCGGTGTATTCTATACATATCTGAATATACACAGATAGGTCGTATAAATACATACATATATAAATATATAACACCACACTGCTGCACTTCAATTATAAGGGTCCACAAGAGAGACGTTCACGTTTATATACAATGCATATATCATCGTATACATATGAATACATTGTGTATTTATATATGTATGCATGTGTCTGGGTGTTCGTATAGAGATGTAGGAATACACTGGTCTATATATGAGTGAAGCACAATGCTGCGCAACTATCTGTGCAAACACTTAGTGCTTGGTACCTGATGCCCCAAGCTCGTACGTTTGTTTAGTTACACCCTCGTCCAGAGCAAAACGCTCTCCTCTAGGAGAAGGGTTACATGTACATACATATATACATACATGTATACATATACATATATATTTATTACGTATATACCGTCGTATTATACGTATTCACATCTCCCTTTTGGTCGCCACTGTTCCCTTTAGTTTCTCTAGGAAATCTACGAAGCTTGATTGCACATACGAATAAACGCATACGTGCATGTATCTATGTACGTGTTGGTATGTATGCTCAAATGAAATTGTTCGGTACACCAGCGACATAACCCGGAACTCACCGTAATGAATCCATATTCCCATATATGGAGGTAGAAAAAAATCTTTCTATTCATTAATTTTTAGAACACACTGTGTTAAGGACCTCTGGGTTTTGTGTTCACCGATGGTAATTATGAAAGAATTATAAATTATTTACGTGACTCTCTTACAAAGTTATATGTATATAGCCACTTGTTTTTATACTCGTAGAGAATAATTATCGGAATCTACATATTTTTTGTATTAATTTATCTGGATATATACATGTCCGATGAGAAAAAAAATATGCTAGAATTTGTATGGCATTTATTGGATATGCAGAAACTATATTTTTGAACAAATACGTTACTTTATGCATTTTTAAATATCACGCGATCTCATTGTTTCACTCATGAAATAATACATCAACCTGATGTATTTTTTTCTTATCAAAAAATAAGATGTACATAACTCAATGAAAGTTAACGATTTGCTGTAAACACATAGTAACTATTGCTATTGAATTTTATCCTTCTATAATACAAAGTTTTGTTTGAAACATACATAGTAGCATATGTATATATGTATAAGTTGAACATTTGCGAATGACATAACCTTCAAATACAGTTTATATGTTTATATACCAATCGTCTCTATATATGCAACGAGTATAAACTTCTGTTCGGAATATCCCTGATAGAAACTGTTAACGATGCAAGTTTCTCTGCCAATGAAATGAGCTTATATTAACCAGCTGACTGTCATACTCTCTACATGTATTCATACATATATATATATATATATTTATATACGTAAAGGGTAGTGGTGATTGTAGTTAGAACAATACGAAGGATTGTACAGGGACTTCGCACACTCGACCAAGTTCAAAGGGTCAATTGTCAAGAAATATTCTCTATCGTTTCTAACTATTGATCCTCCTCGCAATACACATCTATCTTAGAGTCTATTGCGCCTGGAGCGCGTGCATTTCTTGCTCATTTATTATTTATCCGACAGGTCGTTGGACGTAACGGTTCTTTGCGGACGCTTCACGATTCTCGGCAGATTAATTTCACACGATCGTGTGTGCGCTCTCGCACACCCGCCAAGAATATACCCTGTCGACGCGCGGGACACCGCGATGAAATCACAGCTCTCTCGCACTCATCCACTGTCTCTCTATCTTGCGCTCGCGTTGACGGCCAACTTCATGCATCTCCATGCGGTCTTTTGAACCGCCAATTGCGGAATAGTGAATAAAGATATGATGGATATATAGTATATGTACCGTTATTGAACGTGCCCTATGACTCGTGTCCTGAGAGCCTAAATTTATACTTATACATGTATAAACATAATCAGTGGTGGTTTGTAAGAGTAATGCTTGAAGTGGTTGTTTAAAATTGTAGTGCTCTTTGAGTCTGGACTTGGAAAGAAATTTTAGGGCAATGGGTTTTTGGGATATGATTTTTGATAACTTAATTTTACACAAATTGATTATCAGACAATTATTTTAGTACTGAATTTTTGTTTGACTTGAAAATTGACAGATCTATTTTTACCTAGAGCTTTTTTTTCATACATTTCCAAGTTGATCTTGTCGTTAAATGTTTTTTTTTTTTTTTTTTAACAAAAACATTGCCTCAGAACCATGAATGTTTTGCCGAAAATTCCATTAAACCACATAAATTTATTCTGTGTATATGTATGCACATATAATTCCAAAGCCATATCACTACGTGTGTAATATTCATGCGCATGCATGTGGTATATATGCATTGTCTCTCGACGATTTCAAATTTGAGCATCGTCGTAAACTGCTCGCATGAAACTACCGAGAATTGGATAGTATAAACGAAATTCATTCTAGAAATGGGCATGAACGAAAGACACGGTGAGGGGAATGGTCACCATGGGACTAACCTTCACACACAAAACTCTCTATATACTACATTCACTAGGGATATATCTAGACACTTCAGGAAATAATTTATGAACACACACTATTATTACCGTTTTGAAACGCTCCATATTACATTTTTACAAACTTGTTCAGTGAATTTCTTCGTTCTTTCGTATCAACAATCAAAATAATATCATAAAATTATTTTTCAACTTCCACCGCTTCACTCTCAATTAAATTATTCCTATATATAAATAGAACCGAGCAAATGTACAAAAATATAAATGAGGATGAATTAAAACAATCATACGCAATTGACAATCTTAAAACAATTCAATTTCCCACGTATTTGATTTCTCAATTAATCTATTATTTCATATGCGGGTGAAAAATATTATACCATTACAATATAAATTTACATCACATTTCAAGCAGTAATTTTATATCAACTTAAATAAAAAATTGGGATAATATTCTTGAGAGGTACTCATGTACATAAAAGGTTGGGGTTCATTCATGATTTCATACCTCATTCACAATATTCCTGTGATAATATCCACGTTATTTACTGCTTCTATTATCTAAATAACTGTACTATCAATATTTCATACTGCATTGCGAACCCAAGTGTATAAAATTGTACACAAAATATATAATAGAATCAGAAGTATGTTAAAAGCGATAACAATACTTCAGATAGAGAATGACATACTTAATAACACACCTGCCACGTTCACATCATATTCTATAAATACAAACTTCGTATGTGTTGCAAATGTCATTTATATCAACCACAAATATCTGCATGAAGTTTGACGCAACAACTTCATACTGAAGTTAACTTCAACACCGACATTGACAGCCAATCATTCTTGCGACACCAATATAAATCACAAAGTTAAAGATATAGCAGTTTCTATTTACAATTTAATTCACGCAATATCACATCACAATTTTATTACCATCCTCATTATGTACAGTATCTATCAATTATTTTCTTCATATAATACTTTTAAATACATCCAAAATTTATGACGCATATAAATATAATTATGTATATAAATAATTATCTTATATACAAAGTGATGTAAATAATTATTAAATACTATTATTATCCATATGTATAAGACATAAACGATATATTATTCAGTGCACTATTATTCACAAACGATATATATGGTGTCTTTACTACAACGAAGTATATATGATCGGACGATCGGATATACAATAATTAGTTGGACTTGCCACTTAGACGTGCAACGATGAGTAGAACATGCAATTCAATGGATCGTGATTAAAACTTACAACATTTGCGTACATATTAAGCATATACGTACATATATGTACATTAAATAAAGTATGTATAGATATATGTATAACTATTCACCGTCGCCTTTGCTTGCATCGAAGCTAGGCCTTTTACCGAGGTAATAATTGCAAATTACGCTGTCTCGTTCAACTTCACAACTCCCAGACTCAATTCATGTATAAATTAAAGCACTGCCTTCATGGAATATGGGACGAGGGGATCGTCAGGGCGCGAGTGTGGCCCGAGGGACTCTTGATGCGTAAGCGTATGTGCAGCCACTGCGAGCGCGCGAATACAGTGTACATGTATAGGTTCGTTAATAACGATACTGCGCTGATATAATCATCCAACGCGGAAGAATTGCGTGCTTTTAACATTTGCGCGTTTATATTATACACGCGCGCGCCCAAAGGTATATATATGTATGGGTATTTATGTATGTTTGACGGAGGTTGTAAAGTTAAAGGTCAGTAACATACAGCGGTGTATCGACCCTGAAAATGCGATGCCATCACCGAACACATATTGTATATTTAATTTGTATGTATGTATCTGTGTATATATATATATATATATTCGTTGTCAAATTTATTATTAATTCATAGATGTATATTTATTTATTAATTATATACGCTGATAATTATATTGAAATGAAAAATTAATTCATTATTTTTTATCAAACAATGTACGCGTTTATGATTTTGCTTGATTCATTTAACAGTTCCTTTTTTTTTTCGTTCTTGTTTGAATTTTATTTCGTACCTCTTCGGATCATTTGTATGTTTACAGTGAATAATTTGTATTTCAACGAGAGGGAAAAAAATGTAAGCCATGGCTCGTAATCATTGACCTGTAAAAATACTGGATACCATATCTCTATTGTTAAAATTCGCCTCGCAGTTATTTTTCGAACGCTAATGGATTGAACAGCGTTCTATATTCAACAACTGATGCATTACTCATCAACATTCACATTTACCTCATCGCATCAAGCAAAATAATTAATTACCAGAATATTGTGGTTACAAATAATCAATTTTCCTATAACATGAATATGTTCTCTCGCTGCAATGTATTATGCAAAATAGTTGATGAAAAATTTTCCCGCAATTCACTTCCACAAACCTTAGTGATAAAAAAAACATTTATCAATCTAACCAGAGATGATTCACAAAAATAAATCATAAATATTCTGATTCAAAAAGCTTGTAAATAATGATATAGTATTGATTAATTTGAAACTGTTTTATTTATGTAAAAGCTATATTTACAGGAGAGGCATTTCCAAGAGGCATTTTCAAGAGAGGAAAATATCATCGCCCTCACTTGCACCAATATCCTGTGCGAGTAGTTGCCTTTATATTCTATTCGCCAAAGGCGAAGCTCATCAGTATATGTAACTTCTAACTTATTCGCCATCGTTTCCGTATCCTGCAAGCGCGTCGAGTTCATTTATAATTGTGATACATTTTCCGTCTGGCTTGTAGCTCCATGCATATATCGTAAAATACATTTATCCTCCTCATCCATATAATACGTTATATAAATTCTTCACATTTTCCATTGTGTGCGAAATCTTTAGAATTGATGTGAGCAAATTGGCGAATTTAATTATGCTGGAAATTGCCTGGAGGAAAATTACACTCATAAAATTCAATGGAAAAGCACGTCTTGTGACTAAACCATATATAATAGTAAAAAAGAAGTGAGGATGTTAAAAAATTCACGAACATATGTTTCCATCAGATATTCTTGCGATGAGCTACTCACTGGCTCTTTTAATGCTTTTGTTTATATGATATTAAATGCCTCCATCATTTCTGTAGTCAAGTGATATCAGATTTTAATTGTAAACAAAATTATTTCTTAACGAACAAAATTTTTATTTAAAATGACAAACCTGTTTCGTTCGTCTCACATGATTTCCATGAGTTTTGGAGCATCGTGTGAAACACAAGAGGTAGCTCTATATATTTGTGGTATTGATCAATACTGAAGTAGCCATAAACGTCTACTATTTCTAGAACCAAGTGATTTCGAATTCAGTAATAGTTCGATGTCATAGTGACTAAGTGCTATCAGAGTAACTTCAATTGATTGCGTGGTGATTTCAAGGGGTTTACACTGCGATTTATGGATAAATTCACCAATATATCTTCAATTTAAAATAAATTTATGATTTGAATGTAATTTTATTACGATTTATAGAGAAAGTGATTCATTGATTTTGCGAGTGAATAATATTTGTCATATTTCTATGGTGAAATTTTATCACTGTTCATACACCATTTTTATGCATCTCTCAACTCAATTTTTGCATCAACATGACAAGCATTGCAATCTATATCATATATAGATAAACGTGAAACAGGAAATCAACAATTCCAATATATTTCTTACAAATATACAAATACATATGTAAAGCTTGAAGTTTCATGCTATTTATGTAAAGGACAGTTTCACGAAGTGTTTCAGGTATGCGCTTTGTTACTTTATGTATGTTTGTATATTTCCGGCGTTTTAGGAGCATCAAGTTACCACCAAGTATTCAGAGAGTATATTTCGCTATACTTCAACTATATATACTGAGAGCGTTGCACGTTCAAACCCGTGCACCCGCACGTTCGCTACTGCCATCTCGACGTCGTTCACTTTTTACATACATTGACTTCGTTTTCCTCCATTTGTTACATTCTCTTTTTTATTCATTTATTTATTTATTTATTTTATTTTATTTGGTATTTTCTTCGTCGCTACATTCACAATCTTTTTCTTTCTCTTGGAGTATTCTCGGGATTTTTTTTTCTCCGTATCCTCGTAAGATATTGCATTTCATATATATGTATAAAGTCGATGCTCAGGACGGTGGTTTATTTTCTACATATATATTCCTTTCTTCTTTTTCATAGTAAAGTTGAAGTATTGAGATGATTGCACGGTGAATTGAGTTTGACGTGAAATCGAAGTGACTTTTCGTTCACGGTAAAATTTCAGAAAAAAAAATAAGCAGAAACTCAATTATCTCATCGGATTTTTACGGTTGGAAAGTTTTACTCTGTGGTTATTTGTTAATAAATATTTTTTTCGGCAAAATTCTGAACTAATTTACGATAACTGCAATCAATAACCTCATCAATATTTTCATTTGTTTTAATTATACGATTTCACTCGCCTCACACAATTCACAATATGAAAATAAATTCAATTTGTAATTTTAAATTTAAATTGATCTTTCGTAAATAAAAAATAAAAAATAAGAACTGCAAATGTCCCTATACTTGAAATAAAGTATTTCCATTCTCGTGCGAGCAATACAACATCCCATACATTGCAATTTCACTAAACATTAGCCAAAGTACAACTAACAGCTTCATTTTTCCAAGAGATGCAACAGAAATTAATCAAAGGGCTCAGTGATTACCTCCAATACAAACAGTTTGCAGCTCCTCCTAATTTTCCAGATTAATTATACTACATGCATACACACACACACACGCATTTATACATATACAATTACTTAATATACATCCGAGTGACTAGAACTAATTTGCGCGTATTAATATCAGGACTATACGACAAGTTGGTGCTCTTTGTGTTGTGGGTTGGGTTCAGACATGTGGAGTTCATGCGGTGCAACAGAGTTAATTCACCAAACGTACGTAGCATACGTATATATATATGTATGAAATATCAAGTCAGACGTTGAGTGTGGCATGTCGTTCAAGCCAGAATTTCTACCGTAAACTAAGGTATGTTGCTTCATGAATGCCCAGATGATGAGTCCGTAATCATGGCATCACTTCTACAATCTACATGTATGCAACTGAATTTTACATATAACATAGTCGTATTAGAATATATAAACATATACATGTAACATCGTCACATAGACTTGTCGTCGTTATGACTGTGGTTTAAATTCTAAAGCACATTGATGCCGTGCACATCATCACACACAGTGAAACGAAGAAGAGAATCTTGTTGAATTCACGGTGATAAATTGACTTGCGTGAATCGCGTGCGTATACACACTCGCAAAACCATCGTGGAAAAGTAATTAGTGAATTCCAACATTGCACAGCTCTGGGACGATTAATGTTTAGATATACCGAGACAACACGTCTCTTTGCTATCCATAAAGTGATGAGAAAGGTATATACAGTGAATGATGTATATGTATAATTGTATATGAATGAGAAAGACTTCGCGAATATTTTCATGATGAATCTCCCAGTCTTCATGTTTATCATCTTGAATATTAATAAATCATCAATTAACATACAATATTTATATGTGTTTATATTTTTTTATAAAAATGTGTATGAAATATTTCAATCTACTTTTAATTTCTTTGACATCTTTTTTTTTTTTATCATGCACAGTGGGTTATGGCAGCGGGGAGAAATTTATTTCACGGAAGTTTTATTTTACAATTGAAATAGAAAGTGATCTCGTTTTTTTTTTTATTTTTTCAGTTTCAAATTAATCAGCTTTAATTAAAATAATTTTTTTTATAATTGTTATTGTTCAGCGACTTTTGCAAATGGTTATATATCCCTGATTAAAACATCTCACACTATATTTTTGAAATACCAACTTGTTTCACAAATGCAGTCGCTTATTATCATGAATCCAATAATTCATGCGCAATACAGGAAACTAAAAATACCTATCTCTCTTGTATTATTGAACGAAAGTCAAATGGGAAATCCAATTCGAGTTAAATAATTTAAACAGTCTTTATTTTTGTATCACTCGTGAGAAAACAAATTTCATGTTAAACTCAAGAGTGATGGGGTCAGAATTATTTCTGTTATTATATTCCGAACGTTTCCACCAATATCGTCCATCGGTTTTATATAGATATAATAACATAAGCTATATAAATGGATATACAGTTGATGGACATTTCCTGGATTAAATATTGACTTATCCCACTTCTTCATTATAATTAAATTATCCCACAACGAACAAGTAAAAACGGCAATGTTATATATAACTATATCAATAAAATTTCTATTAAGTTAACGATGACATGGTGGAAAAAATAGTTGACACCTGAATTCCCCGCAGTGTGGGAAAGATTTGAACATATTTATAGATTAGATATAAATGTAGTTACCAAGTACATACATATAAGTATACCCTGTAACATATATCTGTATATGTATATATAGTTATGCATCGTAAACTCGCATTTAACGGTCAGTGGCCGTGGCAATCCACAACGCGTAGGTTTATACTTGCATGCTTAGCTTTCCGCACGAGCGGGAGTACTGACGCGGGAGCGCACGCAAAACGAGCTAGCTTGTCCCGTCTCGAATCACGACGACGGCAAAATTGCACGAGCGGCAATTGCAGGAGCGCCGGATATATATTAGCTGGCATTATGTAATGTCGTAGCATGATACTTCTTGAATTAGCGTGCCACTCGCGTGTGCTTATACCTGTTTCCCATCTCCCCTTCTAAGTTTTTTTTCTTTGTTTTTTTTTCTTTCGCGTTTTATCAGTTTTTCTTTTTAATTTTTTTTTATCCCGATAAATTTTCATGAGCATGGGAATATGTCGCGGACATATGTAGCAACCGTTAAAGTGAAAATCAGGTCTGTTCATTAGTCAGGTATTTACTCACGACACGCACTTCAACTTTTTTCTCTCACATTCTTAGTTCTTATTATTAAATGATGTGAAAAGACGTAAGATGAATTTGTAGACGCAAAGTAATAGATGTATTCGGGATTGCTAATTAATGTAGAGAAGCTTTGAAAATAATTGATATAGTCACATTCGATTATGTGTTATTTGGATTGATAGCAAAATTTTTTTTATATCAATTATAGAGACACTTTGTGAATGAATTATAAATTCTGGAGTAGTTTTCAGTCTACGAAATTATTTTGTGTCTTTATGTTTGTTGCCTGGGTCAGAAAAATTTCAAATTTAGAAAGAACGTTGGTTTGATATCAATGAAGGACGTTTGTTTCAATAATTTGTATCTCTACAGTGTATTTGTCTAACCAAGAAACCTATCATAGTATTCTTCCCTAAAAAATAACACAATTTTTGAATAAGTATTGCAATGGATGTTATTACAAAAGTTGTGGAAAAATATAAAGGGATGAAAATACGTTATTCAGTAATTCTCCAGCACTCTGAACTTCAAATTATCCACATTCATGATACTTGTACAGTGGCGCGTAGTATGTATAGATTTTATATAAACATAATCTTAGTTTTTTATATGCGTATGGATATACATGCATAAACGGCAATGCGTGATCCATGTTTACTATCATTTTTATATTTTCTACCTAAAGATTATGCCATTAGCGATGGTATGAAGCTGTGTATAGTAATCCTATATATATATATTGAAGGACGGTGGGATACATATGGACATTAAATATTGGAGGTGTAGGAGTTGCGTGCCGGCTTATGGGATGGTGTTCAGGTAACGAGAAATTGTGAGTATCCAATATACTCCTTACGGTAAAATATGGAAGCTTATATACATCGTTAAGTTACTATTAAAGTTTCACATTCTGATCATTAACCGGTTTGATGATTTTTAAAAATATGAAGCAATATTTTCTTAACCGCAAAAGATTTTTCTCATTCTTTTTTTCTCTGCCACTATCGAGGAGACTTTATTAAATAGAGTTAGTGTGTAGCATCGGGATCACTTTGTCGTTGATTTAAAATTACAATTACATTATCTAGTCATTCTAGAATCACTCTTAAAATATTCAGAATGAATTGGAATCTGATGATTTGAATTTTATAACGAACATCGTGGAATCCTATAAGACCATTTACAAATGAACATGAAATCAATTGAAATAATAATATCACTTAAAGTTATTTTTATGGGTTCCACTTTTATCGTCGAATTGAATTTATATAAAAATTCTACCTTCCATGTGTGTAAATACTTATATTACTTTTTTAATCTTTTATTCATTCCGCACTTCGAAACAAAAATAAATGTCAACGTAATTTAATTGCCCCATGAACTTTTGAACATACTTACTCATTGCACATCTAATTTAAATTTATGTATTGTTTTCGTTTGTTCACCGCAAAAACAAAATTCAAATATATGAGTATCACCGCGGGGCTGATGAAAATGTGCAATTGAAATGCTCCAGCTGAACATATTCGTTGAAATGAAAAAATAACTCATATATAAACGTGGAAAGTAATTATCTACCAATCGCTATAGTCATGTTCACTATATAAATGTATATATAATTAAATTTCTAACTAAATTTGATGTGAAATTGTCACTACACTTATTCGAATCATATTTTTCTGCCCAATATCTAACATGTCAATAGTCGAGTAAATATTCATTTACATCACATTGGACACGGATTTGATAGAATTGGAAGATAGATTGGAAAATTGGCGGACAACTATGAGACTACGATATTGTTTAGTATCACCACGGTTGTGTTTATTCGATATTCAGATACGCGAATGTTGTGTAACGACTGTGGAAACTAATCTTGCATGTAATCGTTTCATTATTCTTTGAAAATCCGATACAATTTTAGATAAATTTATTGTTGTTCAATGAAATACTTATCGATTGCATACTTTGATGAATTTATATTATTCAAAATCTTTCACACTAAATATCCCGCTTACCGTACCCATCTCTTCTCTCTACGTACTGTCACAACATAAACCAATCATCCAAGTTATCGAGCCATAAATCATCGTGCCAAATACTTTTCCTTCTATACCGACGATCGTAGTTTGAAGAACGGTGGAAAAAGCTGTTCCGACAGCGAAGAATTTCATAACTCCTTAATTGCAAATACCACAAAAGCACCACTCATTTACATTTATATATCGCATTCCAATATTGCATAGCGTTCAACATAGTTGGTGCTACTCCATTTCTACGTTAACGTACTCTTCAACGATGTGTTGGAAGATTAAATTGATGACGATCATCAGACGTTACATATAATGCAAAAACAATTCAGTACTATAGAAATTCAACGATTGGTATTTTTTAATATAATAAATAAGAAGAATAAAAAGTTCTACAGAGTTCAACATTTTTTCGTCGCTTTACAAATCTTCATTTTAATTTATTCCAACTGTTACTTGAGTAGATAAAAAACTTATGGATAAATTATCACTGAGAGAATAATGAAAAGTATTAACAAATTTTTTATACATGTATGAATCTTTATGTATTCATGGGGAGTTCATTATGTAACTTTTAACATCATCCATAAAAACATTTATCACTAAAATTTCTCACCGTCAATTGAAACAGTATACATTTATTTTTTCGCTTGAGGTTTAATGTAGATCTCATATAAGTCGTAATACAAGATAAATTTAAATTTACTTTACGACACCTTGCAAAAGTAAGGAGAAAAGAAACTTGATCTGGGATGTTGTCATTACAGTACTTATTTTATGAGGGAAGGGCCGCCCGTCCCGAGGAAAAAGCAGTATATTACTTGCGCTCACGCTCACTGGCGCAATCTAATTTATGCGCTTCACCCGAGAAATCAAATCTTTTTCCTACATACAGTGAAAAGTTTGCCGCGATACTTGGCGGTTTTGAATGGTTTCAAGTGATATAAATTCTCCACATAAATGTTCTAGAGTTGCCTTTCAACATGTACCAAACGATGAAATAGACCCAACGTCAATAATTAATTTTAAAACTCTACGTTTTGTTTATTTTACAATAATTACCGTTATAATGTTTTTAACTAGAAATGATTATCATCCACCAATTAATTCATGCAAAGAAATTCCTCTGGGCAAAGTTCGTTATTTCTAAAAGCAAAAATGAAATTTATTATTCATGAATTTATTGGAAGTGGATAACAATAAGATAATATTGAATTTTAATATCACTATTTTTGTGAGGGAAATGACGGTTTAACTGTCGATATATTTTCATCATCGATGCTTTGGAATAATTTACAGATATTATTTCATGTTGAAAATAGTGTTTTCCATTGGTTTAACTCCGAGTAAAGAGAAATGTCGATAAATCCCAATACATACTCATTTCAGAATAGTTCTGTCACCTATGAGTATCCGTTCCCGAACGGATATTTATTAATATAAATTTCGAAAGTGGGTTATTGACTATTTTTGCAAGAAAAGTTCAATTACAAATATATTCTCGGGCGTGAACCGGCGTTCTAGTTTCATATTAAAAACCATCTCTTCTGTTTCTCATATGGAATCGATTTTGCAACTAGAAATTGTTCGCTCTTCTTCAAGACAACGAAAATTCATAATAGACAAGTAATCCATCAACAATTTCCAAAAACATCTTCAGAACAATAAATTTTACATGAATTTTTTCAAACTAAATCCTATGCCACAAATTTCACCATCTATTAATTTTCCACCTTACTATTAATAATAACTAGTAATTATTCTTCACTGTATAAAACAATGCAAAACAATTAAAAGCCCATTGAGCACAAAAGCGTCGAAGTATAATCATTACAATATAATCGGTAGCGTGGAAATGAGGCCGTCGATTTTCTCAGAAAGCATTGCTGCAAAGCGTGGGCGCCCATAGTGACTCTTCAGCGTATACTCGCTTCAGCAATCAAGAACCGCTTGATTGTCTTGCGGGCTATGTCTGCCTTGAGGATGAATAGGGCGAGGGTTCCGCCAAGTACTTTCGAGTACTCTCCGTCTTCAAGGTACACACTACCGTAGACAATAAAATACGGATTATATACTGTAGCGCTATGTCCCATCTGTATACCAAAACGTAACAACCCAGCGTCGAAAATAATTTTCTACCAGAGGTTATATTCAGACTAAATAAGACACTCGTAAATTCAATTCAATTTAATATCGACTATTTATATTACACTAATTCAATTCCATTTCATCGATAACAATTACAATCATTTAATAATTATATAATTCAATAGTGGGATATCCCACAGGATCCCATATGATACTAGAGACAAAATTATTCGCAAATCTTATCGTCTTAAATTGAAAATCCATCAGCCAATGTAATTTGATTTGAAGATGTGAGAATATAAGGGCACTTTTTTATTTGCTCTATTTATTTCTATGGTGAGAAGAGCAATTGCGAGTTTGTGGATGGTTGAAAAAAAAATACTTGGTATTGTAGTACTTTTATCGACATTCAGTATTGCACTGGGTACGATCTCATCAGCAATGATACCCTTGCTCGTCAGTGTTACCGAGTTAATAGCTCTATAGTTAAAGATCTGTATCAACTTCTTCACGGTCTCAGTAACAACTACTAACTTTATGTTGGATACACTTCTGAAACATGCATTCAATGTAGAGAACACAAATTGAACGTGTTCTGACTGGTTAAATTATCATTCTGATATATAAGCCAATGCATATTCAATTAAAGATTTTGTGCAGATGTTCTGAATGTTTTTGGGGCTGGAAATTTTCCAGGATGCCTCGCTATTTCATTTGGTATACGTGCGAAAATATGTGGACGCCAAACGGATACAAAATGAATCTGGAAAGAGAGATTGGGAAAACAAATGCATTTCCGGAAAAGAAAAAGACATGGAAAAATAATTCTGTATAGATTTTTGATAATCTGAATTGTATATCTGTCATTTGTGAATTAGTTGGCAATTAAACGGAGAACATTGTTTAATTCCAATCAAAATTGGAGTATTATGTTTGAGCAAATGAACATCTGTTAACTATGAACATATATCTTGGCGACGAAAAAAAGTTAGAATATTCGTATGTTAACAATTCGAATATACATTTATTTTATCGTATTCAAATATGCGATTTATTCACTTCAACTTGGTAACTACAAATAAACTCTTTGCTCAGTGTATATACAAAAAATATATATTTTTACATATATTTTGCATGTAACAGCCGCGAGTTATTCTCTCCAGGATATTCGTTGAAAATTTTCCACTGTGCAGTGGAGTAAAATCCTGTTTTTTTCAACTAAAAGAAAAATAAATTCCAGCATTTTGAAGTAACGCGAATCATATTTTGAAATCCATTCAATAAATGGTTCAGTGAAGACTTATGCATAATTCTATTCGAAAAAATCAGTGAAAACGAATCGTGTACGGTACGATATGATGAGCATTTGCTGATATTTTTTGCGGCTTTAAAGAAAATATGAAAAAAAAAAAAAGAAAACCAGAAGCTCAATGTTCACGATAGTGCGCGCGATGAAATAAGAAGACAACGAAAATTGTATGAGCACACACGGTGCATAAATGACGAATAATCGACGACAACCACGTCGCATACCTTTTATCTTTCATCTTCTCTCACTTTCTATCCATATTCCCTAGGGATGAAATTTCAACTTGAATGTGCATGCACTCGCACAAATCCACCTCTCAAATGTTCTCCATACCCATCTTTTATTTTCATTTTATTATTTTTTATTTTTACTCTTTCTTTCTTTTTTCTTTTTTTTTTTCATATCGAATTGAATACGAACGCGCACGGTGATTCAATTTGCGAGTCAATGAGCATAAAAAGATAATGCAGAAATGTAAATAGGATAAAATGGCTGAATTGGTGCAAGCTTCATTTTTTCTTTTCACTTCCACCATCATATATATTTTATTTCAATTCTCATTCTGCAATAAATATCTTTGAAATTAAATGTTCTATACACATGTAGATATTTTATTCTTAATATTCAAGAATGAATAATATTCCAGGTGGGTTTATAGTGAGAAGACGGACATTGCTGACACATACTGCATGGGCAAAATGGAAGTGTAGACGAATAGCACATATGCCTCAGGGACTTCGTAATATAACTTTAATACACGCTTAGGCCAACAGTTCCGGCGTGTTTGAAATAGTATATATATGTTTGTAGGTAAATTCGAGGTGAAAAGTTACATATAATTGTATGACTATATATACATTTATGTGTATGATATACGAGCCATTGCTGTGTATATATCCCGTCTGTTCTCTCAATGCTAGATTTGTGCGTATGGTTATTATTCTACTTGGTTAATGTATACGTATGTACGTTACTGCTGAGAGAGTTAAGACAAAAATTGTAATGAGCGAGGCATAGACTGAGAGAGATTGTGAGTTATGTACAGGTGAGGAGATATTACGCGTGTAATAGTTTGCGTTGTATGATGAAGCGCACGCTCAATGTATTACGATGTTTTTACCGTTAAATTAATTTCTCGTGTACTCGGGGAAAATGAAAAATATTGGGGAAATATTTGTTGTACTGAAGAAAATAATGCTGTTGTTGTTATAAGTACTGTTAATTTTTTTATTGGCATACATACTTTGCACAAGAAGGGGAAGTCAACGTTAGTTAAAAACATCTCTGTAAAATTGGAGAAAATTCTCTGAGAAGTCGTGAACTAAATAGAAATTGTCCAGAAATTTCCTTGATTTACTTCAGCCGCCATTAATTGAGTTAAGAGAATCGATATAATATTGATTGTTATGGTTTACCAGTGATTACTTTCTATCATGAAAAAGTATTTTTAACAGTTTGTTCATTTATGATGTCTTATAAAATAACACTGTGATTGAATTTCTCGGATGATTATTGATTACATACGAACATAGTTGAAGAGAAATAATAATGTAATTGACTGTGAGAGTGGTCGTAAAAAAGAAATTGAAAATAATAATGAACGGGAAAAAAGATGCGACTACGTTTGTAATACTGTGCTCCAGATAAATTAATCGATTTTTTATTCAACCGCCAGTATGCATTGATACTTTTAACTCTTTATATTTTTTTGGTAAAATTATAATAATCATTTATTTGTCAATAAGATAATTATATAATCACTCGCAAGGCCATCGACTGGAGTCTCACAGCCTCTGCAGAAATGGTTTTCTTGATATATTTTATTATAATAGTGTTTTAATTCACCTGAACTTTTATTTATAGCGACAATATAAAATAGTTTCTCTTCGGTTATAAACAAATGTGTAGCAATATTATTGTGGGAATGACGAATTGATTTAATTCTGGTATTATACATTTGATATTTCGAATTTACAGTTGCAAATGAAATAAATTTGTCAGGTGGTGAAACATTGTCCGTATGTATGCAAAATAATATGCATTATGCACAATTGCACATACATATGTACGTTTAATAAATGGATTTTATCGCTGTCTTAAAATTTACATAGAAGATAATTGTTCGCAAATCACTCACAATTTCCATAATGTAGATGTAATGCACACCGTAAAATTACACACAGGTTTATTATAAGATTCTCAACACTTTAATGCGTTCTTTCACGCATAAAATATGCTGTAATGCAAATTCAAGAGTTGCGCGCGTTGAATGTATATTGTGAATATATAACTACACCATGGAAGTCGAGAGTTGGAATTTAGTAAATATATTACTCAGATATTTATCTTCAAAATATCTAAATAGATAATAAAGTGAATTTAGAAAGATTATATATAATGAGTAATTATTAACTGCATGCAAAATATTTAACACAAACGTGTAATAAAATTTCCTTTCTATACGTAGTATAATTTTCTTAAATCAATGATTCCTCTCAGCAATATGTGATTGTATAGCACACCGTGCACTCATTAAACAAATAAATAAATTAACATATAAATGAAATCGATGCATTTATCCTATGGAATTATTCTTTCAACTTCTCACTGGAGCATAGCTGTTGCATAAAATATTCTAAAAAAACTCCATTTATATCTCGCACTAACATCACAAAGAATATAAAATAAAATAATTTGTGGTACAAATTAGTGTTAGGTCACGTGCTGAAGAATAAAATGTAAGCTCAAATGATCCTCGCCTTTATCACATTAACGTTTCGTACCCCAATGTAAAAATCTTTTCATACACAGAAGTAATAAAATGTAAAACTAAATAAAAAGAAAAAACGTACAGAGTGAAAAAAAAATTTATTGTCACATCTCACGATAGCAATGTAATACATTCGATATTATAATAAACCAACCCTAAATATAATACCACATAAATCATATTTCCCCTTTCTAAATATGAAATTTTGTACTATATGTGTATATATGTGTCATTTTAAATAGCATTGCATTTTTCGGTGCACGTGCACGCCATTGCCCCCCTCAAAGCCACTGAAATGGAGATCTACAAAAGGTTTTCTATTCCCTGCCCCGAATTTCCCCCTCAAACTCTTTAACCCATACCTTATCTATACCCTATATACATATACATACAAATCGACAAAAATTTGCGCACACACACGTGTACCCATTTCAACCCAAGATATTTTCCAACGGTGAAAGGGGTTTCATCGTATTCTGAGCGAAAGGTTTTACACACCAATAACCAAGCGGTCTGCAAGTTCCTGCTTGCATCGATCCATTGACCCGTAAAAGTTTCGGCACACGCTCTTTTATCCTGAAAATATGTGAACGAAAGAATATGGTACAGAAAGAATTGCCAAAGTATAATAGCTGCACTGTAAATTCGATATTCCAAGTGATATATACAGAGATATCGAGAGGACTGGAAAAAAAAAAAAAAAAAACGAAAGAAACGAAATATACCAATAGAATTTTGTATTATATTATTATTATTTTTAAATGAATTCGAGGAGGTGAAATGAAATTTAGCGAAAATAGCTCTATCTACAGTTTCAGTAATACGGCCATTTTCATTTTCATCGTTCGCTGTATATATACATATATATTGATACGATAGGAACTTCTACTTTGGATGTGATATTCCTCAGCGGTAATGAGGTAGAATCGATAACATCATCGGAGAGGGCGTCTGCTGCGCGGTCCTTTCCACGCCAGTTATTTGATTTTCTATCGCGATGAGTGAACCTCGTCCTCGACGTTGCTGTCCTCGTCCTTGTCGTCATTGCGGTAGTGTGAGAAAGAACACCATCAAGTAGAAAAAAAAAAAAAAGAGAAAAAAAATATAATAATAAAGAGTGAGAGACTGAGGGAACTCGTGAACACAACAGGGCGAAAGAAAAAAAAATCAGATTTTTATCGTTCTCACATTAAGGGTTGTTATGGGCACGTTTTTCCTTTGTTATCGAGGCAGGCGTTTCACATGCACACAATATTCATGGATATGTATGTGTAGAAGGCATGTTGCATATATGTGGTGGTGTAGCGAGACCACGCGACGATGTACAGTGAAACCTCTGTAATTCTCCCCCAGTTCATTGTGCTCTCGTCTGATTTTCAGTGAAAAATTATCGTATGTATAGTAGAATTTATTTTTTTTTATTCAGATTTAAAAGGCACCCATACATTTGTTTAGCGCAAAATTGATGTCTCAGCATTATTGTCACATAAAAACACGAAGATTTTATTGTACACTTGGTATTTTTTAAACATCTACAAATATTTATTATCTCATTTTTTTTTTAATTTTACTTTTGTATTTAATCAATTTGTGCAATTTGGATAATGAAATATATTTTACCGAACTGAAGTATTCTTTGTTCTCTTGTACATTGTCTTTTGATCATCTTTCATAAATCTAGAAATATGAATATTGTTTTTTGTAAGTGACAAAGTAAAGAGAAATTCTTTGATTACGATATCGATTGGAGTTGTACGGGCAATAAGGGTGGGTTGAGTTGGTATGAAACCCTATACACTTCTATATGGGGAATTCGAATGTAATAAAGGCGCGTGCTGACAAACAAAATACCGAACAGCATACTATAATACCGGCACGCGTTTGGTGTCATAAGGTTGCAGGAAATCTGTGGACTACTACAATATATAAAAATGTAAAGAGAACGAATATAACGAGCGTGGTGTATATGATATTGAGAACATTTACATAGGAAAACCTGCGCAGTTTAGCGTTTGATGTGGTGTAAATATAATTTTCACTATGAGGCTATTTTAGTTGAGACTATCAAATGAATTTATGTGGTATTATATGTTCTAAATTTAGGGTTATCAATCAGCAGTTGTGATTTAATACACTTGCCCACGTATAAGGGTCACATGTAACTACACAACCTGCAATTTGGTGTAATAGTCTATGTACTTGAGTGTAAAACACCACTGTGTTGGAAATTATTCACACGAATGTGCTGAATTTTGATACAGGGATTCG
The DNA here is from genome assembly GCA_958496275.1 of Zele albiditarsus. Taxonomy (NCBI): domain Eukaryota; kingdom Metazoa; phylum Arthropoda; class Insecta; order Hymenoptera; family Braconidae; genus Zele; species Zele albiditarsus. The sequence goes on from OY292408.1 coordinate 17,167,527, forward strand.
TTTGAAAAAAGGAAAATGTTCTCGTGTTGTGATAATTATATTGTGACTTTTTCATAGAGTGATAATTCACTGGAATTATTATTCAGAATAAGGAAATTAAATTCTCCTTGTGTTGGCGTATTTCTATTTTAATTCCACTCCCACATTATGAGAGTTCAAGATTTTCAATATTTCATTATTTAATAAGGCAATATTTTTCGCGAATAATAATAGAATGTGAATAGATTTTTGTTTGTTCACGTGAAAAAAATAATGTGGAAGAAAAATGATTTATAAATGAGTATGAAAATAACTCACCACTGCTACATTCAACAAAATCATTGTTCAACAACCAACACAAATTGTTCTTCATAACAAAATGATGTTCTCAGTAAATTAAGTTTGAACACATACATAAAATTTCACATCAAACACAATGTTTCACGTTTTGTGCCATTGTTTTTGTTCAAAACAAACTGACAGAGAATGTATATAAAGTTGTTAATTCCATTTATGTATATAAAATATATACCCATGCATACCTCATATGACAAACAGACGAGTGGATTTAATTCAAATACATGGAGAGATGGTGTGCAATTAATTTCTTTGTTTCACTGAAATGCATTCCGCACCTGTTATTTAATCTTTCGTATTTACTGCCGTTAAACTTTGTACATAACAGATATGAAATTTCCAAATGGCATACATATATATATATATATATATACTTTTATTTATTTATCTACGTAATGCTATAATATTAATGTGACAAATTATCAACACACAGTATCAAAACGTTCGACACAGCGTCATATACAAGTTAGATAAATACCATTGTTTTACATTCATGGCAATTTGCATTTAACGACTACGTTTGAATGAATATAATTTTATCAGTTGAATATGATTGTTATCGCAACGTTGTGCGTGTATATGACTGCGAGGTAAATGAAAATACAACTAATGAGAGATAGGAATCATGACAAAAAGAATGGGAAAAAGAGTGAAACACGATGTGAATGAATAGTCCTGCGTATTCACTGTGTCCCATTGTTTCATATCATCATTTCTGGATGTATCGTTGCTACAGAGTGGCATTGGTATTGTGTGAATGTGTAGATACGTGACAATTGGAAAGCCAACTAGTGTACGGGTTATATTTATAGAAGCTGACAGATATCTCGGTTGAATTTTGATACGTTATTTATTGATACTACTCTGTTCTATTAATATGTTTCACTCTATGAATTTTGTAAAAAATACTTCTAATTGGGATAATTGTTTGGAGATTTTGTTTTATCGTTGTTGAACATTCACCCAATCAAGTTAACAAAGGAGCTCAATATTTTTTAATAACTCCAATATTTTTTCGAGTTATGTACTTGAAGTATTTTTGAAATATTGATGCATTATTATAAGATTCATTTGCCATGTACGATCAACAATTGCATACAAATGACCGAAAAAAATATATTATATCTCACTGTACCGCATAGGATAGAAATATAACAATTAATTCTATTCATATAAAAGAACTCCACCTTTGCCTTATATTCACAACAAATTGGACAATTTTTACATTCACCAATTACATTGCACACCAAATCCTTTATCACTCACCAACTCCTCATCCTAAATTCCACTTCACTATCCAAATGTGTATTTTCAGTTAATATATTTGACTATCATTTCCTACATTCAAGTCTTCTCTTTGTTCCACATACACACACACACACACACACTCCTTCATTCATTTATAAATAGTATTCTTTCACCTTTCACAATTTCAAGTGTTTAAATTCTATATATCAGACATATACGTCATTATGGCAGGTACGTAGCTTATACAATGTACACATTTATGTGTAAGTGCCATATGTACCTTGTTCCCCGGTGCAGTCAACAGTATGAAATCCGAGATGCGTCAGCTCCCTCATACATTCTCTATTTCTCTCTTACCGTATACTCGCCTTCATCTCTTCTTCTCATTTCTATAGTCGTGACTGGGTGAATATCCACATGCTCGACTTGTCACGTGAGAAGACGAGATCAGGATCTGTTTTCTGCGGTGTGTATTTACTAATACTACTATACTCAAGCCTGAGGTTAAATTTATCCAAGCGTTAATGGCTCTGGCGCTTCGCTCGCGTTTCACACACCGTATGGATCATTCTCTTCCTCTTTTGCACTTTCTCTCTCTCTCTCTCCCTCTCCCGCTCCCTGTCCCATTTTCTGTATACATACGTAGATACCATGCGGTAATGTGGCGCGCACGGACGTGCAACGTCGACATGCGAGAATATAGCGACGAGGAAACTGCTATTCTCTTTCTATATCTGCCGTCTCACTTTTGCATTTCTATATGCTTCACCTTCTCTCTCTCTCTCTCTCACTCTCTCTCTCAACCTTACCACCTATTCTCTTATCCTCTCTTGCTCTTGTTTGTTTTCCAAAGGACAACCACAACGTTCATCCCTTGCGTGCCCGCAACCACTTGTGCTTCTCGTGTCGCTTCGTATTCGTGCTCTCATCTGTTTCTCATTGTCGTTGTTGTTGTTGTTGACGTCGTCGTCGTCGTTGTGTGTGCCACTTTGTTTCTCCATTTCTCATGAAAATTCACAGACCGTATTTGTTGCTCATTTTTTTTTTTTTGAGCACATTTGCCTTTTTCGCTGACGTGATATTTCAAGAGATATACTTGTTGCGCAGTGTAACAAATAAGGATGGATGAATTATTTTTGTTTTGTTATGTTTGAAATTGGAAGTTGGGGAAATAGGGGTGTGAGGGTGGTTGAACCATGCTCTATGGAATATGTTGAGGTTTATGCAGTGAAAGAGTAATTGAATTATGATTGAGTATTTGTTACCTTCAAAGATATCAAATTATCTATTAGATATTCAATCTAAAATACAAAAATAAATCGTTATAATTCATTAATTTAATTTTCCATATGTTTTTCCACTGAGACAAGAGCAGGAAACATAACAACTTATACGTTTGGTTAATCGGATGTCCACTAAAAAAGGATAAATATTTATTAATATTGTGCTATTTATGTAATGTAATATACAAATAATTTTATTGATATTTATTTATTTCAAACTCATATATGTTTCATTTGTACCGCAAATACACTCAAGTTAATGTATGCTTAATGTGCACATTTTAGTCAATATCCATTGATGCCGAAGTTGTTTATAATTAATGTATATTAATATGAATTAAATAATTGTCCTCATATCCCTCCATTTATTGGTTAGTTAATTGGAAATCATTGATAACAATCATTTGCAATCACTCACGTCGAAATCTACTCTGAATTCATCCGTCACCGTTTCCATGTTCCAATAAATATTATATATTTATCATATTCAAACTAAATCATAATTGTCTGCAAAAATATTTTTCTAATTACAAAAATAATTTTAATAGATAAAAAACAATTTTATTTTTGCATAGAGACATAATTATAACAAGTTAAAAATTCCCAATCTAATATACATAAATCATAAAAAATTCATAAATCCATGGCTCGAAAATTTATTCAAGACAAAAAATATAGAAAAAAAAAATGTGAATATTCATTTTACTCTCAAAGAGCATAAGAAAAAATTGTGGCAAAAAGCCGAAGCACTAGAGATAAGCAATTGGAATCCGCACATAGCATGAAACGCCACCCACATATATACAAATTCTTCAGCTATGTATATGTGTATATATAAAGCGAGTAAATTTACCAACTGAAAAAAAAAAAAAAATTTTCAAATAGCAGTTTTTTCCCTCTCACTTCGCTTTTCTCACTTCTTATGTATCCTATATAATATAACTACCATTGCCGCCCATCCACACCCCGTACTTTTCCTCGTCCTATACAGTTTCAACTATTTTTCACTTTGGCCGTTTTTCTTTACCCTTATACTCTTTTACTTGGTCATGTGTTGCACACGCTAACGGAACAAAGTGACTAGCGCTTTTCCTTCAAGTTGAGGCACTTTAAGGCAATCGTTACCGGCAGGCGCTACGCGCCGTAAAACGTTTGTAAGAACTCGCACACATCCACTTCAAACTCTACATATATATGTGTATAAATGTATATAAATGGTGCAAGCACGCTCATAATGTACACGGCTCGTGCCACCTGTCTTCTTGCAGAATTCAACGTGACCTTTTTCTCTACAAACATATCTACCACATCTCTCTCCCTCTTTTTTTTCTTCCCTATACACCTCCACCATTATCCTTCTCTTTCTTCTGCGCATTATTTTGACTTTTGGCTGTGGATAACGTGAGAAAAACTGTCGCAACATTCTGTGTTACAGCATACACGTAGTAAAGTGCGCTAGAAGTTCAGCCGTGAGCGAAATACTTGACATGATTTTGTACAGCTTAAAATTTAAACAAAATATACTATTCTGTGTATAAATATCTTGCAGTGTGCTCTTCAAACTTCTGTGCTTGGTGGAAATATTTTTGTATAAGTGTTTGAAGTGGATGCATAAGACTGAGTTTTATCAGCACTGCAGAAAGATCTGATTAAATCAGTTAACTAAAAATATTTCATCTTTTATGATTAATTGCACTGATCATATAAGTGATGCGATTTTTTTCCATCTGTCAGTATTCAATTTTACAACCAAAAACACTTCAACATTGATCGTGAATAATATTTTCCAGTGGCCCAAAGCTCGTAACAAAATTCTAGTACGAGTCATAAGACAATGTTTAGTGAAGATATATATGTATGAATATATATCGCAAACAATAAAATAACAAAGAGCCAACGTTTGTATTGGATATTTTTATGACTGACTGTGAAAATCATATTGTCTTATATATATATATGTATGCGTGATCCAACATAGCTTTATGCCCCTATAGTTTCACCCGTGTGTTTTCCCCTCTGTCTATAGTATCATATAGAAATGTAATTTTCGTACATAAACAAAGCTTGGGTATCATTAAAGCTTGGGATTTCACAGGATTCGAGTTTGATATATATGCAAAATGTATATATGCATACGCGGGCGAGGTAAAGTCACGGATGAGAATATGGAGATGGAGCGCAGGATGAGGGCAAAAAAAAAAAAAAACAGGATATATGTTTGTATGTATATGTACGAGAAAAGTGTCGTAGCTATATACGCATTCTCGCGTGGGTTTATTGCACGAGAAGGAAGTTGCGGGCGCTGTGTACTATAAAAAGTTGGCGAACAAGTGCACAGGAGTGAAAAGATGTAACCGAGACAGTTTTCTCTTTTGTACAATGAAAAAGAAAAGAGAGAATAATAGAAAAGTTACGTGAATGTTTGTCGCGGTAGGTGTGCAATTCTCGGGGCTTTAACGGTAAGCATATATAATAGATGTATATTTACATACATATGTGTATGTGACAGGGTTTATAGAGATATATAATTCAATTCACGTAACATTATTGTATTTTATATGTAGAGAAATAAATATACATGTAATTTTGATTGTGTAGTTTATTTTATTTTTTATTTAAATACATATTGATATTTTATTTCACATTTAATTTGTTATTTTATGTATGGAATGAATGTAAATTTACGACGCATTTACTGATACAGTGCTTTACTCGTGTTATTTTTTTACAACATGAATAATTATGGAATATATAAGTAAGTAAGGTAGGAGAAAATATTAAAACACACTTTTAGTTATAATAAAGACATTTTTTATTTTTATAGATACAATAACTGCAAATTTATTCTGAAAATTATAATTGAACTGCTTCCTTTTATATTACCTGAATAGAATCATGAATCGATTAATTCTTAAGCGTGTGAACTAACTGCGTTGAATTGAAGGAAAAAACTTGGAAGTGCTTTTGATGGTCATTCTATTACTTCGCCCCCCTCACAAAACTTTCGCACTCTTATTCAATGAAAACCTTAATTGTATTTCAATACGCTACGAACATTAGTGGAACAAGGCTCATTACTCTCACAAACTTTATCGCAACATAGAAAAGAAAAAAGAGAACACTGTAATAATAAATTTGTTAATGGAAATCTTCTATAGAAATTTTTTTACCTCAACATTTTATTTAGTTTATATCATGTGAGGTTCAATATATTTATTTTCTTGGGATAAAGTACTATGAACATCACCTTTTGTTTTATTTTCTTATCATTTCTCCGTTATGCCATCAAGTAAATGTTTCTATGTAAACCCATTGTGGTTCCAACTTACTATATAAATTAGTATTCAAGCATTATTTATTATAATTTTGACGCTTCCTCTGCAAATTATTTCCACATGTTCATTGATTAATAATCGGATACGAACGATGTACCACTCAAATTTATAATGACAAAGCCAATGGATTTATCATTACGACAAAATTGTCAGTAATGAACTCAAGCCATTTCTCGTTTGAAGGATTAATATTCAACTTTGTATTCGCAACATGGATTACGTATGCGGTCGATGTATCATCAGGAAATGGTAGCTACAAATGAATATTCCATTGACTCGATTATTCCACGAGTGACACTGTACATATATAGATATATATATGTTAAATGTGACCCAGCTATTTCCTATATGTGATTACCTCGATAGCCTAGCACTATATTTCGACACAATCTACGGCTGCTGACCAGCTGACGTGATTGAGGCAACTTGGGTTACCCTGAATGTCTATGCCAAGATACTCGCATGCAAGCCATACTACGGTAGCTATCGCGTGTGCGAGTTTCGTAGTGGCAACTATATAAGCGATCGATAGTCAATTGGCTCGCAAATTTGATAGCATTTCATACCGTGCATGTCACTGGCAATCGATGTGGTTGATAGATGAAGATGATTATTGGATAGAGTGATTCGATTAACTCACACAATTAAAGTGTCAATAGTTTTCAACAATATCTTTTTTATTTATTAAGTTATATTTTTAATAGAGTGGTGTCATATGATTAGAAGTCAATGAACGTCCAATTCTTTCTTGTGGTTGTTTATTCATTGAAAAAATGGTGTGTTGATGTCTCTGCGTGTGACTGCCTTCATTATTTAATTGAAAAAACTTTGACAGTTCAATGCTATGGATTTGATTTTATTCTCAAACTTTATTTAATATAACCAACTCAGATTGTGACTTCTGTAAAATTTTTTTTTAAGTCTGAGGGTTAACAGATGATAATTTATGATAACGCCAATGCAGTAATTAAAAAAAAGTGGAAGCGAAAGAAGACTGGAGATTAGAAAGAGCTGTTGAAAATGAAGTAGATGTGCATTCCTTTGGTGCTTGTGTGTTTGATGATGAACCAGAATTAGTAGATTGAAGGTGAGATTAAAAATCATCTTCTTTTGCTCACATCAAAGAGGAATTAATGCTCTTTTCACTTTTTTTTGTTTTTGTTTTCAATATTCAATATTTCCAAGCGATATCTGCAATGAATAATGAATTATTATCCATGTTATAGAGTAAACAGCATTGAATAAAAATGTCAATGACTTTTATTCCACATTGAAGTTTGAAAATTTAATTCAACAATTTTTGGTTTTCTAATTCAATAATACAAAAATCAGTCGTATGACCTATTTAGATAAGCCTATCGATTCTCGCTATCTGTATACATATTATTGCATAAATTATTACGACAATAATTGCATGGTATACTGGTGGTGAGAATTAGCAGGAAAAATGCAGATTTGAATATGAATAATTTAACATGAAAACGTTTGTGGCATGAAAGAGCGCAGAGCTTTGGATGTATACGATAAATGGGTTGTATAGAATTTACGAGCATAAGCGAGAAGTGTTTGAGGTGAGCTGTCATGCTATTATATCATCGATAGTATATTGTTTACGAGGTAACAATAGGTGTGTCATGTGCATTGCGTGACGAGTACGTACTACAATGATAACATGTGTGCCACATATTTTATTTCTGCATTCCACATATACGTGACAGTATTTTTTTTTTCAACATTGCAAAACACACGAATGTTCACTCGTTACATTCGAAAGTAGATTTTATTATTTTTCCTCACTAGTTACTGTGTCAACTGTTCTATGTGATAAATCTTACGATAATAGACGAGCGGAATAACCTCGCGGTCATTTATCGACCAGTCATGTTCTAGTTGTTGGTTTTTATCAATTCAATATAATTGTGTGACTGATGAACATAATTGAATACACTTTTTTGGGGTAATAAAATTTTGCATTCAAAATAATAGCGAAACGGTGCGGAATAGGATAAAATTGTATATGAGCAATTTTATAAAGCATCAAATTTGATATAAAAAAGTTCAATGGTGAATTTGTCTTACGTGGACAGTTTAGTCGTGAGAGTCCGGGAAACATTTCGATAATTACACAATTATATAATTCAATAGAACATAATATTTTATGTTTGTTTCCATTTATCTACTTTGAGAGAATGATAGGAATATTGCAAGGGATTATATTTCTTCGTTCCCTCGATGGGAGAAATCGAGAGTGATTAAGAATATCGAATAATGAATAATGGGTGTCTGACTAATAGAAGAATCGAGGGGAAACTTAAAGTCCAGGACTTGGTTGTAGTTTTCGTTCTAGTTCCTAGTAAAAATTACATTTTTTCTTTATCCTTCCATGATTCGGACAGAAATTTCTGTTAGAATAATGTTCACTACAAAAACTACGACGGTCTCAGTCCAAAAAAAAGGCATATCACAAATTGTATCACTTTTACCCCTCTACGATTGTGATTGGTTGTTGCTGAACCCAAACTAAAATGTGATCACAAGTTCAATTTCAAGAAGATCGTAAATGTATTAGGGTGGATGGCAGAAGTACGATAAAATGGTGGAAGAAAAATAGCCATGGACAAATCGAATAACACATTTATGTATTCATGGAATTATAAATGAATTTATGGACTACTGCAATGGTTATGTTAGATGACGATATTAAATATATACTAGAGTATTATACACATATCTGTATACTTGTGGCCACGACGATCTTCAGTACTTACGTTTATATATTTGACGTGTTAGCTATTCGTGTGTCCGCCAGTCTCCAAATTATTTGGCACATATCCAAAACGTATTAAATATATGTAGAGCAGTGTTCAAGCATTCATACGACAAAGGTTTCGTCTACTTCGCACACAAAAATTATATTGTAAATTTATGGTGGATATTTAACCCCATTGAATGCAGCTATATAAAACAACATATATTTAAGTATGAATGGAAGTATGTCTTTCTATATATACTCTGAATAAATTTTGTTCTCTACATTTATACAGATAATAAAATAAAGAAATAAATCTTTACGACTACTGTGCGTACTACATTCACAATTTTATACAATAATATTTTCTTATTATAATTTATGAATAAAGGATGAATTTTTCAAAAAAGGTTTATAAAACATTTTGATGATGATGATGATGATGATGATGGAAAGAATGAAAGCGAGTGATAGGGTGGCAGAAAAGAACGAGAGATATTTTTTCTGAAGCATGGAAAATATTGTGAGCGACATTTAAATTGCTCAACGGTCGTCTCACCGGAAGGAGAAAATTTTCATTCACTGAAAAAAAAAAGAAGCAAGAAAAAAAAGAGATGAGAGAAGAAAAAACCGCTGAAAGACCCTTCTTTATAAGAGAACGTGATGAAGAGAAAAAAAAATGGAAAGCGCGGTATAGAAAAAGGGGCGTTGGATATATAGCATCAGGCATGAAAGAAAGTAGAACACGGGTGACTGAGCGTCGCTTTACGTCGCGACGCGATTCATCCCAATGCGTATATAATATTCACATGGAATCGCGTAGCAGCGATTGCATTCTGGAAATTGTAGATTGAAACGCCTCATTTAACCAAATGTGACTTTTAACGAGATAGCTGAATGCTCAGTCATAAATTCACCTCCCTACCCATATTTTATTTTCATTTCTCTTTCTTTTTTCAGTTTCATATCATATTGATTCAGATAGTGAATATTGGTATACATAATGTCAAATGAGTAATGTAATGATGAAGGCATATATTTTTATTTTTTTATAGTAGAACACTACGACAATTTCGTAATGATGTTTAATTAATCTATTTGCTCGTTGGTTCAAACTAAATGAAATCTAGTGTCGGAGATTTTCTTAAAGTAGTTTGAGCAGTTAGAGAAAGACTGGAGGAGAATTGTTTTTTTTTTAATATAAAATTTCTCAAACTAATATTTACTCGAGAAAGAAAACAATGGAAGCAGATTAAAAACGAATTTTGAGATAAATACTGAAATGAAAATGTAGTGATATACGTCATAGAATGAGGGAATTAATTTTCATATTTCTATGAATAATACACTGTGAATTTATGATAAAGGGCCTTCAATGTATTTCTGGAACGGTTCGAAAAATTAAATATGAAGAATAAAAAAGAACACGAACGATAATCTCAAAAACAAAGTGATAAAAATTAATGAACCGTGAAAGTCTCACTAATAAATTCAAGCTAGCATTTATTTACTGTAAGCTTGATAATGTTTACTATGATAAATGTATACTCGAAGCTTCACTATTTATTTATAGGAAAATCATTTTAACCGAACGAGTGTTATCAAAGTTAGAATTCATATTATTCTTAGTATATAAAAACTGGAATTGTTATACCAATAAAATGATATTAATTTGAATCGAGTGCGCATTTATTTTGTTGTTGAAAAAAATTTATTAATTAGCTGTCAATAAGCTTTATTAAAGACTAAACTTTCTGTTCATCGTGACATAATGAAACAATTATGAACCGTTCTTAAAAACGTCTTTGTCATCGCCAACACTCGGCAACCAGGCGTACGAATTTTTAATCATCTTGGCTATACATATAGTCAGTGTCGCCGACAAAGTTGACAACGAGCAACTTTGCACGTGAAATTACTGAAAAAAAAAAAAACAGAAGAGAAGGCTCGGAAAAAAAAAAAATGAAAGACAATTCGACGACCCGCGTCTAATCTCAAAATCAATAATTATTGGAGATTCAAGTGCGAGTGAGCGAGAGGACCGTTATCGAAGGAAAAAGAGAGCCCAGAAATTGGCGGTGCGAGAAGTCCAAATGTGCACTCGACCGGAAAATCTTTTCCCGGGTTCGTTTAGTAGTTCTCCTATCTCTTTGCCTTCTTTTATCTTCTACTTCTTCTTCCTCGCCTTCGTCTTCTTCAATTTTCTCTCTCAAACTCCCCCCTCCATCTTTTTTTTTTTTTCTACACACTCGCTCACTTGCTCTTTCGATTGGCAGCTTGGATAGTCGATTCGCGGCCGTTGAAAAGCATTGGTCTCGAAATAAAACTTTTTCCAACTTTCATTCCCAAGCGTTCGACCTCGCCCCATTCGAACTTCTCTAGGAGTCATTCGCGGCTTCCCGTCGATGAAGAAGAAACATACGAAAAAGGGAGCGAGAAGAGAAAAAAAAATAGGGGGAAAAAAAAGACGACAAAAGAAAAAACAGAATGTTGTCGAGAGACCAAGCCGAAGAGTAAAAAGAAAGAAAAGGAATAAAGGAGAAAAAAAAGGCAAGAAACAGCACAAACCAATGATATAGACGCCACACGAAGAGAGGCCATCGCAACTCGTAAGTAATTTGAGGCGAGTGCTCGCAAAAGGAATCCTTTTGCTTCGGTTAGTTACTCAGTTTCAATTTCACGAATTTATTCAGGGTACAGTTGAGTCCTTACCCTATTGGTCTTCATATATATGTATGTATAGACATGTAAGTATATATATTCTTCGTAGAGTGTGTGTCAGAGGGAGGAAGACCCACCTCTATCGTCTCTCAACATTTATATATATGAGGAAAAAAAAAAACAATGAGTTTGAAGTATAGTAAATGATGCCTGGATATACAAGTGAAGAATACTAATTCGAATTAGGAGTTGAAACGACAATGAACCCACACATCAATGTTCGCTAAACAGCACATCGGAGAAAAGGGTATATTAAATTCACCCTTTCTATTCTCTTGGAAAAAAAAAAGGATGTATGTGATGAATTAATAATGAGAGAAATTGATAGGTGAATTCATATACAACTTTTTACTCTTCCCATATTTAATATTCCTCCTTTCATTATTTGATTTAATTGATATATAATATTATTGTTGTAGATTATGTGAATGTATTGTGCGAACATTGCCTACATCAACAGTCAATTGTAAAATAAAATTTCATTTAGTAATTTTTCCCCGTCTACATTTAATTAAATATATAAAACATATATGCACTTTCGAAAATTTGACAGAAAAGCTTCTCAATCAATGATAACCAACTCTCTTTTTGGTATATCTCTGTAACTCATCACGCGTCTAGTCATGCAGTAACACACAAGGAGAATAACATAACACAACATACACACTCGACAGTTGAAGTTTTGTCGATATTTTTTTTATTTCCCTCTATTTTTTTTAACTTGTCAAATCAAATCTATACTGGATGTCACAGTACTCAACGTGTGCGGGCTCAATGTATGCACCGTCATCGCCATTGGATATTGAAGGAAAATATGAAGAAAAAAAAAAAAATAACAACAACGAAACAAAAACCAGCAAAAAAAAAGGCAAATATAAAAAACAAATTGAGCCAGTGGAAAAAAAGTGATAAAAAAAATATGCAGGGTTGTGTATTAATAGAAAAATAAAATAAATGTACATACAATATGTTGGAGAAGAAAAAAAAAAAACAATACAACATTGCCTATTTACGATCGTAAAGGTGGAATTGTGCATGCGTATACTGTATTAAATATAATATACAAATATGTACTTCATTGCAATCCCACTGAATAAAAATTTCCCCCTATATATTTCTTCAATATTGTATTTGCCATACATGTTTACATCCAATGCATTCAAGTTTTCTCTCTCATCATGTGCCAAGCTTTTTTTTTTCTATTTTTATACACAATATACAATTGGAATTTTTCCCTACCATTCTACACCAATACAAAACATTCGACATGTATTCTCAGGGGAATGTTCGTGGACTGCTGGCGAAATGCCACAAATTATTGAAGCTCAATTGAAGCTGGAAAAAGAAATTTGCCAGGAGCCTGGTGAGCATTCCCATTTGTTAACTATACCTTCAAATAAATACAATTGTAAGTATATGAATATGAACGCATATATATTCTACAATTTTATTTTGAATTGGAATGAACAATAATTATAAATTCTTATCAAATGTATTTGTTCACAATTTCAACCGTGTAAGTATTCAATGTACTAATTATAAACACATATTGAATGATTATTACATTTACCGAAATAAAATATGTATCAGTTCCATATGCACAAATTCTACATATCTATAGATAAATGAAATACACCATTGCACTGAGTACTTGGTTCTCGAAGTTAATATTCATGGTATTCAATATTGAATTGACAATACCGGGATGAAAAGTATCATGATATCCAGTCACTGTTAAAAATCAAATTCTCTTTGAAATTTATTGTTTCATTGGGACCAGATAAACCACAATCTAGACAGACTACTCAATAATTCATTGATGTGGATTCATATTGACAACGAATTTTTTTTTTTTGTAATACTGTATAAAAACAATCCCACGGTGATGTCACAAATATCTTATCTTCATTTATAAACGTTGATAGCTTTTGTTGAATTAACTTGATATCCTCTTTTGTCAATGTCTGTCATCCACTCTCTTTGCCATTCATTCCAGAAGGTTCATCATACAATCATATACATAGATAGGAAAGTCCACACGTATATCGACATTCATCTTGTACCCGGCAGAGAGCAATGTCCTCTAGACATGACTCGCCCCCATGCAAACCTTGTCTATCTATTGCCCGCAGTTTCTCTCTTGTTCTACATCCACATATCCTCTCCATCATCAATCTGTTTTGTTCAGGCTTTTCAAAGGGCTTGACGTTGTCGTCGTCGTCGTCACCATCCTTGACCATCTACCATGTCCTCAAGTGTATAAGTTAACTGGAGTTTCCACGACGATAGAACATGTCAAGTATGGTTTTGTATATAAATTGTAGGTGTTATAACCGTGAGTGTATGTGAATGTGACAGATGCTACTGAGTTCAAGGATCCAGACACGTAGATTAATTTTCATTTTTTATTATAATAGTTCGCAGTTAAATGAAGAAATAAAGAAAAATCTTTATATCCCTCGAATACTATTTTATATTTCTTTTAGAGGAATAAAGTTAATCACAGTACGTAGTTTATAAAAAATATTCACAGTACATTGGAAACATATTTTTATTTATGGATACACGAGTTGGAATAAATGTTCTATAATTGTTTACTTATTCAGATAATATTTCTGAGACGTCGTGGAGAACCAAGGGTAGAGTTGGAAGTGAACAAGGGTATATACCGGAATGTAGTAGCTAACAAAAGATCGATTACTCTTCCACAACTAGTTGGACTGCTTCAACAAACGACAGCTGCGGCCAATAATCCACAATTCGACTGAAAGCTTGAATTATGGATTCTCAGCGAGTCCACGACTGCTGCTACTGCTACTGCTGCTGCATAGCTGTAACCACTGTTACTACTGTTACTGCTGTTGCTTTGTGCATGTTGTATCGAGCAATTCCTGTAGTGATGCACGCATAAGGCGTGGCAAATGTGTCCTTCGCACAATGTCGAGAACTGTGACTGAATAATTATCATGCAATTCAGTATATATACTTGGTAATCTCCTGACATCGTGCAGACACATCCATCTTGGTGGGCGATGTTCTTGGTGAGGTGTTTTCGTCAATAGTATATAGTAGAACACTAGTTGCAGTATATGCGGATGCTGCAATGTGATTCAGAATTGTTTTATGTCAATCGAAGATAGAAAAAGTTATTTTCGTTCATATATTTTGATGGAACAATTGCATGACTCTTCTTTTTTTTATTTCACAATATAAAAATTCTCTGAAACTATTTCAACCCAATCCATTGAGAATCGTTTCTGGTGAAACGAAAAAATAAAAAAAAAAATCCAGAACACTTCATCTCAAACGTGATCCAGAATAAATAAACAAAACAGTAGAAATAAACAGATAATTATTTGTGCTGTTCTCGTGGTGGATTCGCTTAAGTCAAATCAGATTTATTTAGTCTCGCGTGTCCGCTGTCTGGCTTTTTGCTCACTCACATCGCGTATGGATGCAAATTTGCTTCATTAGGATATCGGCGGGTGAGCAACGTGGCATGAATACACACACCAAGTCGGACCTTGTGTGTCTGCGCGACTTCATGTGAGATATCTTCTATAGGTTATCCATTGTAAGAAAGAGGAAGAGAATGGGTCGCGCCGTCTGGGCCACCCGATATCAGTGGAACGCACCAATTAAGACGACATGGTGGCGATCGCGTGCCTGGAATGGTACCATACCACAATCTAAAGGAACGACCATATAGCGCTCGTTCATTCTACCGATTCTTGTGACCAAAATGAAGGGGGAATATGTAGACTTTATACCGATTGATATTAGCATACCCAACGCGCGAGACGATGGTGCGCGATATCCACCAAGTTATATATAAATATATGTATTGGTATATGTGAATATAAATATATTCAGTTGGGACAGATGAAAGAGCCAGAACTTCATTCTGGTGCGTCTTGATCTTGAACTATCTCTCAAGGGATATTTTCCGAAAAGCAATTTCACGTCATGGAATGGTCCGCGTGCTAGTTCTTGACCAGGTATATGTAACTCGCACTTTGAACATGCATATTCCATTGGTTTATATACATGCGAATACAATTCGGCGGAGCGTTCAAGTTTCAACTCTCATGAATATTTTATACAGTAATATTGGGATAATCAGAATTTGGTATGGTAATATTATGTTTTCAATGACATTTACGATATAAAGGGGTTGATGAATATATATTGTTGTGAATTTGAATGGTTCTTATTATTTTTCATCGTATTGACATTGTTTTATTTATATGAAAAAAATTGTAGGGGAAATTTATATGCACGAAAATTGAGCAAAGTCTTTCTTTTTATTGTCAATAAAATCAAGAGGATGGTTATTTTTTTGGACTTGATATTGAATAAAATCCAGCTTGACAAATAATTTATTCAACTTTTTTCTTGCACTTTCTACCACTCTCCCAATTCATTCGCTCCACAATGTTTGGAACAAAATTCTACAATAATTATTCGCAAGTGTGTCGAATAGTTGGAAAAAATTCTCTTCAAACTAGAATAATGTAATTCCAATCGTATTTAAATGATACAATGAATAGATAATTGGTAATGATCACGAGTTAGGTCACGACACTTGGAGAATGACTATCTAACAGTGCCAATTTCGGGTGTCTATGTATGTTTGAAACTCGTGAGTCTAGAGGGGATATACAGTAAAGTTAGTTTCATGAAAGCTAGACGGTTGGGCAATAGAGGAAACACGAGCCCCGACTGGACAAAGGGGGAGTATAGTGGGTAGGTGGATGGTTGGAAATCCGTGAGTGGGCCGCTTCCGCAAATAACCCAATACAACTCTCTTGGAACTGGCCTGAGAGACGAGTTGAATTGATACGTTAGAATTCGGCCGCGTCCATGTGCACCAGTTACTTCCCCTCTCATTCTGTTCAGTTACCCTATGGTCCCAATGGCCGAACGTTGTTCGTTTCCCAGCAGGTATTCCAGTTGCATCGAATTCTATTCAGGAGTTTCGATATAACCCAATAGAAAGTATTGCTATTGGTATGTGTCGTTCACTCGATAAGGCTTTTACCAATTCAATGTGGCTTTATTCGTATATATTGAAGTGCTTGCAATACAACAAAATAATTCCATTCAATGTTATGTATATAAAAATGCCTCATATACATTGAAGAATGTAATTTAAAATATCAATTCACAATTATCAAATATTTTACTGAACGTTTTGTTGTATTACTGTTGGATGAAAAAGAAAAAATGAAACAAAGGATGATAAATTGGTAAATAGAATATTGGGAATTTAATTAATATTGCAGCACTTCAAAATTTTCATTTATTATCAGAAATAAAAGGGTCAAATATGTTATGAAATATTGAAATCAATGAGGTTTTCAAAGAATTCAACGATTATATTCACTTGTCCCAAATAAATTGAATCCCACATTGATAAATTAAATTTCGAATGAAATTGATTGATTATTTCTGTTATTAAAAAATTTAATTGGATATTTTACGAGTAAAAATTATGATTAATTTTGATTACTTTTCATTCCTGGATCGACGATTTTCACTCACGAAATAATGCAATATAAATAATAATAAGAATTCGATTGCATTTTTGATTGTGGAGAATTTACATCAACCAGTTTGAAATTCGTTCGCTATTTTCAAATACATTCTCGAATATATTCCAATAAAATTCCAATAGAGCATATGAATCCAGGTTATATTCTCAATTATACATTGCTGTCCGAAAATAATCTTCAGTCGAGTGGTATATTTTCCACCGTATGCACATGACCCAACTTACAATCATGTCTCATGAAAATTCAGTGATCAAAAATAACACTGACAAATATAATCCTACAAGTGCAACAGAGAAATATTCATCACTGAAATATGTATCCACAGATTGGAGAAGAAAACTATCCATCATGTTCTATAAATTAATTGCAAATTTCTAAATATGATCGTGTGACCATTTTTGAATAACTAAACAGTAATATTATGGAACAAATATGAGAACATTTTTAAATCTTCACTTGGCAAGTACTTAACACATGTTTATACACAATAGTCTTTATTATTTCATTTGAGTGTGCATATATAACACGTAATGGAAGTAGAGTTGCTGTGAATGAAACGGACAAATGCACAAGGCTGACTTCCATTTGCACCAACGTCAAAAGCTGTACTCTGGGGAGACACATGAATGTAAATAACCGCGAAAGAAATGGAGAAGGGAAAAGGAAATACAAAAATAAATTGTAAGTGGTGAACATGATGAGATGCAGGTTCACTCTACATATACTCTGGGGAAATGCAATAAAAGATAATACAATCATTTTTGACAGTCATTGCTACATATTGGAAATAAAGAATATGTTCTTCACAGAGTAATTTAATTATGATAACAATACATATTCTTTAATAAGTAATACTAAATAGTTGCAATGATTATCTTTAATACCATTCGGAAATATCGTTAAAATAGAAAAAGTAAATAAAAATCGATTTCATTTGTTGCATATTTGTAGAGTAGAATTCATATAAGTAAATTTTATATTCCTGGAAAAGTGGACAAACAACTTTTCTTCTTGGAATACTATCAAACACTGCTGTATATGTAATCAACTCATTATATCATATAATTTAAACGATAGTGATCAGTAATGCCAGACCATAATCTATTTATCATGTCCTCTTGATCTACTCTTTGTCTATCTGTCTGTTTGCCTCTTATCACTTTCTCTCTGTTTGTACCACCCTCTCTCATCATTTATATTGCTTCCGCCGTCTCATGTTTGCTATCAACGTGCACACAAATATCCATTCTCACTAAGCCAATCAATGGATTCGGTCAATTGAGATGTGTGGCCGGTAATTGGTTCATCCCAGATGAGTCTAATTAAATTTTAAGGACTTGGCTTATATCACGTATTTCAAGCGTTCAAAGCAAGAGCATTATAATCTACTTAAAAGAGCGTTTTCACGCCATCTCATGTTACATAATAACTGGATAGTAATAGACGGCCAACAAAGTATGCACACTTTCTGCTATAATATACAGATTTAATATTAAAGCTGAATTGAAGTATTCGCAGTTTCAAAGCCGTTCTTTTGCATATATCTACTCATTTGCGAGTCATTTTTTTTTTTGTCCTCTCTTTCGGCCACTTCATCTTTATTCCAAAGGGTAGATAGTGAAGAGATCTATGCGCACTTTTGCTTTGAAGGTATATCAAGGGCGAAAACTAGGTTATGAAGCTTAACGATTAATGAATTTTTATCATTTGTATTTTTATTCATAAATGTACATAATTTTCCGGAAACTTTTCGATATGTTTATTACACATTTAAACAATAACAAATAATTTCTGTGGGGGGAAAAATTGATGTGTTTAACATTCACCTCAACATTGAGTGCAACGACGTTGAGGAGACGAGAAAAAAAAAAAAGAAATCTTATACAATTTCACACCACTCTATTGTCGATAAACGGATGAGAAGAATGAACAATTAAAGAATCGTATGACTCAGAAACAGAAGTTCAGATTGTCATTGATGAAATATCCAACTTTTCTTTGAGAAGAAAGGTGAAACAATTTTTTTTTAAGTTGTCAGTGTCAATTCTGGTTGAAGTTATTTTGTAGCAAACTCCAATTTCAATCAAAATTACTTCAATTCCTGTAGTAAATAAATACCGTTGAAATTTTTCTCCCAAATAAACGTGATTTCTGGAAGTTGGCGAATGAATCGCCATATATATACGTCAGAACATGGCAAAGTGTATAACGATTCGCGCGCAGTGTAAAATCGACGAGTTGAATTCCTCATGCGCGCTTCCTTTATATGTTGAAAATCCCGAAGAAAAGATCTATGGCCTGACGGAAGAGCTTTGTCAATGGCAACATGGAGTCAATGCTACACGTATATATACACGCGCCAGTGAGATCGTCTACTGTTTCCGGTCGATGAGACGCAAGCGAGATGGTATATAGCATAGACAAAAAAAAAAAAAAGTAGCACACAATTGCAAAAGGGAGACAGAAGTGGCGAGACTGAAAAAAAAATACAAGTAAAAACGATGAAGATAATATATGAGACGAAGCCCAACGCGCGCGCACACGCAATTCTCTCTGTCCACCCACGCGTTTGATTCTTTATTACCCTTGTGTATTCCGCGTGTATTGCGGAAATTATGATAAATTGGCACCGACAACTGTGCCGCGCAGGCACAACTAATTTATATTTTGCGCCTACGGAATTGTGGTGGAAAATTGTTCTAAAACTCGTATATCAACTGAAATGAAATGGACGCGCGCGCCCGTTGTAATCCAGTGGGACATTGGATATGTATATATATATGTATATATGTATATAGGTATATGTTTCATTTATTTACTTCTCTATATGTGTGGGGTTTTACCCGAAGGTACAGGTAGAAATTAACAGGCAACTCGCGACAATAATAATACTTTTCATTTGCGCTGACGTTCACATTTTTTTATTTTTTGTTTTTTTTCGTTCTTGTCATTGCATTTTCTCTCATCCAATACTACTATGCGTTGGATATATATGCAATTATGTAGATGTAACTATAGCATGTTCAGTTAATTGAAAGTGATGCTCGGATTAATGAGAAAATTTTAGTAATATATACCAGTTCAAATTTGACGCCCCACTCGGAGAGACCACTCTAATCATTGGGATTGCGCAGGTATATATATACATTTATGTATGTTTGTTATGGGCATATATATAATTGTTTATTTCTCTACGTATATACATACATTAAGAGAAATTAATTAATCTGAGCGCTACGTGTTGTGTAATTCGAAATTTGTGTTTCCGCTGACGAGTAATTTACGTTTAACATCAATGTATTTATGTATTCGAATATAATTGTGAAAATTAAACGGGAGTGGTTCGTGGAATGTTGCGGGTGGAGGGTGATAATTTTTTTTTTTAATATATTGCGTTCATTATGACAATTTGTATATCGGGATCATATTTCCATGGGAACCACTATCATATATGAGAAATATTGATAGGTTATGTTTTAGTAATTTTTGTTTGATAATGTTTATTTATCTCCCTCTGGGATATTTGAGTTAATTTTTTTCCATCAGTTTTAAAATTTGCAGTATCAAGTGCGAAGATTAGTGTTATCAAATTATTGTATATTATACTGCAGTAATATTTGAAAAATGTTTTTCACACCCCGCCAACTGTTAGAAATTATAGCAATTTCTTCTATTTTATTTCCGCCCTCATGTGCATATATTTTTGCGCATTTTGTCGTCAACTCACGCGTTCTCCAAATCGTTATATACCTTACTTTTCAAGAATGTCAGACAGCTGAGTGCCTTGCGTGCCGACTCGCGCGTATTCTATACTATATACTCTGTATACCTTTACGATCCTTCTGCATGCACGACCATGTAAATTCAAAGAACTTCACATCTTATCTGTCGCGCGCGCCGGTGTAAAATTCGTGCTATGCCATTGGCAAGTCGATCCCCTTTGAAGTATATGTAATTCCTATATATGAAGAGCTAGAGAATTTCCCAGTATTTTCAATCTTTCTATTTTATTATTTTGTTGTTTTTATTCTTCTGATTAAATCCCCTCGAGAATTTCTTTTATTAATAAGAAAACTTTCCCGTCACTCGTCATTGTTCTAATATTCTAATATTTTGATATTCTCCTTATTCGTCATATCTATATAGTTTAATTCTCCTATTTATTTTCCCCTTATCCATAACCACAAAGAATTTGGGTATAATGGAATTTCATGTGATCCTGTTGGAAAATAACTCTTGGATTTCGTCTACACTGCTATTATATATTTACAAAAACTCTATATAATCTTCAGCGAAATCTTGTGAAATGACTATCGTAAAGAAAATGGCATTGCATTGTTGGCTCATAGTCCACGTTCTGCACATATATATGCAGACATTATTATCATACAACGATGTAATAAATTTAATATCTCATTTTCGTAAATGCAACCACCAACACGCGTCCATTCCTTATACAATTCTGAATTTAGTCGTGAACATTTGGGCGTTTAAAATCCACAACCATGACTTGTGAAATATTCATCTATTCTGCGTTTGATTATGCTATGCTGGTTTTTTTTTTTTTTTTCACTTCTCATTTCTTATAATGTGAAAATAGGAGATGACAATCGTAGTATAATTTTGTTGGGATGCACGGTTTAAGAGGTCAGATGACATCCTATTAAATTGAAACCATAATCGGAACCAATTTATGACTAATCAGATCTTTTATCCAATAGAATTCTGATGAAAAGAATTTTTTTTTCCATGGTTTTTTAATCGTAATTCTGATTAGACCAAGTTATACCTGCTTCAAATAATGTCCAATATAAATATATTTCATATATTGAGTAATGAAATCGAATAAAATAAGAAAATGTACTGTGAAAAGTTGAATTTCATTTTATTAAAATGTACCAAAAAAATAAATTGGTTTATAAATCGATCAATCAATCAAATTTTTTGATGAAGTTAAATCTAAGCACTAAAATTTTCATTCCCCAAAAATTCGATATTTATTTACATAGTTATATATCAATAACATTCTCGATAGAAGATAAAATTCCCAAACCACTTTTTATCATTTATGAATAAATAACAGGGATCAGTTAATCCGTAATTTCCGTATTGACTTATTTGGGTTGGCTTTAAACAGATGCGATGTTGATATTAAAGTCGCGTAAAATGAAACGTTGATAGCGGTATGGTGAGATGGATGCGCGCACGCGAGGATTTAAGTAGGTATTTCCGGCAGTAGATATATAGAGATAGTAAAAACCAAGTGGATAAAGAGGAGCTTTCTGCTATCGGACCCAATGGAAACGATATGGCCAATGTGGCACAGTAGGATTGGGAAAGAGTCCAGAGGTAAGAGACGTACACTATAGAACAGCTATATATATATATAGAATAGTCCAATATTCAGAATTTATGGTTTCTCGTAACTCAGTACCGGAATCTCCTTTTCTATATTTGCAGTAGTGACCAGGTCATTGTATAACTATTTCCGCTTCAGAGGTATTTATGGCTTGACTTTGTGGTTTTCCCATTTTTTAAGTATTTTTTTCTCCCTTTTTCATTTTCTTCTCTCAGTATGTTCCCCATTCCGTTGAATGATTGTGCCGTAAATGAATTTGCAGTAGTGTAGAGAAATGCACATTTACCTACATCTCTAAATGGTTTGGAAATGAAATGAAGGAAGAGTGAAAAAAATGTTGGAGAGTGATTAAAGGTTTTGGAAGAAGAATTTTTGTTCAAGTTATAACATCAACTGCCTTGTGACACCAATTGGAGAAGCAGTTTTGTATCAACATTACGTACTCGGAACAACGATGAATTTCATTCAATAATTTAGATGAAGATTTTCAAATTATGCTTCTGATTCGAATAAAATCAATTCGAGTTAAACTCCGGAATATATGTCGTATAAATTCTATCTTAAACGAACGAGAATAGTTATTGCTATTCACATGGATTTTACTTATTTGGTTTGTTATTGATCAAATGTTAGCGTTATTTCTGCAACAACACATGCGCAATAATAATAAATGTAACTTGTCCCAGTTCAAACTCCTGCACGATTATATGTACATATATATTGATATCAATCATTCCTTGGTATCTGTTGGTATTTTTATAAATAAATAAAATATATACCGATATATCGACGTAGTCTCAACATGTCATATCTCCACAAGTTTTACGTCATAAAAATTTTCCTCACAAATATAAATGTACATTATACACAAATGCAAGGTTGGAAAATTTTTAGATTCTCTAGGTGCATACTACGAATGGACACGGTGCTACTATAAATTCACGCGATCGCATATTTCATAGCAATCCTGGACGATGGAGCCGGGAGCGCTTTCACGGAAATATAACTCCTTTGGGATCACATCCTTCGCTTTCTTCCGCACCGGGTGCGCGTTGCTATAGTAGAAGAGCATACCAACCTGTAGTACATAGTTGCATGAAAGAACGTTGTGAGATGGTAGAAAAGTATAGGAGAAAGAGATGGTTCTCTCTTTCGCGTATTTTAATGGCCGACCGTAAAATACGGACAAAATTAAAAATTCATACTCACTAAATTTAAGACTCGTCGCGGACTGTACCTCAACTAAGCATGCTCTGCGGCGTGCTCCTGGTGTTTTACCCTATACCCAAAAAATATAGATATACAGTGTACATGCACTTTTACCTCCCGTACAAACCGGAGATTCACCTTTTTATAGCGTCGACCTCGAGCATTCTATTATTTTTTCTGTTTTATTTTCTTCACTTTCATTATTTATTATTATTTTTTTCCTTTACTATTCACCTAGCGCTTCCTCACGCTTGTGACTGCATCATGGGAATAGTATGGCAAGCGGAAATAAAATGTCGGAAGTTAGTCTTGGAAAAATGAAACGGTTGAAATGAAGAAAAAAAAAGAAAAAAGAAAATATTTATTTATAAAAGAAAGTTTTCTGTTGATATTTATGTGGCAATTTTTTATGTTGAGATTTTTCAACTGTGTTGTAAATTACTCCTTGCATTACATTGTTCCCTCATTTTTCAAATATAACAACTTGATTTTTGATACTTAATGAATCATTTGGATGAAGAATATCATAGATTGATACTTAATTGTACAGGCAAAACTCAGTATAGTTCAGTAGACAATTTCACAATTGGTCTTATAGAAAGTAATCATCCCTCCCGCTCTTCATCCCTCTTTGTCGCTCATCATATTCTCTATGCTCTCTTTCTCCCTCATATGCTCCATTCCTATACACTTCTTTGTTCCTCACCATCCTTCACCAACCGAAAGATAAGTACTTGGAGTTATAGTTTTCTCTCTATATATATTCTCTCCAATGTGTATGCAGCCCTTTCTTCATCGTTCTATCGACATATATTTATGAGATCGCCGTGAGCAAGTTTGTGAACACGATGAGCATCAAGTTTTCATATTGAATCTAACGGTGGAATATTTAATATACCAATCAGTTGAATAGTAAAAAATTTTGTAGAAATAAAAGTTCTTTGAAGTTATTGGATTGTGAGAAAAAAAAATTTTCTCTTTTATATTGAATATACGCATACGAGTTTTCACTTGTATAAATAAATCGCGTGAAAATATTTCAGTCTTTATGTCTGGTTGATAGTTATATTTATCGATGTACTTACATATATGTGGAAGAGCGTTAGGTAGGATGGACCCTTTAAGAAAGTTGAGTCTTTGCAAGTCTATTCATATAATATTCTCAGCATCAACGTCATAGTACTGGCTATTTACAGTGGGGAGCGATAATATCAACCAAAGTGATATTACTATTAGGAAATTATTCATATAGATCCATCAAAATAATATAATTCAATGAAATAGTTTAATGATATTATTAATTGTAATTCAATAAGCACAAGATGGGAATACGTACGAGATTTAATTTCAATGATGGTAGAAATGCATGTAGTATTAATTGTGGATTTTGCCTGAATTGTTTTTGTACAATTTAATATTTAATCTCTCCTGCTTTTAAAAATGGTCGTCAAGAAATATAATCATTAATTATAATGACAATAACATTATTCATGAGGTCGAATAAAATAGTATGAACAGAATGTGATGAGACATGCACCGATAAAAAATGTAGAAATGCAAGACAAGATGGAAAATCATTTTTTTTCTTAGATCATATTCGTATGAAAATTTCACCACTTCGTTCCATACTGAGATGTAAAAAAGCAATGAATTCTACATAAAAAGCGATAAAACAATAAATGAGATTACAATTTCAAATTTAAATCTAATATTAATCATTTCCTATATAGAGACATGCAAAAACACAGGTAAATCCTATTCGATTTTGCCTCACAGTTCCCAATCCAATAAAGACCAATGTATATGTAAATATGCATAAACATTTATTTTGCATTGAGAGGCACTTTCATTATCAGTAACTCGCGAGTTCTATTCATATATATATATATGTATTCATTTATACGATATATATATAAATATATATACTCATCGTGTGTCTTTGTGCAATTATTCAACTAAATTGGCAAGTTCGAATGGCCGGATAACGCCACCATTGCTCGTGGTTTACATTTCCCAAAGCAACATAACAATACTCGAATATTTATCACTTCCACCAACCACAAAGTTTACTCGAGTATTTGTTATATTATAAGCGTCTGACGATTAGACAGGATTAAAGGACAGAGAGAGAAAATAATGCCGGAGACAGGAAGGGATATCGCAAGAGGAAGAGAGAAAATGAGAGAGGGCCAATAGTGGAGGAAAGTGTATAGGCATTATGTATAGGCACCCTGGGTCCCTCGATGCAGGAAATTGTAATCCCGGATTTGAAATTCAGGGAAGGGAGAGGGAGAGAAACACACAACCACACTGATGTATATATACCAAACCAAAAAGGGTTACGTCGACGATATAATAACAATAATATGGCTGTACCTTCGACAGTTATGCAAATTTACTTATTAAAGTGGGGAGTGATGTTCCCTTCATACATATATAATGTTTGTCTGCATCAGACATAACTGTAGACAGACATGCATATAGTTGTATAGAGAAAGCGGGGGATTTTGCCGCCCACTTAAGCTTAGCCATAAAAATAATTGAAACAAGTATAGTGGTTGATGAAAAATAAATCGATTAAACAAATATGTTGAGGGTAAATATGTTTGGTTCAGAGGGATACCACTGTATCCAAATCACATCATGTTTATGCAAATTTTTTTGATATGGAACGTGATAGAAATTGATGAAAATAATTCTTATAGATTTTATCATTGGCGAAATGTAGAAAAAAAAATCCAATTTATTTCTAACACCACTGGAATTATTTTTGATAATAATGGTATAGTAGAGTTCTATATGAAATTGGAACTGAATTTAGATTAAAAATTTTTAATTTTAATCATTTCTTAAATAGACTCTTATTTATTTACTTCCTAATACAGTTGACTATGCAATTCCTGTCTTCTTTTTTCTTTTTTTTTTTTTCATATGTAAATCGTAAATTATTTCGATATAAATGAAAATATATTTCCCCAATTTGAATTCACATAGTCAAATAATTCAACTCGAGTTCCCAAATCAAATTATAGCATTCGATTTGCATCAAATTATTCGCTCATACAAATCCTTCGTACACCCTTAATATGAAGGGGGACCATCAATTCTATTCAGTGTTTATTTTTGCATCGTGTTATTTCCACATTATACATGTATATACAAACACAATTAAAAAAAATCACCGTACATAAATATATATATATATATATCAAGTAAACCTCTTTATATTTCGCTTCTACAAACCCTCAACGCGTTACCCTTGGTCTGCGCCAGCATCGCGCCGTTACCACCTCTCTTGAGTATATAGCTCCACGGTAATTTTCAACGATATCAAAATGTAATTACGCTACGTGTAAATGAGTTTGCTGCAGGTGGGAGTTATTGCGTATGCGATTAAATTTGTGCAATGGCGCGCTAGCTTACGTATACATTCAACGTAACGTTATATATGTATATATGTGAATACATATATAGAAATGAAGAGGTTGTCGGTGGTACAGTTGAGAATGTACATACAGTATACCCTCGACAATACCCTGAGCGTCGACAGACTGCACAGTAAATAAATATATATATATATATATATATGGTCACACTTATTATAGTGTATATAGTTCGGCGGGTTGTAGTACTTTCGTGCAGTTCTTCTCTTATTCATTAGTGGAAGTGCCTATGTTGCTATTATTTTCATCATATCGACCATAAATATAAGGGTGTATGGTAGATGTGATGGTATACACCTCCAAAATTCAAATTTATTTATTATTTTTAATATTTAATGGAAGTTTATTTCATATGTAATGTAGGTGGGTAATGTATGTATTGGATAATTGTATTTAAACTAGATATATTTATAGGTGTTGAATTTTTTATTGTCACCATAGTGATTGGACACGTGGTGATCTGTGTAGATGTATTGATAAGAGACAGATTTCCTGTGGAAAGTTGAGCCAAATAGTTTTAATTTGAGTGTACTCGAAACGTTTTAATTCTCGTGTTTAATAGTGCAGTCATTGTTGTCAACTTTTAAACACTTGCAAGTGTTTTATTTCTGATAGACTATTGAGTTATATAATCGTTTGAAGAGTTTGGAGTGTGACGACTGAATAAAACAATTGGATCTGAAGTGAGTACGTGACCAGTGGTACTTTAAAAGCAAATTGTGAAATTATTCAGTATATATGTTTATTGGATGAATTAAAATGTCGTTTTTTAATTCTGAATAATATAGTGTGTTATCGTCTCTTCCAATGAATAATTTAATTTGCAATGGTCCGTTCTCTTGTGAATTGTAAAAATATCCGTGACATCTAATGAACTCTTATCATCATATTCTTCAATTAAAAATGAAACATACTCGAAATATAAATAGAATAATTATAGTTTTTCACTTGGCATACATGATTTTCAATTTTCTTTTATTTTTTTCTCTCGTACTATTTCGTTTGAGTTTGTTTTCTCTTGCTATTAAAATGATCTCATGAGATATATAATGCACCGTGATTATTTAGAGAGCAGACATGAATTAAAACTATTTTAATTATCAATGAATTAAAGATTAAAATCTGCAAGTTAATTCAAAATATGAATTATTCTTGTTTCAAGTGTGAAAATAAGTCTTTTGATCAAAAATGCTTCTTTTTTCAGCGAAAACATTTTCTTTTGTGCATATAATCAACGCGTAATAACTCTTTTTCATTAAGATCAATTAGACGTTGAATAATAAAATATTGGGATTATATAAATCTGTGATGTTTGTTGGAGAGTAATACTTCTATATACAGATGAGAGGGAGCGTGAAAAAGAGAAAGTGGGAATCAAGAGTTAAGAGAATGTGACAAAGGAGGGAGGAAAATTTCAAGTCTCGGATTCAACAGTGCGAAAATTAATTGATTGTAGTGTGGCGTCAAGTTTTAATAAATTGCGCATTACGTTAACACCAATTAACAACATCCAATTATAAAAATTCTACCGAGATATGTGAAAACCGTTGTATTTATGTAGATATATTGATTTGACGATAGGGTAGTGATGTCTTTTATTTCCACAAGTCGCCCACTCATTTTGTGCACGCAGAGTTGCTTATTATCTGTAATAAAATAAGAATTGTTTTGTTAATCCAGTCAGTAAAGAAAAAAGAACTATGCAGATTTTTCCAGGTTATTTTTTCTGCGAGGATTTAATTCGAAACCAATAATTGTTCTATATAAAAATTCATACAAAACATTTCTTTCTTGTTCCCAAAGTCTCAATAAACCATATCTATTGTATGTTCAGTTTCTCTCTGAACATCACCAGTGTTGAACAGTTTTTTCAATTCATCAGTTGTTGTGGTAGTAAAAAATATTTGAATCATTAAATTATTACACTAAAGAACGTAACGAAGAATAAAAAATAAATCTCAAATCGATAACACATCGTCAATTTTTTATTGTGTACACATAAATACAACCATCACGTTACATTCTCATTTGCTAATGATATCCTAGGTTCATGATCATCTATTCGTAGAGCGACTTCTAAATTAAGACAAAATCACAATGGCTCTGCGGTGAACCCATACAATGTATCCAATTCATTATCAATACCATTCGTACATGAAAGAACACGCTTCGATTACTGTACATCTCAGATAACAAAATATAATCGCTGCGGGATTTAACAGTAATGATGCAATTCACACATATTTATTTCATATATGTACTACACGTATGTCTTTATTCATGCTTGAGAAGCGATCGTATATGTATGAGTTCATACAATGAGGATACAATGAGGTCTATAGTTTCGTACAGATACAATGTAACTCTTTCAAGGCAATATTGAACGACAATAGAGCCCCGTTGGCGCGATAATAATGGCTTATAAAATATAACACAACGGCTTCAATGTTTTTTTTTTTTTTTTATAGACGCACTGTAGCAACCACACGATCTATATTAATTTTATAAAGGAAGCGAATATAATGTAGAATAATATAATGTCGACATTCTATTAGCGATAACGAACCGTATAAGATATTGTCTTCACTCGTCAAAAGGAATGATTTTATATGATAATTCAACCGTATGTAGTTTTAAATCATCTCGTATTATAATACTTATTTTACCAACTCAGGTATCCTTCAGTTATACATATTGGAGAATATTTCAGTGTATGATGAATTTTTAACGGTTTGCAAACCTTAACAATAAAATTGACTTTCTTGAGCAAAAACACTACGAAATATTCCTGATAAATTTGTCAACAAAAATATATTGTCGTTTATAAAACTAAGACATTCTTTTTCAATTCTACAGGTAATTAATTTTCGAGTACCGTAGCATAATCAGTGAAGCGTCTAATGTATATAATACAGTCATTAACGAGAATATTCCAAACATCTTATTTTTATTTATTTTTTTTTTTATATACGAGAATTTTTTTCTCCATCCCGTATATACTTTCCTGTATAATATTCGTGGCAATAACCACTCGATAATTAATCTTAAAATTACGTATAGAAGAAAGAATTAAATTGCAAGAATCGCTAAATAAAATAACGGTGAAATGTGCGAGCAGAAATGAAAGAAAAAAAATAGGGAGAAAATGAGTGTGGAGGAAAATATACGCGGTGATCTGACACGCGGGCACATCAAGTGGTTGCATGCGTCGCGCGTCGCCAAAGTCCATCGGGGAAAAATATAACGTGTACAGGTCTTTGCTTCTCTGCAGTGTAAGCCAGTCATTATAAAGCCATTATCAAAGGGCGCTATTCCAGTAAAAAAATATCTCGTCAAATTTATATGTATATATGTGAAACATCTACGCATATTCATGAAGACCTTTAGCATTTTTACGCTGACGAATCATTACATGGGATATACATATATATTAATTTATTCCAGGTATATATATGGATGAATTTCTATTGTAAACTTTTTGCGTCTACTGTAAGTGATGGCGTTAATTAAATATTTCTATTAAATATAAAACTGAGGAAAGGAAATATAAACGTTTGTGTACAGGGGAAAAAAAAAAGGATTACAGCTGATAATGAAAGATATGGAACCATTCTCTCGTTAAAATCCTCTTGCTAAAACTGAAATGGAATGAACCTTTTGGAATTGTTCTAAGAGTGGAGTAATTATATTATTACATGTAAAATTCAACGTAGTTCTTAACCTCGTTTCAAATTCAACGATGCTATTCAGTCCATTTTTTATTTTTATTTTATTCCACTTGTAGGGTGAAAGCAGACTCAGGTCCACTTGAATTCAGCTTTTCCACTCGACGCACTGGATAAATTACTGGCTCTTCAATATTCTGCCAAAAACATTGCAAAATATTACATGGATGCATCTACTGTAATTAAATTCGAAAATTACAGAATTTTAATCGCAATAAATGAGAATTGAATGTTTATTATCATCATTAGCGCCCTCATCGTTTAAAATTTTGGGAGAATTTATGTTGGGTGACAAATGAGATTTATTGAAAAGAATGTTTTGAGTTTTTATTTTTTATTTTAGCTATTTAAGGTTTTCTGGGACTGATTGATTTGAATTTATGTGTTCACCATTGAAGACTCGAATGGGAGAATATACTTGTAATCACTTCTACGGTTATAATATATTATGCGATTTAGAATTCGCATTTTTTCTTCCTGCTAAAAAGAATTGTGAAGGAATAATATGTCGTTATTATTATTTACTTTTGAATTAGAGAGTTATGGATCGATATCAATGCACTCATTCAGAAGACAACAAAGAATCTTTGATATTAATAGTTGTCAATAACCTTCTACACCTGAAGTAAATTAATTTTGAACAATTGTCACAATGGAAATCGACAATTTTTCAAGCGATTTTTACAGCGCATTATAAAAAATGTGTCATTAGTGACGATAACATGGAACTATTATTTATCACTTATAAAAGAAATCGTCCAATCTATCGGGCGATGTAAACATTCCTACGGTACCCAAAAAACATTTTATGTTCATGGCTATATTT
This sequence comes from Zele albiditarsus, assembly GCA_958496275.1. Classification (NCBI taxonomy): domain Eukaryota; kingdom Metazoa; phylum Arthropoda; class Insecta; order Hymenoptera; family Braconidae; genus Zele; species Zele albiditarsus. The sequence continues at coordinate 17,199,316 of OY292408.1, forward strand.
TATCTAAAAAATCCGTGACTTAGCCTTCAACCACAAATGACTAGCCGATTAACACCAAGACAAAGAGAGACTCATAAACATCGACATGAAGATTTTGATTGGGCTAACAAGCTTGTCAGGCCTATATAAAACTTAATAAATAATGAACGGTGAACTATTACACATTACAATTTCAACTACAGTAACAGTTGGAAAACAATTGTGGCTAAATTCGTTTGATGACCATAAAAAGTACATGATGAAGTTCGAAATAATCATATTTATTACAATTGCTGTTGTTCTTTTCTCAACTGTAACAACAACTGAGGTAAGAAACAGTCTAATCAATTGTTAATCCACACACAAAGTTAATGTATTGTATAAATATAAATATATCAATGTTATAACAATAAAAAAAATATATATTATCATCACGAGTTATTAATTTTTGTTTTATCAGAAAACAAAAGTGAATACACAAAGAAATTTAATAGTGGTATCATTTTAGCTGATAATACACGAATATATTATGATATCAAACGCAATTAGTAATTGTTACTCTATTGTTTTCTAGTCTACATGTATTAATTAATTCGTCCTATTTATTTTCTGTAATCATAGGCCAATCCTACTACAAAGCCATGCACTGAAGATAGTGATTGTTCATCAGTATTGGCATGCCGTCATAATTTCTGCGTTGATCCATGCCGTCAAACGTGGGACAATCATATATGTACAGTGAAGAATCACGTTGCCGAATACACATGTAAACCTGGCTTCAAGTTTATACCAAAAAGTACCTTTATATGCATACCGATGACATGGAAATGTAATGATGACCCTAATGATCCACATACTATTAAATGCAAATCCTCCTCAATAGGAACTTTCTTCTCAGAGATTTTCGGTTCGGCAATTCGTGAGTAGTAATTTATGATGGGCAAAACTGAAACATATACTCAACTATCGACTCAGATAATTTATTAATAATATTAAAAATTGTATTATGAAAGTAATTACGTGAAATTATTATAAACTTCAATAATAAATAATTACAGTTATCGATTATATTTTGAATCTAAACCTTTTTAATATATATTGATTATTATATGTCAATATACCATTGACATTGATTATATCACTCGAGTATGAACACTTACATGTAAGTTAAAAGTCATACATGACATGGTTAGTATATATGCTTTTGTTTTTTACATGCATGCAACCATATCTCCCCATTTTATATTTGTAGGCGTTGATATATGTGTCTTGTGTTGTTTAATGAGTTTTGTTCATATAGCTATTACGAAGAAATCGTAAAACGAATATAATTCACAGGAGATTTTACAGTGTCCGCGCGTGCATTTAAATGAATGACGTTTGCAAAAAACAAGCGACAATTTATGGACATAGCGTTCATGAAGTATTGAGAATGGAAGAGTTGGAGAAAACATTCTTGTTACCTCAAAGTGTGCAATATACCCACCAAAAATGTCTTTCAAATAGACATATTTAAATTTATGAATTGATGGAAAATTAATTTCAATAAATTTTTTTTACTATAAATTGATAAAATGCAATATGATTGAGTGAATGTGACGATAAAAAGATTATTAATCAAAGTGCATAAATAAAAAATTGCACTTGGGTTAGAAGTGAAGAAAAATTTCGATCTGTTCAACAAATTTCAATAACATCAGTATAACGACATGAATTTACCATACATCGTGGTATGGTGTGACATCGCACCACATACTATGTGAAAAGTTTAAAAATGCGAGTTAACGCCAACTTCCGACGCCGGTACACGCGCCAAAACCTCGTCTCGACGGATGCTCATAAATTTTGCAACCACACAACTGTCACAGTATGAGAGGGTGCGAAAATACTTCTACAAGAGTCTTCGGGAACATTATTGTGGGAAATAAAAAAATCAAACGGATATAGATAGAGTGAACTGCAGATAGAGTCAGTCTGAACAACGGTATTTCGACATTATTTTTTCATTTTATTTTTATTCGTGGAAAAAATAAAAATCACAGTGGTGAGAAACCACAATTCAACATGTATCATTCCCCTTCTCAGCATCTTGCAGATAGAAAAATATTTCGGATTTCATCAGAAATTAAAAAATGAATCTTCACAAATAAATCCAATGAGCGGAATCATATACTCATGATACAACATCTATCAACAACTTAATCTTTCATTAACAATATGCGAAAATTTATTCACGTCCCATTACATATATACAATAAATATACAAAACTATTGATAATTGATGGAAAATTATATTTCCAGATTGACTTACCACTTTCAAGATTGAATATCTAATAATAAATAGCAAAAATACCAACGACATTATTGTTACATCTCTTAATCATCACAAACTATTTCCAAAGATAATATACATTTTATCAAAAATATTATACGCAAGCTCTCATATTTTTTACATCTATTTTACTTCCATAATGTATGTTCTTTTCTTGAAAGACATTGATATGCAGCGCTCGTCGTTCACTATACATATTTTCATAACGACAAAGCATACGTTTTCTTTTCTCTTCATCCCACACACAGACACATAGACATATAGTTATAAACACCGCCGAATTTCCTCTTGAGAACTTTGCAGGATGACGCGTATATATGCATATGTATATATTCACGGTCTAATAATTCATGAAGAACGGACTACTGTTTGCTTTAAACTCGCTACTGCTGTATGTCTATAACTCAGGAATAATATTCAATATTGATTCAACGTGATTTCGAGTGCCTGTTCGTGCGAGTCCGAGCGACGAGCGGCATATAGCCACACGTCAATGTAAGCGATTTGTCAATGTCTCAAACTATACAATGTATAACTCCAGCAAGTGTGGTCGTATCGTGTGTGTGTGTATATATATAGGCGAACTATCGGACTCCAAACCAACAGTCGATGAGCTATATGGTTCGCGCGCATTTTCGCATTGCCTCCCACTGTGAAGATATATATCAAGTAACTATATATTGATACATGTGTGTCCATACATATATTTAGATAGATGTTTGAACAGCAAGTTACTCGTCGTTTCATCTGATGGTGTACTTACCTGTCCCACCGTGTTCCCTATGGAATCATCCACTCGGTTTTCTTATTTGATACGTTTGGTCAATAAATCTCCATTAAATGTGTATATAAATTTGAACTGTGTTTACTAACGCTATTAATTTTTAATCATTGACAAATTTCTAACAATTATTTGAATCGTATTGTTGGTTTGAAATAAATTGTCATTTTTATTTGTGTGTTTGGATTTTATTGCGTGGTGAGAATAACATGTTTATACACGGTCGAGTAAGTGTGTTAAATGTCTTTGGGAAAATTAAATTGAAAAATTAGAAGATATGAAACAATTTGGGATTCATATTAGTATTTCCGGTGTGAAAATGAATGGTTTTAACAGAATTCTGCGATGACTATCTTCAATCTGAAATAATGGAAAATAATGCACGAAGAAAATGAAAAGCTTGGGGTATAGTGAATTATTCTAAATTGGATTTTGGTTTGGAACCGGGTTGCCACAAATAATAATATTCACTGAACAGCATAACGAACAAATTACAAAGCGTAAAATAAATTCTCACCGCTTCTATATGAATAAATTCAGTAATTGATTTTATAATTTCCATAGACCACATTGTGATTTGTGTATATTGTGAATCTTAGAAAACGCAATCACGAGCTGATAATTTACTAAACGGAATGAAACAAAATTGTGATATTCGTAGTATTCTACATCCTACACTTTCGATAGTCGTTATTTTTATTGTAAAAATTAATATACACATCGTATTGTAGACTTAAATGTTTGTATTATTCCTTAAAAAAATTTTACTGTACTCTAGACTGACGGTTTCTCTTCGTATTACAATGTACGTTCTGTTTGTGTGTTGGATAATAATGCGGCTAAATAAAGCGAAACTTTTTTTATTCGTTAACCCGTGCCCACTATTGTATCTGAAATATAGGATTCACGTGCTTTTCACATTATATACCCACAGTATATCTCGTCTATATGTTCTTGCTGTAGACAGCTATACAATATTCCATCGTCAGATGAATTCAAAGACCTTTGTCAAACTTGTCCCAATATTTTGGTTTCATTTGTCTGCGGCAGGTTCTCTCCCTCATTGCGCTATACCCCACCATCACAACGTACGAGTGTACATATAATATATATGGACATGCATGTGCATGTGGAACAGCAGTAGCAGCAATAGACTTGGGACAGAATAAAAGAATTTCCGTTTCTATTCACAACGTCTGTGTAATTCGAGATGTGTAGAGTCGACGCGCGTTTGTACATCAAAACGTGTCACTCTAGACCACATCGATTTGTTTTTGTTTTTTTTTTATGTTGCAATGAAAACTGGGAACACCATTGCGGAAATGGAAGAAAAAAAAAATGGATAAAAATTGATAGAAAGAAAGAGAAAAATTTTTATACCTTCAAGCTATTGAATTTTCCCGGAAGCGTGATTTACCCGTACATCCGTCCGATTCTATCGTGTCTTCCAGTCGATTTATCGTGAAGCTACCCCTTCAGGACTATATCACCATTGCAGTCTGTCTCATCTATTTCTTATCCGCGTTCTCTTATATATAAATTTCTCGTATATTTTTTTTTCCTCGCTAAACGAATGAGAAGAAAAAAAGAAGGGAATTGAGTATAAAAAACGAGTTATCGTACTACAGCAAATTTCTTTTCTTTTTATTTTATCTTCTGTTATTTTTATTCATTCAACATCAATATTATCAGCCGTATATACCGACACCTGTTATAGTCGTCTCGTCTCGCTGTGCATGCGCGTCCCGTGTTGAGTTTGACTGTGATTTTCTGCAAGGACACCGTCTAGAATGGGAATTTTTCTTCAATGCTGTATAATAGCATCTGAAAAATTGATAAATAATGAGGAATTTTGTATTTATAAGTAGAACAGGTAATGAATAATTCCACACAATTCACAATTGCTTTTCACGCTGTTGAGGAGACAAAATGAGACGTTCCATTGTATGAAATATCGTTTAAAATACGAAGAATATAATCTAAATAATGATAGCTGCAGCGTAAAAAATTATAAAACAGCAGAGAACTGCATGAATAATCGTGTGAGCAACACACCCAAACGGTAATATGATAAATATAAAAATCTCATTTTAAAGCGCTTGATGCCCGGTGGCAAGGTGAGATGATGGTTATTATACACTTCTTTAAATACAGTGTATTATAAAGAGGATGAAATTTGTCTCTTGAATTGTGAGAACTTGAGTAACGTGATCCAACAAACACACGTAAAGGGTTCAATATTTTGACAGGCATCTTCCCGTATCCTTCATCAGAAATATTTACGCTTCGTCATGTTGTACATAAAAGATTTCCGGCCTCTCAAACATTTCTCATTGTGATTTTGAATCGATTCGATTGTGTATTCGCGCGTACATTTCATTGAATTACTTGAATAAATCTTGACAGAAATAATGAGAATGTAAAAGACGGAGAAAGAGGGCGTGCGAACTGTCCTGTCCTTGATACGCTTCAACGCCGTTCCAATAGTGACAGTTGAATACACGGTCGATTCGCACCTGCTGAATCGTATATATGTGTATATGTATATATGTATTTATAGAGTTGAACTGGTCTCACCCACCTGTAGAATGATACATTATAGGATTTTTTTCACTTCATTGATCTTTATAATAGCAAATATAAAAACAATATAAATGATTGTAATCAACGAGTTCAATATAAGTGGACAAATGACTTGGCACTTCATGCAATTAATTAATAAAAAATAATAAAATAAAACAGAAGTTTTTTTTTTCGTACACCTCATTTTTTGATGTAGATCGAACAGAAACAATATTTCTAATGTGTTGTGTGAACTGTGTTGAAATTTTTATTTAGTATTTTCTCTTATTTAATCCATAGAATGGAAATTAGACAAATTAAAGTGACTGTATACCAATATTTTATTTGGAAATTGAATTTCTGGAGGCCACTGTCAGCGGCGATATTCTAAAATATAATTTAAAACGTCGTCTTCTAATGAGAAGATTGAAATAACCTTGATACTTAGCAAGAACCATATTGATCGAGTTGAGAAAAAAAATTTTTTTTTCCCCGGCCAACCATTCTTGAAGTACGATTCACTATATAGAGCTGTGCTGAAGTTTTGAACGAACCTACTTCTCGTACTTCACAACTTCAACCATTTTTAATATTCCGAAATGAAATTCCATGAAAGCTCTCTCCATGAAATGACGAAACTTTTCCATATTCATTATTCCATCTCAAATCATTCTATAAAAAAATTTCATTTTTTAAGGTCACTGTCGTGATGGTGCTCTTTCTCAACTGCCGGATACAAAACTAACACGTCACAGAAGCTGAAAATAATGAGCGATATTTCAATCCACAGCTTGTCCATACGAAGCTTTAACAATCTTCCATAATTAATAAAGTATATATTTAATATCCATGTAATGTGTAGAAATTTTAAATTTCATCTTACTTCATCACTTTCGAATTGTTTCTATATAATTAAAACATTAAAATTCAATATTACAAATCCAATTTCCTCATAAACTATATGATACATCAGCTTCAATTTGTTATATCTTCCAAAGTGAAACAACAACTCATATATATTCCTAAAAATTTCATATTTTTACCATGATACTTGATAAAACGTTGCAACTCTATCTCAAACGTTGTTGAACAATAATAAATCTAATTTGTCTTTGTCAAGGATTGGTATAAAAGGTTGGTGGATGTTTGCAACGTGTGCTTTGCAAGACATTTATGTAACACTCAATGCATGTATATACGTATAACATAAAGTAGCGACGATGTATCTTCTCGTAGCCATATCAAGAACGTAAAAGCCGTTATTGTGATATGCTAGTAGATTGAAAACAAGTACAACGAAACAAGATCGGGCAAAACCCACACGAGGATTTCCTGTAGAGTATGAAAGAGCGTGTGGGAAGAGAGATATTGTGTCAAGGTGTTGGTTCACACATTACAACATAATCCGTATATAACAGAATGTGTACAACGGCATCACCCGCTGGGGTGTCGTGTGAGAGAGGTGTACTGGGTGCGGTTATCCTACGTCTAGCGACGGGGGATACTTTCACCCTCCAAGAACGGGCTTTCGCCCGTCGACCTTTGGGTGAAGTGCGCTCAGGGGGGTTTTAAATGAGAATGAATATATATATCCGCGAGTGTGTTGCTTATAGTCTGAGCTCTTGTTATAATCTATACACAAATCGTTTTATGTATGTAACAATGATTATTATAAGGCGAGATCTCCTAAGATTTCAATTATTATTTCCATCTCTTATTTAAATTAATTTAATATTTTACACTGTGAAAAATTAACGATGTGGGATTTTATATTAATCTTGAATTTTCGTCGGTATTCCATTTTTTGTCGTTAATTTCGTCCATCTCGTCTCTCAGTAGAACATGACATTATTCGCAATAAAAATGTTATTTATTGATAGTTTGAATATATAATGTGAATAGTACTGAAATATTAAATACGTTAATGGTGAGATTTCTTTATCTGTCGTCAAATGAACATCTTTTAGTATATCAATAAATTATATTCGGTCATGATATTTTAATCATATTGAATTTCTGTCAATATTCATGTTGAAAAGTGCTTCTGATCCATTCCGAATAAAGAAAATGGAGATAGAAATTTAATTACGATGAATTTCAACAGTGACACTCTTGAAGAGTCATACATTAGGTTGAATAAATAAATAATTTGCTGGATTGTGATATTACAATATTTCCAACCGAGAATAGAAAGAAAAATGTCGGTTTTGTATATCCGAAAAATTATATTGATTTTATTTTATCAGTAATTAATCATTATTCACAGATTTGATGTCAATATCTATCAAATTTCAATTAGGAATCGCACCCACATAATATTCATGATACAGTACACGATATAATATGTATTATATTTTTATAAGTGAAATAATTATTCAGAGCGTAAATACGATGTCATAGTTGAAGCGCCGCCTTAGGGATGATGGTATATAATAATAATAACAATACTTATAACAAGGTCAAATGCTTGAGTGAGTAACAAGAGTCTTCAATCTCTTCTCCTTCACTTGCTAATTCCCTTTTGCTTCAAAGAAGAAAAGAGAGAACGTGAGAAAATGCATCTATATATACTTCTCGTTTTATTTTTGAAAAACCCACACACACACATGCTCATCCCCCTCCCAAAATATGCTTAGTTATCATGAGTGTTTATTTCAGAAATATCTGAAGTTAATTGATGCGTTAGCAAAATAAATTTATGTCATACAGTGGAGAGGAAATTAAAAGCAATAAGTGATAATACAACTATTCACATGCAGATGTATCACTTTTTTCTTATCAGCAATTACATTTGAACTGATTCTAATTGTGACACACATCGCTACACTTCATTTCAAATACCTCGCATTTATTTTCCTCCATTCTCCCGTTCTTATTAAATTTAAATCAAATCAACGATTTGATTTGTGAATATAGCACATTCTTATACAGAATTATGCGCATGATTGGCGCTGTATTGGACAGTGATTATTGGTCTTTTCGCTGAACCAGTAATGCTTACTCTTGTAGAATTTATTTATTCCATTTTCTTTTTTTTTTATTCTTCATAGCAGAAAATAATTTAGTCATTCAAATGGTTAATTGATCGAGTACACGAAAAGAATGCCATTTAATAAACGAACACAATTATACAAAATTTATTTGTCTGCGTTTCTATAACCCAAAGAAAAAATGAAGAACAATTAATTGAACAATTTTCATTTTTCATAAATACAGAATATGGAAGAATAATTCACTGTAATATAGAAATTGAATTGCACCACATGTTCATATATATATGTCTGTTATATTTCAATACAAAGCATTCCCTGAGGTGAACAATATTCCTACCTAGAAATTACATTCAACTTACGGTGAATACACACAACACAAAATCACATTCACTTCATTATGTTTATCAAGCATTCGTGTGCCATATATTATTATGAAAATCACAGCATTAATCAACAAAAGAGTATTCTATCACAAATATTAAATGTGACGTTAGAGTATATACATAAACAATACATATGTTGTGATGGTCACGCTCTACAATTTGTTAATGTGACTTCAAAGTTTAGTTTGTAATACGACAGTGTCTCCGTCTCATTTTAGTCTGATTACTTGGAGACCCAGATGTGTGGTTTGTTGCTTTTACTGAGATAACAACGAGTTCGTATGTATTTACGTGCAGTTATGTATATTTGTGTGTGTTTGTATGTCGATGTGTCTACGGGTGCATCAACGCGTGGTATATATTAGCAGAAGTCCACTTGCGTCCGTTGGGATATCATCACTCTCATGGTTATAATGCATTTCACTCATGTAAACTCTCATCCAATTAAGGCTACACACACAAATGTACCGATATGGACACGTATAACGATGATCACCCCGCTACACTATATACGATGCTCATCTACAACATCTGTAGCTGCATCTCATCCTTGCAATACACTCCAGCTATAATTTTTTGCTTATTTATTAGAAGAAATGAAGAAAAAAAGGGTGACGACGTTTGTAATAAGGAAAAACAATATGGGGATGAACAGGGATGGGGAAAATTTTAATCTAACGGTTTGTATGAATGGATGATAAAATATAAAAGGATGAAGTATTAAAAACAGATTTTTTTCTATTTTGAATCGTTCTGTTCCTTCAGTTATATATTCCTCGGTTGTAATTTATTTCTGGGAATGACGTTTTGATAATATAGTTAATAATTATCCATGAGTTCTGAAATGATTATGGAATTAAATATGTATAATAAACGCAGTGCCAAAAATTAATCAGGTTTTGTAGATAAAAAATTTATAAAAACGATTTTTTCCGTCAATTTCATTATTTGAATAATATTATACTTCTAGTACTGTCTGCATAATTGTTTTATTCATGATTTAGGGGAAACATGAGTATTGCAAACCCAGTACGGTTCCATACAGTTTTGACGACAGCAATGACATTATTAGAATTGTTATTGTCCATGCATAATATTCAGTTGGTATAGTACATGAATGTATCCAATACGATATTGATATTGTAACGATTACCATTGTGGTATGAGTTAAATGGTTATGTGTATGTTGATAGTATATATTGACATGCTAGGTCTGACAACACTACATTGGAATTTTTGCAATAATTCGTAAAGTTTGCGCGCCACTGTTATTGTGGTAATAACTATCAGAATGTACAATGCGCATTACTCATAGATTAAACGGTATGTAACGTTGTTGTTATTCCCATGTGAAAAGCGATAATTAACTGAATGACAAGGACGCAGTAATTAAATTCATGAGAGAGCTTGGTTCGCAATGCACTATGAATATTTAGTACAGGACAGTGCTCAATCAACAGTATCAGCTTTCATTTGTTACATTTTTTGGTATTATTATCAACTTCCCTGCAGCAAAATGATACTATAGTGACAGGTATCTATCTCTCCCTATTAGATTTTGTTGAATAACAATATCTCTAATAAAATTGGAACTAAACACTATTCTTCAGAATTAAATTAACGACAATTAAATTAATTGCGGATATTACATGGATTATAGTCTGACTAAAATCGCTTAGACCGCAATTAATCCAAACAATAGAAACACCTACAGCTATGTAATATTCACCTATTAATTAATTAATTTCGCGTAATCATTTGAGTTTGTTTTATTTGTAGAATATTATAGCAGTTAATAATAATTATGTGATCTATTTCATAGTCAGAGTGAGTGCAAACAACTGTGATAATCATTTGTTTAAATTGTTTGGGAAAAATCTATCAGGCACGAAATGGAAAACGTTTCACGTATGAAATTTGGCAACAATGATCACAGTTTTTTTTTTTATCGGTGTTCTCGATGATCGAATCAGGAATAACTGAGATTTATCACACTGCAAATATTCTCTGTAACAGATACTGGTTATTACTTTACTGCACCATAATTTGATGAACGATTTTTATTTTTTTTTCTTAAGATAAGAACGAAATTTATCACTACAGAAATTTTCATTTGTTTTTATGACAACGCATTCAACTTTCTCATGTATATGTATACAGTATGATCAGCACACTATGCGGCGACATGTAGAAAACAAAGCTATAAAGCTTTGCAAAATTTTCGAAGTAGGGTTGTTCATTTTACGAGCGACCGTTTGGTAGATGGCGGGCACACACTCTCCATAGCAAATCACTTTATTTGTAGGGATTTTTCGCCATCCTTACAAACATATACACGCTTACTCGCACCACTGATTCATTTATGTGTTCGCCATTTTCTTGGATTGGTACGCAGTCAAGTTTGAGGAAAAATAGTAAAAGGCCAAAAATAAAAGAACATAAAATGAATTTTATAGTATTTGAAATGGATTTGTCAGCTTGCGATTCTTGATTAAATTGCTACGAAAGTAGTATACATATTGGAACGATCGATAAATATATATTGTCTATCGATAAAATTTGTCACTTCACATGTCACATTTGCCATGTATATATTTGTACAAATACAAATTCGCTTGTTGTTACAAATATTCAGGCGAATAATATCCGAAAGTCGTATAATATCGAATGCAGTCCTTGTATATTCGTGCGTGAAATTTCCATATCGATAGTTATACATATTTCATGTATCTCTAGTGGCTGTGCAAATACCAATAAAATGAACGATTCAAAAATAAGACAAAAAAAAAATACAGCAAACAATACAGTACTAAAAAATAAACAGTATAAGAAAGACACAGGATGATACTGACGGTAAATAAAAAATGACTTTATGACTCGACGTTGGCAAATAATAAGCTGACTTGGAAAACTCAAACACGAATAAAGAGACATTAAATTTCAGTGGCGCCGCCATATGAGTGTTTCAGCTTTGATGTTTATGAAATTGGATCATAAATGTGCGTCAATATACTAACGTTGCAGAATGCATAAAAATATTATGTTTACCCATAGATGAGTATGAATGCACGTAAATGAATAGTTATTAAAATTTTTTTTTCCAGTATTACTCAACGACCAATCTTAATAATATTTTTTATCTATCTTCCACTATGAAGTAATACGAGTTATTGTTAATCAAGCAGTGTTATAAAACTTATTGCAGTCGTTGCACTGTAACCTATTATTATTTTTCAAATAGAGAGCCCGTAATATCTATAAGAATTTATATTTAAAAATATGAAAACACCTCTCTCAAGTATCTATACAATTGAGGCAGGAAGTTCTGATGCCGAACCGAATCCTCATGTTTTCTCGAATGATAAATTTATAAGTAGCACGAAAATAACTAGACTATAATTATAGTCAATCCAGTAAAAATTATACAAATAGATACTATATGTGAACAGTAAAAAATAAAATCGTTATGACTTATTTCAACGATTTGTTAATTTGATCATATGCATTGAACCAATATGGATAAATTCACGCTTGGCTCGTGCCACTGCAATAAGCGAAGCACAGAGTGTGTGCACACACACGTTTGTGTAACACCAATGTGTCTCATGTTGAGGGAAACGGAGCGACGCAAGTGAAAAGCGTTGGTGTAGGGGACAAGCGTATAGTATAGTGCGTACTACCGTAATAGAATAATTAAGTGTTGCATTGCAGTCGAGGGGCTTGGAAAATGTTGCTACAACTACAGTGATACAATCTCACATATCCTCCTCTCTATATATCTCTGTTGTCCGTTGTCACGATGTGTGTAGATATAACTATATACTATCTCTCGCGAATTCACCAGAAGTTAAGCCCAACCGCACCATTGCCTCACGCCTCCCTCCATCACCACCACCACCACAATGTAGATTTGACACAGCCACCCCCTAATTCATTGTGATCAGGCAAATCTTCGTCCCCGTTTAATTGTTCCGTCACTCACTTGCGTTTTCCCCTTTCAATTTTACGCCAGTTGATCCAGACATACCAAAAAGACAACTATTTGCTTATGGCGGCAAATAGTATGTGCCGTATTATCACGATACCTTAGCGTACATGACTGTATGCATATATAGGGGATTTTCTTTGTTCAATCGACAAATTGGTTGTTTCAACTATTTATTGGTATTCAAATCATCAATGTTCAAGAGGTTTTTTGGTGGAAATATCTTGTGAATAAAATGCAGGGAGATTATTTTATTGACTTAAATTTGATTTTCACAGATATTAAAATATTTTATCAAAAACATGAGACTTTATATAATTGCTACAACAAACAAATGTTAGCACATACATAACGAGATAAAAACATATACTTGACAGAGCATTTAACATCCGATAAATAATCTAAGAAATCAATTAATTAATATCTTCCAATCGTGTTTCATATACCAGCCTCAAGACATAATTTTTGATACAAAAGATAGATTAGCCACGTCATCTGGCAAACTACCAACAGCATCTGGCCCACAAACTCGTCGCACAATACATCAACCCGCCCATCAAGACATACCTCACTACACTTATACCCATGTAAAAACGTACATCTATACCCAAAGACAATCAATAAATTCAATATCTATATCCATCATCGTTTTATTTTTACAGAAAGCACTTCAGGCATATATTACGTATGTGTTGTTTGTCAATAAATAACAACAGAAGAAACATCCCACATGCCAATTGAAAAACAAAAAACTTTTCTCCATGCATGTGAGAATATTATACTCCCTTGGTAGTATGACGCAATATATATATATATATATATATATATATATATATATAACAATTGCCCCTTTGGCACAATATTCCATGTTTTTATATCCATCCTCACTCACTCTTTCGTATATACTTTTGTTTAACATTTGTTTTGTGTGACTAGAGCAAGTCATTGGAGACCACGTTGGCTTATTACATTCCAAGACTCTCGAGACATCTCACATGGATATATAAACATGTATTCGCAAACCAACCTGAGGCGTTCGCGCATGGGAATATATATATATATATATATACAGAGAAAATCCTTTAGTTTGGCTCTGTCGCGTAGACCCAAGTCTAAATTCAAATATACTGATTGGCCTCGAAGGTTCCTGTATGTTCGGTAGCCTTTGGCCCAGTGATCAAACAACTCAATTTGCACTTGGCTATATCCATTTGCATGTTGGCATAAACTAGCATACGATATATATATATACAAAATGAAGTGTATACATAACATGAGTCTAAATGCTGAACTGACGACGGATAAGTCGGTCGGTGCGACATTAGGATGGGGTTAGGATAGGGTCATCCAAGGTGTTGAATAAAGGGTTGGTTTGAGGGAGAACTGGGTTGTTGTATTGCTGTACTAAACCCCGCCGGAAAGCATCTGTGTTTGTGTATATCTGAATTTATGTATGTGTATATATGTATTTGTATGCTAAGATTATGTTTGGCCGTGAACCATGTAAATTCATGAGTATACCCCCCCAAAGCAACCTGACATTCGGCCAGTTTCCATTGGGTAGATTTCTATGAATACTCTCCTGTGTATATGCTTCTCTCGCGTCCTGACAATTCTCTTGACTTTGAATGCTTTTGGGGGGTCGTTGATCTCATCCGTAATGCTGTATGCAATTTTCGTAGTGGTGTTCTCTCATCGTTTATTGTGCTGTTAGTTCTGTATTAAATGATTTTAGAAGCTTTGCATTTAATCATCAATATAATATGGAAGTTATGGTAGAAGAGAATGAATATATAACATTGAATCAACATCATTTATAGATTAACTGACAATGTACTAACATTATTTATGAGAAAAATGTTAATTTATATTTGATCAAACATATTTCAAAGTTTCATATTAATTATTGTTAAGAAATAAATTATGATTAACTGTAACTAAATTGTTCTCTCGCACTTGATACAAAAAATATACTATTTCATATAAGTTGTGATATATAACGTGGTATCACGCGATGCTTTGTATAGATTTGTCAGAGTGACGTCATGTTTTCAACAGCGTGAATATTAACAAAAACGAAGAGTCAAAGATAGTCAGTATATAACGATTAAATTACTCTTTTTATACTCACACAATATGAACTAATATATAATCAAGTGTGGGTTGGTGGAAATGGCGAACACAGACATGACGTCTTTCATCCTACGATTTATATCCGAAGACATGAGTATATATATTTATGCATTGTGGTCATTGTGTACAGTATACAATATGAAAGGCCACATATATGTATATATGGCTTTGGAGTCAAAAGTGCAATGAGCTTGAGTGTATTGTGGTAAACACAATGCGCGCACCATTCGCTTTATGTCATATGTTTTTTCATCAATGTGCAACACTATACTCTTTGGTTCATCAACACCGATAATGTAATGAAGTGCATAAGCCATTATCAATTGGTACATGGAGATGACGGTGTCTAGACTCTAGATCATTACAATTACTTGGGGGACAACACAAACGACTGAGTTGAAAAAACGTTTTGATTACAATTTTTTACTATGGAAATGGAGAATGTAATTTTGATGATAAGAATATTTGGAATATTACTGTAGCATAGCATATGCTCTTTAAACTTTCATATTAATTTTATTATTACTATCCAGTTTAATTATTCTGCAAAATACTATACTATTTAGAGTAGTACAATACTCCTTACTTGTACATACAAAAATTATGTATTGGTCTCTTCTACATCTCTTTTTTTCTTCTCATTTAATTAGTTGCTCGTTATTACGACACTTTATGTTACCTTCTCATGGCTCTCACTGAGATAAGTTTCGAAATAGTTTTAGATTTATTTTGGATCAGTAAAGAGCGCAGCCTTCCATGAACTCATCGATCATTGGTTAAACTACACGAGTTTGCACTGGCGAAGTTATCACAGTCCACTCGTTGGCTCATCAATTTGATTTATAGATGGCGCTCGTTGGAACTTGTTTGAAATACATATAGATAAGTGAACTTATGTGACACACTTTGAGGTATTGACCATTATTGGCTGTAAGCTGATAAATTATATAATATTGAATAAATATATCGATATGAATTGAAAGTAAAATAAGTACAATTGTACCTTTGTACAATTGAATTCCATTACGTGATTCATTTTGCAGTTGGATTTTTGATTATTAATTCACGTAGATTTTAATGAATAAAAAAATCATTGAACGTATGGCACAATCCTGAAATTCTCGTTTTATGTTCTTTTCAGGAACTTTATAGAATTATCGATGGTGATGAAATATATAGGAGTAATATAAAATCAATACTACTTTTCCACGTGAACAATCAATAATTGATAGAGAAGAGTGGAAACTGAAATGGAATCGATCGGATTAATCTCATTTTAAGTCATTGCTGACCTAAATTTTCACACTACTCGCTGTCTGTGAATTTCTGTCCTATCAATAGCCAATATGTATGTGTGTAGCATTTTTTCAACGGATAACTGTCTCCATTATTTTTATCCATGCAGCAGATTGACAATTTCTGCCTTGGTCAACGATTTATATTCAGAAAGAAGAAGTTATTTATATTTATAATGAATATTATTTACCATAAACTGATGAGTCCAGCAGACAAAATAAATCATGAATAAATATTGACAATAATAAATAATAAATAAAATTTTGAATTAGTTATTGAAATTTATATCCCACTCACACACACAACTCACCCAAACGGAAGAACAAAACCTATCGTCATACCCCGATTGAATTCATTAATCAAAACCCAAGTAATTAAATCAATTAACACAAACTTTCCGTGAATCATTGACAGCAAATTAATTTAGTATTCAGCCAAGATAATCACCAATAAATACATACCCATTCCATATATATTCCACACGACGGAAGTGCACCCGTGAATAGCGTCGCACTGGTCATTAGATTACTGCAATGTGATGCCGCCTTTGATAAAATTACCGAAGAAGTTCGATCGGTATACACGAGAATGTGGCAGTTTGTATGCCTCGTACACTATGCACCACAGTCAGCTACCATGTATTAGTGGAAGAGAGCAGAGAGATTAGCGCCCCCGCGCAGTCTGTCGTTCGCTTGTGCCTGGTTGGTCGCATTCGCTTGCTTACCAGTTTCCTATATGTATACCTCAATGAACGAAGACATCGCCACGTATATAACGCATAATTGGAACAACGCAGCGCGCTTAGCGTTATTGCAGAATGACGTTAATTAAATCAATTAGAACAGCAGAGTGTATGGGCGATTGGTATGCACGCAAGCCAAGCGCAAGAGAGGTAGCGTGGACAGTGCAAAAGGGATAGTATAGAGAGCAGATGATATACATATGTATATGTGTATAGAAGCTATATATATTTGGAATGGTTATATAGAGGGTCGGAAGCGCTGTGGACGCGATTACACACAGCCTAACTAGCAATCAGGAAGCTGTCGACCAAGTTGCGCGCGACCAACTTACTTTGCTTCGGTACACTATAGTACACGCGGCTAAATCCTGTCGACCACAATCTCGCACAATGAAACGCGATAAACCTATCGTATAGGTGTATTGTATGTGTGTTGGCATGCTTTGGTTTAACTTTATCGGCTCCAAAATCCCCATTTTATATCCCTTTCTATGTTACTGAACAAACTAACTTTGTTGCAATTGACAAATATATAAAGTGGTTGCACCAACATTCCATGTAACGAATTTGTTGTACTGTTTTTTTATTCGAGTCTTGGAAGATGTGTTGTATTGATTATCGTGGACGATTGCGCATCGCGTTTGTCCTGGATTTATATATATATATATATATATATATATATATATATTTGGATAGGTCTTTGAAACTTATTTAAAATTGAAGACTATTATATTGAACGATTAACCATTTATAGGAATCCTCATCCAGATGACGTGTATCCACGAGTCTTCAAGTATATTAGTGAAACTTTAGATGGAGGGAATAAATAGTTAGTTAAACGTTGATAAGAATCTTCATCTGTGAAAAGAGGAGATTCGTTTCTAAACTCTGGAGAGGTAAGAGAAAGGTTTAAAGTGCTTCGCCGTATAAAAAACGAAGTAGTATGAGGAAGAAAAAAATTGTAGGAAGAACGAAATAGGGTGGTGGAGTGAGTGCAAAGGGATCGAATGAAAACTTCGGATGGCGCGGATCTAAAGTGGACGATGTGAAATAAGAAAAAAAAAATGAAGAAAAAAAAAAGGACTGAAGCGTAAATGAAGTAAAGGAAGTTTCTCCAGCTGTTTATGTATAGATTCCGTTATGAAGAGCTAATATATGTATGGGGTATTGTTATGAAGATTTTCATTCGGCTTCGGTGAAGTTATCTAATTATGCCTGAATATATGGGCAAAGAATACCCACTTAGACACTGGATTGGCACTAGGATAAATCGAATCGAAAAATTTACTAGGGAGCAGTATACTACTATTGTTTCTCCTAAAATCTGCAGAATTACTCAACTGTAATATTTGTTATTTTTATTTCAGAAATTATATTGAGATCATATTCTCCATATTGACACTGACATGAAGTCATGATATTCAATTGACTCTAAAATTCTAATGGATATGTCAAGAAGATCATTGAAATGACATTTTATAGGATTTACAATGACATATTCCATCTCATTCAACTGCACAAAAAGTCTACAGTAGAACTAAAATTATTATCTTCATGAACAGTCAATAAACCTTAATGAATTGCAACAAAACTGCTTTTTCAGTGAATACATTTTTGCTTTACCTTCAACGTATTATATAAAACTTGTTGTCTTTCATATATATATATACTGATGCTAGTGATATACAACAAGTCATCCACTGTATTCCATCTCCGTCGACAAAGACTATTTGTCGACGTTGTGACTTATTGCTATGCCATCGAGACAGCGTTCAACCCATTCTTCATTTCTCCTAGCAGAAAATTTTATCCACCGAAAAATGTCAAAAACACGTTGGCTCGCCTCCTTTCTCTCTGCCCCTTCATCTTCTTCATCTTTACTTTCTTTTTTTTTTTCACTCTTTTCCGTCCTCTTTTTTCGTATTATCTTTTTCTTTTTCCCTTATTTTTCTTTTGTTAGTCAAACTTTGTATATATCACAATGTATATATACTTCCTTTTGCCACTGGTTTGCCCCCATATTTTTTCTGCCTTTCTAGAATACTAAGCGAAATGTGCACTTGTTTTTCTTTTTTTTATTTATATTTTCGTACAATAGAAACTGGGTTACATGTTTTATATATATTCAAACTTTTATTAATGGACAATTATATACATGCGCATTTTCATTTAATCATAACAAAAGTATATTTATTTCAACCCTTGTTATTCATGTATTCAATATACATATACGTTTATTAAAAGTTACTTTGATAAAGTTATATAAAATAGCAAATTATATTATGAACGCGGTGAAATAATTGACGTACCAATTTAACGGTATCATGATTCTCATTACTGAAAGGGGTCAACGTTGATTGTTAATTATTACTGTCCATCCTGGCGCAAATTCGTGACACTCCAACGATTATTCGATCCAGTCCTGTACTTAATATGAATATATATATATATATATATATATATTGACATGCATATATGTTGGTGATAAGCATGAGTAGTGAAAAATAATGAAATGGATATTTGTATCTCACGATAATGAATATATGGATTGATGTTTTTTAGCTTAAAAAAAACAAATAGTTTTCAATAGTGGAAAATAAATACATGTGATTTTAATCAGGCAAGGATTCACATAATAAGTAGAGATGGATTAAAAGCAACCCACGAGAAAAACATTATGGAAAGGGTGCACGGGAATATATATTACTCGTATAAATTTAATTATGTATTGTAAATATACTATTCCATTTATTTCATAAAACATATACTAACCTTGATTATCCGGATGCATATATGTTTGTTTCAGATATACAATAATAATTCAAAACAGAATATAATTAACAATGTATTTCAAAATACGATAATCAGTAAAAAATAGACTTGAAAATAAATGTTCACCATAATGTATGTATATCAAAAATTTCCTCGTTTCATTAGTGTGATAAAAAATGTCATACAAATAAATTGTCAAAATGTTCATTTTGAATGAATAACAGATGCGCGCACTAATAGTTAAAAATCAAAAAAAAAAAATTAAATGAAAAAATGAAAAATGAAAGAATGAATAAAACATCTGTCAACATTGAGATTGCTCTCATCTGCAATGGTCCGCGCATATATAAAACCATAAACGTTACACACAATTCTATTTATATGCATAAGCCATTTTGTAGACGCGCCCGCAGGGCAATATGCATATATATGTGTATAAATATATAAATATAAATATATGAATGAATATCGACGAAACAATAAAGGTTCAATGTGAACATATACAAAAGTATTTGGTACATAAATACTTTCACTTTAAAATACTCATGTTGCTATTAATATAACAAGGTATGATAAAAAAAAAAAAAAAATGGTAGTCCAATATATTATTATATGAAACTTCCGCATTTATTTTACGGCTAATTGTTCATTGGCTGCAGTTAATCATTAACGAAACGCGTATACTAAATGTATTATGGTACATTTTCGTCGTGAATAATAGAACTTTTTTTGCTGATGTTCATTAACAAAAATATGTTGCACACTACTTCAGTATACGGTTAATTAGTCGGAATATTATTGAATGTAGATATTTAGTATTGCTACTATAAGATCACTTTAATCTAAAATAAGTGGCTTACTTTCAACCCGTTTAAATAATTTATTAGGGTCACAGTGATCATGTACTAATTTTAACTATCATATCGTGTGTAATTAATTTTTTTATACATCTCCTCTTTCTATATGGGAATTTCTACAACAGAGTTTTCTTTCAATTAAAACTGAATATTTATAAATATGAGGTAAAAACAGCATGAACTCGAGCATACAACTCCTTCAACTGAGATTATATAGTGACGTGGAGCCATTTGAAAAATTGTTCAGTGAGTTTGGATCGCACGTGATTCGTCATTTTATTCTCACAGCAATGGCGTGGATGTCATAAAAAAATTACATATACACAATGTATATGTATATTATACATATATATATATATATATATTAATAGAGATATAAGTATACGGATATAACTATTATTCTCACTGAGACAACGAGTTTTGTATCAATATATGTGTATATACAACTTCACTATGCGCGTTACACAGATGTTATTAATCATAAACGTATTACCATTGCCAAGTTTTGTGCGACACCAAGTTTTGCGACTTGTCTCGTTTCGTATATCCATTTTCTTTACGTTTTTAGAAATAAAATGCCAGTGCAACAGTGAATGTTTCAGTTCTATTTTCATATGACAGTGATGACTGTCAGCCAAAGGTGGTGTACAATTACTGGGAGATGATATTCTAGAATTTTCTAATATCAACCACTGTCACAAAATTCTTGCGAATATATGTTACATGTCTATGCGAATGTTAAACTAATAAAAAAATTTTCAAACATGCTCTTGATATTCGAATTCTCAATTATTAATAATATCAATTACTCAATTGTATTGTCGTAAGCTCATTTTTCGTCGCTAATAATCCTTCCACCATAATAAAAATATTTATTATTTTTTTAACGTAAAATTTCAAGTCGATAAAATTTGGATTAAAATTTATTTCAATCCCTCGATCAATTAAATTTAATTATAAATGTTTATTTATAATTTTCAAATAAATTTCTACTCAATTATTTCTATATTATAACCAGTCGGTGAATTATTGAAAAAAAAAAAACAAAACAAAACAAAATAGACTGGAGTGAAAACACCAGTTGATTCCAATTAGTTATGTACATTTTTAGTGAATAACAATTTATTCGTGTGATATTAACTAATATTATCACAGTTCATTTCCAAAACAAATTATTCAACACAAAACATACAAATGCATAATTATTTGGATGCTAATTTCAAATATCCAAGCTACTAACCAAAAAGAATAGTGTATCAATCTGTACACGATGATGGCTATAATCTATCAACAACATTGCCAATCAGCAATCGAAAAATGGCAACAACAATGGAAATAATTTAATATGTAACATTTAATATTTCTTTCATCGGTTTTTTTTTTCTACCACTCATGTATATATATATATATATATATATATATATATATATATATATATATAATATCAATGTATAGATATAGCGAAATGAATACATATGTATATGAAAGGGGCTTTTTGACGATGAGGTCGGACATCGTCTCACTCCGTAGCGCATTCTAAATGCCATGGCACGCCTCTGAATTAGTGTCTTTTCTTCTCTCGGGGCCGCGGGCACACGTCGCTCGCACGTATAACACAGCCGCTCCCTCACAATATATATGTATAATACATATACATATATACATACATATATATATCTTTACCAAAGAAGAAGCTCGCGACAAGAGCCAGCCTACTGCTGCTATCTCATCCCACATTCTCCCACTCTACGTTAACGACGACTTTGGGATAAATATAGGACTATTGCCCCACGGGAACAGCTCGACTGCTTGTCGCGGCGTGCTCTCGGTATGCCACGACTGTAGTCCCGTCTGTTCACGACGCTGTGACTTTAGTGGATGAAAAAAAAAAGGAGAAAAACAAAATATAAGTAGAGAAAAAAATCGAGGGTGAAAAAAAAAAGGAAAATTGCACAATGGAATTAAAAAATACGACGAGCAGTAAGGATGCTCTTTCAAATTGCGATATGCACATGACATATATATATATATATATATATATATATATATCACAGGAATTAAATAGAAATGGTTCTTATAAATCAGTGCAGGGACAGACTATCTCAAAATTCGATCGTATTTAGAGCGAAGAGAGTTCAAACATAGTGAAACTATTCTAACAGATTTCTTGTACTTATGACACGAAAAATATCACAGCTGCGATTATTATTCCAAGAAGTACATTTTATCTAATGATTAAATATTTTAACAGTTCATTGTTCACGATGTATGTGGACTACATCAAATAATTGGAAATTATTAAACAGGGCAAAAATCAACTGATAACACAAAAAATATATTAGCTCTCTATAAATCATTCATTCGAAGTGACACGTGTTTCACATTGAATCTAAATCAAATATTCGATCGCAATATAAACTTAACTGTTCAATCTTGAAGCTCAATAATTTTTTTATCTCTGAATTATTGCCTTTGGAAATCGATAAATTTCACGATTTAAAAATACATCATCTAAGTGACGCATCCTGTACAGAAAAACAATAAAAATTTGTGGAATATGATGTTTTATCAACACATATCCGTTTCCTTCACTTGATACTGTTATATTGGCGTGTGTCGAGACTGTGGAGAAAAATAAAATTACAAGAATACGAGATAAATAAGAATGAAAAAAGTGACTTTATCCATCAAAAGAAACGCACATCTATCTTATACATATGTGTATATATGTGTTGGGATGAGAGCACGTACATACGCCCGATGAAAGTAGTGGCGGCTTCGTCGTGGGTCGGACAGCTTTGTTACTCGTTTGGTACTCGCGTGCACGACGTAAATAAAGCCGCACGCAATTTATTCTTTATACTATATACATTGGCTTGTGGCGTGTGACCGCGCCGCGGGGCGAGACTCAGTGGCGTCGCGACGCCCATTGAATCGTTTTCGGCGTCTATACAACGAATCGTCAAAAGATCCCGCCAAGTCGACGATGGCATTACGATCATGACCTCCCAGCTGCACCGACAACTACGAATTCTCAAATTCCATCAAATAAAACCTCTAACAAACCAGCAAATCATCAAAGACATGGATATTTCTGTTCGAAGGACACAAAACCATCAGAGGACAAACGAGTTTTACAAACTTTTCAGATTCTTGCATTCCTATGAAATTCTTGATGAGTTGAATGCTCATGCAGTCAATTCATCTTGGTTTTTAATTGCCGCTGTCTGTATAACTATGCATTCTTATTTGGATCCTGGGAAGCTTTCACAACAGTCAAGTTTTATTTTTACTTCTATTTACAATTTATGAGATGTGTGAGTACACGAGAAAAAAACGTTCGAATTGAAATTTGTATTATATTAATCCGAAGTTTGAATTGAGAATGAATATAAATTAAAATTAATAAATTTCTGTATTGTCGTCAACCTCAAATGACATATTTTTAATACTTTCTAATGAGAACTGATGAAAATGTAAACAGACGAACATTTTGCATATTATTTCCTATAACGATATTTCAACCGTTATTGAATTAATTTTTAATTATTCTGTTATAAAATTTGATACAAGAGCTCGAGTCAATCTGATCCCGTATATATTCAAGTATGTCCACTTGAAGATTCAAAAAACATAGTTTTATCTTTGCGTCCCAATTGAATGAACGTCTTGAAAAAAATTTTATAGACCAATTTCAAACATGTGTTTTTATAAAGATATAAATGATGATATCCTATCATCATCTTCTACTTGTTTCATTGAAGTTATAAAAACATTATTTGAAAAAGTAATTCAACGGAAGCCATTAACCATTCTCTACAACAGCTCTTGTACCTATAGGCACATGTGTGTCTTTCATTGAACTCTTTATATTGAACATTCTTTCATCCATAAAACTTCCTTTTTGGAGTCAAGTGGCCTCATAACTTGTTTGCCGAGTGTACGGAAATATTCTCAGAGGTCGCATTGAACGAGAGAATAAGAGTATAACGGAACAAAGGCGAGAGAGTGAAGGAAAGAGAAAATCGAGAAGGGCCTTCATAATGAAAAAGTGTTCGATAACGGTGAAGCTAACCAATTGAAGCATTATTGCCTTCTCTCACTGAAAAATATTTGTTCGTTCAAGAGCGTTGCTAAGACGTTCATTATTCTTGCACAAAAGTTCTTGGTAGAAAAATGTTCATTGAAAATTTGAAGCCAATGAAATTTTTTATCATACATATAAAATGTCGGAATATAGCTCATGAGATTAATCTTTATTTGGCATGTCCAAGAAGAAGTACCCATCAGTAATTTTTATTTTGAGAAAAAAATTGCTCAGACGTGTTTAATTAAAAAAATTTTAGAAATACTTCTGTTACACATGTTTCCCGTGAAATTTTAGGAATAAAATTTAACATCCAATATTATAACACATGTGAAGTGCAGAGTTTTCAATCAACAGGTCATAAAAATGATAAACCGTATTTTTTTCAAATCATCACAAATCATTATGATTGAGTATTCCAAAGATACACTTTGAGTTAACAAATTTATTACGAGGATTTTTTTTTAGTTTGAGTATAAAGAGAGAGAAAAATATCTACATATCGAACATGATATTTTCTATTCACATTGAGTTTTGAAACATTATCATAATACTGGGGGCACGAGCTTGAAGAACTTGGAAATTTTTTAAATGTAAGAAAAAAAATGATGAATAACTTTTACAGATTTTTTACAAAAGACTGACTTCTTAAAGTGTATAAAAATAAATTCTCCCATACAATTCATACAAAGTTCCATAATTATATCCATATATTCATATATCCATATTCTTGATACTGCATTAAACATATTTTGCATTCTCATCATGTCTCATGGACTAATTTTGAAGATTATCTTTCGATCGTCTCTGTCTCAAAACTGTCAATTATTTATTCCATCATATACTCATTTTGCCACTGGGCAACAGCAATTACTGATATTGTGTGGCAGGTGCTTACGCACACGCACATAAAAATGACGATGATGTGTACTGCATTTTGGAGACAAGAATCAAGGAAAAAGAGCAAGGATGATTGAGAGAGAAAGTGAGAGTGCCAAGCATTCCAGAGTGAATGATCAGCGCTTTGCGCGTTTCCCTTGGGGCGAGAAACGTATTACGTTCGAATCACGCATGGCCAACGGCCCAATTGCCCGCACAGCATAACGACGTAATGGAAGCCAGAGAAGGTTGGACCAAAAGAGCTCGATTAGTCGTCCCTTGATCATGTATAAGTCTTGTCCACCCAGCAAGAAAAGTGGCACCCACAGTCATAAAATTACGCACTAGTATATATCGTATACGAATATCCACAAGTTTGATGGAGATGCAAGAGATAAATTTAACTTGTATACGCAGTCTCATATAGAAACTAACGTTCTAATTATGTAAAAAGATTGATTGGAGCACGGTGGAATATACAATGAGAGAGCACAAGATAAATTTATTCTGTTAATGAATATATTTGATGAACGATTTTGCCAAAATATTCTTATTATCTATTAAAATGTCTTATAATATCTAATTAATGTCACTTTATATCAGAGATTAATGAACTCTTTGTACATTTCGAATCACTATATCATTTATTTTAACGAAATAGTTATCATCGTGATCATTAATAATTCTCCGTCTAAGAATGTTGGTGTTATACATCAAGGTTATCACCCCGCCGTAATTCTGATTTGTTATCAATACTGTCAGTCAAGCTCATTCTTAACTAAAGTTACTTTAGTGTTTCAGTTTTGACACGGAGTTGTTGGCACTTTGTTACAGCTCACATTGGTTGTTAATATTTTCTGCTAAAGTTCACGTTGATATGAAATTTCTACTTGGCATGTCATATTTATTCGTGGTTAACAAATGTATTTTATGTTGATTCATATCAATATGAACCCTAATTTTGGACATCAAGAAGTATAGGTAGTACGTGATTGACTGTAGAATTATCTGCCAAGTTCACGTTAATATAACATTGCTGCTTTTGTTGTAACTTGCCAAAGTATTTGTATGATGATGCACAGAAGCTCTATAATACAAAATGCATTTTTCAACTAATTGAAATTTGTAAAAACAATTTATTTTTTCATCCTGATTTTTCCCTCTCATCTCAAAAACCCATTTACTCTTTGTCCTTTGTCACAAACTTTTGCACAAAGCCAAAAGAATACATATTACATTATTAACGGGGCTAAAGAAAATTGGAACTTGGCTATATATAGATACAAATATATATATATATATATATATATTAAGACATATAGCACTAACGCTATATGATTATACTGTCGCACATCGTTATACCATACCGCATCATTCTCATACTATTGCCTTCCTCTTTTCTATATAGTTTCATTCAACCGCAGTCGCTAACCCCAGCGTTTGTACGTTGTTGACAACCTTTTCATTTCATCTTACAACGTTCTTTGGCCCAGAGCTGGTTTACCCGCTGTGGAAATTTTTCTTTGATGTGGATAAGTACCACACGACGCAGAAAAAAAATTAGGGAAAGAATAAAAGACATATGGAAATATGAAATGAGGATGTCATCAAGAACGAGTTATATATAACGAGGGATTGTTGTTCAACGAACAGGAAAAATTGTGAGCTTGGGTTTAGTATCCGAGAGCTGAATATTGGGATTGTAAATAGTTAAGAGATCACTAAGTGAAACTTGAAACTGAGAATTATGGATAATTGTCAAACGTATGTGGAAAATTGCACAATGTATAGAGAAATTTTCACGAAATTTTCAAATAAATGATCAAGGAAACATGTCTTGATACGTCTTGATAATTATTATCAATATTTTATTATGAGGATGGGAGAGAACGTGACTTGGCACTCAACTCTGCATGAATTAATGAGAGAAGATAAATTCTTGAAAAATGCTCTCATGAGAGATTGATGTATTACAAAATGCAAAACGGAAAACCACAATAAAATAGCGATATTTTGATTGGCAACTCCACAATTATTCATCGACCTCTTGTCCTAGTTTCCGTTCACAATCTATTCGGTATTTTTAACTACAATGTTCACGATTTATTCATACAACTCACATTTTTATTTTATTTTTTCCGTGTGCTGATTCAACGCGAAAAAAATGGTTGACAATCAATGGACACTCACATGTATATATTATTCTTTTATCAATTCTGAGATAGTCTTGTATTGAATAATTTATTGGGAATAGTCGAGGTTCACAATCAGTTACAGAATGTTTTTCCGGATGGGAGAGGTGAAAAATACGACGTACACAAAAAAAGCAAATGAAAAAAGGGCGGAGAAATTTCACCAGTCAATTTAACTTATGCATGTTTTTTTATACACAAGTTTCAGCGTCGAAAAAGCAATCAAATTTAGGAACTAGTTTCACGGTCGTATCATCTATTGATCGATCGTGGTGTATTGTATACTCGCACGTTGAACGAATTTGTCTCAAAAGGAGTGTGGGCAACTATACACACGCCAGCAATAAACGGTTACCGCCATATATGTATACATATATACAGTTCATCAAGTGAATTGCCATCGGACGTTAACATTGCGACGGTAGTAAAGTTGTCAGCGTGCCCGCTGGGGGTTTACGCGAGTCATATTTCCGGAAAATAAGTCTACCGAGTCGGATAAAATACACACACACACACACACACATATACCCATACGTCTGCAAACACACAAAAGGTAACCTCCCAATGGAGCTTTTTCAGAGAGAATTGGCGCGAAAACGAAGAGTTGTGACTGCCAGGTCAAATGAGAATGAAAAATTTAACAGGAAAAATCAATTAACAAACATTGCTTTTTTTTTCCAATTGCAATAGTAGCTTATGATGATATAATGTACATGAAAAATAGTGCGAATTTCGCATGAAGCCAATAATATGTCCCCCAATATTTAAGTTACGCATATCAAATATATTGTGAAACAAGAATGTAACAAGATATATAATTATTGATGATATATTATTCAATAATAGAGATTTTTCATAAAAATGAACCTGTAATTAGCATTATTAATTTTCTTGTATCACTGATAAATTTTTTTCCGAAATTAATTTAGATTGGCACTCGATTGAAGTAATTTTCACTGAACGAATGCAAATTTTATGCTGCTACGACTACCAATTTCCTCACCCGAATTATAGCAGAGATTCTTTCAGTTGAATTTGCATTTACTTAAGATAAAAGTGCAACGGTATAGTGCAAAAGAATATTACCTCCAGACAATTCTTACAATAGAAATGCATATATTCCAAAATACTCACCCCTACTTTTTTATATTCACATCAGAACATTTTCAATTAAAAATAAAATAACGTTCATCAAAAAATATTAATAAACATAAATGTTTTTTTGAATAATTAATAATTAAATTAGTGTATAGAATTATTATATCATTTTGTGAATTATTCGGTTAAATAATGAAATATAAATGAAGTAGAAAAAAAAAAAAAATCCGAATTCTCGGTCTCTCGCAACCAGCAATCTTAGGTGAAAATGAAGTAAAGAAAGAGGAAAGGAAAATGGTGAAGATACAAAAGGCAGCACAACAATCCAATTTCGTTGCGCCAAAGCACGTCGTTAATTTTAATTAAGCCTTTAAAAATGTGGCCAATGCGCTTTCTCATTCAACATTAATTCGTCGAGCTCGAGCGAATTACGTTATTGTTCTTCCATTCTTCTCTGTGAACTTGTCTCTGTATTCATGGTATATATGTAGGTATGTGTGTGCACCTTTTTTCTTGACTTCTGCTCTTTCATCGCTATATGTATTGGACGGTGTGGATGAACATGAGAGCAGTGGGCAATTTACACACGGGCGACGGCAAACTTTTGGTAGTACGAATGTCTCAATTCAAGCCACGTTCGGTTCTCCTCTTCCTCACTCACGCCCTCACTGTATCACTCTTCTACCATCCTGTATACTGAAGAGGCATCCCCATAAACACGTTCACAGAGTTTTCCAACATTTTGTTGAAGATATTTGGTGATAGTGGGCCATTCAGTGTGATGAAAAGAAAAGAGTTCTCGTGTATTGATATGAGAAATGACAAAAATAGAATGCGCTAAAGAAAAAAATTGCAGAAGAATAAAAAAGTATATATAGGTATCCAACAGAAAATAAACATCTATTCAATAAACAATAGGCAGTGAATTCTCGTGTACATCGTATCGTGAAAAACATAGTAAGGAGGATAAATTACGTGGTATATGTATAGATGGATGAGTTCTATTTATTAAAAAAAGACACGATGTATATTCCAACGTTATTTAGTTACATTCGACAATGATGATACATTACGAATTTATCGGTAAATATATATTTGCTTCACACTGTGGTTTGGATGGTTTTTATTTGTTGGCAATTACAAGAATACAAAATAATTTTCTTCGATAAATTTTTTCAAAGTTGCCCAACTTGGAGCTTTGGGCGATAACATAAAGAGGTCCACTCTATTCCTCTCTTTGGTGATTCATCAAGTTTTTACATTCTCTTTGCCAGCAAACCTTAAGACAATTGAACAAACATTTCATATATAATAGACAACATTAATAATGATTAAGATTTTTCATGGATTCGTTTCTGGGTCGTTTCTGATTTGTATGAGCAATGAAGAATTAATATGGGATTCTCAGTCATTTACACAGTCATTGTATAAAATAATACTTGAATTTATATCGCACTCGATAACCGAACGAACAGCGACTTTCCAATCTAAAGTAAACTCAGCTATTTGTCATTAACAGATGACCCAATAATTATTGTAATGGGAGTACCATTATACATCATACCTTATTCCTACCGCATGGTGTACCATCAAAGGGTCGTGGGAATGGACTTGCAACAGGTGCATTTCTTATAGCACATGTTAACATCGAGTCACAAGTATCCTCTTCAAGATGGTTTCCATCATTTTCAGGCTGTAATTCCAAAACAAAAGTATATCATAATTAATCCGTTGCGTACTCTAACAAAATCATGAATGGATGAAGATGCGGTTTGGTAAGTACCCAGTATGATTCGAGTCCATAGCAATAACACTGTTCCGATGGCCATATAGTTGTGATCGGAGAACCATACGGATAAAGTGATCGTGGTTGATTCAACAAAAAACAACGATCTTTATTCCATCTGAAATGAATCAGTATGGTATTCACAGAATTACTCAACAGTGATGAATGAATAAATTCTCAATTATTAGTATATTAAAATACATATATTTCTCATAGAATACCTGAAATATTCCTGAAACTCCTTTCGACTTTTCGCAGACCATACAATACAATTTTTGCAGTAAGATCCAAATGGTTGTAAAATAGCATAGCACTGGAGATTGAAACAATGGTTCCCCTCAGCATCTGAATCATGATCAACTTTCATTCTGCAGACACATCATGTATGTTATGTTAATAAATTTCGTTTGTTCTATGTTTATAATTATGTAAATATAGGAACAAGAAAGAACTTTTAATTACACATGCGCAAGTTCATGAGCAGAAGTGACAAAATCACCAAATTCCCATTTACGTTGGACCAATATTCCTACCGAATCATAATGGGTCCCGAAGTATTCTCTAGTTGTTCTATAGTTGTAAACATCGAAATCTATTCTGGTCATTCCTTAAAAAATGAGAAGAAACAGTCGTGTAAAATTTTGACTCGGAAATTACACGGGTAGGTAAACAATTTTCCATCAGGTTTTTCAACTTATACCATCTATATTTTTCTTCTTCAACTGCATATTATGATGAGTTGATAAGAGGAAAAAGTCAAAAGAATCTTCGACAAATATATCTTTGTATTTTTCTAAATATTCTGGGAAGTGTCGTAGTGTTGCTGCGGCATCAAGAACTTTCGGTTGTTGTGGTTGTTTTTGGTTAGGTGTGAAGACATAGTGAAATACGTTTTCTTCCTACAAAAAAAAAAAAAAAACGTTAGGGACAATATTATTATTCAATAAATGAAATTCATTAGTTTGCAGAACGTACGCCTTCTAACACCAAGCCGGCGATGTTGATGTGTATTTCAACGCCATGTTCCGCTAACTTCGCAAATAACATGTCGATCGAATTGAAATATATTAAATAATGTATCACAAGATGAGATAAAGTAAAGCTGTGAAAATGAATATATGTAAATAAGTAATTGTATCAAATTGGTGTAAATAATTATCAGAGAATCGGAATAAGTATAAGTGGCAATTCATTTTTAATGAATGAACAAAGATGATAGTGAATTTTATAATTACAATTCCCCAATTATATAATTAGAGATGAAAACGAGAATTTCCGCATAGAAAATATTGACTCCTTGGCGATGTGTTGTAGCATCTATCATGTGATAATATTATTAAACAAACGTTATGATCTGTCATCGAATATATATATAATTAATACAAACGTTCACGACTCACAATTGACAGGCATATCCTGATTATTATTCGACGGGCTGATTTGGCAAGTGGCTTGTGCATTGTGACTCGTTGAAGTAGAAGGCTCAGCAGGGGATGGCAATATAGATGACAAAACATTGTCGTGTTGAAACATAGGAGAAAAAGGAAGGTGATCGTGAAAAGTCATACTATGATCACGACGTTTTACATAAGGTCCACCCACAAGATGATACGTGTTCGAATTGACAGCATTTAATGGAAGACCGTGAATGATGAATCTTGTGTCAATGACACCAAACTACAAAAAAGATACAGAATTCAACCTTCAAATAGTAAAATATCACACATGCTGTACTCACAAAATTTCCGGTAGACTGGAAGTATACAACTGCAGATGATTTATCAACATCATGGTACATTGCAAAAGGACCGATTTTATTCATCACCTGTTACGAATTATCACGAATCAGTAGAATGAATTACAGTTCTAATTATATTCAGTTGATCAAAATTACTACACTATGTGTATACAAACTTCAGGAATTAATTCTGGTTCGCTGTTCATCCGAGCATGCCATAAAGGCAAATTATGATTAGCGAGATGATGTTGTGTCAGCTTCCAATTAAGTATAATATCTTCATCGTGATTTTTTATTGTAACTGACAGTTCCGACGGAAACGCTATGAATGAAAATTAAATTTGACCATGAATTCTGTAATATTTAGTTGGACGTTGAGTCATTGATTTCTTATCGATTTTCTCCTTTTATCTATGCAATAATATATATATAACTATCCATATTCCATTTGAGTGGATAGATTTCGTTATTCACTATTGTTGAAAAAAATGATTATGAGACCCATTTTCAGGGTGTTTGAAGGTTAACAAGTGTCATTCAACTCAACTAATGATATTGATCAAGATAACTACATTATTACATGTGGATCTATAGAATACATTGAGTAGCTCCAGCTAATTCTATTAAATTTATCGTGATGGTGCTTCTGAAACCGTTTCACAATAACATGCAAATAATGTTTTTGATTGAATAAATTCTCTATTTTAATATTTATAATAAACAACTCTTCTGGAATTTAATATTAGTATAATACTATAACCCGGAACTGCGGATGAATTTATATATATATACACTTTATTATGTGACGTGTGCTGTTCTCGGAGAGAATTTTATTTTCTATTTCTGTATCATGGAAACAGTTTGGAATATTATCGAGAATAAAATATCACTAGCCAAAAATAAGTCACACACTGTTATAATATTGATCACCTCTAATAATAGTCGCAAAAATTAGTTGACCTAAGAACAATGTCGTACAACTGGTAATCTGAAATTTTATCATTATTCAATTGGCAGCTGTATCGCTACTAACTGCTAAGTTACTAATGAATGTCCTTCCAAAAATCTACTGCTTTAAATACATTCTGGTGTCCAAGAGTATGTCAGTTTTATTAAATATTCCGACACTTGCTACCAATCATTAACCGCCACCGCATACAGTCATCCAGGTGTATGAAGCAATAATTTCGACGTTTGTACGTACTGAAGTGTTCTGCGTCATCCTCGAAACTACAGTATCGCCGTTATCTAATCATGCTAAAGTAAACTGCTATTCACTGCGGCCAAGTGTTCGAAAGTCTCTACGAAACTTGATATATTGACTTTTTTCGAATTACCAAATCTATTTCATTATAATATATACTGCAGATGTATTCTTATCACATCATCATTATCATCATCTTGTCTATGTGAAAATATGGGAAAATTGGATTGGTATTTGAATAATGTTTTCCCTCGTTGCTGGTGACTACAGTCTATATATCAATATTCATTCCGATGATATTTTGATAGAAACTGTGTACTTTTTCGATTTATTTGAAAGAACATAACATTTCCATTGCATAATAATATTTATATAATGAATATTCATTCAACATTTACACCGAATAGTTATAATACGTTTCCCGTACCAAAGTTTGACAGCTTCCCTTCCAGCAAACCTAATGAACAGAAAAATATAGAATTTGTAATGAGTGATAATGAAATTGGTTAATTATAAGTGTATATCAGAACTACAAAGTTTTTCGTATGTTATACTACGATGAAATCAGTGTACTAGCAATTACTGACATAGACTGATAAATGAATTTGGATCGCATCTAGTGATTGCAAAGACAAAACTTTCTGATCCTATAAATATTATACAAAAAACATCCAGTAGTTTTATTACACTATGCGGTAATGTACCTTATTTCTGCCGCACGGCGTACCATCGATGGGTTTGGGGTTCCTATCGTGAACTGCACGATTTTCAATAGCGCAAATCAACTTTTTTTCACAATAATGTTCGCTCACATGGTTCATATCAAGTCCAAACTATTAGTTGAAGTGAATGAATTAAAATTGAAAATTCGTGGAGATTGGTGAGAAAATGATAGATAACGCTAAAAGCAACGAACCATCCAGTGCGATTCATATCCGTAGCAGACACACTGTTGGCGTGGTCCTATAGTTTTCATTGGAACACCATATGGAAGAAGTGATCGTGGATGGTTCAATAGAAAACAACGATTTTTATTTGTGCTGAAATAATTAAGCAACTTATGAATAGAATTACTGAATAAATTATTGTATACCTCATTATAAGTACTCATCAAGATACTTTTCTTTTATACATACCGCACATATGATTGGAATTCTTTTCGACTTTTAGCGGACCACACAATACAATTTTTGCAGTAAGATGCAACTGTTTGCAAAATACCATGGCACTGCATATCAAAACAACGTTTTCCTGCGTGTAGTGAATCATGTTCGACTTTCATTCTACATAAATTCGAATATAATTCCACGATTTTCATTTCTGTTTACGTTCATATATTTACACTTACACACGTAAATAACAAAATATTCACAAAGCAAAAAGAATTATTACTGTAGTGGAAAAGAAAAATTTACTCACAGATGCGCAAATTCGTGAGCACAAGCAACGAAATCACCATGATCTTTTTGAATACGTATCACCGTACCCGCCACATCGTGATCGCTTCTACTATAGATTTTAGATGATCTCATCTCGTGAACATTCAAATTCATTCTTGAGAGACCTAAAATCATGAACGAATGAAACTACTAGATTATTCAATTTTTATTTAGATACCACGCTTTACATACCATCCACAAAATTCTCCTGGAACTGAATATGGTGTTGAGTTGGTAAGAAGAAAAAGTCAAAGGAATCTTCAACAAATATATCTGCATACTCTTTCAAATAATCAACGAATGTATCGAGTGTATCTGGGCCGTTGATGACTTTCATTGGTTCAGATTGCACAATATTAAATATTTGAGGGAAGACATTTTCCTCCTGGGGAAAAAGAATATTGAAATATTAGAGCGAAGACTGTACGGTAAGTGATTATTCTTCAATATGCAACACTTACTGCCTCCAATACTAATCCAGCAATATTGATGTGTATCACGACACCATCGCTCGCTAATTTTGCGAATAACATGTCCACCGCATTCATATGCGTCAAATAAGAGGCTACAAGTGCCATTGCAGTGTTGCTGTGGAAATAAATATCGGAAAGATTGATTCCGTTATATCAGAGAAAATACATTATATGAGAAAAAAAAAATATATATATATATCATAATAAAAATTGATTCCATAATTACAATCGCTTGACTATGTCATTTGGGATGAAAATTAACATTTCCGGAAATAAAATGTCTGAGTCCTGATGGTGTTTTTGACCAGCTGTATAAAAATATAACTGATCAAATTCTATGTCTTGATAATATAGAATTGCTGCAAGCATTTGTAACTCACAGTTCTCATGTCCATTCTGATGATTGGTACTTGAGGAAGTTTCAGAAATAGTGAGTGTGCTCAGATCTGGTGAAGGAGGCGAGACGAGAGGAGTGAGATGAATATGATTAAATAAAAATTCCATTAGGTCATCATGATGACTTGGATCCTGACGTCGTTTCACATAGGGTCCGCCGACTGTTTGATATGTACCTGACTGTATCTCACTTAATGGAAAGTCGTAGATGATAAATCTCGTATCAATAACACCAAACTACGGAAAAAATTCATACAACTTAATTCTATAATACATGTGATATTGAATATCGTATTATACTCACAATACAATCAACATCCTGAAAGTATACAACTGCAGAAGATTTATCAATATCATGATACATTGCAAATGGACCAATGTTAGTCATCACCTATTATCGACAATAACAAGTAAATAATTATGAAGAATGTATATATATATATATAATGTGTCAAGCAGATTGAAGCACTCAAAAGACTTGTCCACACAAAAATAAGTATACAAACATTTGGCTGCAATACAGGCGGTTTATTCTTCCAAGCATACCATATAGGCAAATTTTCATTCGCCAGGTATTGTTGCGTGTACTTCCATTCAAGTTTCAAATGCTCATCGCCATTTTCTATTGTAACTGATAGTGTTGCGGGAAAAGCTGCGTATAGAAGAAAAAATATTCACCACATGCGTTACATTGTTTACTTATAATAATACTTCGTCAATTTTCATCCGATTATTTTACTTTCGATGAATACTGTGAAGTCGGTGGTTTTTGGAACGTTTCTTTTTACAATAGGCGTTCAACATGTGAAACGTTTTGAGTGATTTTTATTTATACAGGAAAACCAGTCGCATAACAAATAATTTTGGGTTTGTGAATAACTGTAGGTTTTCGCTGAGAATAATTTATTAGTGCCACAATTATTACACCTTTTTTAGTACTCTATTTGAATACGTTAATGAAATGCAATATTTTTTGTGACGATGATCTGAGGATAAGAAAAATGTAAGTAATATATCGAAAAGGTGGATTTTCCGATAGTGATAGCGATAAATGAAGTTATTGATGCTGGAAAAATTAATTTTTTCTATTACAATTGTTAGATATATATTCAGGATTACTTGTCCTGAATCCATTGGTTCATGGAACGAATGAACTGAAATATTTTTATCCTAGGGAATATATTCTCAAAATCATTCTATAAGTGAGTCAAAATAATTCTGAATGTTTACCTTGAACAATGCTCGTGAGAATCACGTTACTCAAGATGAGTATGGCACAATTAAACATCTTTGCTCGTGTCATTCACGTATGGGAAATCCAGTCAATTTCGGTGTAAGACTCTTGCTACTAAAATAGTTTTCAAACAATCACTTCTATTTATAACATAGCTTTATTGCCATAAGTGTCGGCCTCAATATATTTACTGATAAATTATCACCAATAATGTGCAGTCGACGTATGTGAGTACAGTTTAGAATATTATCGAGGATAAAATATCCCTAGCTAAATATAAGTCACACACTGTTATAATATTAACCACCTCTAATAATGGTCGCAAAAATTAGTTGACCTAAGAACAATGTCGTACAACTGGTAATCTGAAATTTTATCATTATTCAATTGGCAGCTGTATCGCTACTAACTGCTAAGTTACTAATGAATGTCCTTCCAAAAATCTACTGCTTCAAATACATTC
Organism: Zele albiditarsus; assembly: GCA_958496275.1. NCBI lineage: Eukaryota > Metazoa > Arthropoda > Insecta > Hymenoptera > Braconidae > Zele > Zele albiditarsus. Next base: position 17,237,120 of record OY292408.1, read on the forward strand.
TGGTGTCCAAGAGTGTGTCAGTTTTATTAAATATTTCGATACTTGCTACTAATCATTAACCGCCACCGCATACAGTCATCCAGGTGTATGAAGCAGTAATTTCGACGTTTGTACGTACTGAAGTGTTTTGCGTCATCCTCAGAACTACAGTATCGCCGTTATCTAATCATGCTAAAGTAAACTGCTATTAACTGCAGCCAAGTGTTCGAAACTTTCTACGAGACTTGATATATAGACTATTTTTCGAATTACCAAATCTATTTCATTATAATATATACTGCAGATGTATTCTTATCATATCATCATCATCATTATCTTGTCTATGTAAAAATATGGGAAAATTGGATTGGTATTTGAATAATGTTTTTCCTCGTTGCTGGTGACTACAATCTATGTATCAATATTCATTCCGATGATATTTTGATAGAAACTGTGTATTTTTTTGATTTATATGAAAGAACATAACATTTTCATTGCATAATAATATTTATATAATGAATATTCATTCAACATTTACACCGAATAGGTATAATACGTTTCCCATACCAAATTTTGACATCTTCCCTTCCAGCAAACCTAATGAACATAAAAATAGTCACTCAATATAGACTTTGTTATGAATGATAATGAAATTGATTAATTATAAGTGTATATCAGAACTACAAAGTTTTTCGTATGTTATACTACAATGAAATCAGTGAACTAGCAATTACTGACATAGACTGATAAATGAATTTGAATCGCATCTAGTGATTGCAAAGACAAAACTTTCTGATCCTATAATTATCATGCAAAAAACATCCAGTAGTTTTATTACACTATGCGGTAATGTACCTTATTTCTGCCGCACGGCGTACCATCGATGGGTTTGGGGTTCCTATCGTGAACTGCACGATTTTCAATAGCGCAAATCAACTTTTTTTCACAAGAATGTCCACTTACGTGGTTCATATCAAGTCCAAACTATTAGTTGAAGTGAATGAATCAAAATTAAGAATTATCGGAGATTGGTAAGAAAATGATAGATAACGCTAAAAGCAACGAACCATCCAGTGCGATTCATATCCGTAGCAGACACACTGTTGGCGTGGTCCTATAGTTTTCGTTGGAACACCATATGGACGAAGTGATCGTGGACGGTTCAATAGAAAACAACGATTTTTATTTGTGCTGAAATGATTAAGCAGATTATGAATAGAATTACTGAATATATTATTGTATACCTCATTATAAGTACTCATCAAGATACTTTTCTTTTATACATACTGCACATATGATTGGAATTCTTTACGACTTTTAGCGGACCACACAATACAATTTTTGCAGTAAGATGCAACTGTTTGCAAAATACCATGGCACTGCACATCAAAACAACGTGTTCCTGCGTGTACTGAATCATGGTTGATTTTCATTCTACATAAATTCGAGTATAATTCCACGATTTTTATTTCGGTTTACGTTCATATATTTACACTTACACACGTAAATAACAAAATATTCACAAAGCAAAAAGAATTATTACTGTAGTGGAAAAGAAAAATTTACTCACAGATGCGCAAATTCGTGAGCACAAGCAACGAAATCACCATGATCTTTTTGAATACGTATCACTGTACCCGCCACATCGTGATCGCTTCTACTATAGATTTTAGATGATCTCATCTCGTGAACATTCAAATTCATTCTTGAGAGACCTAAAATCATGAACGAATGAAACTTCTAGATTATTCAATTTTTATTTAGATACCACGCTTTACATACCATCCACAAAATTCTCCTTGTACTGAATATCGTGTTGAGTTGGTAAGAAGAAAAAGTCAAAAGAATCTTCAACAAATATATCTGCATACTCTTTCAAATAATCAACGAATGTATCGAGTGTATCTGGGCCGTCGATGACATTCGGCGGTTTAGATTTTACAATATTAAATACTTGAGGGAAGACATTTTCCTCCTGAGGAAAAAAAGATTAAAATATTAGAACGAAGAATGTATGGTAAGTGATTATTCTTCAATATGCAACACTTACTGCCTCCAATACTAATCCAGCAATATTGATGTGTATCACGACACCATCACTCGCTAATTTTGCGAATAACATGTCCACCGCATTCATATGCGTCAAATAAAAGGCTACAAGGGCCATTGCAGTGTTGCTGTGAAAACAAATATCAGAAAGATTGATTCCGTTATATCAGAGAAAATACATTATATGAGAAAATATATATCATAATAAAAATTAATTTCATAATTACAATCGCTCGACTATGTCGTTTGAGATGAAAATTAATATTTCCGGAAATAAAATGTCGGAGTCCTGATGGTGTTTTTGACCAGCTGTATAAAAATATAACTGATCAAATTCTATGTCTTGATAATATAGAATTGCTGCAAGCATTTGTAACTCACAGTTCTCATGTCCATCCTGATGATTGGTACTTGAGGAAGTTTCAGAAATAGTGAGTGTGCTCAGATCTGGTAAAGGAGGCGAGACGAGAGGAGTGGATTGAATATAATCAAATAAAAATTCCGTTAGGTCATCATGATGACTTGAATCCTGACGTCGTTTTACATAGGGTCCGCCGACTGTTTGATATGTACCTGACTGTATCTCACTTAATGGAAAGTCGTAGATGATAAATCTCGTATCAATAACACCAAACTACGGGAAAATTCATACAACTTAATTCTATAATACATGTGATATTGAATATCGTATTATACTCACAATACAATCAACATCCTGAAAGTATACAACTGCAGAAGATTTATCAATATCATGATACATTGCAAATGGACCAATGTTAGTCATCACCTATTATCGACAATCACAAGTAAATAATTATAAAGAATGTATATATATGTATAATGTGTTAAGCAGATTGAAGCACTTCAAAAGACTTCTCTACACAAAAATAAGTATACAAACATTTGGCTGTAATACAGGCGGTTTATTCTTCCAAGCATACCATATAGGCATATTTTCATTCGCCAGGTATTGTTGCATGTACTTCCATTCAAGTTTCAAATCCTCATCGCCATTTTCTATTGTAACTGATAGTGTTTCGGGAAAAGCTGCGTATAGAAGAAAAAATATTCACCACATGCGTTACATTGTTTACATATAATAATACTTCGTCAATTTTCATCCGACTATTTTACTTTCGATGAATACTGTGAAGTCGGTGGTTTTTGGAACGTTTCTTTTTACAATAGGCGTTCAACATGTGAAACGTTTTGAGTGATTTTTATTCATACAGGAAAAACAGTCGCATAATAAATAATTTTGGGTTTGTGAATAACTGTAGGTTTTCGCTGGGAATAATTTATTAGTACTATAATTATTACGCCATTTTTAGTACTCTATTTGAATACGTTGATGAAATGCAATATTTTTTGTGACGATGATTTGAGAATATGAAAAATGTAAGTAATATATCGAAAAGGTGGATTTTCCGATAGTAATAGCGATAAATGAAGTTATTGATGCTGGAAAAATTAATTTTTCCTATTACAATTGTTAGATATATATTCAGGATTACTTGTCCTGAATCCATTGGTTCATGGAACGAATGAACTTGAATATTCTTATCCCAGGGAATATATTCTCAAAATCATTCTATAAGTGAGTCAAAATAATTCTGAATGTTTACCTTGAACATGGCTCGTGAGAATCACGTTACTCAAGATGAGTATGGCACAATTAAACATCTTTGCTCGTGTCATTCACGTATGGGAAGTTCAGCCGATTTCGGTGTAAAACTCATGCTACTAAAATAGTTTTCAAGCAACCACTTGTATTTATATCATAGCTTTATTGCCATAAGTGTTGGCCTCAATATATTTACTGATAAATTATCACCAATAATGGACACTTACATCAATAAATGTTTTTATCATTTTCGAATTTTCGAAAAATTTTATCTTATCATTTTATAATAAATTGTATAAGGTCGATACTGAATAACTCTACAAATCGTCATCTACCATGTCAGAAACACACTAGTTATTATTTATCTACACACAAATCGAATTGATTTTTTTTTTAGTTTCCATAAATTTCATCGTGATAAACAAAATTGTTTTTGAGGTTTCCCATGCATCAAATTACCGCGCACGGGTACGTGAGTATAGACACCCGGATAAAAAAAAAAAGCTCATACACTACGTATCACAATTTCCTTAAAGCATTTTACACTCTCACTCTCCCATCACCCATCTCACCCTACTAATTCCATAAACTTTATCTACTTCAACACTATACACGCTCCTTCTGTCTTTTCATCCAATCAAAACATACATGCACACGTATGCAATTTATATAACCACACATACACATATAAACCTATACACACTTATCTCTGATGTTTCTTATCCATCCTCTTGACTTCTGAAATTCGTGTCTTCAAGAAGTGCACCATTCCCCTTGGCTTCTCCTCTTCACCTTTACTCCTCAACTTTCAATGACACTCGCGACGCTTTGTACATCTTTGCATACAGTATACCTACATTTATATCTACCGTAGCTTATCTAAAGGAAGCACGGGTGAAGCAAAATCAGTATATAAGATAAAATAATATGTATATATAAGTTTATATTATATATTATATTCGCCTTCTCTAGTGTCCTTTCTCTCTAAACTATTTACTACGATATTCTCATTCACCTAAAGTCTCAATCTTCACCTAACTGCTCTTGCGTTCTAAACGTCGACTCATTATATATATATATATATATTCTACTCTCACTTCTGCAAAGCAGACGAACTTGCTCAAATTTAGTGCGATAAGCTTGCAAATGCAAATCTCCTATAAATTCTCTTTGAATGAGACAGTCCCAGCGATTAGACCCCATAACTTTGTGTATATTCGTAGCCATCTACCGTCAGATTGAATGCACTTATAGTCCTACGCTCGCCCATCATTAATTCTGTATATATATATATATATATATGTGTGTGTGTATAATGTGATCATGCGCGTGACGTGAATAATTGAGTGTTCGATGACGTATGACGTCTGGCTGTATTATTATCAGGACCAATGAGATGTGCGCCGTTGGATAAAATGAATTTAAATATGACTGGAAATTTATTTTTTATTTTCATTTATTTATTCTCGTTATTTTTTATTTCAAAGGAATAATATATGTAGACGTACCAAAGCTTGAAAATTTTTTGTTTCCATTTTATAATCATATACCTGTTGCATTTCGTGCATAATGTATCTTATCAATTATGACGGTGTATATAGTTATGAGATGGAAAAATAAATTCAATTGACAAAGATGAATACTTAATTGTACGGAATTACGTGAAAGTTTTTACATGATTTTTTCTTTTTGTACAAATAAATAATTTTAATCCTTACTGGATTAAAATCGAGTTTATCATATTTTAATTTTTCCATTCACAGAAGTACATGAGAATTTTATTTGCCGCTACTTTTACATAAGAAGTGAAAATTTGACCAACATTTTCATCCGAAAAATAAAATACACCTACAATTACTACACTGAATCATTTAATTCCCAACTACATCGATCACCATTTCTACAATTCACATAAAAAGTATATCTGTACAACTCAATTAAATTTCAAACAGTTGCCGCACCACTTGACACGTACTTGGCACGAGTATTCATACTACACGTGAATAAACACAATGTAAACTTGACTGAGAAAATGAAAAAATAAATAAAATTCACGTCGATTTGTCGTGTGACAATTTGTAATTGTATAAATTTCGTACTCATGAAATATTTGCCCGAGCGTGAGTAAAATTAAATATACATACACATGTATAAACGTACGCGATGATACAATGTGGCCATGTCTATTTTGTCAACGATTCAAGTATCCAGTTACAAAACAGTCCATACCATTGTCATGTCATTGCTCGCACCCAACACATATTCTTTCAGCATTATACACCTTCAATCCACTAATTCACCCAAATATATATATATAGATGGTTTCCATATGTACATTTACGAAGATACGAGAACGCATTGAACACGCAAGTGACTGTTTAAATCATCGAGACAATGAATCACACTGCCGCAAGCGTGCAAATTCAATCTACTGATTTTCATTCAATCTTCACCTATATATACCCATATAAACTATACTCCACTGCATCAATTGACATTCCAACAATGCTATACCAATGACGCTATACATATATACTTTGTATATACCGTCAGCAATTTGATTCGGGACTGGATATGGGATATTCATTACGAGATCACGCATGGGTATATTCCCGGGGGGGTAACACAAACTTGTGTAAGGTTGAAAGTATTCCTTTGATCTTTCTACACATATATATATTTCATATCCATGCTGAAATACATATATATATTTATGTACTGTAGGCACTTGCTTCCCTTGTCAATCATGACCTACACGTGTTTTCTTATTGGTGTATATGTCAAACAGATTCCGTAACAAAACTCACGTACAAGTTTCGCGATGCGCGCATCATGGCCATTACATTGGAAAAATTTTTCAACCTCAGGAAATAATAGAATCAGTGGGATTTCATCTCATAAATAATTCGCAGCGAGTCAATACCTTGAGAATTCATCATGAGAGAGGAATAAGGGATGTAGAGAAAGAGATAATACGAATGAGACCATTGAAGTACTTGGTAATTGGAACGCTTTGTTATCCCTGCGAATAAAAATATAAAATATGCAATGAATATATATGAAAAAGAAAAAAAAAAAAATCATAAGATTTATGTGAAGAAATAGATTCGTGAATTTATTGTTCATTGTTGTCACACAATTCTTATTAGTTGGAGATCAAATTAATTAAATTGAATTGCAGTGAACAATTCAATATATCACTGGCAATTTAACGATGCAGAAATATAACAGCCTCTTGATAACAATACAAAACAGGAATCATATTTCCTATCAACAATAAACATGACAACTATTTCAAAAAAAATAAACCCTCCAATGTTATCTGAGTTTTTTACGATGAACTTTCATAATGGTTACCATTTTCTTCTTTCTGCGCACATATTATCAGCTACTGAAACATAATACTCACAATCCACACACATTCATTTGCAACTGCCATTATAACTTATATCCGATGCCTTCGGCTCGTCTCACCCAATGTCTAAAGAAGAATAAAGTACAGGATTCAGTGAAAAAAATAAATACATAATGAATGCTGAAACGAACCGAGTATACAGAATAAAAAAAAAGAAAAAAAAACAAGGATAATATGAACGTCTCAACATACAGTGCTACTGTATTCACGAATTGTGCATTGAGAATGAGGAGATTGGTATTCCGAATTTGCCAGGGCCCTTGGCCGATTCACGACGTGTTTTGTGCGCAAGAGCAAAACCCATCCCAATGTATAGTAGCACTAGCAACGGCAGCAGCATACAGTAGCGTGGGAGAGAAAAGGAAATAGAATAGACTGAGAGAATAACAACGGCATTTCTGCATTCACCAGCTGATAAATCGCCCGTCCTGTCCGATGTGGCTTCGACATGCCCAAGCGCACTGTTTATGCAGCAAGCTCCCTGAGTGTATCGAAAGGCGACCGCATGGTATAGACTTTGAGAGAGAAATAGAGATGGAAATAAATAAAGTGCAATGAGTGTGAGTGAATTCACTGTGTAATACCATTGGCAATAGGTTTGAGACGAAAGGGGTGAAGAATACGAAGAGAAAACAAGGAGAAGTGAAGGTATATAAAGGACGAATGGAAAAGGAGGGACATTACAGATGCAGAAGATGTCGTGTGTGTGCACGCGCACTGCCGCCTTCAGCCACGCTCATCTCCATAACGGGTTGCAAGCTACCAATGCCTCCTTAGCGTTTACATACTCGCTGGTTACATGTATAATACATGTACATATATTTATATATACGCCTATGTAAGTGTGGGTGTTTATTATTTATGTGTGTATACGAATAACTGCACATTGTGAGATGAACATGTAAGTAAAACCGTTAAATATATAGGAATCTATGTTTTATTTATGTATTAATTAAGTTTGGTATAGTTATGTATATGCTATGTTGAGAAAAGGTATAATTGAATGTGATGGGAAATGAAGATAATTATTGTATGTAACTTCATTATCGGTTCAAAGGTGCATTCGTTGTCTGTTGAAGTATTGTGCAGCAGTTGGTGGATGGTTTTCTTCGGGGTTCTTATGTTTTTGATAAGTTGAATTGATTTATTTACTTGTTACTTTCAGTGCGAATGGAATTAAAGGGAAATTTTGAATGGACTGATTAATGTCTTGACGGATTTACAAAATTTAAATGAGAAATTTTTGTCATAATTTATTATGAAACTTTTCACTTCTTTGTATAAATACTTCTTCTTTTACTTGCCAATTTCCATTTAACTGCCGTCATCAATGCACACTTTCGTTGAAAGGTGGATATTTTACACGTTTCACCCTTATATTTGCGTGAGCCATTTTGTTTACACGGTCTGTGTACACACCGTATATTTACCAACTGGTGATGCGTTAACATCGCGCTCAGAGAAATAGAGCACAGACAAATATCTATACATAATCTATCTCTCTGCCTTCCTGTCTCTTAACACCTCACGCGATTGCCAAACATACATATTTTATACTCAACAACACCTGAGGGTGGTTAGATAGCACTATGTCTCTCTCAATTATTTTCTAAAATTGTGTACTCATTCACCATCATTTTTGTTTATACTGTATAATACAAAACGCACTTAATTCACATGATAAAAGACACCGATAAAATACGGGAAAAAAAAAAATTTATAGCTACGTGATAATGTTGCCAAGAAAAAAAAGGAATGTTATAATGGGGAATTTTACAAACAAATATCTATGTACGTATTCACTGTAGAAAAAAAAAAAAACACGAATGTAATGGAGATTAGTGTACAGTAAGAGCTATTAAAACAAAATTTTTATTTCCAGGTTTCCAATAGATTTCACACATCTCAGTACAATGATGACCACAATGAACGTAGCAAACTGCTTATGCTGCACAATAATTTCATATATGTTAGTTTCAAATTGTATGAAAATACTGGGAGAATTAATTTACTGCAAATTGAAGTGTATTATTTTAACACAGGTATATGTGTTATTCCCTATCTTCAAAAACATTGTAGTCATTTTTAGCACCTATCAATATGCAATGTTGACGCTGTAATAGTTACAGGAATTAAAACTGTCTTCAGTTATTTCTCACCTGAAATTCTACCAACTTTTGATATCAATTTCTCTCATTGTACACTCTCACTATTACTCTCCTCCTTCACGAATTTTCATCCTGTAATAATTCAGCACACGATATAATATATCGTAGCAGATAAACAATAGCTTTGAAAATATAAATTCAGAAGTGAACAAAATTTTATTTCAATAGTAATGATAGTGGCAGTGCTTTTTTTGATACATAAAACAATAGAGCACACTGTTTTAAGCTCCATACAAATTACATACATTATTTATCGAGTTGTGCACCACGAGAGAGAATGAGTAAAATTGTGCAAGCGAAAATGAGAAAAAGGATGAGGGAGAAACATTAGCACGTAGCACATTTCGTAATCAATATTATTAAAATGAATAATAACGCGCCGAGCATATCAATGGGCGTGTCTATTTGCTGTCATCGAAATGAAATGTCCACTTGTGTTAATGGCACCTATGAAAATGAGTGTGCATGTATTTAGTACAGATATAGATGAATGTATATGTGTATACATATGACGATGAAGAGCTTTTGGAGATTAAATGTATACTGGTTGTCAGTATTTAATGCAAATGTCCAAAGCAGCGAATGGGCAATGACATGTATGCGAATCATTTGTATATCAGTCATCAATCATTTTCATTTGACATCAATAGGTAATAAATTAATGATCCATATTCATGAAATTCAGTCAACATGTATATATGTTGGTGGTTCATTATTTTAATATATGAAAATTATGTATCTGTCATGTGTGATAATCTACCAATCGGTCAATGAATAATATATCGTAGCTATTTTGCCACAATTGCTCTTTATATCGTTTGCAAATATATAATAACCTTTTCATTCTCTATAATGTTCATTTGACGTTCAGAAATATGTTTAATGTCCATTGACAGGAGATATCACATGTACCATTTGAATTACTCTTTTTTTATTATTCTCAAAGTACACGAGAATATTTCCACAACTAAAATGTTGTGAAATGATAATCAATTAATTAAGTTGGACTACTACAAGAAAAATTGTCAATTGCATTTTTTGGCACTGATATTTTTATTAATAATATACCATGGCCAACAACACTGATGTAATATATAAAAAGACGATGTAAAAATTGGGAAATATTTATTTCTTCATTATCATACAATTACATCAATACGGCGTGAGTAAATGTTTCATTAATTAAATTGCTTCAGCTGTGGAACAAGAAATAATTTGGGAAATTGACATACAGAAGGGCGTTTGCCCGTTAAGATAGGACGAACGGGCAAATGTCGGAAGTGTGAGGGAGAAACAGAGAGAGAGAGAGAGAGAGAGAGTGAGAGAGGGAGATGAAGGTTGGCACTGGTAATTGTATTCGTTACAGAAATTAGGACTGCGTCAAACGCCATGAGCCATCAGGTTGAAAGGATGTCGTCTCGAAGTGCAGCAAAATGAAGCTTTCTAATTAAGTTGGTTGCCCCTTCGTACTCCTTATGCCTTCACATCTTACCTTACATCGTAAGCGACAATACAATTACGCTGTGAAACGTTGGTTCAATGGTAAGATGTTACTATACATCTCGAGCACAAGAGATATATTCTCTATGGCGTTGAAAAGTGAATAATATAGTGAGAGCTAAAATTAAACTGTATATCAGTGGAAAAGTGATATGAAAAGAGAGAAATAACAAATTTCCCATTTTTTCTCGTACTGTTGGTAAATTTATATGATTTTCTTTTTGTTTGTTTTTCACGCTTGTATTTACGAATTACATAAATACATGGAAAAAGTCACGGTCCACTGGTGGGTATCTGTTCGTTAATTCTCGTGCTACTGTGTAAAAAACTGTTTGTATTTACGACTAACATATTCATTCTGTGCTCCATCTTTTTATTTTTCTACTTTTATTTTCTGCTGCATCAAGACTTATTGAATAATTTATTTTTTACGAATGTGGCGCTGTAGATTTTTTCAAATCATTTCTTCAGCTGAATTTTCTTGAATTTTATTCTCTCAAGGTAAACGATGTTTGCACAAGAATTTAAGATTATTTTAAAAATGGAATGAAAACTTTTTCATCGTGAAGGAGAGGGTGAAGAATAAAAGTCACGGCGAAAACTTGAATGCGGTATGGTCTTGATTGCAATACGAATAACAAAAAGTCTGGAAGTGTGGAAGAGCGAGACAAAGAGTGGGAAAAATTTAACAAGTTGGTGAAAGAAGGAATGTGAAGTTTTCCTGTTTGTTAACTTTCGTGGGATGATCATGAATTCAGTATTTTATAGAGTTATGATTATGCAGGGAATAAAAAAAAAAATTATCTAGAATATTTCTTTCAACGATGGATCGTTAAAAAGAATTTTTAATATACCTCGTTAAAGAAGCATACCAGCATAAAAAGGTGTATACAACATTATTATATTGGAAAATATTCGGAAATCTTCGTCACAACTATGTATTGAGCGACATCGTATTATATGTCTGGAGTTGAGAATTTTATATAGAGCAATGTATTAAAGTGAGAATGCATTGCTCTATGGTAATTCGCGTCTGCATGTTTCGAATTAAATCATGCATCTATAATCTGTGTACTTAATTTAATATACCCCATGAAGTTAATGAGTATAAATAAATTCTCAATATGGTATCAAATGCTTAACTGAAAAGACATCAATTTTGTTATGCACAATTAATATTGTACAAAAGAAAAGATGAACATTTTATATTTGAAATAGATTTGATAAATATTCGAGTAGAAGTTTACTAGTTAAGATAAATTCATTAGTTTTACTAAATGTCCTTTCTGGAACAACAATTGTTTCATTTAGTTTATGTATCCAAAGTTATACGGTTTAGAATTATTCAAATGATTCAGTGTTCAGAAAAAAAAAAAAAAAATACCTCATATAACTATTTCAGTACTGTTCTACCGTTATATGAATTCATGTGATTCCTTTATTCAGCCATTAAATACATATAACGTTTATAGTTTCAAATGAAATCGGAATAAACAGGTCGGTACGATGAAATTCTTCCCTTCAGCATTTGTTTAACAATGCGCTGGCCATTATCGAAAAACGATTATGCAACCACGAACATCACCATACTTCTATATTTATTTATTTCCTGAAATGATTATCGCTCCACAACTATAAGTCGTTATGAATGTATCTCTAACTGCATTTGCCTCACACTTAATTCGATTTGAATAGAAATTTTTATCAGCAATCATGATAAATAAAACGACCATCTGTATACTGGATTTTATTCAGACGTATTTATTATGAAAGTAGCGTTTAAAAACTTTTAATAATGAAGAAGAATTCACACTTTCATATAGCTCTATATGTTACAGAAACATTTAGCTCCACTGGATGTAATAAGGAATTCACAAAAGTTTTATATCATGGAATAGTATTAACTATATTTATAACACATAAAAAATTAACGTAATATACGATTATACAAATAAAAATAATTAATTATTCACATATGCTCATATTATTATTTCGTATATTACAATTCTCACTCTCACAATATTAAACTGTTCTCTTTTTCCTATCTCCATCTAACACACGTACACGTAATGTGTCAACGTATGTGCGCGCGCATCATATAAAGTGCGTATATGAAAATGTGCAAATGCATCGCGTGAATATGCCGGAGGTGCCCTCAACGGGCCACTTTCCTTGTTCACCCACTTCCTCTTTCCCCTTCACCCATTCCTTTACTTCTTGTTCTCCAGTAGCTTTCACACTACCTCTCTGATATAACTTTGGTAAATCTGTGACACCACGCGCGTGGAGGTAATGCAAAGCAGGAACAAAATGTTCCCTAGACGAGAAGCTTCCGGCATTGCCTGGAATATATTCTCCGACATGTATATATTTGTCTACATGCAAAATTTATTTAATTAATATATAATTATTGTATTAGTTATATTATGTTGGCATGGAATATACTATCATCATATACATGTTTTGATAGTTAATTATTTATACTTGTCCATATATATATATTCTATTCTATTTATTTTTTCATTCGTAACCATACATGAGGAAACGTGCATTATATTTTAGACAATTGGGTTGTAATATGAAAGATTTTTGAGATATATCATATGACCTAGAAACATACGTGTATAGTACCATAGTATCCATATATTCCACCCCCCCATTCATCATTCACTCGTGTTTTCTTCGACACTCTCATTTCCTGTTAATCCAATTCTGCAATATCTGTATTCGGGTGAAAATAATTTTGTGGCGTGACGGTATTTCAAAGCTCAACAATATCAAACTACTTATTTAGTTGGGATAATTTTTTTTTCTTGGATTGAGGAGATTTGTTGTGGGGTAAAGTTTTGCGTCTGTTCACATGTTAATAATACACAAATATATATGAAGAATTTTTATTTTTATCCAAACAATTGGACAAAAATATAGAAATAACATTCCATACTTTCAAATCATTACAGTTAATTAATTAAAAAATTTTTTCGATTAGTGAAATATTTAGTAGTTGAATGTCAATTATAAATATTATAGATTCAATTTATTATTAATTTTGCTCGAGTGCAAAGAGAGTTTGTGATAGAAATTTACAAAGAACAAACGACCTAATTATTAATCAATTTCAACTTTGCAGACGGGGTTATAATCCTCGTAGTTGAGTCGTGTTGTCGTAACCGTCCTTGATTCCACACAAATTATCACGCATACATAAATTAATGTGTACGTATACATGTGTTTATGTTTTCACAATCAATAATTAAACGAACGTATATGTTGCGAGACTGTTATTCTACTTCCGCAAAGTAGATGAGAAACGTGATTCAACCCTTCACACCACATAATACATATGATTGACACTTATTGTTAATGCCCATTGAATCCAAACTACTGAGCTGCCAGTAGTGTCCATCTATCATTCACGTTTCATTGATAATATTGAAGAGAAGTTGTATTCACAATTCATTTTTGATATAGAATAGAGGGAGTTATGCCGAGTTGACAAGTACTTTGAGTCACAATTTCTCTTTCATGGAAGAAATGACAGATCGATGTATTTTGTGGACCTAGATATGTCGTACACCAATGCATATACATTCCCTTTTATAAAATGGATGTTAGCGCGATTATGATTGGTCATTGATATCCGTTACTACATCCACACCACTGTGAAAATATTGCTCAAAGTTTGACATTTATTTATAGCTGAATCACATTTCCTATCATTGGAATGAAGAATGAATCTAAATATAATGAAGAAAATATTTTTCATTATACAATACAGATGTTTATGAAAGGAAAAGAAACATTTATCCATTATAAACATGAATCAAATATTGATATTTCTGTTGAAGAATGACGTGCACTCTACATGACAGTTAGTCATATATTGATTTCTATTTAATTAATAAAATTTGTAAATATGTTTAACTCCACAGTGACAGGCAATCATTGAACCTTCGTAGTGCTAATACTTTTTATTAATTGTCACGAGGAAATGGAACTTATAATTAGTTTGCAAATTGAAGTATCTACAATCGATTTATCCTCTTTTTTTTTTTCACTATTTCCATTTATTCTGTAATTTTTACAAAACAATATAAAATAGAAGAAAAATATATAAAGATAGTAATCTAAAGAATCGATACTGATTATCAATATCATATTTTGTAGCCTGTGATTATTAAGATTGATGTCAACAGTGAATTTATTGCATTGTAACTTTGTTAAATAATTCCTGATAATTAATCATATCAATTGTTTCCATCAATATAATCATTTTCAATTTCAATAAACTTTGAACGTGAATACTTACTTCGCACTACTAATATCTTAAGAAAATTCTATTTTTTAATTCCTACGGCATTTTGTCGTGTTAATGTATCCCAGTGTTTTTCACTTCCGGTAGTGAAATAATCGACGATCGTGTATTCCGGGCAATGACGTGCAAGTGCCACTATACACAGTATTGCCGTGAGCAAGTATATATTCAACACGCAAACTCTTGCAGTCCATCGTCCTCGCGCGACTTCACACGCACCCTTATCGTAAGCGCAGTCCGGTTTGTTTTTCCACTCTTCCTTCTTATCAATCTATATATATATATATATATATATATATATATATATATATATATATATATATGTATAGATGTATGTGTATATATCTGTGACCCTTACATGAATGAAGACTATACGCTGCAAGAACTGGATAGATGCAATGACCAATACACGCGCGTATAATTAATGTAAATACTGCGTGTTTAAGTTCAACCATAAATATTAATCAGATGTTATGAATTCTTGGAACAGTATTCAACTCAACCTCTATTTATAACAATAACACAAAATTGTGTGTTTGCTAAAAGAGTTACACGTATATACAAATGAATTGTTGAATTATTTTTGCTTTTATATAGCTCGACTATTATTCGCACGAATACCTGAAATAACAAGAGATTAAATTCTATTTAACACAATTTTATAAAACCTTCAAAATTATTAATAGGAAATTTTATTTCTTCTAGTATGAAAAGTTTGCACGATCCAATTTAACGTTCGATATAATATACTATGTTTCACTTTAGATATGGAACTAAAGTTTCGGTAATTTGGCTTCTCCTATTAATTCATCAGTCTTGAAATTCAGATTTTGATAAAAAATACAGATTGTTTTTCTATGTGTGTATACAATATATTATTATTTATATTTAGCCAATTTTGCAGATGCTACGGCACGAGGAAGTACTTCATCTTTTTCATTCTTGTGGTTGCCACTAAAATCCGATCACGTATAGTGCAGCGTAAGATAGAAATAGCATAGAGAAATAATGGAATGCACTATGTGGTGTTAGAGAGAAGAGAGAAAATATTGACATCAAGCGTCGCGGGTACCAAGCTTCCGCTTTTCACTGAAATGTCTTCAGGTAAATCGAATCTATTTTCAACGGGAGTTATCTATAGTATTGGAATGCGCGCTTAGAAAAGTGGAGATGTATACTATGATGACAGGCCGACCAAAAGCTTTCGCTCTATATTCTTATTTCATTTCCATTATTTTTGTTATTTCTTCTACGTATATGGGAAATTGATGGAAAAAAATTGAAATATAGCATTATGACTTCATCAATTGTTTTTCATTTCATAAATTACATTCTCAAATAGGTCAAAATTTTAGCTTCATTGATTACTTTATCTCTCATCAGAACTATTTTTAATGAAATTCATCTTTCAATCTGTTCAATAATTTTGTTTATCATTTTATATTAATTTAAACACATCTTGGAATTGAAGTTTCATGATTAAACATTCATTTCAGATTTAACACACAAATAAATCAGTTTATAATCATTATTGCATCATCGTAAACAAAAAGTGCATTCAATAAAAGGCAACAATTACTTTGTGTGTATATGAACGTGAATTTATTGTTCGCAATATCTCACAGTTTCGTTATTGTGCAAAAGCCTACATGCAATTATATATACACAGTGCTTGAATAGTTTCAACAATCGCTTGTAAAATTCAATTGTTATCCAGGCAATGTGAGAGTGAGGAAGAGGATGAAGACCATTATCGTGGAAGAGTCATTGTTCCCCAGTTGAGGCTTCACAAAATTTTATGTACTTATATATCAATGCAATTATTCCATTCTCTTATTCATACCAATTGAACAATAGTTTGTAACAAATTGACCAAAGAATCGCACAACCCACTTTTAATGGCTCATCATCTTCGAATTTCTCCACTGAATATAAGAAATAAAAACAAAAACAAAAATGAATGAAATAAAGGCAAAGAAAATGATAAAAAAAATTGTACACTTCAGTATAACTGGAATCCTTTGAATAGAAATTCAAGTAGACTTTGAAAACTCTTCTTTATATATTCCATCGGTGAAAATAGTCGTCGTAACAACTGTAGTGCAAGTAACGCAAGATGAGGGACAACAAGAGATAAAAAGAGGGTGAAAAACGGAATGGAAAAAAAAAAAATAAATAAAAACGAAAAAGGTAAAGAAAAAAGCATGGAAGAGACACACGCCACGCCGTTAACTTTGCCAGGCACGTATTCCGTGGCCCTAGGCCCTGCTACGTAACCACATCACGCATTCTTCGTCGCATTTTCTTCTTCGTTCTTTTTTCGTTTTTTTTTTTCTCTTCCTCTTCTATCTCAACAGTGAAGGGTTTGCGCCAACTCTTTACCCTTTCTTTAGCGAACACGACCCAGGCAAAATCATCCCCAGTGAATTTTGCAACCAACAAAGTGTACATGTACACACTTGGAGAATTTATTTCATATCATTTTTTTTTTTTTTTTTTTTTTTTTTTTCGTCTACATTTCTTTCTTCATTTTCTTTCGTTCTTTTTTTCTTTCATTTCTCACGTCGTAATTACGTTCGAATGAAGCAACGAAATGAAAGTAGTTACTACCAGGTACGTGTATTCATTTCCTTTCATGCATATATACATTTGTGAGCTTTTCTCAGACAATTTATATCATTTTTGTATTGTTATTTTTTGCTACCTACAGAATACTTTGATGAAATTATTGTTCTAACTATTCCGATAAATAGAAAGATACAACTTTTTTACGCTACCACACAAATATTTATTTCGTATGGCAGTTCTGTTGAACAGCTTTACAATTTCTGCAAGCTCACAGCTGTGTTCTCGGTAAATACAACAACTCAAAGACATGACGTGTCTTCATTTCGACATTTATATATTGTTTGTTGTGTAAAGTTCAACTCGTATACGTTCCTTTGTAATCACAATATTCTCAATTCGTGTCAATTTTGAAAGTAATTCTGGTACATCAGATATCTAAGTACTAATTATATATGTCTAGGAAAGATAAACAAATATTACAATATTTTATCCATATTTTATTTTAATTTCAATTCCAAATCAAAAATGTTCTCATAACTGAGACATGAATTTTTATTGTTGATAGAAAATTATCTTCAAAAACTCTATAGCAATTCCAAAAACTTTAGTGTTCTCAGAGTTGAACCGACAAAAAAATAGCAGCTAATAAAAATACAAATTTACTCTTTATTTTCGAACCCTTCCAAGAACAATTAAATTCTCAAAGAAACAAAAAACTAAAAGCGCCAAGTATTATTTAACAATTTATATCATCATCCATATACACATTCACATTATATACACACATAGACATATAAGTATGTAATAAGTTTGAAATCGAAAGGCGAATAGCGTTAGTTGAAGTAGAAGTTTGCCGTTCGCCACCGCCTAGTGTTAGTTGCTCCTTGTTAATTCCCGCTACAAAGTACTTAACGTCGACGATCTGTAGGTGCTAGGCCAGCCGCTGCCTCTGGGAAACGAGCGGGTGATACGGTTTTCCTCTCAGCCCTATATATTCCTGGTTGCTTGCACACGATGAGGCAACTTTGGTGTGTGAGGACCAAGGGTAAAAATAAAGGCAACTGTGAATGAGGAAGTGAGAAATAGTAATAGAAACAGAGATGAAGCAGAGAGAATGAGAAAGTAAGGTGAAAGCATCATGGAGCAATGGGTGGTTGTGGTAGTTTGCGTCCCCTTCACAATTCCCACAGCACTCGCTCGAGTTTTCTTGCACACTCAGCATTAAGGTTGAGAGATTGTATGGCCAACGCCAACGTTTTCCCTACAATACTGAACCTCTGCCCACTTCTTCGCACTCTCATCTTCTTCATTTAGGAAAAGTGGCAACAGTCGCGAAGTATATGTGTGAATACACCGAGGGGATTTAGAGCAAAAAAGCTTCGTATATATTCATGTATATATGTATGTGCGTATGTGTATGGAGAAATAGTGGGACAGGGGAAAAGAGAACAGGAAAGGATAAAGTTGTTGATTGTATTACGCCCGCTCAACATACTTATGTAACGACAGTTGGCTGTTTCATATAAAAATTGTATTATACAAAAGGGATTAATATATATATATATATATATGTATATTTTCATTGTATGATAGTTCTTATTATTTTTTATGTTGTATATAACCACGAAAATAGTCCTGTTTTTTTTTTAGAATCTGGAGAAGTTATAATTGAAATATATAAGCGTTTTGGATGTGATTTTTTTTTTACTCGGTTTTATACATGTTATTTTTACGGAAACATAAAGATGAAATTTAACAAAATTGATTGGGTGAACATTTTTTTTGATGGAGGTTGTCAGGTAACAGCTGTTGATTTGGTGAGAGATTAATGAATCAGTTATAGAGCAATTTTAGGATGGGTTCAGTACCGTAATTTAACTTGTTGAATTTTCCCCAATCATAAGATAATTGATGGATAAAATGAAATAAACAATGAATGACAAATTTATTTTAATAAATATTTATATTATCTTAATGGATGAATTATCAATAGTTCAATATTAAAAGAACTAATTCAGCACTGGGACAATTAACAAATGGATGTGATATAAATTATCATTACTCTTACGAGGGCTTATTTAGTTATGCTGGTGTCAGAATATTTTCGAGTTCTATTGTATACAAATGGCAGCTATACTCCTATCAAATTCTTTTCTTGCATGTACGGTACTTTAGCCACAACAATTTACATTGTTCGCAATGTGACTTATCATTATATACACGAATATTTATGTATACATGAATTACTTTCCATCCAATTGAAGCGGCAACATTTCACATTCTTCTATGGAAACTAATCTCAAGCGAAGCAATTCGTAGCATACTATTGGAGACAGTTTACCACGGCAGCTTGGAAAGGGAAAATCACTGATTTGCTTCTATCAAAATTTACGATGAGTCTGATACGTTGCCTCCACTACTGTTTTCGTCATGATGGTGGTGGTGGTTGGTAGTCGTGGTCTCGATATACTCGGAGCACGTTGAGCACTCGAAACATTTGCATAACGTTTACAGAGGTAGGTCCTATCGCATGGATACGTCACGATCCGGACGAAATTGGGAGCAAGATTTATAGTGCTTTGAATTTAGCGGAGTATCCGGTATCAACCGAGCGTTTTATCTCAAAATCAACGAGACCCGCAACCACTGAAATTCAACGACGGAACATCTCCAAATTATTCATCGATTCTCCGTAAGTCAATTTATTTCAATTCATTTGATACAAAATATACCTAATGATAAATAGCTTTGTGGTGATAAATTACACTATAAATTTCAATTTTTAAATATTTTACATATGTAGGTCATCTGTGGGAAAATGTAATGTACTTTTAGCAAAGCCTTGAATGGAGAAATAAATAGGGATGAATAAAACCACTGCTCATGTTACGGACGCGGACAACAAACACAGCCACAACATTCGTGCAGGCAATTAACTGTGCAATATTTTTATTTCTATGAAATTCTTAATCAAATTTAAATATTACAGGTATTTAAATAAGCAATTTCTTTATTTTACAATGGAAACAAAACTCTGACTGAACCAAAGACGAATGTAATGTCCAGTAAATTTACTTGTAACGATTCATATAGTTAGTCAATATGATTGTTTGCTCTAATCAATATCTTGACCAGAACAATTTTTTTTTTTTACTACAGAGTCGATCTGGACGTGACGAAAAAATAAATAATTCGGTCCATACCCTCACGTCTCATTGAAGTGTTACACAAATAAAAAAAAAAAAGACGTGCACGTACGCCCTCTTATTCTTCATCACACTATATACAAACAATCATAACATTTAAATTTTAGAAAGAAATTAGAGCATACAAATGGAAAAGTTTAATGAAGAATCAGAAAAGCCATCAATATATTCTCACTATTTATAAAAGTTTACTTATGCATATTCAAATCTTTTCCATTTCTCTTTGTTGCATTCGGCATCAACTACCCAGTGCACTCGTACATAAAAATTCAGCATCATCAACTTCATAGACATTAATATATAGAGAAATAATGAGAGGACGAGTATACATATGTATAAATAAAAGAAAGACAAGGAGAAGTGAAATAAAAATACGACACATGCATGATGATGTGTTTGTACTTTTGCGTCACATACTATCGTAGACAGTGCTCGACGTTTCCAGACGTATACGTGCTTATTCAAGGTGGATGAACGAAAATCAATACGTAACGAGGGCAACGCGTTGAGGCAAGAACGCTAAATCTTTTTCCTTCCTTCCTTCCTCCGTTTTTCTAACATCCGTGCGCGTTCATGCCACGTACCATTCACCTGCCATTTCCTTCGTCATTCCACCCTGTTCCCCTGCAACCTTTTTCGTTGTTCCATTTTGTTTTTATCCACTCTATACCGTGTCTTGTATTTTTGTATTTATTTTTTAAATGAAAAGAAAAACAATTTTATATTTCTATTCTTTATATTACACTAACGTAAAATATTTTGCGTTCATCTCTCAGAACATGTCTCTAACGAGGCCAATATAATCTCTCTCTCATTTTCCCCTTTCTCTCGCTTACACTCACCGGATGGTTGAAATTTTACTGCAGCGTGTGCGTTTAACTCCCGAGGCCTCGCTCGAATAATCGCAACCCCAGTCTCCCTGTCTCTTTATTTTTTTTACCCTCTTTGTGGCATACAGGTATATACCGCGAGATGGATGGATTTTCTCGGAATAAATTATTGCCGGACGCCGGAAAGCGCGCGAAAGTCCCGGGGGCTCCCTCGAGATCGCGAACAGAGATAGAGTTTGTTGGGCAAAGTGTATCTGTGTGTGTGTATATATATATATATGTGCGAATGTATGTAGTATAGAGAGAATGCACAAAATTACACATATTCCATTTCAGCATCGGCTACTTCCGCCCGGGGAACGCAAAATTGCTGGGTTGAGAATATTTTTTAGCGCATCGTGCTCACCACTAAGTTACATATGCATGATGCAGACCTCGCGGTCAGTCGGAAAAATTAGCGTCCAACTGCAAAAATCCGTGAAAAATAATTTGGAGTTGAAACAGCAGAAAAAAATTTTTTTATTTTTTGCTTCTAGAACACTTTTTATTTATTAGTTTATGAATACGAATGCATATATTAGACATCAGTTGTGTTGCTACAGTTACTTTTATTTAATCCCTTCATTTTTATTTTTTCGTTAGGATATTTTGTTTTTCTGTTTTAACGTCACAATGAATTATAAACAGATGGTGTATCTCATAGTAATCAATTTTTTAATTTGATAAATTATCTGTGACAGGCATTACCATCGCGATAGTTATATATATATTCTATAAATAATCTGATGATAAAATTACCAAGAATAAATATTAATAATAATAGTCAAGTATCCATATGGATACATTTTTCTTTATACTAATTCAGGCAGTTGAATATATTATTTTCTTATTCAATAACAAATAACAATGTCCTTGAATGTCATCCTCTATAGAAACTTTTTCATATTGCAGATAAAGTAACATAGTATAAATATAACGAGTAAAATATATTATAACCTATAAATATAAAGAAATCAATTATTTATTTTTTCAATTTAACATAATTCCCCCGAGTTTTTCCCCCCCAACATATTCATACGGCCATCATATCAATTGCCATCAAAGGTTACGTGAAATAATATCTGCAGGGTGAGTTGTTCCATAGAGTATATACCCTATAAATTCATATGAAAAAAACAAAATGTCTATAAACCATATGAAAAAAAAAAGAAGCAACTTTAAATTGCTGCGCGTATGCAGATAACGTGAGTCACACCTGCTTCTCTTCAAAGTGCCCATGGCGGTCCTCGGGACATTTATATACACGACCTCCCACACTACAATCTGAAAATTCGGAACAGAGAGCGCAGCTGGAATTGAATGAGGAGATTCATCGAATCAGAATTCGGCGACAGCTGCCTCTCTACTCAACCCATCACCGAAGCTGAATCTCTTCGATCCCATCAACGTTTTACAGCGATGCATAGCGGCAGGCACCAAGGCAAACTCCAATTGCCGCGGGCTGGACGTACCTTTACCGATATATATATATATATGTTCAGTGAATTGAAAATATGTTGTGACGGTATATAAGCCTTTATATTCAGACAGTGTATGCATGTATCTGTGCCTTTTTAACCCTTGTATTATGCATGATTGGAGTCTTCGTGGCCAAGCGGTAATTGATAAATGATGAATATCTACAGACGTATCTGTTCTATATCAATGTGTGGCTATTTAAATATTCAAATAGTATTATAATTTCTACTGAATTCGGATAATATTAGTTGGAACTAAGATGGAAAGAATGGCGACATGAACTGAGCAACAAGTATTCATAAAATTTATATGAAATTTATATAATTCTCATAAACCGTACGGAAGCAATCAAGGTCATAGTACTTTGTTCTATTAACACGGACATTAATTAATTAATAAATGAAAAGAGCTGAAAATGCGAAATGTAATATGAAATCAATTCATTACATGTGTATTTAAGCAACTTCAACTAATGTATACAAACATATACGCTTCCTGCAATTCATTTCTGTGAGTGAACTCTAACGTTATGCTAGAAGTACACAGTGATGGTGTGTATTTGTGATGGTGAATGAAACTTGCTACCCATCACATTCAATATATACTCAAAGGTGTACAAAACCTGGCCATCATCCAAGGCCTTTCCATCCGACTCGACCAAGCACTCTCGATTCATATTTGTATCGACTATTCCCTTTATAGCAAACATATAAAACTTTTTTTTTACTTGTATCTCACTCGAGTTTTCTGTTTCCTACGTACAAAGACCTAATTTTTTTTTCCGTCTGACTCTACCAAAAAGCAATGCTGCGTCCAGTATATGTGCGTATATTGATATTTTACTCATTTTACCTTGAAGCTTTCATACATATCATGTGACTGTAGTCAAAAGAATTTGTATTGGGAATACGATATTAACTTTGAACATGCCCCTTAGATTCCAGTGCTGCTATACAATATGTGCTGGAGCTTTCAATTCTTCTTCTACTTCTATTTTTATCGATATCTTTTTCTTCTTTTCAAGTTTATTTTGCATTCATACATGTAATGGGGTAATAATCAATCGAATGAATCCAAATAAATGCTAAAACTACTTCTGGAAACCAATTTTCACTACTTTATAAAATAGCATATGTTAAAAAAAAAAAAAAATGGGAAGTATATAACAAGAAATAATGAATCTGAAGAAAAAAGCATCGTCGAAATAATTTCACTGGAAGAAATAGCGAATAAATGTTTCAAAATTTTTTTAAGCTCTATCTTTATTTAGATTAATGATTGAATATTTATTTTTGTCAATATACCTATATGTTCAATATATGTGCAAGAATATGCATCAGATCTATATTGTTGAAATATATCATGGAAATATATGAGATATTATATCTTGAACTTTTATCTTAATATATATTTTTCCATATGGTAAAAGCGACTGAAAATATGTTATGTCAACGCACATGTTTACTATATAGAGAATATAAGTTGGGAATATACCGGGTATATAGGTACGTGTGAATGCATTAATCATTGACAGGTCGAACCTACTCTGGAAAAGGACATTTTTATTCAGAAGACATGGAATCCACAGCACGTATGTAATATTTCAGTGTATGATAATAAAAAATATGTTTCATGGATATTAGAATTTGAAGAGTATACGTTGTACAATATACTCGCATTTTTACAGTAGTATTAAAAGAGGCGGTGGGAGTGCAGCAAAGATAATATTCATTCAAAGGGAAATGCCACTGTAACTTGTCTAATAAAAATATATATTTTTATTTTGATTTTGCTATAGATTGGAATAGAGATTGTTGAAAATAATTATGGATGTAATTTTGGAAACATTTTTGACAATTGTATCGACCAATTTCTATTAGACAATTTCGTGGATGATGGTTATATGTAATATTGTCACTATTTATAATTCATATGCTCTACAACGTCTATTATTATCAAACCAACAGAAAAACAGTCGTAAAAATTTTATGTATTTGTAGTGTAATTAATTGCTCATTGATTCTGATTAACAAAATAAATTTATACACTGGCTATATCTGGACTCTTCTCACATATCTATATGAAATTCGATCTTTCATGAGCAAATTATTTCAATTGAAGATATTACTTTGTAGGATTTTATAAATTCCTTGAAACTTGATTAAGTTTTTTTTACTGCATAAAAGCTATAGGAGGGAAAAGTTTTATGAAACACGCACCGAACATTGTAAAGGACAGACAAACATAGACACAGACAGACAAATGTTCACGTAAATTTTTTACATATATTGATATTAAAAAAAAAATGAGTTATTCGCAATAGTACCGCAGGGTCTAGTTTACGTTTGAAGCAATACTTTGCACTGAAACGATGAAGACTGGCCGAAAAAAAATGGATAAAAAAAGGAAATTTAACATGTGTATAGTTGTTATACGTAATTTCAGATGTGAAATGAATTCTGTACTGGACACGTTACACTGCAAAGTTGGAGCATTTGAGCTTTTGTCCAGCCCGAGGCTTTGTATAATATAATCTCTATGGTCAAATTCACTCAGCGCTCATAAGTTGGATGGAAATATTTTACCAACTCATTTATACAAAAGTATTCGCACTCTCAGGGATAATCCAGTAATTTTCCTTTGAATTATATATTCATATAATATATATAATAATACTAGTTTGTACATGATTGTTATTAATTTTTTCCAATCATGACAATATATTCACATGAAGATAAATTTTAAAATGAAGCATCGTTTTTATTTTCAGAGATACAAACCCTTGACTTTTACGATGGTTAAGTATTTCATTAAATTATTACTTTAGTGCATTATCATGAATAATGATAGATAAAAATCATACAAGCATCTTCGATTATCAACAATAGTGTAATAAAAATTCAATAAAACAAATGATCGATTTTATATGAATTGAGGCCGAATGCCTCATCTACAGATACCATATCTGTAACATAAATTCACCTAAGCGATTTTCATTTCGCAATATATAATAATATATACATAACCTCTAAGCATATGTACATATATACACTAATACCTTGCATATACCCTGTAGCTGTCGCAAATATTCCTCCATTTCTCGATCACAATTTACGATAATATTTGAAATCGATTCGCGCGATTATTCCAGTCGCATGAAATGGAGTGTAACGAACATTTTTATTCCATTCACGTCCTCTCCAATCTAGTGTTCGTGGTATACCAGGTAACGAGAGCCCATCCCAATAACGTATTTCGCATTCCGCCATTACATATACCCCATGAAAAAAAAAAAATAAAAGATATTTTCAAATGTAAATAAATATCTTATTTACTGTAATATGCTATGCATTAATTTTTTCGAGTATATTGTATGACTTTATATTTTTCAAATATTTTCATAATAAAAATTCAAATGCAATATATATTTTCATTGTATTTTGCGAGGATTTAAATAAATCAAATTATAGATTAACAATATGTAGGGCACTGTATGGATGCTGATTATCAGAAAAATTGGAAAAGAAAAATATATTTCTCCTCCAATTTATTTATATCATGGAATCGAATGATTCTATCTTTGAAACTATGTATAAAAGAACAAAATAACCTTTCTATTTCAGTTTCACAATTTTTCACACAATATGTAAATTCACACCAAGAATACCTGCACCATCTCATAAATTATACGACGTAATTTTCCGCTATATTTAATCTCAATCAGTAAAATCTCTTTTCTCCATCATTGCGCAATTTAAAAAATGCAAAACTTTTTTCCCTCACATTGAATAACAAAATACGAACTATAATTTAATTTTTTTATTTCTCACCAATATATATTATAAATGTCTGTGAATGTATGAAGATTGAAGAATAATTTTTTTTTGTTCTTCATAATGAAGCATGACAAGAGTGAAACATCGACTGATACCCAAAGTTTCTTTATGAATTTTTGTTATCGTCTCACTCCGCTCACTCATTTTATCTCCATCTCCATTTTGTTCGTTTTTTCTCTCCGGTTCAATGTGCCATTTCCGCCAAAAATTTCTTCAATATAAGCGGCGTTGCGTGTTATCGTGTGAAATCAATTCGACGAACGTGCCCGGGAACGATAAAAAAAATAATATGAATAAAAAAAATGAAATGGTGCAGGAGAGGTGAAGAGTCGAAACGTAAGAAGCAGAGTGTGCCTCTGGCGTAGGCAGATGCACGCGTATTATGCGTTCACATTGCAGACTCAGGTCGTTGGCATTTCTCTGAAAATTATCGCGCCTCACACACATCTCTCATCAGACATTGTTATTTTATCTCCATCCTCTTTACACCCTCGACCGTTTAAATTATTCAATATCTCGTCTCTCTTCACTTCATACATTTCAGTAAAATTTTGTTTGAAATTACCGATACCGTGAGTATCCATGAAATCAACTCATTTCAATACATCCGCACATTATATACATATACTGTACAGACACAAACACACACACACACACACACACAAACAATTCCGAGAATATTATTATACGTTTCGTTTGAGTGAGTTTAAGATTATTGTCCATACTTCACACTTAAAAATATGAAAATCGAACAATAATAGTTCTGTTGCAATAGTCAATTATCAAATAAAATGATTATTCACAAGTTAGATATGATCATACTTGAATTATATACGTAATAATATTTAATTATTTCTTACCAATAACTACACTGCAAATCCAGGTGTTTTAATTCAAACGTCGAAACGTTTTATTCTCGATCTTCAATATTGTACATACATTTATTAGCAATAATTCTACCATTGTTCCTGCACAATAAAATCATGTATGGTCTATGAAAATTGATTAACGTACTTCTATCATTCAAATCAAAATTTGTTAATTATTCTAGAACATTAATTCTCAAATCAACCATGGTGTTTTAGGAAATGAAATTCAATTACATCAAACCTAAAAAAGTAATATAGAATTTTTATCGATGAGGAGTAGAAAAAAGATTGGCTCTGTGTAATATTATTTTATCATCGGAAAAAGATTTTCAGTGATAAAAATTTCATTTCAAACTTGTAATCCGTTTACATGTGATCTGTAATGGGTCTGATTCAATCTCTCCCGATTGATTCCAAAGCGTGGTTAAAGGATATTCACTCTAATAACAAAAAACTCAATTCCTAGAGATCAGTGTACATAAAAAGAAATGAATTAAAAAAATCCTCACAACAAACAATCATCTCAAGCTTTTTTTACAGGAAAATAAAATATAGTTCTATGAAATTTCCCCTGATGAAATTGCCATAGCTATTTTACATATTCCAACACCAAAACTTTCCCAAAAGAAAACATAACTAAACAAAAAATTTTATCACGTAATAAATCAAACAAACTGAACACAGCAATACAGATGTCAAAATACTTTTCAAAGCTACTGTATATTAATATTAAAAGTATCTTGAATAGAAAAATATCATTTTCATCAATATATATGTATACAAATACATACATTATTACACACATATATTTTTTTTTTAGCTTTCACATACATATACAAAAAAACCAATTCAAAAGTACATATAAACTTTGTAGCAAATAGAACGATTAAGATAGCGCAAGTGCATTATGAACCGTCGTACATATACAAGAGGGTTGAAGTCGAGAAAGATAGGGGATGAAACCTTGCCGAATTGAAGCGCGGAACGGAAGGTGTAGAAGGTCGACGAAAGGGTGAAAAATGGGGGGGGCCGTAGAAGACAGAATAGTGGGAATGAAGACAGGGTGTGTTTGCTAAAAGTTAGATAGAGAAAGAGAGAAATTCATCGCGTGTGTATATAAATGCGCGTGAACTTGCAACGGGGTGAGAACTGAGATGGACGCGATGCGATGCGGAGAGTGCGAATGGTATGAAGTAGCGCGGGCAAGCGAATCGACCGACATTGTGGGTGGTTATATGTAAGTATATATGTATGTATGAAATGAGTAGAGAGGGCGGGTTGCAACCTACCGAAGCGGCTCGAAGTGAACGTAAAGGGGATGGAAATGGTGGTAGGGTAGAGACAGCCACGGACATGTTGGAGTAATGAATCGGTCCCTGGGCAATGTTACCCCTTCTGGCAACTACGTCAGGAATATGCTCGTCATATAAACTCCTTCGTCCAATTCACGCTGTTGGCAACCCTCCGCGCTTATTACAACCAACGTCATACTTATACATAGCAATGTATGCATGTATTGGGATGTATTAGTGAGTATGTGTATATATATATAAAATATATGACTATGGTTGTTCTGCACGTTTCCACTTGTCTCCCTGCACTTTTACATTGTGCGATAAATGTATGTAGAATTAAAAGTTTTGTAAAAAAATCCATATACGTTGGATGTGTTGGAAATGGTATGTGTGAAGTTTGTGTTGAAGTTCAACAGATGGATTTTTATTGAGAGTAAATAGATGTTTTTTTCCGTGTTAGTTTGGAACAAGTGTATATATAGGAAATAATATAGTGCATAATTTTTTGCTCGATACTTGAGTTCAAAAAATTTATGCTGTCTTCTATATTTGATATTATTAAACAATGAATTATTCTAATATTCAAAGTGCAATGAATATTCTAAAATCTCCAGCTCTATTGATGACACAATCAAATACGATTTTAATTATTAAACAATGTCAGTTTCCACTGCACAATCATATAACCTTAAGTAATACTTGATCAATAATTCATTACCTGTGACCACTCCATGTGACAATAAGTTATGTATCGAGGGATTTAAACGCCACAACAATTTTCATCTACATTTTCTCTCTTCCTCACTAACCCTTCCACTTCGTACACTGCACCTTAATCCAAGTTAAACGTCGAGTTACATCTTCCAGATGCAGCCCCCTTATCCTCTATACTCTCTGGACACGACGAGCATTTTCTACCTCTCTCGGGAGTTACATAACTTTAACAACGGATATAGCTGTCGGTAATTCCCGAGGATCAACCGTCGGGGTCACAAAAGCGCTGTGAGTAAAGAACAAAGACGAAGAGATAGTGGGTGAGGAAGATAGTAAGAGTGAGAGAGAGAGAGAGAGAGGCAGTAATAGAAGTACGAGTTTGAAACTTCGTTGTCGCACGATAAATATACCGCTCACTCGACACCTGCAACGATACCACCAATTCCAATGGTATACCTCACTCACCACAAAATTCACCATTAATACATCGTTTCATTTCATCCAATTATACATCAGATATATTTCAATCTGTGATTTTTTTTTATTACAATAAAATAAATGAATAATGAATGAAAATGTTTTTTCGATTTAACTGGCTTTGCCGTTAAAGAAATTCATTTTGCAGAAATGAATAATTAAATTAAATGCTTAAATCAAAAAAAAAATTTTCCAATGCATATGTATTAAATACAGGAGAATATATATGTGAGTAGAATAATTGTTTTTGAAATTTTATTCCAGAATAAAATCGCCGAAGGAAATATAATTGATAATGTAATTTTATTTAATTATGCAACATGCATTAGTTAGTGGAGAGACAAATTATCTTGCTGCATTAAGTAATTCACAGCAATGTGAATATGGAGAAAATGATTTATTTATATATGTTCGCTTTGTATCGTGTAATGAGGAAGTTTATACAGTGTAACTCATTTAGTATACTTTGACGTAATTAAAATTGCGAAATTGATCAAAGCCATGTCGCAGTACAAACACAGACGACGAAATTTCGTGTAATGATACCTTAGTCAAATGCATGAACCACGTCTTTGATTGATTTGATTTTTTGTTTCTCTTGCATATGATTCAACAATTAAATTCATGATTAATCAGTAATATGGTAGTTAAAATTGATGCATTCAATTACCAAACATAAATAAATATTTAACCAGTTGACAAGTATGCCAATTTTTATTTATTGTTATCAGCAAAAATAACTCCACATTAATTATCTATCACAATTTACCAAGCATGTGGAACAATGCAATATGAACAAACAAGAATATAAAAATATTATTTCAATGCTGTAAGATTAAAAATAGTATTGGTAGCGCCGACGTCAGTACCAGTTGTAACTTTTGCATTAAAAAATATATGTGCCACAATAAATACAGAATATATGGCAAAGTAATGTTTTTTAAATGACTTTCCATCACGTCCCACTCTTCTCTACATATATATATAGGTAAAGAAAAATGTCGACAACGTTCTTACACTATACTTCTGCAAACCATTATTGTCGCTATTCAGTTGATAGCAGCATGCGGGAGAGCACAATCATTCTATGGATAATGTTGCCAGTCCTTGAGGGTAGATGGCTTTTCACCAAGAAAAGAGAAAGGAATAATATCGTTGAAGTGGTTGCTAGGGTCTTGACACTTCAGACTATATACGTATATACATAGTTACATAGTCTGGGGCGCGCGTGGAGAAAGTAGTAAGAGCGATGAGGGTGCAGGATTTAGCGAGCTTACGACTCACTGAACATTTGTTGGATCACTCGACCTAAGGCCCATCGTCAAGATTCAACCGGCCGACTGGATTGCCGTCTATCCACTTTATTGAGATCAATGCTTATTGAAAACGCCCTTTTCCAGTGACTCCCTCATCTCGTCAACAGTCATGAGTCTCAGCTCTTGTGTCTCCTGTCACTTTCATTGTCATTTTCCCTTTTCTTATTTCTATTTTCCTGTTCTATTATTTTTGTAAATGTATAAAAGACATTATGTAATGGGGTGTAATAGTATTTAATTAAAATTTTGTATTGTTTGTTCATGGCAATCTACAGTATATCACAAAATGCAACTGTCAGATTATAAATGTTTTTTGTCTGTGTGTGTGTGTTAGCTATTAAATTTTTTGATTGATTATTGATTGTTATTGTTGGGTTATTGTTTGTACTACTATTGTGGAGAAGTGGTGAATCGGCTTTACTCGTCGATGTGCATTGACAACGAGTTGTTCATTTTTCAGGATTATCGAAGAATCGAAACATGCCAAAATGAAGGGAAAAAAAAAAATGATAAATAAAAAGACTGACGTGGCCATGAGGGAAAAGGGAGAGAAAGAGGATTTGGAAGAGATGAGGGACCAAAGCTTCAATACCATTGACAAGTGTTTATTTATAGATACAAAAGGTACAATATGAAAAAAGAAACAATAAATGAACTTATTATCAGTGTCAAATCTTGATGATGCAAGAACATGTATTTACCTATATCAGCAAAATGTGAAGATGAAATAGAATTGAAAAATACAGATTGAGACAAAAAATGATGAGTGATTTGTAAACATACTCGGAGAAGATTAAGTTGTGAATTTCATCGTCGGAATTGTATTGTGTATTAAATTTCTGTAATTCACTTGCGACTAATTGTTTAAGCGCACGAAATGCATCATCTCATGAATGAGAAATGATTTAGAAATCATTTATCACCTTTTTTTTCTTCTTGTGAATTCCAATTTCAGACACTCGTTTCCTTCCACCCTACATGAGGCAAAACATTTTTTCGCAATTCAATCACTGATACAAATGCCACGAAGAAAATACAAGATGTATGGTGTTTATGAAAGCGAGAGTAGGAGAAAATGGCTCGTCTGGCGTTCTGACAGTTTCTTAAACCCCTTTGTGTACACGTTCATCATATTTTTCCCTCTCAAGGGTATATAACCTCATTGTCACAGGCACGCACAAAATTGTTGGTAGTTCTGCTCTCACCCATTCACAAGAACTTTTTTATCGTCCAAGTATACATTTAGATATTCTGCAAAATGTTTCTGGGTTACTGGAAATAAAAATATTCCATATGTAATTATGTTTATACGTGTGTTTAGTATTTATACTGGAGGCTTTGACCCCTGGAGATTTTGTAACAATACAAAAAAATGCCATGAAATTCAACTAGAGTAAATATCTTCCAAGGTTTAACTGTTGTACACACATAAGGGAGAATTGGAAATTGGAAATAGAAAGAACAACTAATTTCATTTGTACGTTTTTCATATGTATTCGTATATTTTCCATTTATTGACATTCAATTAGCACTATTCATCATAATACTGAACTCGCAACAGCAAATAATATTTTTTCCTTTTATTTGTGAATTTCATCGATATAATCAAATTTTAACTAGTTACTTGTCCAAGGGGTACAAACTCCCCTACACGGTCAGAAAAAAAAAAGAGAACCGTTCACGGAATTGTAAGTAACACCATCATTTTTTTTTTTTTCAAGCAGTAGAGAATAAACAGAATGTTCATCCAAAATAATTAAAATCAGTGAAATATCAGCTTGAACTATTATTTTTTTCATGAAAAGGTTAGAGGAAGTTTATATAAATGGGAATTTATGATCGGCCATGGTAAATGGCCAGTATGAGATTTTATTTTCATATTGAGAATATTTTAAATTTGATTGCAGGATACGTATGTCTGAAGTAAAAAATTTATGTCTTCAATTAAATTGGCGAACTTTAAGATCCTCAATTCGACAAACTTCTTTTTCTATTATGAGAATTTTACAATTTCTTCAAGAACTAGTATTGATTTTTGTTCAAAATATAACAACTATGTGAACAATGAGAAAAAGAAATAGAACAAAGAAAAAATAATGTTATATTGTAGCAGATGTACGAAGAGAGACAGTAACTATTGGGTAATTGTTGACGATGTGAAATCCTCTTTTCGAAGCATTATTTGCACTCCAAGTTTTGTATACATACAGTGTGTATACAGTTCACGAGTCCAATCTCGTCACTGCACCCGTCAACTCCCCCCTTATTTCCCACCTACATATATTCTCGAGTACTGTAACATCCCAGTGATTTTAACGAAGCGTTTGCAGTATTAAATAAATAAATTTCCCCCGCAAGAGTTGACATTTTATCATTGTTCCATTTTTATTTTACTCTTTCTTTGTTAAGTTACTTATTCTATACTTTTTTCTCATCAATCTTTCTTTTTGCACACATTGCATTCACACCTGGTGGTATTTACGTTTTTGTTTCTTCTTCATTCATTTACAACGATCAATAATGAAAAATAATATCGCGCAAAGTGTAAATACATCACTCGGACTATTTTCACTTAATTATAAATTAAAGTGTGACATACACGCAGGTATATATTCATAATACGGGTTTGGAGTTTTAGTGAGTACCATTCTGTAGTTGATGGCGAACATGTGTGCTGTGTTGATGAGTTTTGTCCGAACGAATGGCTGCTTGTATACGTATATATACATATAAAGTACCCGCGACCCTTCTCACTCAGCAAAAACGACACGACTCCCCTGAGCATTGCGCCATCGACAAAAGACTCGCTCACACAAACATTCTTATTCGTGAGGGTTATTCCGTTAACCCATATAAAACAGAACGATTTTACATCCGTTGTCATATGTAAACATTCATTTGCACCATAAAATTTTGTATAGAATAAAAATAAAATCACTTCATTCGAAATACCAAAAATTTATGTTAAATTCATAAAACTTTATTTATTTTATGTATGACTACAGTGTGTATCAAAATTCCTGAATTTTTTTTTTGGGATGATATACTGTGAAAAATTTGACGTCTTATTGAACAGCCTAATATTATATTATATTCCCGACGGGAAAAAGAAAAAAATACAACGCACACATTTTTAAGCAACTGTCATGATTTTTTGATAGAGTTATTGGAAATAATTTTATAATTAATATAGAATTCCATAAAAAATCAACAAGAAGAAATAACAAAATTCTTTCGTATTATTTTCATACTTTTGAAAAACATTTTTTTTTTCCAAATATAACCGAGCACAATAAATTAATTAAACTAACAAAATGAATGGCATGATTCTGCAGGACTGTCACAATTTCTGAAAAGGATGCAGCTCTAATACCCGTAACTCTCAAATTCCAACCAATTCGTTTTTTTTTTTTTCCCCCAGTACTTTAATTCTCATTCATTCTGTATTCAGATACATAAATGTGAATGTGCACACACATAGACGCAGAAGTGAAAACAAAGAGAATAGAGTGAATAGACTCCCTTGCACAGAAAAATTCCGAGCAATACATGAAGTCAGTCTCGCCAGTTCCATTTCCGTACAACATTTTTCATTCCAATCCGCAGCTAAGAATTTTCATTTCCTGTTTTGGCATATGATATGATGAGAAAAGAAAAAAGAAAAGAAATGTAAAATAATTCTCCAACGCCTGTTAAATATTATAAATAAAATTCGCAAGTATCATTGAT
This sequence comes from Zele albiditarsus, assembly GCA_958496275.1. NCBI lineage: Eukaryota > Metazoa > Arthropoda > Insecta > Hymenoptera > Braconidae > Zele > Zele albiditarsus. The sequence goes on from OY292408.1 coordinate 17,272,528, forward strand.
AATAATCAACCATGGGAATTGGTGTGAGTACGAGAGTGGAATTGATTTCCGGTAAGTGAATAAATTATTATTATCTCCCAATGGATTTTCCAATCCCTTTGCACCGCGACCATTCCCTCACGCCATCGTTTCCCCTCTTTTACGACACTGACTGTATGCAATGCAGTTGTGCGCTCTCGCGACTCCCTCGCTTGCTTTTCCTATATAGTTAGCCCATAGCTTCATCGTCGGCACACTGTAGCACACGTTCTTATCGGCATACCGGAATGCTACTGCTCATTTATTAGGCAATAAATAACTACGTGAGATTAAATTGGCATCTAGTGGGCTCTCAATGGATTTATCCTGAGGATCGCCAGACCCAAAGAGAAGGAAAAAGCATTTGTGGGAGGGATAGAGTGAGGGAGAGTGAGGGTGTCTCGCTTTCGTGCTCGTTTGACTTCATAAATTGCTTCGTATCGCGATTATGTATTTATACATATACACGGACACGGCAATGTTCCACGAATTATGCGAATGCATTTCAGTACTCACGCGAAATTAATTCATATTAATTCTATACGTTGTATTTACATTTTGATTTTTCAACACACTCAAATGTATAATATACCGTATTATTATTGTATGAATGTAATATTTCTTCTTCTTTTTTTTCGTGACGTTTAATCTTGTATAAAACTATATAATGTTTGAATGTAAGATGAATGGTTATTTGTGTATGAATTCGTGTTGTATTAGAATGAACTAATTTAGATTGGAATCTAGTTGCACGATAAATTTTCTATTTGTTTTGTTCTATACTTTTAATTAACAATGACACAGTGCAATTATGAATTATAAATAGGTCACTTGGTTTACATATCTATAATAATGTATTTATACACGTATTTTCTTTTTCGGTCGTGACGATGTCTACATGATCTCCATTGAATAACGTTTATGCTTTTATTCAAGGTTTACTTTCAATAAACTTATACATAAACCATACTTCTCATTTGTCTCAAATCATATTTCTACTGCATCCAAACTTAGCTTTCAAAAATTCCGCCGGCGATACGCAGGCGCGCTTCCAGCAAACCTGGAAACATTAAAATCTTCGTTTGAATATGGAATATAAATAGGAATTATAAGTGATGATGATATCAGATGATAAAATACCTTAGTATCGTCATTTTCATCGCATGGTGTGCCATCTATTGGAAAAATGCTGTGAGAGTTTTTTTGCATTTTATAATGAGGAACACATCGCAGCATTCTACCACAAACATATTCCGGCCGCCCTTCTAAATAAGTCTTGCCCTATAATTATTAAAGGAAATGAAATAGTAATTCCATCTTTCTGCATCTTTTAACATCAAATGAGTCCTAGTAGAAGAATAAGTGTGGACAAACCGAGATTGGTGAATATCCATAACACAAACATTGATCTGCTGGAATTAATGATTTCAATGGAACGTCCACAGGATGAAGAGATCGAGGAGAATTACGAAGGAAACAACGATTGATATTCTCACTGAAATTTCACAATTAGAACAATATATATAAAATTCTGGAGAAAATTTACTTCTAACATAAAAAGAATTCTCAAAGCTTGCGAAGAATAATTTTCTTTTTACATTACACAAGTTGGAACAGAATTTTATTTAATCATCAGAGCAAAGAGCAAGAAATTTCATCGACAATAAAAAAATTATTAACTATTCATACTATTTGGAATGTTCTAGACACTTTAATTTGAAAATTGGTGTAAGAGAAAGTTTCATAGAGCGTATACTGGTGGGTTAATACATGTATTTTTAATTTTCACTTATGCATACCTGAGAAATTTTTTAAAACTTTTTACGCTTTCTGGGCTCCATGTTAAACAATTGGGACAGTGTCGGCCACCCACTTGCATGATAGCATGACATTGACCATCTTTACATATTCTGACATTTGTTGGATCATCTCGAACTGTCATTCTATACATAGAATTTTAAAATGATTCTAATGACTTCCACTACTGTGATTTAAGGATACAATGTATACTTACAAATGGGCAATTTCATGAGCAACGTTAACGTAATGCTGTAAGATATTCGGGTAGTCCACTATTGATCCCAAAAACTTCTTGACTGATGAACGCATATTTATATTTCTCATTGTCATAAGATCAAACACTCTGGTTGATATCCCTAAACGATTGAAACATGAAAGTTTTATATGCTAATGATAAATGATAAATTTAAATACGTAGAATAATTATTTTCTCTAGATTTTGAATGCTATAGAGATATTCCATACCACTGGGATTTGACTTCTTCTCTCGCCATTCATTACTGAAATTAATGAATTGGAAAATTATTAATTGATAAAATCATTTCGGATATTTGATTCACATATCGTGAGATAAATATGGCATTAAAGACATTACGTAGTTGAAAAGAGGAACATGTCGAAAGAATCGTCTAAAAATAATAGTCGTCGATAATCTCCTGGATCCCTCATCTGTTTTATCAATCTCATTATCGAATTCAGTACCAGTTCGCCTTCTGGAGGTCCATTTCCGAATAGTTCGCTAGATGGGAAAATGAAATTCTCACGCTAAAAGGATAGCATTAATAAATAATAATGTATTTAGTATGTATTGAGTATGATATTTATAATACGTACATCAATAATCATTCCAGCCATGTTTATGTGAATCTTGATATTGTGTACTGCTAGTTTAGCAAATAACATTGCAACAGCATTGAACTGCACAATATATTGCAACACAAGAGTATCTAAATGATCCGGAATTCTGTAATAATAATCAAGTATTCAAATCAAACAAAAGCATCGACATAATTTTTATGTGTTTATAACAATTAATTATCTGAATCGTCATAACTCACCTTGCTATATCGTAAGGGACGACGATGAGAATTTCAGGATAAGCAATGATAACTTGATCTTCATCTGTAATCAGAATATTGTATCACTAAAAAAAGCTGCTTTAATCAGATTTATTTTTGACGTAATATTTCGTCGCTAGTTCTGTGGTTACGTAATCTCATATTCCACTTACAAGTCCCTTCAACACGTATACTTTTATCAAGTGATGGACTGGCATAAGAGGTGGAAGGGGTACTTTCAATTCCATCATTGACCCAAGTCTCGACAAGCATATTGAAATTATTTATGCCGTCTTCGGAACTGGTTTTGTCAATATCATTGTCAAATGGTCGCCAGAGATCCTTGGGATCTTTGTGATCAGGGAACACATGATTACCTGGTACCATTATGATTTGACTTTCTCCTATTCGATGCTGATGGCCGGTCAGTTGATCCAATGGAAGACAAGTGATAGTATATCTCACGTCAATGATGCCAAACTGCAGACGAATAAGCATTATTTATTTTTTATTTTCAAACCATGTAAAGCATTCTATAATGTACTTACGATACAGTTCCAATTTTCCACAAGTACAATTGCTGAAGATTTTTCGAGATCATGATACATTCTCAATTTGCCAAGTCTATCCATTATCTATTGAACATAATTATTCATTAATTTATTGAGAATTAATTACTACGAGTATTGATTTGAATTTTCTTGTTATGTCTTTTCTCACCAGCACATTTTCAGAAAGATGCCGGAGAGCCGTAGTCATATAGATTGGTAAATGTTCATTGACCAAAAATGATTCTTTTTCCTCCCATCTCAATTCTATGGTTTCGCCATTTTCAGTTATCACCGTGGTTTCCAGTACGTTGGGATAAGCTTCACGTCAAATAGAGATAGTATGTACTTTTTTATTCTCATTTTTAGATATTAGCTGTTCAATATACAGGGATTGATACCACTTACAATCGTGCATTAAACATTAAATTGTATTTATGTACAATGATATTCATATTGCATTAACCCTCGTTAATTGGATGACCATGATTATTGATGAATAAAATGATTCAATAGCAAATTGCATTGTCTTCAAAGTTTGGACGTATAATATTGGTCATAATTTAGTTTCGTCGAAGAATGAATAAATTTATTTATGAACCATTCGACACGAATTTTGTTGTGTTGGAGACTAATGTAGTGGAATAAATTCACATGAAGAATCAAATAGGATCCTAAATGTTCATCATTCTTTAATAGCATTATAAAAATTAATTTTAATATGACATATGGTTCTAAATCTGAGATATAACGAAAACTCATACAAACAATCATTAAGCAACTGTGTAAACTGTCATAAGAAATGACACTTTTCTATATTTTCTATATGGACAATGTATCTACCATGTAAGAAATTTATTGGATTCTCTTAACCAATGCTTCATAGTGTCATCGAATATTGGTCACTTACCTTCGGTTTCGGTCAGGAAAATGGCAGGCCCAAACAGAAATATAGCACAAATGATTGCTATAATTTGTGCCATTATCGTTTGGATGATGATGTAATAATTGCTATACCCACGTTTCTCACTGAATGTTATTTCGTGAATCAAATCGAGGATATTTATAAGGTTTCTGTATCAAGTTAGCGGGGATAGTTCATCAGGCTCATCTATCTTGTATGAATTAGCATTGGCCAAGCCAACAATTATTGAAATATATTGTATCTAAGTATATTTGACATGCCGCACATGCCAAGCATGATATTAAATATATTTTATCATAGACAATGGTTAGGAGTCCTTATTACAGAAAATTATTCTAATTATTCGGCAAATACACACCATGAGATGGTTGCGACATAATCAACTGTTTAAATATCTGCATCTGTATTTTGATTATCAAAATAGAGAAGAGCCAATGGAAAAAAGGTATGCTTTAATAGAGAATGATTCATTCTCAATTATCAATTCAGAATGTCTTTCAATAAATAATTAATATTCTCACAGTCGACGATATATTACTGTTCAAAGTTTGAGACATACTCTGTGGTTTCAAGTGTATTTGGAACGTTTTATTTTTTTTTTCCGTGATTGTACAATGCGTGGACATCATTGAAACACTTGTAAGACTTTTATTTTCCTATAAAGCAATTAGCATATGTGGAATATTCCATGTGTTCAAAAGTGACAGTGAAATAGAACAGTTGGATTTTCAGTATTTTCCAAATTTATATTAAATACTACAACTTATTGCATTCATCTACTGTATATTATTATTCTAGATAGAAATTGAGAAATCCATCATATTATTTTATTTATTGTTATTATTTTGGGGAAGGACTCCGATTCAGACTGTTTCAATATCAAATGTTCTGCCAACAAACGAAACGTTGATCGTGAGATCGTGATGTGATAATGATTTTGTCTTATTGATGTGTACGATATTAATTATCATTGCTCTTTTTTCCATCAAGTAAAAATGGTGAGTAACTTATCAGACTTAACGCTCTAATTCAAATCCAAGTGCTCAACTTTTTCCGCCCCCTTTTCAGTGAAACTCAAGATCAAAACTCGTCGCGTTCTCATCCGGGATTCAACCGAAATTTAGGCACTCAAGTGTATAGTACGCGAGCCAGAAGAAGAGTGCTATACCATTTGGATGACGTGAATGAATACGGGCGAAAGTAATAAACGCTGCCGAGTAAAACTTTCCCATCCATAAATTGTCGAAAGTTCCTCCCTTATCGCGAACAGGTCGCTGAACTTTCTCGGCGAGTTATGATTTATGGTTTTTGAACGAGGAAAAGTGAGTATGACGACTCACCCTTTACTAAAAAATATTTTCAAATTGCTTGAAAGAAGTGAAGCTGAGATGCAATGTGACTCTCGAAATTTGCATGGAATTTTTTTGAGAACGTCTTAAATTGACTTCATTATTATTCCTGTCATGGAAATGAATTGCCTGAAATTTTCACATAAACATTTATGACTATATAGAGATTACGATTTTATTATCGAGCGGTTACATGAATTCCTGTCAACTTTGAGATAAAATATTTCGAATTACAACAGTAATGACAAGTCTCAACATCTTCGAGTTACGACACGAGTTTCGCAATGATCTCTGACATAAATCTCTCTTTTAATCAGTATTTTAGACTATTCAAATAGTAATCTAAAAGACTAATTTTGATACGAAAATTAGGGTTCAATACTATATTCATAGTTTATATGGAAAATACATTTGAATTGCATGATTCCATAGAGCACTGTGCAATTAAATGTTATACATAGCCTCGTAAACAAAACAATAAGAAATGCATTAAATTTACAAAGATAAAATGCTGTCACTATATTTACATATATATCAATGTGAAAATTATATAAAAACATTTCAAGTTGACAAGTTGATATCATTAATGTCATTAGACCACTAATGAATATTTATTTCACGTATTTTCTAAATCAATTCCATTTACAAAATTATATAAATTGCAGTAATTAATCTACTTAATGTTTCAAATATTTCAAATGTCGTCTCCCATTCAGTTTCATGAAAACAATTTTCTGATTGTGAATCTCCGCTTTTATTCTATATATAAAATTGTCCTCACGATTAGATTGAGAACAAAGAGAAAAATAGGGAGGGTCGCACCCAAACACGTTTTCAGCCTCATAACGACGGATTGCAATCACTAAACCCACACGACTTATCACTATTACCAAATCGCGAAATGCTTTTAGCCAACAACGTCTTAATGGGTGGACAAAATTCAGCGTGATCTTTAAGTGATATACAGTAACAAATTTGACTGAGTATATTAACATTTTATTAGCTGCAATAAAGCGACAGTTGCTTTACTGAGATGAAAATGTTAACGGAGATGGAAACAATAGAGGAAATAAAAGAAATGTACGTTTCATTTTGCATCATATTCCGAATTTACAACTTGTGTTAAAAAAAAATACATTTAACAATCATCAACACACTATGAATAACTTTACTATATTCTCCATATTATCTACATGGAAAAGTATTTCATGAATAATATCTAATCCATATTTATTTAATTATTATCAATAATAATTCTGACAGAAATTTTTTAGATAGGAAACAATAAAATCATCCAAATTAATTACATCCAACTAACACTGATATTTATTAAGAAAGATCACCACTGTGACGGGCTGAGTAAATGGACCAAATAAAAAAAAAAACAATCTCACTAGAAGATAGTCACATCAATTGAAAGGATTTCCGTGAAAGAATCATTCAAACCAGATAATTGGTTTCCGAGTTATCGTTTTCACTATTTTAGGAAGAGTGGTTCCAATAAAAATTCGATGAAATTATTAACAGTGGTTTTTTTTCCTTTCGTTCTCTAGAATAAACTCCGAATTTTTTTACTCATTGAATTTCATCAGTACCACGAGGGCTATAATAAAAATTTTTAACCTCAAATTGTTTCAAACGCAGTACCATGTCTCTATCAAGTAAAATAATTTTATAAATACAATAAAGTTCTTTGAAGAACTAAAATACAATTGTAACAAATATATAATTCTATTATTATTTTAGTCCATTGAAATTTCAATTTCATTCTCCATTTCCATTTATACTTAATTCTCCATGTATATACTTACATATTAATTCACATTCATAATTGAATAATACAACAATGTGTTGAAGACGCGAAAAAAATAAGAAAAATATTCATTTCTTCCCCTCATAAATATCACACCATGCAATTAATTATTATGACAAGTAAAAATAAATTCATTATTATATCACACTCTCGTTAAACAAAAATATTCTATTACACAGTGAATAATGGTCTAAGCCCGTCTTTTTCAGCCGATGTCACAATGAATTTTCGTCTCGTTGACAGAGCGAAGTCTTGGCATTAGTGAAATTACGCATGAAAAGACGACGAGAATTTACCTAAGAGAAATGCCAGAAGAGAAGCGCGTTGACTTGTATCTATTCTCCATACCTCTCGCTCTTTCGCCTTTTTTTTTCTTTTCTTTTTTTTTTTTTCGCCACCATCTCACTCACCTCTTCCACAAGCATTTTCGTTCGTGACGAGTACGCGTAACTCAACGATTGTCCCATTCCATTGTTCTCAAACAACCCATCTCAACCTCCATAATGGGTTTGTCTTACTTTCGGGAGAAAAGTGGAAAACCTATTTGGCTCGTGAAATTGAAACTGCACAGAGGTGGAAAAGCAGAAGTGGAGATATAGAGAGACTATAGACTTTGTCAATTCTCTCCCTTTCTCTTCCGTTGTCTTCCTCAAGACACTCCTGTCTCAACTCTCTATTTGTTTAAGTGATAGTGCATATAAAAAAAAAATTATAAAGATGAAATGGAAACCTATTATACTCCAAAAAAATATCATCGTTCATTATTTTCCACGATATTATTTTATCATAAATGATTTTGTTATATATTCAAATAAATTTCAATATTATCCTTCAATACTCATGTTAATATTTCCATAATAAAGATAAGAGTGGGTTTCATTATATTATTATTGTCAAAGACAATTGCTAAAAGGTTTTTACCCTTCCAAGATTTGTTCGCCCGCAAGTCAACGGAAAACTCATTAAAGACTTCATTACATTGGAGAAACTCGTGAAAGTTCATCGAAAGGGGGTGAAGGACTATATGGATATATATTATATGTGCACAGGAGAAGAGCCGCGGACGAGACACGTGTACAAGCCCCACGGCTGTATTAATACCACTTCAACTTCTAATGTCGTGATCAGGAGACGCCGCGTACATATTCATCTCCTTGATGGTGCACACACTCCATTCAATATCTCTTGCGTGTTAGAACTTGTACACCGAGGATAATTAATTATTGTATATATGACGGAATTAAGTTCTTGTGGAAGTGTATGCTGAGGGAATTATTTTAGTTTTCTAATTATATTGTTATTCAGTTTATAAATTAATTGGAAGCCGTACCCATTTTGTTATGACGTTCATAATTGCATTGAAAAAAAAAAAACATATTCTTGTGTCAAGTCTAACTAAATTCAGAATATTTTCATCTTGAAGTCTTAAATAGTCTTTGAGTCAGGAATTTTTTTTTTTTCTATTTTTTATATCAATTATATAGTTCATTATCTTGTACAAATTATTGATATCGCTGGTGTGTTCCGTTCTTCACTATCAAACCACACATGGACTCTTTCTCGTCAACATAACATGACCATTTCGATGATAAGCATATTCAGTCAGGTCGTCTTGGGAACTCGAAACCAGACGAACATGGGTAACATTTTCCCTAGATTAACACACGATTTGCTAAAAAGAAAAAAAACATTCAACTTGTTCAATACCTCCATAGCTTTTTATTATATTTGGGAATAGTATAGCAGTTGTTTATTTAATATAATTATTCAATGACAGTATATAAGCCGTACGATTTTCTGGGAGAATTATATTATACCAAAGTTTCCCCTAATTGTTTTATACTTTTTTTCCTTTAATTATTTCATCTGGTACATTGTGAGTTATATTACTATATTACGTTCCCCATCTATATATGTATATATATAATAACTCGATTAAATTAATTACAAAAGTTGTACGACTTTTGATTGTGATCTTTCAGAGAGTTTACGTATCTTAGACATATATATGCATCGCCATGTATATATTTAAACGTGGAGTTTTGGACTGAAGAATCGAAGAGGAAAAAAAAAACATGTTTTTTTTTTTCATCGGCAAAAGTTTCTCTTCATTTTTTTTCCTTTCGCAATAACTGAATCAAAATTTTATACTATTACTTTGAGTGTTGTATCACTCGATAGCTATGTCAATCCAGCATAAGAGATACCGCAATATCTGAACTCGAAATAAAATGAATAAATAAATAAATAGCTCAATAGATGGTTGAAAAAGTTGAAACGAAGACCATCAATAAATTTTTGTGGGCAGAAACTTGTATCAATGATCGATTGATGTTCTTCTTCATTCAATTTTATGTCCATTGGCCAACTCAGTGAATCGTATATTTATCGAAAAATTTGTTCAAGCTTTTTTACCGCATTATTCAAAAGTGAAAAATAAAACATTATTGGAAGTTAACTATTTAATACAGCAAATCAGTCGTGCAAAATTAAAGTCAACATCTCAGGTTCAATCTATTGAAATACAGATACAGATAAAAAATTATGCTTTATATAAATAATTAATTGCTTCCATTTCATAATTATATCATCAACCTCAAACTGATGCAAAACGAGACAACCACACATTGACCGATCAAATGGTAAAATAATTCCAAACATGAATTAATCTATGGAATATATATTGTATATATGAATAGACCGAATTACAATGAATTAACGATATTCAAATTGAATTAAATTCTAATTGTATTAATGCTCCAAGAATTTAGTATACCACATAGTAAATATCATTCGACAACGTAAAACCGCAACCATGCAACAATTAATAGTGTCGTCGTTTGCAGCAACTTCTCCGACATCACTGCGGTTCATATTCCAATCAATGACGCTAATTATTCAACATTATTGGTGATGTAAAATCGGTGCACCAAAATGGAGCATTAATATTACTGGAACAATTTCCCTCTATAGGTAAAGTGAACTCGACCGTACAAACTAATAGCAAGAATTGGATCACTCCCGTCAATTTAATATCGTCATATTTTATTCAGCATGCAATAAGAGGAAAGTATTTTTCAATGGATATGAACATGGAACTCCAGAGACTAAATTTTACAATTGAAAAGTGTAAATAATAATTTATATACAACACCACAAGGTAGCCAAAATGCTGAGTGCATCGGGTATGCACATCAGTATGCCCTTTAAGTACAATAAAATATAAAAAAATTGTAATATAATTCATTTACCTATTTGCAAATTTTATTCACACGATATATTACAAAATAAATAAATTTAATATTCTATTCACTATAATCGTTTTGAAATAGTATATGCCTGCATTTGTGTTTACTGTCCAGCGATAATGTACAACCCGGAGACCAACTTGGCAAGCATGTTTTACATATTGTCCTCTTGATAGTTCAAAGTCAGGGTCATAAACTTCTGCTGTGGTGCGCAGAGAGATGGCTGTACAAAAGTGGCCGCCAACGAGAGAATGCCGCGAGTTTATGCACGCGCGCGTGCGCCTTACTATGTATCACGAACCTTCTTTGGAAGTGCTCGTGAGTGCAAAACAAGGCGAACAATGTGACCGCAGGTACATTTATAACTTTTTATACTTTTATCAATATCCATATATATATTTGATACAGTATAATAGTAAGACAAGCAATCACATATGGTTATGAGAAAGAGTTATATTAATGCGCACGTTTTTAAGAGGTGCAGTATTCTCGATGAAAAATCGTGACAACAATATTGACATATAGCAATATCATTATAATGATCATTTGATGATTCAATAGACAATTCTTAAATCCTTATACATAAATAGTTGGACTTGAATATTCAAGAAGAGAAAACCTGCTTCAACTTTGCTAAATTTAATTCATTTCATGTAATTCGCAGTTTCTATATTAATTCAACTAAAAAATTACTTCAAAGGGTTCTCGTAAAAATTTATAGACAAATTGTAAGAAAATTCAAAGGAATAATATCAATGATTCGGTCAGACAGTACGATATCAGCTAGTACTGGATCTATTAGGGGAAATGAAAGCTATTTTTGATTCAAGTTTGAAATATTTATACAATGATTTATACAATTATAAACAGAATCATATATAACTGAACTTATTTGCCATAAACATAAGTATGAATTTTCTTATTTATTACTTTGTACTCAAGTTCTTTCGTGTAAAAAAGTTCACATAAAATTTCAAAAACACAGAAAAAAAATCATTCATCTATAAATAATAAATAAAATATTTTTCAAAGAAGTATAGTCTAAAAAAATTAAAGAGAAATTTTTCCTTTCATCATCTGTTGCATCAAATTTCATATATTGCCATGGAAATGAAACAAAAATAGAAATAAAAATATCTCTATCGCATGTAACTTTACAAAAAAAAAAAATATCACTCAACTCCGATCCATATATACGTATATATAAAATTCACATATAAAGTCATCACACGAGTGCATCAGTGCTTTTAAAAAATCATAAACATTACTGAACGCGTGCGAACCTGAATATTGAAGCTCTTGAAATAGTCCATTCGTGAAAAAGAAAATCTAAAAAGATAAAGAAAAAACAAACATAAATAAATAAATAATTTAATATAAAAAGTGCACAGTGTAAATTACACCCGGATCTATAGACCTTCATGCTACACCGGTAAAAAAAAAAAACGGATAAAAGGCTCTCAAGTTAACTTTACATACCCATACATCCGTACATATATATATATTCATACCTATATCTAAAAGATTACAATCCGGCTTTGAATCTGCAGTAGTGTACTTGCCAATAGGTACCAATGCAAATGGACAATGAAGCTACCCATCAGCAAAGCACTTGCCGTGAATCATCCTACAGCATAGTTAACGCGACACCCTCTCTTACTCTCATACTCTCCCACTCGGTCCACACTCACTTTCAGCTTCGTTTTATTTGTTCACAAAGTTCCTTGTCACATGTGTGTGCATCAGTATTAGTATCTGTATTTATATACGGTTGAATGTACATGTGACTGTGCAAGATCGCTCGCCCATTTTATTGTCTGCTTGTGCACATACATTAAATATATCCATAGTACGAAGATACTCTCGCGACTAGCGAATTATACGCCATATACGGATCGTGGCTTTATCTCCAAAACGAAATGTATATGTATATATATATTTGAAGAAATATATATATATATATGTATGTATGTATATATAAGTGTACGTTTTGTACGAGACGAAACTGCAATGCAGAAGACTCATCTCAAGTTGCATTGTGTATGTACATTGCAATTGTGTATACATACTCTTCAATCTGTTTTTGTCTTTTTTTTTTTTCATAGAAAAAAAGTTTTTGTATGAGTTTAGATATTTATACTTTATTATTTCTCACAAAGTCTCAAAATTGTGTGAGTAAAATAGTATGGATTGTATAAGAGAAAGAGGGGAATGTGAAGTGGAGCAGGAGGTTGAAATAAATTTTTCCCTGTGTACTTTTGTATTTTTGTTTTTCATAAATTTATATGTGTTTGTATGTGTGTTTTGGATATGGAGATGGTGAGAAGAAAATGAAAATAGGTGCCACATGTCAACATTTATTTATACTATTGCACACACAATTCTTTCCAAATGTAAATTCACTTTATTTAATATGAAAAAATGAATAAATAAATGAAATAAAAAGGAGAGATAGAATATTGTTGGAATATATATGAACTTCTATATTTTAAATTCGGAAGTAGTTGGTTGATATTATGCATCAAAAAATTGAATACGTTATAGAATTTCTAGTGAAACAAATAAAATGTTATATCTATTTGAATTTTTATATTTCGTTATGTGATTAATAATTGAGTTGTTGTAAAATCGATTGGAACAATTAAATTGTTTACAACAATTTCCAATCTCTCGTTAATTTTTCAGCTTTGATTGCATGACATTTAAAGAGAAAGAAAACAGATGCAATTCCAGTCGAGAGTACAGCTTCTACCTATAAACATAAACATTGGATTTGTATTTATACGTATCGATAAAATGTTGAGATGTATAGCAATATTTATGCTATTTCGAACTTGAATGTGGAGGGTATCAATATATATATAAATGCTACAAAACTATATATGTACACGTGTATGTATCCCCAATGGTACATAACCATACTAAGAGGTAAGAATAAATTTATGAACGCCCTTCTCTTGCTACTTTGATACACATAAATTCCACGGCTGATACGTATCTTTGTTTTTATTTTTTACTTTTATTTTTATTTTTATCCTTATTCGAAATCCCGAGAGCAATTTGATGCAACTTTGATTTACTTTTTTACCTTTTATTCTTGCTTGTAAAAAAAATAAGTAATTTGATTTAATATACGAAGTGTATCAAATTTTATATTTTATGTTTTTTATTCGTGTTTCATTACACATGAGTTATCTATCATGAAAAATATATTTAGACAGTAACAATCAAGTGGAAAAAACGAAAATCTAAACAGATTCACAGCGAATATGATTATAACTCAATCCATCAAGTTTCACTTTGTTCTAGAAGGAGAGGATTTTTATTTTGTTCGTTAATTTTTCATTGTATCGCAAACGAAATATATTATATTTCACGATAATATGACTATGCTGATTGAAAAGTTACGCTATAATGTAAATGCTTTTACGTGTACACATCAATCATTTAATTAAAAAATACAAAGTACACATACGTATATATATATGAGTTTTGTCGCTGTGTTAAAATAAAAATCACTTTTATTCCAATTTTTTTTCATCGAACTGCATCAAAGAATTGTTTCTTTTCCAAGTTCAATAATTACTAGATTATAATTATATATTATTCACTTATATACATTTTATTGAGAATGTAGCTAAAAATAGTTTCCCATTACAGGATTCCCCTCGGAAACATACCAGCAAAATTAATCCCTATTCAAAATATACAAATGCCAATGTATCACGAAAAATAGAATATAAAATTCCACGACGAAAATCACTAACATAAACCATATCTTTTTCATTTTTTCCCTCATTTCCTTTCTCATCCACCCCCCACTCTACCAAGCTCTATCACCTTGGCCCTATCTCTCCCTTTCATTCTCATTCATTCCAAATATATTTCTGTTCTGACTGAAAGGCCAAGCTCTCGCTTTCATGCTCACAGATTGCCAACCGTAAGCTCGGGAATTGGCTTGGATTACACTAGCACCGTACACGGATCATCTACGTCTCCATCTAAGCTTTGGCGTACACTCTTTCTCTCGCTCTATCCATTCCACTTCGTTCCCTTTTTCTCTAGCACACCATACCCCCAGCAACTCGCTCCCTTGTCCACCATGTGCGCACACGAGACGAACTATAGTAAATATATACATTTAGTATATATAGAACCAGAGCATACGGTTGTGAGCGCTTGCCTTTCAATGTGCGCCCGCCGTAAATGGAAATGGATGGAGATTGAATTCGTTGGCAGTAGGGTGAGAGGACAAGAGAGTGAGAGAGAGAGAGCAGATGCAAGTGAGATGGAATCTCGTTGCGTATATAGTGAAAGCGAGGACGAGTTATATAGCTCGACAACGAGAAAAGGGAGGAAAATTGAGAAACTCGAAGAAAGGGTCAGCGACGCCCGATGTCTTCTCTCCCCTCTTTTACCATCTTTCTCCTTCGTCTTCGTCCTTTTTACTTGTACTATATATGTATATATGTATAAGCGAGAGATGTGGTCTCGTAGCGGCCTCCAATTTGCTCCTATTCACGATTAGAAAGCGTTTGAATGCGAGGAGGGTTGAATTCTGTGGATTCAAGTTGGAACATGAATGATCGCGCCCAGTCTTTATCTCATTTTCGTACACTCGTCACCATGACAAACTTCTATCTATCTTTACATTCACATTCACATTCGTATTATCCATTTGTCAATAATGCATTTACAGTAAATCGAAAAGAAATTTCAAGAGATGAGATAGATAAAAAGAATGTTGAAATGAAAATAAACAATTGTGAGAAAATAGTGTTAGTGAATGGTAGATTTTGCTTTTACTTTCAATTCATCGCTTGGCCGTCGTTTGCACTTTTCAATTTACCCATCCGAATAACGAAGTTTGCCAAGTGGACACGGTAAACAGGATATTCCGATGTGCATTTAAACTAGCGGAAAGGTGAAGTACCCTTGCGGCAGTTTACTCAGGACACCATGCGGATGGAGTAATTTTCATATTTTTGCATACTAATCGCCACTGGCAATCCACCTAAATTCTATTTAGTTTTGCACCTATATATGTAAAGCATTTATATGTATTCAGTTCAACTGGATATATTTATATTGAAAAACGAGAGAGTGTAGTGGAAATGATAGAAATTTTTATTGAGCTACACAGTAACAAATTCAGAAATCATGTTTTTGTCAGTTAATGATAAATTAAGTGGCAACAATTTTCAATCGGAAAGCTTCTCTGAAATAATATAATAAATGAAACAATCAAGGAATGAAGTTCGGCGTAATAACATTTCCATTGAAATGTTTCGTCACAGGTCAGGCATACATTTCCATACATACACACGATATACTGGATATAGGTAAGGCACAAAATCTAACTAACCGTTTGTGTCCCTATTGGCCACATGACAAGAATAGAATGTGGTAGGTGGAATTATATATACAAATAATGTATAGATATAGATAATGTAAGAGCACACGTTTCTGATTAAGGATGCAGGTAACGTCGCATCATCTCCATAACTAGTCGCTAGTGACATCCTAAGTCACTCTTGGTCTTTGCCTTGTCTCTTCTACACTTTATTTTTCATCTTACTCTTTTGCATCTCTTCTATATACTTTGTACCATATATACATATGTTCTGTGTGTTTTCTCTCTCCCATTCTACCCCCTTGAACCTCTTCATACCCGACTTTCCGATGCCTGTGTCACCCCGATTTGCCTTCCGGCTGCTCACTTTGTGCAACTTCCAACTCGCCCTACCCAACCCTCCGAGAGACTTAGTGAAAAGCTCCTTCCACGAGAATAGAATTTCAATGCATTCACCCTCTTCTCTCATTTTCGCACTTTCTCTCACATTTCTATACTTCCTTCGATGTGTATGAGTTACAAGTGAGCAATAAGCCATTTTTCAGTTGGGTAATCAAAATTGGAACGATAAAAAGTTTCAGGTATTTTTTTTTTTTTTTCGTTTATGGGTTATTGGAATATTAGAAAAACTTATTATATTTTTATTTTTACATCTGATATTTCCTCTAACATAAAAAACTGATTTTAGTCCACATAAAATACGCTACTTTCCTGCAGGTATATTAATGAAAAATTGTAAAAATTGAGGAATATTAAAAATGAAATGAGGATACGATTTCTAACCATGGTCTGATTATTGACAATATAAATGTATACACTACAAATAAAATAATATAAAATGCGACACGAACTATTGAACGCAGTTGTAGCAATAATACAACTGCAAAAATATTTTTGGAACCATACCACATATGAATTTAATTCATGCAATTTTCAAAATGAAACTCCACATAAAACAATTTAAATTATGCACTAACGTAAAACTATTAAATATAATCCCGGACCAGATATGGAAAAACAATTATCTCACTTCGGAAATTGCGTTTGAAACAATGTCAGAATGTAACTGAGAAAATATATATCTTCATTAAATGAGTAATATAATTTTGCCAGCGGTTAATGCCGTAGGTTCTCAGAGCGAATTGCGCAAGATGCGCACACTGAAGCTTTACACCATTATCGCTTTTCACAAATATTGAAGGTAATTAAAGTAAGACAACGGGTATGAATGAACTTTGAAAGCTCGCGGTGATACCAAGTGATTTCATTCCCATATACATATATATTTGATGAGAAGTTGCGACTTCGACTTCCCATTGAGGACAATACCCATTGTCTTGATAATGGGCACGTTAGAGGGTGTCGAGCACAATCTTGCAATTCTCCTGACAAAAGCTCAAAGCCTCGCGAGCGATGGAACGCAATTGCAATTGCGGATGCGCACATGGAAACTGTATCTGAATGAGTGTACGTATAAAGCAGAGGAAAACTTACACAAAGAAGCTAGAGTCTTTGTACTTGGGCGACAATATTCACAACTTTGAAAGTATTTCTTAAAGACTACTAATAATGATGAACAGTTGATCAATGTTGAATTAAAAAATCCGGAACAACTGCACCATGAATTGAAGAAAACAATCATCAATAATCAACAGTTCATTATAAATATGTTTTTCATGTATTTGTTTGGTGATAACAATAGTAGAAAATATTGGATTAAATTTTTATCGATATTGTTGGACGTGAATCGTTGAAATGAGTATTTTGTTAACTGATCATGATGTTGATTCTACACATGAAGGAAGTTATATATATATATATATATATATATATATATGGTTGAAAATTCTTTATGTATGAAAGTTTAATTAAATTCTCGGCATGACGCGGACACTTCTTAACTTGATTGTTCACCGTTCAGGATAACTTTATAGTGAAGCTATATGTATATAATCGTCAGACGCTTTGGCGGGTCAAACGCTTATTCTCTCTCTCTCTCACACCCTCTTCTTCCCTATCTTTCTGCCTCTCGTTTCCTCTCAAGTTCAGAAACTACTTTTCTCAATGGAGAAAACCATTTGTGGCGATTTGAGCTCAGCAACAACCGCAGTTTTCGAACTCTATGGAACTAAACTTTTTTTTTTTTTTCTAAAGCGGCTTTTCTTTTTTATCCATTACTATAGACCACTAACGAAATGGCTTTCACTTTGGCCACAAAGCAAAAACTTTTTATGATATTTGAACGGCCATAAGGTGCGCAATAAATTATTTCACCAAACTCTATTATTATCAACCGATTCCACCATTTATATAAAACATAGATGCAATTAAACTATTTCAATTATTTTTTAGTTACTTACCCAGTATATAAATTAAATTAATACTTGCTATCGCTCAAGACGTTAATAGACCAATGTAACTTTTTTTTTCCAACTTCCTTTTCTCTATTTATTTATTTATTTTTTATCCCTCACTTTTTCTTTTCAAGCTTGTGAAGAAAAAAAAAATTAATGAATCACTTTGAACACTCTCTCTCTCACTCTGCTTTTACCATTTTCATGGTAATATGGTGACACAGGTGGAAATGAGGTTGCCCAGTGCAGGAGACAGGTAATTGCAAAAACGGAAGAGACGATACGAGCTTGATTAAATTTCTCCATGTCGTCATCACGAGTTTAATCATACACCGTAAATCAGATGAGTGTATACAATTATTTGGATTCTTAATGTTCAGAACTTGAAAATTGCCAAGTTAAGAATAGACATTAGACAGTGAAATTCACATATATTCCACAGAATGAAAATGTTCTATTCTTCGAGTGCACTATTTGCAGAGGGATATGATGAACACAGATTTAACCCCAAGAAATAATTAATATGACGAGAAAAAAAGCTCGAAATCAACTCACGTATTTTCTGAGAATTAAATTGCAAATACAAGTAGATTCAATATATTTTATTTGTCATAGGTTTTCTTTTTGAATTATAATCTCTTATATAATGCTATTATCTTCAAACATATATATGTATATACATATATATAATATATTGTATGTATATATGTATATATATATACATACATATTACAGTCTTATGTCGGCGGTAATTCGTGCTCGCACATTAAATATTTACATTGATTGAAAAAAGCGTCGCATTAAATTCTTGTTTTTTTTATTTCATCAAATTTTTGTCTCTTCCCATTTATATATTTATTCTTCCGCCATAAAACAATCAATCTATTTATCCAACATAATTTATTCACATATTTTCCCCCCCGTCGAACGATAAACAACGGGATTTAGTGAAACAATGTGATGTATTGAGCACACAACATACATTCTCGAAATAATATTCAGGCAGAATAGGGGTAGAGGAAAACAATTATTTAAATATTCAATCTAAATACAAAGTTCCGTCGACGCAGACAACAATTAATAATTATATTCGGCACAGTCCTTATATCAACATCATAAAACATGTGTATCATCTTCATATTCGTCTTCATCTTATTTTCATTATTGTTAACGTGATAAATACTCTCTTGGAAAAATTTTATAATTCATTCGAATAAATATATTATTTGTTGGACATTAATTACTTTCTCAGCACAATTGTCATCTTTTATTTGTTTGTTTTCACATCAATTTTGCACGCTAACAGCCATTGAACAAGTGAGGCGTTTTATCCCGAAAGTAAACAGTCATATTGTGGACGTAAAGATAGAAAAAAATGTTGGAAATAATAGAGGAAAATGTCATGTGGAAAATGACATGTGGAAATAAAATATGTGAACTGCGTAACAATATTGTACACAATTCTCCATTTGACAATTTTCTTTTTTTCTCTGTTTGCTTCCAGCAATAATTGACTTCAATTATATATCTGTTTATGTGTATGCTAGGCTGATCAATACCATCATTGTGCCACCAACACAATAAATGGCTAACAATAAAATTGCAGCTCAATTCTGCTGTCGTATTACAAGCTTTCACAAGACAACAACTATGACAGTTAGTTAATTTTGAAAAATAAATTTGAGCATGTATTGATTTGAAAATTTTACGTGTAAGTTTTTTGTCGTATGGCCACATTTATGTCAGTTAACAAAGAAAGAACACTGCAATTGTGTCAAACCATAATAATTAGGCCATTTTCAACATATTATATCAATATTCTCTCTTTATTTCTTCATCTTTTATTGAATTTTTCTTCCCTCTTGCTGTATTTCTCGAAAATAATTTCTATAATCTATAATTAAAATCCAACACTACGATCGTTTGGATTGCCCAGTAGAGCCAGGACTGGAAGGTGAATAAAGACCTAATTTAAGACCCAATTCTTTTGGTCTTCGAGTTGTAGTTCTTGCAGGAAATGGATTGAATTGTGACTTCGGACTTGGTGTCTCATGGAATTTACTACTATAAACTCTAGTAGCTGCATCTAACGGCCCTAATGTCATTGAACTTTTACGACAAGCAATGGAATCTCTGGAGACTGGAACTTCAGTATATTTTGATATTCCTGGTTCATCGACAAATTCTGTGGTAATTACAGAAACTGACTCCGATGGTCCAGCAGTTTCTAAACTTGGTGATGATTTCGAACAAGTGTAATTGCTGATCGAACTTGGAACGTATTCACGACCAACAAATTGATAGTTTGGCGAATGCGAATGAATATCACGTCGTCGTAGTGGTGGAATATAAGATGACTCAATTTGTTCATCATCACTCAGTTGATAAATTTTTTTTTCATATTCATTTGCAGTTGGTGGCTTTGAGTAAACATAATTGTCAGATGCCGGTGATAATGTGACAAATTTTTTCGTGTACAAATCCGCAGTTCTATCATAAGAATAATCTAATGGTGTAAGTGTTGTATTTATTAATTCTCTATCATTTTCAATATTCAAACGTTTAAGTGTTATTGGAGATTCATCAGCATAATACGAAGCGCCACGATCCAAATCTGGTAAATCAGTTTGATATGGTTCAATTGAAAAATCGTCATTATTAATCTGCGGATTTGATAAATTCTCATCATCATATCGAACACGAAATTCAAGATTTTCTTTTGTCAAAATTTTTCGCTTAGTTTCTATATCATAATTCCTCGATGTATTTTTATTACGTTCATTATATTCAATGCCTTCATTCAACGATGGGGTTTGATATGAACGTGAAAATAAATTGCTTGATGATTTTAATGGTGAAATTCTTGATGTTTGGAAGTCATATTGCTTGTATGTGACATGATGGGGACTTTTAAGTGGCGATGATTCAAATGGTCTCTCTGGCTCTGTCGAATATTCCATTGTGGATTGTTGCACTTGGGAAAATAATGTTGGGGATTCTGTAGTGTATGGATTTGGTGAAATCATTGTTTGTGTTATGACAGAAGGGGTTGTAAAGGATGGTAAAACACGTGCCGACGATATTTTATCCAATTTTTCCAATTCTTGATAAATATCAATGTCACTTCTCGGTGATAAATTTTGTAGTTCATATTTTACAGGATTTATCTCATAATTTTGTCCACTATTACCACTTTCAGTATATTGCGAAAACTTTTCTGTTTGAATAGCAACTGGATCTTGGATAGAGCCAAGATCACTTTTAGTTTCAATTGAATCGCTTGATGATTGATAAGAAAAAACATTTGTTGATACACTAGACAAATCGAGCGCTTCAATTTCACTTGGATTTTGGCTTAACGATCCCTTACCACGAAGACTTGAATGGGTGATTGGTGAAGCTTCATGTCCGTAATTTGCCAATAGCTTCGAAAGCTCTTCATTGATTTGTTTGTCAATTAAAGCGTCTCTCGTGTTCAAATAATCACCTTCAATCATCTCGTCTACGTCCAGATGAGTGACAACCTCATTATCGTCAATCAAAGATAGTTTTGACAATTCATCATTTATTTTTGCATCAAATTCTGATCCACTGCCAACAGTCATTTGATCAAAATCCTTGAAATTTATACGCGCCAATTCTTCATTTATTTCATGCTCATTTAAACCCATTTTTTCTAATATTGGACTGAATATCTTTGATATTTCTTCATTAATAGGACTTATCGTAATTTCTTTCGATATTTCTTCTAAATCCGGAAGACACTTTTTCGCCTGGCATGTAAGAATTTTATGAAGTATTGCCGAATTTTCTTGAATTATTTTCAATGCCCTATCGCTACTACTTCTACGTCCATTTTCACCTATTTTACGCGGTTTAACTTTTGTCCAAACACCCATTTTTGAATCTTTATCGTCATCCGGTTCACCATTATCCTTTTTTTGTGTATAATTTTTCAATATACTATCACTATTAGCGTCAATTTGAATTTTCGGCTCGACTATATAACTCTTACGACCGTCAGCAGACACACTGATACTTGGAACATCCAATCGATATTTAGAAAATTCACTTGCTGAGTCACTAAAATTATCTTGACGTCGAGCTTCCAAACTTTTCAAATCCTCCCAACCATATCCCGTTTTTCTTGTCATGATTGTGTCTGCTGTTTGAGCATTTGTAGTCGTTTCAGTTGTATTCGCCTCTAAATGTCGTAAATCCGCCAATATATCACTCGATCTTTTTTTGCTGGTTAAAAAGTCCTCGGATGATGTTGACAATTTCATTTCACTGAAACGTTTCTCCAAACTGCTGCTACTTCTCTCAAATAATTTTGTTGAATCTCGCGTTCTCGATGACGTTGAATAATTGTCATCACTATTGTCATTCTTGATATCCATATCACAGACTTTCAAATGAATTGTTGAACGGACATCATACTTTTCGCGTATTAATGGTGATACAGTATCATCTGTCTCCAATAAACGCTCTTCAAGATCACTGCGAAAATTTTTTTTATCAATATCATCAATTATTTTTTTCTCATCGGATAAATCAACTAATAAATCTTTGTCATTTTTTAATCGAGTTGATAATAATGTCTCAGCTAATTCTGTTTCAAATGGCCTCGCTGAATCATAATCATCATTATTTTTCGTCATTTTATTCGTTTCAACAGACGAAACTTTAAATACTTTTGGCATTTCTTCATACGAATACATAGCTGTTTTCGTTGGATCTTTTATTGATAAAACTTTTTCAGGTGTGATGTCATCGAATTCTGTGATATTTTTACGCTGTGTTATCGTACGATTAGGCGATGGTGATTTTTGATTTGGATTAGCAATTGGATAAAATGGCGAAGTTGCTGAGCTTAAATCAATCGACGATTCCGATAAATCATCTTGTCCTCTATAATTAGCGGTATATTTTATTGAATTGGCACTTATTGGTGATTGAAGTCCGGAGCTGGATGATCTATCAGTGTATTTAAGTTTGCTCGGGCTAGTATTATAAGAATCGCTTGAACTACTGGCAATTAATTTTGTCGGGCTCACTATTTCCGATTTATTTCTCGATGAGTCTGTACTTATTGGTGTGGAAGGAGTTGATTTATCGAATGATGGTCTAACAATATCTGATCGTGAATCTATCTTTGATCTTGATTGTCCAATATCATTGGAGTCCATTGACGCCAATGTCAATGTTTTCGATTCTGAACTAATTGACGAACATTCAGATTTATCAGCGCTAAATTTGCACAATTCTGATGTTAATGGCGTATGGGGTGTTGTTGCAATACTAGATACTCTTGAATCAGGTCCCATAGTCTCACCAGAACTTACAGACAAAGCGCTCTCTGGTGATTTTGGGCTTATCAATTTTTTCTCATGATAAATATTTATCAAACTTGGTGAAGTATAATCCATCGACAATATCGGTTTATTTGCTTTATAGGTAAACATTTTCGAGCCCGTACTCAAACAATCATCTTCTGTATTCAATGTCGTTTTTATTGTTGTTGGTGGTGGTATAGAACTTGTTTCTGTTGTCGTTGTATGACGGAGAAGTTTTTTATCAGACAATTTACCAAGTTTTTTATCAATTGTAATTGGTGATATAGGTAAATGACCAATTACATATGACTTTGAATAATAACCACTCTCAATATCGTTCAATTTGGACGTATCATTTTGCGAAACATGTGGATAAGTGATTGCACAATCAAGCGTATTAGATCTAGTAGAAATAGGAACTTTTTTGTGTTGTAATTCAATTTCATTATTTGCCGCCATATCAAGTGAACGTGATGTTGAATACATCAATTCAATATTGTCTCGCCTCGTTAAATTACTCTCCGATATATCTGCGGTTTTTTTAATACTAATTTCATTGCTTGACGCCAATTCAGTGCACTGATCGTTTAATGGAAACAAAATTTCATCAGTAGGCATTTTCGTAATACATTTCCCATTCAATGGCAACACTTCACTGTTTATTATCTCATCTACTTTTATCTCTGCTGTAATGTCTTTATTCTCAAAATTCGTAATACCCAATACAGATATTCTCGAGCTGATTTCATTGCGGTCTTTCTCATTTACCAAAATGTTTCCAGTTTTTATCTTTGGAATATCAATTGACAATTTTTCAACGACATTCTCCTCAGCAATATTTAAATTCGAATGCTCAACTTTCAATGGACTGTTATCTTCCCCTGCAGACAATCTCCTAATCTCATCGGTTATTTTAGCAATAGATGTCGAAGTTTCAGGGTCTTTCAAATCATCACAAATGTTTCTTCCACTTAATGACAATTCTTTGGTAGAACTTCGTGGCGATTGTAATGATGTATTGACAGATGATATTGGAGACGAGCTTCTATGTGGACTTCTTTCATCATCAGTAACCATAACATAATAATCAGATGTTGATGTTGGCTCTTCACTGTCACTAAAACGATCAGGCTCGTCGCACAGCTCTGTTGACGTGCTATCACTGTCACTATCCGCACTAGCACGTCGTGATAATAATGAGGACGAGGATGATTTGCGACTGATAGATATTTCATCCAATGAATCTATTGGCTCTGAATCACCTTCGTCTGTCACTACAAACAAAAAGCAAAGAAAAAATATATAAATGACACCAATGATTAGTGTTCTAATTTTATACACTAACTACAAACATTTTTCACGCTCTATTTATTCAACGACAATGTAAAATATCGACTGATATCAACGATATACGCATGTATTATTATGAATAAAAGACATGAAACAGGTGGTGCAACCTAACACGTCACAAAATACTAAGTAAAGCGAATATTGACCCCCTTTGCCACACCTGCATAAATACTCCAACAATTTGAAATCAACCGCGAATATTAAGCGCCAACTGTCGATGCTAACAATCTCTTCGTAAACGATATGATACCGACAGAAGAATTGTCGATGCACGATAGAAATTACCGTTGTGAAAAGCAAATTTATCCAGGGTGCTGTATGTCCGACATAGAATTAAATAAATCTACATTGCCAACCAACGAATGGGAACATTACAGGATTTAAATTATACGGTTGAAGAATTATAAAATGATGTTGAAGATTTGAATGAAAGATTTGATTTATCAATGGGGATTATTACCAGCAGGTTCATTCTTTGTTTCTTTAGATTTCTTCGTGTCCTTCCAGTGCAATGTAACACCCTGTTTATCACGCCGCATTTGATTCCTTGGACTATGGATTGAGCCAGTTCGTATTTTTTGTGGTATTGTGCCTAGTGCTGGACCCAATTGTCGAGTTTTAGAGCTCACTAATGCACTTTTACCAACCAAAAGATGATTCATAGCTTGAGATGCTGACGATGTGACAATTGATTGTCTTGCACACGCAGCTATTGAGGATTCATACATGATTATTGTTTCAGTTTATTCCTGGTGATAATATTATGCATGAATTAAAAATACATTTGCCTCGTCTTTTACCAGAAAGAATTATATGAGCTTGTCGTTGACGTTCACGTAATTTTGAATACTGCTGTTTCAATGTGGTTATATCCAATGCAAGCTTTTCTCGATCACCAGTTGGATTGATTGTTTGCATTGTATCTGTTACAATTGATCGACGATCTATAACTATAAGTGTTATGTAACAATACGACATGATATGAATTGAAAAATAATAAACCGGGAAGAATATCATCAAACCTGAGTTAATCTCATCGAATGGTATTACAATCTTCTCTAAATAAGATTGAATTAAATCAACTCAGATCTTCAGATATCTTCTCATATGGGATAAGGATATGTATGCAATCGTTAATTCAAAATATATATGTAGAAACCTTTTTTAGCACGTTGTGAAATGCCAAACATTGCTGCGGCAACTGCCAATTTTTCATCGTCGTCCGTATCAGTGTCTTCATCATCGCTCAATCGTCTAGCCCATGGTGTGATATTATATCTATGCTTTTCCCTTAAATCCGTGATCCCATGTAAAGGTCCCATACTCACAATCATCTGAGATAATAAAATGATCCATTGAATCATTCCCAATAATTTTAAATAATATTGGTAACTTAATTGGATAATAACAGAACACAACTGACCTTTATGAGATTATTCGTGTCAGTGAATTCTAGCATTTCTCTCGTGAGAACTCCCATTATACTGTAAAACTCATCAGCAGATGTTACAGGCATTATACGACTGAAGGAAAAAAAAAGGTAGGATTTAGAGAAAGTGTTAAGAATATTATACCACATATCACCTTATATTCAATTCTAAAATCAAAAGATACACAACAATAAATAATTTTGTTTGATAAGCTCTTCCACTTTTTCAAATTACCATTAACAGAGGAACGTATTATTTTATATGTATGCATTATTAATAATTAAACGTCTGAAATACATACTCCGAGATTCCTTCCCAAATAGCGAGAGCCGTTCGCAAGAGAACTTCATCACCTTCTAGAAAAATCAGATCCCAAACACGAAAAACCGTGTCTTGAGGTAGACAATGACAGAATAGCGTGAGAAACCACTGCATGGTGAAAACATTTGTCAACGGTGGTTCATAACTACTGCCTAAAATCCAATAAACATCACAATCAATTATTGATATTGATTTAAAGATAGGAATAATAAGCATAAATATAAATAGATGTTCCAACCTGTTGCTTTGTCCTTAGCATCGCACTGAAGTGCCTCCAAATGTCTCGACAATTTGGGTAACCTCATACGCAATAAATCCCTAAACACAGCCATATCAACGGACAAACCCCGTAAATTGTCGGCAAAATAACCCTCAGGTAATACGCCTTCAATAAGATAAATCATGACCTTGACCGCCGATGCCTCAGCGCGATCCGTTACTTGGAGAACAAGCGCTGCCAGGACATTTAATCCCTGACAGTATCCAACGGATTTATTCCACCGTGCAAATCCAAGCAATACACGACGCAGTACAGCCTGATTGTCCCGACCGGCTGCGCCACAAAATAAGCTGCATCCAGTTCTGTGTAAATCCTGCATCAGAAATACAGATTGATATAGTTAGGCAATCAATGCGACCCTTGTTTATCTCAGGGTAGGAATAATGGTCTAGAATATGGTGAAAATTACGGTTATTTAGGAAATAATACGAACAGTTTAGTAAAAAAAAAAACGTTGTTAATTTTTCCTATCACATTAAGGATATATAGAATAGTTAGGGAATGTAATTTTTGTGATACTAATATTTGAAGAAATACTGTAGTAGAGGATATAATACTATGAAGATCTTTTTTTCTATCTCATTTGGTAAATGAATGTGCTCTTGATTGTTCTTCTACGCTTCACAATATCACGAATAAAAATCACAATGCTGCCAATCAGAATTATAACATCGATATTCTACAGAACATCGGGTAAACGAAAGCAGTAAAGTTTCTCTATATACTGTGTCATTTGTTTAATCGTGTCGTCTAGTAAATGTTGCAATCCAAATTAGTATTTTATATTGATATGTTCTGGCATCAGTATACTTCAGACTCGTTCTTTTCTCTGTGCTTCATAAAAATTCAAAGCGAATGCAAAGCGATGAGAATGATACAATGAATATAAAAGAGACGACAAAAATTTCAATACTAAAGGGGCGGATTCATCACAATCACCGTTTTAAGCCGTCTATCGCTCTTTAATTTGCATCAGAAATGTGTTTTTGTAGTTGATAAAATCAACGAGACGTTCAATTTTCTCACGCATATTTAATTTTCATTATCTGTACAAATACACAGACGACACTTTTATTGACACAATGAACAATGTCGTATTTTGTATAAACGCTGTATGCATTGTTCCATACGTTGCTCTAAATTAATCAAATTTTTTAACAATAACTCACACAATATATAAATAAATGAACTACATTGTTGAATTGTTGAAAGGAACCATCTGTATATATAAATTTTATAAAGTAATTGATAGCCTATTGAATAAATAAAACACGATTAATTGCTTCAGATGACATTGAACTGTAAAACTTATGCAATATATAAATGTGAAACTCAATTGGATGACAGAAGGTGCCGCATGAATACTGAAACGAGTATTACGTAACTCAATACAAAATACTTATACATCGCCGTGAATAATATTTGACAAATCGAAGTTATTGAATATATTGATATACTCAAATTAGAACAAACATTGAGTTATGCAATATTCAATTAACTTTGTTAGGATTGGTTATTGATAATGTTACAATTTTAAATTGAATGAAGTTCATTTTACTAAACTATTGCAAACAATACTGTGTCATAGATTTTTTGTTTCTATTAAATTGATAACACTAATATTTTCTATATGAAAAATATGTACCTGAATATAAAAACAGTTTGACTATAAAGTGCAAGAAATTGGACTTAATACTCTCTTCCTAACATAGAAAAGAAAAAAAAAATCGAAACACTGTTAGAAAATTGAAAACTAAATTCAGGATCCTGAAAATTATGTTCGATTCCCATGTTCACGACGGAAAATTGATTCTAAACTCGATTTTGAACACGCCAAACCTCTTGAGAAAAAGATACAATTTTTGTCCTATATATTTTTCCAATAAAAATACCAAAATAAATTGACAATTTTTACATTTCAATCACGTTCAACGTAAATACTTGTATTGAATAATTTTCTTCGTAAAATATCCTTATTCACGTTATAAGACAAAAGTTTGAGCTATCGCAATTGAATTTTCCAATACGTCTAAATATAACATTAATAATAGTTGAACTTTCAAAAGGGACGAGATCTAAGTTAAAGCACAATGTAAATATACGAACAAAAAATCAAATATTTAAAATGCCAAACAATATTACGTATCTACTATATAAATGAATAAAAAAACAAGTGATATTAATAAAAAATGGTATATATAGAAGCACACGTCAGTACACTGTTAGGAAATTATTGGATAAAACACCTTCGCTTAATACAAATGCATGTATTAAACATCCTGCGAATTTTGCTCTACCCTTTATTCTATTCCCTTTATCGATGATTTTGCTCTATCGATCGATAAATAATAAAGTTTGATGATAAATTCGCTAATCAACATTGCATAAATACATTGAAAACAATTGGAAATAGTTTTGTAGTTAATAATCCTAAATTAACAGCATCGCTTTCAACTTTATAATGGAGAACTAGACTCTACGGGTTATCCAAAGTCTCGAAGAGATTTCAACGTGTATACTCTCACCTTTACTATCTGTATACCAAGCTCTTCGTCGTCTGGATTGGTCCACTCGTTGAAGCAGAGCTTTTCTGCTTGCTTCCAATCTACTCCACGCTGCTCCAAATGGCGTTCTGCCAACGTCAGCCACAACTGCATAAGTGGAATATCGATATTAATTGGTAATAATGTATAAAAAAAAATTGGGAGAAAAAAAATTACAAGTGTACTAGAACAATTATTCATGTCACTGTAATCAAACATTGTGAAAAAAAAAAAATAAATAAATATTCATCAGTTGCAAATTATTCATTTGTGATGCTCTCTTATTATTAATAATAAATTCTCACCCGTTTTCGAAATTCTTGTGGTATTCCCCCTGGCAATCGGGCAACCATTTTCATTGCATCGAGCCATTGTGTAAATCCACTCTCACCTGGCTGTGGTGTCAAGCTGAAGCGCATTCTCGTATCCACACCTACGTATTTGCATTTACAGAAGAAATATTTCTATAAATTGGTATTTTTTTAACAAGTGGAAAAAAATTTCTATCAGGTTTTATCTTTTTATTTTGTTATTATGAGAATTGAGAGAAAAAATATTTGTACTTAGTTAGAACTAGGTTTGATAATATTTTGTCGTGGCGAATTACTTCTCAGGTTAATTGGAATCTAAAGTGATGTTACGAATAGACATTGGGGAATTTTAAAATAAATATAACAGATTCACGTGCAAACGCGCCCACACTTTATTTTCCTTGCTATTTTTCATAAATTTTCACGAGTAGAACTTGATAAATATATTAAATTGAGTGTATGTAACCTTTACACGCGTTTCAAATCATACTTCTTTATCTTCCATTTAATATTATTTTATCACTGGAAAATGATTCAGAGTCATAAAAAAATTCATTTCATACATAGAACCTCGTTACATGTGACCCGTAACAGACTAATGTCCTCTATCCTGAAATTGAAAAACGCAGCTCGCAAAGTTTCATTTGTGCAATATTTCTTTTCTCGACCATATACATATATACAATAATAATATTTATTATCTTTCTTTCACAGATTGAATTCACATAAATTATACGAGTTGAGAATTGAATAAAATAATTCATGAGATTGAGTATATAATGGTGAATAACATTATTCACTCACTCGAACGAATGTTCGTATAATTTTACGATGGCCAGAAAATATCACGCGGTGAACAACGAGGCAGAAAAGCTCAGGGTATAAGGTCAACTCGGCAATTTGTTCAACACGGCTCATTTGTGCTTTGCGACACGAGTGGTCGACGACGCCAAGCAACAATAGGCGGCTCCTAGTTATTTTTTGTTTCCCAGGCTCCGTTTTTTTTTCTTTTTCTTCTCCTTTCATTTTGTGTTTTCTCTCGTCGCCAACCCCCATTTCACTCTGTTTTTTTTTCTTTTCTCTCAGCACCCAAGAGTCATCTACAAACCATACTTTGTACATAATCCCTCTCGACATTAGCAAGAACTCTACATCTCTACATAGCCCACTACATTTGAGTAAGAGCGAGTATATTTTCTTTGTAATATTTTCTTGTAGTATTTTTCTACATAATTTATGGACTATGCAATGTGATATTATCGGAAAATATTGAAAGTAAATATATATATACATATATTTATGGTCGTCCATTTATAAAATGTATCGAAATATCGCGTGACTCATATCATAAGTTCTTATGCGACCGGAATTCAATTGTCGAGGAAACTGTACTCTGTAAGACGATTCTAGAGTGAATATATTTTTAAATTATTCTTAACACATTCAGTTCACATTTTGAATAGAATTTTTATTCATTTACACTGAGAGAAGAATTTATTTTGTAATGAAGAAGATTTAGTTGTGACAATTGGCTGATATTCAAATACGGATTCTATTTGTCATAAAGATATCTTATGACATACAAGAAAACTATTCTCCCAGTGGGAAATTATATATTGAAAATAATGTGTGGGAATTGCTTTGGATAAGAATAAAAGAAAATAAATATATCCTTAACACAGCTTGCAAGCTCCTCTGATCGCTAAATTATTTTATTTATCCATGATCAAATTGTTCATGATTTATTTTTAACCACGTCACTATATTAAATTGTGTTCCCTTCTTGTCTATTACATGAAAAATAATGAAAACATGAATAAATATATTATCCAAGTTAGATTTATTCGGTGAAAAATATACCATATGAACAAAGATAATGTTCCATAGAGATAGAAACATTTTATTTTATGTTTGAAAATTGTTCGCCTACAGCTACAAATTATTTATTACCATTTCATCCTAATTCTACTTTATCATATATTTAAATATTTTCCACCTCGATATTTCAGTACTATTTACTCGGGCTCTTGGTATTTCGCTTCGCTCTTGGATATTACGTTTTTTTTTTTTCATGGATTTTATTTATCCATTCACATGTGTCAGATGATTCTGTGTATGAATTATAAACATGAAGAAAATATAGTTGAATAAATAAAATAAATAAACACTCAGAGAGGTTTTAAAACTTTTTACGTGCATAATGATTTATAAATTAATTGATGAAGTAATGCTATTACTGAATGGAATAAAGTCAAGAAGTCTCACAATTAAATTAAGTTCGAAGATGGTAATGGGAGAATACAGGTAATTGAATATTCATTAGGACTTTAAATATAAATATATTCAATTATGTTTCGATAATAATTACGTAATGGAGTCGAGTTAATTGAAGAAAAGAGGCAGTAAATGAGATTTTATGTCCATCAATATATGGGTTACATATGTAGACTTGTATTTAAATATATAAGTGCAATAACTGAAGAAGTCAGAATATAATTTGAAATATATCAAACTATTTGCGAGATTGTTTGAACGTTGGTTCATGATATTGGAATTCAATCGGCAGTTTCAATTCAACCATTTGGATGTGTATTGACACTTCAACAAATGAAAATGTCTGTACGATATAGTATTCCAATGACATAAAGTAAATGGAGTTGACCGAGTTACGATTCACTGTATATTGCCAATCATAATTTTCAGTACCATATTTCATAAATATTTAGCATCAGTGAAGTGAATATGAGCTATTTTATAGAAAATTTACATTCTTGACTCTGAACAGATTGTTCAATTTTTTCCTTTATTCTGCATCGTTTTCTATGTAAAAAAAAAATACACAACGGATCCGCACTTTTTTTTTTTTGCTCGGCCATTAGATCCCTCTTTCTATATAAGTGCTGGTATGAACTAATGGAGTTATGATAATAATATTATTACTCAGACGAGGGTAAGTGGGAAACGAGTAAAAATGTCGAAAATATAACGTAGATTGAGTTTCCTCAATTTCGAATATGAATTGTATATGAATCGTTCTGATATTTTCTGCGCATTCAATCATGATTTTTTTGAATGTTGAAATATAGACAAAAATAATTTATATCTAATATGGAATATTTATTTTTCCTAGTTCATTTTTCATACCAGCAAACTATTATTAAATATAAATAATAACAACAATGTTGTCTACAATATTTTTTTCAACATCATTCATCAAAATTTATAATTTTGTTTTCCTTGAAATATTATCTGTTTGATAACAGTTGAATATTTCTCTATTTCTATAGGGGCTCGAATTTCTTAAATCTGATACTGAATATTATAAAAAATCAAAGAGAAGAATTAAAAAATGCTATTTTGTTAAAAATTATTTTTCAGTTATTCAACAGAACAAAAATAATTGCTGCATAATTAGGTCTCAACTCTGATTCATAATTAAATAAAGTTAGTCTTGTGCATGATGCATGAATTCATTTTCCATGTGAAAATATTCCAATTCCAATATTATTATTATCTCTATTATTTTATACCAGCCCTACCAAGAATAGATTGATTTTAACAACCATATAAAAAAAAAACACTGATCTCTCCTCTTATATGTAGAGAATGAGAAAAAATCTAGAAAAAGATTTGATGACATGGTTCGAGACGAATAAAAGTTTTTTTAGTAAAATTACTCCATATATTTTTAATGGATTTATTATATAGAGCAATATTGCATAAAGAACTAGTGTTGAAGAGGATGAATGAAAAGAAAATATGATTTGCATATTATGAGAATAAATAAGCGCCTTTAAACTCGCTTTCAAGACCAACCTAACAAATTATATTTTTCTCTTGAAATCAACATGAGAAGTACTCCCACTGCACACCTCATTTTTACCCTTTTGTTCTCATTTACGTCACACTAAAGTATATATTCATGAGCCACAATATTCTGTACTATTGAATCCTTTTTTTTCTCTCTCTCTTTTCATATAACTTGGGATATAAAAAAAATAATAATAATAACAATGAAAGAAAGAACGAAACAAACAATAATAAACCGCTACGTTTTCTAGAACGAGGAGGAAATAAACAACTTTTTTTTGTTGCTAGATCCCTCTTCCAGCATCCATTCAATCATCACTCTCATCAATCATTCTTCGTCCTACACCTAGATAAGTGATAATAATAATTTATCAATAAACTTTAAATATTCGATATTAATCATATCATCATATCACAAAATAATAAGATATAATAACAATGAATTTTTTTTTTTAATAGAATAAATAAAGTTTCTATATACAAAATAAAAATACAACACACACACACACACACACACAGACATCACCTTCATCATCATCGTTATCCTGGTACTTGGCACCACTACTACTACCACCGGCAGCATTCGCGGCACCAGACGCAAGGCTCTTGAGAGAATTAAAAAATCCACTCATTCTCTAATTAGAGTCTTTGCTCCTTCATTTCCATCTTTTTTTTTTTCACTCTTAGTTTTTTTCTCTTTCTTATATTTTTGTGTTTATTTTATTATTTTTCCCGCAGCTTTATTCACGCATGTACACAATTATCAACCGTTCTCACGTTTCATTTTTTCCTTCTTCAACTCCTCGTTAATTTACTAATTAAATTCAATGAATATATTTGATAAATCCATCGATTAAACTCCATATTTCAGTATGCATAAAACCGTTGTAGTATCAATATTAAATTAATTAATATTAACCGTGAACTTCACACTTACAATTAGCAAATTAGCTTGTATATTAAATTTTAATTAACATATTTATTCCTTTGATTGTTTATTTAACTCTGGGGAATTGTGAAACATATTATTTTTTTTTTTTTTCATTTAACCAAATACAAAAATGCATCTTTTTCTCCACCACAATAATAGATGGATAGATAAAGAGTGGACAGACTATATACACTGCACACCGATAATACCTCCAGCTGTCGCACGCGACACTATCTCCCCTGGCCTTCGTGACATGCCCTACTCTTATTTCTCTCTCTATCTTTTTGTTAACCGTCTATTTCCTTTTACCCACTCGTTCACTAGTTCTTCCCACAAAACTGTCACACAGTAGAGTTGTTTCAGCCCACGAGGATAACCTGGTATATCTATAACAAACTCGTACTGTGATAACCTCGAATCACTTCCGTTACAATTCACCAGATTAAAAAATAATTATTTACAATCTTGTATATATAAATATTTAAATAACTTCTTTAACTCAACCGCAAGGACATTGAAAAATATCACTTGATAAATGTTTTTATTGAAGTAAACTAAACGAATAGAACGTAATGAAAACAAGTAGTCAAGTCACTCGGTATAGTCAGCCTGACATAATAAAAGTAAAAACAGCCATTAAGATCAGACACATTTTATATTTTTCATAAACTCCAAACTTCTTCAGTAAAATTTTTTTTTTCTTCATTTCTTTCAATTTATATCACTTCATTCCTTCACTCCCATCACTATTTTTGTCTGTTATTTCTACTAACATCTTTTGATATATGATTAATCGATCGATTCATCACCTGTCAATGAGTATGAACGCAAACGTTCAATCTCTATTCACATTTTTCGTTTAATTTTTATATTGTCATCATAATTATTATTCTGTTCATTTATATGACGTTGAAGATAGATTTCTGCAACGCACTATTGAATTTTGTATATGTGAAAATGGATGAAGAAGAAAATAATAATGCACATTCAGACACATATATAAACGAAGAAATACACATAGATAAAAAGCTGCAGCAACTTTAAAGGCAATCAGAACGTGCCAAGTGTACGTGACAGTCTCGTTGAGTCAGCTGAGAGCGGAGAATGAGAGAAGGAGAGAAATATGTGTGTGTTGGTGTGTGTATATATATGTGTGCATGCGTACAAAATTACCCGAAACAGCAACAACGTATAGCACGTGCGCGCGCGCAACTACCGCCACCGTTCTCAACACACTCTCGTCCAGTTGCAAACGTGTATAGAGGGTGACATTCCCCTAGAGCTATCCGACTAACACTGTGCCAGTCCTTGAAACCCGTAGGTCTACCCTGGCCTCCATTTTCAATGTATAGATGCATTTATGTATGGGTGTATGTATGTATGTATGTATGTATTTGGATTCGCGCACGCGCTTAAACAGATTATTTTTCCTACTGTCCAGTTGGTACACCTTGTATTAATATTAACTGCGATATACACCTACATTCGTATTTATATTGAGGATTTTATTTATTTTCGTTTGGGTGTTTGTTTATTCGTGCTAGCGGCACAAAATAAATTATATTCACAAAAATGAATTAATATATGACGTTGTTTATTATATGGCTGGAGGGTTTGAATGTATGATTTGAAAATGTTTGAAGAAATGTATTTGAAAATGTATTGATAATGTAATTGTTCGTGTATCAATATTTATTTCAGTTATTGTTTGGTGGAGAATGTTTGGATATTTTATTTCAATTATTAATGTGAAATATTTCATTGGAATGGATTCGGCATAATTTGGTTTAGATTGTTGTGTTCATGTTTGGAAAATTGGAAAAATGTATAATATGTTATTGTTTAATTGAATAATGTTTTTTTTTTTTTTTCTTTTGGGTTTCCGGGTAATTTGATTATAATGTTTGTGTTGTTTTATTTCATGTGTTCTTTTCGTTTTTTTTTTTTGTTATTTTGAAGTATTGTATTGTGGTTGTGATGTTAATCCAGATGCATTTTCATCTCATTATTGAACAAGATTTTTTGTATGGTTTCATTTAATATGATTTCACGGGGACGTGAAGTCTCAATTTAATTTCGTCATTATCACCATTCGATTATTCACCGTTTTTTCGTCAAAATTCATTGGTCAACGTTTGAAATTTTTCGAATAGGTTTGGATTTACATGAGATCGAAAATGCAAGAATGAATTTTGTGTACTAAAACTTTTTATCTATCGATACATTTATTTTTCACAGCATGTCAATATTCACTCTCTAAAATAAACTGAAATAAGAAACTATCAAAGAATTCGTATTCCATCACAACTAAATTTCATAACGAACTTGATTGTAAATTTGAAGAATTTATTCTCCAATAAAATACCCTCAATTCGACTATTTCTCCAAAGTAATCATGGTAAATGAAACATCAGATAACACAATCAATTGTTCATGAAAAAATATTCGAAAAATGTGTAAAATAAATTGATGTTCACCCATGGCAAATATTGAATTATCTTGCACATATTTTCAAAAAATTCTATCCTATACCAACAATATATCTTTGATTTGAATAAAAATATTTATTGTCAATTGATAAATAATATTTCCTACAATGATTGAATTTACGCTTCTCCCTCCAACAATATACCGATAGAAAGTGAAAGGGCGCCAACATACACTTTTCTTTTTTCTCTTTCCAAATATAATATATAAATATATATATATATATAATATACTCGGAGTAACATCATGAGAATGCAGAGCATGCGTATTGTGAATATCCAAAGCACCAATGCAATAATTATTGATCAATGAATTTTCACTGCTTGTATACTCCACTGAACAAAACTTACTCTATCTTCATATCGCGTGTTAACCAGTTTGCCTGAAATGAATCTCTTCATACATATACCTCTATATTTACGAGTATATATGTATGCGTGGGAGTGAAAATGTGTGGGTGTGTGTAGAAGCTTCCAGTTAACCATGTAAAATGAAACGGATTGTGAATTATGAAATTTTCGACCAAGACGACCCAAATGACAATTGAAAAAAAAAATAAAAATGTACCAAAATAATTACTCGTTGAATTGCTTTTTTTTTCCACGGTATATTTTCCATTTGTCATTTGCCAAGTGAAAATAGAAATAATATGTGAGCCAACGGTTTCGTTAATGGCACAGATTCTTTTTTTTTTTTTTTTCTTTACATTTTATAATTTGAAATGTTGAAAGAAAAGAAATAAATAAAAGTCGACACATCAAGTTGATACTTTTGTCTTTCATTTAAATATTCCTTGGAGTAAAAGTGAGATTGGAAATGTTGCGAATATCACAGCAACCTCAATGATACTAGAGTAAAAGAGAAGTGTAAAGCAGTGCCCCCCCCCCCCCCCCCCCCCCCCCCCCAAGTAGCGTCAGCCGCAATGCAGAGGACATTGATCCAAGAGCATTCAAACAGAATGAAGAATTTTTATTTCCTCCACTACGCAGGTATATATTTAAGTGTCTCCAAAACAGTTTTGGATCATTTCCAAATGTTGTGATATAGCACATTTAGGTAATAATTAATGAATTTATTTGACGTAAATAATCGAATTAATTTAATGTTTCATGTTGAAATCCAGTAATATCGATTTTAATTAAACTACGAGAATTCTACTGAATTAATTCATTAATTTATCGCTGAGTGGATGAACGTGTAATTACATCTACCGTGTTGATGTATATACGTGTTAGTGATCGATTTCATCCGTGATTCTGATGAGATTAGTTTGACGAAATGATTTTCATGATAATCGATAAAATTGTTGATGATAGATGACGAAGCAAAAGAAGCAAGTGATGCAACCTTGTTTGTTATTATAAATAAAATAATTCGATTCATACCGCACGAAGTAATTTAACTTTGGAAATGTTGCATGTCGTGTTTTTATTAATCGAGAATCTTTGAAGTAAAAAAATGATAGCTGAAAAAAAATTGAACAAAGAAAAAACGTAGTGATAATTATTAGGGAAAAAAAAAAAATGATTTGTACTCAAACGACAGACGTGTATGAATATGACAAAAGTTTCGCGGAAATACTTTACTCTCTCACTTCCATACTTCTTTTGTTGCTGTATGCCTGAAGATGAGCAGTGATTACATCGTATTGTCTGTCGCGTTTACTCCGAAGATAATCCCTCCGGCGCAACTGACGAATGAGTAATCCACCAGCATGATTAATATGAGTTTGTAGGGTTTCCAATACCACTGACAGCTCACCTTTGCCTTCAATAAAGATAAAAAAAATATCATTGTAGAATGCGAAAGTGAAACAATAGGTACGGAAAATAAAGAAACATTTTAATTCGATAATGATTGATGATCAATTTTCAACTCTAGAGAAATAAATATTCTGAATTATTGGAGTTGATTTATCAGCCGGTTCAAACATTTTTTTTTTTTATCACTAGGTGACGAGCAGTAACAAACAGTCACATACACATTGTGTTCTTACTTTTCAATTGAAGTCGAGTTCGCTGAAGATAGCGATGTCTTAATCGAGGTCGAAAAGAGGAAACTGTCGATTCACTTTCAGAACGTTCGCGATCACTTCTTGGATATCGATAGATATCTGACAGCAATTGATCGACCAATGACGATACCACAACTCCTTCATGAGATTCTCTGACTACTGGTAACGGATGAATCTAGATAATTTCACGCAGTTTTATACAATCAATCATTAATTTATTTTACCGGAATAGAATTAGTAAAACAACTTGAAATGGAAATTTAAAGTTTACCTTTTCCCTCTTCCCCAATCTACCATTGACGTGACGATTTTTATTGTAAGTTTGAATACCATTAGTACCATTGACAAAATTATTTTTAGAAGTTGTTAAAACTTTTTCTCGTTGTTTTTTTCCATTTGACGTCATTAATCTATTGAGTGCCATAAAATCGGGTGTTTCGAATGTTTGCTGTGTCAAATTACGATCACTCTGAACATGCACCGCAGGAATTTGCCAATTATTCAGAACATGTAGAGTTTCATGTGTTTGATGAGTGACATAAATATCACCAAATACTTTTTCATTTTCCACAAAATAACATTTCGTTTTGTAATTCATTTTATTATTAATTTTTATCTCAATCAGAAATCAATATTAATAATTGAGTGTCATTTAAATAAATGTATTCAAGTGTATCTGTTCCGGGTGTACAAAGTTGACTGATGACTTCCACTGTTACTTGAATGAACGAAAATAAAATTTTTTTTTTTCGCTTTTCTTTGCTTTATTTATTCACGACTTTTTCCATGAACGTCCAATATTATCGAGGCGCAAATAGAAATTCATCGTTGGATTATCGCTTCCTTGATGTTCTTCTTCATATATTCATTCATCAATGTCGACAACGAAGAATTATTATTTATTCATTTTTCGTAAGCGATTTCTGAATTAATTCGATGAGATGACACATTTGGCAAGCGACGTCTTATTAACGGAAGCAAATCTCTCGGGATAAAATTCTCTGGGTGAAAAATATCTTCAAGTAACCAGCTTATGTGTGGGTGGATATGACAAACGACAGCAAATTCATTGATCTAAGGGAAATGAAGAAATATTTATAGATTGATCAAAATGTATTGGGAAATTATTTATTACTTTTTTCTATTTACAGATCTTTAAAGACACACAAATAGAAATTAATTCCGTTTTTTTTTTATTTGTATGTTTTTAAGAGACTATGAAAGTACTGAAGATCTGCTGTTAGGATAATTGATGAAATTGAATTCGTTGCAACAGATAAGGACAATATTTCGGAAAAATTATAAATAAATTGATATCTTATTTATCATGAAGATGAACTTAATATCGTAATAGTTTATTCTGCTAATTTGTCGATTACTTGATGAATTTTCCAATTGACTTTTCGAATAATGCTCAAAGTACAGAACGCTGAAAGAAAACAAAGAATATGTGATCTCATATTCACAAAGACAAATATCAATCTCTCAATATATATTTATAATAATTATACTGATGAAATATAAAGGTTAACTATGTAAAATGTCAACAGACTAACTTGAAGAGAAAGAGGGAAATGATTTCTCACGAGAACACACTCGATCAGCGCAGAAATTGAAAATATTAAACATTCAAGTTTGTTTAAAAATAGTAGAAAATAAAATTTTTTTATCTTCACTTCTTTTTTTTTCAATCTACCTTATGAATTATCATCGACACACACACTCACACATGGAGTGATAAAATATACAGTGCGATAAAAACAAACAACTGCCTATATGTAGAGAACATTGTCGAAAGAAAAATAAATTTAATAAAGTGAACAAAAATATGTTTTATATATATTATTAAAGGATTTGTTATATGCAAATAACTATGTGATAGCTGATGAAATTTCCGCACCAGCTGCTATAAATGAAATGCTATAATGATATGACGGTGGATAACTGCCACCCACGTTAAGTCGTCATTACTAAGATATATTATATGCGTGTATACAGATATAGCACTTGTTCTGCCTTGACCTTTTCTCAATTGCTATCATTCAATTTTACGGTCATGTAGAAAAGCACCACCTTCATCGCGATTACCCCCGTGATCGTTGAACCGATTTAATTAGACATGAATAATAATTATTAAAACATTAACCTTGTACTGTTGGAATTAAAAATAACTGTTTACACACACACAGTCACAGACAGAAAAATTCACAATTGAATATTGAATTTAAATTGAATAAATATTGACACACAATTTCACGTATCAGAAATAAAAATAAATTCAATTGATTATTTCATATTTGCTTTTAATAAACAGACAGAATTTTTATTTGTTTATCTATTCGGTATTTTATTTTCTTATTTTTTTTTCTTCACGCGTCTACAATAGAAAAATTTTTGTATTTCACTCAGCACCGATATACACACACGACATTTCCGTACTGCGTTGATTGCAAGCGCACTATTTTTTTTTTATCACACAACAGTTAATTCCACAGTGCTATCCAGACCACAACTGGGAAGTGACAACGATAATAATACATTTTATTATTGTGCCTTGGAGTTATAGGCACGACGATGGAGTTCAGAGAGAGGGGTGTAGGACGGAATAAAGCAGGAGGTTCAGCTTAAAAGTTTAGACAACTGACAATTGCTATATGGACAACACATTACAAATGCTAATAAGTAATTATATATATGTGACATTTGCAGAGTCATTTCTATGATTGCACTACTAATTATTTTAATTATCTGCGCGAGACACGCAGTTAAAAAAAAAACAAAGCCATAAATAAAGTATTTTTTGATTAATGTGAAGGGAAATAAAATTCACGTGGAGCAATTTAAGCAATAAATTTTCAAATGACTTTTCCCCAGCATTGAATACCTGAATAAATAATTAGTAGATTGAAATAAAAAATGACAAAAAAGTAAAATTGTATAGCATACTATGTGAATAGTAATAGATCAAAAAAAATAAAAAAAAAAAAGAGAAAAGGAACGCATGCAGGTGTGCTTGTCACAGTTGCCACACGACAAATATAAAATAGCTCATTGACCTCTTCGCCATCGATGTATGGCGAAGACGAAGGAAGGGAAACCCGTATCTAATATTGTCCATTTGCATGGGTGGGACGATAATGAACAAAAAAAAAAAAAAGATAAAAATAAGCCGTATGCGCTCACCTTTTTACTCTGCTTACACTAACGAATGTCACTTATTGGTGTTCAAATATTCGCATACGTTCATTATCAATGAATTAACATCTATTTACATTCGTTCATTCTTTTTTTT
Organism: Zele albiditarsus; assembly: GCA_958496275.1. Classification (NCBI taxonomy): domain Eukaryota; kingdom Metazoa; phylum Arthropoda; class Insecta; order Hymenoptera; family Braconidae; genus Zele; species Zele albiditarsus. The sequence continues at coordinate 17,315,099 of OY292408.1, forward strand.
TTCTTGCACATGGCCTCATTTACATTTGACAACATAAACAATGAAAAAAGAAAAAGTAATATAGGGATAATTAGAAAATAAAATGAATCAACTGGTTTACTATATATGTAATAAAATTAAAACAGTTTAGCATTTCAATAACAATTATTATTGTATTACATTGAAATAATAACAAGTTGATATATAAGTATGATATAACAAAGTTGATTTGTGTTTTTGATTTTGTATATAAAATATAAACAATTTTTTTTTTTCCTGACATTTTTCAGAATAACAGAACGAAAAATCGTTATATTGGAGCGATTGATTTTTATTTTTTTTTGTCATCATGTTAGTTCTGTGTACTCAGTGAAGCCGTGATTGGGTGAGCCAAGAAGAAGAACGCCAACACTGCGATCTTTCGACGCAGTAATTATATCTGTTTTGTATATTTATAGTTAAAGGAATATTTTTCATTATCCTAATTTCACAAAGAAATGATGATGGAAAACAATTCTGTTCGATATTGAAAAGGATACATTCGTCATATGATGAAACGTCGAAGTCCTGAATGTCACCCTTGTGCCTATAAACTTCACCAAGATACTCATGATAATTAGGATATCTTCTGTAACGTCTCAAAATTCCTCCATCACAAACTGAATATAATGTGCTACCATTAGAAGTATAACGAAGCTTCCATATAGGACTATTTTTTTGTTCCTTAAGCAATTGTTGGATACCAGTATCTGGTACATAAGCAGATACTAGATCACCACCACTCATCATCAAACCTTCAAATAAAATACATAACTTTTATTGAAACAATTACTTTCTGATTCAATTAATGGAATGATATTTCTGCTTATTTTCTTCTTCATCTTCTATCTTCAATACTTACTGTAAAATCCATCGTCTGCATTTTTACTGAATGGTTCTGGTGTAACACATACTGTATTAATAGTATGACCAGTTTCAAATGTATGTAATACACGTCCATCAGGTGATGATACTTTACAAGTACCATCAGCGCCACCAGTTAATATGGAATTTTGCCACGGCCATGATGAAGGTAGAAAACAAATATCTCTTATAACAGAACCATGCAACTGCAATGTTAAAAATATTATTAGTATAATTATATCGCATTATTTAATTTTGTTGCCGACAATAATTGAAATTACAAACTTGAAAATTTTACTCACATCATAAACAAAATCTAAAGGCAATGGCATACGCAAATCAACCAATGTAAGACCTTTGCCATTCACAGCAACTGAAATGGCCAAATTTGGTCGTGTTGGATCTGTTGCAAGTCCAGTACGATCTTTTCCACCAAATGCACAGTTATCATATGCCAAAAGTTGTTCACCTTTTTCAACATCAATCACAACCAATCTTCGAGCATTTGTGACAGCAATGACCTGAAAATTAAAGATAAAAAAATCGAAGGCAATTATTTTTTTGGTGTTTAATATGATTGAAGTGAATATAAATTATCAACATCGATCTACATTCATTCATTAATAAATGTTGTATGGTGTGAACGTTTTGTATTATACCCTAGATCCATCGGATGTAAAACGAACCGCATTCACATTTTTTGCTTGAGTGATGTAATGTGGCATTATTTGATAATACATAACTGATTCCATTCGTAATGCTGAGTAAAAAATAATTTTTCCATCGTATCCACCGGAGCAGAATAAATATCTGTCCTGTAAGTAAAGTGAAAAAGAAAAGTTCATTATTGCAATTCTAAATATGTATGGAATGAGAATATATAAAAATTTCCACGAGTTCGAATTTAAATGCTAATTTATAGTTTCAAATGCATCATAATATTCTTGCAATTCAATTCCGACTCTTGTTTTAAAAAAAAAATTAAAATATTTTCATAATTATTTTTCCTGAAATTCATCACAATGACGTTTCTATTTTTAATTATCGTTTATAATTAATGCAAGAGACTGTTCTATGCCTCTATGCAATTTCTTCAATTTACGTAACTCCCCTCCTTGGACAAAATCAGAATTTAATAAATCTAGTCATTTATGTCTTAAAATAATTTCATATTTATTTCTGTTCAATTTCTTCGAAATCTCATCTCTATTTTTGTTTTTCATTCAAAATGAGTCTTTTATGCCGATAAGGATCGATAAAATCCGCCAACGTCATCTTTATTGAATGACAAAAAATTGAGTAAATAGATAAATAAATAAATATATTTATTTTTTTCCTTTTTTTTTCAATGTATTTACTTACTCGTGGACTGAATGCGACGCTTCTTACACTTCCCTGATGATATTTTAGAAACTTAGGTGTTCCCTCTTGTTGCATCGTTGATTATAATTGTCCCGCAATTCCAATAGATTTATTGTGCGTGGTAAAATAGATATTAAATAACAAAATACAATGCCGCCAAAAAATGTTTAACTATATTCATCTAGATATCGATAAAGTATTCGTTGCGTAAACCACCTACGGCGAATCTCTTTAATTAAAATCATATTGGACCACATGAACTATTCTTCTAGCGCATTAATTGTCGCGCACTTGATTTTAAAAACCATCGAGATAGAACAATCTATGTCAAACGTTTGTATAGAGAAATTAACACCACACATTTTATGTTGGAATCAGCTGACCTTCATACATAATGTTTATTTTGGAATATATCAATACTGTTATCTGTTATTAAACTTGTGTACCATTTTTCCAGCTATATGTTATCAACGAATGCTAAATATTTACTTTTTTATTGATTTGAGGTAATTATTTTCCATCAATGAGTATCTTATCATCAACAGATGTCATCGTTATTTCATTCTATTACAAGCAGTGTTGAAAAGTGGTAGAAAGTTTTATTCAAAGTTACTTACATCTTCATTAAAGTAAATGAATTAATATGGAATGAAACAGGTTATATTAAGTTTTACGTTTGCAACATGAAAGAAATTATTGAACAATAGAAGATAGTAAAAAAGTCAAATGTTCGAATTGCTAACATTTTTAATTATTCATTTCGAATTAATCTGCCATATTTATTTATCATGTAGTTATTATTTTAGAATGAGCTCATTAGCAATGAAGATTTAAATTGTCCACGGTATCATTGCACCGGATGCATCGTTCACACAAATTTCTTCCACTCAAAAACCTGCACGAGTGTTTTCCTTTCACTTATCTCACATAGGTAAATACCACTTACCATTGAAGGTAAGTAGAAATCGCTACAATTTGAAGGCAAAAGTTTTCAAAAATTAGTTTAATACAATTTTGAAACTGTTCGAACAAAAAATTTTTATAAATTGTTGCAACAGGCTAATTTTTTTCTTTATGAAATTACTAAGTATACACTACACGATTGAATAAGCCGATAGACAATCATTGAATTTTTTTTTTTCCATTCCACAGTAATTAAATCATAAAATTAATTTTATCTCCGATGTTTCTCTCTTTATGAGAACGTGGCATAATTTTTTCATCGCAATTTTATTATTTTCTGTTCTTAAAATGACAAAATAACAATTATCTGCAACATTCATTGTTTTTCAGTACACTCATTGCCATGACAACTCAACAAATGAATGATAGCACATGAAATGCTAGCGTCGAGTGTCATATCAGAATCATCATCAATTATTCTCCATAATAAATAATCGAACAAACTGATAATAATAAAATAAATAGGAAATTTGAGTGATGGCTGAAACTCCGTGTCCTTACAGTGAAACTAAAACGCATGAAACCAACGAGGAAGTTCATCAGCCTCTAGGACCACGAACTGATGAAATTTATTTCACCCTCAACCTGCCACAGCGATTTATGTATCCCAGTAAGTTTGTATTCATCACAAAATATATAAATAAAAAAATAAACAAATATTTTTGTATCACATCTCTATACATACCATATTTCGATTGTTCGTAAAATGTTTCATTGTTCCATACACTGACACATTTATATATGTCAATAAAGCGTGACGAACAATGCACCCACTTGTTCTTATCCGAATCAACTATTTTTATATCTAACAATAGAATTAAATGCAAATACATTATATTGATATATCATATCACAATTTAATATATTGCAATTGTGCTAAAAATCATTTTGTGATATAAAATAACACAGTAACAGTCAATATCACCTAACAATTAACACAATTATATTATTTTATCATTTTAAAGTAGTACTAAATTAAAAAGTTCTCTGCTTTCTTGATAATTATAATCAACTGTAATTTTTCTTTTTTTTTTCTGTCAATCAAATTATAAGACAACTATACTGCACCAGTTATATATCAAATGCATACATTATTAATAAATTTATTCATCAGTCTACACCAGTGTAAGTATATTGCACTTGTTTATATCTGACAACTGACATGAAATGATGTTCCAAGTTGCTCGTAAGAGATACTGAGTTGTTGATCACTCGAAAGACTCTCTGCATTACTGTACTATCCACCACGTATTTTGCAGTGTTTTCTAGAAGCCATTTTATCCATAAAGACAACGTGTGAAAATTATGCATTCTATTGTGACAAGTTTTTCTTTAATATTCTTTATTATTTTTAGTGGAATTACATTACAAACAGTTTTAACAGATGAAACGATTGATTGTCGTGTATACAATCATCTTTATGTGTGTATTGATGGTGGTGCTATTCGAAATATTGTTTTTGAAGATGTAAATGCAGTGCAAACAATTGATGATATTGAATTACATTTGGAGAATTTGGATATTGGAAAAATAATGGAAAGATCATTTAATGATGTTAAAAATTCAACAGCACTTTATCTTTCGGATAATAAATTGACAATAATTACTCGATATTCATTTTATTCACTTGATCAATTGACATATCTTGATTTGAAAAATAATATGATAAGTGATATTGAGGACGGTGCTTTCACGAGATTAAATAATTTGGAAACACTTTTACTCGATGGTAATTACATTTCTAAACTTGGTCCAACAACATGGAAAGGTCTTAATAGTCTTCATGAATTGTATGTGACCAATAACACAATTGTTTTGAAGAAAAATATGTTCAAAGGACTTCGACAATTGGAAACACTTGCATTGGACTCTAATGAAATCTCCGATATTCCTCTGGGTACATTCAATGGTGTACCAAATATTGATTTACTCTACATGTCAAGGAATATTATCACAATATTAAATTCTGATATTTTTCGAGGATTAACAAAATTGAATGAATTAGATTTATCGAGAAATCATATAACTACTCTACCCAATGGACTCTTTCGTAATATGAAATATTTGGATTCACTATGGCTGAATGAAAATAATATCAATGGGCTTCAAGCAAATGCATTTGATGGATTGGAAAATTTATTGTTTTTATTTCTCAGTGCTAATCAACTTGAATTAATTGATATGTCTGTATTTATTGATATGAAAAATGTTTCGGTGGAGCCTGGTTTTATTATTGATGGCATTTTAGCCAGTAATATCACCGCTATTCGGGGAACATTCCGTTGTGAGATTGTTGGAAGTCAAGAGCCATACAATTGCGAAGAAATATGAAGAATTTTTTTCTCTTATTTTCCACATTGTATTTTGTTTTGTTTAACATTTCAAATAAATTCAACTGAAACAAATCAAAGCATTATGATGTTCAATCTTACCATACTATTTATTATCGGTATCATTATTGTTAGTATTATTATTACTGTTATTATTATTCCGTTGACTTATTTCGACGGCTTTGTGTTTGTGCAGGAGTGTTCAAAGGTTACCGACAAGAGGAATCTTCAAAGCCGCATCCGTTATATCGTAGCACGTCTATGGATTATGGATGGTACAGTCCAACGATTCACACCGTACCAACATCTTACTATCCACGTACCGGAAATTTTACCACTGCTCTGAGTCGTGCCGGCATGTACCGCAATTGTTCTCTCAATACTGAGCTCGATAAATCACATATTTAAATCAGAACTGAATTTCAATTGGCAAAAAAAATAGATACCATATATCAAAATTCTGCTAGGTACATATGTTTGGATAGTTTGGAAATTTATTCTTCACATACTTTGAATTCTAGAAACTATCGCTCATTTCAGTTTGCTATTGTCATTAATAACATTATTGTAATTGCTAATAATGCTTTCAATCCTTCTTTTTTTTTCATTGACAAAATACAGTAATAAATTCACCAATCAAAAACAATATTATGTCACCCATAGGTCTCTATTACAACTAGTGGGGAATTATTAATTTTTTACAATAATAATTGTCATGCAGAAAATAAATTTCTGTGCACCATTACATGACTGTAAAATTTTTGTATTTCCACAATTGATGTGATGCTGTGAAGTGAATTTGTTTTATAATGTCACAATTACTGTTTGCAACAATTGATCATATTAATTATTTTCACATTGAAGTTATTTGAAGATAAATAACATTGTTTGCTATTGATAAAATCAGGAGTATTTATGTAAGAGCAGTGAAAATTGCATAAGGAAAAAATAGAGAATGAATTGAATGAAATAATGAAGTAAATGTAGACTCTTGGGTTCTGAATAATCTCAGCCAACAACTGTAGGAATTCCCACTAATTTCGGTACATCCTGTATGTGAATATGGAGGTCAAACATCCTGTGAATAAAATAAATTATGTGAAACAAGTTATAGTGTTGTTGCGACCCCATATTTTTTTTAATGTTCTGTGTTACACATTACCTTATATAATACGTATAATAATATTACACATAATTTAACAGATCATCTAAATATGACATCTGCATATATAATAACGTGTCATTATTCTAAGCACAGTTGACGTACGAATCTTATAACCCATTGCCTCCATTATCGCATTGGGTTTTATATAATCAAACAAAAATTTGCAGATATATTTGTTTATCGCATTTCAGACGCCCAGGGGATTGATTCTTTTTTTTATTCTTTCTCTCATATGCATTAATATATGATATTTATATATATATGTGAACGGATGTATACATATTTATGTTTAGGAATTACTATGGACACTATAGTTCGAATAATCAATTGTGGTTATAACGCACTTATATATTAATTATTATTTTTATCATGTTCATAGTAATACGATACATTTCAATCGTTAATATATATAGCAATAGTATTCATAATATATATTATAACAACAGCCGGAAATATTGTGTTTGAATAAATGAGAGATAAAAGACATATTTGATTAAATTCATATCTCAATTATTACTATTATATTTTATGGTGAATTTTCTGTATTATTTCTCTGATTAACAATATTTCATTATGTCTCTTCTCCATTCCCTTTTCTTAATGCTGTTTCAAGTTATAGCAATAGCATGATGATATTCGATGAATGTGTTTCATTATTTCGTCGTGATAATTTGAATGTTTTCTTTTTTTTTTCTTCGCTTCCATATTAATCATTTTTTTTTCTTCTCTTTTTGGATGGGGGATGAGAGTAGCGATGAGATGATAAAATTGAATTGAAAAATTACGCTTGTGTCTCAATTGTGGAGAGAGAACCGGAGCGCACTTAATTCAAGATATTTAAGTGCTTCAACGTAAAAATATCGACTCGTGCTCTCTGAACTACATTTTAGAGAGACGAAGATAAATTTTTCAACAATAAAAATTTTATCACATCTCATCGGCAGTTTTGAACTAAAATACGCAATCGGAATTGTTCACATGAATAAATGGAAAAAATGTTTGAATACATAATTGCAACTGGTAACGCGCTTTAATTTGGCCATGCAATTCATCTGTCTACAATAATATACCGATTATATTTTTTATGGTTGAGATAAATGCATGAATTGAGATACTTCTCATTCGCCAAGTCTCCAGAGATTTTGTATACGTTTCATTCTTTTCCTTTTATTATTACTGATATCATTTTTTTTTATTCACAAGATCTTTTTCTTCATAACCGAGAATGCGGATTTATAATTTCTCACATCCCCAAGGCCATTCATAAATTAATTACATGCATATTTAGAATAATAATAAATGCGCTATATTATAGTAATTAAGGACTTCACTAGACATATAATGTATATGTTTATAATATTGTACTACACCTTTGTTTTCTCTTATGATATTTTTGTTATATACTGTAGTGTTATATAATTAAGACTTAATAACTAATTTTAGAGTTTTTCCAAACCCCGATAATTCTTAATTATAACGATGACAGATAGAACTCGCATTTTAAGTATGATTTAATCTTTCGCCCACCTTGATTAATTATTTTTTATTATTGTTAATGTTAAGTTTTGTTTTTTTTTTTCTTTTTAAGTGTATATTTGTTTTGTTTGTATATTCTTATACGATAAATTTTTGTTTTTTTAATAGAAGATCGGTGCTTCCATAAATGTGATATTATGTTTATTATAAATTCATCTTCGTTTTTTTGTTTTTTTTTTCTCTTTTTTTTCCCTTTCGCTTTTTTTTTAGCTGCATTATACGCATCGCGAATAAATTATATTAGCGTTATTTCCAAATACTTTATAATTCCATTTTCTTCTTTTATTTATTCTGCTTTCATGTGTGCAAATACTTAGTCATTACACGATGATATATCGAGAGGTTATTCATTTCATATTGTATCTCATTTCAATTAATATTTGTATTATTTTCTTTTTTTTTTTATTTCATTTATAAAACTTCTGCAGTATTTCTTTGAACCTCATTCACAAATACAACGTTCTGTAATATGAATTCGTTGTTAATTTGAACTCATCTGATGAACACAAAATACAGCCAACACAAAAGACTAGTCAATAATTATTCAACATTCCCGTCTATTTAATTTGTTATCGTATATACCCGTCGCGTTGGCAACGACAACAATTTTCTATATGTATATTTTTCGTTCAATCATCCCTCACCTTTTTTTGTTCCTATTGCATACCAGTTATGACACAACTGATCCAATAATTGTATAAATCACTCAATAATGATACTCCATTTTATTTATCAATTTTTTATTGATAAGAACTAAACTGAATTTACTTTTTTGTTTTTTATAATTACGAGTGATAAATGAACGAGATAGAGTTATTGAATGATAGAGTTATATATATATATACATATATATAGCATTATTTGGATCATAGTTTGCTTAGATATTTTGCAATCAATTAAACTGGATTTTGATAGTTAATCTGTGGATTATTTTGTTCCTCTTTCATTTCTATTAAATTCAAACAACCATATGTAGCTAATAGATCATTAACACTGATACATAATATGCTGCTGTGTCCCAATATTATAATATATACATATGTATATTATATATGTATATATGTAAATATATATATATATATATATGTATTTGTTTATGTGGCTAGCACGCTTTTGAAATCAAGAAGGTAACGTAATGGATAATAGACACGTGTTTGAACGTGTCTATATTCGCCTACTGTTACTATTAAATCGTTTATGTTTAATTAAATTTTTTTTTTGTTTAATTTCTTTTTTTTTTTTCATTATTATTCGTTCCTTCACGTATTAGAATCTATTTAGATAATTAGTGTTAAGACTGTTTAGAGAGAAATGTATAGTGAGATTTATGATTCGATGGTATGAACACGCCCATCTCATTGCGGTGTAAATATCCTCGTGTAATTTATTGTGAGAATTACTATTCGAAGATTTTTAGTTTTCAATTTGCTGCGATGTGATTGCATCAAGATATTTTAAATATTTTATTTGGTATTTATTTTATTTAGTTATTTATTTTCTTCGTTTGAAACGCTGGTTTCAGCTAATGAAACGAGAGATGACGATGATATTTATTTGAAATATTTTTGAACATTCAAATTCTAAATCTAATTAGCCAGTCTGTGAATTGTTTTTAGTTTTTCCTTTCTTTTTGGGCTGAAGTGCAAGCAATGACTAAATCTAAAAATTGATATAGGATGTGTGGAAATTGAATGAGGAAGATCGTGAATGTATGAGTTGTGCTAGCGAAGGGAATACGCGAATAACAAATTTCGCGTCGCGACGATTCCCCATCTCATAAAATTTCAATTTTAACCTTTTTTTTTTTTCGGCTGTTCTTTCTTTTCTCTTCTTCGTTTTGCCTACTTGAATGCCTACGTATACATCGTTCATGAGGAATAAGGAGAACAAACTATTGGAAATGTGCTAGGAGAATTATTCCTCCTCTTACTTTTTTCTCGTGTTTCAACGAACAACTTCATGAAAATTATATATATATATAAAAGAATTGTGTTCACATATTGGAGTCGCGACGTGTATAAAAATTCACTTATAACTGCCGACAATTTCACGATGATATATTGCTAGGTGTTTTTTTTTCTTCCTACTTTTGATGATGTAAAAATGGAAAAAAAAATTGAAAATTGGGAAAAATTTATGTACTGTTAATGGTTTCATGATTAATTACACACGTACACACGCACACACACGCATACACTCGCTCTCACACAAACAAACACACACACACACACATTAATATTAAGAGCAAACTTAACGCAATTAATATGGGTCACACGCTTTTAACAAGTTTGATTGCTCATCATAATGGCCTGCTATATTTATATTCGTTCCGTGGTTCTATTATCGGTAGCAGCAATCTTGCGTGTAGTAGGTGGTATATGCCAATCACGTTTTGCTATCTAAACAGTGATAAAGTTTTCCATTTTACCACTTTTTACCATGATTTTTATTTTTAGTAATGATGGAATAAACGTGATATCACACTACAAACAAAATTCATCCACCGCATAAAATCAACTCAAACAACGTGGCGCATTATTATTTTTTTTCCCTCGTTCGTATTTTATTTCCCATACAGGTTCAACTGTTATGTCAGCAGTCTGATGAAACTTTGGCGCATCCAATTATGGAAATAGAAGGAGAAACGAAAATTTCATCAGGCAGTTCACAATAAATTCAACAATGATTTGCTGCGAATTCTATTTATGTTTACTATGCGGTTTGTATTTTTTTTTCTTTTTTTTTTTCTTTCTTTTTTATTTCAGTTTGCAATGATATTCATTTACTCGAGCTCTATCAAAGTTCTCAGACTCAACAGCATCACAATCGCGTGTGTGCTATTTTTCTACAGTACCTAGTGCCTCAAAGCACCCCTGAGATTATTATTTATTCACTTATTTTTTTTTTCTTTCTCCACTCTTCATCATTTATTATTAACCGAGGCTGCGCAGATTTCTAAGTCCAATTTTCTTAACCAAATTTTGAATTATTCCATTTCAATACTTTTTATTATGATTACACACTCACGTTTCAATATTTGCAAGTTATCGACTAATAATACCGTTTATACTCATGGCTTATAGTTCGATTTCAAAATCGATAATTTTGCCATGCGCTTATTTCTTCACATTTCTTTTCCCTCCTCAAGCTTATTTTGTTCCTTCCTCTCCAAATATGTTATTGAACTTCACCCATGTGATTTGAAATAAATACTTAACAACAAATCTACTTCATGGCAGCGCAAATCATTGACTGCGTAAATAATAATTGTTCAAAAAATGACAGCACAAAAAAAAATTTACAAATGTGAATATAACAATATTTTTGAACATATTTTAGCATGGAATAAGGCAAAAAAAATATTCTTGAATCACAATTGATTTTATCCTCGAGCATTATATATTCCAATCATAAATGAAATATCCTTGAAAGTTTAATAGAGTATCAGAACATTCGCTTGTCATGTAGGAATAATGTCTTCGTTTCTTTGGTAATCTAGAATACTTTTTTTTCAGTGCAATATGATCGATAAGGGATAAATAAATAATAAAGATTATCTGTAAAAATTTCAAACATGTGAATAAATATCTCACACAAACTACGGACGTAACGAAGTATGAATAAATGTAACTGGGGGATTTCAGGTTTATCTATATGCTGTATGAAAAACATGCATCACTATTTCACTGCTATTTTCAAATCGATGTCCATTTCAAATCCTGCAGTGTAAGCAACGAAAATAGTGCGTTAAGGGGACATTCGTGTGTCAATATGTCGTTGTAAGAAATCGAGAAAAAATTGGACCACAAAAAAAAATGACTCTGAATTAATACACATCCGTACTTTCAAAAGATCAGTATAATTATTAGGAATGCAGAATGAACAAATTAATATCATCAAAATAATCAACTTTGTTGTTATACAGAAATCCCATCGTTAAATTCACGAAAGTCTCTAACTTTTCATGTTCAGTGCCATTCCAACTTCGTTAATTAATGAAATAAATACTTGCTCTGACACGAAAAAAAGTATTGCCAACACAGTTGCATTTGAACGGATGTAGAACTCTAATCCAACAGAGTTTCATTTGATCCGTTAGATCTCACACAAAGGATACAGTAGAATAACGGTGTCAATGGTCTTATTAACGCCGGAATTCCCGATTATTTTTCAGACCTGTGCAATTATTTCTCATGACTTTAAAAAACTGGAAAAATTCATGATTACAGTCAAACATTTAAACTTGGTTATAGCATCATTCACTGTGTGAGAGCAAAATTTTTTATATTTTTAAATTGGAAATCATTTCTCCAAACGTCCGGAATAATTGGACACTCGGGCGCTAACGAGTTAAAAGCTCTTGAGAATACACAATTTTTTCGTGAGCCATTTTTTTTCATTGTCCATTTTCTCCTCGCCCGGTAATATATCTCGTTGTATATGTGTTTATACACGTATGCACAAACGAAATGTATTCACATTTTTAAATGGCGCTCCATTGCTCTGAATTATGCGCGCTCACAACTCGGTCTTTGTTATCACGATAATTGTCGCTGCGAGATTTTTCCACTGTGCACTCACAGCTTCCACATTACGCAAAGTAGAGAGCGAGTATACATTTCGTGATTATTTGTGCTACTATATTATATTTTCACTTCGAACAATTCAATATTAATCATTAAAATTACTCCACTATGCAAAAATGATTTATCAATTTACTGCTTGTTACATTTCTGATCTGCAATAATTAATGCCATTAAAAAAATTATTGACGCTTTGAGTTATCGTCTCAACGAAGTTAAAAATGATATAAAAAATAATACTGCTTTTACCACGATGTCACCATAAGTACCGATAATCCGTGAATGTATAAATAAGTATATATACTTTGGAATGAGTGCGAGCATATAGTTTTTTTTTTCTTCAAGGTATAACATGTTCAACTTGATTCAAGGCGCCGGCTGTGAATTCATTCGGTTTGTCAGAGTGGGATTACTGCATTAATTTTTTTCCCCCCATCATTCTTTGGTTTTTAATACTACTCTTTTTCCTTCCAACTTTTTTGAATCAATTTCTCATATGAATGTATATCAATAAGCTTTCACAGACTTGAAATATATCACGCACTTAGTCACCACGTTTTTATAATCAATATGAATTTAACTTCGATACGTCAGCCTCGTTATAAAATAATGCGGTATTAATTGTAAAAATTGAACATTGCATTTACATTTCGCCGAATATTCCAGCAAATGTTTTTCTTAAATTTTTCATTGTATCTTCAGTGTCCTCACCCGTTGGCGCTTGTGTTTGGCTGCCTTGTCGATGAAATGGCACACGAGATGGTGGCAAGGGTGGTGGCTCGTCCGCACGACGAACAGTTGATGGTGTATTGCTCACTGTGCTTGATTGAGAAGCTGTAAAAAAACAATAGATAATAAGAAACATAACTAATTAGTCTCCTATTGAATCAATTTAATGAATGTACATTTTATTCATCACACAATTAATTCTCATACCTTCTTGTTATTTTAAAACACATGCTTATTTGATCCAATCATCAGAAATAAACACAACCAATCTAACGACCGTGATATAATACTGACCAAAAAATCCAAATAATATCCAATAATTCAATAAAATTCCAAAAGTAATTGTATTTAATATCTCACGGCGTAAAGTCCCCACAGATTTTCAAGAAAGAAAAATCAATTGCTTCCAACATACGAATTAACCCAGGATGAAATAATAATGTTCATAAAATAATTCCTACCCGTCAGATCCATATATTGAAATTTATATCGAATGACCTGTAAAATCCAGCTACTCAGTACAGTGATTCTATGTATACAAGTATACGTATGTATATATGATTGCTAACGGCAATAGTGCGAGAGACAAGTAGTATGGTATATATATTTCAAATCTTCTGGGTGCATTCACCACCCAGAAGTAGAGGAAAGCTATGCAATTACCAAGAGGTAATAGCACAGACACGCCCACGTTCGACAGACGCGGCTCCAGGGCTGATATGCAACCCCTCTCTCTATCTATCTATTTATCTCTCAGTCTCTTTGGTTTACTTCTATATCCTCACCCTCTCCTCCACCAACAGCTGATAGTTCAAAAAGCTATTATGTAGCTATCGGCGACCTCGTTCACATCAATTTCATCAGAAATGATCAACCGGCTCTACTCAAAAGTATTCATTCTATCTGACTAACTCATCAACAAACCTTCTATTACAAATAATTCAACATTCAAGTTTTATTTAACGAATAAATAATATGAATATATTCATTTGAGTCTTTTATAGTAAATGTATTTATGAGAATACATTATATATATTTATGTTGATAGGAATATAGATGTAATGAAGCTGTTAGGATTGAACGAAATATTTAAATACAACATACAGTGTTTGCAGATGTCAAAGGTTAGTGTTCATAAAATAATTCAACAACTTTCGTGCATGCTATTTAGAAGATTCAAAAATATACTACCTTGAGAATCACGTCGTTGCAATGGCTGATGATGAGTGTCAGCTGTTGTAACGTCACCGACTAGCGCGGTGGTCGAACTGGTTGATACCATACTACCCATGCTACCCATGCTTGTCATTGAGCTTAGAGAACCATGAGAGCCGAGTACTGGCGCCGGACCAGGTGGGGGTCCACGCTCTTCAACAGGACTTGCTGTCTGACTTGTACCAGACATTGAGCCTCTTGATGCGGTCTTCGTTAACACGCTGTGGGGTCGGCAACATACCTGATGAAATGCAAATGTGGTTTGTATATTATTTCTTTAATCGTAGCGATATGAATTTCGTTGGTTATCAATGTCATTTCAATTTGATATTAAATATTATGATAGAATATATGTTGGTTCGCTGAGAAGAGTTAATCAGAAATGACATAATATTATTTATGTGACTCTTGATGACAAAACCATTAAAAATCTTGAGTATTGCTAACAAATTTAAACTTGCGATGATAAGCATATATAATATGACAATGTTAATGTATAATTTGTAGAATTTCTTAATTGTACCATGAAATGCTTCTGCAGAGTAAATTATTAATCGTGTCACCAATGTGCTTGGCAATAATTGTGGTGTACTTATTCTATTTGCATTGTTAAGCATAATTATGACATAATAAACAATTTTGTTCATGACACGTACAATTATGTAATTTCAACCAATATTTTTTTTTATCATGCCACAATTATCCTCAACAATATATTATATTGTCTAAATAATTACCTGCATTTTCGTCGCAACTAAATCAGCAATTTGGCGTCGATCTTCTTCTTGTGAATCGCCCATTAACGACAATGCACTATCATTAACCTCGATTATATACTCTCGACCATCTTTACCAACAAGAAGTTCAATTGCACAGATGTCCAGACCACCAAATAATTGCGCCACATGGTCCACCCATGATCGATGTCGTTCGGTAACTGCTAATTGCTCTAACATTGCTGAACCCGTGTTAGATTTCCAGTTGCCACTAATACTCTTCCGCCTAATGGAGTGGAAGAAGAAAAAAATGTAGTATTAGCCTCGAAAGGATAATCAATATATACAGTGAGTTGTCTGTGGTTCGCTCTTGGGAAAGAGATGAAAAAAAAATGTGGGTAGAGTCTATGAATCCATAAACTATGAAAATAGTTTATGGATTGATTGGAAAATAAATTTTCAATTAATTTCCTCCAACAAGACTATTGTCGCGAAATAATATCAAATGTTTTGTGATAATCACAAATACACATAGTTCAATTAAAATTGTTGATTCAATTTCATGTATACAAGAAAAAAAATAATTGATTCGACAAGAGCGTATTGGATTGACTAATTATTTCCCCCGTATACTATGTCGCTATCCAATACCATTCAAATCGATATATATTCAATTAATTGTGGAAATATTTTTCAAAAAGAAGAATTGATGTATTTTAGTTGTTCGTACCAGTAAAAGAGCAATATCATTTTTTATTTAATTATTAACGAAATAATGTCCCCTATTTTGTTTTCAAATGATATATTTTCTTAATTTTTTCGTCAGTTTTCTTCGAACATATGCAAATATTAATTTTCGTCCGAATTGAGATTTGACATTTACTTGCGAACTCGAATATAAATAAAAAATTAAATATATGCATGAATACAGTGGCGAAAATTTTAATAAATTACCATCAATTCACAAAATTACTCACATAAATGCTTTATAATTGTTGCCAATTTTCTGCACGTGAACGTCATATTTAGTGTCGACGTATGGCTCTGATGTACAATAGCATGTTGTTAACGCCGCCAAAGATGAGAGATCCAGGAATTCCTGGTTATTTTCAGCTCGAGCCTTTCCAATGCCACTGTGAGCATGACCGAGTTTTACCACTGCCGGATAACGTGATGCTGTTACCTAGAAATAAAACGATACATTGATTAATTAAAATAACCAATGAATTTTCATTAAAATTACTGCATAAGAAATTAATTGATTAATATCTGATGAAACAATACATCAATTCAATCAATTTTATTCAGTAGAATTAAACTCCCCAAAAAATCTAACTCATTCCCTCTATTATTTTTTTATAAAATCCCATGTCACAGAAAATTGTGCTGACAATAATTGACATACGATGGCAATCATGTAGCAAATTTTGCCACTGAGAATACCATTAGTTGACACATATATCATGTCATGTAATGATGTCGTAAATTGTCAGAAAGTGGTAACGATTTGCTCCAGTGTCGTGTGGAGCAGGATGGTGGCTTGCCACACGTTAAGTGTTCAATAGTATTAATACGTGTGTTGCCATTACCGAGAAACCAATATGCACGACATGGCGTTATTACGATGATGATTGAGATAGTTATATAGGTGTATATATGTATATATTTTAACGAAAGACATACGGGTGGTAAACTGATGGTTGAAAAGGCTCATTAGCCATCGGATGTCACTCCGTCTCGAGGATTTTGTATATAACGAGCAAAAAATATCGATCAATAGTATATACAGATATATATATATATGTGAATGAATATATGTATGGACGTACAGTATAGCAGTTTGTGACGTGTCCTCTGTATCCGTACGGATATTCATTGTGTTACTGGAGAATCGTGTGAATTTTTGTAACGTGTGTGCTTTTGGAATTGACCAATTCATATTCCTAATAATGATAATAATAATATTTTATATGGCAATGGTATTATTATGGTAATAAATTGCGAGCATTTGAAATTTTATTTGGATATGGTGGCTTTTTTTTATTTTATTCCATTTATTTTTATATATATAGGTTTGTAGTGTTCAGTGCTTTATGAGAAAGGTGAAATTGTTCTGTTGGTCATTATTGGAAATTGATTGCTTCACAAATATATAAGATTTTTGATAATATTCTTTTGTTCATTTTATAAATAACCAAAATTCACTGAATTAAAAGAGAATATTTCTAATTTTACAACTCTTCTGACAACGTTCCTGCCTTTCCAATTTTTTCTTAAGTAAAATATTAATTTATAGAACATCACATGGTAAAATAAAATTTTTTTTTTCAGTCATTCAATAAGTGCTCGAAGTACTTTAATTATTTTAGCGATTCTGTTCCAGTTTCTCATCTTCATAGTATCAATCATTAATCATTGTTCTCATATATTCAAAGAGAATTATATGTGTTTATATATAGATAGATAGACATAAAAATTGTAAACATTGATTTAGTACTGCTATCGCGCCCCCACACAGTTCACTTATTCCAACCAACATTTCCTGCAACGTTTCGAAAATTAATTAACACCAACAAAGTTCAACGATCAATGAGAATATATATTATATATAATATACATGTATATATGCAATTCAAATGCAAAACTCTGCATTGTTTGTTTTCTCTTCGTCTGAGATTCGCTGTTCTGCTGTTGCAGCACTATATAATTTCCAATTGTCATAAAACAAAATTTACAATACCTAAAAAACATTGTTTGATGTGACGGTATTTTTTTCTTTACACTTGAAAAAAAAACAAAGTCCAAAGAAAAAGTATTACAGAATAAATTTCCATAAATTGCCGGGTCACGTCTGACGCACATGAAAAATGGAGGTGAAAAAAAAGAGTGGAGAAATAATAATAATCAAATGTACGTGCATTATTTAACTCTTGTCTCTTATTCAAGTTGAAGAGATGAAATTTTCAGTACAAACGAAAGAATTTAACGACCAACATTCTTCTTTTTTTTTATTCTCCATTTTTTTCTTTTACTCTCAATAAAACCAATGAATGAATTATTCCTTTGCAGTCAAATCATATCCTGAAGAAAATGTGAAATGCGTAGGTGCACATACAACACATATAATAGTAATTCTTGAGTTTCACGAAGAGGCGTAATAGCGCGACCGTGACCATTACGTTGGCGCCACGCTTTAAAAAAAAAAGGAAAAAAAAAAACACAACGCAAAACCCTAATACTTTTGTATATACCGAAACGAGTATATCAACAATTATTTATTACCCACAACTTGAATATAAATAGGTGTATTATATATGAAACATTATTTTTTCTTCACATTTTTTGTCTTCTTTCATTTTATTAACAATTAATCACAAGTGGAATCTGGAGTGTCACACTCCAAATTGGTATAGACATTTACTCATTTATCTATACACTGTAAATTAATATCATTACAATCAAATTTACTTTGCTAAATCCATATTTGTATAAAAGATTATTTTATAAATCATCCTGTATATATTTAGTTGACATTACAAACTACTTGATGAGAACAACAACAACATCACCAACAAGTATAATATATAAGTACACATCTGATTTATCTAAGGATCGTCTCTCGTTACTCAGCCAACCAATACCAGCCTCCCATTATCGACTAGCTATCTCACGTTTATGGAACTCGTTAACTGGCATTATCTGTACACTTTGCACTGTTTACCGTTACACGATTGCAAGGCTTATTTGGAACAATACATATATAAGATCGTTGTAACAGTCAAGCTGCTGTTGATCCTATTTATTGGATGAAGATGCTGTATACATATGTTCACATGAGTCTATTATACACTCGAATACATCATGTTCAAAGAATTATATAAATGTATATTAGTGTATAAGCTTTGGTGTGAATCTTCTGCTGCTGTTTTTTTTTTTTCTCAACTCCATTACTGTGTCATATCGTGACGATGTTGTGTGACGCCTACACACAATGCGCACACTTTATATGTCATAAATTGCCATCGATAAATAGTTTGCAACGAGTTAATAAGCTGTTGCATGTCGAGAAATGAAAAAGGGAGAATAAAAAAACGTGACTGGAAGTGAAACGTGAACGATTATTATCGCTCTATCCAATTTGCTCATCCATGTTAACATGTATACATCGAGACTTTGTATATTCACGAGGAAAAGGTGATGTCCTTTATGTTTGTTATCAGCATTATTGATTTATTATTATTATTATTTATTATTTGAGCAAGTATTTCCTTCAAATTTATATAAAAAATTATTAGCAATTATTTCCTTCAAATTTATATAAAACACGATCAGAATGCATTTTTTTAAATAATAAATAAAAATATTTGCAGAATATTATTTTTATGATACTAGTATTCGGAATATTACTGTAGTATAGTATATAATATTATGAAGATTCAAATTTTATCTTTTCATTTGGTATACTCGGAGTTTCTCATTTTCTACGTGTATAGAAAACGATAAATAAATACTGGACAGTGCTTCCTTGATTCAATTTCAGTCATATGATTTATGTCCGGAGAAATAAACTCATAATTTTTTTGATTTTTTCCTGAATTCATTCGAAAATGGATAGTCGATATTTTAGATATCTCGCAGTACAAATGTACATATGTATGTACAAATGTATATAAATAATGTTGCAATGTTCGGTTCACAACCGCACCGTATATCTTTTGAAATAACATTTGTATGAGAATTTATGACCATAGACGCTGCACTCTCTCGGTAACCAAGTCGTTGACGAAACACATATAGTTGATGGACATGCATCTAATCATAATATATTTAATATTTATCGTTTATATGTTGACTGCAGTAAACATATATTGCATCAAGTAATTTATAAAAATAAAAATTCAGAAAGAATTAAAAATAATGGAACATTCTAGAATTTTATCTATGATTAATATGATATTTTATAATGTGATGAATTTGTTAGCTGGATGAAGATGAATTGCGATCAACATCAATTTCATTCCCGCTCGCAGCTAATATAATTATTTATCTTGTATATATCAGTAGCAAATTACATCAGCCATAACAAGTATTTGCCGCAGTGTACTATATTCTATTGTCACAAATTCAATTATCTAATATGCATAACAATGCTTAATCAGTTTTGACAAACTGAGTCATATATTTCATCGTATCATTCGTGTATCACAGCAACGAGAAAATAATTTCATTGTATTAATTATGCGACTTGTTTAAATACACACTGGTACTAATTTAACCGATCTTTTTATTTCAAGGAGTTGAATTAACTCGAAGACAAATTTTATTGTGATATCATACATTTGAGAAAATAAAAATGAACTACGTGACAAGATTCCTGTAAATATAAAAACTACGATGCCCTTCAAAATTTCACATTTTAATTCGAATTATAAATTTAAAAAATGGTTGATTTCATAAATTCAAGGAACAACAAATTAAGTCTAAATAGTTTATTTATTTATGTGTCATATTAATAATGTTCTTCAATGTCAAAACATTATTAATATTAACTTAAAATTAGAATTTGTTTCGAAATAATTAATGAACTACTGAGTAAACTTATAAATAAAATTATGATATTAAGAAATTGATTCAAAGATTTATTTGGGTTTAAAACGAATTTTCCTTGTCATATATATCTATTTTTCAATATGTCAACATAATAGAACATTATATATTAATTAAAATGAAATAATTCCTTCAGTGTGCGCGCAACAGATACTATTTAGATATGCACTTTGAATTAATATGCTCCCGGCTTCAAAGTGATTGACGTATAATAGCCTAAAGTCTCATCAACAACAGCCGGTGTATAATTCTAACTTTAAACGAGAGTACAACTTTGTATGGACGTAGACACGGTCACAATACACAATATAATACCTCAACTATAATACGGAAAAGCCTGTACTATGATGCAGACCAACAATACACGTATATATACTAAACGGATCTTGATTCTCACGGTTTCAGCACACGATATACAATATAATTATTATTATCATGATTTAACATTTAATTGATTCACTGAACGCGCAAAGATTATCCGTGTTAACGGGGAGAGAATAAATAGATAACTATAAAAATCACAGAAGTGAATATATATATATATATAAATAATTATTATGAGTAATAAAATTTGAAAAATACGTAGAGAAAAAATAGATATATAATTTTTTTTATTACTTTTCAACCGTTGGGAAATTGGGATTGTTATGATGTTTTCAAAAAAGACGATATATACGTGAATATATACATATTCTAATACATACATTCCCTGAAATAGCTGACATTATATTTTACGATGAAGATCTCGTATAGCCAATTAGAGTTTACTATCATTTTATAAACACACGCGCTTGTACACGTGTCTACCGAATTCGAAGTTTATTGAACGCACTTTAACATCGTTACCTTTATACAATTTGATATTGAATAGAAATCATTATTGGATAATGAATGTGTATGATTTTTTGATATATGTTATTGTGAGGAAATTCAAAGAATTGGAAATGAAAAGAGTTGGATTTATATAAATGTGACGCTAATTTAATTAACGTTTGGGCATTATTTACAATTCATAAATATTTATTCTTAATTTAAACATCCTTGGTTTCCATGACAAAGCAATAAAGCCGACAGACGCCCATAAAAACTGCACATATATCTATTAAATAGTCTGATAAATGAATATTCCATAAAACATATCGACCTGTTAGACCAAAAGATGCAATCTAAATTTGTAGACTCAGAGCATGTTACACATAAATTAATGTTGCTATTTATACTTTGACCTCCTGTCATCATTGAATAAATCGATGGAACAATGGATGCAAAAATTGTGTATATATTTTTAGATACATCAGTAAATGATTAAATAACAACAATAAAATACTCTTATTGGCAGATGTAATCTGCTCTTTCACATGTACCTAAAATCTAAATAGTTACTATATCCTGCTCAATAGAACTACCCTAACAAACTTAATCACCAAATAATATTACAAAATATATCAATTTTTTTCTTCTGCATGAATATGCACAAATGCATGAATGAACAATGTTAATTAATTATTTGAACTAGCAGTTGGGAAAAAAAGAATTCCATATATGTGGCGGGAAAAATATTGTCCACCCTCACGATGAATGGGCGTAATAGAAGTTAAAGAAACTCTGTGTCTATATACTGAGTTGAAACTACACGAACGTGAGTGCGAATACATAAAGGTAAGGTAAATGAACTGATGATATATATAAATATATATATATATGTATATATTAGCAAACGATTATATATATCCATCGTAGCAGGATAATACTCGGTTTATTAAGAGAATTAAATTACCATGAGAGGAAACACACGCACACATAGCATAACATATTTCACTGAAATTAAATAGCTACCTTTTTTTCTATAATTAAAAATAAAAACTATAATTTTATTCGATATAAAAAAAAAATGCCGGCAAAAGTATTTATAATTACATACTCAATTTCTATGAGTACGAAATTAATGCAATGATGGGAAAAAAAAAAATGTGAAGGAAAAAACTTCCATCTAGAATGAGTAAACGCAAAATTATTCCGAGAGTTTAATAGCCCATATTATTTTTTAATATTTATTGTTGTTGTAAATCATAATTTCTACGCTTCCTCCAATGGTACGATGTAAATATAGTATAATCCCAACTAACTGTATCTAGGTTATTCGCTTACTGAGAAAAATAATCAATTCATTTAGTTTAAATTGCAACTAAAATATATTGCAATTCAGTTCTCCGAAAGAAATTTGTGTTTCGACTGAATGTGTTTTTCTCCACTCTTTCCTATACACATACATATTTTCTATGACAAGGCATTGAATTAATATTGTTTCAATTCAAACTGTTGGAATTTTAGTACTAGCAATTAGAGTACCATCAAATGTCAAGTTTATCTGTTAAATAATATCTCACAAAATGCGTTTGAAACGCTGGGCCACAGGCGATATCTTGTCTAATGGCAGAAACATGTTGTCGACCGTGTGCAGAATTATCTTATCCGACAATATATATATATATATATATTTATAACATGTAGGTCGTAGCAACAACATTAAATTGCCACGATACGCGTCGCTCGCGGTTATGGGCAATTATGTGAAAGTGACTTTATTGAAGATGTATGTGACACGGTTGATTGTCGTACGATATCACATGTGTATAGTTTACATGTGTATAGCACCGCTCCGTTTATTTATAATGAAGATTGCGTACTGTGAAACGATTGATTGAATATATTTCTTTTATAACTTTATATGTCTACAATGTATTTATGATCTGTTTGTTTTTATTTTATCTCTCCACTTGAAGAATTGTTGGGGAGAGTAAACAGAAGTGAACTATTAAAAATTAATAGATCAGAAATTCATGAAATAAATTTAGTACAAATTCGAAACTACTCACAACAAACTTTCTCCACCAACCCTAAATCAATGTCGTCTTCTACTCTAATCGAATTCTACCATTAACAGCTAAACAAAACCCCAAGCATTTTCCCCAAAAACCTCAAGCATAAAAAATAATTCGGTAAATCACAAATAAACATAATGATAATAATAAATAATCAATTATAATATCAATATCCCATTAATTGACATTGAAGTGTGAAGGACATCACCAACATGAACAAATACAAATAACACATCACAAGAATAATAAAATTAGACAACAATAATAACTACATACATTACATACATACAAACACATGTTTCACGCGTTATTCTTACGTCCTTCACAATCGTTTATCAACACAACATCAATCTGATGTGTGCCTTCGCTAGTCGATACATATCAGTCATTCCGGTTTCTCATTTTTATCTAATATCTATATATACAAATACACATAACTATTTATATATACATACAATTTACCTATATATCTATACACATACATATTCTCCCTCATCTCAATAACACGTGGGTGTCGCGCACAAGCACATAACTCGCTCCTGAGCATCGCTGACACGCGCGGCGTGTGCGAGTCATATGGCGAGGGAGCGAATGAAAGGTATATTCAGTATATATATTTAATGTTGATGTCAGAGTGAGATAGTACATGAATGAACAAGGAGGATACCGATAATGGAGATGAAGAGAGGTCAAAGTAAATGAAGAAGACAGAGAGAAAAATAATTATATATATATATATAAGTTATATGTTTGAGAAAACGAGTGTGTTCGTATATATATATAAAACGTTGTACCTATATAAGTGTTAAACTGAGATGAAATAAATAAGCATCAGTTGTATGAGTGTAAAAAGAGATGAGATCTTGTATATATATGTATATGTATTATGTGGTATGGTATGTATACCTTCACTTGTGATCGAGAGTCAGGAATGAGACGCGTGTACGTGGAGAAGAGAAGGAACTCGAACCATGTCTGTTGCTGGCATTGCTTTTCGAACTGTTGCGCGCGAAAGATCGGTGTTGCTACTCGCTCTCAACTCGTATATATAATTGATCGTGAGCTACGTGAACGTGTGAATTTAATTGTTCAAGACACTTTAATCATTTTCATTATATCAATATATATATTTATTAATTTGAGTTGGGATGAAATGATGATGATGATGAATTATTAAAAACGATTGTATTATTTTTTGTTGATATAAATTTATAGATTTTCATTCGGTTAATTTTTGATGCATTATGTTGTGTGATGAAAAATTGTATTTAGGGCTGAGTGGTTAATTTGAATATACAGTTGGTTATATTTAGATCGTGTGGTATTGACAGAAAGAGACATTGTGAAAAAGTAAAAAAAAGGGGGGAAGATAGCTTGCATAATCTTGTTGGATTATCCAAAAGCTTTTATATCTCTGCACTGTGCCTTTTTGTATGAACGTTCTCTTGACGCTGTTCAATTCGGGTTGTTTTTTTTTTTTCTCTCTTTAGTTTAGGCTTTTTACGCTGTATTGTGGAGATAAGGGGATAATATTAGTGGGCTTTTGCCAACGAGAGAACCGGGGAAATATTATATTCGTGAGAGGCAGAAAGCACCAAGGGCTCAGAAGGTATTGTAAAAAATATGCTTTTCTTATCTCGTTTTTATTTTTTCTTCTTTATTTCTGTTTTTTTTTTGTTCCATCATTTCTTTTTTTTCTTATTAGTAGGCAATATTTAGGTAGAAGTCAAGACAATCTTTTTCCATTAATTATTTGTCTAATTGTGAACTTGTTTTTTTTTTTATGCGTTGCTATTATATTGTTATTGTTTACATTAGGGAGCCGAATTTTTTTCCTTCAATGTTGGGATCCTCACAACTTTAATAAATTCATGACAATTATTCAAGGAATATATTTTATAAATAATATTTTTTTTACACGGGTCATATCAGTTTAAATGTTCAAAATGTTTTAGGAATAAACAAACCGAAATTTCTGGCTAATATTTAATTCAAATATCCAATATATTCATCATTATTATTAATTAATCACATAATTGATAATAATTATTGAATAGCAACATAAATATAGAATAATGTTGCTTGTTTCTCTATCACTGATCATTTCAGAGATAGAAATGTTAGAAAAGTGTCCAACTTTTCAGAATTATTACTCTCTCCTTTCTCAAAACAAATTTGAAACGCAATTTTTTAATGAGACGAGACAGATTTGATATTTTTCATTTCCTTTATTTTAAATTGAATGCACTTGAAATATGGAAATCGGTATATGGTCGAGGGTCATATTGTTATTGGTTCAGACACACGCAATTGCAAAATCCACAATATACATATATAGTACATATGTATATATACACATATAACGACCTAAAAGCGATTTCGCGCCCATTCGCTGCAATTTAACATACCGTTGCACACCGAATACTCTCTCATCTTTTCCACGGTGCGCTAGTGAGGATGGCACTCATCATCTCTCAAGATACTTGTGCGCGCGTGTATATAGGTATTATATATATACGTCGTCTCAAGATCCCTCGGCATTTATTATATCTGACATCATTTTTACGACGCACTATTTTGCTCCGGTCTCAACTTGCCGCGCTGCTTTTCACGTTCATTTTACTGTCGTCCAATCGACTGATGTCATCTCAAAAGAATCATTGGCAATTCAGAAACAAAAATAAAAATAGTAATGATATAATAATAATAGTGAATATGAAATGTGCACAATGTAATTTACACGGAGATAATGACGGTGTCTAAAGTATTGTGAAAATTATATTTTCCAGAAAATAATACAAGCTGTTGAATAGAGTATACGATAAAAATATAATTTTTTTTCAAATACAAAATAATGAATATTTAACGAATGTAATATTTATGATATAAATTAATATCTTTCGCTCGTATATTGCGAAATTATTTGTTATATTTTGAACTCTTCGTTTTTTTTATTATTATTTGAATTTTTTATTTATCAATTTATTTTCATTTTATTTTTGCTCTTTAACTCACTCGAGAAGGAAAAATGAGAAACAAACAGTAATAGTAATTTGCGAAGAGCCATCGTGTATAATGAACATGTATGTATGTGTATATGAGTGCTCATGGATCCTATGAAGAGTTTGTTAATGATGTATTGCATAATGAGAAAGAAAAAAAAATAAACATGGTATATTTATTTCTATATATGAAAATTGATGATGTGAGGATTTTTATTCATGAATTTTATTAATATAATTCTAATGAGAATGCTGAGAAGGACTTGACTGTTGATTTTATAATGTTAATTAATGTATATACGTATTACCTACTTCTTTAACCTTTGTCTGACTGGAAAAGTATCCTCGGGGAACCATCTACATTTTTAATCCATTTTTCCTAGTCATGTTCTCTTATCAAATAGTTGTGAGTTATAGATATATTCTAGACCTTATGTTTTCCCAAAAACTATTTACAGAGTCGCTTGTATCCAATTAAATTAAATTCTCGAAATATTCTCTCATTCCCTGACCACTTCACGGTATGAATAACTTTTCGTTAGTACTATTAATTTATTTACTCATATTGTGTCAATTTTGCACTGCAGAAATAACTGCAATCCTAACAAATCACCAACCGCTGAAGTTTAATATCTCTATTCATATGCATACAAGCAAAAGTTTGTATACAAAGTACTCATAGGTTAATTCAATGGTATATGCTCACATATTAGTATAAACTCTCGACGAGACACCATACATCTAGTATAACATGCACACTGCGCTTTCTCGCACATTTTTTCTAACGGTGTTAAGCATCATGAATATAGTTATAATATCATTTGACGTATATATTTATGTGCACCCATCAAAACACGTGAATTATTTACTACTGCTGTATATATGGTACTTAACTATAAGTTGTTAAACTGTAAGTAGAAAAATGAATATAAAATAAAATTACCGACCATCGTAATAACTCTTCATCATGACATCTATCATCAATACTATTATTGGCAATATACATCGTCAATAAAACTTAGAAAGTAGATGTAACAAATTAATTTATGTCCATCGTTGTTAATCACTGATTTCATGTTTTCTATTTTTATTCAATTCAAATAATCTTTTAGCGGAAATAATATCGATATTGTGCACTACAAAATCGTGAGTTGAAGAAGTTGTTTGATTCAAAACATTTCATTCCTTATCTTTAATATTATATTCACTTTTAAAATGTTTATAAGTGTCTTAAAAGTAAGTACAATGTCTACAATGGTAAAGACAGGGAATAAAATGTTTTAACGTTTTAAATTAAAGCACTTGATTACACCGAGATTTACAATGTCGACAAATAGTAAATAAACATTTTAACAAAAGTTTTGCAATTATTTTATAAATGTTTATAGTGGAAATATTTAAAGCAATTCAATCCATATCGGGATTACAATTGATTGTTCAATACTCTCCAAGTAGAATATATTTTGTTCTTCCTCTATTTTTTTTTTTTTTCAGTATGCTATTTCAACTGTCACGAAAATATTGCGAATAAGTCCATAGTTGTGATTAAATATGTTAAACCAAGATTCCTTCGTGGGCACGATTGTCACCCATACTTATATGTACATGAATTTACGAATCGTGAATTAAGTGGTTTTACCTATTTACCATTGTAACGGTGAATTATATCAACGCCACAATAAATTTTACCTAGGGCTGATAATAACATTTCCTAAGAGTCACGATAAATAATCATCTTCGAGTAACGGTCGAAGACTATATTTGAAATTCACCATAGAAACTTTTGAATATATCCCTCACAGAGGTTAACATACGACTCATACAAAATACAAATTTAATTTTCTGAATTATTATCAACATCAATACTGGTGTTGAATGAAGAAATTTATCCATCTATATATTTCAAATGAGATAATCCAAGTGCTACATAGGTGCAACTATTCTATTACGTTTTTTTTTCATTTGCATAAATGCGGATAGTTCTATGTTTCATCGATATATATATATATATATATCTGTATGTATTCATGCCTCAGGGCGATTATTTGTGATGAACCTATCACACGCTTCGCCGCGTGGAAAGCTGAAATGCGCTGGTCAACCACATGAATAGAAGTCAACCAGTCTATTTCCCTCCCTCCTTCGTCTCTACCACCCATCATTTCTCATATCAATGGATCAATTAAATTCTTCTCAATATAATGATTCTCCTTCATTGATTGCGTAGTTAACTTTTCTTTTTTTTTTTCTTTTCCAATCATTAACATATTTCAGATGTCACACCGACCACTTCACATCCATTAAAAGAACTTTTAAACATTGATAGAAGAAATATAGTGGAGAAAATTTGTCGTTAAAATTACAATAAAATTATTTTCGTAAAGTTAGTGGAATTTATATGGATATTGTGATTGAAAATACTACATTTTTCAGTAGAAAATCTTGACATTTATATGGAAAAGATTATATAAATGTTTTGCTTTTAATATTTTTTTCCGTTTTATCTTCGGTTTATGAGAAAATATGAGAGAGCGGTAATTTTTCTTTGTAATACTAAATGACTTTTTGATTGAAAAAATATCTATGCCAAGATATTGAAAAAATGTGTGATTAAACCGTTCAATTTTTATGATTGAGAAGTTTCTCATGAAGCTCCCACATCAATTTCATTTTTATTATAAATCGCCATTGGGTAAAAATTAATTTTTTTCCTTCCACTGAATTAACAATACTATGAAGAGAATAAAAAATCAAAGTTTTGGTATGCATCTGTTCAATTGAATTCCATCTTTTTGAGAACAGCACAGTGGAAATAATAAATTATAAACGACTGTACATTAAAAAGGTTCTCAATAATTCTAGAAAAAAAATATGATTTCCCTGTCTGTGAAGTTTATGATCAAGTGCTTCCATAAAAATATAATTGATGAATAATGAAAATTATAATGAAATTTCTCTGGAAATAGTTTGAACACTGGAGTCTGATAAGATAGCGAGAGTGGATGAGTCGTCAGCGTGTAGAATAGTTTTGCGAACATTATGAAACTCATGTAAGTCATGAGAAAAGAAAATTCCAACCACAACAAAGAAAAACAGGAATTTCGCGTATACACTCATAAAACTTCTAAGTACGTATTGTATAAACTACTTGAGAGAATAAACTTTCCGATCATTTCACTTACGGCGAGATCGTAAGTGCGCACGATTCATAAAATATTTCTCAGAAATATTATTGAGCTTATTCTGGTTAATATTTGCCGAGTAACAAGTAAACAGAATAGGTGATATAAATACACAGTATAAATCTGATAAAAATTAGCACGATGAGCAATTGAATAAATACATTACATATTGATAATAAAATTGTGAGAGCAAAAATCATTGCTCCAATAAAATTATTTGTTGGTTTTTATTTAATGTACAACTACATCATCACAATAACAAAAATAATCACCAAATAGTTGACAATACCCATGTTACGTACATCGAAATATTAAATCTTACAATTTGTAAAAAAAAAAAATAAATAAATACATACATAAATAATTCCCAGCAAAACCGTAATTCATATCTGAATGTGACATAGTAATTTATCATTTTGCTCAAAGTTCTCTTCAGTATCCATCCCCAATCATAAAAAAAATTGGTTTTCCAACCCCAATTCGAAACGTTCAGCGTTAATGTGTATCCATAATTTATCCGTCATCCTTTATGATTCCAAACGCAATATTCATCCATATAAAATGACATAAAATCAAACTTTTAAAAAACCATGATAATATCACAAATGTTGCCTCGAGTGGAATTCGAACCGGGATACTTGTGATTTTTTTCACGAATATTTACTGAGCTACCGGGTCAGACAAATAAAATTCTGATACGATCGCAGAAATAACGCCACCATCCAACAACATAGAATAAATTTATATTAAAAATTGCATATTCTGTATCGGGGTGGAAGCTAAACAAAATAAACAAGAACCTTCGTCAACATCATCTCGATGTCCATTTACTATTTACTGAAGAGTCTCCCTCAGTCTCGACAAGCTCAAAAACATGCAGCTCATATCGCACATCGATCAATATTCCAACCGTTGAATCTTGAGTGTAGATATTTTTAGAATACAGAATAAAATTTAATAAACCCATATTTCCACCCTTATAACTCTTTTTTTTTTTTTTTATTAAGACAGATCACTCACAATAAAAGTTTTTTAGCGTAACATTTCATGTTGTACATCAAATCAAATGACTTAAAGCGGAACAAACATAATATATCCTGTTATTTACTCGCATAACTATCGAGTCTATATAAACAATAGTATTTTCTGAAGCAAATATATATATATATATATTATTCTGTATTTGGACGTGCTTGGCACGTGTATCAACATACTCTTGTTATGTCATGCGAACAAATATATCTAGTGACAAAGCATCACCAAAAATATACCTGTTTGCAATAAACTTTTCAATATTATACGTGTTCGCATTTCATGCACAAACAATTCAAAGCGCGTCGCAAAGTAATAACCAGTACAGATGTATATGTTTAGATTGTACAATATAACGTACGAAAATTCTCTCTACAATTACGTATGTATATAAGATACATGTAGTAACCCACCGGCATTATTTTCTCCGAATTTACGTGCAACACTCAGAATGAAAATAATTCAGCATAAAAGTTATATTACCAGCGTTGTCGCAAGACGAGAAACGACGATGGAATTTTCGTTCACAAGCACGTAAAGTCCATTTCCTGTTGAGATGCAACGATGCGAATGAGGTAAATGAGCACAGATAGACCCGAGCATTCTCTACCAATGTTCATATAGCTCTTGCACTTGCTTGCTCTCCATTACACATCATAAATATATAATGGACAGAACGGGTTATTTTTATGTGCAGAGAAGAGAGTATAGTTTTCGTTAAAAGTGTTGAATCAATATTGACGAAGGAATTAATACGTTTACGTATATCATACAGGTAGATATCTTTAAGGTTGTATGCATCATTTTATAAAAATTGAAATATCTCGTCAGTTCTTTTTTTTTTTCGTTTGCTGGATATTATAAAATACATACTGAAATACATTGTTTATATATTTTCACAATTAAATAGATCCGAGATATAGAAATAATACTATTCAATCGTACAATGTTACAAAACTGTTTTGATGTCATATGAGAGAAAGTTTATTTAGATATTAATAATTTGCATTAATTTGAAAAAAAAAAAATTGGCAAGATTGATTAAAACGTTTACGTTCTGCTTTTGTTATTACGCTAGATATTTTATATTTTTCGTGGCTTGATTTGTATGTAGGCGAAACAGAATGGATAAAATGAAAAAAAAAAATAATATACACTCGTTGGATCTAAAGTGAAATCATTTTGCATGCGACCTATCTGTTTTAATCACGCAATCTGTTTACACACGGTTTACATACTGCGACGGCATGCCTTCAATTGAAACTATATTAACGGATGGATGGTTGATATGATCGACCCAACCGAGCCACTCTCTCACTTTTTATTCTTTTCTTCCTCTTACTTCTCATGATACTTTCACCCTATCAACAGCTTCCGCTTAACGCGCGTAAATTCCCCCTCATGGAACAACAATTGATAAACTTGATACACACGTTATCTCCAATCACTTCATTCATCTATTTGCTTTTCTTCTATTTTTTGTCACAATATGAAGATGTTTCCAATATTTTTCCACGTGGGTGAAGATACTCCTCGTTATTTCTATCACTTTTGTAAAATATAAATGAATGTTCCATCTGTTCCTTTTTTTCCCCTCTTATAACTTGAAACTTTGATGAAAGAAGGAGAGGATGAGAAAATTTCATTACAGTGTGCATTGTTTGGTATATTTTTTCCATTTTTCTACTCAAGTTTTTCTTTTTTAGTACCAGGAAACTGAATTGTACATTCAACTACCGCAACATTCGAAGCTTGAATGTCATTGTTATGTGATGCTAACGCAAAATATTATTTTAATGTAGTGAACAAGACAAATAAAATAAAAATATATATGAATGGATAATGTAACATTCGCGTGTAGTATATTCGTTTGTGTTTATATATGTCATGCGAAAATAGTGTCGTGGCGCCAAGCAATTTAACTGGCCGGCGCTCGGGTTATATGCTTATATTATTCGTGTACACTATTTACATTCACAGTGTACATTGTATACACAGAGACTCGTATCGTTGTGGCGCGAAGTTTTTTTCTAATGTTTATGTTTACTGTCGCGGTGTCAAATTAATATCCCGGATGAGAATCCAGAATATACATAACAATTTTCTTACAATCGTCTGCGGATTTAATAAGAGAGAAAAAATTGAATTGAATTATCTCTTGAAGACTAATAAAACAATCTCAACTCGTCTTTCTTATTGGCGCTATTTATTTATCTATCTTGAGACACAGTATTTATATCTATACAATCAAGTTCAATTCGCTAATGGTATTCTGGGTTTATTACTCGGTACAAACTTTTCGTTTACATTGGGGAGGGAATTTTACTGCACACTTAAACAGAGTTCCTGAGATAATTGGAGTGACTAATAGAGGGAATAAAAAAAAATAAATGAAAAGATTAAACAAATTTTCCAAATATTTATAATGCGTGATAATATTTCGCACTTATTTAAATTTAATAAAAAGACGATCTTAAATGCTAAGAAAATGTTATAATATTCTAATTTCATTTTCAATCCAGAATTTTCGTAAATGTTCTCAAAAAAAATATTCCGAGAAAAAAAGCGTGGGGAAACAATAATCAACAACCAAAAAATTTCCTCGCAGTGATGCAGGTGTGAAGAAAAATACTCATTAAATATATTTTTTCCAACGCCACACCCATAATCCATGAGAACGGTCCAGACTATTGATTACGTGTTCAATCAGGAATTGGAATAAATAAAAAGATATGAGTCGGAATTAAAATCTCTTTTTTTAAATTGTAACAATTTTTTTCATGAAAATTACAAATGTGAAGAGATATTGAAATCAATGATGAAATAGTTGGTATGTCATACTTGATATATACAGGAAAAATGAGAACGTAATGTCTTTTTGTCTCTGAAATTGATTTTCGGCTTGACTATACACTTCCACTCAACATGACCTTTTAAATTCTGACGAGTCGCCGTGAGCAATCACAGAAACTATATACTAACGAACTGCTGGCATTCGTGCCAAGTTCCACTCAGTCAACTCTAGTGTCATCAACCATAAATACCTTCCTCTTTTTACCCTTCATATTTTTTTCTTTCTCTCTAAATTCTATTGAACTTAAAAGACATCGACAAAGACGTCAGAAATGTTACACAATACATAATACATAAGTAAATTGGAGTTCCCTATGTATAATAATACAACACCTGGAATAACATAACAATTATTCGCCACCGTAAATAATAATTATATATTAACCTGGTGCAATTTTTTTTACTGCCATGTTATCTTCAATTCACTATTCCGGTTCGAGCGATTAAAAGTCCAAAACCAGTGGACAGGAATATACGAACATTAGTACCTTGTTGATTGACATAAAGGGAACAATTAATTACTACGTATCAGTTGGATCCTACTTCCGACGTGTCCAGTAGTCAAATTAACCTTTGGACTCTACCCACTGGCTTCCGGATTTTACCATGAGTTGATTCAACCTGAAGTTTCCTATTGATTGTATCTCGGGTTCTAATGGAACAATTTTAAAGTTCTTTTTTTTTAACTAATACACCAGACGTTAATGACGAATACTGTCAGCATGAAAACGTAATGAATCATCTGGTATTCGAAACATTAGAAGGAAAAAGAGAGTATATTTTTATAAACAGTAAAAAATCCGTTTCAATTTTTTCCATAGGAGTTATTTGCTCTACTCTCTGTATCTTTTATAGACGGTGATTCTGATAGACATAAAGCGAAAAAATGAATTCACATCTCGAGAAAAACAAATACGTCACTATTATTTATTGAGGAAAAATTTATTTCCCAAGTAATTGATAACATAAACAGTTCAATGACGCGATGAAAAATACGTGTCAAGTCTATTACTCATCGAAAATTCTATTACTTATTGTTCTATTTTCCAATCCGCATATAAATTTAATTCTTCATATTATTGAAGCGCATATTTGACCCATGGATTCAATGATAATAATGATAAATATGTGACTAAGTTCGTGGAAATGATAGATGCTGTTTAATTATCGAGAAATCGGATTACGAAACGAGGTCGAATATTAACGGGCATTGATAGAGTCATCCAGATAATCCACGACACATACAATGTATTGCGTGTTACTAATGCATAAATATTTATGTCTATATATATTTATAAACTATGTAACTCAAGGTTGAGGACAATTGATGCGCAAAAGAAACTCAGCGATAAATAAAGTACATATGTACTCATAAATATATCTCGTGCCAAATTCCATCGACCAACCCGCTCAGACATTTATTTTAGTCAAAAATATTCTCTTTGACATATTTTTGTTTTTATAATTCTAAAAGCAGTACATGAACTGGAGGACACTCATTAATGGATTCAAAAAATTATTGACCCCGCAATGAATTACGAAATAGTATAGATAGACAGTAGAGTGATATGCATATGGGTAAGAGCCTGGTGGTTTTCACTCATTACATCACATCACACACAAGACATGGTTCGTGTATTTGTCGATCGTAAACTCATCATCGTAACGTATGCTTAAAGTCTTCGGGGTTCTTTCATGCCTCGTTTTTTAACAACTATATAATGTACGTGAATATTATGTATACTATCTGTAGAATATTATATTCTTTGATCACTTAGAAATTTGCCCACACACCAACGGCAATAACAACTCGCATCGATTTATCAGCTAAATAATTTGTAATTAAGTCTGGAGGGTATTTTTTTCTTTTACTTTTTTATCGACAAGTCCTTACTCAATATAACGGTGACATTATATTTATGACTATACCGGTTATATGAGTGGCTGATTTTTTTTATTGTATGTAGTTTTGAAACTTTTGAAAAAAGGAATCAACAGCAATAGATTTTTTCTCATTTTTGTTTTGAATTTTTCGATTTCATGTAGAAACTTGAATCACCTGCCGATCAGGACGTCTTTTTTTTCAGTTCAGGAAGGCGGGTTTTATTTTTTATTTAGATGTCTAAATTTTACTAAGGAAAACATGTGAAGCTGCTGAAACGATTTTGCTTTTATTAGATCAAATGGAAATAAGAAGATCGTTTTTATAACTGAATGCAGTTCTACGAGAAATTTATTACAACTGATAGATTGGTGGATTATTCCAACCATTTTTTGGAGTTTCGAAACTGCACAAAATATGATAGTCAGCTGA
Organism: Zele albiditarsus; assembly: GCA_958496275.1. Taxonomy (NCBI): domain Eukaryota; kingdom Metazoa; phylum Arthropoda; class Insecta; order Hymenoptera; family Braconidae; genus Zele; species Zele albiditarsus. Next base: position 17,351,452 of record OY292408.1, read on the forward strand.
AAAATATGAACGACATGAAAAATTGAATTCCATTTCCATAATCAGTTACTTCTGATATCCCTGTTATGTAGATCGAGTGTCAACCACCTCGTTCGTATGTACGTTCAAAGTAGAAACATATTTTAGATTTATGCTCCGTATCTGGGGCAAAGAGATTGATCAGGATTGCCAGTCTAGAATTGCCGAGTTGAAATAATCCTGAATGATACTGGTCGAAAATTGGATACACTGTTACATTTTTTTTTCTACTATTTCGGAACAAATAATTCAATCCAATTTTTTTTTTTTTACCTTTTGTTCAAACTTGGATCTTTGTATGATTGGTGCAATTAATGGAAAATATTTTGAAATAAAAAAGGAACAATAGTGAATGAAAGTGCGCCATTTCAAACGAATGCTCGTTATTATTTTCTTTCTTCATTTTAATCGACAACTAAAAATATATATATTTTATTTTCATTGCAATTACCGACTGGCTCTGTGAGGATTTTGGAGGCGCCTACATGTGTACATATTTGTATACGTATATGTCAGTCTAGGATGAATAACGAGGGGATTTGTGAACACGTAGTAACATACACCATGACGTCTCGATAAAATTTATATCCCGTAGACCACACCGAGTACTGTCATATGCATCTATATCTATATTACATCTCGAGACAACTCATGTCATCATATGAACGCACTACATATTTCCAGACGTTGCATTTAACGCACATTTATTATATAATGTAAGATGTGTGTCATGAGTGTGCGTTTAGACACGTTCACATAACGAAATGTGTTACAAACGTCGAGACAAATCATTGAGATCATTCCTGTATTTTTTATATATTTATAATACTATCATTCATAAATTAATTCATACACACAGGGAATTAGTGTGGTTTAATGATTTGTTGTCGAGTCATGAATTTTTTAATGAAAATAGTGATCGTGTATTCGATAATTTCTGGAGTGAAGTATCTCCCACTATTTTCGTTTAGAATGTTTTTTTTTTTTTTCATTGTTAAGGATATTTTTCAAATAATAAAGCTACATTGAGTTAATGATGTAGAAGTTCCATGTCGAAAGCACATGAAGATAACACACGCACTTTCTATTTTTAATTTTCATCATTCATTATCAAATTGTATATTTTCTGATTTCACAATTTTCGGGAGAGAAATTATTGAAATGAATTGTCAAGAATATTAATGACTGTTTTAAGAATTGAGAAATATGTTTCCACGTATAAGAATTCTATTTGATAACGCTGAGAAGTTTGAATGACCTGAGGGACAAAAATAGTTAAGTCAACGACCCTGGGAATTGTTGGTTTCTGTTTTGTTTCTGGGCACTAATGCGAAACTAATTTTCTCCAATACTTGATTGTAATAAATATCATGAATTTAATTATTTTGTTTTTTCGTCAAATGTGTCTGAGAACAATTATACGTATCGTATATAGATTGTCTGATTTCTAATACGTAATTATTTGCAGCAATTAACCACGTTTATCAATAATCGACCACTGTAAAATTACGGATTTCATCAATAATCAATTTTATTGCGTTCATCAATCTTGTTCTTTTATCACTTAAATAATTCCAATTGGCTGTTATCTGTTATTTTTATACTAAACAATTATTTATTTCGAATTTTGACTTTTTTTATATACTGACCTAGTTCTCATCTTCAATTATCTCTAACGCCAATCATTAATAAAAGCATAGAAAAATCCCAAGTCTCAACAATATCAATTTAAAAATCGCATGAATACTTCTGGGATATTCTTTTATTTCAATTATATAAATTATCAAGTATCTATTATTTATTAATATTATGTACCAAAATCTTATGCACTTCAATAAATGATGGCGGTAAATAAATATCAAATGTGGACATCAAGATGAAAATAAACTCAAAAATATATCTGCTACTGAAGTGCAACAAGTTCATTCTCAAAATTCACTAATATAGAATTCAATTGTCGCAAAAATATCTTATCAAATACGAATAAGTACTTCTTACAGTGTGCAAAAATTAACTCGAATACAAAAAAAAAAACCCTTTATTTAAACTTCAAATCAAAAATATTCAATCAAAAAGTTGTCATTTTAATATGCACAGATGTTTAAATTTCCATGTAAATGAATGTCTGTTCAATATTCCATCTCTCTCGCATGTCCTCAACCTCCGTCATCACCTACTCCGCCATCACGTAAAGAGTATACGTCATCACTCTATTCCTACCTCCTCATTCATCGCAATGTAAATTCTTGGGAGCACAACTATACATGTGACTCAGCTCTGGAGAATCTCATTCAACCGCAAGTAAGAGTATATATATATACATATGTATACGCGGATTTGCGATAAAAGTCCTGTGACACTGTAACGTGTACACAAATTGTCGAGATAAAAAAAAGCAACATAAGAGATAAAAAAGAAAAAGTGATATAAAAATAAAATGACGGAATTGTTAATGCAATTAATAAAAATACAGCGATGTGCACTTTTGTTTTATTTGATCACATAACAAATATATAATTTCCATGCAATGTATTAGCATTAAAATAATAGCAATGATAAATATTTATGCGTTGAATATCGATTCATATTTTTAATTATTGTAGAAAATTTACTGCATGTTAATCAAGTTTATTATACATCAACGATGTTCCTGTCTTTGATGGGAGAATTCATTCCACGTCAATGTTAATATTGTGAAAGTTAAATAATAATTATGGAAATTAATTATTTTTATGACAAACTTGCAAGCGAAGGATAGAAAAATTTAATCATTTAATTAATATAATTTTCATCAACTATAACAGAGAATATATTCCTATTTTTGTTATATTACTATATCTCGATAGTTACTACACAATATACTTCTATATCCGTTAATTAAATTTGATATTAAATGACAAATAATTTATTCAACTGTGAAAATTAACTGGGGTCTGACGTCAATTTATTAGAATAAATATAACGTCAAATTAAGCAGAATTATTCAGTGACAATGATTAAATTTTCTCTAAATAAATAGAACCAATTCAATTTCTTTTACACAGAATTAAAAATTAATTTAAAAAAGAGTTCGATAACAAACTGATCGTAGAAATGAGAATGTTTGCGAGTTGGTTGTCATCGCATATACTAAAATTTAAATACATATTCGATTGAAAAGAAAAAAATGAGGAGAATCCACGTGTTAAATTCTGAACATACCATGTTTAAAAACTCTTGAAAAATATCTGAGATGAGGTCACACTGTAAAATCGTTTGCGTGCGTCAATCGAAATTCAAGTTAATAGTTAGATGGGTTGCAAAGTTCGCCCACGCGTCAAGAAAAGTGCAGCTCGCGGGCTCACACACGTCGGGGCCAACAGCACGCACACAAATTCAATATATAAATGCATATATATATATATATATTATGTATATATACACACTGCTCGTGAACGGAGTGATTTCATTTCTGTTATTTCCACTGGCTGCGCTTGCCTTGGTATATAGGTGGCTTATAACATCTCAGTATATATATACTCTGTTCCGGTTTTAGAAATGCGAGTATCGATCCATCTATGTAACACCATCGATTTGTTTTAATTCATGCATACATATATTTACGCGATGTATAATTATCATTGAGTATAATTTTATTAATAAACGCACCATCTACAAGTTCATGTATATATTTATTCATCCTTCTTTTTTTTCCCCTTGTATATATAATAACTTTGACTTTTTTTTACAATCCATTTAAACACCTCTGGTAAATTATTTATCTATTATTATTCCAACTTTTTTTTTATACCAACAATTACACAACATTTTTTACCATTAAAAATTTTCTAATCGTGATGATTCAAAATACAGAGGGTAAAGTTTATTCTACATTCAAGAATAATATTTGATTAATGATTTGTGTTGAAAATGGTTGTTTTTTTAATTTAAGTGCAAATTTTCTAAGGAAAACATTGATGAGAAATAATTTCGACGATAATTTATAAACGAAAATATTCATTCAAATATTATCGATGATGAACGTCATTGGTTGTTTGTCGACGTGACTCACTCGTTATTATATGACCCACGAGATATTATTCTAGATGCTCGCCTTTAATTTGGACAAGAAGAAAAAGAATGATAAATAAGAAAATAAGAATAATAAAGTAAAAAACAAATGAATTGAAATTATTATATTGTTGACGATGAAATTGTAGCGGATGTGTGGAGGTCGATTGTGAGTGACATGACGCCCCAAAACATCAAGTATAGTAATAATCTCCATCCCTATCATGTATGCGAATCATTATAATCATTATCCACTGCTGAAGTATCAATGAAAGAAGATTGACATATACGGTATATGTTGAAGGCGCAAAACACAAACCCTATATCATCTCGCTCTTCCCTTGTGTTCCAATTTACTCAAGTACCTCCACTTCCAATTCATAATGTATATTTATGTTTATAAATAAATTTTTGCCAATGAAAAACATGATGATTATGTATCCTTTCAAATAATAACATTAAATTGATAAAAAATCTTCAGTTAAATAATAATGGAATTACATTTAGTTCCATAAATGAACATTATTGATAAAAATTCATATTTTAAAAACAATCACCACAAATTTGGTGCACAATAAATGAACATTCAAATTTGTGACGAGAATTTTTAAATGTTTGTGTGGCTCAAAATAAATAAATATGGGAAATTGTTATTTACTTTATTTTTCGCATTAAAATTGATTTCACAGTTTAGTTCATAAATGCAACTGTGTATTTACATTAATTTCACAATGTAATTTAAATTAAATTTCTCCGGAAGCACTACTACAGCACATTTATTATTTATTTCACGAATTTATCACAATATTCCTGTTAAAGTCAAACCAAACAGTCTATCATATTGAATAAAAATATCTCTCATATAAATACTCAATCAAAAAATACTGTATCAATTTCCATAACGACAATACCTGCCAAAATTAATTAATTTCAATTTATGAAATGCAGACCAAATTTAACATTAAATCCAATATAAATTTTATTCTCCATCAAATCCAATTCATTTATTCAATCTACCACATGACGAATATCAAATTGAAATAGCAGAATAATTATATTGAATGAAACAAATTCCTGTATCAATTCTCAATGAAAAAAAAAAACAAAAATTCTTTTACAAATTTTACGAATACCAGAATCTCCATCTGCAAAATAAACCCAGACACACGATAAATAATGACGTTTCCACAGTTTGTGTCTCGGTGGTCTGACGTCACGACATTTACCGCAGACAGAGGCTAAACCATTCAGATATATTATATATTAGTCAGTTGGACGCCCGCGCCCCGTCTCGGATCTCGAGCATCCTGTGTAGTCTCTGTAGGTAGCATCTCTCACAATTTGTCTCTCCCACTCTCAAACTTATTCGCATTCTATCTTTCGTTCTCTATACACCGCAATACCAATCTTTGCGTTCTCGTTTTTGAATTCCCCCCAGTGTAGGGGGGCAACGCGGGGAACACATCAGTGTGAGAGGTGTGTGCAAGCTCTTGAAGCGCGGCACGTTGAGTGCGTGAGCCTCTCAACCACCAGCATCGCTCGTTCACAATATATGAACGACGTAGTATTATATACATATTGTAATAGTAGTGAAACCGTATACACAAGCACACACACACACACACAGATAGATTATGCTGGCACACTACACGGCAACTCAATAGCCAGAGCGCGACAGTATGTACTGGTGCATATACATGTATATTATAACGACACTCGCACGCCAGCAAATTCGAACGAACTTGTATACTCACGGGATGCTGGTCCGGAATATATAATAGCGGAGTAATACGACGGAACTGGGCCAGTCTTGCTTTGACGCGCGTCTTAGATGTGTCCACCTGTGTACTGTATGTGATTTCGTCGTACGTCGTAGTACAAATATTTATAACGTATGTCAGTATAAAGTTCTTATTATTTATATCAATTTTTCGTTTTTTAATTATTGAATGTGTTCGTGCGTTTTGTATATGTGTTGTAATAATATTTATATAGATTCAATAAATTGACGTGAATATTGGAATATTATAGATCGTTTTTAATTGTGAGTTGATATTTTATTTTTTATATATATGATGTTGTTTTTATAAATTTTTTTTATTATGTTTTTGGTGAGCTACTGGTGGTTCTGTGGAATTTTTTCTTTTTTTCTCAGTTATTATTGTTGTTTGTAGGATCGAGATGTTATCGATTTTTTTTTTTTGATGGAGTAAAGCGAATGTTGAAAATGGAGTTGATATGGGAAGTATTGTTTTAGATTGAATCCGTGGGATATTTCATGTTAAATAGCGCGCAGATGATGCAAGACAGGGTGAATTTGGATATGAGCAATTTTGTAGAGGAGAAAATTTCCCACAAAAAAGTTCCTTAGCAGAGTGTAATTAATGTTGAAGGTTTGGGCGTGACAGCCAATTACAGAAAAACACCTGGGTGAAATTTTAGAATAATCGATTCTTCTTTTTTTTCAATCAAGACGTATTTATATATCTTCGTTAATTTAAAATATTTTCTTATCAAATTTCGCTCGGAATTCACTTCCAGAAAAATGATGAATATTTAATTCCCCATTTTACTGATCTAAAAATAGTAATTTAGAAAATAAAATCAACGTTTTCCACACACTACCCAATATTCACCCTTAAAGATTCATTCAAAATTTTTTGTTCCATTTATTGCGCATCAACGAACAAATGTAATTTCATTACTCGTCATTTCCACTACACTATGTAATTATTAGCTACATCACTTTTATATCCGTGCTTATCAACAACAAAATTCCATACTCAACAAAGTTGTTGCAATTTCTCTCTATTATTTTCCTTAATTATTTTCTTCACCCTTCTTTATTTCTTTCTACTTCAGCTTTCTGCAATATTGTCACAGACACCGGATAATATGTAATATTTCTCAAACGCACTGAAGCCTAAGTGAATACTGTCAAGTATATTTTCCTCACAAGCTTCTCTGATTTAAAATATTGCAGATTGTCTGTCTGAACTTTTTATATACACTCTGTGTATATAATCCATCTCTGTTCATCATCATTTCTATTTTCTTTCTCTCAATGAAAACCACAATTGTTGCGAGTTCTTAACGTTTTTGCAACAAGAATACGAACGCGACTTGGGAGACTCTCTGGTGAGTCTCGCTTTATGGTCTAGTATATGAGAGAACAAAATATAAAAGAAAGAAAAATGATAAAAAAAAATTAAAAATATCAACATACATTTTTATATATAGAAGGAAGTACTTTTCTACCCTGAGGCGGTTGGCTAAGCTTCTCTTGTCTATCTATCTGTCGATTATTCCAGGCACGAATAGCAGAGGATAAATAAAGGAAGGATAAAAGCCTGGGAAAGTATATAGAAAAATAAAAAAAGATAGAGAAAGATTTACAGAGTGAACCCCCCTAGATATTCTATTCAACCACCTCGCATTTCCGTCAATGTTGTAGTTTCATCTCGAGATCTTCCCACTTTATTCTCAATGCATTTTCTTTTTTTTTGTTCCCTCGTTTCTCTTCCTGGCCGCTATACACTCCTTTCATCACACGTAGATACATAGAATTACGGCGGGATATATGTATACAAACTTTGGGAACTTTTCATCAATTTAAGTGCGGTAGTTTACTCACACCGAGCACGAATTAATGCGCTACAATATTTGAAGCATGGAAATCTTTGAAAATCAATTTGTGGAAAATCGTGCCACACCTTGACATGACTGTCAGGATATAGAAAAAGCCAGCTGGTATACATATATGGTTGAAGCGTGTTGCATAGATTATTCTCGCAGACTTACGTGGATCGTTTTTGCAGGTGAATAATTTGTTAGACGCATATGAAAGGTTTCCTGATGAATAGTCTTGCTTAAACTATTTTTTCGATACCATAAAATGGTAATTTTAACTTTCATGCTCTCACTAGTGAGTTACTCATCAGATTTTTGTCGAGAATCACTAGCTAACGGTTGTAATTCAAGAATCAGATTCGGAAATATAGGCGATGGACCCCATGGGAATTTACGTGAATGTCACGAAATACCAGAATTGATTCTTGTATATTTAATCGCATATCTCCGAACCTAATCGACGGATTTTTACCGTCAACCAGTAAATTTTGACAGAAAAACGGTGAGTAATCCAACCGTGATGATGAAATCTTTGAATCATAATATTATGTCAACGAAAAACGCGATTACATAACAGATAATGTCGTCCTTCGGAAATTTTATTGGCCTTCAAAAGTCTTTTTTTTTTTTATTTAGAAATAAAAATCACTCTTATTTAAATTATTTCATGATAAAAATATCAGGCACAACTACTTCCAGAACATATTATTCATCATGACAATCAAACCTAAGTTATTTTTATTTCCAGTGCACATTTCTATTATATATTTTTGCTCAAACCTAATCATGTTATAACTGCAATAAACATATAAATATATATTCGACATTGTATTATTCAAACTGTTCTACAATTGAATTCAATAATTCATTCAACGCCTGTAAAAATATCCACCTACAATGCGAAATTCCATTCTCATGAGCAACTGCTCGTCATTTTACTTCACACATTCATTTTTATTTATCTATCTTTCTCATCATTCCCAACAATGTATATTGACATACAATACACGCGCGCATTTTTTATAAATAAATTAACATCAAGAGCATTGTATGAATCAACATTGAAAAAAAAAGAAAAAAAAAGTAGAGGTTGTTAAAGAAAAAATTGGTATGAAACATATAATGCAATATTTAAATATCAATAATGCACACCGCACACGTACACCAACCACGTTATACAAATCGAAAATTATAATCGCGTGATGTCACAGCTGTAATTCGACGATGATTGCATGATTTAACCTCGAGAATTTGTTACCGTCGTGGCGAGACCACAGTCTCAAATCGTCGCTGATGCACATCCGTATTATTCGCTATCACAACGGAAAAAGAAAAAATTGAAACTTGAGCGGATAATATGTGTGCATACATATATGTATATATGTTTATACATTGCGATAGCAGTTGCAAAAAAATGAGTTGATATACAGGTATAGAAATGCAGCATGACGTAACGGCCATTGGACGTCGACGTTGAAACGTGAGCTAAAATGTGCTGACACTGATCATCAGCATCAACTCACGATAATTTTTACACTTTAACTTGGCGTAGGGTAGTATACATATACACACGAGACTTGAATACACACTGCAACAAGAGGTCATAGACCGATAGACCAATGACCTTATTAACAATTAAACAAATTAATTCGATTTACAGCTTAATACGTTTCGTATCATCTTTGTAATAAAAAATTCAATGAATCATCGCATCATGTGATTAATAATAGATCACACATGAGATAATATGAATACATTTATAATTAGCATTGAGTTCAATATGAACTTGACATATATCAACAGATATGGAAATTTATCAGTGTTTACCTGTGGTTAAATTCAATTGAATTACATATATCACTGAGAAAACACAATTTTATTGTGTAAAATGAGGTTTATGAATTGGTGATGAATAATATTTAGTTGAATGTGCATTCAAATGAAACGAAGCATTTTATGAGTATATCGCATGACTAACACTCCACAATATTCAATTTAATAATATTCATATTGTATTCTATTAAATATTATAAATATAAATATGGATTTTATGAATTTTTTAATTTAGCATCATCGAAGATTTAAAAAAAAAATTGGGGAATAAGATTTTAGTAGATGCAATAGTGTGACAGATTTATGCAGTATGTAATAATATTATTTCTCGCGTTTATTCAATATCATAATCAAGAAATATCTAAATCCATCGAACATTATGAGAACCCCTGATGCTGTTGCTACTATTTAGTATGCAAAGTGATAATTATTAGTTATACCGAGAGCTATTGCGGTTCACACCATACCATAGATGTATTCAATTGGTTCATTCCAGTATATCAAAGTGAATGAACACAAAATTTTTGTTTAATATAGACGTAGATTTATATATAAATATGTATATTGAAAATTGAAATTTTGCAATATGGATTTAATGAGAAATACTCCGATGAATATTTCATTTTTTTCTCATTAATTTTTCCCCATCCATCAATTTCTGGATTGAAAATTCCTCGTTCAAACAAATATATCGATATGTATTTATTAAAAAGTTTTCGAGCATATCTAAATGTGCTTCAATTTTCCAATCGGTCGACTGTAATAAATTCTACGGATTGTGTGGGTTCGATTGCATGCGCTACATGTACACATACATGTATGAATGGAATCACAATCAAGTTAGCTGCACACTTATGTGAGATTATATACCTGTCTGGATTTTGCGATACACTTGTTGATTAATAACACGGGAATATAATGATAAACCGCACACAATGATCGTGTGCAAAGGGTATAATTTATAATTGTTCCCTCCCAATATCAATACGAATATATGTGTACGGATAATATTAATTAATGTGGAATTTTTAATTTATTTAGATAATAATTAGGTAATGTCTACCTGTATAGTTTGTATATAGTTGTCTTGATAGATTGTTCATCATTAATATGTGCATGTTACTATTTTTACAATGCCAACGAATGTGTTCAACATTCCTAAAATTTTAGTTTGACTTTCCTTATAAATATTCTGTATTATATATTTTTAATGAGAATAATTCAAAAAAATATAGTCGTCTATTTAATGAACAGAACTTCTGTTGATATATGAACAGTGTTACATTTTAGGAAATAGTTTAAAAAAATCGAATAACAAAATTATTATATTAAATCGAAACATTTTCTCTGTCAAAATTTGAGCATAAAAATTTTTAATTTGGAATAATTGAACCAATCATCAAAATCCACTGTCCTACACTTGACAATTCAATTTCTATCCACATCTCATGTTGAATACCCTACCCATTGTATCTTTATTAAATATTTCTTCCATACTATAACGTACAATTATATTCGAACAAACTTTACTGCATAAATAAAATCAACCTCGTCAAATTGAACATTTGATTTACAGCATTAACCGGTGATTATTCGTTAACAGTATTCAATAAATCTCATTAAATATAAAGTGAAATAATTTCCAAAGTGATGTAACTATTCTTCAATATTAATTTTCCCTGTAATTATTTAATCGGATTCTACAATATACATCGATGAATTGCAGTTTGCAACATTAACATATATTCATCAATTTAGCGATTACGATTTGATCCATTAGCATTTATACATGACCATTAATCAATAACTTGGATTAGTTTCAATATCCTACTCTCCCCTCTGTCCTTTCCTTGCTTCTTTTACAAAATGTATGCAATGCTGTTGACAAATAGCATTGAATGGGTCCAGGCATAATTCTCCAATCTGATTATACTCTATAGCGAATCATCGGCACCAATTCAATTATAACACGTAGTTAATATCTATTATTGTGATTCTTATAAAAAAAAATATACGTTATTTAAATAACGAAAAATGTTATGAATAACAAGCTTAAATTTTAATTCCGAATATTTCATCCATTCAATTGCGAGAGAAATTGAAAAAAAAAAACTGCTAAAATCTTTCGTTTCAATTAACATTTTTAATTAATATCTTGCTGAGAATTTTTGTTTATAGTTTTTTTATCTACCCCTTGAGAGTGTGAGAGAGACATCATTGAGTAGTGTCAACAACTGAACTGTAATCGTATCAAGATATATTCATGTATGTGAATGAGTTGAAACATGGGAAAAAAAAATTATTTCACTTTCAATGTGATTGGTTCAGAGAGATTCAACCGTGTGTGTATGAATGATTTTGTGTGGCGAATTTCAGCTCCCACGAAAGCAATACACATCACGTTTATATATGTATATGTTTTATGTGGAAGGTAATTTTGTCTGCGTCATTCATACCCGTCTCGACATGAAATCCTTGGTGAGATCATTTTGTCTTTATTCATTTTTACATACATCTCCCATATCATCCGAAACAAAATGCAACCACAGGGCATCATCATAAATTCAATGCACGGATATTTGAGCACATGTATCTTTGTATTATCTCAACTATATAAAATGCGTATATAAAATATGTGGTGAATGAATACATTTTGAATATTCTATTGAATATTATATGCAGTTTGCATAATTTAATGAAAGAAAGAAACAAAAAAAAAAAAAGGTAGGATTAAATTGAGTTATGGTATGTTCTAGATGTGAGGGTGATACTGAATTCAATTTGACACAGTGGGTTTGTTATTTACGGGAAGAAAAAAAATGTGTCGGCTTTACTTGTCTCAAAGAGACTGCAAACCCTTCGTGTACAGGATCTCGTGTACAAACTTAACATTTTATGCAACCACATGCTGAGTATAGTCTCTAAAGTGTAATCATTTTTTTTCCCTCTTCACTGTTCAAATTTATATCATTGTTTTTCATCCGTTTGTGATTAATAAAATTGCTCAGGCTTCGTACTCAACTTCACCTGAGAATTCATCACATTGTTAACGAGTATATTAAACAAACTGTCTTTGTATCAATGTATGTCTATGTATGTAATGGGTCAATTCTTATTCTAGAACACACTTCCTACCAAATCCTCGACTATATTCACTGTTTTACATCAATTTTTGTATTAATACATTGAATGAAACTTTTATTTCCTTCTAGATATACTTGACTAGTCGTTCTTTCCAATTAAAAATCCTCGTGCTTTTCTCTGAACAAAAACTAAATTGAAAGCGAAGACATTCAGACATTAAAAATACGTCTTACTTCAAAGGTTCAAATAAAACCATACACATACCTATCAACATTATTTGATAAGACATTAATTTATTCCCACAATTGATTTGGTTTCCTTTCATTTCTATTACTCTTCCAATTTCAAATACCGATTAATCAGACCATGAAACAATAACGATATTCTCAAAATACACAAATACATGCGATACGAATTTTCTACGTATTTCACTCCGTCCACTAATCTGCCGAAGTCTCTTTCAATTAAGTCAAATTTGTGCACCATATCCAGTACAAACAAATGTCACGGGGACTTTCCCGCGAGATCGCCAGTGGCAGTTTCATTGCGTCCGATAAAGCATGTCGTATTCGTCATGGCTGACCCGACGAACATGAGGCTCGCCAATTTAGTTTTGTTCCCTGAGTATACATGTATACATATAAATATAATTACTGTTGAAAAACCGGGAGAGAAAGGGGGCGGCTGTGACGAAGAGAGAGTGTATGAAAAAAAGATTGTGACGCTCGCCTCCTGTGAAAGTTATGACGTCTCGTATGTGTGTGTGTGTTCAATGCACCGAGTAAAATACGATATAATAGTCTGTGATATTTTTTATTTATTTTTCGCGACATATAACTGTGAGATTGATGTCGCACAAAATGATATATTGCATTTTGTTGAGAGAGGGGAACAAAAAAAATGAACAAATGGGTAAAAATGGCATACACCACTGAAAAATCAAATAGTGAGCATGACTCGTCATAAAAAGGATCTTATGGTGCTATATGACCACATCAAGCAAAAAGTAAATTATCACACCAACTCCATGTATATGTGTCGAGTGACACTGCAAATCCAATTGTATAACTCTGTGTATATTATTCATCAGAATAATATGGACTTGAGATACGTATATTAACGTACAGCGATGTGTGAAATTAATACTCATCGAAATTTTTCTTTATTCGTAGAATGATTGTAAATCATTTGACACGAGTTGTGGAAAACATAATGGAGAATAAATTTACGATGAGAAAATTCATTTTGAATGTGACAATTGACGATGTGAATTATCATGTTATTATTTATCTTCAAAAAATTATTTTTCTACAGTTAATTCTAAATAGATGAATCTTTATGAAATTTATTTTATCTGAATTCATCTCTGATTAATTTAGATAATAGAAACCGATGCTATCTAAATACAATCGGAATATAATTTTCGTAACAAAAATAAATTATGTGTAGAGACTGTAATTTTTATGGTGCAAGTATTTGTAATATTACTGTAGTATAGAATATAATACAACGAAGACGATAATTTTCCTTATCCCGTTTAGTGGAAATCATAATATCGTCTGCTAAAATTATCATATATACTCCTAACTTTTCTATATGTGTGGCTATTATATTATAGGTTTCGTGATTTGTCGTAGTGCTGTCAAGTAAATATAGCTATTCCCATCCTGGTTCCAACTTAGTATCCAAACATAATATTTCTCGTTCGTATCATCTCGCATTATTCTTTAAATTCTAACTTCTTCGTTTTCTTCGTGTATCTAGGAGTACACTTTGCGTTGAACCAACTGATTAGCATTTTCTGTATTGTTTGTGGATGAAATTCTTATTCATATACATATGAGAATTGTGACAGATAAGGACATTAGGATACGAGACAAACATCAAGTCCCTGGTTAGCTAATTTAATCAGACCCTTTTCTATACACCCACAGAATATGGTCCGACGTAATAGAATTATCTTGAACATATTATTCTCAAAATTTAGACATCTGCAACTACATTAATTCAGTTAACATATATAAATTGTACTAAAAGGATGTACTTGAGTTGGTTTAGTGCAGCATTTATTATACAATGTAATATGACTTATAAATCCTCCCACATTTTACCACATCATATGACCGAAGAGAATTACTTCTGTTCCTTGTATATTGAACTTTACACAGAATAAGAATTCCAAGTACGTGATAACCTTTCCCATTTTTTTTCAATAAAAAGTGAATGTTCCCTTGCGTGCACCATGAAATCAATACCAAGAACTTGGCACAATGATAACATTGTGCGCGCAAGTTTCCATCGTGAGGTGAGAAGAAATTACACGAGAGTATATAGGTAGAAATGAGGTGTGTCACAAAAAAATTACACTTCCGGTAACGGTGACCAGAAAAAAAAAAATACTGATGATGATGATGATAGTTATTTGACGGTGTGGATAGAAAAGGAAGAAAAGGGCGAGACAAATTTTTATCCCGGTCAAAAGAATGATTGTTTGAATGTTTCCGACGTTTCAGAATAAAATGTGAAGAATAGATGAGTAAAATTCTGAGTAAAAAATATAATAAGTTAATTATTATATAGTGCAATAAGAATTTTTACCTCATGATGATATTAATTTTATTATTTTATACAAAATATCATTAATATAAAATTCACGAGTACAATGAAAAATCTCCGTATATTTATTCAGAAAAACAAAAAACATGCAAAACAGTTTAAATATTATCGAGAATTTTGTAAAAATATTTTCATATATATGAATGATATGAAAATTATTGGAATAAGTATGCAACCCGTATTCGATCAATCATTATTTTCGGATATCTGGTTTTCGTAGCTCTCACGTTATATAAAAGCCTTGTGCTCTACATACGAAAATATTTCTGCGAGTATATAACTGATGTGTTCTGCACGAGACACAGAATAATCGTGAAAATAGAACGTGAGTTGTGTTTAAATTACAAGTCGATTCGAAAGTGTGCGAAAAGTATTTATACTACAAGATATTGAGTTTATACAATTGAATTCCAATGTTGTGAAAACTGCGTTTCATAAATTATATCAATTTTTTTTCCATCGGCCACTTCGTGGTACTCATTAGCCATCAATATTAAATACAACTCCATCTTTCCATATCTGAATTGTTTCATAATTTATTTTTCATCTAAGCCGACATTGGTATCAACAGAAATAAATTAATCATCAATCTACATCTAATCATGATGTTGCTAGTGAAATAGTACACGAATTATCAAATGAAAGAGTTTTAGGTGGCGGGGTTGAACAACTCAATTGAGTTCAGGGAGATACTGAATTATTTTCATTCATCCGCAAATGGAATAGAAACGAACGATCTATTAATGCATAGTTAAGTGCTCTTCCACTCAAACAGACGTGTACAGAACACATTCAATGTAACAGAATTAAAGCTCAAGTTTTCAGCAATATTCACTCTACCATCTATCTTACGATATTAAACGGAATTGAATATAAGCAAATCACATTTTATACGTAAGGATATTTGGTGTTTAACCTGAAGTGAGCATTAACAATTCGTCGTTTGAAATCCAACACGACGTGAGTGTTCTGTTTCACTAGAATAAAGCTCAATAGAATTTCTCAAATCTGAACGATAAGCAGTCATATCAAGTTTACATATAACTGTGCAAAGTCTAGATGAGATACTTTTTCTCATATAATAAGTACATGTCACCAACGAGAAGAAAGAAAAAAAATGTCGAGTGGAATGTGTAGATGGAAAAAAATAAAAGAAATGGGGTCAAAAAGTATCATCAACTCAAGCTCTCTCATATCCACCATCCCATTCCCAATGGATTGACGCTGTGTAAAAAGCTGAGATTTCCCTCTCGGGTGTCTGCGACATGCGATAAGAAGTCTTCAGACAAAACTCAAATGTCTTGTCACCAATCCAGATTGAGGTTTTAAAATATTTTGAAGTACTGACTCGGGAAACTGTGAAATTCTCGTTGGTGAGCAATTTCTTCAATCATAAACTTTTCACTCAAATCATGTCTCGGCTTTATCGTCGATAATTCACGGTTTCTTAATACACTATACAGTACGTATACAGGGTGATAAACCGGTATGAATATATGGATATAATAAATGATGATTACTAGTTGCAAGGCGCCTATAACCATTCGATATATGTATACTTTTATATATTTATTATGATTTATACATAACCTTGTATCGATATTTACGTAGATTTTATTTTATAGTGAAGCTATGTGTTCAACCATTTACACAATTTATTCTCGTCAACGAACATCTATCGATCGCGCTTTTACAACCAAGGTCACATGTAACATTACTCAAGTGGAAAAATTGTAAATGAAAAGAATATAGAGCATATTTAAAACCTAATATTTGATGTACATGGAGGAAATTGCTAGAATTCATCAACCACATTTTTTTCTATGCATAATTATTTCACCTGAACATTTGTAATGGCAAAATGGCTACCTATTCATTGTGCTCGTTCTATGGAAAAACTTTTCCTTAGACTTGTGAATCTATTCCATTAATGAATCCGATTAATCACAAGAAATCCAAAACTATTTGAGAAATTACGAGATTCTGTGTGACTAACTGATGAATGGGTATTCTAAAAATCTTGGATGTAATTGATTGCCACTGTCTGTTATACCCATGGGACAATGTAAATATAACTTTCGGTTTAACGATTTTTCTGGATATTTAGAGCAGGTTTAAGTTACGTTATCTTTCCATGGTCTATGTATAGACACCGAAGAACACCCAGCTGACATCAATAAACTGGGTTGCGGATTAATGTCCCTTTCATAAAATTGACGAGTTCATCAAGTTCCAAGACACACAACTTGTCTTTACTATTGAAATTGGAGATTAGATAATCATCTCATGTTCTCATATCAATGTTCACGTGGATTCTTAATCTTACACGGTTATCCCCCTTCGATTTAGAGATTTACTCTGACATACAGGTGCGCCCGCCACTTATCTAGACATTCATTACTAATTTTTATCTTGCCAAGCATTCAATCAAAAATTATTGTTTCGGTCTGTTCATCGATACAAAGAGGAAAAACTGTTTTGTTTTCATTTATTTCTCGAGTAAGTTCCGTTACATTATTTATAAACAGGTTTTTATTTATTGTTGCAGATGCTGCGTTCAACGTGGTGGATTCTCCCGCTAATTCTGACGCTGTCAGTCTATCATATTCAAATTGGAGAAACATGCACGTGTTCGATGGCACATCCGCAAACTCAGTTTTGCGAATCAGATTTTGGTAATTGTTCTTTACTATACTAATAATTTACCCAATTAGAATTATTGCTAAGTGAAATTTGGAAATGAATGATGACAAAACTTTGCTTCGCATTCACGAAAATAATATGAACCATTTGCGTCATAGATTCATAACACAATTTGAACATTACATGTTATTCATAATTCAATAAACATTTATCACATTACCGCGCGTAACGGATATCACGAACCCACTTAAACGCTAAGAAAAAATTATGAAAAATAAATTAAAAGACGAAGAATTCATGCCTGTGTTGGTAAGATCACGTTGAGCTTGTTGAGTTATGACTGGGTTCATGAAAGTGTTTGCGAACCTTGTACACCACGAATATAGCCTTTCCTTGGCGCAGGGCAGGAACCTTGTGTCATGGCCAAGTCCTCGAGTAATAAAATTAACCGATATGGTAATTCAGTACACTGTATAATTCCCTTGACACCATGAAATACTGCTACACACACGTTGAATTCATATGGAGAGAATATCTAGCAAATATCCCTATCTCGAATTGAATCATTATCGTATTCCCATCGTATTATCCCGGAAATTGCTTCTCTCACTGATACTCAATTTATTACCATTTACAATAGCTTGACCTTTGTCCATTTATTACATTCGATGAAACCAATTCATTTATCTCGAATAAAATACATTGAGAAACTAATGTTTCAAGAAAATCCTCAGACGGGCAGGATAAATAGTGAGCTATCCAATATCCTGCGGAACTGGCTTTGACATCGGAGATTATAAAACTCCGAGAATCTTTCTTCCGATTGAACGCACAGCAAAGAAAGTCATTTCCGACTCTACTCATCGATATATGTATAGACACTCCACGGGAAGTTCAACGTCAATCCCGATATTTTAAAGAAATTCATCTGCAGGAATTTGTATTATTTGTCATAAAAATATTTAAATTTCAGTGGCTGTCATAAGAGTGAAGAGATTCACAGCGGTAAACGAGCATCAGGCGACATACAAAGTGAAAATTCAAAAAATTTTCAAGGTAATATCATTTGATTGATGAAATACTAAACTATTTGTATACTCATATATTTCTTAACTTTATATACTATTGAGGATAAATTGATACGAATCTGGAGTAAAACTTAAGGACCGATAATGATCTTAGCAGAGATGTAAATTTGTTTCACGCACTAACAAGATATTCAGACAATGTACTACTACATTTACTACATTTTTACCAACTACCAAACTCATCATGATATGTGTCCTCCACATGGTTTCCCGACTAAAATATACACAATATCACTTCCATGTATATGATACAAACATTCAAGACTTCCTTTTACATCGGGACACATACATACACTCAATACGTGAAAGTTTGCCTTTGCTTGTACTCAAGCATTGCCACAACGAGAATAATCGCATTCTCATTTGGTTCGATGTTAAACGTATATACCAACCACGGTGGGTGATCGGAATTTATCGGAGCATGATCCTCGCTCACGTTGAGATCAAGACAAGAGAAAGATGATCGTGAAACGGTCTCATGAGTCTTAACCCAACGGGATTTGATTTTTTAAATTGTTGTTATACGATCGGTACATGAAATGCCTAAGGAGTTGCATTATTCATATGAAAGCTAAAGCATTCACACACTGATTATTTCCTGTTATCGATATGATATGTAAATCCAACGTTAACTTACTTGATATCTGTCTCAAGGGTATTAATATTGCCGGTTGTTATTGGAGTGTAAGTATATTATACGATATGAATATGCTGTTTTATATTTCATAGGCGAGCCCAAAGGCTGATCTTATTCTCAATCAGCAATTGTTGCTGTGGACCTCATCGACTGATTCTATGTGTGGACGAGTTGATATGAAACCTGGTGAAACTTGGGTAGTTGGTGGTAGAATGGAGGGCCTGAAGCCAATTATCTCACTGTGCAGTCTTGCGATGCGATGGTCAGATGTATCAGGAAGGCAACGCAAAGGCTTTCGACAACTTTATCGTGAAGGATGTGTTTGCCAGGTTTGTAATGAGGAATATTTGGGATTTTAATACGTTTGAAATGTGAACATATATTTTATGTAGAGAGAATGACTGAAATTATGTGTTATTTATGAATCGCAAAAATCACGCATTCAACATTTTTCAATCGATGAGGGTAGATTTTTTTTCGAATATTTCGAAATATTCATATTTTTGCAACAATTCAAAATTCGTTTTAACATCACAAATATTATATTAAATTAACATAATACTCGCGTCAATTTTCAACACAGACATTTTTAGGCCACAAATTTCATGCAGACGAAAAATAAACGGCTACAATTTTAACTGTATGCCATCATAAAATATTTTATGCATACACTTTCATATTATACTCAAGGCAAAACTCTATTCTCGCTACATCATTCCGCTCAAAGACTCGTTCACTATCCTTATACTCACTCCCTGTTTCTAAATAAATCTCTCTTGTGACACAATTTCTTTGTTTTCTATTTCTCAACAGATTTCATACACCCCATGGAGGAACAAAGGCGCTGTTTTGAATTCAGCCGTTGGTAAAAGATGTTTATGGGAAAGTGCACCAGGCCCATCAGACTGTCAAGAAAAATATGGAATTTGTACGCATGGAACCGCCGGATGTTTCTGGTCACAGTCAGTAGCTTACAACAAATGCATTCTGAGGCATAAACGTGATCGAGAACAACAACGCTCACGAGAACCTTGATTTTCCACCTAATAATATATCTCACGTCACTATAGTATATAATATTTCATCAGAAATTGTAAGTCTGTTTTGGTATTTGTGTCTGTCTCTTTGAGAATCTTTCCCCCGATCAGAAGCAAGCATTCAGCTCGGGGGAGATATTTTCTTCGATATCCGCCCTCGACTGATGGTGAAAGTACCAAATAAATTGGATCACTTTTGGGGATGACAGATAAACTGATTTACGGAGGCTATAGTATTTAGCGAAATAGCTATTGAGGTCTTTCGCTCTTTGTAAATAAGTTCTGGCATTTCATTATATTATTACTACTTTGTTTCTCCTTCTTTCTCACGTTTTCTTCTTTTTTTTTTCATGTATATTGAGCATATTTAAATTATTCTACAGTGTTATACGTAGATTTAAGAAAACAATTGCATTAGCTAACAATGATGAAAATTGTACAGTGACAATTTGATATCGTGTTGGCATTTATTCTATTTTTCTTTTGTCAATTTCTTTTCTATCATTTCTTCAATTTGAAACATGGAAAATGAAATGTCATTAAGAATTTTCAATACGATAAAAAAAGTGTATGAGTACGATCGATACTATTTATAATACATTTTTAGATTATCATATTTATATCGCTCTTGTGAGATTAAATAAAAACGTAATAGGGCTTCATGTGTACCTGCACTCAATTCCGAGTTTGAACAATTTTGTCGTGTGAATTGTGGTTCGGTACACCCCGTGTAACATTTTGTCAATATGTCAAGATAATAATAATGAGAAAGAAATTTTGTTGGTTTGATTTTTTTTACCTTGAATAAAATGGTGAAAGAATAAAACAGATTAATTTGCACTCACCATTTCTCGATGATTGGGGTAGAATGTTTGTTCTATGAGTGGAAAATTATCCTTCCCAAGTCGACGTTGAAGACCAATTAGATGTGCAAATACCCAAGGCTTGTCCTGTAAGAAGATAAAAATATTTTCCTCGGCTACAACTTACATCATAACTTGAGCTCTCTTGTCATGATAATCCAATTTAATCCTATTTAGTAATTTAATATAATCCCAACAGTCAGATGTTTAACTTACTTGGAAATTATAAATTGCCGTGAGATTGTTAACGCTTGGAACACTTCCGTACATCAGACCCAAGAGAATATTTTTATTATCTTCACCAGCGTCACGAAGATTCTGGCGGACCAATGCAAAATCAGGCTTGAACGATCTGCAAACATTGAAATGCAGAAAAAAAAATTATAATAAAAGAACACACGAGAATAATACTGTAATTTATTGCGTAACTAAAACCGAAAAATTGTATCCACTATTTCACGTCCATTCAAAATTGCCAACAGAAAAATGGAGGGAAAATTCCTCTTTTCTCTCTCTGTCAATCAATGACCAATCGGTCAACAAAAATATGAACATGCGCGGTATTAATTTTGATCGAATAATTTTCATGTTACATAATTGTCAATAATAACACTGCAGCAAAGTGTGAAAAAATAGATAGCATCATTTTGAAACATCTACACTTTTCCTAACACAAATAAAAATCCAAATGATGTCGGTGCTCTCGCAGTTATATATCAAATTTCAAATAATTGTTATCCATTCCTCATCATTACACGATGTAAGTTAAAATTTATTCGTCCTTCTCATTGTAGACGTGAACTTCTTTGCACACATGACCTCTCTGGTGCGGTCATGCAAATATATATATATATATATATATTTACGAACCGCTCATTAGCAGAACAAAACTCAACGACTCGAACTTTCGCGCTGTATAAATTGTCACGAAGCCCACAACTAGTTTAACAACGAACGCTATGACTCATTAAAACTCATGAAACGGAGAAAATAAAAAGATGAATAAATAAATGAAATAAAATTTATAAAAATGGGAAAGAAAAACTGAACAATGAGTATCGTATCGGAGTGCGCAATACTCCACAACAGAGTACAAACGCCGGCGCCGCAGACCATAAGCCATAAATTCATGCCTTTTATGGGACACGAGAGTTAATTATAGTCGGTAGGTGGCGCATATGGATGAGCATCAGCGAGACCCCGACAAGCGTATATGAGGTGTTGGCGTTCTCTCTTTTCGTTTCAACGACACACTTCACACAGCAGGCGGCTCGTTATTGTCCAGTCGTCTGGAACTACATAGTCGTTTTGTCGCGCCACACTTATTATTTTGCCCGGAAGCAGTTTAGCTTTATACGACATCCCACAAACCACCCGTTTATTTCCGCATTGCTATTTCAATGATGAACTAATTTATCCGTCGCTGTAGATGCAGATACAATGATGACTATTGTCGCAACAAGGAGTAACAATTCGGGACTGAACTTTGGTATCAAGAATTCAAACAATTTGGAAATGGACAATTGCTAATTTGTTCATAATGAAAGTTCAGCTGTGGCTAAATGAGTTTAGGAAGGAGAATGTTGTTTTATGAAGGCTGATTAATTTACGAGAACGCGCCATTATTGTTCTCTATTCCTATTTTATAGTCGTTTCAGACCATAAGATGTGGTGATTAATATCCCAACTTTGAAATTAGTTAAATTACTTTGAAAATAAGTAGTGGAAAATAGAGAATAGAGATACGATATTGTAAAAAATCTTCATCACAGAATATTCAAGTATGAGGCACCGGCTGTTGCAGTTTCTTCACCAGTTTCTTTCTTTTTCTTCTCTTTTTTTCTAAAAGTAAGTGACGTAATTACTGCCTTTTTTCCACAACATTTCATTCATCCATTAGTAGTAGAGTGTATAATTTTTTCGAACACTTGGGAAGATTCATTTTCAATGATTTCAATGATGAAAAATATCTGTCGATTACGTCTTTCGAATCTATTTGAAGATTGCTCCATTTATTTTGAGATGGAAATTGTCATTGGACACCGTACTAATAAGTTAGTGAGTGAAAGTGTTTGCAATCTATGCATATTTAATTTTCGTACCTATCATTGAGCCACAAACACTTTAAGTGATATTCTACATAATTGTAACGGGCAGTAGATAGAACCTCATCATCGTCAACTTATCTGAATAGAAAATTGGTTGTTTCACATTCAAACATAATTTTGTTACACAACTATTCCACAGTCAACTTCTTTGGGAACTTGTTCCGAATCCAGACATATAAACACGTTAACAAAGTTCTGACAGAAAATGGTTGATAACTTCTGAACTCGAAGAGGAGATGGTACTGGAGTCTTCGAAAGACACTACATCAGGCCAATATCCTTCGATTGATTTTCAACTCGTCTACTTTGAAGCAATATAACTGTCATAAAATTCTTCTCATCTTCTCTTTCGAATGGAAACATCTCAGATAAAATTGTGAGGAAGTGGCTTCGACTCTTTTGTTTACTATATTTGAACCTATAGATTGCATATAATTTATTGCCTTGTTGAATTCTTAACCGTGTATGAGTTATCGATGACCATTCACAGGATAACCGGTTAGTTCTTCAGTGTATTATCATTCATATAATTGCAGTGTACGTCAGAAGCATTTATTATATGCGCGTCTTACACAAAATTGCAATGAATTACGATGATTTTCTTGAAGGTACTTTTGCGATCAATCATTCATATCCAATGATTATCACAAGATTAAAACCAACAAAACTCACCTGATGACCTTGGTCCCGTTCCGAAATACCGCCATGGACACGGTGGCGCCTGTTTCATTCGCCGTGAGCGACAGCTCCCGGAACTCGGCCTGCTCCACGCGAATTTCATAGTCGCCATGAAGCCGGCGACCTCGAAAATATTTGCTCCAGTCAGTATTCTGATCGTCAATCACCAGTAGCGTGAAGCAACGATCTTTGTTGTAGGACGAGCTACGACTTGTTCCACCCACGGCTGCACCAAGTATTGACGCGCCCTACAGAAAATGAAATAAATAGATTATTCAGTTCTATCACTCATTGAAACAATCGACATTTCGAAACACAATAAATTTATATACAGATATATATTCGCTCGTTTATTATGTGTCAAGTTGTGTAAATAGGACTCGATAAGTAGTCATGACAAGTAATATACTACGTGAACATTTATTAAAATATATGTATATAGAAGAAAAGGCAATATAGGCACCATAAGGAAGTTGAAAATTTACAAGTCATCTGATATGATATTTTTGTTGTTAGTGAAACCCAAATAAAATTTATGTGAATCATATGAAGTAGAAATGCCTCGATAAAAAAATTCAATAAAGTAGAGCAAGGTAGAGCCACCCTTTGGAAGGATGGAGAAGCATATTGGTTTTTTTTTCTCCATAGTATTGTTTTTTTTTTCCTTTTACTTCATCGATGAAATCTACTGAGTACACAGTCACAGTAAATGAAGGGGCTTTGGTTTGAAAATAATATTTCTGTCCCAGAGACTATTTTTCATAAGTAAATCAAGAGTAAATTCCATTTTTAATTCTCAGGATATCTGGCCAACGCCCAAATTTACTTTCGTTTATGAATCCAGTAGAAAGTGCCTCAATAAAATCGTGAACGCCTCCGAATGAATTATATTTAATTTTCTCGTCGTTTCGTTACACTTTGTCCGACAATATTAAATCCAATATGCTTCGACAAATTGTTTGTGGAACGTGATTCAACTGCTTATTCATTCTATTGTATTTATTCAATTCTGTAAGAGAAACGGTGAAGGTAACTCATTGATTTGTATTGATAATTGCGAATTGGACATGAACGTTTATATAATTTTGCTCATTGGTTCGATTAGACGAATACCTTAAAAGCTTGGTCGTTAAAAGCACTCGAATAATTGTCGGTATAAAATTCTACTACGATAATTAATTAGTAAATTCCATAACATTCTCGGACAAGTCGTTGTGAATAAATTGTCGTTAGAGGAATTATTATATCACCGTATTTTATTATGTAATATTTTATTCATAAATATTATCTTGATTGTGATAATTGTGCAAATGTGTTATTGACAATGACTGAAATCCACGATAATTTTTTTAACGAATAATATTTTAATTATGTAATATTTCGATCGTATCAACTCAACATCTATGACACAGTCTACTGATTTCAATTTACTTATAGTTATATTTATCAAAGTGTAAACGCTACCTGCGTGTGAACTAAGTTAGCGTGGAGGGTTCCCTGTGATTACGTGATATTGATAAACGATTCTGTCTGCTGATGCTTGCAAACAGTATCTACCCATCGTGTTTATACGTCACTAGTGGAATTTGTCCTCTAGTGTGACAATATATTGTAAATTGAACCAATTGAATTTCTACTTTGTCGAGATTCATTCATGCAGTGAATTCAAGCTTCAACAAATATATCCACAAAACGCGCTTATCATTCAACCACAAATGCGAGTAGACATTTATTACTGAACTATTCAACAAAATCTCACAATTCTCGCTACGATTCAATAGATATGTTCAAATAGTTTCAAACAGTCGTCAATCCTTACTAATATCTTAGCTGTTATGTTCAAGGACCAGAATTTAAGCCAACTTGTAGAGTACATTTGCCAAATTCAATATATTTGTCATTGATATGGTGAATAAATCATTGATACATGTAGCTCCATTTTTTTTTTTTTTTCGTTTCGAACATTCATTATCAATATGTTTCCCAATAAAAATATACATGTACAAAAAAAAACAAATGAATTGTTACCTGATGTACCTGATCACGTGCAGCACCCGTGAGACTTTGCACCCTCTGCAACAAGCTTTCTCGCGTTTTAGCCGGTGACGATGGTGCACTAGTAGTTCGAGATCCTGGTCTCAAATTTAAGCTTAAATCACCCGCAGTACCGCCAACAATTTGAGTGCCTGGTGGTGGTGCACCTGGTACTGATGGTGGATTTGGTGGTGGTCCAGCAGTTGGTTGTGATTGAAGTGGTCGTTCTGGTGCTCCCTGATACGGTGATGATGAGTCTTGACGTGCCATGGTGGCCATCCCGGGTTCGGCTCCCGGCTCATCATCAAGTTCCGAACTCAAGTCTCCAGACGAGAACCTGGAAGATAAACTGTGATGGTCGTCGTGATAGTTACAATTGGGCTTTTGGGAAGTCATTGTATTGAACCACACTCAACAGTGAACACTGCCAAGCGATGATGTGTAGATGACTGGGATTGCATTATTCGGCATCGATTCATTAATAATGTCACCACATACATGCATATATGGTAAGATTCATCGAGCGACGAACTTCAGGGAGGTTGATGACCGTGTAACCGTTGTGGAATGTCTGAAATGGCTGCGCCAAAGCAAAGCTCTATAGGGTTTACATGAAATTGTGCATTCCAGCATTCATGTATGAAAAATAAAAAACATTCCAATTTGTATTCAGTTGCAGTAGAGCTGCTCGTTGACAGATGCATTGAAACGTATTCTATTTCATTTTGAACAATAAAAATTGTAGCAAGGATACCAACAATGTGGAATTGCATGAGAAATTATTTCATAATTGCATTGTTGGTGATGTCACACACTAGAAAAGTTTGCGAGTTTGAATATAGTAAAAACAGTACGCTTTGTGGATTCGAAATGGATATACAATTTTCGATGGTGCTTTTGGTACAATATATATATATAAATTTTGTATATAATTTTTGAATGCATGTCAAAGAGTTTTTTTTTTTATTGAAATTGTGATGGGTGTTTTGTGGCTACTGCTCCTATTTTCGATTCAGAACTTCCTTCTTCAACTTTAAATCCATCGTACCAGAGTTTATAATAAGAATTGTAGAAATTTCATTTATCGCTGGAAGTTATTCATTTCCTCATATCATTGAATCAAATTCACGGAATTATTCAAGACAGATTACTGCTCGATCATTATATTCTTCAAAGTAGTAATGTTATTGAAATATTGGCGTGGTAAAAAATACTCTATTTGTAAATTAATCATTTGTACCGGGAAAATAATTCCAAAGTATAATTTTTTTTATCCTCATTTTTCTTATCATTCTTTCACGATTGTAATTGAACCATTGTATATTTATAAAAATGATAAGGAGATATACAGTGCTTATAATTAAATGAACCCTTTCTTGTTTTGTCAGATTGAATAAGTAATTAATATGTTGGTGTAATTCATACTTTACTCATCCAAAATTTTTGCTCAAATAAATGTGTTCATAGAAAATACGTCCTATTGATTTTTATATGTCATCATTATTCCCATAGTGAATGTAAAATGTACACACGTATATTAATTGCACTATTCACTTCGAAATATCATGTGTAGTATGCGTATATGGTGTTGGGTACATGACCTTTGTAATGACGGTAAATGGTGGACGTTCCGGATGATGAATATCTATGGTTTCATCGTAATTCTATGCCGTGCAATTGACGCATATAACTCCAAGCATAAAACGGACATTTTCGACCTTTCAATTTTCTCTACACATACATGTACGTGTGAGAACACGTCTCGTATATCAAACCCACTTCACAACCTTGCACTTTGATGGCACCCACAATGATGTATTTGTCTCTGAGTGTATAAATAAATTGGAAATTTCAACAACTGCATGCGAAAAGATAATGAAGAACGATCATACGATAAAGATAGAAAAAGTGATGGAAAATATTTTTCTATGCACTGGAAAAATGAAAATTTAGTTATAAATACATTATA
The DNA here is from genome assembly GCA_958496275.1 of Zele albiditarsus. NCBI lineage: Eukaryota > Metazoa > Arthropoda > Insecta > Hymenoptera > Braconidae > Zele > Zele albiditarsus. Next base: position 17,379,740 of record OY292408.1, read on the forward strand.
TATATTTAAATGTGATTTGGTGTGAAAATTCGTGCGAGGTTATAGAGTCTCGTTGATAAACATGGAAAAAACGAACAGCTCAAAGTATAGTGTAGATATTAGCAATTCAGCGAATTTTTAACGCTTTTGTTTTTTGAACAAACAAAAACGCAGAATACTTTACTGGATAGTGATAATAGCTAAATGTATATAGAGATTCACAAAGAATATGACGAATTTAGCAATAGATATCATAATTTTCATGAGTGACATTATAAATTGAGTTCGTTATATTGCAAACTCTAAAGACTTATAATTTTCACTATACTTTACTCTACCGTTTTCTCCGTGTAGTTACCAAATTGAATTTCACAGAAACTCGTGATATATTTCTTTTAAAAGTAATTCAACATTGAATACGAATATAAATCTACTCCACCACATTTAACAACATAGTTAATAAACACTTGAATGGTCGTTTATAAACATCACAAAATTGTTTTCTGAATGTAGATTCATATTTATGACTTACCTGCGTTTCAGGTAGTTGACATTGGACGTAAAAGATTGCCGGAAACTGGAGAAGGAAATGTTGCCGGGTGATGGAGCAGTTCCACAATACTTTGCACACCCACCCCGGCCGGTAATTTTGCTGGTTTTAGTTTCTCGTAGGTTCTCAATATAAACGGGCAGTACTCTTTTTTACCGTTATTCTTTTTACTTGAGTGTTTTTTTTCTTTTTCTTCTTCACTTCCAACTGCAATTCCAGAACTTGTACGTTATTTTGTGTTACTCGAGTAGGATCTGCTCAGTTGTAATAGTTTGTCCTTGATGTTTTATATATTTTTTATGAATATATGAGAGTCTCTTTCACGTGAATAGATATCACACGTCAATCCAACTTGTTGATCCGTGGACATAAAACTTGAACGTAAATTAATTCAAAATCAAAGGGTGAACTAAGAGAGGTGAATAAAGGACAAACTAAATAATCCAAGTTGATATCTGAAACGTGAAAAAAAAAAAAAAAAACAGTATAATGTATGAATTAATTTCACGAATTCTTATATATATATATTTCAACTAAATGAGATTGTTCTTTGAAATATATTCATCACGAGAGAAATTAAATAGGAGCCTCAATTATAATTTTACTTCGTTACTTCTTGTAATATGCGAATAGAGGGAAAACTAAGTATACAGTTAGGGATATTATACGACAGTCTGACAAGAATTCTCGTTACAAATGTTCACGGTGTAGACTATACTTTGATAATTATCCATGAATAATTATCAAGTTGATTTATAATTGTAAATAAATGAAAGAAAAATACGTGCGAATAAAATTATGCACAACATATTGCATATTATTACTAAGTAATATAGTCTACAATTGTATTTATACTCATTCCTATTTCTTCTAATACTAATTTCTCTAATACTAATTAAATAATATGAAAAAGCTGACGGGAAGAATGAATCATGAAGAAATTATTGATACATTTCCTTTCGCAAACACTATATGGACAATTTTCTCTTCCATCACAAATTAACAATGCCAAATATATTCGTTCATTTGAAAATCATTGTTCTACAGGGAATACAATAAATTTTTTACTATCAAAGAATTACGTCTGTTGGCTTTCTTGATCATATAAACAAATTTATAAATTAGAATCTCGCTATATAAAAAGGAAAATTCATAATTGCAACTGTATAATTCATCGTGCCGTCATTAAAACTTTATTTAACTTCACTTTCATTCGTAAAACAATGTGATATCTATCTTCATATAAATGAATGTCCCTGACAAAGCACCAGTAAAACCTCAGCTGTATCCTATATCAACATGTCTGTGTGGTAAAGCACATAATAACCATTTGCCAGAGGAACTAATAAACTTGAGCTAGACATTGTGAGACGAGTCTGGTAAAGTTCTATGTGTTCCTTTAATTATTACTGAGTTTGTAATTATTTCATATATACACACCGTGCGCGTCAACCACATGTAAGTGTCGTTATTAATTAACATGACATTTCCTCTGTACATTCCACATTCGGAAGATACTAGAACATTTACATCAAGAAAAAGAATTCTCGCAAAATAACAGACCGTAAAAAAATAATCCATGACAAAAAAAAAATGCCCGCGGGGAAATATAAAGCCATGAGCACTAATTACTTTTCCTATAATATTAATTTATATTGGAACTCCATTTCAGGATATTAATTTATATAATACATTTGCTGCTGATAATTTTATTATTTTTCATATCACTCTACGTAATATAATTTTTCTCATCCACACATTTTTATTTATAATATGTAGTTGTGAAAGCGACAGAGACATAAGACAAGGACTAAAAAACATGTATTAATGAAAGCTTTCTTTGTCGGGGTTCTGAGTAATTCATGAGGAAAAGAGTATACAATTGCAAGGTTTGCGGTCGTCATTTGCATATATTCACGCGTTGGAAAGGCTGAAAAAGGGGTATGCAAATAATGACGGGTTGACGCAACGAACACGGTAGGGTGTGTTGAGTCGTTGATAACGAAACGAAAAAAAAAAAAAGGGGGGCGGAATGTGAACGTAGCATATAGTCAAAGCTTGTGTGTAATGTGGAATTTCAATTTGTAGCGGGCTCATGTGTCCATATGAAATATCTCGAGTAATGTAATATTATGAGAATGAAGAAAAAGTAAATAAAAAAATATTATACAAGTAAATAAATATAAAACATTTCATTTAGGAAAATCATATGTAGAGATTGTTAAAAACAATTTGAAATTGGATAAAAAAATAGCATAATTCTATGAGTTTTATTAATTGAAAAATGTATATCTCCGTTATTATATTCGAATATATAAAAAGGAATCATTTGTTTTTTCCTTCATTTTTAATAATATCATCCTGATACTTTCTCTCAGGAAAAAGAACAATTCATTAATGCAACTGAAATACATTGCGAAATTACAAAAGTTTTATTCACACTTTTGTCGCCATGAGAATAGAGGTATCTCTATATGATTTCATGTATAGGAATCAGAAATACAGAGTAGAATAAAGATACGATATGATATTAGCATTTAGATTTGCCAATCTACATGCTAAGTTTAAAAATAACAGCCGAACATAACGTCATCAAAACTGGGGTCTATTTCAAAACCTCAAATGAAAATTATCATATTTATTGTATTTACACAGAACTGCATATGACACATTCATAATTTCAATTCTCCTTTTATTCTTTCTTATACACCCTTATAGTTATTTACTACTGCAATACTCAACTCTTAATTAAATTCACCAAAAAATTTATATACATTCTGAAACTATTTTCTATATTCTGCATTCTCTGATCGAATTAATTTCTCACAACAAATTCAAATCTACTAATTAATCTTCTCCTACATTTCTTTCTCAAGATCCTTCTATTATTGTTGTTCGATAAATATTTCTTCTAATATATCCTATCCTCGAATGGATATGCAATTATATAATAAAGTATCTGTCTATTTATTTATTTACTGTCAATGACGTACATTTCCAACATTGCTCCACTATTCACATAACCAATAAAATGTTCCCAAACGTTTCCACAGAAGTTTGTTTAATTTGTTCAACCGCGCTGTCCACGAATATGGAGTTATTTAGTGCTCGATTGAACGCAAATCCCAATCGGTCTGTACATGTTACGTTCGAAGGGAGATACGTAAACAGTGTGAATATATATTGTAAGGTAAAAAAATAATCCACCAATTAATTTGTGAATCGAAATCAACAAAGTGCATGAATTTTACATTACCCTAAAATTACAAAAATCCCATAATCAATTCTATATATAATTCTATTATATAATTCGTGTTAAGGACTTGCAATATACCAACATCAAATAAAAATAGAACTGCAGAACAGAGGTCATAAATCCGAATGTAATGATGAGATTCATTTTATTTAATCTTCGCGACAAAAGTATTTAAACTACACATATAGTTGTTGCATTTATTTCTCGCTTTCAACTCCCTATGTATAAACATATATATATATATATATATCTACGTCTTTTTACTCTACTTCTAACGAGTGCACTCTTGCAACGATATCAAAAGAGGAAGTGAGAGAGATGGAAGGAATGGTGGCACAATGCTACTGGAAATACACAAAAATAGAGCAAATGTAGAAGGAAGTGAATGCGCCACGTGAAAATGACTTATATATGTATATATATATATATAAGTACATGTACGTTTCGCGTATATGCTAGACCGAGTGTTTCATGAACAAATGGAAAGAAAAAGTGCGCGGAAATGAGAGAAGGCAACGCCCTCTCAAACATTTCCATCCCCTCATTCACTATCACGGTTTTTCTTGCCTATATGCACCGACAGACAGACACACACACACACTCACATACACAGTTTTTCTCATTCTTTCTGTAGTCTGGGGTATAGTAAAGCGTCTCTTGTATCGACCCATACCCCTGGGCTATCGACTTTGTTTTTACAGGGCTGCACACTGCCGTCGCAACCCCTCAATTATACTATGAATGGCTCATATAAAATGGGATAAATCGTGTCATGGGTTATTTTAGGATCAACTATATGGATATATGTAAGGAATAAAGTTGGTGCCTTATGTCACGCAATCGTTGAAGGATATGTTGGTGTAATAGTGGGAAGAGATATGTGATATTGTGGATAAGCTAGAATTTCAAGTGTTTTTGTTACGTTTTATTCCCTGGATTTTATTTCGACTTGAATCAGCATTGTAGTTATTGTAGACACTCTTTCAACACTTAGAAACTTCGCATTTTGTCGATGGGTGAGTTATAATGGAAATCTTTTGAGTGTTCAAAAGGTGAAGAGAAAATGAGAACACTCTGATTTGCAGTGTGAGGTTAGTGTGCATTCCAAGATTGTTGCGATATTTTCGTTATAAAATATCGTACATTTTTTTTTTTATCTTCAATTGTTTAATAACTGTTTTAACTCAAATGATAGAATGAGTTGAAAACAGTGCGGGTTCCCTCAATTTTTCGATGACATGATTGATATGTTTTTCGATCCTATTTACCAATTTTAACCGGGATTTTGAATAGGAAAACAAATTGTAATCACATGGATAGGTCTAGCTTGCTCTACATTTCGTATATGAACAAATATAATCTCGAGAAGAATATTAATAGCCATAAGAAGAATCTTATAAGCTGGCACGTCGGGCGTGGTAAACTTGATGACGGTTAGAGAGCACGAAAAAAAAAAGGGTGTTAAAGAAAAAAAAGTAAATAGCAAAGTTTACGTCACGTTGAATAAAGTTTCCTCTCCTCTGACCTCGAGCACCCTCTCGCGCAAAAAGGATAAAAAGTTGCGCGACACATTGAACTGAATCATTATAACATCAACTTATTTCAAGAACAGAGGTATTGAAGAATGAGCAAATTTCCATGTAATCGTATTTTCCATAAATGTAAAAGGAAGAAAAGAAAAAGTATAATGAAATAAACTGTCACTAAGAAATGCACGAGAGTAGAATACAGAATCAATTTTTTTTTATCTTTTTCATCTATTCATCTGCAACACTTTCGAATTTGCGTACATATATATATATATATAGAGCCGAATATGAATCGAATAACGGAAATAGAAGGCGTGTGTTTATATAGATGGCAAATGGATGTTACGAAAAATTTATTCAAGTTTTTACCCCACAAATTGAATATACTTGAATAAAACTCTTTCTATTGTACAAAATTCGCGAATTTATATTTTCCTTCCATTATACATATATAACTCTTGTTATACAATATCATATTGCAGTGCAGTTCAAACGGATGGGCATTAAGCCAAAACGCCATCAAGTCACATAGAATGTACAAGAATTAATGGATTTTCCGTGAATGGTAGATGGCAAAGTTTATTCAATCCTAGAATAGCACACCTGCTTTTTGTCACCTCAAATAACACATAGCTAAAGTTGTATTGACCTAGTGTGAATTTACTGCTGTCATTTCAACTCTAATGCGTTTCTTACATCAAATTTTTTTTTAACCGATACCCAATTGGTTAACTAAAATATTGTCACTGTGGAAAATCGACTTTGGATCAATAGTTTTCATGTTTTATTATTTTGAATGAGCACTTGATAACTATAAAATGTGAAAGGTCTATTCGAAGCTGGACAATCATTTTAAGGTTGACTGCATTAAAATTGATTGTAGAAAGCTTTTTCTTTATATAGAACAGATCCTTCATGATAAAAGAATTAAAAATACAATGTATGAAATAGTTGTCAACTTTGCCTGATGATAATTCAATTTAAGGTGGTAAATTTGAAATAAGAATTTATCTTGCAATGAAAAGCAACGGAAATTCACCATTTACTTTTGATTGAACAAGAGAACCCGAAGTTCAAAGCTTTGGAGGTGGCTATTCCATTTTTCCTTTTGTTTAATGAAGAGGGTTAGATATCATTACCCACAGAAACCCAGAGTGTGTATAACACCTTTCCTCGGGCAACGAAACTTTGTTCGATAATTCGACTCCTTTGTTGTTATAATTAACTGAGCAAACGAATGACATAATATAATATATAGAAATAATGATAGAAATAATTATGAAAGTCCATGAAGTTCATTGACGTTCAAATTTTCTCTCACGTGATGATAATTGTTTTTTTTTTTCCATGCATCGGTTTTTATCAATTTTCTGATCATCCAATTAATCTGCTGTATCATATATGGGAAAATATGATTCTACTATTATCATTCTCTCTCTAGATATCATAGAAATGAGTTTATGTGATATTTTTCTAGTATTATTATGTAAGTTATAAAAGAATGGTATTTTTCATGCAGTCGTTTGTATTATTTCTCACATAGATTCAACATTTTCTATACTTTATTCTACGTTTGTTTCATGCAATGGCTAACGGGGTGTTTGAGTAATAGCACGAATAACCAATTCTATACGAAAATTGTTCAATTTATCCCATTGCCTATTTTGGCACGTGCCCAAGTTCACTTCGAAACAATTCACGTCATGGGGAGGTCTCTTGATCGTGTAATCTTCACACGTCACATTTTTTTTTTCCCGCACTCTTACTAGCGATTGGAAAAAGATAAAACCTGATGATCCATGTAACATTGAAGTGAAATAAAAATTTAATAACACTTGAAATAAATCAAAAAATATTCGTTCAAGTTGAGTGGAAAATGCAATTTCATTAAACACCCTCCCAATTTTCAGATGTTATAAGAAATATTCTCGGGAATTTTTTTTTTTTTATTTTATATCTTTGTTTTCATCAACTTTAATTTGGAAAGACAATTTCTGGAGTATTAAATGGAAAATTTTTGGCAATTATTCTCGATTGAGCGACTTCAGCCAAGTTAATTATTTTATTGAGTGTACGAATTAATTTTGTGTTTTTTTTTTTTTTTTTTCAATCTCTTAGGGGAAATAGAGTACCGTAATAATTAGCACATCCAGTAATTTATTGTAATCAATTTCGTTGGGGAATTTATTCATACTCTCTTTTGTTAATAATTTTGCGACATAGTTTTGTAATTTAAATAATTACCCATTACATTAATCAACATCAGGACAGTGAATTTTTTTACAAGAAATTATACATTTGACAGTACATTATTTTTATAATTCAAAGTAATTTCGAATATTTTATTGATTAACCGAATTATTCTGCAAATAATAACAGAACTTTCGGATCTCTATTAATTTTTTTTTTTACCTTTACCATTTCTGTAATATAAATTCTAGAAAAAAAATTAAATTTACTGGGACCACACCGTAGTGTTCTCCTCCGACGTATTTGCTCAAGTACACAACCCTAATTAAATGTGAAATTGGATTTACTCCTGGCACCGGCAAATTTTATTACAGCTAAGAGAAAAAAAAAAACTGATGAGAAAAAGTAAATATATTTTCATCTGTTAAAACAATTAATTTCTGACAGCAGTGTACATGTGAACGCCATTACAATTCTATGCCGGTTATAAAAAAAAGGAGGGACGAATTCAATTCATCGCCCCCTTCTTGCATTACTACCCCAATTTTTTCCGACTGACGCGTCGAGACTGTGTCACGCACACACACGGTAAAATTATCTCCACGACAATAAAAAATGCCAACTTAAATTGAGGCTGTTTAAAATCCTACACAATCCCATAAAAAAAAAAAAAAAACGTACAATAATTTCATTCATCAATAACAAGATAAATCATAGATTACTAATAAAGAATTGACTACGAAACAAAACAAAAATCTACATCTTGTCACACCCAACAAATATTCAAATAAAAATTCCTCCTACGTATTCAATATATAAATAAACAAAAATACTTTCACGATTCATCTCTATCATATTTAACAAAACGAAATAATACCCTCCAATATTCGTCTTTCTCCCCTACAATTCAGCAGTGTCTTACCTCAACAATTGGCTGCCTTACACCACACTCGTCAATGAAGAACAAGAAGAAGAAGTAGAGGAAAAAGTAGACGATAATCAAAGAATGTCGATATTAAATGTCTCGAGTAAAAGTCACCCCTAAAATATACCCACGACAATTCGCTACAATTCACCCTTTTACTTTCTATATTCGTTCAATAATAATTCAATAATTTTCTCTTATCTTTCTTTCTTTTTTCCACTAGATGCCTCGACAAAATTACAGTGAAGAATACACCGTTATGAAGCAATGATGTAGCGACAATGTAGGTGAACAATCACGTGAAACTAGTACGCGCCTCACGTCTGCGTACTCGTGAATATCCGCCTGCGCACTCAGTATTTCCGGTAGATGAGCCCACGATATTTCGCGGAGAATTCGAACACGGGAAATATAACTTTGTTTAAAGGAAAAAAAAAACAAAAAATAGAAAATATATTGCAATAAACAATTTTTCTCGTCTCACATATGTATACAATTGCTCTTTTATATTTAATTCATCTGGCTAAATAATAAATGACACACAATCAATATATTGTCACGTGACAAAATACAACACCTTATATAGTATATAAAAGTGTACGCGGTTGTGATTGTGAATTGCCATACGCGTAGGTAGAGTGATGGGAGAGATCCGTGCAGTTCGACTTACCTATGTCGTGTGTGTGTACTACCCACTAGTTTGCCGATGAAGCAGTGGAAGCTCGCGTATAAACTTGGAGGGTGTCGCCCGGGTTGCATTGGGTCGATAACACCGCGACTGCGCCACTAGATCACCAACTCAGCGCATTCACCATCGTATTCAGTCCGAACTCATATGGTTGTCGTATATACTGTTGGCAATCAGAAATAAAAATATATATGGCATCAATCTCAAAAGGGAGCTACGAAACAATGTCTACAAGTTGAACAACTGCGTCCCCCTTTTTTTTCAAAATGACTCATGCATTTTATTATTATTTTAATATAAATGAAAGAGCGGAGGATTTTTGCGATCGATTTTGGTATTATTACTCAGTCACGTTTATACTGGAGCGTGAATAGGAGAAAATTTAACGTAAAATATTTGAAACATAATTTTGTTTTCCATATGTATCAAAGATTTTATTGTTTATCAAATTTGACGTATATCTAATGAGCTTTTCAATCAACTCACCGTCAAAAGTATTTTTATTGAATGAAATTTGTAGATCACGTGTTGGATTACATCAGCAATATATTCCATAACTGTCGAACACAATTTTTCTTCCTCGTCTTTTTATAAAAATGCTTTATATGTAATTCAAAATGGCAATATAGTTCCAATGAAGGATCGTGAACATTCGACATATTTATTGTACCAATTTGTTTTTCAGCAATATTCATTCGTTTCATTGAATGTCAGTTCGTGTTAGTCTTTGGATGAGTATAAATTATTTGAAAGCTATGAATATTTAATTTATTCATTAAATTTTGTTGTAAAGTAAGCCATATTTTTTAGCTTTCAATAAATGTATATTAGAGACCCATTTGTTATAATTACTTTTGCATCATACTTCATTTCAATTGATTGCGTCTGGCAATACTGAGAAAAAAATTATTATAGAACTGAGCTTATAAGTATTCATAGTCATCCCATCCTAGTTCTACTTAACTATCTAATTGATAATTTTAATTGAGTAGTCTAACATTCTTCACAAAATAAAAACTCAGAGTTTTTTTTCCATGTAGAGAATTCCAGTATTTTATAATAACGTATTGGATATAATGGAATATAATTCTACCCTAAATAGCATATTAAACTTTTATAAACTTCGAATCCAACTCTTTTAATTTCGAAACATTTCATTCAGCTTCGGGATGAATAACCTGAAAAGAATTTCGTACAGCAAGTTTCATACAAATTGTCTGAATGAAAAATTGTACATTCCTCGGAGGGTCAAGTGTGCCATGTATAAGGTAGAATGAATAATATGGGACACATGCATTATATAAACCCAGTAATTCCAACCATCCCAATGACAGATACAGCAGGTGCATTGATGCGAAAAAAGGTAAATTTTCGTATACTGAACAACTTTTGTATGCTCCAATTGTTGAAGGTCAGCAAATTGTACAGCTGATAAATTGCTGATGGTTGGTTTCGCAATTTTGCCAAATGATTTGGTTTGAACGCTCTTCTTACATCTTTTATTCTTACGTGCACTTATGCATGTATAATGTTGTCTGGTAAGAAATGAGTAGATCTGAATAGATTAGATCTGCCGGATGATGAATTTTATTATTTTCCAAAGACCGGATCAAATCTATTTAGGAACAAATAAAAATTATATCTGATCCTATCTACTAAACATAATCATATCAGATCAGATGTGACAATAGATTCCTTCTAATTTTACGATATGAATTTACGATTAACCGATAGGAAGCCTATATTATATGCATCGGATCAATAGAATTGCTTATTCAACAGAGACCGAACCGAATAACTGGTATCCATTTGATGATTCAAATAATATTATTATATAACTCTTCAATTACGGTCGGAATATTCATGCTTATAACAACAAAAATTTGCATACATATTTTTATTTCTCTCTGTTTGAAGAGATATTGAGATTGGGTAATAAAAATAAATTGGTCATTGACAGTTTCTATGGCACGTATATGATATTAGAAATTATCTAATCATTAAATAATAAATACTGTGCAGTAATAACAAAGATTCATTGCAATTGGCATCGTACATGCACATTAAACAATGAAAATCATCGTTCAATTTGCGAATTGAATTATTGCACAAGTATTATACTAACCCATCTCGCAAAAAATCTACGAAACTTCAATTTCTATTATTAATGTAATTGAAGAGATGTGGGAGGAATTGTTGCCGTATAAATTTAATGAATATTCCCCAATGGAACCAAAAATATTATGTAAGAAGACAAAACGTCCTTGCTTTCAATTTGAATGAAATGTTGCAAAACAGTTGGTAAGTATTGCAATTGATGCAGTCGATAAATTATTGATAGTCAAAATCCTCTCGCTAATGCACGCTCTTAGATGTCATTACTTTACAACATCCTATATTTCATATCCAACAATAACTGTGGTACCGATCGGAATCTACCCCCATCCACTCGCACCTCGTATTACCATTCGAGTTACTCGAATTATATTCGGTACAATAAAAGGACAGACACATTTTTCCTAAATGAAATTTGGGAATGCCAATATCGCTTCAGCTTTAAATAATCAATCAAAAGTGATTGAATGCAATGTAAACCTCAATGAGAACAATAATTTTACTCATTATATGGTATCTCAACTCTGAAAAAATGACGACGTTAAAACTCTCGAGTCCAAAAACATTTTTGATCAAAATTTCTTTGTTTCAATTCAATTAGTTTTTCTTTAATATACCTTGGGGTTCGAGACTGTACCATAACCAACACAGCTAGATGACATAAAACAGCTCCAAGATCTTGATTTCAGTAATGCAATCATCGTATATTACATGAATATTATTTTCGTGATATCATCTGCATGGCGGACTGAGCTGGACTGAAGTGCACTGGTGTAGCCTATACTACTTGTACCTATATTCACGACAATAAACTTATTTTCGCGCCATTATGCTGCCACATACACAAGCATGATTATAGATCTCTTTACATGCAAATTCTGTTAAGTTCCTCGCACAACACATACACAACTGCGGCAGGCACACATTCTTCTCAAGTTTCTTGCAGCCAATGAGCTTATTGTATTCATGCTTTCTTACAATAACCATCCAATGAAGGCCCAGTTCCCATCCTGATGAGTCGTGAAGGAGTTATCTAATCTTGGTTCATTTATCGAAGTATATCGATCATCGAATATACTGATTTTGGATGGAAAAATCGACCAGGCAAAAGTTGTACCTAAAATTGTTAAACTTTTTACAAGTTCCATAGTTGAGAAACTTCAGGACTATCCAATCCCCAAGCTCAATACCCCGCGCGAAATACGAAATTGGAAACGTTCAGAAAATATATTTGAGATGGGCGACTGATATGTCTGTTAGTAATATGAATGTAGACCAGAAATTCTTAACTATAGAACACTTAAAAATAAATCTACATGTATGATAAGAATTAATCATGAGGATTCTCTTACTTAAGAATATTTTTTACTTATAAAAAGGAGATTGCATAACAACGAAAAATACGAGACAACGCACTCGACCAATTGTAATTGAAGCATTCCTAGCAATCCCCTGCATAGTGATGGGATTGGCCAGATGTGGGTCTTCCCCAATTCCATATTCCCCATTCCTCTCGACTGAGAATAAAACCCTTATGGAACAGCCGGAAACGCCGCGAACTGGTGGTTCAAAACCAATTTGAACAACAAATACGTTAGACGTTATGAGCATAAGATGTAAAAGTTGAGACACTTATACCGGTAATTATCTCCCAAATAAACAGTATTTTATTTCAATGAACTACTCAATATCTATATTGTTGTTATTTGTACACACTAGATACCGTATGAGAACGTACAACTGCATCAGATACTTACTGTAATATTGAAGTCAACCTAACCAACAAATAAAAAAGGATAATATATCAAAGTCTCTTCTGTGAGACTAAATCAAACAACTTCCAAGTGATTCTTCCACACGGAAAAAGTATTTTTCAATTGAAAATACAAATCAATATTCTGACACTTTTGTGATACAATAAAAATCGGACAATAATTGAAGGAATTAAATAAAAATGCCACGCACAAAACAGATACGCAAACGTAATTCAAATAATACAGACGCTGATGAGAGTGAATTAATGGTAAAAGATTTTGATAAACAAGCGAGATTGAAAATGCGAAAAATTGAAGCTGAATGTGATATGCTGACTAAAAGCTTTATAAATAAAATTGATTTAGCATTGTCACTTATGCCTGATGAGATTCGTCAGAATATAACATTGGGTGATTTACTTGATTGTCAATTGATAATTAATAACGTTGATGATGAAAAAAATGTGACTTCAACAAGTGATGATCACGTACATGTAGCCATTATTCCACCAACAGCAACGAAAAACAAAAAAATATCCAAACGACAAACAGCAACATCAATGGATGATGGATATGTAACTGAAAGTGGAATACAGCAGAAGAATCGTCAACACGTATCGAGAATTGATACAACGAAGTCGACTTCAAAACGACCAGTAAGACAACAAAGAAGCAATTCACAAAGTGGAAATGAAAATGTACGGCCGCGTACCCGATCATCGTCAAACAATCGTGCTACATCAAACTCAAGAACTAATAATAAAATGGTTACACCAGCATTTTCACGGCTCCCCAATGAATACAACCTTATAACGCCAAAATTTAAACCAAACACTCCAATGAATGTATTGCGACGACCAAGAGAAGGGGAAATGGCATTAAGTATGCAAGGAAGTCCACTGTTAGTAACAGATCGAACGGCAAATATTAATTTACCATTACGCAATGGTGACGTTATATCTTTACTGCCAAATGATGGACTCAGATTGTCGCATATTCCTCAATTGGACGAAGAAACAATGAGACAGTTGCAAACACTAAAGGGTCATATTGAAAAAGTTATTGGTAATCGTTAAAACCAATCAACGTTAAATTGCCCCGAACAAAATTAGTATTTTATATTATTTTATTATTTCTTTTTTATTTATAATATATAATCGTTCGAACATATTTTGTAGGTGAAAACGTACCCTAACGCCAATTTTGGATACGAATTCTTGATTTTTATTAATCGTAAAATTAATAATCCCTACAATATATGTGTTAATATGTATAAAAGTTTGGCAATCAGTTTTATTAAATGATAAGTGCATGTATTGCTTTTCAAAAATGTTTCATATCTCAAAAATTACTCCGAAATATCGAATCGCACATTTTATTAGTACTAATGTGAATTTCAACAAACTAAAAAACCACTATATCATTATCAAATTTTCTCGTATACTGACACAATTAATGCAAGACAATTATTGCATTTGTTAACATCGGAGTAATTATTGTATATGCGCGTATATGAAAATTGCACTTTAAACATTGTCTTTCTATGAGCGCCATCTGCATCGATTATACCAGATGATAAGATAAAATTCAACAAAAAAAAAAAAAAAAAGAACACCTACATACATACATGCATACATATATTTTTCATTAAGAACAATTTACAATAAGTAATGAACAGAATAAAGATAACTTTTTGCATTGTCTCCTATATATTGATCATATACGCCATTCCCATCCACCAAATTGCATGGAAAAAATTTCCCTAAAATTTAGATCATCGAGAAATAAAATAAGATGAAGAAATTGGAAAAAAAAGGAAGCAAAAAAAAAGATTTAATAAAAATATCTATTAGAGAAAGAGAGAGCCACCATTCGCCAAGAAATCGTCGTTGCCACATGTATATATACACGCAGCATATTCCATTATATATTTTCCGTTTGTGTAGTATTATCCAGATGCCGCTTAACACAAACTCATATATATACCTATCAATAATATCGTTTTTGGGTTATTTGTATATGTGACTCGTTGAAAGAGCTGTGAAGAGCTACGCAAATACATTTATATATAATTGTATCAACAATTTATATATGAATTGGAAATATAAATTTGAATAAAATAAAATGGGAAACCATGTGGCACGTAGCAGTGAAGGATCAGGAAAAAAGCAAATATCAACATTAGCTACGGACAGTAAACATCCTGATTCAATATCACGCAGTCCTTCTGGCACTGATGGTGACCATCATTTTGTCACACATTTTCGACCTGTCGACAAATTAAGCAAGGTTATATACGTTCAATTATTTATTATCAATAATTATTTATCATTAATCTTTTATTTTTATTGTTGAAAGAGATTACGTGATCGATTATAGTAACATGGATGAACATATAGGGCTCAAATGTGATACAATATTTCATTCATATTTGTATGCTCTATTATTGTTTCTTGTACGTGGATGATTATTTTTATTTGGTTAAGGTACAATTTCATTTGTATTTTTTTGTTTTGGAATATTTTATTTGAGGAATTGTTAACAATAATGATAGTAATGTTCATTTGGAGCAGTAATTATTGTATTTGGTTGAGAATGATCGTTGGTAGGTGAGCGAAGTTTTGTAGTCAATAGTAATTTTTCCTTTGAGAACATTGAGAATGAAGGGATTTTTTGGAGTGATTCTATTTGATAATCATATAAAAATTAGGGGAATTTACGAGATCATTAGTCGCAGTGAATTGAAATAGTCCATGAAAAAATCAACATTCTTATAAGCCAACAAGAGGATATTCGTAAGTGAAAATGTTTAGAACCTGAATATAATGAGAAAGAAACTCATTCTTTGCAAAATTGGACGTTGACCTCATGGTTATGTATCAATGGACAGTAATGAACCAACATAGAGGTCTGACGAATGCAGATTTATCCACATATATATTCATACTATATATTTTCATTCGCTATATAAATGTATTCAAATATTTTTCATATTCATTTATTTTTTGACTTGTCTTTACATTATTGAAACAATTACAGATATTGGCTGAACGGAGTCAACACGATGAAGATGTACATGGTATTACGGAGAATGTATTCATTAAATACCTGTTTCCCCATTATCCGGATTTGGGAGCGAAATTATTTCAATCAATTCGTACATTGTCAAAGGCAACGACGAAGCACGTCAGTACTTCAGCATTCAAGCAGCAAGTTGAAAAAATGTTATCTGTTATGAGCGATCGAACTATATTAGATATTTATGTGAAGATGTATTGCGATCTTAACAACGATTCTGATTTGACACCTGATACATTGAAAGATCTATTGATGATATCGTATCAATTAGCAACAGACAGTGAAACAAATTCTTGTGCATATGTGTACAGAACTATTCACGCTGTTGTGTCATCATGTGTACGTTTCAATTTACATCTATTTATTTCCTTTTTTCTCATTGACTTAAATTTACGCATATGTTTCTATAACTTTTCAGTTTCATGGAAAGGAATATCTTTCAGTGAGTTTCGTTAGCAATTGGCTATGGCAACATTGTCCTAGAGTTTTATATGGTGTACACAGATATGTTGTTCATGTATTAACTACTGCGTATCGCAATGGCCAAGTTTTATTGTCAACTGAAGAAATGCAGCCACATATTCAGCCAATAACACCTATTCTGGAAAAAGTTGTTACATTTGAGCAACCAGACAATATGCTACCGTTGAGTCATGTCTGGCTGCTATCCACAAGTTTACCAAATTGCTACATTGAGGTATTGTATGATGATTTTTGATTTCTTTTTCATTATTTAAGATTGAGAATCCATTCAGTGCAATTGGAATTTCATGTAAACATATATGAAAATAAGAATTTCATACTCATCCACTTCAAATATTGACGGAATACTTTTTGAAGCAGTTTCCGGTCTTTCTGTCTGTTAAAAATTAATGTACATCAAATCTATTCCTTTTAAATTCGTCATCAATTGATTATTTTATCATGTCAAAATATAATGTAAAACAATTGCGTGGAAGTGAAAATTTATTCTATTGTAGGCAGAAGATATACAAGGAGACAATTCATCGGAGGCATTATCAGCCAAATTGTCCCGTAATCCCTGTCCTAGACATTGGACATTGTTATACAGTAGCGATGAACATGGAACAGGTGCTAATCGTTTTCTTCATCATATTCTTGGATATCGAGGCCCCACAATATTATTTATAAAAGGCGACAGTGGCAACAAAGAATATGTTACATATTGCATATGCTCGGCAATAGAATGGCGAGAATCACACCTGTATTGGGGTGATGATGATTCAGCTATTATTGAATTGCAGCCGTTATATAAAATAATTGATAAAGGCTCAAAGATGTTGTACTTAAATACTAGTATTAGGGGATATCCACAAGGTTTGCGGGCGGGTAAAGATCCACGGAAGCCATTTATTAATATTGATCAATCATTTCATTCTGTGAGTTTTAATGGCGCACCACATCGTATTATGAGCATTGAGGCATGGGGCTGTGGTGATCGTAAATCCAGGTAATTTAATTCAATATTTACAAATAATTTGAATGACTGATTTTTCGAGTAAAATCGAACAAATTTAAAAAATGAAATGCAATGTTGAAATTTATTAGCATTCATAGAAGCAATGCAGTTATAATGAACTCATATAGACTACAATTACCCCTCGACATCAATTACAAATATATATTCTTTGTTTCCAGAGAAAAACAAATAGAAATAAAAAAATGGCAAGTTAAAGAAGCGGAGAAACAACGTGTAGTTAAATTGAGTACCGCTGATTGGCTGGACCATCCTGATCGTTATTTATTGGAGTTGGCTGGGAGAGCGTCATATAATAATGGCAACAGTTAAATAAACAGCAGCATAAAAAAATATATATTATTCTGATTGATTTAATAGTTTTGTGTATATGTATATATAATTGTATCGAAGACTATTTTATAATTGAAATTTTCTTACTGCAATCGCCGTGCCCCCAATATCCGCAAAATGGCATTTTTTAATAGTCTATGTGTGCGTGTGTGAGTGTTTGTGTATTTGTTTTGTTAGAGGCAGAGAGAAAGTTGATCGAGTAAAAAAGAGGAATTAACAAGATGTCAGAAAAATTATGTCGTTTTATTTAGTACAATATATCCGTATACAAAAATTATGTATGTGCAAGAATTTTACCACACAATATCTTGAGTGATTAGATAGTGGTGGAGATGGTAATAACTCGTATATTTCTCTGGTATTTAAAAAAATTGAAATTTTTATGTGGACAACCCATAAAGATTATACAATTTAATATTTCATGTTGAAATTAATTTCATTTGAATCAACACGTTTTCTTGTATTTTTTCTTTTCTTCTTTTTTTGCAATTTATTCTATTATCGTTATTCCAATTCGAATAAGATTATTTATTGCTAACTAACTACGTGATCGATATCTACTACGTGATTTGTGACTACCGGATCGTCTACGTTGTGTTTTTTTTGCTTTACGTGTTCGTTCACGACTGTGACTGCGCGATCTACTTCGGCTCGTGTGCTTTTTTCGTTTTGTATGTTTTGTTCCTTCAACACGTTGCGCTGCTGATGATGTATTAGTCGATGATTTTGATCGTCTGCAATTAAAGATATATTTTGTTGTCAAATATAAATGATTTTTTATAATTTATCAAAATTTAATGTCAACCCTCAGAGTGCACATGTCATTTTGACGCGAAAATATGAAAACGAGAATGGCTCAATGTCTATCTGATTTCATGTGTGCTATAAAATTTCGCAGAATACGGTGCACTTCAAGGGTTTATAAAGAAGATAAAACGAATGAAACCGACTCTTGCAGATACCTGGGCGATTTGGATCGCTCTGGAACAGCATGCGTCCCGCTACGGCTTATGAATCCACCCCAAGCATTGTGATGCGTAGGTAATGGTGGACTTGGTGTATGTCCATCTACATCAGTACCACGTGCTTTGGACCTGGCCTCCTCGTATTTACGTCTCAGCTCTTCAACTTTTTTCTCCAATTGCTCTGGTCGTACACGTGGCCGCGAATACAAACGTAATATACGTCGACAAACATCTCTTATTGCTGATTCGTTAACATTAAATATGGAAAACCACGGAGGTGATGATGGCAATGGTAATTGTAATTGCCGCGCACCTAAATAAACACAAGCGCACGCCACTGTCTCTGGTTGATGCCGTAAAAATACATCTGAACGCAATGAATCATTCATATAATTCCAACATTGTTGCATAAGTGCACGATTTTTTTCATATCCCAATACTTGTAAATACATTACAATTATTTTGTGAGGATGTTTTACATGAACGCAAAAGCCCAATTCCTTCAGTACTCGTCTCTCAGATTTTATAACTTGATTCTTCAATGCTACATAATTTTGATCAAGAATTACAGGTTGTATTGTCCTGAAATCAAAACAAGTTATTGAAAAAATTGTAATTATATATTGATTATTGATATTTGTATCATTCTATTGTTCTTATTTACTCACTTTTGGCTATTTACTTGTTTGACATAGTTGAAAACATTGATCACATCACGAATTCGTCTTGGGGCTTCTTCAATTTTACTCGCCAAACACACACAACCCATTGCCGTTGTTTCCATATTGTGTCTCACTAACGATGTGCTGTAGTAAAATCTTTGGAATATTACTTGGCCGGTCGCCATCGCGACCTGAAATGAATCGACAAATAGATGAATGATTAACTGATCGAAGATATAAATAAAACTCGAATAAAAACGTGTGGTAAGTTGAATTGAAATGGGAAACCAGGGTCATAGCTTGGAAAATGGAGCGCTTTTTTCTTTATCTTTGGAATAGTTGAAGATAGCAGAATAGAAACTCAAAAGTTCGAGCATTATTCAAAGAAATCCCTGACAAAATTATAATTGCCGCCAGCAATTTTGCTAACCTCCTGACAATTACAATAATAGGAAAATTAATTCGGAAGAGCGTGTATTTCCAAACTAGAAGAAAACAAAAGTCTTGTACAACTTCCGATGTGTGAGTTGATTCTAATCTCAAACAGATCAGCTCATCATTGACAATTTTCAATATATTGATACAATATTATATCAGAAGATGCTGTGCTTAGTTCACCAAATCGGAACATCTATAATGATCAGGAATTACTATACCTTCATTTAAGTATTGATAATACGTAAATTCGGTTTTTTAAATTGAGGGAGACTGAAAGGCAGATAAATGTATCCTTTGCTCTAGCGCCATTGAATTAATTATTCTGAGATTGATCAATTGGCCGAATTTCATTCTCAAATTCGTAATAAAACCTAGACTAACTTTGTTCTCATAGCTACAAATATAAAAATCTTATTTTCATATTTGGACTCGCACACTACCAGATTTTCATTACGAATTTTTACAACTTGTCCCTCATATATGTAAATTTTTATAGACCCACAAATTTCATCACCGAACAATGTTACACATCTTTATATAGCAAATCAGTAGTCATACTAAAGTCTCCCAATGCCCATATACCAGTGTATATAACAAAGAACTTGAAGATTCAATTTTTTCAAAATAATCCAAACAGTTCATATAAAATTTCATAAACGGCAATTGCCCATTTCATTTAAAATAACTTTTGACCTCATAAGATTCAGACAATTCTGAGTGCATCAATTTGGCGAACAAGCCACCTGAAAAGTACAAAGTCTTATATACAAAAATAAGTATCGATTCTCTTCAAAAATTTTACCCTGGTCCCCTCCCTTTGCGTTTACATATATACACAAATTACTACAAGAGTAAATGTGGAATTATAATTATTCGTCGATTAAAATTTACACGGTGTATTTGGAGCTAATATTTGTAGGTTATGTTGTTGTGCATTGTTCGTGATAAATCTAGAAACAATATTGAAATAAATATATGAAACTATTGAAAATTATTTAACAATGAAATATATACCTGTGGTAATTTCAATAATATTCCAGCAGTTTGTATGAGCTCACATCCCAAAATTCGTAAATCAGTTTCAGTTTCAGCATCCAAACCATCTAATTGTGACGGTGTTGAATTGAGTTTTTCATCTGGATAAAGGCAATTTTGTAATGTTAGCACTATTTTCCCATACGGTTTTGAATTATTTGTCGATGTGGTTTTTGTAACCGGCGTCACATTTTCTTTTGAGCCCATTATTACTTTTTTCACAAATAAATTAATAATAATGAAATGTATGATACATATTTGTACACTATTCTATTCCAACATGCTGCATAAGCATGGAATACACAGAGTATATAGATATATGTCGAAATGAGGAAACATGTACATATTTTGTGAGTATTACGAGAAAAGCCACCAGAGCGCTAGTGTCATAGTCTTATCAAACATTGGCATTATTGCACTCTAAAAAATTAATAAAAGTTTATAAAAGCAATTGATAACTTATTTCGGAGATGATAAATGGAAAGGATTTTTATTCTAATGTTGCTGTCTTAATTTATATTACAATTTTGTGTAGCAGTGGTATAAAAGCATACACAAGAAAAAAAAAACGCAAACATAACCTCTTTGTGTACAGTTGATTTCATTGAGCTGACTTCATGGCTGTATCAGAGCGCGTAATTCAAATGTAAGTTTTGAGAATTGATTTTAGTTTGGAGTATGTGTGTACGTGTTTACACAACGTATTATTGAAATATAA
This sequence comes from Zele albiditarsus, assembly GCA_958496275.1. Classification (NCBI taxonomy): domain Eukaryota; kingdom Metazoa; phylum Arthropoda; class Insecta; order Hymenoptera; family Braconidae; genus Zele; species Zele albiditarsus. The sequence continues at coordinate 17,401,453 of OY292408.1, forward strand.
TGAACATTTAATAATTTTTGATGATATGGTGAGCTTGCTTCAAGACTATTCTGAAATCGAAAGCATTATTATATTGTTTTCATTGATAACAAAGAGTGTTGGAATTGCCATTCGTGTCATAGTAGATTAAGTGATATGAATGTGTATGATTCTTTTTCTCCTATTTAATAATCGGAAAGTATGCTGTGGGACTTCATTACGTTTTTTTTTTTTTACATGATATTGTGAAGAGAACAAAAGCTGTACAATATTGTGTTGACTTGAATCTTCAACACTCTCAATTATGGTCGTAGTGAAGTCTAATTGATCAGATTGCAAGAGTAGAAAGTGAGTTAGTCATGATGATATCTTACTTATTAAGTACAAACTTTTTTTATAAAGCTATTTTGCCCATATAATATTCTCAAGGTTTCTGACAACATCTCTCCATACCAAAATGTTATTTTATACCATAGTATAATAAATCCAATATCCTATTAGTGTAAATTTCACTCAATCGATTTCTTGATTATTTCACGCAATTAATCACCACAATCGATCCCATCTAAACAATTTTAATTGGTTTTGATACTCGACTATTATCGGTGGGCTTACCTCCGCATTTTGGAATAGAAATTTCGTCTCAAGTTATATTAGTTCAACCATGGAGCATTGAACTGGACAACGAAAGATAACAGGTCATAATCGCCTGTATGGGCTGTTCAAATATTTTCTTCATCTTTCATTAATAATCGTATATATAATCACCGAATCCAATTTTCGTATTAAGGTAGTTCAAGCATAGAGAGCCAAAGTTCATAGATGCATAAGACAGGCCCAATCATTCAGCCCGAATAAATTGTATTATTGATCATAATTAATAATAAATTGATGACTCTACAAATATATTATATATAAAGATAAAAATTTTTCTCGATTAATGATCAAATTCCTCATTACCATCACAACCAATTTATTTCACCGATAACACTTCCATTGAAACACACTAATCAGTGTTTAATATAGCTCAAAGGCAAATACAGTTACGAGTCCATTAATTGGAATGTTTTATCAGCGATTCAGTCTCACTGTGAACAAGTAATTTAATTCACAAACTATCTATATACATATACATATATAATATACACTCTATTACATCTGTCAGCGGCCGTCTGAGAGAATTAAGTTTCAGGGTGCAAACTACTTGTGTGTGCCACCTTCGCTTTCGCGTTTAATCACTTTCCCACGTCTCGCGAGCATGGCTTACTCTTACTAGATATATATATATATATATATATATATATAAACGTCACTGCTGACAGCACATATTAAGAATGAAAGATTGACTCAATTTCTGTGAATTTCGCCTTACCCATACATGTATAAATATATATAATAAAATCATTATGGAGTAAATTCGTGGAATAAAATTTTATGACAAATTTCACTTACACACGTGATAGTTCAATTTAAATGCGATCAACGGCGTTGATATATATATATATATATATATACATGCATTATTCTATAGCGGAAATTTCATTTCCGAATTATTTTTTAATGCTCAAACTCTTAATATTCAAATTAGTTGTTGTTGAAATTTCTCATACAGATAAATTAACGTAACAGTTTGAATTAAAATTTTTTCCTTCCACTCTTTTCTTTTCTCTATATTTTTTTTTTTTTCTTCCATTGTCTCGCTTTTGATAGAGCCACCATATTAACATCATTTCTCCATGCGGATGCGAAATTATTTGCATCAATTAACACAAGCGCGCAAAGAACAATAAAGTTCATCACTCACAAAGTGCGGTCAATTATATTCCCAAGCCCTTGTTACATACATAACGTATATATATTAAATTTCTGTCAGCTGGCACATTATGTACCTTGAAAAATAGTTTATTTAGATGAAAATGAAGGGGGAAAAAATTAGGGTCTTAGTAACCTGATTTTGAGTGAAAAATTCATCTTTATTTTCTATTATTTTGTTTTATTTTTAATGTTCAAATGACCATTGAAAATTTTTCAAAGCGGCGAGAAACATAACTTGAATGCTAATACTTCTATCCAATTGGAACAGAGCTTTTTCGATTCGTTCACGCATTCTCAATATCGTCAACTAGAGTCGATAATATTAATACAAAATTCCTATTTAATTCATCGGATTGAAATGGGAACAAATCAATGATGAAATCAACGAGTATACTGGCCAAATCCACGTATTTTTTTTTTTTTGTCATTTGCAAATAATTCTTAAATATATAAACATTCATAACATTGTCTGATTAGAAATAGACCAGAACGCAGTCTGATCGCTGCAGTAGATTCAGTATCCATTTTTTCTCAAACGGTATTTAAAAAATAATATGCTCAATACCAAATGGTAATTCGAAGGTAACAAGCCAATATTCTCTCAAAAATATTCCCTCACTTTATTCTAATTAATTTTTCATATCCAAATTCTTCTTCTTCCTCACTTCTTTTTCTCGTTATTTTTTTAATCATAAACTGAAAAGATTCGTTAAATCGGACAAAGGACTCTCGGACAAGAAGCGCATGCCCACAAAATGAACGAGGCTTCCACGAGAACCTGCAGTATACTCACCGCGTGACGACAGAGAGAAACGAGATAAAGCAGACACGCGGTAAAAACGAAGAATAAAAATAAATTGTTGTTATTATTACCATTATAACACATTGTCCACGTGATTTGAATTTCATCACATGCAGTCACACGTGTGGCATGATTTGTGAATTAAATAATATTAATCTAAAAACGATTCATATATCCTGTTTGAATTACTGATTACAATTCAATTAATCAAAACATATACAAAACCACGTCATTACTGTTGTAAATAAAAAATTTCCCATCACCCTTCACTCAAATCATTTGAATAATAATCAAATTAATCCATTCAAAAAATTCAATTTCAATCATTCTCAATTTATTTTTATTATAACTTCTAACATCTAATGTTAGATAATAAATAGAAAAGAAAATATTGCTGATGCATATATTTCTATTTTGTAAAGTGATTCTATACTATGAGATAGCACAAAGTAGCTCATGGTGTTTGTCAGATAGTGTATCAGGGGTATATATGTGTAAAAAGAGAAAGTGGTGGGACGTACCCATGGGAAAGCATTCATAATACTTAACCATTCACCGGGAAGCCACAGTTGAATCGCGTAGGCCTTCGAGCCGCGAGGGTCTTCGGTATAGACCGGGGAAACAGACCAGACACATTTTATATGTTATACATATACTAAAAATATATACATGTATAAATGTACATACATATATGCAATCACTCGCAGTCATCAACAGTCAGACGATCGCGAAACTTCCGAGGTCCTAGTTCACTCGAGTTGTATCACTGATAAAAAACAGACAAAATGTTTTATTAAACGCATCATAATTATAATTAATAAAAATAATAAATATAGAGATAAAAAAATTTATTTTTTTTTTTTTCCATTTCTATTATTCCACTGAGTGTTTTTATAATTGAACAAGTATTTCTGTTCTTTTTTTTTCTTCCTCTGACAACACATTTAATTGATGGTGAAAAAAAAAAAAAAAAATGTATCTATTCAGAAAATCGTTGATATTTTCATTAGAATTATTTTTTATTTATTGCTGGTTGATTAATTGTACAATCGCTGGTAGCTGTCGCGAATCAAATCTCTGCTGTCCTGGTAAAGATTCCACGTGTGTTGTGCAAAAAGCATCTGTGAATGCAATCGTGCGCCGGCATACTGAGAAACCGTGTTATTGCGATCATGCCTGTTTGAAACTTGCCGATTGTTGCGATGACTTCAAAGACGCTTGTAGTGGTGAGTTTCAATATCATAATTTTATTATTATTATTGTTGTATGATGATTTATTGAATTGTTGAATGAAAATTATTATCCGTAATAAGCTGATGATAATAAACAAAAGTTCTAATAAATATGCGTCCTTTGCGTGGAAGAAACTCGTTTTAAATCCGATTACAGCGTTCGTGCAAATCGATATAATTATCAATTATATTGTTTGAAGTTGCATTGATAGGTTTTCAAAAGTATCAGACTTCCTTTTTATTAAGTCACATATTGTATTCGTTAATTAACTATAGAATTAAGTCTCACTATGGTGTCAAATAATAATAATGATTTTTTTAATAGTTGTACACAAAGTATGACCAAGAAAAAATTGTCCTAGTCCCTAAAATTGTTTCTGGTCCTTACACAAGATTAAATATCATTCAGGATTTTAATAATATCGATTCAACTCATCATTGTTGCTCTATAATAGTCTCGAAACAAAGAACATCGAGTTTAACTCGTAACTTTTTATAGAAAAGATAGATCAATCTGAATAATTTATGATAAAAGAAATTTTAATTATATTCTAATGAAAAACATTTTTAAATTATCACTTTCATATACTTTTAAACACAAAATTGTCACATTGACTCATACGCAATGTACTCCATATAACAACCCATGCATCAATTTTGCTAATATTAAATGCAGATGTATTCAAATATAGCATATACATACTCATATAATTATACATACGAATATTAATAATACCATTATTAATTATTGCATATCAAATACTTGATTTGAATTAAAGAAATGAAACATCATCAATTTGCAATCATTACACTCAATTCCAACATTATATCATGATAATAGTAGACTTAATTAAACGATTTTATATATTCGATACATTTATATATTTATATGATATTTTACCAAAGTCTTTGTGGTGGATATACATGTATGCCGGTATACATTATTTATATACACTTGCCTAGCTGACTGGTATAATTAACAATGAAATATTAAACGAGCCGCGCTTTGACGTCCGCCCGTGTGCGTATATATAGCTTGTAAACTTACTCAATGTCAATCACTTTGATGTTGTTGGAATACCCGAGGGATATATGAACAGATATAGTTTAATTCACCATCGCCATTCAAATTTTCCTCAATCCCAATATTAGTGATAAAATATTTAACTATTATTAGTAAAATAGTTCATTTATAATCTACGTTACACAATGACACATATTCATTACATTTTTTCCTTTTTACATATTAATATTAAATGAATTACATAAATTTTGGTGAGCTTGGATGAAAGGAGTTAAGAAATGAATTTATTAATTGTATATTTTCAAGTGTTGAACACAATCCCGCTTCATGTATACCAAGTTTAATTATGTTTCAAAGCATATTTGTATCAAGGGGATTCAGTAATTAAATTTATATCAAAGCTGTTACGAGTAATTTAAACGATGCAAGTGTGCCATCCACGTGAGGTTTCACGTCGGGTATTGATGCGCTTTAGTATAATGCGTTTAGAGAATTCTGATATGCAATGGTTTATCTATGCTCGGTTATTTTTGATCGACTCGCAAATATTCAAAATAATAATATGGTGACATTTTTGTTTACTGTCTTCCACTATTACAAATATATATTTAGAAACATAGGTAATTATATCGCTTTGTATAAAATAGTATAGGTGATTGTATTTGTTGAGTATCTAAGTGAAATAATATTTAAGAATATATATCAATTAATAATATATTTTTACAGTAGCATATTTTAATTTTAAATATGAAGCAACCATTAAGTAAAATGTTCTTTTATATATTCACTTAAAATTATTCGAATGATGATTGAATCGATATTCATTATTCTATTCATATTCTTTTATTAATTTTCACAAATGATTCTTTCTCTTCGACAAACACAAACAATAACTTTAGATACGAGAAGTTTCTCCCCAATATTTACATGAGCCCCAACTAAACGTCAACACCACATCCTTCACTCACTATATATGCATATATAAATACGCTGACGTTTTATCCATGTCGGATAATAACAAAGGAAAAACAAAATGTTGAAGAACAAAAACGTGAGGAAAATATTTTACGAGTATGCATGAGCGTTCGAAATATAAAAGTCATGTTCATACTTGCTTTTGGTGTAAACTTTAAAAAAGTATAAAGCAGTGGATAGAAAAAGGGGACACGAGCGGGTGGTGAATGGATAGCTGAAAAAATATAAAAAAATATGAAGGAAAGGCCGCAGATCAAAAGCACGCGCGCAAACAATAGCTGGCGCGTACTGAAAATGCTGCGCAATCTGCATCCGTCCGGTTGAGAAACGAAAGAATAAAATGCGAAAGAAGTAAAAGAGTAAAAGAAAGTGAGACGGCATTGCAGGATTATATGTATATATACATATATACAATGTATAACTCCATGTATGTAAAAAAGTACATCGAAACGATTCTTTCGTCTGGGGTTCACGAAGAAAGACGCGACGAAACGAGAAAGATGGGTTCTTTGCACGCAAAGCTCAGCATGTATATGCATATATATTACTCACATATATACATTTGATGGAAACTCAAAGCGAGCAGTTTGCTATATAGTTGGTACATACAAAGTGGATATATATTCATGCCAGAACGCTTTTTTGCTACATGCGTAAATATATACCCGAACAAGGTCAATTTTGTAATGGTTAACCTATATTTTTTATCAAATATTTTTATCGGCAAATGAAAAATGGGAGGGTAGAAACTAATTAAACATAAAAAATTCCGATAATTGTTTCATTTTCGAATGTATAATTAAAATAACATGGAGTTTATATGGTAATTATATTTTTTTTCGTCAACTGAAAGGGTGAGAAAGTATATTTTCAGAAATTCACAGTGCGAGAAATATAACTGGAAAAAAGCAACATTAACGATTATTTTTGTTGAAACATTAATTTTAATCTTATTGATCCCCTCATGATTTTTATATACACGAGTTCTTATAACGGAGTTAAATAAAGAACAAAATTCATGAAACATTAATTACTATTTTTCTGATAATTTAGAATGATTTAACTTTTTAAGAACATTTTAAGTTCAGACTTCATTTAATTTCATGATTCATAAAATCAAATGAATCGATTGAGTACTATGTTTAGAACAACTAGTGGTTGAAAGTCCTTTCGAAATTATCCAATTTATTTTATTGAGTTGATGGATGAATTAAATTGATGATAAGTCGTCAGGTCATGAACGTGCATTATATTTGCTTTTTATTCCCTAACTCACACTCTTTTTTTCTCAGTCATACGCGTATACATAATTTTTTTTTTATCTCTTTTTTTTTTTCCTCGTTTTCTCTCATGTTCCAACCGTGCCATCGAAAGCAGCAACCAAGAGCATTGCCTCAGGGCCACGAACTATAACGTCAGAGCCAAGTCCACCAAGTCCCCCAGAATGCAAATTTCTCCTTTTTTTTTTATTCCCCTTTTATTTCTCTGGAATTATTTTCTTTCTCTCACGTCCACCCTCTCTACCAATTTCATCGCTCACTGCTTCAGTCTTTCTCTGCATCTATCTCTCTGTCTCATCCATTTTTTATATGTGAGTTCTTTCCAATGTATATATTCTGGAAAAAAAAAATGTATCCTTGAATTGAGAATTATTGTCCCCCCCCCCCCCCCCCCCCGAATCATATTTCAAAGTTATAAATAAATAAATGAATAAATATCAATGCTTGAAGCGAATATATAATTTTGAAACAACAGTGTAGTATTTTCACAATGAAAAAACAATATTCTCAAAGATAATATGAAATTTTACAATCATTATATTTTTATTTATTTATTATTCATTCTCTAACATATGGTCAACTTCAGTCAATCAGTCAGAGAGATCTTTTTATATCTGTAGCGATGAGGAGTGCATAAAACTCGTGTAATCATCCATGAATTGGAATTATATACAAGACTTTGTGATTTTGGTTCCTTATTTCACATTTTCTCAAAGGCAACACAAACTTTACATAATTCTTAGTGTGAGATTGGATACCAGTTTCTCGAACTCGTTAGCGTGACAAGCTCGTATATCTCAATCTTTGAAATTACTTTGATGTGTAAGATTAATTTAATTGTTGTAGAAATAATTTTATAATTAATCCGGAAAGAACTTGTGAATTATTCTTGTGATGCAGTTCAATTGATAATTGTTTGATATTAGATTGTGTTTTATATTTTCTATTAATTTACATACAGCATTTATTTTAGTTCTAAATAAAAAGTAATCTTTATATCAAGGATACTTTTTTTTCAGTATTACCTCCATATATAATCATTCATCCTCTCTGACTTTCAGTCTACTACATGTGGATGGCATGTGCACGAAGAATTTCAGGTGGTATGGATAAAGAATCTGAAAAATCCCGGAAGCTTCAAATTTTCCATGCTTTTCAACGTCTATATTATTTTTAGACCCCGTGCTATGGCAAAGAGAAAATAAAGTAGATGTCGGTACTAGAAATTTTGGAAGTGGTTGCTTTACAATGTAAAAGTTTAGTCGCAGGTATTGCATTGTGATATTAGCGGTCATAAATGCACGGAGGTAAACTTTTTTAGATTCGAATTTCTTCTAATGAAAAATTGCTAAACAATTATCGATTCCATTTGTTTTCATCAGCATTACCAATAGAATTTTACTCTCATTCAATGTAAGTTAAAAAATAAGCTTTCTAATTTAAAATTATAAATATAAACAATATAACTAAATATATATCCACTATTTATTATTTGAGATTTTTATAATATATAATATATAAATTGAAATTCAGGATATAAATGTTGCATGTTATTAATTGCTAAAAATAATATATTAAAATTATATTCTAATTATTTGAACTACGAAAAATAATAAATTTTTGGATTATATAAAATAGCTAAAGCCATTGGAGAAATAGAGTGCTTCGAGTGGTTTTCATCGAAACTCATTTATTTCTATCAATTTTTTTTCTTTGTGGGAGTCATCACACGGATTTCCATCTAAATCAAATTTTTTTAAGAATAAATTATTGTAACTAGAATTATTTTTAACGGAGTACTCTCTCTCTCTCTATTCCATTTTCTCCATGGATACACATCATGAAACTGGGCAAATTCTTTTTGCCATTATTCATTCTATTTTTGTAATTAATTTTTCTATCATCTTTTTTTTTTTTCATTATATATAAAGATCAAAGTTTACACATTCAGTAATTTTCTCGCAGAGCCACTCTCAATATAATTGGATTTTTAATTGACATGATTACATGGCTAAAAAATAAATATTCTTTCTACATGCTCACGAGGAAGTGAATAGTGAAATAAAAATAAAGAGAAAAAAAAAATATGTGAAAACAGTATTTCCACTGATGATTCCTCCTCGCTGGATGCCCGGTACTCGTTAGCAAGAGCGGACAGAAACTGCAGAACATTGTCCTACCTGGAATTACCAGGACAGGAGACAGTCCAAAAAGGACCCGTAGGGCCGGTTATGCTAATCACAAACACCGGGGAGTCCGGCTCTCCCGAAACGCTCTACCGCACCTTATCTACCTTTCTCCATTCATTTTTTTTTTTTTACCACATTTTATTTCCTTTTTCTTGTTTTTAGTTTCATCATTCCTTCTCTCCATTCCGCCCTCACTCTCTATCTGCATTTTACATTCACACACATAAATATATGTGGATATATATTCCATATATCCATTCTGTTATAGCTGTTGGTCTCCTTGGACCACAGCAAGTCTATTAATAAACCTGTTCATTCAACCAGGGCGGTCCTCAGCATGATTAGTTTACACGAATATGAACGAATTATGAAAGAATAAAGGAAATAAAAAAACATGGGTAGAGAAATAAAAATTAATTACTAAATTTCAATTATAGAATTGATGGAGTTAATTTGAAAACGAATACCACTTTCATATTCTTAAGAAATTAATCTTTTTCTTTTCTTTTGCATATTTTTAGAAGTATTATTCTGAGTATATTTATGAATAATATTGGAATGAAACTTTCGAAAATTTAGGAAGATATAGTAATTTGCTTTGAACATCACCTTTTCTCTTATTTCTAGAAGTTTGATTTTTGACAGACAATTTTTGAAGTCAAGAAATTATGAAATATTGTTCAAAATATTGCTATTTAGAGAGTAGTCTACTTGGACCAATTATTTTTGAGATACGATTGACGCCAGATAGACGAAAGTTTTTGTATATGAACCCACATTTGATGCCCTATAATTTCCATAATTTTTAATGATTTGAAATTAAACTTTAGGAGAAGCTTTGTCTATGGAATGACAAAACTTTTGCGTTCCCATTCATTCTTCCATCCCTGATCATTTTAAAGATAAAAATGTCAGGGAGAAGTCAAATTTTTCGGGTCATCACCCTGGTGCTCCCCCTTAATGGTCCATACTTGAAACAGTGATGTAGCAAATAATCTATTTCAAACACTCCAAGAATGATAAAGATAAATTCACAGACACACTTATACATACATGAAAAAATAGAAACGAAAAAAAGAACAAACATAATGATGAATGAAATGGAAAATAAAATAGGTATGTATAATAATAATAATACTAAAATGATTCATGACATCAACATTATTTTTTTAATTATCATCCCCATAACTACTTGAGAATTATGGGGAAATAAACAAAAATTTATATAAAATTCTCATCAATATCAAATAATATTTGAAAGTAGTATAATTGGCTCGCGACTTTATCAAATTATAATTGGAAGCCTCAAGTTTCATATAAATTCGAATACTCAATTATCTGTTGTATATTTTACTTCTAATATTTTTTTTATTCACCTTATAAATGTAATTCAAAAGATTTAATTTACTAACAAATAAAATATGAACAGACTATTACAACCCTGTCATTCATCATTATTATTAGCACTGTTCATAATGAAAACTTCCCACAAAATTCTTCACTGAAAGATTAACTTTCTGAAAACGAACAGCTCTCTAATTTCATTATCTCCAAAGCCAGTATAATTATTTATCATTTCTTTACATAATTTATTAACTCTTTAACATCCATACAGACTGACAAGAATCTAGAACGAAGATTCAATCAATTTCTTTAACGCAACCATCAACCTATTCCAAGAATCACTTCCTAGCTCTCACCCACTTCAGAATATAACTGCGCGTCCAAACATCAATACATAATTAATTTAATCATACTGAAGACATACTTTGTTGTGAATTAAAATGTAAATATACATAGTGATCTCAAATTTTACTGCAAGCTATTTAGTTCCATTAGCGTTGAGTGGCACTCGATTAGCAAGATAATTAATTTGCGGATGACCGAGAGCTGCGCGTGCGGTATTGTCCACCGCGCAGTCAACGACTGAATCTTCCAATTAATTATTCCTCTCTTGTATTCTCCTGTATTCTATATACATATATAAAGATATAAATATTGATATATGTGTACATGTCACTGCATAGAATATAGCGTGAACCCGTAGAAGCCTCTTTACGGTTATAATATTCTACCGCATCTCGTATATGCACTTTTGTATTATAAAGTTAGTTCATGATGTTGTGAGCTGAGGATTCAACAAAATCCCATGATGGCTTGTCGCGAAGGCTCCCTAATTTCGTCTGATTATTTTGTGACCGCATATATGAATGTATATGTATTTATATGGTTGTGCATGTGTGTATAGTGTGTCCGTATTTCCTCACCTAGTGTGAACATTAATAAAGTTTTGGGAAGCTAATGGTCGTTGAGGTTTCCAAAGTTTTGTGTACTCTAAAATCTTGTCGACATTTGTGGCTGAGGTAATCATGTGTATGTGCATATATAGGTGGATAAATATATGTAGTTTTACCGATGAAGTACTTTATTAATGGGTAGAAACTTTGTTTCCCCTCTTGTAATTGTTTATTTTGTGTTTCAATATTATCGAGTATAGCTGCTGTTTTTTCTTCTTTTTTTTTTCCTGAACTACTCGAATGTATCGTACACTATCGATTTTAGTGCACTTAAATTTATGGGTGGATATTATTGACTCTTGTTAGTACGTTAGGAGAACTATTTGTTGATCGGCAGATATTTTGTAAACGCTCTGGAGAGAATTTTTTATTATGATTGAAATGAAAAGATTCAGGAATTGAATTTGTATATTCTCAACTGTAGGTTCTAAGTATTAATTCAATTAATATTGAACGCGGTTTGTAAAGTTTTGGAATACGTGAGTTGTACATACGTACATACAATTGTTACACATTCCATCAATACAAAATATGTTCCTAATTTTTTTTTTAACACAAAAAAAAAAATACTACAAATTTATGTAACAATTTCTCGTGGACGAGTTAAAAAATAAAACAAAATGAAGAATATGTGAAAACTAAAATGAATGTATGAACAATTTTTATGTTATCAAATATTTTCTGTCAAATTGAAAAAAGTGATATTGCAAAAATTCACATTCACAATTTAATACACGTTGGTATACTGGCACTATTCATATATTTTCTCGAAGTTGTAACCACAACAATATTTTGGATTTCACTCCATAACTTCACATGAATACGCTTCAATAGTATACCCCGACGAATTGAAGCAAAATTGAAAGACGGAATTTTCGACTTTGTAAACTAAATTCCTTCCCATAACCGGGAAGTTTAATATATTCCTTAAAGAAAAATTTATTCATACAATATCGTTCGAAACTCATTCAAACATATCCACTCTATGTGTATGTTTGCTATTATTGCATATTACAGCACAATTGTGATTAATTTTACATACCTGGATTGTGATTTATAATGCACTGTACAATGACGAGACGAAAAAACTCTTCTGTGCTTATACATCTGACAAATTGCAATATTAAATTTCAATTTACATATTATATATGTATATGTATGTTATAATCTCAAATTCAACACTGTGAGTGGAAAGTTGCACATACATCTCGAGATAGAAATTCTCTTTTAAGCACAACGTCGATGTAATATTCGCCGAGGTTGGAAAAATCTATGACAGACGATAAATGAAGAAAAGAAGCAATAAAATTGAAGAGGTGATGCAAGCAAAAAGGATTATATATATAAAAAAAAAAAAAACATCTTCCTCTTTCTATTTCACAAAAGAGAGTGAATAAAAAAATATAAAATAAAAGAGTAGAATTACAAGAAAGATGCAATGTACGAAGACGAAACGATATGGTTGACGAGAGCGGATAAAGCACTATTCTAGGTTTATGCTTCAAGCTGAAAAGTGGCTAGACATTTTCTCTCGCGTCGATGCACTCTGGGCGGTGAATATTACTACTACCTCGTTTATGTTTAGAGATCAAGTATGATACTACCACCAGCTTTTTATTGCTACTTCAATTTTTATTCCAGTTATTTTCTTTTTCGTTTTTTTCATCTGCATCAATTTCGACTTTTTTTTTCATTCATGACATTCAAATGTATATTTTTCGTTCGCCATTTTAATGAGAAGAGGAAATAAAGTTTTTTCTGTGTGCTACATCAATTCATCAGCATACACTGTACGAAAAGTAATAATACAGCTCATTCAGTGTATATGTACAGAGTAGAGTGTGTTTTATATTCATTGGAAATTAATTTTGATATTGGAGCAAGTTTAATGAATTGGATTTTCATACTGTTTCTTTTCTCCAATGGCTCACTACCAATTATTAATATCATTTTTTTCTTTTCTCTCGTTATTTTTCGGACTTCAAAATATATAGAGTGGAAAATGCCAAGTTATATATCACGCGACAGCAACTGAACAAGCGTATATGAGCCATTTTATGGTTTCTTAAATATTCTAGTGCAAAAAGGGTGGACGTACGTAGAATTTCATTTTATGCATGAAGGGAAATTATATTGAGTCAAAATGACGTATTGTGAAAAGACATACCCACATATAATTTTTTCGTACACAAGAAAAAAAATACTTGAAGCCCAAGTAATTGTATTCAATGTGACACTTTATTTAGCAGCATCAATTTAAATATTCATTGATCAAATTGAAACCATGGAATAAATCACATATTCAATTTCTGATATTAGAAACAAATATACAGGAGAATAATAAATTCAATTACTGTATTGAATTTTAGTATCAAGAATTAAAAGCAATTTGTGCTATGAATATTTATTAATCAATTGAAAAAAAAAAAAAAATGTATCATGATATTTTAATTTCCACGAGACTTAAATACAATAGACTGGTGCGTTCGTAAAGTGTAGTAAGCAGGGGCTGAAAATCAAACACAGATAACTAAAAGGATGTACATTCCTGTCCCAGACAGCAAGTTTTCTTCTATAAATAAAATACACATCTGTCTGGAAAATAAACTGAAGATGAGAAAAAAAAAAAAATAAATAATGCGACCATCCGGTGAACAGAAATGTCAAAATGTTTTGGCCTGAAACTGTCTTCCGTCTCCTATTGTCTTATTGTCTTATTGTCTACTGTTGAGGTAGCTGATATATATATATAGACCTACCATGTCTGTTATATTGAATCGTCCAGAGTCAATTGCCACTTTACGACCCTATTTGTCTGTCGCTATACCCAGCAATCTTCCTCCCACTCTATATGTATACTTTTCATCAATTTTTCATAGAAGAAAAAAGAAAGGAATGAATGGAAAAAAAATTTTTATATTGTTGTCGATGACATTGATGATAGAGATTACTATTTAATATTTACTTTATATTCAATATAAATACTGGAATAAAAAATTAATTACTACTCGAAGAAGCTTACAATAATAACAAGTATTGAGTTATTGAGAGATTATCAATATACATGAAACAAGTTACAAATGTTTATTTAAGGCGGAAATCCGCTTTAACCGATACTCCCCTAGAAATACATATATTTTTGTTTGCAAGTAGTTTTGTTACAAGTTTATGAGCGGGACATTTAATTAACTGATGTTCTGTATACATTGTCCCCAACTCTCACTATTGTTTATAGATGTACCTTCAGTATACTCGCCTTTCATTTCTACAAGTAAATACAACAATGTCTATTGAATAAGACATTATATGAAATAAAATTTAGTCTCATTAAGTAAGAGTTGTTGCAAAAATTAACGTTGATAATTAAAACATAGAGTGTATATTTGACCCTTTGAATTAATTACCGTCGGTTTACAAATTAAACAGTTTAAATGCGCATACTGAAATCGCTTCCGCTCCCTTTATAGTATTACACTACGTTCACATTGTCCCCATGTTTCTCTTCTTCATTGCTATACAGTTTCCCCACTTTACCCACGGCTACTTTATCATTGCATGTACAACACCAATCCCTTCATATTATACATATGTATTTTATTTATATATATAGATATATATATATTATTTGGTTTGTGTGTACAGAAAATCTCCATCCATCACTTTGATCACCACGATAGTACTAATTATCTTGGACTTGATTGAATACCATCCAAGGCAATGTAAGATATAGTTGGGATATGTCCAGATTAAATTGAACAATTTATCAAGGACCCAGACTGATTGGATTATGTTTGAATATTTCTATGCACATTTGGTGATAGATAATTGGAAAAATATTGGAATTTTAAATAAGATTAATAAATATATGAAATGTTGGATTGAATAATCAGACGTGTAGGGGAGTTGAATTAACTACAGCTTTCATTATAATTATTGCATATCACAGTTGCGAATTTTTTATGGATAATTGGAAAAGAAGTAAAATGAAAGTTGGGAATATGTGTCTGGAAAAAAAAATAACTTGTGGCAATTTAGTTGCTAAAAATCGTAGAATATGCAGAGTACACTCTGTAAATTAACGTAGTTCTGGAACATTATATTCTCTATGTTTTTGTTTTTTTGTCATACTTTTTTGTAGTCACTATGTAAACACTTCTAAACGTCTTTTATTTCATTAGATAATAGAACATTAATGTGTGAAACATTTCAAAGTGTTAGAAAAGTGACAACAAAATAAAACACTTGGATTTGCAGTCCTCATCCTCACAAGAAGAGAAATATGTATACGATTATTTGTGGGACGTTATTTCTTCGAGTCATATTTTTTCGGTTGCATTTTATTCTGTCATACTTTTTCAAATTTTATTATTCTCCAGTGGTATTTCTCAAAGTAACATTTTTACACACTAACATTTCTCATAGACGTGAGCACAATAACTATTTGCATTTTTCAAGCAATCATTCTGTAATGTATATTTATACAGAGTTTGGAATCAATTAAAATTAAATTTTTCCCCTAATAAAATTATAGAAAAATTATTTATAAAGAGTATACTTCTTTGCATTCAATTTAATTTTAACAGTTGGGGTTATCATGTTACTCCATTCACCTCTAAATATCACGTCAAGCACACATGATGATTTCATTTATTTCACGGTAAAACAATCAATTTAAATTATATTTGCGCCAAATAAATTTCATAATGCGTTAATGGCGTACATTATTATCACACATGCTCATCCGTTGGACCGTTATGTGCTCCTACGATACGATTAACGCCAAATAATGACAGTATTGTTCGATACAAAGCATTTAACTATACAATAGGATCAATTATAATCAGCTTGAGGGAATTCATTTTGCGCGTCAATTTGAGTTACGCGTTCATTCCACCTCACTTCATTCAACGTATATAGTTTGCTCTAGTTCAATTCTTTTTTAATTATTGTCAAAATTGAATGTCAATTTAAATTATTGATATATATATATAAATAAATTCATAGACTTCATATGCATCAATTATTACACAAACATTCAAACATATCCAGAGATAATATTCGTATTCATTTGTATTATATCATTTTGATTAGATTGATATTCTGACAAACTTATAAGGGCTTTTGATGACATCTAGAGT
Organism: Zele albiditarsus; assembly: GCA_958496275.1. Taxonomy (NCBI): domain Eukaryota; kingdom Metazoa; phylum Arthropoda; class Insecta; order Hymenoptera; family Braconidae; genus Zele; species Zele albiditarsus. The sequence continues at coordinate 17,418,184 of OY292408.1, forward strand.
TGCTCCACGTATTCAATAACAATTACAAACTTTGGATAATGTAATTCAATATATAACTCGAGGCGACTATTGAGTTCATGAGAAATTGATCTGTACTCCGTTGGCTTTTGCACATCTCATGATGATACATCGAGATGTATATAGCACTTCGAGATACACAACGAAGTTTGAAATAATTTAATGATAGAGAAGTTAGAACATACAAGTTGACAATTACAATAACGCTATTGTATTAACCTTCATCAGTACAGTATATATTTTTTTTTTTCTCCAACAAGAAGACACAAAAGAAAACTCTGTGATTGGCAATCTATCTCTCTGTGATTCTATCTATTTTTTTTTAGTATGGAAGAGAACAAATTTTAGATCTAGATTTAGATGTATTTATTATTGCGGTGGAAAAAAATTAACTACAGCCAAGTAATGGAAATATATGACGGAAATGAATGAGGTTAAAAAATTGAGACAGTTATGTATCCTGTATGTAAATCCTGATAATTTAATTTCATTCTCCACTGTAGTTACTGATTTTTCATTCACGTCAGCGTATCATAATCATATATCATGATGTTGTATGGAACCCAAGTAATATGCTTCTTGTTTGTCTATGAAAAAAGAGATGTGTATGCATCATTCTATCATTTAACCGGACGCTAACAAGTATTTCATATAAAAAAAAAAGTTCATGTATATTAACCCGAGTATACAGGAAAGATGCCTGGTCAATTAATATTGTCATTAAGAACTCATGGATCATTTCTACGATCTCGTTGGAACGTCGACGTGGTCGTTTAATTAACAGTTCTGCGGTATTTTTCTCACGCTTCCGTTTAACTCGTCTTCAGGTCATTGACTTCCATTAACGACCTGGTAAAACAAATTAAGTCGATACTGATGAGAATTCTACTGCATTCATTTAAATATCCTGTTAATTTATTCAATAATACATATTAAAAATGGAAATTTATCTTTATGTACTAACACGATAGATATAAATTCAAAAATGATGATTCACATTCCAAGTTCGTTAATTTCTTCAAAAAGATTTCCCATTAGTGAGAAATCGATTAGCTGAGTCATAAACGCAGAGTTGGCAATTTTCTCTACCGAATTTGTTATGAATTATGCGCGGATGAAAAGTTTTAGTTGGTTTCCTCCCTCGGTATCTCTATCAATGTAACCCAAGTCGGCTAGTGGAGGTTTGAGAAGCTTCATTGTGGTGTGAAGGTCGTTTGGAATTCACGCGGTTAAAGCTGCACACTGCAAGAAAGAGACAGGATCCATTTATATATACATATATATAATATATATATATATATATATATTATATATATATAGGTTTGTGTAGAGCCAGATTGAGAGAAACTGCAGGATATCGAATTTCTAAAGTAACATAACCCAAAGATTCAATGAAGAGAGTTAATGATAAGATTGTTCATTGCTCTCAGTAAATTCGTGGTAATTAATTCAATATTATTTTTAGTTTGTCTTGTAGTGGGTTGATAGAAGTATATTAATAGAAAATATAATTGCAGTTAGCTCATACATATTTTCGATTTGTTTAAAGATGAACTTTAATTTGTGTCATAATAGTTTAGTAATATTTTCATTTTCTCTGCACTTCATAAATGTTCAAAGAAAAAAAAAAAGTAAATTCCCTCTAAATTGCATCGTAGTTGTTCCCCTTTAAATATTTGATTGATTCATATTTGATGGCAAACTCTCAGGCAAACAACTTGTCAAGCAATATTCCACATTGAATTTGATTAATTCTTGCAATATAAAAAAATGTCTGTGTCACTGAAGCAATAGGTTCCTAATACTTCAAAAAAATATTGAGATTGTGATGTCTAGTACAATAATTTATGGTGATAATATGCCGTTGAATTATTAGTATGTCAAGATTTCTCCGGATTTGTCGTCGTGATATAAATATGAAAAGAAAAAAAGAAAGAATAAAAATTCATCGTTTGACAAACCTGCGCACAAGTGTAAAGTGTATGCACCAAGAATCATACTTGGTAATCTTATCCAAGCACCGGGTTAATGCCACTGTTAGCATATTTTGAGAATCCGCCTTGGTGATCCAACCGTCTATATATCTATCTACTTCGTTCGTTGCCACTATGCCATCTTTAGCTTTTACCACCCAACCATTGACGTCCACCGTCCGTTGTCTGATAACCTCGTCGCTTTTCTACTTCATCCTCCATAGTATAAGTGAAATTGTATACATACATAGATATACCATCACGTGAGATAAAAAGCAAGAGAGACAAAAAATATTTCTAGAATGCACATCTAAAATGAAATGTCCTGACGTTCATGCGTTAATATCCCTTGGGACAGAATGTTTCAATTCGTCTGTCAGACAAATAAAATCTAATCACATTTAATCCCATGATTTTTTTTTTGTTTCTCTTATTTTTCACGTAGTATTGAAAATATTCTATACACAATTATTATTTTTGATGGAAAATTTAGATAGATGTTATAACAAACTGATAAAATTATTATTTCATCAAGATTTTTTTTCTTTCACGAGATATATGTTGATAAATTGTGTGATTGAAACTGGGAATCTATGTGCGCAATTCGTTACAAAAATTGTTACATCACATATTTTATCATAATATTTTTAGGATACAACATCAGTGCCATTGAAGATATTCGTGCACAAAATTGTGTGTGAGGATCACCGACGAATAAAGTTGAACTCTCTTTCTCTATTCTGTCGTCATCTCTGAATAAATGACTAGCCGACGTGTTTCCTCTGGAGAATGTAATTTAATAGTGTCCGTGGTCTCATCGTCCAAAGTTACTGACTCGCTCTTTTATTCTACCAAAAGTACTATTGTACCCAAGGACTACTTGATATAAAGCCGCAATGGGAATTAATCATGGAAAATACTCTGAAAAATCGGAAATATTTTTTGTGTGTGTTTTTTCTTTTTCATTTCTTTTTCTTGCGACATTCGTAATTTTATGTTCGAAAATAATATTCGTTGACGTTTTTATCACAAATACGTTCACTAATTATATGCAAAAAATATACGGTTCATACTTTTTACTTGTAAAAACAGACTGCTAAATGTGTGTAACGGAAAAATCTCAATGATATATTTTAAAAGTCTTTGCTACGTTGAGTTCTCGTTTTTTCAATGGGTCTATTTGAAATGCACAAAGATCCACCGTAATGGTTTTCATCAATTGTAGAAATACGAGATGAAAGAGTGGAGAAATGTTACCAGCGACTTGAACACTCCAAGGAATATATATAACCATTTGCATGCTTTTCCCGAAGTTTCTTTTTCTGCTTTTTTTTTTGTCCTTTTTTATTCGCACGAACAAATTGTTTCTAATGTTTGTTCGAGTAAAAAAAAAAAATTTTTTAGCTTTTTTCTTCTTTATTATTATAAAATATTTCATAAAGTTCGATTCATCTACCTAATGAATCTCTCTCACAAAGTTTCAACATTTTGGTCTTTGATGATGCCAACTTAACTTGGATGGTTTATTTATTATTCTTTTTTTTTTTTTTTTTTCTGCAATTTACTCACTTTCTGTATGCAACTTTCTTCAGCAGTTTGCTCTTTCAGTATCAAATTAACAGCTTTAAAGTAGAATTGCAATTCACTAAGTCTCGTTACGAATACACTTATAGTTCAGACTTTAATAATATGAAATACATGATGAAAAAAAAAAAAGCTTTTGTTATATTTACATCGCAATTTGGTGATTCAAAGTTTGTAAAGATAAAATTACCAATTTTAATCGGAAAAAATCCATACGTGAACTCGTTTCCATCTATACGTCATTAAAAAATCTCAATGTGAATAGTATGAAGAAGATAAAATATAACGAACACAGTAATAAAAGAAAAAAAGTGAACTTAGTATTGAAGATTCATTTGTTATTATCAGTTTAACACACAAATTTAATTATTATTGCGGAATTTGTTAAATCTCATATAATCATCAGACATTGATACATGTCTTTGAAGTCTCTGCCACTCTTTTAAGGTTTCATTTACACAAATATCCTTTGACTTTGCAATCGTATATGTAGCGAGTATAGCCAAAGAAGTGATTCGGAAAATTCGACTGATGCAATAATTATGCTGAGTCCTTCTCAATTAAATTAAAAATGCACATCAAAAGTGTTCATTAAATGAAAAGCTTAGGAAAAATATACTTAGTAAATTGATTCATTACTCATTGTAACATTTAAATTAATTTATAATGTACATACAACAACTGTCTACAATAATTATTCAGAAGGGAAAAAAACATCATTGACCCACTTTTTATTGTGTATTAATTAAATCGATTGTAAACTTGGAAAAAAAAAAACGGTTTTTAAAAATCTCATATACAGCTCAAGCTTTTCACTCAAACCTTCTCGATATTTTAAGTGTGCAGAATAATTCAAGCACTTTTGCAATTGATATTGCTTACGATTCATTAACTTCTCTACATAGCAATGTAAATATTCTATCACCATTCAAGATCTATAATAACTCAGAAAAACTATACATAAAAAAACTAGCGATTAGAATGGACGAATAAATTACAGAATGTATCAATGAATAAAATTTGTCTATCTAAATTATTCTCTCTATAGAATAACCGGACTGGAGTTATCAGAATATATAAGTAACTTGATAAAAGACTTAAAAAAAATATATATTGACACTTATCGCATGGTGATTTCTAGCTTCAACAAAAATTTATTGTTCCAATGTCGATAGTATTATATATAAATGTACGTTTCTATATACATATATTGAAATAGAGAAAAGGAAGTTGAGAAATTCCAAATAGTTATCGCAGGTCGATTTTCTCACTCAATTCAGAGTTCTTATCTCAATGCGGGACCAGTATTTTATATAGAACACACCAGGGAAAGATTTATTTCACACGGAATAAAGCCAAGAATATGTAAGAGTATATATATTTCTCAAAGATTTCACGGAAGATTATAATACATTGAATATAATTTTAAATAATATTAAATTGATGATCAGTATTTTGCGGAAGATTTTTTATTAGAAGATGATGCCGAATTACCGACAATGCTTGCAATGATTCCGTTAGGACCGCGTGATGAACGAAATCGTTCACAGAGTGTTTTCAATGCCCTCTCAACCTCCTCAATAGATACTCGACTTTTACCCGCGGTCTCAGCCATTTTTCTTGCATCCTCTAGAGTCTTCTCGATAATGTCCTCGAGGAGGGTAGACAATACACCTTGCGCCTCGGTCGAGAGAATATGCCGTCGTCCTAGAGGGAAAGATAAAAAGAAAATAAAAAGAGTATACAATCTATTGTGCCTGGCCCTTTTGATTTATTTCTTATTTTTTCTCTTTTAAACTCTATTGTTTTTTTTTTCTTTCTTTCTATTCCTTTTTCTTCTCACTATAAGTTTTATATGGTTATTATATACACCATGTAAGTTTTGAAAAGGAATTATTTTTATTATCTATCATAATAATTGTTTTGTTTATTCGTTTTTGTTTTTGTTTTTTTTTTTTTTTGGTTATATTATCATGATGAAATGTTATTTATTTATTTATATGCCTATTCTTTTTCCCCTTTTTTCTTCGCTAATATTCCATGGATATTTATTAACCTTTTGCATTTTTATGTATCGTCGGTGGCCCTTGTATACCACGTTGCCGACCAGTGCCAGATCTTCGGGACATGTTAGTCTTATTCTTGAATAAATTTGTATTGTAAATTCAATCCAAAACGTTTGGATACATGGATGAGAGGTTAAATGTCAATATTCGTATGTTTGTATATTTACTAAAGGCAATGAACGCAGAAAAAAAGAAGCCGAAGACGTTGAGTGTATGTGTATGTAGAGAAATAAAATAGTAACGATCCAACGACAACGTTTATTTTGATACGAGCACAACTGTCAATGTTTACTTATCAAATTTGTTTATACAAATAAATTTTACGAAACGAGTTGAGAATTGTATGCAAAACTGAATGTGTGAATATCATTCCTACATATATACGTTATTAATTCTACAGTCACACAAATATTTAAGACAAATGCAAGTTCACATTGTACAATTTTGTCAGAACATAATTCATTCAAAAATTGTTTCAATTTGAAGTTTATTTCTTCTATTTTGTGGAAAAAGAAGTCAGAAATATTATGGTAAAAGTTTTAATACTGTAAAAAATTATTATGTTAGTAAAAAATACTTTTGAATAACATTATTTACTCAAGAAAGAAGAAAACACAAATTTTTTCTTCCAATAATCGTCATTATGTTTCTAATTATACAAGTTAAAAAATTCTGAATGCCAGTTAAAGCGAAAGATGGTGATTCAAGATGGAATTATTTGCTCAAGAATTTAGGTACTACTACTTCCTTCATATCTTTAATGACACAAAAGTGGACGACGGGAAACGTAGTAATCTTATTCACATGTATATGAGAGAAACTTTCAGTTTTGACATTTGTCTTTTTTTTTTATCGGTTCCTTTTGTTTCTCTCTATCTCCCAATGGCTTTAATATACCTCTATCTCTGTAGGTATATATTCCCCTCAGGCGATTCCTCCATTCTACCTTTCCCCTATATATACGCGCTATCAGAATATTCGATGGCCTTATTCGCTCTTCCACGTCTCCAACATCAACTTTATAGGTACAGCGACAAGTTTTGAAGATAGAACTTTACAACACTCGATTATTCTATCAGAGAATGATGTGATGGTGATAGTCCTTGGTGTGTGGCATATATAAATATTTATAAGGAATGTCCTGAGAAAAAAAAAATGATAGTGTTTTTTTTTTGTCTATTCTCACCTATTCAAATATACACGAGAGAAAAAGTATTCTTGATCAAAAGAATATTTTTGTAGTTCAGGGAAGAATAAATTTTATTCTCAATTTGAGTGTAAATTATGCGAATTCCGTTCAAGATTGAAACATTATTATTCTTTTCATTTTAACAGATGAACCCAAATTAATTTACGAAAGAACATTCACGATTACATATGATGCAAATGATGTTATAACATTTAAATAGGACTTCAAGAGCTATTTTATGTTAGATTGAGAACATGCACATAATTGGAACAATAATTTTTATTCTCAAGTGAGAAATATAATGTTCAAGAACACTTTTCTTTATTGTAGCTATTTGTGTAATTTATGAAATTGTTACTCTGAATAAATGATATCCAAGGAATATATACCATGATTAAATTATTTTTCAAATGAGAATTTTTTCTGTGTAAATTTGATTATGAAGAGAAAAAAAAAAATGGAAAATAACTTGTGCCAAATTTTATATTCGAACTATAGTGCCCTCCTTTTTCGAGGCGTTTTTCTTTTCCTCATGCACTCATCCATTCAGAAGGGTGAGAATGAGAAAAAAAAAACAATATCGATTATTTTGGGACACCCTAATGTATATATATATATTTGTTTTAGTGACGCGGTAAATTTTTTCAACTCGAAACACTGCGAGCTTCACAGCAGTCTCTCTCGGGATCTTTTCCCATTCTCATTCACACTCTCATTTTTCTCTCCTGTTGTTTTTTTTCTATTCCCTTTTTTGTTCTTTCCCGTTCGTTCACTCATTCTCCCTCACTTCCTTCTTTTTCTTCTTCGTAAACCCTCCACCACTCTTTTTACTCCCACGATAATTCATTCTGATGCTGGATTGCGCGTTGAAAATTCTATTCCCATGATAATATCCACCATTCGCGTGTGATGAACAAACTTGCAAATTGCTTTGCAAGATGAATAAATATATATGACTTGTGCAACTTTTTATTTTTAATGTTACTTGCCTAAGATTTTTTGTTCTGCTTTATTTATTTCTTTTTCTATTTGGAAACATAAATTCAAAGGAAAAGCCATAGTAACTGGTTGTAAAAATTTTATTTTTCCCAGCTTTTTATTATTGAACGTTAGAAGAGAGAGTGAAATAAAGATGGACAAAATGTGTGGCACACTTTCACGATTATTTTTATAAAAATTAATTCAAAATTATTATTGAAAATAAAAGACGTGAAATGATGAAAAAATTTACATATTATTTTATACCTCAAGAATGTGAAAATAAAATTCAATTTACCTTATCATTTCTATATCTTACATATCTATCTATGGAATAAGAAAAATATATATTATATATTGTATATATATATATATGTTATATTTTTATTTTCTTCAAAATGAAAACATTTTTTAATTAAATTTGTTCTTTATCCAGTTCTCGACTGTATCGTTTCTGAATGGGGACCATGGTCAGTTTGCGACACCGAATGCGGTCCAGGTGCACAAACTAGATCGAGAACGGTTGAGAAAGCAGCAGAAAATGGCGGAAAGCATTGTCCCCAGCTGTTGCAGCATCGTGGATGTCATGGCACCAAGTGTCACAAACGTAATCCAAAAAATGCACTCAAAGGTCAGTACATAAAATTACTGAATGTAATATTTAAACAAATTATTACAAACTAAACTAATTAAACATAATTATATTTCCTAATCACGAATATGAATATTCATTAAATTCTTCCATTTTCCTCTTTCAATTCACACTTTCTAATTGCAATCACAATTAAAACTACATGCATGTATGAATATAATGATAATCGAATTATATTATAAATACAATACGAACTTCTCATTCGTCGACCAGGAAGAACAATTTAATATCGTCGTAAGCTCAAGTACTATCAAGTATAATTGCTTCCCTGGGTAATTTCATGAGAGCTTCAGTGACCAATAACCTTCTCAGAGCAAAGCTCAGCTAATTGGGATATTCCACTCCGTTGGACCACACACATTGGTCTTTGATCGAGAACGCGAGAGATAATTTTCAGCCGCAATAATTCAATGTATATACAGCACACACCGTTCAGTGAAACTATTGTTGGTTTGATTCAGCCTCAAGGTATTGAACTGTATGCGTGTACATAGCACAGTAGTGTAAACAGCTCTTCGTGCAAACAGATGCTTCATCGTTCTCTATAAATATGAATCAAGATGCCCCCCCCCCCCCCCCCCCACTTGTCATTCAACTATCGTTAATTTATACATGAATAAATATCGGGTGGAAAAAAAATTAACTGCATATTCTTTTATTTATTCTCTGAGTGAATACAGGTAGGAAAATTGAAGAAAAAATAATTTGAGACGTGATGAATAATAATTCATGAGAAATAATGATGCAAGATTATTTTTAAATGTAATAATCATTTGTGTTTTCAGAAGTGGCACTGCTGTTACCCGCTGAGTTGAGTGAAATGCGTCATTTAAATGATAGCAATGATATCAGAACTAATTTGCGATTGCGATACAAAGACAATTCGGCTTACGACGCCTCAAATGAGTGAGTATATGAATTAATGTCTAAGTATTTATATGACAAATATTCTTCTCCAATATTCAACTAAACAAAAGTAACTAACTTTATTCACTCTCATACATTCTCAATTTTTTTCATTCTGTTCCTTTCAATTCTCTCCGATAAAACACATTGTAACTCTCTTACCATCACCGAATAATCAAGATTAAATTAATGAAGAAAATTAATATGTTGAGAAGAGCTTATTTATACATGCATCGATTACAATCACCATAATTGTGCATACACATGCTTGTCACGTAACAAACTTTGAACAAGCCACGTCATCTACCACAGATTTATTTTGGTAAAAATCACAAACTCACCATGAACGTAACAAGAATAATAAAAGTAGATAAAACAACAAACGACACATGTATACATATACTGCTCATAAGTAACAGTCATCCACTAATTGTGAGAATATTCTATCAAATCGACCATCATCCATCTGGTATTCATATATACATTTTGCTATAAAGCTTAACGAACTTCATGTGTACACATATGCCATAAATAACTGCACCACAGTCTGATGTGTGAATATATGTGTGCGTACGATATATGTCCATAACTCAGGCATTAGCCGACACAACTCCATACACATACACAATTACTTCTATGTGCATACTAGCCAAGGATGGAATTTGTGACGTGGGTATGCGCATCGAAATATATATGTAGCTTGTATGTATCTACTTTGAACGATGCATGTACCTACCGAAACGTTGTAACAACTAACAACCTCTCCTCGTGGATGGGAAAATTTTCGAATTAACTTGCAAATCATTTTGTCAGTTCAATGATAACTTAAATAAAAAAAAAAAAGGATGGATATGTATTTATGTATGAATAATTATTGTAGACCATAATTGATTGAGATTAATAACTCTACAAATGTATAACATTGTTACTACAATTCTTATGTTAATTTAATTATGATCGACGTAGCCAAGTGTACAGAATATAAATGGGGTTCGCAATTTATCAGTGGAATTTTCAGAATCAATAAATATTTATCACTTCGTGTGACACAGTAAACGATTTTTATGATAAATTTCGAGAGCGATAGTTGTAAAATATGAAAATTGACATCCGAGAATGTCTTTTATTTCCATACACTAATTTATATTCAAGAGAAGCGTTTCAATTCAATATTATCTGCTAAAAATCTAAGTGGAATAAGAATAAAATTTTGCTTTTAGTCTTTGGTTACGCGCTTCCGAACTACCTCAAGTAATATAGTGCTTGTATCATCTTAATAGTAATATGTAAATTTAATATGACGAAGAGAATTAGTATGGAAATTAAGGAAATCCGGGCAATATGAGACGATACGAAGTTGAGCTAAAGTTACTCCTAAAATCAGTTGAAGAGTAACTGTATACACGTGGTGGTATTACAGAGTAAGAGTAATGCATCTTGTATGCATACATAAATCGCGCGTACGTCTTATAGACGGAAAGGCGGAGCATAAGTATGGTATTCATGAATGTGCAGAGGAAGCTTAGTCAATGAGAAATCGTGATATATATATACGAACTGTTGTCTGACTGCAACAGTAAACCAAAATTATTCTACACTCCAGAACAAATGTAATATATAAACTCGACACAGGAAATGCATCACATTGTTACTGTGAATGTATACTCGATATATTAACATTTCATCCAAAATATCTACAAGACTATTTGAAGAAGTGATAAATGATACTTATGTTAACAGCAGTATTGGAAAAAAAAGGGAGAGATAACGGTGTTTAAAACTGTTGTCGTCAGCAGTTTAAATTATATTATTGGATTTGGCCAAAAATATATTCAGCTTTTTTATGTTTTTTCTTCTGCTAAAAAATTCCAATTCATCGATAAATTTATTGTAGAATGTAGACATTGAATTGAAGTGATTGCGATGTGACGCCAGAATCTCTAACAGTCACATGAATAATTTAAAAAACCAGTGCTCTGAAAATCATGGTGATAATATGAACAAAAGAAATATTGAAATCTAATGACAGTGGCTGAATTGATGATAGTTTTATAAAGAAATATTATTTTAACAAGACTTTACATTTACTTGTTTGTAAATAAGTAAAATAATTTGCCTTTATAGGAAAATAGTTTTCCATGCGCATACAGTATACAGGAGAAAATTAATTTTATCCTCCTGTCATAATTTCATAATTTGGGCATGCACTTTCAGAAATGCTGTGACTACAGTGAGCCATTTTTTTTTCTTTCACCCAGAACACATACATTCCATAAACAATCCCATATAATACTTTCCCGCATAAAATATTCAAATGTTATTTGATGAATAAATATATGCATATATATATATATATATATACACCATACTAAAAAAAGAAGAAGAAAAACATGAGAGTCGAGAAAAATATGTTTGTGATTATGCTAGAAAGGAAAATTTACCAATAGGGACCAATATACGATTCAGCACGTGCCATAGATATATTCGCATTTGCGAAGCAACCTCTCAGATACTCGAAAATTCGTCACGTACAATCCACTACAGACGCTCGTTTACTTATCGACTTTACTATATATATATCCTCTTGTGACCCGAGTTGATGTATACACAGTAGATGTGCACACACCAGTGTACAAATGCATACGTGATGCCAAGGAGACGCACACGCTGCTTCAATTCCCTCGGAGCTGGTCTTTAGATATATACGAGTGCATTGTTCGGCATACAGATCATTCTTGTTTCGACTTGTCTGTTGTGAGACTGAAGAGTAACAGTTTAAAACAGAGGGAATGAGGATTAAGAGAAAAAAAAATGTACATCAGGGAGAACGGGCGAAGTAAAAGGAGGAGAAAGAAAAAACAAAATAATAATGCGAGTAGAGTATCTCGTTAACTGTTTCGGAAATGCTCTAGCGATTGGTGAATGCAAATAATTACTGCGTACATCCAAAGTATACTTATATATGCATGGAGTTTGTTGAAATCATTGTACGTAAGGGGGATACGGAAGAGGAAAGCCCCGAAAAGAAGTTGAGTATTTACACTGCTGTCCACATTTAAAATCCAATGAAAGACAAATTTTTTTGTGAGAAATACCTTCTCTTACGTTCTTATTACAATTCTTTTTTTCTTTTCTTCTAATGAGAATGGTTTCCAGATGGAAATGCATTTCGCTTTGGCACTCATTTGAAACTGCGACTTTTCAAGTGACTAACTCTTGGGGAATGTGGATTGGGTGATGGAAGTAGTATAAGCCCGACTGCAGTCAGGCAACATTTGGGTTAAAAGGAAAAATTGTAATCGCACAGTTCAGTGAATAGTAACAGGTAGTTCTTGCTGGTATATTGAAAAAAAAAAAAATATGATAGATTGAGAAGCTATTTTCAGAGTTGAAATGGGAATGCTGAAGAAAAAGTTATGATTGATCTAGAAATTATTTCTGCACTTGTGAAACAAAAATAAATGATATTTAATGAATGCAATTAGAATTGAGATTTTCTTCGAGGTAGAGATATCTTTGATTTGTGTCGCTTTTCTCACACCGTTGCGATACATAATATATCTGATTGAATTATCCATTTTTAATTAACAACAGCAAACCATATAACAAAAAATTGAAAATAGAAAATTAATTATGACAAGGAAATGGTATGATATTGTTTCTTTATTTTGATTTTATTCTTGTAACAAAAGTATTATTATAAATCAAACGAAGAGAATGCATGTTCAATTGAAAAATATTCATGAATGGTAGACCACAATTATTCATCAGTCAAGAGCAAACATTTCTTTTCATCAGTATATTTCATTAGAATTTATATAAAAAATATCAATATTTCCAACCACATATTTTTAGAATAAATAAAAATATTTGGAAAAATGAAGTTGAATAATTATTCATCTAACAAAATTCTCTCATTCTGAATATGAAAAATGGGATGGAATATCTGAATAGATACATGCCCATATCTCTATCCAAATTGTATATGTATCAAATATTCCTTTATGTATCCGTTGAAAAATTTGAAAGAGTATAAAAGGTATACATGTAGGTATTTTCATCCATTCGTTTATACATATAGAATATATGGATTTGAATAGATGTTATATTCCATGAAGAATCAAAGGCTGACGTTATCGTGAGTCACCACAGTGTACAGTAATGTACCATATCGTCAAATGGAATTGGACTTGTGTATATAAAACTCGGCAATTTCAATATTAACTTGGCCAAGTCTGTTAAGAATGAAACTCCAACCGCCTATCCACGTATTTTCTGATATTAAAAAGCACCAACCGAAACGAGAATATACACATGTTGGTGTACGGTCCAGTAACTTGTATCGAGAAAAAATAGAACACGCTTTTTATATATTTGAAAAGCAGCGTTCCATATAAAGAAACAAAAATTATTAAAGAAATATAAAAAAATGAATTAGTTAAATTGAATAAATTTGAAAGCTTTACCACAATAATTTTTATATATATATGCGAGACAAGTATTATTTGCGAATCAATAAATAATATTTTCAACTCCAATGTTCACGTCCCAAAGAAACATTTTGATAGTTCAACTATAATTATCTAGCTTTATTTATTCATTCGATCATAATTTAATTTCTATTTTTAATTTTTAATAATATACGTACAGAGAAATAAAGTAGAATGAAAATTCGTATAACTTTTCCTGAACCATAGTTTATTTCAACATTTCAAACTCAATTAACTAATTAGAACAATAAGTGTGCCCACGTTTGCCATTTTATATAAGAAAAAAAAAAGCATATGGAAATAAGTTGAATAAGTATATGTTTTTATGCATTAAGAATATAATTGAAAGGTACGAAAATACATATAGAATTAGTGAATGATGAAAAATGGATTATGACCATGCAAAAGATAAAATCCGATTTCTTTACTTTATACTTCAATTATATTTTTCCCCCGTGAGATATATTGTTAACAAAGCACGTACGCATTTGTAAATGAATGTAATTATAAAGCAGATCACGAGAAAATATTCTATAAAATTGTCGTTAAGCGGATTAAAAAAATTAACAAACAAATTTATAGGAGATATTATTATTATGAATGAAAATCGACACACATGTATACATATATACATCGTTTATTCCCACGCTCCGAACTACGTGCAAAAAAATCCACTTTGTACTTGATCAGATTCATCGTGAAATACGAGCTGTATGTGAATCCCCTTTGGAGTAACAAAAAACTCGAAAAAAGAATTAACAAAACATACACATACTTGAATTTTTGTTTTGTGGATTCATTTTACACCATCCTCTTTGAAAATGGAGAAGGTGAAAGTACCTTCAATATAGTTTCACTACTTTACAATAAATTTCCTCAGGAAATTTTGAAATACACCCGGAAAAACGAAGTATACACACAAGCCAATTTAATGGAAATATGTTCGTTGAAATTTTATACGAGAATTTCTATGCAATTTATGTTTTGAGTACATACAAACAAGCTCACTCTGCTAAATTGTTTAAAAAAAAAAAAACATTAAAATCTGTGAAAAATTTCTGAATTATTCTCCATTAATATGTTCTTGCACTGAAAAAAAAAGTATTCACCATCCAAAAGATATTTTTACAACCTGAAATAAAAATAAATATAATTTGCAATTCAAATTTTGTTTGAAATTTCTTTCAGGATAAAAATATTCTTTATTCGAATCTTTGGAAAGAGTTTCAAAACAATTATTGATAACACTACAATTGGATTATGAAAAATATTTTTTTTTTTTTCTATTCACTAACATTTTATTCTTGGAATGAAAAAAACAACTATCCTAAAAACAATAATTTCTATAATGGACTAAATAATATCACGTTCAAGAATAGAACGAGTCTTAATTCGAGAATATTTTATTTTCAATGTGTCCTATCATTTTTTACCATTTTTCTAAATTCATTTGTTTTCAAAATCATATTTATTATTATTAAAATTCCCCAAATAACTCGGGTGCATGTATGTGCAACTCCGATGTACTCTATATTTCCGTGCTGACAATGCGATTGCTGGCACAATTGAAGACGGTCGCGAGAGACCAAGATTTATTTTCAAGTTGTTCAGGAAATCGCCAGACCAACTCGTTTATAGAAACGGCGATTGATCCCTCTCTCACTCACAGATATCACTCCAAACGCATACTATGATGGGATAACCTACAGAACTCTCAGAATCTATAGTATATTTGTGCAAGTGTGTACGTGCGCGCATCGAGCACACTATATATTGATCTCTATTGGAATTACGATTGCAGCTCGCTCATATCTAACTTCGGTGAACGATTGAAAATAAAGTTTTCCAAGGGTTAGATGAACTCTCTTACGTCTTTTCGCTTTTCGCGTCGCTTTTATTCTGTCTCTCCTATTCTATATGTATATAATACCATTCAACCTCTCTCTCTATTTCTCTCCACCACCACTATATATATAAACAAATAATCCAAGTTGTCAGTGCACCAAAACTTCCGACAAACTTGTCACGAGCTGAATCAAAAGAGGGGAAGCAGTAAACCTTCGCATCTCTCTTCATATCAATTGCAATCCTTCTCATATACTTTCGTTGATTAAAAAGTTGAACTTGTTATTATCGAACATATCACTCGGTTTCATTATTATTATTATCATTATTATTACTGTCATAATTTTTTTTCATTTTAATATATTATTATTCAATTACTGTTATACAAAAAATATTCATCGACCACCGATTGCAGGTTCCTAAGTTTTCACAGAATGAGTAGACGCAGAGTATATATACTTCATTAAGTTTTGAACTATATCATCCCTCACGGGAAAAAATAAATACTTTAATCTTGCTGTATATAAGTTGTAAAAGTTGTAAAATAAATAATGCACAATTGATCGAGGTGAGTGCTTATATTATTGACTGAGTAATATTGACGAATTAAATAAAACATAATTTTCTATAGTCTAACATAATAAAATATTCGGAATATTTAAAATTTTTTATTGATCGATATAAAGAAATTTTTTAAATGCAGGGTGCATTTAAAAGCGTTTTGTAATGGCAACGGGGTGTAAACTGGCACACATAACCTAATGACTTTCATCACGCAATATTTACATACAATTGTTTAAGAATGTAATAATTGTAATATTTGATTTTTTCTGTGTTTCAGATATTGCGTAACATTTACTGTTACAAAAGCATCGAAAGCGTGCATCAAGGAGTCTGGCTTTCCAGAACTTTCTGAAGGTAAATCAAGCTCACGTATATTTCTATCGTTATATAAGAATAGCAATAAAATCGTATCGATATTGCGTTTATTATTTCCTCAGAAGAAGCTCCTTTGATAAATTCACTATATATTCTCGGACAATACGAAATATTATTGAGGAAGATACTTCAGCATATAAAACACTAATATATATTCACAATATTCCATTCTCTTGTATTTAACATTTATTTTTCTTATGTTATTTCGAAGAGAAAAATTCACCGTTACCACAGCTCTACATTGAAGAGGAACCATTATTTATTAAATATAAAAACTCTTATAAAAGCACACGAAATGTCGAGTTACAACAATAACATTTAAACATGGCTCAAACACTCCAAATTAAATTTTTATCGAAGATAAAAAATTGTCAAACAACCTCTAAACATCAATATATCAAGATTAATTTTTACATAATGATAATAAACGAATTTCGAGTGTCACAGTCACAATAAAAAAAATGTTTTATCACATGAAAATTAAACAAAAATAAAAATATATGTGAGCAGATAAACATACACAATAAACTCACACATGCGTGATAAAATGATGGAGAACGTAGCTAAGTATTGAATCTATAATGATTGCAATTAGCATCATTAAGAACACACTACAGATCTGCGATGTGAAATTGACGGAAACTGCCATTGTACCCCGTACTTGAATCAAATATATACGCATACATTGTGCCATATGGATACATATATATATATATATATTTATTCATAGAATTGTAGCGATGATGTATATGTATACATTCTCGTGGCTTTCATTCTATGCATATGCATGCGTTCATTCTATATACCTTACCTTCTCATTCGTATAACGACGTAAGTAGTGGGTGGTACCTGTACATATATATATATCTATAAATATATTCTTGTCAACCGCATTAAATCGACCGTTAACCATTACCCATTGAATATGTAAATTTTTCCGGGCAACTATATAAGAATTATTAGCCAAAACCAATTTTCAAGTTGACATTTATTAGCCATAAAGTTGTACCATATAAAATACGTTAATGCTATTTGAATTTTTATTACTCATTTTATATACATATAATTTGGGAGAAAAATACTAAAACTCCATGTGAATAAATTTTTATTTTAACTTTTTTTGGTTTTGTTTATTTTGTTTGTTATATGTTTATTTTACTTTTCATTTTTCCCCAACAGATTGATTGATATTACGTTGTGTGTACTTTCAGGTTCACGTGTTTGTGTTCGCTGTCAAACGCAGGCATTGAGGCGCGTCTTGGATTGGCGATGTGAAGGTGATGGTGGTACTGAAGCTATGATTACTCGATGGAGCATGCTATCATCGACCCATTGTCATGGAAAATGGCTGCGAACGATGAAAACCGGACCCGAGTGTGACACCACACTCTGTCAACCGAAGCCACACTACATATTCGTTTGAATTAAAATTATTATTATTATAATTATTATTATTAGTGGCGTGTTCTTTTTTTTTTTACATTTTTTTACAGGTCAACATTTTTTTTTTTTATATGGTGTTGAACACGAATATTTTTCATGATTATTCCGATTGAATATGCGCGTGAATATGATGAATGAACGATGTGTGATGGAAATATAGTGGAACAAAAATTTGATATGATATTCAACGTAAATATAAAAGTTTTTTTATCAATGTATTATGTTAATTTGTAATAATAACCATACTATGAATATATTAGTTTTTATGAATAAATATATGATGGAATAAAAAAAATTATGATTATAATTACGGATATAAATTCTTATATGCAAGATCCTTTATGAATTGTGTTCACATATTCTCTGTGTCACTGAATAATAAATGTAGTATTATTTATTATTGGAAAATTTTTAATACGTGATACACGATCTATATAAAATTATGGAGAAATAATTTTTTCAGATGGCTATCTTTGTTCTTCGTTTGTGAAAAATTATATTGAACGATTTTTGTCATCAATCGACTCTATGTAAAAAATAGAATTAGCACAAATGGGTAAGTATACCTCTCACTGATGCGTCCAATAGTTTGTGGCACTTTTCTGATTAAATTTTCCGGAATAAAAAAAATACTATCGATAATTTGCCCTACAATTTTTTATTTTTTCAACTAAATATTACTTGGGATAATTTTATATTAAAATTTGAAATTTATTGACAATATTTTATCTAATATTACAGTTACCATAAAAGTGGGATTTTCATGTTCATGAAATTTCATAAGTTCAAGAAGGATCATATAATAGCGGTATGAATTGCTATGAAAACGAGTTTATATTTATATCACATATATACAGGTATAATAGCTGACATAATTCTCTTCATTTTGCTTCCGAAGCAAAATTTTTTCGGCAGGTATTTGCCCGGTCAATGAAAAAATTAAAGCACTTGGTGCAAAAAATGGAACAAATTAAGAAAACAAAAAATTTATCATTTTGACGCGTTGTACAGAATACGAATGTATACTTTGAATTATTCAGAACTGTACCGCGGGGATATCGCTGGGAGCTTATTTATATATCACGCTACGATATATATTCATATAAAGTATAGGCTGTTAAATCCGACGGATTAGTTGTGGACCCCATTAGCATTAGTGAAAAGGGAAATTAGCAAAACAGAAGAATATTATCACTCATTGTTTATACGTTTCTTTTTTTTTTTTCGTGAGATTAAAACTTCATCCCCGTTTATTGCTATTG
The DNA here is from genome assembly GCA_958496275.1 of Zele albiditarsus. Classification (NCBI taxonomy): domain Eukaryota; kingdom Metazoa; phylum Arthropoda; class Insecta; order Hymenoptera; family Braconidae; genus Zele; species Zele albiditarsus. The sequence continues at coordinate 17,437,529 of OY292408.1, forward strand.
AAATATAAAACATCGTTAATTCTGTTCTATCGGAATATATTCCAATTTTTTCAATAATATCTATATAACTATTAAAAAAATTTATACGGATACATATATTGTACTGTATCCATTGTTAATTTCCCTGGAAACTTGTATTGCATTCTTGATTTTTTTTCCACCATTTCACACTGGAAAAAAAAAAATAAATAAATAAATAAAATTCTCAAATTAATTTATCAGACCTTTCTCTAAAATTCTATCTCGCCCATTGTATGTCTCCATATACGTTATACTATTCGAGCTTTACTCATGGGAGGGACATTGGTATGGAATTGATAATCGGATCTGGCAAAGAAAAACGTGTAAAACGTAACAGAGGATAAGAAATACATACACACATACACATATATATATATAAAACGAAATGGAGAGCTGTGTAGATATAGACTGAGCTAGAGAATAGAGTGCAACAGGGATGAAACGAGCGAGCAAAGTAACTTCCGGAAAAGTTTCATTCGTAGTGGCATCGTAAAAATTAAGATGGCTGTGAGACTTGGAAGCTGGGCAATAAAGGATTATTGGTTCCCAGTGCGCCAGCCAATACTATCACGTCCACTGTTATATTGAACACAGAAAGGGTTGCATTCTCACGTATATATGCACGTGAGTTACTTGAAAATACGAAGAGAAACGATAAGTATATATCCATGTATATGTAGAGATATATAGAAGCCAACTCAATTGTGTCAAATATCTCTTATTCTTGTTCATTTCGAGACACAACTGTATTTTTATTTCTAAAAAATATATATATAAATATTTTCCAATATTACATATTTTATTATCAACATTATATTTTATAACACACCAGATTTTTCATTTCAACGGTAAATAAAATGTTGTATCAATATGTGCAGGGTATATACGAATGGGGATGATCGAAGAGGTGAAATAAAAATTGTTTTTTTTTCAACTTTATATTTCGCAGTTATACATAATTACCGACAACTCTGTGGCCTCTCATCTTTAAAGCGGAAAATAACGTCATCAATTATTCAAATTTTCACACCTCTATGATAGAAAAAATGAATAAATAATAAATGAAAGTCTTTGATCATTGGAGCAATTTACATGTTGAAACAGCTTTTCAACTTTAATCGTTATACGTTGGAATTACGTAGTCATTTAATATGAAAGGTAATGTTTTAAAATTATTTATATTCACTAAGTATTAAAGTACGTGACTATATGATGTAAAGGTGTATAATATAGGGGGAGAGTTTGATGAAACCAGGCGACCCTAAAGTTTTTAATAAGAAAATTCAGTGAGATTAACGATTATGTTTGACATTCAAGGGGGGAATGAATATCAAGAATATATAAATTTTTTTAATATTCAGTTATTCAATAATAAATAGAGTATATAAAATTAGAAATTGTGGGGTTGAAGTTCTATTGGAATATTAGTTCTAGTTTCAAAATAAAAACAGATATTAAAATTTTTCAGCTCTCTGTGTCTGTAACAGTATTATTTTTCAGCAAATCATCATTCAATCTATTTGCCTGTTCGTTGTCCAATATAAATCACGAGATTCCGAGGAATGCCAAACGAAGACACATCAAATTCGGCGCACTTGAATACCATTGCATGTCATTATTGATTCTCGATAAAATAGCTCTCTCGTAGTGCTTTAATTATCGAAAATTGTGCGCACTTTCATAGCGCCATATGTACAGTGGCGCTTGTTGTATGTAAATAACCGCATGCATGTGTATATAAACATGAAAGCATTGAAAAGCTCCGACCTTTGAGTTCACCATATCCAAAGAGAAATGCATCCGAGTACATACGACTGGCTTGCTACATATCCAAACTCTTCATGCCTCATTCTGATAAATCTACAATTGGAATTCAAGGCGAATTGATTTTCCAATTCAACTTGCTGCATGTTATCGACGAAGAATGAAAAAGTTGGAGAATAAATAAATAATCAATGTAAAATAAACCGTAGAAGTTATTGATGATGATGATGAATTTAGGGAATAAAATAATGACTCTCAGTCTGGAGACCCACTGGAATTACTCCAATATTTTTAAACATTTCAAATTCACAATTAAAAAGTACATAAATATTGTTCCTGAAAATAAAATTCAGAAAAACATTCAAATATATAAGCAACCATATCAGTCATATATATTTCCCAAATATAATTCTACATCCATATATATTCTCAAGCAATACATCCACCAGTCGTGTAAAATACAAAATTGAAATACAACAGATAAATACAATTACAATATACTTTTTGTTTTTCGTTTCGTGATGCAACATTTACCTCAAGTGTATTAAACTCATCCTATATTCAAAATCAGTGCAATTATATTACTGTAATAATTTTGATTCTCCAAACGCATCGTGTTCAGCAGTGAAAATTTAACATTGCATGCTTCGAAACATTTCTCAAGATTTGTTCACTCAACCACATTGCCTGCCCCGAAGCTATATGCACTTATGTATAGATATAATATATATATATATATATATATATATATATATATATATATATATATATATCCACACGTATATTCATCCGCAGCTAGTCCAACTATACTGGATCTAACGGCCAAATGCATGTGCTTATTCTATATACCTCCCATGCGATTTCACTGGTGGTGATCGGCGGAAGTATCCATGGGTGGATACTAAATTACCGAAGCACACGGAAGCTCGCGTTCTTGCTTCCCAAGTGTTGCACACTATAGGATCGAGCGAATGACGGGGTTGGAAAATGAGATGAAAGCAAACTACAATATATATATATATATATATATATATATATATATGTATGTACATATACACGATGGTTTCGTATAACCACAGAACCGAGTAATGTTCCCACAGTTGTGCTACATCTTGACGCACATTGCGCTCTGTTTCATTGTAGTTGAGATGTACACAGGGTGCAACGGAAGCACAATCATATTTGCTGAGGATTCATTTCATCCATTGTAAAAAATATTATACATGTGTTTGTGTGTGCGTGTGTGTTTGTTTCAATATTCTGGTTCAGTTAAGTTAGATGAGATTGGATATATCAATGTATATTGCTTTAATTATGTTCTACAGACCCGTGGATTTTCCATGTTTGATAATAAATATACATATAATATAAATATTGATTGTATATTTAATATACACACACAGAAAGGATAAAATAGGAATCGATTTCATGAATTTATGTTGTCATACAAAATGGGAGACAAGAAACTGCTTAACATTTCATTTGTGTAATAATTATCGAAATTCATTACAAACAGTTGATTAATTTTATTGAACGTATACAAGTTAATTATTTGTTTACAGTTTGTTTAGACAGATGAAAAAATAAATATAAAACTGAAATCTTTGCACAACCATTTCCAAACATTAATTTTCAAAATCTTTTGTTACAGTCACATCGAGCATAATGGTGAAAGCAGTAGTATACACTACCGCCATATACTTTATACAATCTATATATGCATGAGGATAACTATTTATATTGTCTATCAACAAAGGAATGGTAGGAAAACGCGAGGAAACGTGTGTATATACAATGAAAAAGACAGGCAGGCAGGCACGATCAAAATCCATTCTTCTAGCAAAATGCGTTTACTTTCTTCCTTTTTTTTTTTTTCTATTAGTTTTCTGTGTATTTTTCATTTTTTTTTTTTTACCTCTCTCTATCTCCTCAATAGCAATCTTCTTCGATCATCGGTATTTCCTTTCTTCCTCTTCCCCCGTTGCACCTCCCGGCCCTCTCCCTTGTATTTCAAGCGATTCTTTAACAATAAATGAGATACTATCGATTGTCGACAGTTACGACACATCCGTTGATTGGTTTTTTTAAAACAATGATATATATATATATTTGTAATTTATATTAAATGAAATAAAAATTATTTCCAAAAAAATATTTTCAATTGTTTAATGTCAACATTAGTGTATTTAATATTGTATGATATAACTCATACGAGAAAGGAAAATAGACATCGTTCTCTCGCATAATATTTATTTAAAATTTTTTGTGTTTTTAATTTATTTCAAGATGTTATAAGTTTTTATTATTATATTAAAATGAATATTTCTGATGAACGTTTTGTTTTTCAAGATACGAAACAGAATAACTTGAAAAATATTTCCATAAGAAAGGAAAAATGCAAACTCAGAGGTAAACAATCAACTTTCTACAAAAATTTCACTTAACACAGAATGTAAAAAATAGTGATTGGATTAACCCCACATATATATAACAATAATAATTCCTACAAGACTGTTGTCTCCAAATCTAACATTAAATTATAGTTTTTTTTTTTACTATCATAATAATAATTATTATTATAAAATAAAGTAGAATAAAATGAAGAGTCATATAGACTTTTCTTCGTCACATAATAGTATATATAATGCAAGATATGTCGCGGGAATTCCAACATGCTCTCGTTATTCCGCACCGTTCGCAATTTGGCCACTGTCCAGAGGTAATGGGACGCTAACCTGCGTTAGCACGAGTGATATTCCTGTGGGAAGGAAAAGGTATAAGTCATCATTGCACTACGAGTCCACACAACCCAAGAGATCTAGTTCAACTGTGGTAGAAAATATACGATTATGGTCCACTCCTCACGACTCGTTGGATACGATTATCTATATACATCCACATATATATATATATATATATGTATATATATATGTATATATATATATATATGTACAATTATATATACATATATATTCACGTGACGAAGTTTAAGGACCAGTTAAAAAATACTAAAAAGAAAATAAAAAAGTCCCACGAGTATGCAATATAGACCAGATACTTTCTAAATTGTTTCAAAAGTTACAAAAAATTCCTTAAAAAATGTGTTTCATTAATATCACATGAACTTCTAAAATTTCCACCTAAGCTCCTTGATAATTATTAATATACTTTGGGAATAGTACTAAATTATTTGTGGAAAATACGTCTACAGCTTCGACGATAACTCAAATTTTCAGAATTTATTTTAATGTATACAACGATAATGCATTTCAATCCCCCGCTTGTTAATCTCTTTCCAAGTACTCACGGTAGCATTAAATATTATACAATGGTATTAATAATTTGAATAAATCTGTGGTATTTTTTTTTTTACCCAAATCATATTAAATCCCTGTGATGGTAAAATTAATATTTAATAAGAACGTATACATTTTTCATTTATGTGTGAAAAAAGATTTGGAGCACACACATTTAACTCCGTCTTACCGTTTCACTATAAATACATATTATACATGTACCTACAGTACGTATATATATAGCCAGCGGTTATGTACCCAGCTCAAGAAATGTACACGTTCTTACTGCAGAATATGTAAGTACTTGACCTGGTTAACAGTCACATTTTCGTTCCACGTTGACATTTTAATTAATAACTCAATTTATCATTTTATATGAAAATTAATTTTTATGGTTTATGTACGTATATATAAATATACTTCTATATTTCGTATATTTCATCCACTTGTCATCATAAAATATAAAACAAAATATATATCTATAATGTAAAAATTATGAGATTATATATTTTATCTTTAACAATAATATTTTGTGACAATGGCATTAGGAAGTGGAGCTGTTTAATTTTTTATCTCAGGATAATGGCGAGAACTAATCAAAATATGTGAAAGTCAGTGAAAATACTCATTTTACTGATGAATATTTCCAGTATTTACAATGGTTATGTTTATTATACATGAAGTGAAATGTAAATGTTCAATATGGAATATCTGCATTTGCAGCAGTAATTAATATATATATATATTCAAATATATGAATGGGGCAACTGTTAAGTGAGATAGATGGTATACAACAGTGAATGAATAATTAAATCGTCGGATTCGGAAACTCATATCAAACCTCAAAACTCGAGAACTGAATGCATATATGGAATCCATAAATTCTATTCAAAGTCAATGTTCATGGAGGCTGTAAATTATTTTGAAAAAAATCATATGAAACACGTCAAATTGTATTAAGCTATCCCTAATGATTAGTAGAATAGATTGGAGATAAATGCAATTTTTTTATATATATTTTCTCAAATTAATAAGAAGGGAAATTTGCAGACAAGTCAACAATGATTTTCCGAGATAATACTAAATTAAAAATTGATATTAAAGAAGGGGACAAAAGGTGCACCCGGAGCTTAAACTTTATTTTCCTAAGACTAAAGAGAAAAACGTTCAAAGTACTCCTGCCACGGTTTAAAACTTAAATATATGAAAAATTGAAAGAACCTCAACAGTCGATTTCATGAAAAAAAAGTTATTAAATTTCATGGAGCTCCCATTTTTATTTCATACACTTCGAAAGACACTGCTACAAATATTATACATCCATAGAGTTATCATTGTTAAATTAATTACAATTAACCAATAATTTCTTTTCTCTCAAATAATATGATCCTTCATATGCAACTATAAAATACCACTCTAGATATTTGAAATATTATAATTTAATTCCAAGTATCCTCACAATAAATATTTGGAAACAAAAATTCACAAACTATATTTATTTCAATAAACTTTTCACTCAATATCTCTCCATATATTCTGTTTTAATAACTTCATTTGCGTTGTACAAGAAACATGAATGATTAGTATTTACAACTGAAAGATAACGACTTTTTCTTACACTTTGATATTCTCACAATATAACTATCAGCTGCATTACAATCCCTCTATCCACACATTAATATATATAATGTATAACATTTCGTGCGTAAATGTCATTCTCAACGATATCTCCATACTTCATTTATGCGGTGTTCAGTTCAAATGTTTTTTTTATTACTTCAAAGTTGGATCATGATATGGAGTAGACGCTAACTGTCGTGCAAGCACGCGACCCTTTATTACACACATACCATTGCAATCCACAAATTGTTTGCAGAAGGGATATTTTTCTACCGTCAGTAATATCGCGCGATTAATATATATGGCGCTAGATATCAGTGCAGGCTACTCATTCATTTCTACCACGTCGCCCACACCTAACGTTATATGTACTCCGCGTGTCCCAACATATACCCCTACATCCATAGCAATAGAGTTGTCGAGAAATAGGTACTTGTCGTCGTCGAAATGACGTTGAGCGTTATATATAAAACGAGGGGATTACGAACGACGATCGAATGAGAGTGCGCGACACTGCAGAAGTAACGGGGATTTGTGGTCGTTCGTGTATATATATATGGCCCTTGCCAAGCAGTTTTGCACAGGATACATCTGCCACGATGCGGTCATGCTGGGACAATAAAAGGATTAATTGCCAATCGAATGGTGGATGTGTTTAATATATATATATAACTATCTTATATATCCGACCATACCTGGTCACCATTTATTTTTACTTCTTTTATGTTTTATCTTTTATATGAGCATGGGCAGAATTAGAATTTTTTAAACTGTTCTCCATCAACATATCTCACAGTATAATAGTACTAATAAAAATTTTTGTTGGCAATTAAGGACAATGGAGGATGATGATCGTGGCAGTAGTTGAGTGTTGGTTAATGGTGAGGCATTGATTTTTTTCTTGGTTTCATTCCTACTTACACTGCAAATCCAAATGGTTGAGAGTTATTATATAGAGTTGGTGGCCCTGCAGATTTACAGAAATAAAAGGAATTATATGAAGAAGTCATTCGAGCAGAATTTTTATTTCCAGGACGTTAAGAATGTTGTAAAGATGAGTGATTCATTGGATTTTCATGGAAAGTTGCACTGTAATTATTTGTTTAGAATTAATTATTGAGAATGGAATATTTGCACATGTTTCAATAATTTATATAAACTGAGACTTTCAATTTTTTCTTATTGATGAATTTTTTCCGTTCATGCATTAACTCTTTGATTTTTCATGAATGATTCCTCTATTTATATATATATATAGAGTATTCCAGAACCTGCGAGTAAGTCTGTATATATAAAGATAATCGATAATATATAATATTTACAAAAAAAAAAAAAAGATATGTCAATAGCAAAACTATTAATTTGAACGTACGTTTGGTTATCGACATTTGCGAGTGATTTATGGAACTTTTTCTTTGCCCATTCAGGTCTGAGCAATTTTCTCACATGAAAGTCATGCAACTATAGATATATATATACAATTCAAAAGACAGTATGAAATAATTAAATATATTTCTGTTCAAAATATGTTAAAAAAAAATGATAGAAAGTTTTAAATTAAACAGTAATACAGAATATAATAAATTACCTCCTCACCAATTTATATGTAACTGAACTTTTATAATAGAAATTACAACCGCAGGAAAAATTACAAAATGACGTGAATAGATGACATCACAATAAAGACAATAAGACGAACAAAATCGCGCACACTCAAACACTTTCTTGCTCACCCCCGGTCTACTTCACGAATAGCAAGAGTAGAATTAATTGCTCAGAATATTCTGGCTTCACTCGGTGGAAAATTTTACGTCTTGGATGCGACTTTTGTCTGATATTTCAAGAGCTAGCAAAATGGGATGGGTGAATTCATCCGTACTCTCTCCATTTTCTACAATGCTATTGTTTAATTGATAACAATTATACATCTGTATATCGGCTTTTCATTGGATTAAATCACAACCACATTACTATAAAACCTCATCACAAAACAAAATACTTTTTATATAAAAAATTCTTTAGAAATGAAAAATTACATATACGCACAGTTGCATAAAAAAAAAATAATGGTACTATAATAATAATAACAATTCATAATTAATTTTATATATACAGTGCAATCAAAAATAATTCAAATACAAGTCATTTCGCAATACATTTCAACGTCAGATTTTTGTCTGCATAACTTGTTGCATTGTTTCCTGCTATCACATATTCTAACATTCAAATGCATCATACTTCTTCCTCATCCATCACTCTATTATACTAAACATACAAACACACATTCACAGATAAAATAAGAAGTCATATTTGAATGCGCAATGAAATACTGCAGTCAGCACACCTCTACGTTTGTTTATGATGAGAACGAACTTAACTTAAAATACCATAAATATATATATGTGTGACTTGGATGACGCTAAACTTCAGTAATATGAAAGTTCCTTCACTAAGGATTCCGTCTAGAATTTGCACACACCCGCCCTAACATATACAGCACTATGGGACTCGAAAAACAAACTTTTTAACTTACGCTTACGTATTCATGAATGGTATGCTACGTGCAGATTCGTTTTTCTTTATTTCTTTTGTTTTTTTTTTTTCCCTTTCATATTTTCTTTTTGCTTAACCTTAAGAGTATAAACTCGTGCGCCACGTGACGAAAGAACTTCACATGTATATGGCGTGCACTCGCTCGCTCAGTAACTTTATTCTAAGGAAAATGTGTCTATGTGTATAACTATATATAGTAACAAGAAAAACGAGGTAGATACCTATGCAGAAGAACCAAGGCGTGAAAGACTAAAAGTGTCAGTACATATACATCGTATGTATGTATATTAATGCAATTTATATACATTTATGTATTTCGTTGCTTAAGTTTTAATACTTATATGATAGAACATTTTCCTGAATTGTTCAAAGGAGATTGAGATGCGAATAGATGTTTTGACCTATACACGAAGAAGAGGGAGAGGTTAAAGTATAGTAAATAATACCCAAGTACTTTTACGAATGTGGAATACTAATTTGGATTGTAGGTCAGAACTAGAATGGGGTCATACAGCAATATTCTCTAAACAGCATAAAGGAAAAATGTTAAAGTGTATAGTAAATCATGACTGCTTCTGTTTTACTGAAAATTTGCAGCATTTTTATACTGGATAGTAATAATAGTTGAACGTATATATGAAAGTTTATAAACCATATGGGAAATTTAGCAATCGATATTTTAATCTCCATAGAGTACATCGTATTTTTTTTGTTATATTGTCAATCGTAACAGCTGCCCGCTTTTAATTCAGTAAATGAAATGAAAGATAATAGAATCTTTGCAGTATTTTATTTTATTCTACAGTGATATTTAAAATACTGATACCTTGGAAATTAAATACATGAAAATTTAAACTCAAATATATGCGTGTGTGAATTTGAAATTCCATGTGTTGAGTTGATGAACAAACTATACGATAAAAAACAGAGAAAGATGAAAAAATAATATAACAAGCCGTAATAAAAAAAAAAGAAAATACGAATCCCTTTGCATTCTATGCATAATAAGTGTATCATCGTGATGAAAAAAATTTCCATACGTTCTTTGAGAATGATTATTATATTGTATATGCATGGCAGAGGGTGAAACAATAAAACTTTTCTAAAACTGAGCGACGAGAGAAGAAAAAAAAATTTATCCTCACGTTAATGATGCTCAAAATACCATTTAATATCCAAATATTAATATAGGTGTGTCTGTCACTCAACATATTGATTCAATTTTGTTTTTTTTTTAGTCTTCCTTTTTCATTTTCTCATCTTAAATATATTTCAACAAATAATGTATAGGAGAATTGATCATTTCCGAGTTGATACAAAATAAAATACATATACAAAGAGAATCTATTTATATACGTACGTCGCTGTCACATCTGACTATGACTGAAAAAAAAATATTTTGTTGAATGCCCGTGCGCACACAATGCCTGAACCAGTATGTTTATATATATGGGACATCACAGCGTGCGCCAACAGTACTGAAATCGTCCTCTCGCAGATTCACGATGCATTATTCATTCGACGACGCCATTGGAGTGAGTCATCCATCGTTTTTCAACTTTACTCTACGTTTCACTGTTTGCTCCGCACCTGATGTCATTTGAATTCTCATTTCAATATATAACACATCGAACCAATTCATATACAGTGCATCCAATTATTTCATCATTTTTGCATTGTCATATAAATATTCAAATACATCGGTTATTATTCGAATCGAAACAAAGAAGTTATACTTTGATTGTAGAATTTTTATGCCAAAATCTTAATATCATCATGAACATCATTTGATAATGCAGAGTATATGGGAAGACAAATCTTTATTTAATACGATGGAAAATAGGAAAAGCGTACATCTCGTTCAATAAGTCTTTTTTAAACTTTCAACTTAGTTTATGAATATTAAATTCGGTGCAGTGCAAAAGAGCGTAAAATTACTCATACCGCCCATTTGGCTTCGGTCATATCGTATCAAAATCATTATTGGTACAGTTAAGATAAAAATTTGATAATATAATCAGAACTTTGATAATTCATTAATTATTCCTGCATCAATTGCGGATTTAATTCATTTTGATGTGAAGTAATCGGAAATTTAATTACAATGGTAAGTGTAAAAACAGAATATACAAATTTTCTTTTTGAACTAAATTGAAGTATCTATACACCCGCTGAATTTAGTGTAATACCAAAAAAAAAAAAGATATCACTGCCAAACAATTGGCTCAGCATTTGGTCGAGAGATGGAACGAACTCTGAACTATATTCACCGAATATATTTAAATCATCAAGAAAAATTAATAATGTTTAATATAGTATGTAATATGATTATGAAAATAATTTAATCAAAAGGTGAAATTTGCCATTAATTCCTTCTCATCAATTCCTTGATATTACCGATTATTTAATTATTATTATTATTATTGATTTAATTTCGAGTTCAATATCAAGTGCGTCATATTTAACCACCTCTTCTTGACATCATAAGAATCATAACTACCCAGATATTTATAAACTATTCTTTTGTTTAATACGTTCACATGGTTATAGTAAAAATTGAATAATAATTATCGTCGGCTTATAATCTCCTGAGCAAAGTTGAGAATACCAAGTGAACCAAGTATATAAAATAAAGTATATCCATTATCATTGTGAAAATCAATAGAAATAATTATTTGATTAGTAATTTTATCCTCATAGCAGCAATCAAAATTATTGTCCCGATTATCGCTTCCAATAACGACGTTCTCTTGCACTTACGTTCCTACTGAACTCTACAGCCCACTTCCGAGTAACTACATATACATGTACACCACTTGGCCCTTTTACACTTCATTTTATTGTTCGTTTTTCTATTCCAATCCTTTTTTTTTCTTTTTTTCTTCCTCTTCCGGACAATTCTCGCTATCTCGCCTCCGGACCCGTGACGCGCCATTTTCCATTGAGCGAATGCCATTAATCTTCCGTAGTATAAGCGTCTGGGAAATACACCTCTACACTCGCCCAAACTATTTGTTTCGTCGGCGACAAGGTGTGAAAACACATGTTAACGGCGGATGCGTCTCGAAGCGGCACAGGCAGTTTAAACCTTGTGCGCTTTATGCCACAATATATGCGGCATTTTCGTTATACATACTATTTATATATATATATATCACTTTGGTAGAGTATTATACGCGAATCCTTCCTGCCGTCATTCAAAACCCTTAACCTCTTATACAACCACCCATAGATCCACTTGAATATAGCATGTATATATATTTTAGTCTACTTAGCCGTGATGGACTATAATGTAACGCGCGGTCGATTATTTACGGTCCATAGAATTGAGGTCAAGTATTCTAACGCAAACTGCTCTCTTTAGTTTGATGCACATATTTACTTTACTATTATGAAAATCTTTAGTTGAGTTCTGTGCAAATTGAAGTTTGAGGATAAAATTGATAGAATATGTTTTTCAGTTGTGTATGTACATGGAGATGAATTAAAATTCGCAATTATCTCGAATAAATACTGGGTGAATGTAAAAAAAAAAAAAAAAGGATTGGAAGAGAAGATAAAATGATGAAGAAATTGAGAAAAAAATGTTTGGTCCTCAGAATAAATGATGCGGTGGGGATAATACAATTCATTTAATAAAGTGATTCATAATTTTGTTGAAGTTGTTCACTTGAATTTGAAAATAATATTTGATAATGTACCTAGCACATTTGTGTTTTTTAGAATAGATTTGGAGTTAAGGGAACTTTTATTTGTGTTACATATACGAAAGTGAATTGCAGTTTTCATCTCTAATGAGTACAGTGTAAATAAAAAAACCTGTAAATTAAAGTAGACGAAAGTTGCTTGTTTATGAAAAACTATTATTGGATAACGTGATGATTCAATATTTTTTTCATTGCGAATTAAAATAAAAAAAACGAATGATAGAGTGTCTGTATAAATTAAATGGAGAACTGCTGCGTAAAATAATCGATATCCTATATCATTATATTTTTATATTGAGTATTACTATTTATTTGATGAGACATTAATTAAACTTTTTGAAAAATTCGGAAATTAACATGGAAACCAAATTCGTGGAATGACAAAAGAAAAATATAGTCTAAAATAAATAGCCTTGCCTGAATGATATAATCTAATTAATAAAATAATAATAAAAAATTCCTTGCATTGCTGTATACATTTATTCCAATTTGAATTCGTGTGATAATGAAGAACACATATATGCATGACTATACCTTTACTTAACCCCGTCCAAGCAAACAGAATGCATGTGCAACTATGCGCGCGTTTCGTTCGACCGAGCGCGGCTACCAGTTTAGTTCATTGATTCGCCGTGAGAGTACGCACAGTTGAAGCACTTCTCACATGCCGAACTGCATGGAAAACTTTTAGAAGCCAGAGCGTACGACCTCAAAGCATACTTACCTGGCGCAGAGGTTACCGTGATCATGAAGGCGGTTCCTCCAGGGTGAGGCTCTTCCATTGCACTTCGGTCGAGCTGACCCTTGCGAATATCCCTAATGTGGATATCTCGGGCGTATAATTTTTGATAGTCGGGACTGCGTTCGCGCTATCCCGGAATAAGTTATATATAAAAATAATTTACAGTAGACTTTGTAGAGAAAATTTCAACCATCCACATGTCACTCTCTGAAATACTCAATTGAATAATAGATAGTACAATCTCTCGGACTGAAACAGTTTTGGCATGAGTAAAATATTTGACGTCCAAGTTAGGTGTTTGGTAATTGCACTCAACAAATTAATTTCAGTTACAAACTATTTCTGAAAGTTGATTTTTATTCATTATTATTTGTCAATTATAGTTGTTTGTTGACTATACTTACTACTCTCTCTTCTCTTCAATGCTTCCACTCGACCTTTTCCTCTCTAATATTATTCAACTTCATCTATTTATTTATTTAATTCAATTAAAGCTTCGAGAGTTGTATTGACTGACGAAGATTAATTTACAACGTACTCTTATAAAGCCCGAGTGATTGTTGGATTCTTTTCCTTTCTTCAATCTTTTCTCAAAGCTCTTTCATGTAAACTACTTATGATGGTGTGCATTCATGTAATCGGATTATATTTACATAACTTTATGCGTTGTATGACGAGACTTGAATAAAATATTTACTATAAAGCTCTTACCTATTATAATTCCTCATCGTAATACTACGTGCGTTGCTGTGTATAATTATTAATTAAACAGGAAGTAGTACACAAACTTTTCAACGATAGAAATTAATTTCACACTATTAATACCTTTCGCGTTAAATATGAATTTAAAAGTTTCTCATATGAAAAATCACTGTCATTTAGATTTTTATGCACGCATAATTTTTATCGGTGGTAGTGAACAAAATATTGTTTAAACTATTAATTATTCTTGATTGAAAATTATTCTAATACATTTTAAAGTAGTATATATGTTTGTCAAGCATGATAAAATATTCGAGAGAGGACGAGTTGAATTGATTCTTCTTCTCTGTACATTTAATAGCTAGACGTCATATTTTTAATCACTGTATATAAACAATCTTTTACCGATATGTATGCTGGCTTTTTTTCCCGATTATGTTTCATATTAAGGGAGTGGAAACTACATATATGATACAGAGTAACATTGTTCATTTGGACCAACATGAAAGAATGGATTGACACAAAAGTGAGAATAAAAAGGTATTATGAAAAATTCTGTATAAATTTTATATTCTATCAAAATTGCAACAATATTATACTTTTCCATACTCATGATGTTATCGAATACATTTTTCTATTTTTAACATTATATTATTCGACATTCTTAACGATAACCATGCGAAAAATCGAATCATTATTTTCCTTCGCTACATTTTTCTGCACTGTTCATTTACTGCATAGATTATACAATGTTATCGGCAGGTTAAAAAAAAAGTTCATGACGATAATGGGATGGTGACATGCATCAGTATAATAAGCATTAGGTTACGTCTATAACGATTCCAATTACGATGGACGATGAAGTATAAAAACTTATTAGGTGAATTTTTTATTCTCTGACTAATTATATCAGTAATTAGAATACGCTCGAGATGTTATGTGCCCACATCAGCATTTATATATTAAGTATAATATAATTCCGTATTATCCGTTGGTTACGAACTTAATAATGGTATGGCTTCGGAGGGTGAAATTAATTCTCAGTTTACTCACTGGGTGTCACCACCGAATTACTTTCTCGCCTGCGTCAACTGGGCTAAGAATTGTTAAAACCGTATCTCGTCGATGCCAAAGCATACTTACCTGGCGCAGAGGTTACCGTGATCATGAAGGCGGTTCCTCCAGGGTGAGGCTCTTCCATTGCACTTCGGTCGAGCTGACCCTTGCGAATATCCCTAATGTGGATATCTCGGGCGTAAAATTTTTGGTAGTCGGGACTGCGTTCGCGCTATCCCGAAATAATATTGATTGAAACATAAATTGTATTAAAACGAGCAATTACGCAGTGATTGCAATCGTAATTGGGGAATGTATTTGTAAATCCAATATTGTTGGATTTAATTACGCGGAGAGTATAAATACACTTCCTCACCATTATTTCTCTGCGTTTGTTAAATTTTAGACGGTTATTTTCAATTAAAATAATATATATCTTGTTTCATACGGCCAAATATTTATAATTCATTACCATTCATCATTTTTTCCGTGTTTTACAGGTTCGTGAATTATCTATATTTTCCCTCGTAAAATTTTATTATTCTTGTTATTGTTATAGCATTTGAAATGCCCTGGGCTATATACATTTGGGAAAATTTTATATAAAATTTCACTGCAGCATCGCGCAACTATCATTCTCTCTCAATATTATAATTTCGTTGTTCAAAGTCGTCACAAAACAAATATATACGTTGAGTATTTCCTGTACCATTTATCATCTCAATTTCTCATCGATCACAATATATACAATTGTATATTTATATTTATGTTCCATGGGGAACGTTATTAAAATAGAACTAAAATAGAAAGAATCGAATTTAACATACACCTTGATTTGTCTTCAATACAAATCTCTCCGTTGAAATTTAATTCAATCTTTCTGGCAGACTTCTCTACAAAATTTTCAATTGCACGTAGTGTTGTTGTAGAATTTTCGCATCAACAAATAAGAATGTGCGGATATATGTGAAAAAAAAATCATATGCATTTTTATGTCAGCGAGAATGTACGGTTTATAATAGAGGAATCAAATTTATTCACTGACACGTATCAATCTCACAATATTCATCTTCAGTAAATGTTGATAATAGAGGGAAGAAATGAGGCCGCAGCAGGTCGAAACATTAGTTTCATCCACATTTTCCCATTGCCCCAATACATTCATATATTTCCCGCGGCGAGTGAGTCTCCCACTAATGTCTTAGTTCAGTATTTGAGCACAGAGTGTCGCATGATAAAACTCTTCTCATATATGTAGAGTGGTTTTGGAATGCATATAAACTGGTTTGTCCGATGTCAAAGCATACTTACCTGGCGCAGAGGTTACCGTGATCATGAAGGCGGTTCCTCCAGGGTGAGGCTCTTCCATTGCACTTCGGTCGAGCTGACCCTTGCGAATATCCCTAATGTGGATATCTCGGGCGTAAAATTTTTGGTAGTCGGGACTGCGTTCGCGCTATCCCGAAATAATCTGAATTCTAAAATAAATATTTACTGTCATAGTACTAAGTATCAGAGTAACTTACACTGTCTGCTGTCGCGAGTTAGATTCGCTCGGGTGCATAACTTTATGATAGTAACTATCCGTGTAGTGAAAAGAAGAAAGCTTCAAGCGATTTCGGAAGTTATTTTCTCGACAGAACCGTCGGTGATATTTTCCTTGGCATATAACTTTTGTCAATTGGACTGTTATAAATTTTGCGTATAGTTTTTTAATGATCAAACAAATTTTACTACTCCATATATAATGATAACAAACTACTTGTTCGTCATCTCATCACAAAAGAAAAATATATATGTGCTTATAAAACATATATTATCATTGCATTCATCACTCTTAACCGCAGATACAATTATAAGCAAAAGAATAATGGATCTCCGAAATGAAATATGCTTTTGGTGGGCTGAACAGACCAACTATAATAACCAATACAACTTGTTTTTATTCAGACATTAGAATAATTGCCCATAAAATGTACAATTCCCTTTTAATTATATCATTGTATCAAACTCTTCATTGCTTTGCAAAATTATCCACGACAACTGACGCGAACCTTTTGACATGTTATTGACATTTTATCGTTAACGCAGTCCACCATTATCAAATAAATGACCACCTGTATTAACCATCAGTATTACGCGTATAGTAAATTCGCCGCGAGAGATTTAATCGTCATTTACTGTCAGGATATATTCATAAATAATGGAAAGTTTACATAACCTCACTGATTTTAATATTAATGTGGAAAGTGTCTTTTGTTCCCGTGAAATTAACTGCAACATCAATGGACTAATGGATTTCATTTCATATGTCATTGAAATACATAGGGGATGAATACAAATAAAAGTTCGAATAATATGATTATACATTGGATTTAAAAGCGAACAATAGGACAACTACTAAATCCACGAATCGATGAATAATAAAATTGAAAAGAGAATCAAAGCTGCTATACGAAAAAAAGTTTTAACAAAATAGTATCTCTAAACATGTCAACTCTTGTTTCAAAACAAATCATTATATCATCGTCAATTTTACGAATTGTCATATAATAATTCAACGAATAATTTCAAAGTGGTGATACTCTGAATATGCAAATATAAAACTGATTTTTGTTGAAATTTTACTCTGGTGTTCACCCTTAATCTATTTCTTTTGTGTCAATTCCATACATGTGGAGGAGCAATTTATCATAAAAATTTCACTATAAAATATTCTTTAATGATAGTTGAAACATTCGAGGGGGTAGAGCATGCGCCGCAGCTGTAACAGAGGGCGAACAAGGGGTGCAAAACATCGTGGGGATTGAGTTTAGTCGGTTCACGTCGGTGCGAGGACTCGCACAGTATAAGGCGAAACGAATGCTGAATAAGCTTGCTGACGTGACCGGTTCCCGATAGCCAGATGTACCAAAGTGTAACATTATTGTTCTCCAAACGTGTATTACTGAAGATAAAGATATTAAACATCTGTTTTATGTTAAACAACAGCATGAACATTTTTTCTCAATAGTTAAAGTATTGTTTTAAAGTTATGCAAAGATGTTATAATTATTTCTATTTTACTTTCAAAGTGATACTAACTCACTTCAGCGAAAGACCAAATATTTTTCAACTAATAAATTGCGAAAAAAATATTCATAACGAAAAAATATAAATATTAGAACTATGAACTAATCTGCAAGTTGACTATCATACTATAATTAAATCATATGATCAAATTAAAAATTATTCGTCTGGTATTAATCAACAGTGTGTTATGCTAACTTTCAAATGACTTCATCAAGTGATAATGAACATGTGAATTAAAAATCTATGTTACATAAAATATTTTAATGGAGAGTAATAAAAATAATAAATTACAGAGTGACTGAATAAATTATTGCTATAATGAATATCGGAATCGAAGTACATTGCTACGAAAAAATAAAAGAATAGTGTCAGATGATTGGAAAAAATGTATAAATTCGTTAGGACTGTAATAATCGTAAAATATTGATAAAAGATTCATCACGAATTCCGTTAATTATTTCTTTTTCATTTTTATCCACTGGTGAAATTTTATTTTTTAAAAACATGAAATTGGCACTCGTACAATATATCGCTGTCGCGATAATGTCCCTCGTGGACACAAGCGTCGGTGGTAGTTGCAAAACAGCAAAATTGTGCTGCCAAGGACGCGACTCAGGTTGTGTCATACAAAAAGCTTCACCCAATGCTATAATTGAGAGTCCAAAGGATAAACCATGCTATTGCGACCATGCCTGTCTCAAGCTCAACGATTGTTGTGACGATTTTCGAGAAACCTGCAGTGGTGAGTTATAAATGAAGTCAATAAAGTGTGGACAATGTCAATACTTAACAAGATTACGCGAATTATTCAACGATTTTTATGTAAGAAAAATTAAAATTTGCAGCAAAAAAAAAAAGGGGGGAAATAAATGAACAGTCAAATTTAGATGATATTAGATTAGATGAAAATTATTTAATTGAAGTAATGACCACTGAATGACAAAGTACGTTGATCGTACAATATAATTTGCATAAGTCGCAATAATTATTTATATTAGTAAAAAAAGAAAATGAAAATAAATTGAAGGAAAAACACCTTGGAGGGATTATGAATAAAATCAAGTGTTTTGCACACTCTACGGTGTTATAAACTCCTAATATTATGTGATTAAAATTTCATAGATATCACTTAACACTTAATAAATATGTGGTTAATTATTTTTGAAGTCAATGTTGATGTAACGATTGCTCGAGCGATGATAAAATTTCAATCGTGATAATCGTGACTCTGAATTGAAGCAAAAAAATGTTTAAGAGAAGAGAAAAAAATTTCAATATAATAATAATAAGAATATTTATTCACCACTCCCCAATGTTGAAACTAATTGTACAATATTTCAGATTTATTTAGATCAAACAATATGTGCAAAATAACTACTTGGCTGACATGGAAATAAAAAAGCGGGTGCAATAGGATTTATGAAATCCTGAATATCAAACAGCAACGATATTGATAAATTTTGCAAAAGAAAAAAGCAATTAAAAATAAAAAAATCTCTCGTAGCTTTTGACCCGATTACACGTCACATTGATTCGGAATAAAGTGTTTTCATTCTTCCTACATACCACACATCCTGTCCAATCCAATTTTCAATACGTCAATTTCCATTAGTACAGCTGAATAAAATCACGAATTGTAAAAAGCATCGAGTGCACAAATCATTGTTGAAGTGGCGCACATGCATGCTTTCACAAATACTCATATTCAAACTGGACGGATATCATTCGATTGCATTGGATTCCCTATCACTTATATAATTAAAAGCCATTGAAACGATATGAAAACCCAAATTAAAATGTGAATATATTATATTCTCGTTTCAATTCCGACATTATCGACAATTTACACCATTCAATTATGCATTATTTTATTCAAGTGCAAAAGAAAAAACAAATTCCAATTAATACACCGAGAAAAATTCGAGACTTGAATCTCATCAATAATATCCATATATTTGGATTGGAAATATTAAAATCGATAGCAAGGTGAAATTACGATTAGAGAATAATAAATAATTACGAGCAGCATATAAACAAAAATTCATTAAATGTATATAAAAAAATATTACTACTTTTCTTGTAAAAAATTGTGCAATAATGACATTTTTTTATCAACATTTGATTCATTTTACACATAAATAAACATTAATCATCAAACATCGTTGTACTCATGTGTATAAATTTTATTTTCGGCAAATTTCCAAATTTTTGGCTCCAGCCACTTTCGTGATCACAGAGCTTTGTTTTTAATCAAATACAGAAAAATAAATATAGCGCCATGAAATGAATATACATTTTGCAATGCGAACGAAAATATAAATTGAAAGTAGAATAAATATATTTTTTATTACATAGCCATTTATTTTTATAATTGTCCTGGATAATATTAATATATATTAAATTTCATATTTCGATAACATGAAAATAGTCTTTATTAATTCATTCAATCAATTAATTATTCAGTAAAATATCATGTGCACAAAGGATAGATTGCTATAGACAATGATACATGAAGAATGGATGCAATATAATTGTTTTTCGAATTAAAAATATATTTATATCTAAAACAGAAATTTTTATTTTCGATTGTGATGTACACGACGTTAAAAAATATAATTATTGTTCAGCGAAACCCTAAAAACGTTCAGAAATGTCAAGACCAGTACAAGAAAAAAAAAAGAAGATAAAAAAGAAAAATATAGTGCAATTGATAAATAGGTATAAGATATGCATCCACGGATCAAAATTGGATCGTCAGCAAGATGAATTTAACGTGTAATAAAGACAAGTCTATTCAACCGTATATCTCACAATTTTATTCCTCACTCGTCTTGTGGCGTATAAAATTTTTCCGGCAGTGGTAAAAGAGAGTCACGGGTTTATTTATGCCCCCTCAACTTACAGAGGGGGCGAAATACGAAAAGAGAAATAAGAATGGGAGAAGGTACGATGTAGAGGGTGAAAAGATACACGAGCAAAAGGATAGGAGCGAACGGCCTGGAATGCTGAAGAAATAGAGCGCACAGGATCAACGCCTCGATATATCCTCTGAAACCATCCATGTGTCCTGCATACGACGATAAATCCTAGCGACCACATATGTATATATATATATATATATATATGGGTGTACATAAACGTGGTGAAAGAAGTAAAAAGAGAAAAACCATTAATATTTTCCACGCCGCGACCAGGAGGCTTACCACAATTTGCGTTGAAACTTGCGTCTTTCTATATACATTTATTAATTCAACTTCACATTAAATCTATTGTCTATTTTCGGAAATTTTCTCTCTAAATTCAACGTAAAATTTATTGCGTATAAAAAAATAAAAGGAAATTTTTATTTATATTAAAGAATGATATTGTTCTGAATGGTGTGAAAAAAATTCAATTCATTGAAATTTTTTCCTATGCTATGAATAATAATAATGTGACATTGTAATTTTATACAATTGTTTTTTATCCTTTCCTAAAAAAAAAAAAATTTGTGCAAAAGTATAATTCATAAATAAATTTAGGGTTGAAGGTGGAACTCGATAATTTTAAAAATTTTAAATAATTTCTTTTGTAGTGAACAAAATTTTTCTCAAACCGTTTATGCAATTTAATTTAATTCTCGAATAAAAATATGTATATGAATGTTGTATAAAAATCCACATTTTTACTATTATTATTAAAGCCACAGGAAATTTAACGTTAAACAATTTTAAATTATATTATTTATACTTAAATGCTGATATAATCCATCACACGAACAGAAACCACATCGATATGTCTCTGTTCCTCAATTTTTCCCCATAAGATGACTAAAATCAATTTCAAGAGGGATTATACCGCATGAAAGTGAAAGAAAGTGAGAACCACAGCTGTGAATCCACACTTTCTCACTCCTTCATTCTTTTCCTTTGACTGAGTGTCTATAGTTTTTTTTCTTTTTTTTTCCCCACAATTTTTTCTTACGTGCACCTTTCGTTGCTTGAAGTCTCCTGTCCGGAAGAGTGATCGTCTGATCGATTGAGCTCATGTTAAAGCTTTACTCTAACAGAGAAAATCGCATCGATATTGAAGTATGGAGGTACAGGACAAAGCAAATTAGATACCATTATAATAGAACGTGTGGAGCAGGAAAAAGAATGTATATAAAAGAAAAAAAAACAAAATATAGTAGAATCAAAGGACAAAAGAATTTTTTTCTCTCATAAAGATCGTGATAATATTAAAGTTCTTAAATTATATTACAAACTTCTTCCTCATTTTTTTTTTTTTATTCACATTGACTACTAAATAATTGGTGATAGTTATTCGTGTATTTACGATTGAAGAAAATGTAATAAACCAAAGAAAAATAAAATAAATGCACTCATAATGAGTGAAAGTAAAAATAAAATGAAAAAAAAAAACGTCAAACACAATTACATTATTACAGTTAAAGTTCTCAAAGATATTGGTGGAAAATAAAAAGAAAGAAAAGGAACGATGATAAAAAAAGAATGATAGAAGTGAAGAAAGAAATGATGAAAGGACGGGAGGGAAAGTGTAAATCCGGCAGACTCAATTCCACATCTCAAGTGGGTCACCGAGAAAAAAAAAAAGGAAAAAACTTTTTTTTTTCTTATTCTGATAAATCGGGGTATACAAGTTGTCACCAATTCACGTCAACGCAATTCAATTAATTAATTAACTCCATTTAAACACGATAATTTTTACAAAAGATACTGTTTACATATAATATCTGTTATTATATAACGTTGAAAGAGAGTTATAAAATATTATTATATAAATTTTGGTCATATTGAAGGACAATTCGAATATTGAATATTAAGTTTTATTTTCATGTTATTTATTCTTTTGATAAATTTTGTTGGCTAAAAGAATAAATTATAACTGCGTCAACGAAGGGAGTTGGCATCGAATGCAATTACTTGGTGGAGAGTTGTTGGCTGACATAATTTTCAAGACTTGATTCAGAGTTATTAACTATATAAAACGATGACGACAGAGCTGTATATCTATATGACTCTTTCACTAAGCTAAATATACGACGAAGAAGTTCGTGAGTTAATATTCACTTCTGTTTCTATATTTGCACTAGTATTCACTATAATCCTATTGATTAATGATTACAGTGATATAAATAAATCATTAATGAGATGAAGTATTTCAACGGCATTAATATCTATATATTTTATTAATCATAAAGTTTCTAATTCATGAAGCGATAATGTCCATTTATTTATAGTCATATCAAAAAATATTGATCCAATTTACAAATTGTTTTTGTTATTTGAAAAATAAATTTCAATATTAATTCGAACGAAGTCGTAAATGAATTTCTGTATATAATAGATTATAGATATTCTCATTAACAGTATTGATATTGATAACAAATGGAAATGGAACTGCGAAACAAAATTGCAATTGAATTTGCATTGGAATTAAAATTTTGCATGAATTGTACAAACATAAACGAAAATTTGATTTTACTGTGTGGAATTTAAATGAAAATATGCTACAAACAATTAAAATTTTAATACTGAATCACAATAAAAAAGTCCTTCGACCAATTTCCCAATTCTACATTTTTATAATTTTATAATCCAAACATTTTTTGTTCGGTATATTTTATAGAGCTTGAAAATAGCCAGACTTGTGTCATATAACAGTTACGATGAGTGAATAATAGACACATATGACTGAATAAAAATAATTTATATGTATATCATAATTTATCACATCACATCATATTATTTTCAGTGGTTGATTGTGCGGTAAGCGATTGGGGTACATGGTCAGCATGTGATAACCAGTGTGGAGTTGGTATACAAACTAGAATACGAGTGGTCACGCAATCTAAACAAAACGGCGGAAAGCACTGTCCACAATTGGAACAATCAAGGATATGTCAGGAGCACGTGGGATGTCGTAATCAAGATACCAACTCGTCACGAAATAATCGTGAGTCGTTAAATTAAAAAGTTATTGTAGTGATAATAATAACAGCAATATATATTTTTTTTTTTCATACATTGTTTCAATTGAGGTTGAGAATATTTATTCTGCACATTTATTATCATCGCTAGAAATGTGATATTATATTTTAATTAAACTTTTATCTAGAACAACTTTTATAATTGATTGAGGGCATTTTCATTCATCATGATACATTTGTTTAGATTAAAGTCTCAGTTACACATTAAAGTACAATGATTCTTGTTTTATTTAATAATTTTTAATCTCAAAGAATTATCATTACAAAAAATTCAACGAAGAAAAATATATATTCAGATACAACAAATAATTTGAATGAAACTAAAATTATTATTTCACGTAATGTTTCATTTATTGCTACATTAAAATTATATGTTTGTTTTTATTTTATTTTTCTAGACATAACATTGCTGACAACGTGGTCGGAAGTGAATTCGAAGTCAAACGAAACGACTATCGCAGTGAAAGGGTAAGTCATGCGTCTCTTATCGTAAATACAGATGTTGAAAGGACCCTACACCGGAAAATTATTCGTGTCATGGAAGTTATGTGCGATGAGACTGTAAGCTCAGAATTGTCGCCCATGACTGCTGTAGCGTCCTTTATTCCTTCCATATATAGTATATATCTAATGTCTTTGAACAGAGAGCATCAGAGTAATTTCGTGAAAGAGGAAACTTCAATGACAGTACATTAAATCCAGTCTCATGAGAAAATGTAAGATAGACGTGGTAGATTATTACAGTAACTTTCAATAGAATGTAAAATAATACTGACATTAATGGTGAACGGAAAATTCACTTCATATATATATATATATTATAAAACAATAGTACTACTACAAACTTGAATTATATATATTTTTATTCAAGAACTATTTTGAAAAATATAAACGTTACTGATATTTTAAAAAAATAAACTTAACGAATGATTATTATAGCAAGAATTCTTGAGATGGTATTGATGAAATTTCTATAAGAAAAATTATCCCAATAATTTATATCAAAATATAATATACAACACGATAAATATCATGTCGAATGAATTCTCATTCACACATTAACAAAATAATGATTCGAATATAATTATATATTATTTAAACTTTTGATTATCTATTCGTGTCAGATATATTCGAAGGGATATGGAGAATATAAGAGACAAGATTTTCTTGTGAAAAACTTTTCTATCTCAATACCAAGTTTAATTTCCCTATGGAGATGGAATATTAGCAGGAATATATGCGAAATGACGAATTCTATTATATACGTGTCCTCAACAAAAACTCAATTCATATTAAAATTTGTCATGATTTGAATTTTAATAGAATTAATTTTCAACTACACATCTTTTATATTTCAAATCAAATTATTATTTCTTCCTCATTTTCATTATTATTTTTATTATTATTATGTTCATTTTATCGTTTTATTCTATCCAATACAGTTCAAAAACTGTCGCCTTCAGGTGAAATCAAAAATTAACACAACTGTTAGAGAGTTATTCAACAAAAGAGTATATTGTTATCAAATCCGTTTATAAATAGGAGCTTTTTTTATAAAAGCTCACTCATTCTTTACTAATATATGTTCACTACACGCTATATATATATCCATATATTTTCAACATGGAATATATATAGACTGACGTCAGTTGTCACATATAAACCGCACGGGAGGCAGCAGTATTGCGAGATAACACGACGCCACACACAGAATTCGTAATATAGAACCTTTCTACCGGTCACCATCAGCCACTTGTGCACTCATGCAACCGCTTTTATGTTCGAACCAGACGCGAGTAGTTCATTTCGTTCTCATGTATTGCTATCAACTCCTACAATACCTAGCCACTTTTATAAATGTACATACTCATGTACATATATATATATATTTATTAATATAATATAAAATCATTATATGGTGATGTTAAATTTTTTTCATCAACTAAAATTTCTTTTAGTACAAAGTAGGTATGAGCTCACTGATATTTAATAGTTGTCTTGTTTAATTTATGTTCATCGTTGATTTTACAATATGAATAAATACGGAAGAATTATTATTTGTTTGGGATGTTCTTTATCATAATTTCACGAAATGGCTTTTCCTCGATTATTTTTCACCGTTCTTTTTCAATCACTCGAGTGGTAAATAGTATTTATTTTGTCGACGATTCTGAAGCTAAATAAAAAATTGGCATTGGAGAATTTTATGTGTTTAATAATATTTGTGGAATTGGTACCAGGACAAATAGTTGAGCTATTTTTACGACCAATTCCCACAATATTTTATCCATAACTTCCGTTTCTAAAATCTTGAATAGGAATTCAAACTATTATTTTTGTATACTTTCCCATCCACCCTTAATCCCTTCACATGAATAAATATTAATAAAGGATCTGACACTCCTCCATGCATGAATATAAAATACAATAGCTCTTCGCTCATATTATTTTTTTTCTTACTATTCTGATTAAACGAAAATACAGTGAAAATAAAAATGTCTTTTTATCCTAAATCCAATTGAATGAAGTACATATGGACTATGGTAATATACATTTGTGTAGATTATATTATTGCACTGAGCCAGCTGTGTACAAAATTCTAACCATATTTGAACGAGAGATACACACATCGGGCATTGGTTCGAGAACTCATTCCAATATCGAGTTATGTTTACGACCAAGAATGGGTTTCTCGTTGCAATACCACATATATATTGTGGCAAAATGTATTTAGGTCGGGATTGGTTGGATTGGTTGGATAATCCACATGTATATATGGAGATAGGCCGGAAGTTGGGAAACACAATATTATTGTATGTATATATATATATATATATATGTTATTATGCACATAAACTATTGTCCATTTCATATTTGGAATTATAGTGTATGGTGTCCGATTGCTGATTGAAATTTTAATTATATCGACTATAATGTTGAATTATTATTCGTTTATAATTACCTCTGTTATATTACAGATATTCGAAATTATTGGATATGATTGTGGATTCATTTGGAATAATTGTTAGATGATGATTATATAATATTTTGAACGAAATAATCCAGATAGAAATATCATAATGTTATTAATGTTGAATAATTAGTGATTCAGTTAGGATAAAATTTTCTCTATACATCACAATAAAATAGTCAAAATTAAAATGGTTGCAACTTTTAAAAAATATTTCCAATTTATTCAGTGCAAGAACATTCTTGTAATCCAACAGTTCAATAATTATAAAAATAAATTACACGTTGAAGCAATAGAGAAAAACGCCATCTGTATAATCAAATTATCGATTATACATTTGTTCCCTCCACTGAACAATTCAATAATGTCATTAAAATTTTTTTTTGTATAATCATAATCTCAAGAAATTATAAGAAAAAAGAACTCCGATAAAAAATGAAAAAAAAAAAAAAAAAGAAATGAATGTAATAAATTTTTATTAACATTTTTTTCAGCGAGTGCTCTACTTTCACAGTCATCTGGGCTTCACAGGCGTGCAGCAAGGAGTTTCCCAGCTTGGAGTTAGGTGAGGTTTCATCAATGGCACATTCAGTGCTGTAAAATCGAAATGAAAGAAAAAAAAAAAAGAATACTTAAGAAAAATAAGAAAGAGTGCAATCTCGATCATGAGAACAGAGGAGCGACTCAAAGCCATGAGTATATATATTTGTATATAAAAAAAAAAAAAGGAGGTAAGGAGATAGGATGGATAACAGAGGGGGTGAGATTGCGAGAGGGAGGGTGAGAGAGAGAGGGTTGTTTGTCGTGCATAGGTGCTTGTCGACTCGAGTCTCGGAGGTCAACGAGACTCCTTCCGGGGCGTCCTATAGTTCACTCTCATATACTCTTACTTTTTCTTCATTCTCACTTCCTACTTTTCTCTACTGTATCTCACTCTACCATCTTCCGCTATACCTCCACATATAACTTTAGTTGCCACTTGAGGCACTTGCTTATATTTGTCGTTGTTATTGTACACATGTATACCCACTACTACTATTACTACATATTTTTATATATATGCAGACAACCGGTACTCTGCGTCATAAGAAGAGTGTCATCTTGCACGTGCTAATCAAGACATTATTTTTAATCCCTGAGCGTCTAATGAGACGAAAAAATAAATGAAAAAATGAAACAATGAAACTAAAAATTTGACGACTAGTATAGAGTATAAATAAAACTTTTGGATTTTTTTATTTATTCAAAGTGGAAAAAATTAAGCTTACGAGTGATACTAATGTACAAATAAATTTTTTCGTACACTCGAAGGATATGTAATATTGAAATATTGGTGCATCTTCAATGTAGATGGTAACGATTTTTATTTTATATAATTTCATTATTCCAATTGAAATTTACACAAATTCAATTAAATCAAAAACCAAGCTTGAAATATCTCGGGAATGTACCAACCGATTTCAACTATTTTAATCTTGAATTGAAACTGAAGCGAATCACTATGATATTAAGTGAACTTTCCCTAGATTTGTCAAAGTGTTTATTTAAATAATAAATCACCAATCACTTGAAATTGGAAATATTCCAAATTTTGTACGGGAATTGTAATGAAGAAATGAATTCTTTAAGTGTTTCGAAAAATTGCTGAACAAAATCCGTCACTCTTTCCCTAATAAACTAACGTCTAGATAGCTATCTCTCAATAAATTCACCCTTCTATATATTTTATTTCTCTTCATTAGAAAATATAATAAAGTCTAACAACGCCATTATTTATTCATATATGGATCTGGTACATGGAGAAAATTCAATGGAAAGATTACGATAATCTCCCCCAACACATTTTTCTCTTTCAACGTGATTAATTTTGTGTCATTGAAATGTTCGTTTTTTCCTCTTTCAAATCGATACATTTTCCTTTTTTTTTTCATTCGTTCACTTTATTGTCCTTTTTTTTTTCCATTCACGGGGATAACGTTGTAGGAACGATAAAGTGGGAAAGACAGCTTTACGATCGTCGGTTATCGGGCGCGAGCTCTCGCGTGTCCGCCACATTAAATAATTGCGCGTGACAGTAACCTAAGGCTTATCTCTGATGTTGTACTTCAATTACGTTTTATAACCGCCCGCTTGTGCACCTGTGACTTTTATGCTCATGTCATTCTCAGTAGAGTAGAGTGCAATAACAAAAAAAATAAAAAAAAAGACAAACAAAAAATGCTAGACTTGGTCAGAGATTGTTTCAATACTTTTTTTTTCTTTTTTATTACCATGTTGATTTTACATCGTTTGGTTATATGTTTATGTATAGGTAAATTTTTTACGAGCGCAGCGTGAATACATAAAACACAAAAATATGTGAATTAAAAATGAAACAAAATGAGAACAGCCATCATTTTTTTTTTTCTATTTATTTATACTTTTTGTATGATTCATTATTTTATTTATTTTATTTCATTTCATTTCATTACATTTCATTTTATTTATTTTTCTTTGAATCGATAGAATTTCACGAGTTTTATTGCATCATTGCAATCCATAATTTCATTAGTCGCGTTCGCGAGAAGTGCACCCGCACCTGCGGTCCACCGCACCCTTCATCTAACATACATATATATATATATATATATATATATGAGTATGTTTGATATAGCTTGAGGCATAACACCGCGCAAAAGTTTATGAGCACGACTTATCGTGCTTACTCTTTTGCGTGCTTACTCATTCGATAATTACGCCGTGTGTACAGTAACGATGTTTAATATTTTTTTTCATATATATTAACGTCATATATAATGTTTTATACAATGTATAAAAGTAATTATTCTGAAAGCGGACATGAGTATTGTGGTTTAGTTCACTAATTTTATTCAAACTTTACGGAGTAATCTGAAACGTACAGAGTTTTAAACCAGTTACTTCAATTGGGGTTTTTTAATTTTCAATTCATAATACGTGCACGTCATATTAATATTTTCATTTATATTTCGTATGTATACATCAAACAATTTTTTTCGTATTTTATTGAGGTAATTTAAGGCAAATAAATATTCACGTTGCAATACAAATAATTTCAATAGGATTCGGGCAAAGCTTTGGAAATGCTATTAATATTTCCATTTGAAAGATAATGTTATTTTATATGGATCAGATAATTTCTATTCACGAAGTTAATAATTATTCGGGATGACGTCGAACATTTGTAGAGTTGATGTAATAGTAATTTTATTAGTACATAATTTTATTATCGTGTAACTTTATCATTGATGATTTTCATGAACCATAGATAATGTTAGGGAATAATATTCAAAGGAAATTTTAATGAATATTGCAAAAAATTGTTGATAGACGTAAATGATGACGTGAAAAATTTTTATTTCATTATGGAAATGCGGTTTCACAAATAGATTAACATTGAAGTATAATTTTATGTGCAATGCGGAAAATAAATCAAATTATATATACACGTAGTAGCGCTTCAATTATTTACACACTTTTATTTTATTATTAAGTTTAACGTTCTGAGGAATCCACTTATTTTCATACACATTTTACAACCCTTATTATTCGTGTAGTTCTCAATATTACGATAAAATACATGAATTTTATTTGCAAAAGGGAACAAGGTATCACGCAACCCTCTGGGTATAATGTTTCCCAAACGATAAGGGTGCAGGCAGTTTTTATTGCTCACTCAAATTCTCATCAGCATAGAAGAGTCTTGAATTCAATTTTAAAGAAAAAATGAAAGTAAAAACATAATTATGATGATGTTCATTAAAAACAACAAATAATGTGATTCAAGATAAATATCATCAGATTAAGAATTATACTCAGAGAATTTTATTGAGTGCTTTAATTTTTGAAACAAAAATTAAATTTAACAAATTTCCGAATGATATTTCCATAAATTGGTAGATGACATTGAAAAAAAAATTATCAAAAGAAATAAAAAATGTTTATTTTTCTCTTTATACAATATTTTTTATTTTCTCTTTCCGGCAGGTGCACAAATATGTGCTGTTTGCCGAGATGAAGTTGAAAGTGCAAACTGTCGAATTGGTGAAGATCCGCTGGGACCAACAGGAATTGGCAGGTGGAAAATAATGACTCCCACATCGGTGCGATGTCATGGGAAATGGATTGGCAGTACGATCATCCAGCAGCAATGTGATCCTGTCCACTGCCAAGATAAAATGTCACTTGTTTATATCTGAGATCAAAATGTCGAAACTTATAAGCAGAAAAATAAAAAGAAAAAAAGGATAAAAATTAAAAACAAAACACACATCTTCAAGAAACAAAAATAATAAAAACAAAATAAATAAAATAGAATCATACGATGATGATATTTTTGAGAAAATCATATTCGACATGAGATTAGTGACAGAATAAATAAATAAATGAATAAATAAATAAATAAATATATATATATATATATATATATATAGGCTGTAAATAATTAATAAACACGAGTGTTAATATTGTAATAATATAGTTCACTATAAATTTATCATAAACTCATTCTATAATTAAATTACATATATAATTGATATATTATCTGGAATATTTAATAATAAAGAAAAATTGTGATTATTATCTTCGGGAGATTATGAATTGTTATGATAGTTCCCAATATTTTTCATCAATATTATCATTATAATATATATTACATTAACCAAAATTCCAACTAGACAGATATATATATAAAGGAGAATTAAACACGAAACAATATTCTATGAGTTCACGCAACAAAAGAAATTGCTTACGAACATATCAGTAGAAAGTTCAATGTATGGGAAGCCACAATATGTGACACAGGTTGGATCCGTGCACAACATCGCATAAATAAACGTCAATAAAATGATGGCTGACCTGGATTAACCTTTTCCTATTTTTTTTCCCCGTTGGTTTTTTAATTATTATTAGTTCAAGTCTTTGAATCACTTTATGACACTATCATCACAGGGTTATCTAATAAATTCATCGAGTGGTCTGTGGTTCACCATTGTTCCTTATTGTTATCATTAAATTACCACAAATACTTTCTTCGATATTATTAAATAAAATTTTATTCGCAATTACATATCGTAAGAGAAATAAAATACAATTTATATTTTTGAAGTTTTCAATAAGTGAATTAATGCTCTCTCAATCATATGATTCAATTCCGCAAATGGAAAAAGATTTGAGGTAACGATGATATATATTGTTTTGTATATAAAATATAATTGAACACGAAACTTCAAAGCTGTTTTCACTCGGAATATTTTTCAAATTCACCTAGGCGATATCGTCGACAAAAGTTATCAATAGATCAACTTGTTATTGACACAGATATTGAGTGAATGTTATGTTATGACACATTCTATCAGTTTTCTCATATCTGCAACTGTTTCATGATTTTTTTTTAAGGTCGAACTTTTGGTCGAGTTTTCCTGTTTTTTTTTTATCTTCTTTTCCCTCAACGATTGGCTATCTCATAGCCGCACTCTTTGTAAACGAAAATATTTTTCTTTCATGTGGTGCAGACATGGTTTCAGCGAGCCATTATCAACAGTATGAAAATAAATATTTTCTTTAAGTATATCAATATGGTTAGTGTGTTTCCCAATATCTGACATTTTCATCCAATTTTTATGAAAACTCTATGGAAGTGTAAATATATTTAAAAAATTTTCATATGATTATCGAAGTCTTTAACGAAAAAAAAAAAAAGAAAAATTATACATACACCCTTCTCTAGCTTCTGATCAACAAAAGAGCGTCACAATTATGTACACAACTCGTCGACTTCACCAACGTGAGTTAACATCGGTGTAAATTATAAATACTATATCTCATTCACATCCAATTCCAGCTAGAAATGAAATGTAAATATTCTTTATAAATTTTTTTTGTCACGGTAACTTTATTCCCTGGAATAATGATTTTTTTTTTTTCCCTCAGTAATTTTTTACATTCCGGTATGTGTTGAAAAAATTCCACACATATAACACTGATTCGTTTTACTTCATTTCTATTTTTCAACTGAATAGCGCCAGTGGAACGAGACCTAAAAAAATAGAGAATGACATTATTCCGAGACGCGTACGTGATTTTCAATGGCAAAAACGTTGGTAAATGGATGGAAGAGAGCGGAGTGTATTGTCCTACGGGCGGACAAACGCCAGAATGGACCACTGCATTTATATAGTATATACAACTCACGCGCATAGGCGCTTTTGTTTTTATGCGGACTGCCGGAAGTGCCAGGATATATAGAGATGCACAAGAGCGCTCATCTCGCCGAGTTCATCCATATAAATTCACCGATGCGTATGTTCTATACACTCTGCCTTTCGCTATTATGTAATACTTCTCTTCATACACACATTATGCTAGAATAAAAAAAAAAAAAAAGAGTGAACAAAAAATGGAAATTAAAATATTAATACAAAATCTCACAGCATTAAAAGCACCGTAATCCTCCAGCATTTTTTTATCTTCTACTCACATTGAAATATATAAATTTTAATTACAATTCTCATTTGACATTTCCTGTAAATTCATATTTTTACAATTGTTTGAGTGAACATATTTTTATTAAAATTATAATCTAAAAAGATGATAGGTAGAAAGCACCGTACTCTTGCCTATCTCAAATATATTTGACCCCTCATAATCACGAGCATTAAAAAGACTATCTTTAATTTTCATTCAAAATTTTCTTTTATCCATAAAATTATTCTGAATAAATACTGTACCTATATATACATATGGGATACTATACCTGAAATTAAAATTACCATTACGTCTCTCGTGTATATTGTATAGAAGAGGCGCTAAATGGAAATTAGTTTTTCCAAATGTCCGACAGTTTTCTCTCGACGAGATTGAATCGCACAAACCAACCCCTAGCACTCACCCGTCAACCCTTGTGTCTGTTTCTCTTTCTCTCACTCACACTCCTTCTCCCTTTTTTTTTCTCTCCACCCAGCAACTCGATATGCACAAACAGCCTAGCACGTCACGCCGCAGGCAAACTGGTTTTCCACGAGCAGGGATTTTCATGAACATATAAAAAAAAAAAGAAAAAAAAAATTAAAAAAAACAGAGAGTACTAAAAAAATGGAGCGCACTGACCACGTGTAATCGCACCCACCGAGTCTGGTCTCACTTTTTCACGCTACTATGATTCCCCAGTGGTTTCATGTATATGTATACTTGTAAAAACGAAAAATGAAATATACAAAAAAACATGGATAGTTTGATTGTGAATTTTTATATAAAAAAATATATGTGAAACCATTGTGACAATTTTATATAATTATATTTGGTTGGGATTATGTTATATGGGAAAGTATTTTCCGATTCGAATATAACTGTAGAAAACAAACATCCACACTATTGACTACACTCGCGAATAAAAAAAATAGAAAAGAAGAGAATATCACGTTACACTGCATTTTGGGGTTGATTCAGTGGTGAAAAGCTGCAGGCGTTCTTTCTCTATACCATTGAAAATTCCAATGTGTCCAATCTGGTTTTTCTCTTTTTGTGTTCCATCATTCTCTATTTGTCTATTAAATATAGGAGAATGTATTACCTACAAAGTGGAAAAAAAAATATTTCACTCTGGTATTAACGAGGTTATCCAAATATTTTTTGTTTACATATCGTGTGGAGAACATTGAAAGCTTGTGTGCCATTTCAAATTCCCTTTTTCGTTTTACATCCTTGATATCATAAATGCATTCTGGAAAAAAAAAAAACAAAAAAAAACTATTGATTGACGACTATTTAGAGTAGTGAAAACAAACGGTTACTTTCCTCTTTTTTGATAATCAGTCAGTATATATTCTACTTTGTATTGTTGAATGAATTTATTAAATAAACAATTAAATAAATTCCCTCAAACATAAAGAACTTGCCTGGAATTAAAAGTATAAAATTACAAATAATACTAAAGAATCAGATAAAAGAACAATGGAATGATATAAAATTAAATACAATAGCGTAAATTATAAAACCGCGAGAAAAAACGGAGATTAAATGTGAGCTAAATACCGAACCGGAATTTGCGAAAAATGTTTGTCTCTCTCGGTACGATTATCAGAAAACCACAGTATCCTGTGGATTCTTGTATAAAACCACCCACAGCTGTTAGAACGAGTATCAGATATTCTTCATGTCGGCTGTTGAACGTGAGCACACTCCAATAATTTACGCTCACCATTAAGACAAACTAGAGAAAAAAAAATTTATATTTACGTATAACGAATAACATATTTTTGCATGAAAGATATCTCTTGGAATACTTGAGATACAGAATTTATCCAAGCGAATAAAAAATCTAATTCGAACTCATCAAGATGACGGACCGGAAGAGTACTAACCGTGGTCTCCTTTACCTCTTTGATCGTCCAGCTGAACCAGTCTACGTTCCTAAAGGTGAAAACAAAGTTGCATTTGATATTCCCGCTGAATATTTGGTGAGTTAATTCAATGACAAGAAAGCACATAAGAATTCACAAATTTTACAATCATTTAATAATCAATTTAATTAATTTTCAGCCAAATCGATATCGCAATATTGCTTTCGATGTTTTGAGTCGGTTTGGCGAGGACACTGATTCGAAAATTACTGTGAATCAAATTACTCTACCTGACTTAACTATCCCACTACAACTTGATCGACGTTCACCATTCTCACTGTTTATACCTGCTCATCGTAAAATTGCCGGACGACTCATTGATATATTTATCGGAATGCGAACTGTTGAAGATTTTTTGTCTGTTGCTGTTTACACTCGAGATCGTGTCAATCCCAATATGTTTATTTACGCTTTGTCAGTGGCAATGCTTCATCGTCCGGATACAAAAAATTTGCCTCTTCCACCATTGACTGAAGTATTCCCTGACAAATATGTTGATAGTGGAATTTTCTCACGTGCCAAAGAAGAAGCCAACGTTGTTCCACCTGGTTCACGAGTAAGTTGATTAAAGAATTTTTAGCCCTTTAATAACACACATCTGTATGCAACCTAAGAAATAATATCAAATTAAAAGGGGCAATGTTTCTCTTTTTATTTCTTCAGGAAATTAAATTGGTTGCTTTTATAACGAAAACTAATCCCACTAATTTAGTCCAGAATTGTCGTAAGAATTTCCTTAAACAGTTAATCAACAAGATTTCGTGAAAGAAAAAAGTATGATGACTTTTTTTCACCAAGAAAATTCCCCCCTTGATATCCTACAATTAATTACTCATAATCAATTGTTTCTATCTCACTGTATTTTTTAATGTGTACAAAAGATCCCAATTGAGATCCCAAGAGATTACACAGCCTCTGATCTCGATGAGGAACATCGCGTGGCTTATTGGCGTGAAGACGTTGGCATCAATCTTCATCACTGGCATTGGCACCTGGTTTATCCATTTGAGGCTGCTACATCGATTGTCAATAAGGACAGACGTGGAGAACTCTTTTATTACATGCATCAACAAGTTATGGCAAGGTATATTATTTATTTAATATCATTGCAATATTTACCATTGACTGATATTATTTTTAATAATAATTATAATAATAGATATTATTTCATAAAATAATATTCACGTTCCAAGTGCAGAAATAACTGTCCAATGATGAAAAATCCTTTTTTATTTTCAATCTATACTAAAAATAATCATTTGTGAAAAGTAATAAATCCAACTCATATTCACAGATATAACTGCGAGCGTTTCTGCAATAGTCTGAGCCGCGTGAAACGATTGAATAACTTCGCCGAGCCAATTCCCGAGGGTTATTTTCCAAAGCTCGATAATCTGGTAGCCAGTCGCACATGGCCATCTCGACCAGCTAATGCTAAACTCAGTGACATCAATCGACCGGTGGACGATTTACGGGTTGACCTTCAGGATTTGGAACGTTGGCGAGATCGTATTTATGAGGCTATTCATACTGGCACTGTTTTAACTGCTAGAGGTGAACGCATGCCTTTAACAGAGAAAGGTGGTATTGATGTACTTGGTAATATTATTGAAGCGAGTATACTCACGCCAAATCCCAATCTTTATGGAGATTTTCACAATCTTGGTCATGTTGTTATATCATACTGTCACGATCCTGATCATCGTTATCTCGTAAGTTTAAATTAAATTGGATCAATGAATTTTTTAAGTGATATATTCATCAGCACAAAGCAGTATTCAGTAGAATAAATAACATCAAGTTATAATCCTTTTTATTCACCCTGTTTAAATGAATAATTTAGTTCAAGTGGATTAAAATTTAACGTGTTGTTAATATTTATTCTATTGCACATTAATATTTATGGTAAAAATGATATAGTAATTTATTATTATTTGAGATATTTATTTATGTTAAAGGAAACATTTGGAATCATGGGTGACTCTGCGACAGCAATGAGGGACCCAGTATTTTACAGATGGCATGCATTCATCAATGAAATATTTTTGGAGCACAAAAATACATTGCCAGCGTACACCATTCAACAGGTATTTAACAATAATTATTCATACACATTGAATTGAATACCAGGAGTATATTAATGCGAAATGTTAAAATTTTCCAGCTGGAATATACGGGTGTAGAAGTCACTGAAGCCCGAATAATAACTCCCAACCAACCTCAAAACATAATAGCAACATTTTGGAATCAAAGTGATTTGGATCTCTCGAGAGGTCTTGATTTCACTCCAAGAGGCTCTGTACTTACTCGATTCACTCATTTGAATCATGCACCATTTATCTACAAAATTAGAGTGAACAATAGTTCACAGACTCAGAAAACTGGTACATGCAGAATTTTTATTGGTCCGAAATTTGATGAACGTCGTTTACCATTCACTTATCGTATTCAGAAAGATTTCATGATTGAGATGGACAAATTTACAGTTAATCGTAAGTATTATCTTAATCGAATTTTAAATTTTGGTAAATCTAAAAACCTTATTGAAATACACCCAATAATTTCATATCAATCTATCTATGATTATTTATTAATTTTGAATTTCTATTACAAAGTTCAACCAGGCGAAAATAATATTCAACGCAAGTCATTAGAATCTTCAGTGATCATTCCATTCGAAAGTGTTTTCCGTAACTTGGATGAAAATCGACCAGTAGGTGGTGACAATCTGCAACAGTTCAACTTTTGCGGTTGTGGATGGCCACAGCATATGCTGTGTCCCAAAGGTAGAAAAGAAGGTTTTCCAATGGATCTTTTTGTCATGATTTCCGACTATAAAGACGACGTGGTAAGAAATAATTCTACTGGAATATAACAAAAGACTCCGATAGATTAATAAATGAAAGTATATATATAAAAATGTATTATTGTTAACAATGTATTTTTTATTGATCCAGGTTGAGCAAGATGATTTGGCTGGGTGTAAAAGTGCAACGAGTTATTGTGGCCTGCGTGATCGCAAATATCCTGACGCACGTGCAATGGGTTATCCATTCGATCGACGTCCACGCAGTGGTGCTGAAAGCTTGCGGCAATTTCTAACCGCCAACATGGCAGTGACAGAGATAAGCGTCAGATTCAATGATACTGTTGTACCGCGATTACGATCTGGCAGTATAGATAATGGTTTAACCTTCACATGAAACATCAGACAATGAATCGTGTAATTGACGGATGTATAACGACCATATAGCAGCGTATTCTTGGAGCATGTCGAATGAAATATTCATCTATAAATGTATATCTTGAAGAATAAATTTTGGCAAATATTTCATTTGTTGTGTTTACTCATATTGTGTTCAACACGTTAATACACATTTATCACAATAAAAAATACTGTGCTCTATGGATATAATAAATAAGCACTAAAGAAATTACAGGTATGAGACGTTGATGTTCTCGTGGCTTAAAAAAAAATTGTAGATATATAATTGATTATAATCCGAGTTATCACTTTGAAATTATGTGATTAAGTTTTCTCTTTTTATATCTTTCTATTGTATATGTATTTTTATATAAACATTATGCATACGAATATAACATAAGTTTACTCTGCCTCGAGTTATAATTGCGCAAGATAAGCCGTATACAATTCCCTGATTTCTTATAACAAAATCAGTTATCCAACGAGAACGACAAAAGCACGTTGACGCCACTCGCGAGCACAAGAATATAGGGATCCGCATAAGCTTTTGTTCCGGTTCTAAAAGAGGCTCCATTATCGGTGGAAACTTTGTCGCATCGCGTGGATATTTAGAGCAGCAGTTAGAGAGAAAGTTTGTTTGCCAGGGTAGACCGTACATCTGTGGGCTATATGAGCTTCGAGTAAATTAAAGAGAATGAAAAAGGGAAACAAAAATTAAGAGATCGAGAATAGTGCAAGAACTTTATTTCATGATTGCACATGCAAATTGAATTAAATTGTATTAATTATCGAGTTGACCTACAGGATTCATTATTTTCTCTTTTCTTTCTTTATTTTTTTTCTGCAGCAAAAGTAACTGTGTGGAACTACCCATTCTCTCTGTGAATTATATTGGTTTAATAAACTCTCTTTTCCTCTGCATTTTCTGGAGAACTAATTCAAAGTTAATTGAATTTATATTGTATAAGACTTTAATGGAAAAATTTTACAACGCGATAAACTTATGCTATAATTTTTAACATAGTCGGAAATATCGTTTAAATCATAAAGAAAGATATATATGAATTTCATCGTCGGCCAAACTGAAAGTCAAATTCGAATGTGATCTATACACAGGAGGCAAAAAAAATTATTTTTTGAAAAGCATCCCGGAATTCATGTGACAACATGAATGGATCGAATTAGCTTCGTATATTATGTGCACGATGGATCAACTTCCAATCGAGACAAATATATGCATTGTTCTGGGTCAGACATTTTTTTTCTCTTCATGTGCTCTGTTTCATACAATTTTTCACGGAATTATCGTGTCAACGATGAAGATAAATTCTCCCAGGTTTTACGAAATAATTCATATGTCTCATACACTCGAGTGCATTTATGGTAACAATCCTATGTGTAGACTCAGAGTGCGCTTAGATTATTATTGTCAATCGCTGCTGATGCTTCAATGTACGTCGAACATTCACAATTTTTCGTTTCACACGATTATTTTGTTTCTTCCAAAAAAATACATGTTTGATCCGTGATTTTTCAAATGAGAAGCAAACGATTGCGAGAGTTAATCCAATTACGAAAATAATGAAAGCAAACTCGAGCATTGGTAGAGATATAGGACGAACATGTATTTCTGTCGTCGCAATGATTCTTTTTTGTCTCGCGTTTTCCTCTTCTAATACGTATTGATGCCAACGATGACTGAATCCACTTTGTTCCAATCGCATGAAGAACATATCAATGCGTTTCTTCAAAGGCCAATCTTCTCGAGTCGCATAAACATACTGAATTGAACTAATTGAGTTCTTAGACAAATGTAATTTATGTTCGAATACAACTTTTTGTAAGAAGAAGAAATCGGCAATACAAGCACAGGAATGATTCCTTAGAATTTGCCGGGTGCAATTGGGATGACCCACGACCAGTTTTGCTTTCAGTATTGGATCAGTTATCATCGGGACAATTTCTGGGCTAACATGAATGGCATGATAGCTTGAATCTCGCAAGTCTTCTACTTTCTCCACATTTTTTCGGTATTCGTCTTTCGTTAAAAAAGCCGACAGACGGCCTTGAAACGTAGCATGGATTATTAAGAAATACAGAAATATCATAGTAAAGAATATTCTTCTTGATGTAGTGTTCATTCGACTGCGAATCGCAACATTGACTATTAATCGAAGAACTTCGAATCCAGCAAATGACCATTTTCGTTCTTTTCCAGAAAATACGACTACACTGAATGTCATTACAAGAATAATGCACATTGATACCAGAGTAACCATTCCATAGTAGTTTTTTATCTTTTCCCATGGCGTATAAAAACCTTGGTTGTTTGTGGTTATATAGTATTTAGATCGCGCCACAGGATAACTCATGGTGAAATTTTGTAATGAATATGGAGTTCTCCAACTCATTGCAATATCAGATGTTCTATTTTGTATGCGTTGGTAGAATCCCAGCTCTTCTGGAGTGCGGTGAAATTTATCTTCAGCAATGTTAAATACCAGTGTAGCATTTAGTGCATGCTTCATTGCTTTAGCCACTTTAATAGCATGTCTATTCATTTTTTTCATTATGGTTTCATCGTAGTCTTTATTCGAAATCCAGGCATACTGTTTCAAAAGTGTTACTACAATTCTAATGACGGATCCATCGAGATACTTGGTTCGATCGAAGTTCAAAGCTTCGCAATGGTATCCTATACTAACGTGAACATGATGATGATTATTTATTCGTATAAACTATAAAAAGTTGATTATACTGTTTCTCACCTTCATAATATGATTGAAAATACATCGTCCAACCGCTGGTTTTTTTCTGAATGCTTGGAGCTTCTTGCCAAGGTTGCGGTGCACGATTTGTATACGGATTGTAAGTGTAAATTAATGGTACTCGATTAGAATCCACACACAGAAAAAATGATTTGACCACATTCATTTCCCATGCTGATCCCAGAATATCTCGAGCATTCTCACATTCTTGATTCGACTTATCCAGTATAAAAAATGGATTCATTATATTCCACCAGTGTGAATTCTTGAATGTTATCAAAATATCTCGAAAATGTTTGTCGGAATTCGGTGACATGAGTAATATTGACATTGTTGTTCGCTGTTCGAGACCAACATTATTTGTTGATGAACTGCTAATTATAGTCGTCACACGGAAAATTTGTGTATCTCGAATGGATTTAAAAGTTGAGTGGTCGGTATCACCGTGGATGACAACTCTTTTAGAGTCCATGTAACAATCCGTCAGCATTCGTACCTTTTAATA
This sequence comes from Zele albiditarsus, assembly GCA_958496275.1. Taxonomy (NCBI): domain Eukaryota; kingdom Metazoa; phylum Arthropoda; class Insecta; order Hymenoptera; family Braconidae; genus Zele; species Zele albiditarsus. The sequence goes on from OY292408.1 coordinate 17,479,920, forward strand.
GAGTTTAAAAGTTTTTAAATGGTTTAATAATTCTAATGCAAATAGTTGATACAAAATATTTTAAATATCTTACCGCCATTTGATTGATGACAGTCCCATGCTCGACTTCTAAAGACTCTACATTCGAGGCAGTCACTGATGATATGTTGAAATAGAAAGAAATACAGATTAATACCACTCTGTAAAATTTTTTCATCTTTGTCGTTCCAATGCTTGATGATTCACGTGTACGGCACTCGTGGTCCTGGAGTATACTGATATAGGTGTCAGGATGAACATCAATCCCTGGGTCGAACTTCCATTATGAAAATGCGACATGGTTTATTCTATCATAGAAACTTGGTGTTCGTGACAATAATTACTTTAACTGGTTTTACATGTAATATTGTGGAGATGCAGAAACAATTAAGGGTGATAATGAAACCGTAACATTTCACTATTATCTTTGTGAGAAAAAAATGAATGATAACACAAATAATTTGTGTTAGATGCTATCTTATTTGTGGGTAAACTTTTAACGAAGATAATTATGATGAATCCATTTGTTGCATGAGAAAGTGTCTCAACATATTTATGTCGATCATAAAATAGAAAAACAAGCCTACAGAAAATTCGGTCAAATATTTTTGCTAACAATAAATCAATAAAAAAAAATTGTAGATTCGATATTGGGTACTTAATAAATATTTCCACTATAAATATATATATTTCCAATATTTTTATATGTATTTATCCATATATAATTGGACATGTAGGATGTGATGTGAATTTTCATTAAAACTGACGGTTCAGTCGTGCGATAGGTTGAGTTGTCAAACATCAAACTACTAATCCAAGATTACATGGATCCTGTGAGCAGCGAAGCGGTAATTCTGAGAAGCTGGGAAGATAATGTCAGCAACACACGCCAATGATTATGCTAACAAATAGTATATACCCATACGGAGTACTCAACTGAATACAATAATTCTCTAGCTTCGTGTATTTTGTGAACGATCGATCAACATTCGATTAATAAAAACATTATATTCGATTAATAAAAATGAACAAATGGGTTAATGCAAGAAGGACGATTGATCTATCTGACAATTTTTTCACGATCACCAAGTTAAGTACAATTCCAATCACAATAAAAAACATCCCCACAAAAACCCCACAGCTTTTTTATACATAGTTATAGAAGCTCTCTCACATCTTGAAATGCCTTCAACTGTTGCATCTGAGTTTACTGAAAAGGAACAAGAAAATTTTTACCATCATACAATCAATAATCACTTCTATATTTCAAATGTGTTATAAATAAACTTAACAACAGTTACTCTCCACCAGCAAATTGGTAAGCCGATAAAATTGCAATAAATGCAATCACTGCAACGAGTATTATTATCAACAGTTTCATACTTGCTGTTAATGAATACTTTATTTCAGAATAACTTCGACGTATGAATGTAGATAGTTGTGCGAAGTTGATTTGCTTCTATATACTAATCAGAATAAGGAAAGTATCCATATTTATATACGTTTCCTGGATTGTTTTAAAGAGGATGGTCGTTGATTTAAAAACCACTGATAATGAAGTCTAGATATAACTTTTTATTGACGTCATGATAAACAAGTTGTAATAAATAAATATGTAGAATTAATGAACAATTGTCACTTTTGTAAATTGATTATTTTTCTTATCTACAACAATGATGATGATAACAATTGTCTCTCAAAAATATTCCCCCAATGTTTAAAATTGAAGAGATTTCAAAATTAAGGTCTTGGCGAATATTTTAACAGATAGAGAGGTATGAAAAAAATCTCAGATACTGGATATAGAGTGGGAAAATAATTTCATAGTTGAAATAATTTTAACGAGAATTCTCCAGCATCGTCTATTTTGTGAACGGTGGATGAAATTCCCAATGAAAGGAAAAAAAATGCATTGTTCAGAGTCTCACATTTTTTCTTTATTTGTTGCATTTCATACAATTTTTCATAGAATTATCATATCAATGATGGAGATAAATTCTCCTTTTCGGTGTCACAATATAATTCATATATGTCACAATATTCAATTTACTCACACAAATTTTCCAAGAACTTGACATCAAAACATGTGTCAAAATTGTTTCGAAATATCATATTCTACATTAGTCAAATGATTTCATTAATAACAAATATGGAAGATATGATTAATTTTTTTATTTTCAGATGACAGACGTCTTACCTACACAATAAATTTTGTACGAATGATATTTATATTAAACATTAAAATCCCTGTTCATAGTATCTCATATTATATACATCTGATAATCATATAAAATTTTGACAAAAAATATATTGTCAATGGAATTTAAAATCCAATATTGATAGATACAATATTTACTATTTCAATTTTATATAATCAAAGTTTGAATGTAAAAATATCATCTTGTAATGACTGCAATGGACTTGTGCTTATTGATAGTAAATACAATACTATTATATCAATCATTTATTTCGAGGTGTGATTAATGCATTACCCAACAAAATTATACCATGGACGAAATCCTCGGTTTCCTTGGTATGGTGGCTCTTTTATCATAGGAGCTCTTTTATCTAATGAACGGCCTACAACTCTTGCATTTGGGTACACTAAAAAGATTCAGAAAATAACAAATTTATTTTCCCTCTAAACAATAATCATATCTACATTTCAAATTTGTAGTAAAAAAATTCAATAGCACATTACCTTCTTCATCCATTTGCTGTCCTGATACAATTGCAATCATTGCTGTTACACCAATAAATAAGATTGTCAAGAATTTCATTATTATAACTGACGAATACTTCACTCCAATATAACTTCAATATATAACTGAGGTCGGTACTGCGTAGTTAATGTTCTTATATACTAATCAGAATGAGGAAATGATTTATTTTCACAATTTTCCCGGATAATTTGAAAAAGGATGTTCGTTGATACGAAAGCCACAAAAAATATAATCTAATCATATTTATTTTATTATTATCGTGGCATTAAACATCTCAAAATAAATAAAATACATAAGAGAAAATTGATGAAAACAATTATACTGCATCAATTTGTGTCATGAAAAAATATTTTATTACTTTTATATCAATAATAAAATTGAAAAATAAGTCAAGGGAAAATACGATCAATCATAAAAGAACGATATTGATCCAAGATCTTTTTTCTTTTCGTTGTAGTTTGCAGTAAATCTAGTTCGCAACAACTTCCGTTGGGGACAAATAGATTCGACTCGATTACGTAGGGGGATGCTGAGAGAGACGGACCCTTGACAACCCCATGCAGTTTCAACTAAAATTCTCGATTTAAATTATTTATTAATTTCTGTCCACTCTATTTTCATCATCATCATCAATTATCTCTACACAAACTATATATGATTATTTTTACTAATTTATATCGAAAGGCGTAAACTAACAGTTTGGAACACAACAATACCTTTACATTTATATACAATACCTTCATGAAGAATTGTTATATGAATTAATATATTCATACAATTTAATTAACGAGACAGTATTTATTCAATTAAAACATTCAATTGTATGTTTTAAATGTTTCAATAATAAAATGAATTGTTTGTGTGGTTAAAAAAAAATTACTATTCAATTGTGTATCAAAATTTATACATAACAATTAACAATATTTATATTCGTAATACAGGCAATATTCTAAGTCGTTTTAACAAAATATCACACTAAATTAAAGTGTGTTATTGTCCAGTGGAGTTGCTGCAATAATTTCCAATTATTTTACATCATTCAAACAATCGATCAATTTTAAATGCAAAAATTAAATTGATAAACAAACATTCGACAATTTTGCGCAGTGGTGCAAAAGGATATAGAAAAAAAAAATGAATGGATAAAAAAAAAGGACGGAAATTTGAAAAGTCTCCAATGAAAAACATGCATATATTTTATGTGTATATACCTACGTATGTATATTCCCTTTTTTTTATCATTTTGATGCATGCAAACTTCCGGTAATGGGCTCGTGTACATAGTACGATCCATAAAAAAATGTGATGTCATAATTCAATTGAATTTCTATCGATATACAAAAAAATAATTAACTAGAATACTCCATGAATAATTGAAATATTGAAGATGAAGTATATACCGGTAATGAATTAAAAAATGGAAATAACTTTAATCTTTGCAAATTAATTTTTTTCATCCACCTCCGGCAATCTAAATGAT